>CM070677.1:37222028-38632861 GCA_036346265.1 Melocanna baccifera
AAAAGCCTCTCCCTTCAGATTCGTCGTGGGCGTAACAGCAGCATACCGAGAAGTCCGCAGCTCCTTCCTCTCCCTCCTCTCGCAATCTCTTCGCCTCTACAACCTACCTCACGAACACCAACTGCCTCCTCCTTTCCTTCCTCGAAACGGGTACATAGAGCACCATACTGTGAGAGAAACTGATGAGAAAAGGGATTAGATGTAGAACCCTAGCGGGAGGAGAAAGAGGAGGACAAGGAGGAGGAGGCCTCACTGGTTAGATGCCGCTGCTGGGGAGGGAGGAGGAAGCGCTCGGCAGCGGAGGGAGGGATGTGTGCGGTGGCGTCGATGCGAAAGGAGAATATTTCCCGGTATGTAGACGCGATGGAAATGAGGGCGAATGGGCGAATTTTGGATATTTGTAGCGCTGTTGGACTCTAAAATTTTAAAAATAGTATCTAAATTATAGAAATTTTAAAATTAGCCCCCGTTTCACATATGGTGCGGTCAAAGACCGCATCACACGATTAAATAATTTGTTAATTTTTGAAATTTGTTGTAATTAGAAAAATTTTAAATTTTTGTCTGTAATTTATTTATTTGTACAGTGTGTACAAATTTAATTTTTATCCGTAAATTGTTTTTTTGTTCCTCCCGGTGTAACTACAATTTTATCGGTGTGATTATCACGTAATTAGGCAAACTCTCAGTTTTTTCATTTGCAATCAGGAGTTTTTGCTGTTGCGGAAGTTGTAGATCTTCTCGTGGGCTTCAAAAAAAGATAATTTTTATGCGCATGTCATTTTATGCACATGTCATTTTAGTTTTAGCAATGTCATTTGCGAGAGGGACAAATAAACAATTTACGGATAAAAATTAAATTCGTACACATTGTACAAATAAATAAATTACGGACAAAAATTTTAAATTTTTCTAATTACACCTAATTTAAAAATTAACAACTACAATTTTCTATTTAAAAAACTATTTAAAAAATTATTTAATCACACGTGAACAGTGTGGGAGTGGGGGTGGTGCGGTCCCCGACCGCACCACATGTGGAAAGGGGGCTAGTTTTGGAATTTTTATGATTTAAGTGTTATTTTTGGAATTTTGGAGATCAACAGTGCTAGAAACGTCCAAAACTCTGAATGGGCCGAGGAATGCACCTTCCTCTGCCATCCAAACGACTGGTTCGACTAGCCCGGGGAAACTTCCCATATGGCTTTTGGCCCTCGGGAATGGGGCGGGATCTAGGCTGACATTCAAGTTCCCAAACAAGGTCCTACTGCTAGAAGCCAGGAGGTGTCGGGCCGCTCGGTGTGAGATGTCGGGCTCTGGTTGGCCCGGCCCGGCGGGGTCAGTGTCGCTTTGCGATTTGCCTTTGCTGAGGCCCTGATCGCTTCGGCTTTTTTCGGCTTCAGCTTCTAGTTTCAGCTTTTTTTCACTATTCACTACACTATCCACTAACTCAGCTACAGTGTTTTTTCAACCAAAAGCCATCGCTATTCCGATCACCCCTGAGCTTGGGATCATGCGTGAGGGGGAAAGGAACGAACGTGCTTCATTCATTGAACCTCGCCGGGGCAGTCGAAATATGCCTTCGGCCCCAGTAGCCACTTCCACGCCTGGCTCCATAGGGGCTCCGTGGGTCGTGGGTCGGTTTGTGCAATCTAGTCGTATGATGCTTGTGGTGTGCTTTCTAGTCAACACTCCTGCAAGCCATAGTAGCTGATGCTAATAAGGCCTTTCCTGTCCACTCTATACTTTGGCACCAAATCTTCTGCGCTACCACCAACGCGTTAGCGCTTCCGCGTGTCGATTTTCCAGTTTGTTGATTTTGTTGATGCACGATTGGCGGTTACGATCAATCGTGTAGTGTCGGTAGAGGCTAAAGAATTGGCAACCAAAACTAGGGTGCGGTATCATATGACAAGTGGGGTATGTTTTCTTGCTGGGTCCATGTTTCATTGTCTTGGAATGAAAATTTTTAGGTGCGTTAGAACACTGTTTGGTGTCGAACGCTATTTCGCGGATGCGAAAGATTTCTCCACGCCGTTTAAACTTTTAGGTTTTAGGTAACCGTGCCATTTGGTTTTCTCCACCCAGATGAGGGCGTGTTCATCACTTTTTCTCGATGTCTCCTCTTCTTCTCCGCTTCATTCTAGATGGTACCATTTTGTTCTAGGGTTTTGATTCTCTATAATTTTTGAGGTGCGTATCATTTGTCAAATTTTTGGTAGCGTTTTTACTAGTACTAGCTTGATAGATTTAGCTTTTTTTTGGAGGGGCAAGGGGAATGGGGGAGGGGGTTTGTTTGCGAGTGTGGTGGGGAGATAGAGATGAGGTGAGGATTTGGTATGGATTTTTTGGGTGGGTGGTGGAAGTTGTAGATGAAGATATGTTGTTTTCAGGCCAATCGGAAGCACATGGGTGATGATGGTAGCGAGGTTGTGTGTGTCGGCGGTTGGGGTAGCGTTCAAAAGGGGTAATGGGTTGTTCTCATCGCCGCCGCAGCTTAAGTTTGTTTTTTCTAGGTGATTTTACAGATCCAGGATGTGTAGTTAGTAGAGGGGTGGGGAGCAGCTGTGAGTGATTTTTTGTTAGGATGAGTTGTACTTACGATTTGAACAACCCATTGCACACGATGGTCTTTGTTCATGTTATTTCATTATGTAACATGCTTCATTGTTTTTTCTATGTGTGGTTTTGTTTAATGGAAAAGCTGTTGTGGGAGAACAAGTTGTTTAGTCTGTTGGGAGATTGTGTGGGGAGAAGCAGGGCCTGCAGG
Source organism: Melocanna baccifera (assembly GCA_036346265.1). Lineage (NCBI taxonomy): Eukaryota > Viridiplantae > Streptophyta > Magnoliopsida > Poales > Poaceae > Melocanna > Melocanna baccifera. The sequence continues at coordinate 37,224,799 of CM070677.1, forward strand.
AGGTGTTCATCGCAGAGATCAATTAGGTACTGTGCATTGGAATGTTGAAATCATGATGTTTCAATATGTCTTATTTCATATGTTCTAGTTATACATTGCCACAATGTGCATAAAATATTTGTGCTCTAATCAGAAGTTTTAAAATCTAAAATTTTTTTGATTTGGGGTATCATTGTAACTCTGACTGTGTAGTTCTCTGCATTTCATGTCCCAAACTAGAAAATATTTTGTGGTACATCTTGGCATACTATCACAGTACCATCTATTCAAAAATGATGAAGGATGAGCTAGTAATAAAAATTCTGATGTTTGATTTCATTCTTTTTGAACTATTGACCTTGAAAGAGTAGATAGCACATGGGGTGATGTCGGTGGGGTAGTGAGCACAAGGGGGTGAGAATGGTGGGGTAGCGCTTGGTGTAGCAGCAGTGGCAGTATGTAGTTTTGGGATGGCGAGGAGGTTGTGGTCCATGGGTTGTTTTTGTCGCCATGGCAGCTAAAGTATATGATTTTTTTTTAGAAATATGGGATGTGGAGTTAGCAGGAGAGGTAGTGAATGGGTTTTTTTATGCTGAGTGCCACTCCTATTTTTGTGAAGCATGGAATATCGGAGGTGAAGGGGGAGGTGATGTAATGGTTGGGTGTCTATATTTTTTAGCCATTAGTGTTTAATCTCCTAATTCACTTTTTACATATGCTTTCTTTTTGCATGTGATTCCATGAATCATTTTTTATTCATATGTAGCATAAACAATTGGAGCAAGCAGAGTACAAGTACGACTTCTAATTGCACAAGCAGATAATGAAATGTTTTTATGTTTTACTCTCATTACTTGATAGATCTCCATATGCAAGGGATTAGTATACATATTTTTTTATTGTAACTCCATAAATCCGATGTTCACTTATAATTACATTACCCAATAGTATTTTAGGGTTAAATTGTTGATAACAATTTCACAAAATAGTAATAATATTTCGAACTTAGGATGGTAATTCTTTTAAATTGTAGATCGTAATTAAGCGTGAAAATAATGTTGAATTATTTTTACAAACTCTACAAATTGATGTTGATCTTAAAATTAGCATGTTGTTTTTTGTTAAAACAATACATGATAACACAATGAGATATGAGCGATAATTTGTCAACAATGAATATGATAACTTTTACTTCTTTTTAATTGTTATGGAGGACATAGAAACTTATTTATCTTTTTACATGGCAATTTGTCAAAAATTGAAATGGTAACATATGATGCAAGTAATATAAATTCTTGAAACTGTTCAAATTCAGAAACTAATTGTAGGATTCAAAAGGTTTGGCTAGTAATTTGTAAAACATGTGGATAGTAACTTACACTACAATTGATGGTAATGTCAAAAAATTCCAAATGCACAAAGATAATTACAATTTTGAAGTAGTGTTGTATTTGTTAAAAATTGAAGTTTATAATTTGGTGTCCAACCATTTGTTTTGCTTTTTTATAAACTCACAATTAGGTGGTAACTTTTGTGTTTAGCTTGAGATCTGCGTTGCACCACCGTTAAATCTGGTCAGATTCAAGGTTAGCATCATTAGGCCGACTTGATCTTATCGCTGCGGACGAAAATGACGGTTGGAGCCACCGCATTCATCACTAGACTTGGATGTGGCCTTGTAGCCAGTCGTCGCTGGATGCGAGTTGTTGAACTCGCTGCCACGCAAAACTGCTTGCGTTGGCTCACCCGGGCCTCATCCCATGGTCGAGAGCCTATACATTCATCGTCCTTGTCACCAGAGATCTGTGTCTGTCACCTTCATCAAACTCCCTCGGTCGTGGACACTGAGCTTCTCCACGCTCTAGTCTCCAACAGGTGGAGCACCACCATGCCTCACCACTGAAATATGGAGCACCCAGCTAGCCGCAGTGGTCTTGTTGCCATGCGCCTCGTCTCCCAGCTCAGCATGGCCTTGCCACCACACACACATGCTGCCAATCTACTGTGATATCGTTGAGCTTAGATTGAAGAGAGTAGGACTCTAGTGCCCAATTGGTGGCCAGATTAGCAGCTTGCGTTGCTGGATTTAGGGAAGGTTGGGGATTGGAGGTAGAGAGAGGGAGAGAATTGGAAAAGTGAGCAAGAAGCTTTGGATGATTTGGGAACGATGAGACCACTTGTGCTTGTGGGGGTACACATGGACAACATCAAAGAAACCTACATGAACAAGATCTAACGGCTTGGGGCTATCCCATTGGTAGCCACATTATTGTATTTTGCTAACAAGGATTCGATTCTAAGATATTTACATTCACATCATCGAATTCCTTTTTACTCTTCTGTATATCTCTCTCTGCATTCTATTCCTTTAGGTTCTCCTACTTGGTCTCCTTTAGATCTAACGGCCTCGACGGGGCGATAGCGACTAAGCCACCTGCCTTGAAGGCATAGCCTCGGTAGGGCAGCTCTACCTTGACGAGTTTGTCCCTATGCGTTGTCCGTCTTGGAGGCCTCAGCCTCAATGGGGTGACAACGACTTCACCGCCTGCTTTGAAGACATAGCCTCGGTAGGATAGCCCTACCTTGATGGCTCCGTCCCTACGTGTCGCCCATCTTGGAGACACGACCTCAATGGGATGGCAGTGACTTTGTCGCCTGCCTTGAAGGCATAGCCTTGGTAGGGCGGCCCTTGCTCGACGACTTCATCCTTATGCGTCACCCGTCTCAGAGGCCTCGACCTTGATGGGACAACAACGGCTTCGCTGCTTGCCTTGAAGGCATAGCCTCGGTAAGGCAACCCTATCTCGATGGCTCTGTTCCTATGCGTCGCCCGTCTTGGAGGCATAGCCTCGACGGGCGATAATGACTTCATCACCTACCTTGAAGGCATAGCCTCGGCAGGGCGGCCCTACATCAACGGCTTCATCCCTATGTGTCGCTTGTCTTAGAGGCCTTAGACTCGACGGGGCGACAATGACTTCGTCGTCAACCTTGAAGGCATAGCCTCAATAGGGTGGCTTTACCTCGATAGTTCTGTCCCTATGTGTCCCTACCTCAACATCTCTGTCCCTACAGGTCGCCTGTCTTAGAGGCCTCAGCCTCGACGGGGTGACAATGACTTTGCCGTCTGCCTTGGAAGGCATAGCCTTTGCAGGGTGGCCCTACCTCGATGGCTTGTGACAATGACTTTGCCGTCTGCCTTGGAAGGCATAGCCTTTGCAGGGTGGCCCTACCTCGATGGCTTCATTCCTACACATCGCTCATCTCGGAGGCCTCAACCTTGACAGGGCAACAATGACTTTGTTGTTTGCCTTGAAGGCATAGCCTCGGCAGGGTGGCCCTACCTCGACGGCTCCGTCCCTACACATCACCCATCTCAAAGGCACAGCCTCGACAGGGCGACAATGACTTTGCCGCCTACATTGAAAGCATAGCATTGGCAGGCAGCCCTACCTCGAAGGCTCTGTCCCTATGCGTCACCCGTCTCAAAGGCACGGCCTGGATGGGGCAACAATGCCTTCACCCCCTGTCGTGAAGTCATAGCCTCAGTAGGGCGGCCCTACCTCGACGGCTCCATCCCTACACGTCGCCTGTCTTAGAGGCACAACCTCGATAGGATAGCTTCGGCTTCGCCAAGGAAAGTAGGACATGTTCCAAAGGGTTTACAATATCTAGACCCTCGAGGGGCTAGGGTAGTTAGTTGCGTTAGCTCGTCCTTTGAGACCTCTGTGCTTGCTGTAGATAGAGTACTATTGTGAGGGTGTCCAACCCCTCAAGCCTTTGGATTAGATAATGATCCTTAGAGCAAGCCCAATAGCATAGGGTTACATGTATAAAGGAATGTACTGATTTATCTTCACCTTTTGTAATTGTTGAGGGGAAGTATAAGAATTTTTCATCTTGCCCCATTCATGTATATAAAGCCCTAAGTGATATGAGAGAGGGGTAGATCCACTTATTTTCCTACCCACCAACTCTCTTACATCCGTGGTAGTCTTTAGCTCTAGCCAGTCCAGATACTCAATGGAGGAAGGGTACCAAAGTACCCATTGTTATGGCTCATGCCATGACTGTAGGTTTGTAAACGTAATTAATAACATGCAAATCATCATTACTTTCTTTCTTTTATCGTTAAATCGTTGCCTACTTTGTGAAACATGGAATTGTGACATTTGCAGCTAGCATATTTGAGGAAAAAACTATAGAATTCAAATTTTGTAAAAGTTAATCATTTTAAAGGACCACCATATGAAGGATTTTTTTGCAAGGGAATGGATAATTTTTTTAACTTAAACACAATATGTAAAGCGCGAAAACAAAGAAAATTAGACTGACCAAACCTAAATTAACAATAGGAAGCAATGTCACATTTTATATGTTGATGTAGTTTAGTGTTAGGACCACGGTCCTTAGTGAAAATACCCGTCATAATCAATGCTACGAAAATCCAATCGTCGTCTTCGTGGGATAGCACAATACAATTGTGATCCTAACTATGATAACCTTCATAAATCGTAAGTCGCACTAATAAGGTCTCATTAATATAGTATCGTCCTAGCTAATAACTGTCTAATCCAAATACTACATGAGTTAAAAACCTGATTGAGCGGTCGGGAAGCATTTCTATGCCCTGTTAGAACATGGAAGTTATTGGACAAATTTTTGCCTTTGCCTTCATCAATACAAAATTTCAGAGCGTAAACAAGTTTGTACAATATGCTTATGTGGAAACAAAGTTGCTACATTTGTCTGCACTTCTTCTCCACTGTTCTGTGTTAGCCATGCTGCAATACCAAATACCAAACTGATGACGGTCTTTCCTTTTTTTCATTTATTTTTTGACCAAACTGATGACTTGTCCGTGGGAAAGGGCGGACACCGGGAAATGTAGTTTTAGGGCGCTCTCAGTATAGCTTCTACTGTGCGTTCGGCGATGGCTGTAGGCGATTATTTCACTGTAGCACACTGTAGCAATTTTGTCTTTTTGCTTCTTCTTTTTTGTTTTTTTGAATTTTTGCGTTTTGTTTTTTTCGTATTCATTTGCATCGTCCACTCTAGATTAGTGTGTCATTTTTATTTTTATATTTTTGTAGATTTAATTATGTCTAATAAGACAACTCAGCTACAGTAAAAAATAAGACAGTTACAGTAAAATTTTAGCAAAAGATAAAAGATATCGCTATTCCGATCGTTCCTTAGTCAGGAAAGCTATCCGGTAGGTCCAAGGTACAGTAAACACAATTGTTGCGATTAAACATGTTATATATTTTTTTCGACTGCAGTTATGCTCCATACCTACCGGTGTTCCGGCCTCCATCGACAACACCTGCGCTCGTCGTCGAATACAGAAAAAAGAACATGGTCATAGATAAGACGCACACACTATCAATTCGTAATGCAATCTTGAGGCCCAGCCCGCCCGCGCGCTGCCGCAAACGGCGCTTTCGTGGCCACGCGCCGGCCCCCCTGCCCGGCCACGACGCGTGGGGAGGTAGGCCATCCGTTCCATCCACCAGGCCAGCAGCTCACGTGCTCGGTTGCGACTTCACCTGCACAGCTGCGACTTCACCTCGTGCCATGTCCCTGTGCAGACAGGTCCCGGTGCCATGTCCCTGTGCAGACAGGTCCCAGTCGTTTGGACCGTGCAGGGTCCGGAAACGACCGCAACGCCCAAATCTGGACCTCTCCATACGATAATGCGGATCAGAAATGGAAGTTCGGAAATCGGAATCTAATCGACCGGCACATGTGCCAGCCAGCCCCGTGGATGCATCCGATTCATTCAGCAATCGGTTGGTCCAGAATAAATGATTACTCGAAATTATTCGATTCTGCAGAAAAGCAACAGCAGGAGCACACAACCGCTAATTAAGTGCATCCGTTTAAACACCTACAGCGATACAAACCAAACGTGAGTATATATACAACCACAATCTCGCTCCACCACGAACTACTTTATGCTCTCCGCTATCCAGAGCAACAGTTACCAAATAACGCGCTCATCAGCTGTACCCAAACTGGTCAGGTTTTTTGTCCGACTACAAGGGATGAAGAGATGCTCCTGTCAACTGCACTCAACTCCTGCCTCTAGCTCATGCCGCTTGGAAAGTCGCTTTCTATCCCCATTTGCTCGAGGCGAAGTGGCGCCTGTAACCATGAAAGCCTGCAGGAAGCAAAGGAAAAAAGTCAAATGGGTCTAGCAGTAGTCTCCTGGTCCTATAACACTTTATGTAAGCATAACAAACATCAGTTTTCTACTACAGCTTCCAGTTACTACATAACCTGTAACCTATTAGACAATTCACATTGCTCACACGTAAAACTCTAAAATTCAATCCCATACCATGTAAAAAGACGATTCAAAGTTTATGAGGTACCATAAGAACACCTTCAGGTGAACAATCAAACACGCTCCCACATACCATGGGGTATAGACGAACAACTGTACTATTAGAAGCTAATAAGGTGCTAAATCTACTTCTCCAATGTAGGAACGTTATGTCGATCGGCACAATAACAAATCTTCTGGGAACACCGTTGTTAGCTTCAAGTCTATAAAAGGCACAGCTTATGAAAGCACGTATAAGCCTTTCTAAATTATACCTAAGTCATCGAATCATACCATAAATTGTCATTCAACCAAGCTGGATCCGGTGAAGAAGTAAGCTTTCGAGTGTGGGACTGTGGGTATACATGTAAGGTTTGACTAACTGCAAGTGTGCTCCATGTGTTTGCCTATAATAGTGACTAATGTGTGCATCATATTAACTACAAACAGAAGATGGATCAATAATGCAACAACCAGGGACTGAGCATAACGTAGCTAAAAAAACTGAACACAAAATCAGGAACCTCCAACATACAACAAGGGCAAATACTTCTTATTGTCATTACATAACTAAACTTGCATCACTTTAATGGACAAACAAATTACAACACTATCATAACTCACAGTTTAAAAGAGAAAAAAGTTAGAATGAAAACTAGAAATATCTCATTATGTGAATAGTATATGATGGATTAGTCTGCTATATACGGTTTCTTTTTATCGTCTTTAACACTTTGGCCATGATAATATTATTTGTTATATTTTCACCAAATTCAATACATAAAGTGTGCTAGGCCTTCTTTATAAAAGGAGCCAGTTATTACAATTTCAGAAAAAGCCACACCACACAAACCTGTATTGTTTAGTTTCCAAGAAATGGTGTGTGGTCCCAAGCTTTCGCACTTGAGTACCATACTCAAAATCTTGCGAAGCACAGTTTCTTTATGAGAAGAAATCATTTCTACCCTTAAAGAGAACTAACCAAGCATTCCTTCAAATTTTCCTCTCTATCCTATGTGCAGAAAAATATCCATCCGTGGAGATTGGTGGTAACAGCATTGAGAGAACTAAAGACTAAGGTTCTACTATTTTGGTAGTTCGATTCTATACAGCTATACTTGTCAAGTTTTTAACAGCTTGAATTTCCTCGTTGCACTAATCGCTGTAAATGACTTAAAGCAACATTAACAACAATAGATAAATGATGCTCATGCAACATGGAATCATAAAGACAAATAAACCATAGCCTAAAGTTTATTCCCTTAATCTATATTTCCAAGGTACACTTCATTAAAACAGTGCATAATCACTTCTAAAGTTTTACAACAAACAATAGATTTGATAGAGAGAAAATATCTTCATTAACTAATGGCTAAAAATATGTACATATGCATCTTATATAGATATGACCACAAGCGAAACAATTCCTTTAGGTGGGAAATGATTTTAGGCATACTAAAGTTTGTAGCATGGGAAAGAATAAGGGATGTTATGAAACAAACTTGTGCTTAAGAAACAAATAAAAAATCTGTGATCGGTTCGATAGCCACAGACTAGGTTGATTAGAACTATGGTTCATCAATTTCACTTTCTTTTCATCAAGTGCCAACACATATTTTTTATAATTATAGTGAAACCAGTATGTTTTGTAAAGTTGGACTGCTGGAGACTAGTGAGTTAACAGCTGATGATTCGAACAACAAAGCCTGCTTTCAAGAGGCTAAAAATAATAGTGATTTCAATTGTTGAGGATTATCTAAAGAATGAGGCTTACAACTTTTCAAGTTTCTACTTAGTTTCCAGATTAAACTGTAGTCGTATTACGAAATTTAATTTCTTGTAAGTACTGGTGCTAAAACTTGCAATTATTATCTTGATAGAATTAGAAAAGCAAAATATGTTGACAAAATTAGCATGTCTGGTACAATTAGCAAACAAACCCTAGAACATGCGATTTTAAAAATACAGAAAGTTGGACTGGGCAAATAAATATTATTACATAATTACTGGACCTAGAGCGTCAATTAATCACACTTTCCACTAAATCTCTCATGTCTATAAAACACGTTTTATCCTTAGCTTCCTTATTTACTTGCAATACATAAGCAAAAACAAGGAAGAATGACTACCTTTCGACCTACTCGGTATTGGTAGGCACATTTGGAGCTGGGGTCATCTGGTGCACAAGGTGCTGCATTCCTGGCTTCAACTCCTTGTTGCAGAAATCCTCATACTCTTCCTTATACCCCGCCTTCTTTTTTACCTCCACTACTACAAGAGGGGGTGTGAGCTCAAATATTTCCGCGCCAATTGTTAGTGGCCCCTTAACTCCTTCCCTTGTACCCTCTAGGCTCACCCGCCAGTCCTTCCTCCGCACCGAGAAGCTCTTCACCTTTGCAATCTCCTCCAATTTCGTTATAATATCCGACATGGGCGCACCTGAGATGAATCTCACCTCGTCCCCTATCTCCTCAAACAGCCCTGACAAGTCAAATCCCCTTGAGAATGATATGATATCAAATGCGTTAAGGCTTGCTGGGCGTGGGAGTGACCCACGGAGCCTCTGGCGCTCCTCAGATGACAATGTGGCAGGGCAGGATGTGACTGATGAGTCTGAATCCGACCCTGAATCACCACCATCATCCTCTTGTGGAGATGGAGGTGGGGGCGGCAATGGTGGAGGAAGAGGATCAGCAAGCCCCATGTCCAGCACATCATTCTCATCATCGATCACGTTGAACAGCCGGTCATCCTCAATATAGAACTTGACTGGCCGGAAACCTTTCTTGAACCACCGGTTCTCCATTACCTCGGGCAAGGTGATCCTAGTGTCAGGATTTGTGTCAAGAAGGCGCATCATCAAGTTACAAAGGTCCTTGGAGAACCACCTTGGACACCGGAACTCGCCCTTGTAAATCTTCCGGTACATGGCCATGAGATTCTTGTCATGGAAAGGGAGGTAACCGGCCATGAGCACAAAGAGGATGACACCGCACGACCATACGTCCACCTTGGCGCCTTCGTATCCACTGCGGGCGAGCACTTCGGGGGCGACGTAGGCCGGCGTGCCGCAGAAGGTGTGGAGCAGACCGTCGGGGCGGAGCTGCTCGGCGACGGCGGAGAGGCCGAAGTCCGAGACCTTGAGTTCGCCCAGCTCGTCGACGAGGAGGTTCTCGGGCTTGAGGTCCCGATGGAAAACGCCGCGGGCGTGGCAGAATGCGACGGCGGAGACGAGCTGCTGGAAATAGCGGCGCGCCGTGTCCTCCTTGAGGCGGCCTTTGGAGACGCGGGAGAAGAGCTCGCCGCCGCGGACGAGCTCCATCACGAAGTAGATCTTGGTCTTGGAGGCCATGACCTCGAACAGGTGCACGATGTTCGGGTGGCGCACGCGGCGGAGCACGGCGATCTCGCGCTTGATGTGGGGGATGAGTCCGCTCCGCTCAGCCTTCTCCCTGTCGAGCACCTTGATGGCCACGCTCTCCCCGGTCTGCACGTGCCGCGCGTGGTACACCTTGGCGAAGGTGCCGTGGCCCAGGAGGCGCCCCAGCTCGTACCGCCCCATCACCAGCCCCCCGGCGCCGGCGCCGGCGCCGCCCCGCTTGGCGGCAGTCGCAGCGGAGGGGACCGGCCGCCGTGCGGCCTGCGGTGACGGGACAGGCGGCGGCGGCGTGATGGCCGCCATCGACGACGGGCCGTGCCGCCGTGGAGGGGAAGCGAATCGACGCGATTGGGTGGAGCTACCGGCCTCGGAGGGCGGCAGGCAGCTTAACGGCTCCGCGAGAACTATTTCTCGCTCCTTCTATCAGTGTCTCGGCCTCTCGGGGCTCTATGGCTCTGGGAGCATGGTTGGGTTTGGGAGAGGAGATATTTTTCCGTCTCCTCTTTTGTAGTTTTCCTCGGTGCTTACGGTTTTATGCCCTCACCGTTTCCTTGTAATTGTTGGGATGGGTTTGTTATTAGGATATATTAGCGTTAATTAAAATTTTTATTACATAAATTTAAAAGTTATATGAGTAAAATATTATGAATTATTATCATTAGACATGCAGCATAGCGAAAAAAAAATTAAAACAGTCTAGTTCAACATAGCATGCTTCGGTGTAGTGGAAATAGTTGATTATCCAATATCTTTTAAAAGCTATCCTCGAAATCCAATCGTCCTCTAGCGGTAGTCGATCTTGACAAGTCGATTATCTTTTCCTTTGATCATTCTGATCAGCATCGTAGTCGTAGTAGCGTCTCTATCAAGTTCACATGACTAGGGATAGAATGCCATATACCGGTGTGCTAGTATTAGCATGCACAGCAGGACCTTCGGAAAGAGGCGACTAGAGTTTTGACAGGTGGTGCGATGTCTCTCGATTAACCTATAGCCTAATGCACCCTTTTATATAGAATCTCCGACCGGATCCTTATTCAACACGAGTAGATATCGTATTCCACTTGGAGAGTCTCCAACCGAATTTTTATCATTCCGATCCATTAAGTATGTGACCATGTAAATTCATATATACTTGGTTATAACCCATAAACAAGTTTCAATCATTGGCCAATAGTTGTCCCTAGCAAAATATATCGATCCCCAAATACACTCAAATGGTTAATTCTTTTCAGCTATGATTGTTGGTTTATAGCTACAACTGATAGCTTTTGGCTCTAGCGCTAGCGCTCATGTGAATGAACTAAATGCCAATAAGCTGCTTCAAAAAAACTGTCTCGGCAAGCGCTTCAAAAAAGCAGTGGAGAAGTTGCCCCATTTGTTTGTTGAGAGAAGCTACAAGTCATAGATCGAAAATAACCTACCCAAAAATCAAACTAGATGAATTGTATGTAATATGATATGCAACTAGATCTTAGACGCTCGCGATTAATTCATAACTCCTTACAACTAATTCGTATCTGGTTATGACCAGTCTACGTATCCATGCGACCAATTCACATACTATATTGTAATATGTCCGATTAACTTACAACCGGTTCATATCTGGTCGAACTAAACAATATATTTGTATATTCTTCTTTTGCCTCATGATATCTTATTGAACTTCAGGTGAGAAATATGTAATCTATGGACTATTCAATTTTTTTCTGATCTAGTGATAGATAACTTTATGTGGTCGACTCTTTAACCACTCGTGATATGGTCATACACTTTCTTTATCCGACCATATCGATGGACCCTGAAATATCTTTCCTGTTATGTGGGGGAGATCAATCACATATCGAATCAGTCACATTCCTCCGAATATTTCATAACATATCCGAAAGCTATATTTATAACTATCCAATTACATAGTAGTGTTTTGCAACTCCTAAGTGAACTATTACACATGGAGAAAACTATATTGATCTTAAGTACAAGGATTATACATTATAATTGCTTAAAACCAACTGATGATACACAAAGACATAACAATATCAACAATGTCTCAAAGTGGGTTAATCCAACACCATACTCTCTAACATGTGTCTACATTATTGATTTGATATCCCTATATCTATGATCTGTAAAACATAATAATCAATTAATGTATGTGTTGATCTATAAATTATAATTATCTCACGTAATGATACAAAATCAGGGATAATTTAGAATAACATCAAAATATAAATAAAGAATTCCACAAACAAATCACCTACTTGCTAATACAAAAGATATTATTCAATTAATAAAATAATATATTATTTAAAGATTATAAATATAGAACCAATATAATCATTGCTATTACCTGGACATACGAATGACATTTTTGTGTCGGCCATTGCTTTGTTGGAGTCTCTTCGTGCACAGCTTCTTTCCCCTAGTTCGAGGATCTTGTGTAATGATTTGGTTGGCACTCCAGACGAATACAATTTGCCAAGCAAAAGATCACAAAGATTGGAAAGTATTAAAGGTTAACAGCTGTACAATAAATAATTACATTGTAGTGTAAGCAATTTTTCAACACTTCCTGCGAAGGTTCACGCTTCACCTGAGAGCAAAAGTTGGCTTTGTATCCTTCAGTTTTAAGATTTGTTGGCTAGCTAGTATACAGGGATTCGTATATTTATCAAATATGCCTCTTCTCGATAAATATCGAGCTAGCTTTTAAATATCGAAATGCCTTCTTAGTAATGAGTTCTCTAATTATTGGAACTCCACTATGGTTTGGGAGTGCTTAAAAGTCTGTAACTAGCAAAAAAATTCCAGCAAACTATACATGCAACTACATTTGTTCGGTTGATCGAGTAGATGAGGGGATCCGAAAAGACAAACCGTCGATCCTCATCCTACACGTTCTTATATCTATACATATCTTTATACATCAAAGAGACATTGTTTGCACAAATTCAAGAGAGAGAGAGAGAGAGAGAGAAACAATGTTCGCACAACAAAGGTTTATATATTTTCCCACAAGTTTCTCTAACCCAAACCTTTTTTGTATTGAATATGACCATTTAGTCCCACTACTTTTTTCTTCTTGAAGGGCTTTGTGCCTTCATCAAATCCACTATGACGCCATTAAAGATGAAATATTGGTTTTTCTTCTTTACAAATGTTAAAAAAGCATGTCTATACAAATCTTTTGATTGTACATTCACACCATTTCTCATCGATTTTATTCCTAAAAGAAATTCCCCATTAGCCATGACGGTACCTTAATAAATACCCTATTTCCCAAGGGCATACGTTACAAAAGGCCTTGGCAGCCTGCCAGCAGTATCCCAGATTGTCAGTCGCTCTCTCCTGGCCTTTGCTAGCTTTGAGCCCCTGACCCACGCGTCAATTCAAACGGAAGCGTGCTAATTGAGCCATCCCCCCCCCCCCTTTATTTCCCGTCCGTTCTTTCTTTCTTTCTCCAAAAAAAAGATATCGAAAATATCGAAGATTTTCGTTCTTAAAGCAAACGAAAGTGCACTAGTCCTTCGCTTTTTAAGTGGCGAGGTTTGAATTGGAGAGATGGCGAGGTGGCGACGTGGGGCACAAGGCAGTGGTCGAGCTGGCGGCGCGTGGACAGGTGAGCTCTTCGGCTAGTGCGCGGGCGCGAGCGAGCCAGGTCGCCGTGGCTGTGTGGTTGCGCCCAGTCCTGCCCAATCAGAACAGGACGGGCTAATGCGCTCGTTTGAAGCATGATACTATTGATTTTGGCTCACATACAACACACCATGAATAATAAATAGGTCCTATCAGTTTAGTCTAATCAGACGTAGCTATATTTAGACTAGTATCTCAACATAATGAGCTGACACTGCATGGTATGCACATTTAACTATTCTGTGATAGTACATTAAATCTCATGTGGTAGTGCAGTAACTCTCAAGTGGTATTTCAATAAAAATTACTTATGGTTAGCAGTAAAATTAATTATATTAGAATTATTGTACTCTTCTAAAAGTGAACAAATGTCTTAACAATAAAATTACTTACGATTGCAATAAAATTATTTGTAACTGGTAGTAAAATACGTTGGGCTAAACTTGTTTGGATCGGCTCAGTATGACCTGACTTCTTTCTGTGCTATGATTAGATCGGAGGACAGACACATGGGCTAATATAGCACGATAATTTATTTAAGTTAACCGTGTCAGATCTAATCAGATTATAACCTATTTAAATCTGTGCCAAACGGTCCGTTTGGCTGGATCTAGTTGCGTGTACCCTAGCTGGAATTTTCCCACCACCAGGTAGCATGAACAAAACGAGCCCGTCGCGCGGCGCGGCGCGGCCCCACCCCCACCCGCGGTTCCGGCCGGCCGCGCGCGTACTCGCGTGAACCCACCGACGCGGCGCCCGCGTTCGCGTCGACCGAAAGTGCCTGACAGACAGAAACGCAAGTGAAACAAGAGGTTCACAGCTCACCGTAAACGTGCCAATGCTCCAGCATCATACGGCAAGTTCAGCGTTATTGAGTATTGACTCCAGCGTCAGGGACTGTTTTAATTCTAAGAAATTTTACACGAAAATGGGCACATGCACACGCACATAAACAAAACATGCATCTAGCATACGTATATAAATGTGGATTCCGGAGATAAACCACACCCTCACGGAGCGTGGACCTCGTAAGCCGCGGAAGAACATCAAACGTTTCTACGCAGGCTACAAGTCTAAGGCACACGTACGATGACACCATACAGATACAGGGACATGACCAAGCTTTTGCGGTTCTGATAGATACGCAATGAGAAGGATGGACACCAGAATGGGCGATGCAAACGAAAGGGATGGGATATCACGGTCTTATCTACGGCATAGGCGTCAGGGATAACCCTTGGCTTCCACGACGGGACAAACATGTATTGGGAATTCTCTTGATGTTTTTTCCTGCTTACGAAATGACCTGCCTATAAAGTTTAAGACAGGGACTCCGCAGACTCGACGATTTTAGGCTAATCAAGAGAAACCGGCAAGTGATTCCAGTAATGCGCTTCTCGTATTTGTAGCAGCTGCACAAGTTTGTCAGTTCAGCAACTGTTTAGGACTTTAGTTAGCTTGTATTTTTCTCGATGTTTGGGTGGCTTGTTTTAACAACCTCACGTGGTTGATTGCGAAGACGACCGCAAAAGCCAGCGAAAGCCGTCTTTTTGGTAACCTGGATCAGCTTCCATTGTGCAATCATTAAACTAAACCGTTTTCGCGCTGATGATTGGTGGACACTGGACAGGCTATCTGTTAGGAAACACTGTCTTGTTTGACCCTTAGTTCTAAATCTCGAATCATGCACACATACAAAGGAGGTACTGATATTGCTTGAGGTTTTGATGCTTCGTTCACTGATTTTGGCCCGGAGTAGGATTCCACTTTATTCAATTCTGTGTCGATTTTCGATGTCGGACTTCTAGTCCGAAAGTGAGATTATGCAGAAGTCCGAAAGTGAGATTATGCATAGCATTCTTTCTTTTTTTTGGAAGAGCCTACATAGCATTCTTGCTCTACTGCATTCTCTCTCTCCTCTTCTTATTTTGACAGGGCATTCAAGCTACTCCCTCTGATCACAAATAGATAATGTTTTGAACATTGAAACGTTCTCTAAAACACAACTTTGACAATCAATTTATTTTGTAGCATATTTTTAAAGCCTAATAAAATGTTAATATTAGAGAAAGTACTTTTTGGGACAGTCTATTCATAAATTCATATCATGTTCCTATCTGATCTAATTATTCATATAGATATTATCTATATCTATATTAATATAAAAAGTATAAGTTCAAATTTGGGTAATTAATTAACTAGATGATCCGAAGCATCATGTCCATCCATCCTTTTTTATCAGACAGCCGGTACGCAAAGTTGTCCCCCCATCCCCTAAATTACACCTTGTATTTAATTTATCCCTTAATTGTCATGTCATCCTATGCAATCAACTCATTTACATGTCGCCAATTCGTGAAAATAGGAGTTGTACATGGAAAGTAATGCAGGGCAGGAAACTTGAAGTCGCGCATGCCAGCCTTATTTAACCTCGGCCACCTCTGTCATGCGCGCCGTGGTCGTTGCCGTCGGCGGCCACCGCCAATGCCTTCGTCTGGACGGCGGCTTTCTAGCTACAGGAAGAAAGTGCACAGGTCCATGTGCATGTGTTCAAGGATAGTTTCCAAACTGATGAACACGCACATCATGACCACTTTGGTGGATTTTTACGCAAAATGCGGTAGACTGGTGGATGCACAGAGCGTGCTCGACATAATGCTTATTAAGGGTTCGTTGTGGACGTGGAACGCGAATCACAGGGTAAATGGTGGCATGAGAGGAAGCGCAGCAGAACCGTTTTGAGGCAGGCAATGCTAGTGTCAGAGAAGCACATGATTCATGCTCGTGGACACCTTCGCACACCACCGAGAAGCACATGACTCATGGGCCGAAATTTTTCTATTTTAGCCCTTTTATTGAAAAATATTCACATTTAGACCCCTGGCAGTTTTAATTCCATTTTTGGACCCAAAGGTCGGCGCCGTGGGACACGGCGCCGAGATAAAACGTCTCGGCGCCGTGGTCAATGGCGCCGAGGTCGCTGCACTCGCTCGGCGTCTTGCGGCTGCGTGGCGCCGTGGTGGCACCACCTCGGCGCCAGTGGGTCGTGGCGCCGACCTCGGCGCCGTGGTCGTGGCGCCGACCTCGGCGCCGTGTGTCGTGGCGCCGACCTCGGCGCCGTGGATCTTGGCGCCGAGCTAGCTAAACCTAAAAATCGCAAAATCCCCGCCCCGATCTCCCGCCGCCTCCCCACCCTCTCCTCCCGACCTCCCCGCCGCCTCCTCCCCCGTCCCCGCCGCCTCCCGGCCTCCCCCGCCTCCTCCCTCCTCCGGCGTCCCCACCGCCTCCTCCCCTCCCCCTGCCCCCCCCCCCTCCGCCCAACCTCCCCTGCGCCTCCTCCCCTCCCGTCCCCCGCCTCCTCCCTCCCGACGTCCCCGCCGCCCCTCCGCCCACCGAGCCCTCCCGGCATCCTCCCCCTCCCGCGTCCCCCGACGCCTCCTCCCACCCTCCCCTCCCGTCCCCCGCCGCCTCCGCCCACCCTCCCACTCCCGGCCTCCCCGCCGCGTCCTCTCCCCTCCCGCCCCACCCGCCCCTCCGCCCACCCTCCCCTCCCGGCCTTCCCGCCTCCTCCCTCCCCTCCCAGCCTCCCCGCCACATCCCTCCCCGTCCCGGCCTCTCCCGCCGCCTCCTCCCCCTCCCCTCCCGACCCCTCCTCCTCCCGCCTCCCGGCCGCCCCGTCGCCCCGCCTCCCCGCCCGGCAAAACTTCGAGTGCTTCCTTTTCACTTGGGAGTTTGGCAAGGTATTAAGGTAGTCGTCTTGTTGTGAAATGCACATCATGTGTAATATTGTTATGAAGTAGGTTATGGTTTGAATGATCGATGATGTAGGTCATTGTTTGAATGATCGATAATAGTGTAATATTGCACATCATGTGTAATATTGTTATGAAGTGGAGGAAATAGTATGCCATGCAAATTTTGAATGATCGATGATGTAGGTCATGGTTTTTATATGACTAATATTGTTATGAAGTATGAACTGATGTAATAAGTATAGCTTGTTTGGGTTTTTCTCTTCCAAAGTAGGTAATGTAATAACAAAGGAGGTAGTGTTTTTATTCCAGACAATGTTCAAATTTCTGCTTTGCATAAGATATTGAGATAAACAAAATGTACACAAGTTTTTGGATAGCATATGTTATCAAATTTTCATTTTCCACATGAACATTTTGTACTATTGAGAAGGTGCCCAATACCCAATACGAAGATATCAAGATGTTATTTATGTATGCCTTTCGCTTAGCCAATGTCTCTATGAGCATATCTTATTAGCATTTACTCATTATTTTAGATCTTGTATTATGTCATCTCCTTAAGATGCATCGTCTCAGATATTCTTATAAAATGCTATAATTCGAACTCCCCATGTGTTGAAATGTTGTATAATACTAAATATACTTATTCATGGGAAAAAGGGCTCATGTAGTAGAAAACGGGTTAAACAAGTTGATCACAATGATATGGGTTTGAATTCGCCTTAAACATACCTCGATGTTTCCTCAATTGTGAATTAATGAGATCTTGTGGAACCTCTAATTTGCCACTTAACATGCAACTTCGCTATATGAAGAGGTATTCTAACTCTCCATTTGGTATGATAAATCCGCCTTTCCATCTCTAGTGTAGGAAGGTTCTCCCTAATCGATACTATTATTGCCCACATCGCCATATAAATCAAGGAATTAGAACTGCTAGAGTGGTTGTTCCATATGTGTGGATATTTTGTAATGTTGATTCTTTCACTCATTGTCTGTATGATCTAGATATAGTGTATCATTCTTTACCTTCTATTATTCATAGTAACCATTCAACATGTTTTATGTATGAAGTAGATGGACAACCTAGTGACCCTATATCATGGAGGCAGTGTGACAAGTGATGATTATGGAAATGTTCGATTTGTTGAAATGCAAAGGGTGCCTCGATATTCAAAGGATAGGCCGTCGTTTCATCGAGTTGGTTGCCAGGACCCGGGAGGAGCTACATTGTGATGCAAACGAGGAGAGTATCACAGTTGAGGGGTTACTTCACTTCGGTTCGAAAGACACAATTCTAAGGCGGTTGATCTTAATTGGTTGTGAGGATCAGTGGGACAAATATGTCAAATTGGTTATGAGGAATGAGTTCCAATGTTTGGACCTTGTTGTGCGGAAGGTGTCGATTGATCCCACCCCTCATGGTTCTTCACCGGAACTAGGTGATCAGGCACCCTTTGACCCTCCGTTGCCGGACCTTGCGGTGGATGTGGAAGAAGTGCCTGAGGTGCCTGATGCTCTATCCGCCTGAACGAGGTTCGATTTCTCAACCACTCGAGTTGAATGTGCCGTGGTGGCCCTCCGATCATCCCAGAAGTGTCGAGCAACACCGTAGCCTTTCCCGATCATTCCATTCTTTTGTCTCGATCCCATCGTTTTCGTGCTTATGATGCAGAGACATTATTTATAATGTGGGTGTTCCTCCGTTGCTCCATCCGCAACGTTGAAGAAGTCTCGTAGGGACTCCAACGGTGTGGATGTTCAAATTGTGGATGATTTAGAGCCTTACGAGATCGCAAGGGCCGTTGATTCCGATGATGACCGCCCTTTTGGAGAGCTGACCAAAGTGATATTGAGCCGATTAGGCGTTATTGCTCGGCCGGATCCATCAGTTCATGAATTCAGCGATCTTCGCATTCTCATGAGGCTTATGCGTAAGGAAGGGATGACGAGTTGCTAGATGCTCCCGAGGCCGGTCAAGCATGACAATTGAGAAGGGCATGGTGTTTGAGGACATGTCCGCATTGAAAAGGTGGCTGCAGGAGTCATGCAAAGATTCGTAAAGGCCATTCAAGGTGAGGCATTCTTATGTGCAGTGGAGGTACACAAAGCCAAAGAGAAGGAAACATGTGGATGGAGGGTTTGTGCTAGCAAATGAAGGACACAGAAAGTTCAAGATCACAAGAATCGTTGGCCCACATACTTGTGCCGGGCGAGCTCAAACGAAGCATCGGCGAGCTGACCTCTACAATTATTGCCAAGTCATTGTGTCACATAGTAAAGGAGAACCCAATATGAAGGTGAAGACACTTGCTTTGGGATTGTTAAGGAGAAATTTGGATACGAGATAAGATATGGGAAAGCATGGAGGGCAAAGCAACGATCCGGAAGATGATATATGGGGATGGAAGATGGGTACTTGCGGTTGCCAAGACTCTTCAATGCAATCAAAGCGGTTAATCCCGCATGCATTATGAGTACGTCCCAAACCAAACGAATGTACTCAAGATGGGATGCGATATTCTTCCGTGCTTTACGGTGCTTTGCTCGACCCATCGAGGCCTTTCGGCATTGTCGTCCCGTCTTCTCCATTGACGGTACGCTTCTTCTTGGCAAGTACCGTGGCACTCTTCGATAGCCATTTCTGTGACGCATACAACGCGTTGGTTCCTTTGGCGCTTGCTTTGGTTGAGAGGAGAACAAAGACGCTTGGGGATGGTTCATGCGCTCGCTCGAGGCACGTGGTCGGCCCCGGTAGGGAGGTTGGTGTCATATCCGATAGACACCGGGGCATACTTGCTGCCAGACAGAGCAGATACCGGGTATCCAGCTTTGCACCATCATTGGTGTACTCGGCATCTTGCCGAGAATCTTCTCCGTAAGGATGGTACGAAGGATAACTTTCATCTGTTCGAGGAGGTCGCTCGAATGCTTGAGGTCAAGTTCTTTCAGGAGAAGTTGGAACAGATTAATACTGCAACAAACTCAGAAGGTCGTCCAGTGATCGGACCGTGCGTGCCTACTGGTTGGAGAGCCCGAGTAGAGGCCTTCCTCGGGAGAGAGCTTCGCCGAGGCAGCCATCGCACTCTCGAGTTCCAATCACCTGGCTCCGGCAGACTTTCGCAGTGTGTCCTGAAGGTGCGGACGAGCAGACGGTTGCCTAGTACTGCAGGTACGGGTGGATATCGATCCAACTCGTCGTCTGATTGTACATATACTTAGTTTGATTTAATATCATTTTACATATACTTGCGTGGCATGGATCATTCACTTGTTTGGTCGCGTTCTCTTCCCGACGGAACGGGGACGCAGCGTCGTGGATGTACATCCACCGCCTCACCGATCGACACACGGCGGCAAGATACCGGCTTCCGGTGTTGGCCTTCCTTTACGCCACCTCTGCGAGGCGTGTCGTCGGACTTCGGCGAACTCGCCGAGGGTGGTTGCCTCTACCTCCTCCACCGTGGATGTGGTGTCGCCTACCGCTTGGTCGTCCCACGCTTTGCCTCCTCGTCCATGGTTCGCAGAGGTTCCTCTTCGTCGACGTCCGACATTGGCATATCTTTGGGACTGTGTCTCGCCTCCTACGCCAGACGGCGTGCCTACCTAGAGTTCACGAACGAGCTAGATGCGCTCACGGCCTCCAATGTAAGTTAATTCCCTTTGGTATCGTGATTTTCATTTGTTTGTATAGTACCTAACAAGTTAATTGTTGCTATGCGAGTTAAGTGGGAGCCGACACGAGCAAGAGGTGGAGGCCATTCGATTCAGCGCAGATGCGGCAAAGATAGACGAGGCCCTCTACGGATGAGGTGCCCACTAACTGCTTTCTATGTCGTTGAGTATCACCGCCACGCAGAGTAGCACGTCGCTTGGTATGAGGCACCAGGCCGATGGCGCCGCTTCTCCACGTCGTGGCCTTGCACAAGTAAGTGCCATGCAATTTCATTTCTAACCTTGGATTCTAATTGAGTTTTCACTAATTGTACTTATTGGGTTACGTGATATGCGATTTGATCGCCAACGGCGTAAGAAGGTCACGACTTCGAGCAAGCGGCACCACGCGTGTGCGTCGGGAGTGGGGACACTTTCGTGACAACGTGGACGACAACGACGAGCCGCGACAAAGAACGCGCGACTTCCGCGGTACCAAGTTTGGTACCGTGCTCGACGCGACTGCTTAAGGGACAATGGACTCAAGATGACTATACCGACATTGAGTCCTCCGGCGATGAAGACACCGCCACGATCGCCTACTCGACTTGGGACGCAGTGGAGACGGCACCGATCCCGACCGAGTGGTAATGTTCAATCTCATTGCTTATATTCCAATAGACATAAAAACCTCTACATATAGCCAAATATCCATTCTTGTGCTTGTTTGCGTGGCAACACATCAAGCAATCGTGCAGACATAGAGAGTTTCTCCAGACAATCGGCGACGCCGGACGCGTAGCTTCCTAGAGGTAAGCTTCGACAAAGCCACTCACAAAATTGTTCACCTATATTCTTCGTATCTTGTTGGTTAACAAAATGTTGGACGACAGAGGCTAGCAGTGTCGGCTACGCCGCGCGGTGGTCGTTGTGGTTGCAGACAGCGCGGCGAGGACGTACTCGTGCCTCCGACTGACTTGCGCACCGACGCGGCGGGTCCACAGCTCGAGCTCATCCCCACGACGAGTGACACTTTCCCAGCCAGGCGGTCACCACGACGACGAGGACGAGGTGGAGCGTACTTACGATGAGATAGGCCCGCTTCACCGTTGACGCGCCTTCGACTCGATGTTATGCACGCAGACGCCGCCGCGAGCCTAGCCGTTACACTCGTGCAGCGATGCACTTGGTAAGGGTAAGGCTAGGAGGCGATGACGGGTTTTGTAACGAGCTACTTGTTGTACATACGAGTATATGTTATATTCATGTGTTATTTGTGTTTACATGGCTCCTAAATTTCGACTAACACGATATAATATATTCGAATGCTTTTTGTAATTGAGATGTTGTAACGTCGCATGGTTTCGCAAGTAATCATTTATGCAATTGTTGTGTTCAGATCTTGTCATGCGCTTGTGAAATTATTTTAACTACAATAAAGGCATCATTTTAATATGACAAGTACTTTCATTGCATTACATGCACATACATGAACTCTCCAAAGATGAGACGACACGATAACAACAAACACATGGTACAACATAGCATAAAACATTAGCAACATAGGCGAGATCAACCATACACCTCGTTGCCTACAAACCAAACGAGCCTCGTGGCACCCACATGGAGTATTGCCGAGGTGGACGCCTGGACGTGGTGGCCGTCGTTGTAGTGGCACGCACATATGCAGCTAGGGTTCGCGCAGCAACATCCGTGATCGCACGAGCTTCCTATGTTCACGACCTCCTCGTTGCCCTCTCGCGCTGCATCCGCCGGGCGAGGTCGTTGTTCTCCTCGTTGAGAGTCTCGATTCGCTCCTCCAACTCAAATATTCGCTCCCATAATGTAGTCACGCACATGACAACATGCCGCTCGTGAGGCGGGTCGATCCAGCGTGAGAAGTCGCATTTCGCCATCCGTGAGAAAGAACGGTTAACAAGGAGGATCCATAAGTAGTAATGAAAATTGAACTATTAGCAATTTCTACCCCGAGTGTGGGCATCGGAAGAAACGCCGCCCGCCATCGATCGGGCCATCCAAGACTCGCACAACCGCGTCCGTGTTGTATGCGCATTTTCGCCATGCGAGTTGAGCACGCCGCTTGGTATCGGCGTCTTGTGAATCAAGTTCTCCTCCTTTCCAATGGGAGGTCTTCCTTCGGGACCCAACTCCGATCGACCTCGACTTCCGACATGGTATGTTTCGCACGACGGAGAAGGGGTGGGCTTCGTTCGATTTAAAGAGTTCTCTACGTAGGGGCCGGGGGACCAAGAAAATGACGCAGCTAACACGTGTTCACGACCTCCGGATAGTAACGGGGGCCCCTACTGTGCACGCGGATGGAAAAGGCCCGAGGAGGTGTCATCATGTCATTATGCGATGTCAAGACAAGACTCGCGACTTTGTGCGGCGAGGGTGACGAGTGGCCCGCTTTACGCAGACAAGACGAGATGGGGCCGCTTTTATTACGAGACTATAGTCTCAAAAGCCTACATAGATCCATTTATTGCTTCGCCGATGCCTTCATGACGCAAATGACACGTGGTCACGACCTCCGGATAGTAACGGGGGCCCCTACTGTGCACGCGGATGGAAAAGGCCCGAGGAGGTGTCATCATGTCATTACGCAGTGTCAGCACAAGACTCGGCAGCTTTGTGCAGCGAGGGGGAAGAATGGCCTGCTTTACGCAGAGACAAGACGAGATGGGGCCGTTTTTATTACGAGACTAGTCTCTCAAAAGCCTACATAGAGCCATTTATTGCTTCACCGATGCCTTCATGACGCAAATTGCCACGTGTTCACGACCTCCGGATAGTAACGGGGCCCCTACCGCCGCCCATGGACTATGCCTTCATGCCTCCATGGACTATGCCCATCGCACTGCATAACCCGTCTATATTAAGGCATCTTATGTCTTCCATACCACATCTCCTCCTCAAGACATCTCAATACTACTACACATCAATGTCTTCTCGGAGGTCCGACCCATTTGGAGTGCCGAGTGGCATGAGCGTCCGGTGCCATTGCGGCTTTGGACGATGTTGTGCGCCCGACGGATCGAGTACAACGAGCCAAATCGCCGTAGGTTCTTCAAGTGTCGGACACGGATGACGACTTCGTGGTAACGATTTACAACTAAATCATTTGTTTCGTTATCGTTTTCAACTTTATCCATGACATCTACCACGCCACACGTAGGCTTGCACGCTCATCGAATGGGTGGATCGGGTGTCGCCGGTATGGCGTGTAACCGGCAAGGCGGTGGAAAACAAAGGACAATACTTTGTCAAGATGACTCGAGCTCGCGAGGTGGAACGGCGGATGCGGCTTGAGCAAGAGCGCCGCGTGAGGGTGGACCAAATCCGTCTCAAGGGCAAGGAGGATGAGTTGCAAAGGAGGCGGGAGCGATTAAGTCTACGTGAAGCAAAGAATCAAGCGTCGGGAGGAAGAGCTTCAAGCTCGTGAGGCGCTCTCAAGACCAAGAGTGACAGAAGAAGGATGTAGCGGAGCCATCTTCGTAGCGCGACAAAAGGGGAAACAACCACGCTACACCCAGAGACAAAATGTAATAGACCCAGCAAGTTATTTTCCTAAGGCATGCATGTTAGGACTAGTGGTGGAATTCGAACATTACGAAGCTGAGTTCCATGGCAAAACAAAGATGCTCAACGAATGGCCGCTAATGAAGTATCGATTCACATCTGTAAACCTTTCGTCGCAAGGCCTTCAATCTTGCCGTAAGCTAAACGCCTTCACCAGATGTCAATCAAATATATGTTTTTATAAGTTTAAAATCTCAATGCATTAGATCATTGAGACTGTAGCAAGAAACCAAAATCTTGAATGTGTATACAAAAATTAGTTCACGTCGTCCAACCATCCAAAGATCCCAAGGGGATTTTTGCCCTTTAGGTTTCAAAGAACTCGGCGCCAACACCCACGGCGCCGACCTCGGCGCCACGACACTCGGCGCCGAGGTCGGCGCTACGACACACGGCGCCGAGGTCGGCGCCACGACACACGGCGCCGAGGTGGTGCCACCACGGCGCCACGCATGCCGCAAGACGCCGAGCGGGAGCGCGAGCTTCGGCGCGTGGACCACGGCGCCGAGACGTTTTATCTCGCCGCCGTGTCCCACTGCGCCACCTTTGGGTCCAAAAATGGAATTAAAACTGCCAGGGGTCTAAATATGAATATTTTTCAAAAAAAGGGTTAAAATAGAAAAATTTCGGACTCATGGGCCGCAGGGCAGGGGCGGAGGGAGAGGGGGGCTGGCAGGGCCCTCATGATTTCAAAATTCCTGCTATATTCTTTCGATTTTTAGCTACTTTCATTTATAACAGTACTATTTCATTTCTCTCATCAAATGTCATTACATTATATAGCTTATTTAGCTCCTGCAATCTAAATTTCTGATTCCGCCTCTGCCTTACGTTAATGGGAAGAGCTTAGTCCACTAGTCGTGAGCCCGCCTAATTTGGATAGATTGGAGCAGTTTGACACCCTACAGTATTTGCGGTATCGTTAAAGTAGTTTACCACACGGTTTGACAGTATGCAAGCCAACGCACTATGATGCCAGCAAGCAAGACGACATCTAGGTGAGCAGCGGTCACTATGTATGAGTTGATTAGCAAGCTAGGGCGGCTGTAGTCCTATTCTTTTAGGTTGTATCTATTAATTTTTGTTTGTGTTTTTTGAGATAGCAGAGATGGTGATGCAGACAACATACACGATTTCAAACTTGAAAAGTCAATTGTAGCTGTTTCTATTTATTTCGGTTTTCAAAGAAATCAAAATCAAAAGCCAAAAAAGCCAAACAACAAACCCGTGACTTGAGAGCTACTATGACTATGTGCGGATGGCCCCACCGGCAGTGTCCGAGTCATGAGGGAGCAAGTGGGCAGGTGGCGGCTGCTTCCATGATCGGAGCTTAAACCAGAGACAAGAGAAGGAGGGGTAACTTTGCCATTTCAGAATTCTCTCTCTACCACTGATGTTAGCGGCAAAAACTGACAGTAATCCTTACAAAAATAGCATTTTGCAGAATTTCTGGCATTTAGGATAACATTATATGTATGCTTGGCCCCCTCGTGATGGTATTGGCAGTATCCGCGATTGCGACGGTACGAAATAAATTTATTCTTTGCAGAAGCTCAAACCTTGTTGCAAGAATTAAAAGATTAAGGGGGTGATCGGAATAGCGATGACTTTTGACTTTTGGCTGAAAAAACACTGTAGCTGGCTGAAAAAACACGGTAGCTGAGTTAGTGGATAGTGTAGTGAATAGTGAAAAAAAAACTGAAACTAGAAGCTGAAGTCGAAAAAAGTCGAAACGATCACGCCTAAAGCTATTACATTGTTCCGATTTACGAATCGTCTACGTTTACTAATCACATCGTACAATTAACAATAACCACACATCCGGGGCAAATATGGCATTTGTTTTAGAATCACAAATGCGCCATTTTAGCACAAACTTCAATTGAAACGAAGGTTTTAGCAAAAGCTTCGAACAGGAACGAAACGACACGGGTCCGGACACTGGACGGTGGACCCTGGCGCCGTCTACTAGTCGAACTCAAATCCCATTTGCCTATTTCGCTGAAATACTTCCGCGTTCCGCCTCCCTCCCCGCGGCCTCGCCTCGCTTCCTCCCCAAATCCAACCCTTCCCTCGCTTCCTCCCCCTCGCCATGGCATCCGACACCGAGGGCATAGCCGCCCTCTTCTCCATGTACAGCGACGACGAGGAAGAGGAGGACGCTGACGAGCCCCCTCCCCCTTCCCCGGCACCACCCGCCGCCGCGGCAACCTCCTCGCCGCCACCTCGAATCGGAGGCGAGAGCTCCAACCCTAAATCGAACCCCAACCCTTCCCTGGCGCCCCCGTCCCCTCCCCTCCCCGAGGAGACGGCCGGCCGCAGAACCCCAGCGAGCCCCCACCCCTCGCCGGGGCTTCCGCCGCTGCCCTCGCGCCGCTCGTCCTCTCCTTTCGCGATTTCGTCCCCCTCTCCGCTCCTCTCCCCGGTGGCCGCGCCGCCGGCCGATCTGCCGCGCCCCCCGCGGCGCGGCGCGCTTGCTATCGTGGACTACGCGCACGACGAGATGGCCATGTCGCCCGAGCAGGAGGTAGAGCTGGTGAAGTATGTGTTTATCAATGCTGATTGGAATCTGTTAGTTTTCTGAATTGATGTTGGTAGTTGCGGTTTGGTTACAGGATGGGGAGGTCATGAATGGCTTAGGCGGATTGGGCTTGGATGCTCAGGTTGCTGAGGGTAAGCTCCTATGCACTGCGTAATTGTTACCATGTGCTATTTTCAGTATACATTTGTAATTTCCAGTACAGATCAAGATGTCCAGCTAGTTTGCAGCAATTGTGATATTTAGTTATTTTCTTGTTATGCGGTGGTATACTGGCACGGTCTTTGTTCTTATGGTTATGCTATCAAGGATAAATTTTCCGCTATGCGAGGAAAATGCTACGTTGGAATACACCAACAATGACTGAAGGCATATCAGAAAATAGGAAACTCTGATTTATTCATGAACCCAAATGGCATATGATGTTTTCATGATACCTATGATACCCCCATACTTCACTCAACAGCTGTTTCCGTACGTGATACGGTATAGCCGAGTATTGGCGAATTTCAGCTTCAAAAATAAATAAAAAATCCTAATATGTCTCCAATACGGCGATACTCCTAATACGCCAGGCCCAACACCACCCGTTTGAAGATTTTTTTAAATAATCTAATTTTTATTCCGAACAACAGTAATACACCTGTGTTTTTTTAGTTTACAGAACTAGCCATCTGTTGCTCCACAGTTGGGCGACATGGGCTAGTCGCTCAACGGTTGGGTGACTAGCCCATGTCACCCAACCATGGAGCGACTTGTTCCTCTAGTCACCCAATTGTTGGGTGACTACTTGCTGCTAGCTCGTCCATTTTCCTTTGACCCGACCACATAGGTCTCTCTCACCATTTCTCTTGGGAGCGAATGATAGGAGCTTGAGAGAGGCGAAAAAAAGAGGGAGAGAAGGAGAGAAGTGAAGAGGGGGAGAAATTCGTGAGAGGAGAAGCTCGGGAGAGGGGGAGAAGGTCGCGAGAGGGGGAGAAGGTCGTGAGAGAGGGAGAGAGAGTGAAGGAGAGGAGAGAATCTCGGGAGAAGGAGAGAAGGGTACAGGAGCTCGTTAAGTAAGAGAGGAAGACAAAAGAAGCTCGTTGATACGGATAAAATGGTTTCGCGTGAAGGTAATAGTCTCATCCAAATGTAGGCAACGTGTCGCTACTTACTTGTTTAGCACGTATTTAGTGAATGCATGTTGATAAATGGTAATATTTTCAGTGAGAAATCAATCATATCCGAATGATATGGTCGGTGCTTGGGTACGGGTCCGAAGATTGGAGATAGGGCACTCGACCTCATCTAACTGCCAGCACGACTCTTCCCTGATGAGGTAGAGAGACTCTGAGGCTTATTTGGAGAATTTTTGTTTATTCATTACTTGTTTATGAATGGTGCGTCTCTTCTCTTTATATAGATGAGGTTAGCCCCTAACAATGCGGAAATTAACACAATCTAATGCAACCAATCAACTAAAGATGATACTATATCCATACTATCTAAATATTAAGATATTTATTTCTAATATAAAGATATATATCTAATTATTCCTAATACAAAGATACACACAACTATTCCTAATAAGACTGCCATAGTACACGCAGCATTGTTTGTGTGCTACAATGCGTGCAAGTATTGTTCACGTGCTACAGTGCACGCTGTACTGTTCGGTTGTTTGCTGCGGTGCTTTGCCGTATCATGAGCTATAACATTACACCCCCACGACGAGACAACTAGAGCTGTTAGGTGGCGGCCATGGTTGAAGTCCTTCGTAACCCTATGTCAACGAGAGCCTGTGACGATGTCGTGTAGCGCAAAAGATAATTAGCGAAGCCCCGTTGCACAACAGCGAGGATACCAACCCTTTAGCGTTGGTTGACGTCATAGGAGTCGTCGTCCGTAAGGGCAAACACCGTAGGGCAATAGCATCCTTGCCCTGAGATGCAACGATTGTAGGAGAAATGCGACGACGTCGCTGACTCCCACATGACAGCCGTTGCGCTATGCATCTTCGAAGGCACGGTGTCGGCCGACCGCGTGGAGAAGACCGTTGCTGGACAGCGGCTACCTTCCTCGGCGAAGGCACCAGATGTGCAGCCAAGGACAGTGAAGCTTGGAGAGTAGTCATTGTTGGTGAAGGTGATAGTAGGACCAATGCTGATGACGGCGATGGGGACAATGATGGTAGCGCTGTCATTTGCAGTGGTAGGCATCGCCTCTTGCAGCTCCATCTTGGATATGGTCACAACCGGCAGCGACGACACTCAGAAACTGTAACAACATGCTGCACCTTCTCCATCTTGGCCATGAACTTTTTCATTAAGGCCATCAAGTTGCCGTAGATCTTGGTCGAGGATAACTCGACATCAGAAGTTGTGGTAGTTGGCTCGGTGGAGGCTTGACGTTTTGGTGGAGACGGCGTGATGGTGGTGGCGAAATGAAGGTTGACTTGCTTAACAAAACTTGGCCAAGTTTGCACTCCCAACGTACACTCCAGCTGCTGGTACCACAGAGCGGCATTTCCTGTCAGGTGGTCCGATGCCAACCACTTGTCCTCCATCGTCCGCTGCTCCTAGAAAAATTGCTCAAATCAATTTAACCAAGGCTGTGGATCTTCCTTGCCGTCGAAGGTCGGAAGCCTTAGGTAGTGGAATCGTGAAGCTCGGGTCTTCATGGGATCGAAACCCCTGCTCTTGCCATTGATGATAGAGCAGCAGTTGGCCCTGATACCAAATGATATGGTCAGTGGTTGGGTACCGGTTCGAAAGCCGGGGATAGGGCACTCGCCCTCATCTAACCACCAGGAGGGCTTTTCCCTGATGAAGTAGAGAGTCTCTGAGGTTTATTTGGAGAACCTTTGTTTATTCATTGCTTGTTTATGAATGGTGCAACTCCTCTCTTTATATAGATGAAGTTAGCCTCTAACAATATAGAAACTAACACAATCTAATGTAACCAATCAACTAAAAATAATATATCCATACTATCTAAATATTAAGATATCTATTACTAATATAAAGATATGCATATATCTATTCATAATATAAAGATATCTATATAATTATTGCTAATACAAATATACACGCACAACTATTCCTAATAAGACCACTACAATACGCACGACACTGTTCATGTGCTACAGTGTGCGCGAGTACTGTTCACGTGCTACAGTGCACGCGGTACTGCTTGTTTGTTTGCTGCAGTGCCTCACTGGATCATAGGCCATAACACCGAACTCACAAGATTAATAGTGCATGACAGTGTTGGTACCATTCATGATGGTCCATACGGTGTTGACCTAAGCGGCTTTTCACAAGTCAGTTTGGTACACCCGGACGCGGAGAATGCTCTGTTGGAGATGTCCTGCAAGTGCTTACACACAACTTCTCCTTAGATCCCGAGGTGTGCAGTGTGTGCTACATGGGCTTTGGAGTAGGTCTACCACGCACGGTTGTATGGAAGAGCTTTGTGGAAGGCTACCGGTGATGTGAATATGAGTGCGTGCTACTTGTGCAACCATATCCGAAAGGAGTCACAGGAGGTCTTACCGATAGCTATCATCCGGATGGTGGGTGCAGCTTGGGCACGCAGTGCGTGGTTCATCAAGAGGATGCGGTAGGCGATGTTGCGGAGGCAGAACTGAAATAGTGCACGTCGCACACTGAGCCCACCCGACAAGC
Organism: Melocanna baccifera; assembly: GCA_036346265.1. NCBI lineage: Eukaryota > Viridiplantae > Streptophyta > Magnoliopsida > Poales > Poaceae > Melocanna > Melocanna baccifera. The sequence goes on from CM070677.1 coordinate 37,255,340, forward strand.
GGATACAGATGTTGCTGAGGCAGATCAGGAAGATCGCACTACGCAAGCTGAGTCCACTGGACAGGCGGACGTAGGGGAGTATATTGACAGCATAGTGCATCAGACGGAGATCAATGACCGGATGGCCTAGGCCGAGGAGGAAGCTTTAGAAGAGGATGGCGATGACTCTTCCGACGAGGACGAAGGTCCCATGCCGTAGGCATGGAATAGGGTGGATGTTGAGGGTCTTTCTATGCACGACGAGCATGAATCATTGTGGGAGTACCATTGTACAGAGGTTTAGCTTCATGCAATGTTTGCTGACAAAAGATCACTGCTGGATGCCATTGAGCTGTGGGCCTTGCCTATGCAGTGGACATTTCAGGTTCTAAAATCCAGCCAGGAGTGGTACACCGTGGTCTGCGAGCAGGTTGGTTGTCCTTGGCATGTGCACGCACGTAGACCCAAGTACGAGACTCACTGGATTGTCTTGAAGGTGGAGTTGCACTCCTGCGTGCTCAGTAGTGTTTTGCCGAAGCATCTCAACCTGATGTCCATCTTTATAGCCAATCTCATGTACGAAGAGGTAGTGAAGGACCTAGAGGTCAAGCACATCATGGTGGCTATCAAACAAAAATTCAAGTACAAGATTAGCTACGCCAAAGCATGGCATGTGAAGCAGAAGGCTTTGGAAAGGAAGTTCGGTTCTTTTGAGGTGGCTTACGACAACCTTCCTCGTATGCTTCAGGTGTTGCAGGACAGGAACCTAGATATATACATTGCTGTGAAGGATAAGCCATCCAGAAGACCGTCGGGTTTCATGGTTTTGTAGAGGGCCTTGTTAGCCTTCGGTGCCTGCATCAACACTTTTAGGCACATTTTACCCGTGATATCAGTCGATGGGACGTTTCTAACAGAGAAATACAAGGGCCAGATCCTGACAGCAATTGGCGTTGATGGCAACAATCAGATTCTGCCCTTGGCCATCGCATTCGTGGAGAGAATTTTGACAGTTGGTTGTGGTTCCTTCGATATCTACAGGAGGGAGTAGTTGGGGCACGTCCTAGTGTCTACATGATCCATGATCGCCACTCTGAGATGATGAGTGCCATAAGAAAACTTCAACAAAACCCGGAGGAGCCGTTCCTTTGGCAAAACATGAGGAACAAATGGTGCATTCATCGTCTGAGGGTCGATTTCTTCAAGTAGTTCCCGCAGCAATCGTTGATGAAGCTGTTCAAAAGGTTGACTATGCAGAACCAGCAGCGTAAATTCGATGCGCTGTGGGAGATGTTGGAGGAGCACACTAGAAAGCATGTTGTCGAGAGGAACAAGCGTCCGTCCATTCCTGGGGCGGCGCGACCTAAAAGCCTTGCACCATTGCTGGAGCTTGACCCTCTCGGTGTGACGCGGAGGACCTCGAGGAACATCAAGTGCTTCTCCCATTGGCTCGAGGCCGAGACATTGGAGAAGTGGTCCTTGTTGGCTGTTGCACGACATAGACAGTGCGAGGTATGGCATAATGACCACTAACCTCGCGGATGTGTACAACTGGGTTCTTAGGGGCGTCTGTTCTTAGCCCTTTGTCGCCATTGTGGAAGGCGTTCTGTAAGGTACAATTGGATATTTCAAGGAAAGACATGCAAATGCGGCACTTCATGCAGTCAACCCACATACACCGTACCGCTCGAAGATTAGAGCGTACATGTAGGCCAAGACCAGGAAGGGTCAGTCACACACGGTCTTCGTGATGGGCAATATGGAGTATCATTTCGACATGCTCCTTCAGGACAGCTGGATTTAGGACTGCTCACTCCCTTGTTACCTACGAGGTGTGCCTTGGAGATCATGTGAACGAATCTAGTTGCACATGCAACAAGTCAAAGCTCTTTTACAAGCCATGCTCTCATGTCCTCGCTGTATGTGGGACTATCAATATGGACTCATCGAACTTCATATCGGAGTATTTCATGAAGGAGAGGGTGCTGCAGGCGTGGTGTGGCGAGCTAAGAGGCTTCAGGGTTGTGGGCAACTTTGCCACATCGGATATTGCACAGAGGGCTTGGATTCCGGATCTTGACCTATTAAAGGATGGGAAGGGCCGTCGACAGAGTCGTCGCATTAGGAACGATATGGATGAAGGGGAAGCTGGAACGGTGAGTAGATGTTGCGGCCGCTGTTGCCAGGAAGGCCACACCGTGGGACATTGCAAGGCGCCTGTCGACGAGTAGAAACACCGGCGTGAAGTGCAGCACCACTTCTTGTGTGTGTAGTTGTATTAAGATTAGAAATGCTATCATGTTGTAACTTCATTTCCAAACATTAACTTTATTTGTAGTGTCAATTTGTTGTCATTAACAATGCATAGGAAGTGCTTGAGGAATGGCTCTCTTTTGTAGCCTTGCGCAGTGACAAGATCAAACGAGATAACCTTGCGCAGTGATAAGACCAAATGGGGCAACTTTATGTAGCAACGTGATGCTATGCTAGGCCACAAATCGTCTGGTGTGCTGTTGCCTCGCGGACGCGAATTTGCTCAAACCGAATTGGACTTATCAAGTGTACGCCACGTCGCCTTAGCCTATAAGTACTACCCCCTCTACGCTGTGTTTTCCTGCATCACGACTGCAACACTACATCGCTAGTATGGAGAAGCAATGTGAGAAGATCATCTGACTTGCAAGGGCTGCTGCAGGTCTGCAGCCCGGGACGAACAAGCGCAGCATGCTAGGAGGCCACCTTCCCGAAGTGAAGCTCCTCATACCTCCAACCCTAACCCATACCTCAACGTTCCCAGCGAGCATTTGCCACAAAACACGCTCGTGCAGAGTACAACGCCAACCTCGAGAGGAAGGGCAAATGGTCACGTTCCACGCAGCTGTTAGACCCTCTTCGTCCATATGCCCCATGTATTTCTAATTCTCTAAAGGTATGTGTGTACCATTTTTGGTTCGTTAGCCTGCGTGCCATGTAACCACCATGTCCGTAGCATCTCTGTCAGTTCGTCAATCCGTGCGAGTCTATAAATTCCTTGTCAATCAGCCGATTGCTTTGCTAGCTACGTTCATCCTCTCGGATGAGTGTGGTCATCTCCTTCCTTTTGTATAGCTGTAGCCGTCGCTTTTCTCTTTGAGCCGCTACATATCGAAGAAGTCTTTATGATTCCGCCGCTTCTTTTTGAGCCGCCGTCCCGAGCTTCTAAGACCGCCGTGTTTCTTCTGCACCGTGGCTCTGTTGCGCTACTTGTGCACTGCGCCGCCGCCGTCTTGGGTTTCGATCTGTGCTGCTATGCTTCTATCTCTCTCTTCGACTTGGTTTGACAGTCATATCTATTTGCGTCATCTTCCATATCCTCTTCGTTGTATTACTGCGGTCGACTTTGTTCCTGCTTACCTCTACCTTCTCAGTCTCTACATTTTGTGCTTTCGGGGCTGTTGCACGATTTCGGATAGTTGGTAATTGACACAATTTTCCAAAAGCCGCAAGCTATGATGACACCTTCAAGACTCGGACTTCGGATTTTTCATACTTTAATGTTAATCTTTCCAAATACAATGCTATTGCATATGCCTTGCATTTGAGGAGGGTGGTGCTAAGGGTATTTGTGTCTCATGTACTATATATTGGTCCATATGGGTTGTGCAATACATGATCCAGCTATTCCTCTTCTCATATTAACACTAATAACCTCAGCAACAAATGTGTAGGTTCTTTAATCTTGTCCACAGTACCTTTGCTATGTCAAACTTGGAATGCTTCGAGCCTTTGACTACAGGCTGTGCATCAGAGGTATCACAATGCTTTTAAATGAACTTCATTTTACATAGACATACCACACGCTCTCAAGAATTTTGCATTTGTGAATTGCCATCATTAGTTAGTACGAAAATTGGATTTGCAGGAAAAGAATGAATGCATTCACTTTTCTTTATACATTGTGGGAACTGACAACTCTTGGTATTATGTTGGACTTCTGTTGATGCTTGATGTACATATTCCTGAATCCTAACCTTTGTAGAAAAAACGCATTAAGTTTAGTTACTGTTCTCTTTTCTTTTTTGGGAAAATTGAATCATTACAACTTCTACACTTCCATCTAATATCTGACCTGATTATTTTTAACTCTCTCTTGTAGGGAGCCTCGAAGAAAGAACTCTATCAGGTATTGTTCATATTTTGACCCCAAATATCCTATCAGAAATGTCTCAGCATTCCGATGCACCTGAGCAGAACCAAATAGGGACAGATGTGGCAATGGATGTAGCTGGAACAGAAACTGAAGATGCTCAGGTGGAGGAAGCTGCTGATGTTTCTACTAATGTTCAGAATGACGATCCATTGAGTCGTTTCCTTCCTCCACCCGTGACTACAAAGTGTTCTGCGGCATTACAGGTTATCCTTTTGACCAAATAAATATTTGTACGTTCTTTGACCATAAAAACATAATCACATTTTTATACATAATATGCAGTTCCTTTTGGACCATATTGCTATCTTTTGTGTTTGACAAACTCCATTACCTGAGTTAGAAATAATGAAAATGCCATGTTGTCCTGTTAGAACTTATAACAATGCACACCCCAGCAACCATTTCATATATTTCTCATGTCTCTTTTCTGCAATCATGATTTTACCGAGAACTGACAATGCCATAGCTATACATCACCTTTCTTATACTTGCCTTTTCTTTTCTTTAATGCATACATGTAAATTTGTTCATGTGCTTAGTGAGTCTTGTCATTTTGTAATTATTTGTCTGAAATGTTTTGATAGTGTCGAAGCCCTTCGGTTCTTTCTTGTACCGTCATATGGCTATCTTTTCAAATTTTGTGAATTCATTGTGCCATCCTGGCCTTTCATGTGACATGCATTCTACTAGAAATGCATGTCTACAGGCTTCATACCTGTTTTTGTTTTGTTGTAACATCAAACATCTCTTAATTCACTCATGATCCACTGCTTTCCTGCAGCAAAAGATTAACAAGTTCCTTGCATACAAAAGGGCTGGAAAGAGCTTTAATGCTGAAGTGCGCAATAAAAAGGACTACAGAAATCCTGACTTTTTGCAGCATGCTGTGCGGTACCAAGAAATTGATCAGATAGGGACCTGCTTCAGTAAAGATGTTTTTGATCCTTACGGGTACGATAAAAATGACTACTATGATGAGATAGGTATGTTATAGCAGTGTTTGATCCAATTTGCTATCCTTTTGGGCTATACCTTCTTGTTTGAAAGATAATTGAATGTTAGAATATAGGTTACCTTTTCTTGCTAAATACTAACACCCATTTAATCATGTAAATCAATTGAAAGATAATTGAACATTAGAAATATTTTATGTATGCATATTGTGCGTGTGCAGTTGCCAACAGGAGTTTCAATTCTTTCTGCTTTCGTCTTATGCAAGGATATTCCAATCATAATCTTTTATGTACCACGTATTTGTCTTCAGAAGCTGATGTGAAGCGCAAACTTGAGAAGAAGGAACAGGAGAAGAAAAGAAGTCCGAAAGTTGATTTTATTACTGGGGGAGTACAACCTCCAATGAGTGTGTCGATATCGAAGATTCCAGGTATGGCGCACATTAATGAGTGGTGTGCTTTATTTTGTCAAATTATTGTTACCTATCTGGCAATTTTGCATTTCAAATGTTCTGATGCTTATTGTATGTTTTGCAGCAGCTGTAGCTGGTATGCCAATGGTTTCGGTATCGGCAGAATGTGCGCAGAAAGAGGCTAGGCCAAACAAGAAGTCAAAATGGGATAAGGTCTTTAATTCCCTCACTCAATGCATGTGTCTTCTTTTGGAGTGTTGATCTTTAGGACCGACTCTTGTTTTTTCTGTTATTTGCTAGGTTGATGGAGATATTAAGAACCCTGCAGCTCCTGGTGGTCATGACAATTTGTCAGCAGCTGGTATGTCTGCTGCTCTTTTGACTTCTGCAAATGGGTGTGCTGGATATGCTGCTTTTGCGTAAGTTCTCTTGTTTCAGCAATATTGTTTTTCCTGTGTTCACATAATCCATTTGCAGATATCGTTTCTTGCTGTAGCAATCTTTCTTGTTGTTCTGCGGCTGGTCCAAAGTATACGTGTCAATCGAATTAACCAATGGAAATGTTCATAGATGCTTTTATTTTTATACGCTCATTTTGTTTTAAAAAAAACTACTAACAAATTTTCATCATACTGTTATGATTCATTGGTAGTGGTACTACACACTGGTGAAATGTTGAAATCGTTAACGATGCCTATAATTAGTGGTGAAAATTTCAGTTTATTTTGTCACCATGTAAAACGTCAAGATAACTACGTGAAGATTCGTGTACTTAAGCTGCATGTCGTTTTTATTAGAACAACTTGTATCAATATAAATACCAGCACCCCTTACTACTGCCCATTGTAACATCGATATTTTATTTTCAGGCAACAAAAAAGAAAAGAAGCTGAAGAAAAGAAGAGCGATTATAAGTCAGACACAAGATAGCTCTTTTGTTTTTTGAGAGATGAATGTGTACGATTGGGAGGTTTTCAATCATATAGTTTTGTAATGTGAAAAAAATCACTTCTAAAATCGGTCCAAGTGACTTCTAAACAAATCCATATGTGCTAATACGTATGCATTTATAAGAAAACCAGGAAGACTCGAAACTTTGATTCTTGCTCTTCTCTACTTCACTGCGTGCTGGCATTTCGCAAGTGTGAGTAGTTCATTATTATCAAAATCAATCCTCCAATATATATATGGGTTAATTGCTCGTATGATACTAGTCATATCAAATCCAACTTCCACTACACATCATTTCCTAACGGGGGTGATCGAAATAGCGATGATTTTTGACTTTTGCTGAAAAAATATTGTAGCTAAGTTGATTTATTGTGTATAATTAAATTTTAAAAAATTTAATTATAAAAATGCTATACTAAATTAGAGCGGACGATACAAAGGAACGTAAAAAAATAAAACAAAAAATAAAAAAATTTACTGTAGTAGATATTGTAACTATAGTATTTGTTACAGTATTTCGAAGCTGCCGCTCAACGTCAGGATCCAACGCTGAGCGGGGAGTGTGGTCCGGATGCTACGGATCTCAACCCGCTGTTGAACAGTTCGTTGGATGTACCATGCATGTGGGATTATGAGTGCCTACAATATTAGCAGCACGACCGTACAAGTCAGGCATGACTCCCCTACGCGGCTAACACCGTGAGCTTGACGGCGTTTTCATTCCTGGCCCAGCCGCTTGAACACTTTTGGCCAGCTTCTTTTTTTAGGTTGCGGTTTTAGCGTAAGTATAGTTTTTGTTTATATTTTTTAAAATGGCAGTGAACAATATAGATGTTAATGTAGACATCGCATATAATTTTAGGGTTGAGAAGCTATTTAGAAAATCTAATTCAAAAAATATATCTGTTTATTTTAACTTTTAGAGAAATAAAAAACTCAAATAAATAAATTAAAACTAAAAGCCCAAATAAAGAGGGCATTTGCAATCCAAACGGTCAGCACAACACAACAGAAGCGGGCAAGCCTTCGAACTTGGTGGCGCGATGCTCCTCCTCCTCCTACACAACAGACTCGAGCCACCAACCAGCATGGCAACCGCCGTGCCTGCCATTAATTATTAGCCTACTTGACGCATGTCCATGAATTCAGCACAGTGCAAAACAGGTACACCACCGGTAGATCTGGCGCAGCAACTGCGAAGGGACTTTCCCGTTGGCCCAGCAGTAAGTAGTAAATTACTTGCTGGTTGGAGGGGCCCTGCAGCAGCAGACACAGTAACTAGGCTTTGTTTGCGAGTACTAAAAAAAAGAGCCGAAAACTTGGCTCCTCCAACCTCCTATTGAAGGCCATGGATGGGCCGTGGCAGGCGCGTTACTACCAGTAGCAGAAGTGTAGCGGCGCACTGCGTTGCAAGTCATCGGAGTCCGTGCAGCGCGGGCATCTCAGATAGCTTTCCGAAGGCCTGGCCGGCGGGCCCCAGCGGGAGACGTCGTCTTGCTTCTTGACCTCGCAGCCATGCGTCTCTCTCTTCCCCACGGTACAATACAATAATGACGGCGTTTTCTGGGCCGCTTTAAGTGGCATTGGGTTTTTACTACTGGTCAAAAAATCACTTAGAACGTACTGATTTTTTAGATATTACTTTAGCTAACTTTTGGTTATAATGTTTTACTTTTAAATAAAATTGTATTATAATATCTGTTTGTTTTTTCTAAAATAATAAAATAAAAAATAGTTATATCGTCACAGACAATACAAAGGAATAAAGGGGAAGTCAAAAAAGCCGAAAATAGAAACCAACACATTCTAAGTGGCTTCTAGTTTAAATAAGTCAAAAGACAGAAGCTGAAACCGTTTGGAACAGAGCCATAACGGTGTTTTTCATTTTTTTTCTTTGTTTTTTAATTGAGTGACTCAGAAAAGGCTAATAGCCGCTACAATACAATTTTAACCTACAACCAGAAGCCACAACTAGTTAAAGCAAAGCTTTCGACTATGACTTATATTTTTTAACTATAATTTATTAATTTAATAAACAATGATTAGTTAAAGAAACTAAAACCAAAACCAAAACACTGAGAAGCCAACAAAAAGAACCGGGCTACAATGATCATCCCGCACACAGAACGACACCCAACGGTAACTTCGCTTGAATTATTTTAAAAATAATCTGTTTTTTATTTTGAATTACACTAATACATATCTTTTTTATTTTACACTAATAAGCCTTTATTGCTACACCATTGAGCGACTTGGACTAACCGTCCAACGCTTAGGCGAAAAGTGCCACTCAAAAGTTAAGCGATTACTAGTCGCTCAACCGTGAATGACTTGGACACTTAGCTTATTTGCATCTCTTTTTTTGAAATATTCAAGTAGTACGATGTATATAGATTGAGTAATTAAGGACTAATCGCTCAACTGTTGGGCGAATAGCCCAAGTCGCTCAATAGTTGAGCGACTTAAACACTTATCATTCAACGTTAGGGACTAGCTCAAGTCGTTCGATGATAGAGCGACAGAGGGTTATTAGTATAAAAAATACAGATATACTACTATAATTTAGGATAAAAATATATTATTTTTTTAAAAAAACTCAACTCCTCTTTCCCCTTCCTTTCTCTTCTTGGTTTAGAGGGTGTTTAGTTCGGCTTAAATAAACTAATTTATAGTTTATTTTACACTGTAACTGATTTATTTTTTACTTAGTTAATAGTGGCTTATTTAGTATGATTATATTTAAAAATAGAAAACATAGGTTAATCTACCACAAATAATACAAATAAATACAGTAAAAAAGTAAAAATAAAAAAGCTAAAAAAATCAAAAAAATAAAATTTAAAAATAACAAACTAAAAACTAAACTGAGACGAGCGGCGCCTTAATAATATTCTTTTCCCCTCCGCCCCGACTGCGAGTCAAGCAAGGATATGTGCTGACGACCCTGACGTGCACCACATTTTACAAGTCGAAAAAAAAAATACAGACGTCCCCTGCCATGTACTTGGACCAGACCGTCAGGTGGTGTATGTGGGTATCTATAATCGGAGCAGTTGTCCCATCGGTTAGTCGGAATCAGGAGATGTCCCAAGGGTCTACGTCCAAAACCCTTCGCCTCTGGGTGAGTCAATGCCTCAATGATACGTATGCTCCGTGCTAGTACTAACTCCAGAAATATTTACCTTTCCCGTTTTGCGTATTACGGTGGGGTTAATGGTACAACAGTAGAACGTTTGCTTGTTGGTCGTCATCCAACTGACAAAGGGCGGTGAAGGTGTGAGGTAGGGAAAGGTGAAAGTATTTTTTTGTGTCTAATACTCTCTTTCAACATAAATATATGTTGATATGATCTCTAAAATATAATTTTTATTATTAATTTATAATAATATATTTTAAAAGTTTGACTACACATATTTCAAAATGATATATATTTATGATCGGAGGGAGTAATATCTGTTTGTGTATTTTCCTTGAAAAAAGTAATAACTGTTTGTGTTGCCATTATTCTCTTGTTGCTAGCTTAGAACTTGATAAAATGCTTCACTAGAGAATTTGGGATGAAGAGGTTTAAGAGTAATGTAAGGTAGGCTTTCCTACAAGTGTATTAATAATAAGTGGGTTTCCCACTCGTATGTCTGTTCCACACACTTGAAGAAAGAATCATGTATATTTTCAAAGTTTGGAGCTAGCATCCTTGGACAATAAAAAAAGAGTTGCCAAGCATCTTCGGTAAAGATAAAGAAACAGAAAGGAAAGAAAGACCAATAGTGCGTGCATGTCCCATGTTTACTAGGCAACGCTGGACGCTGGTAGAGATAAGGGGGTGTAGGAGGGCAATTTGGTCATAGCAAAAAAGCCTATGGCCAGTTCCCTGAAAGGAGGGAAGAACACTTCAAAGACGCGAAAGCATTAACCCAGGAGGAAAAACCAAGGATAAAAGGAAAAGGAGGTTTCTAGTGGATATACGAGTATTTTTTTTTGTTAAATGGTACTTCAAATTTGATATTAGGTCTAAATCTACATAATCACATCCCTTGTTCAAATCGCATATATTCTTCCTTTTTCCCTTCTAAACCCTAGCCACTGGGCTTCCCACCACCGCCACCATCATGCTATTGCCGTCTCATGCGCCGACGTTGCCCGCTGGCGAGCCTTCGCCGTCGCCGCTCTCACCTCCCTCCCTTCCTCCCTCCCATGTTGCTCTTCTTCTTTTTCTTCTTCAACTAAATTCCCCTGTGTTGCCCTCCATACGGCTATCACTGTAGGATTCGCCGCTACCTCCCGCCGCCTTCTAGCCACTTGTCCTTATCGCACCTGTTGACTTCTATAGCCCACCACTCTCTTCTGGCCCACGGCCTAGGAGGTGATATCACTGTGCACACCGCCTATTTGCCGTCGCTTCTATTTTTTCCCTAAATTTAGGGGCTCCGATGAACCTAACTCTAACCCTAATTTAGTAGAACCGTTGCTGGAGCTTTTGCCCGAGCTGGAAAGAGAGATGGGGCATGAATCAAGACAAAATTATACGATCAAAAATTCAAATGCGCCATCTAAAAAAGCACTCAAGTTAGCCATTCCTAAAGGAAAAAGGAACGAACAAGCACCACGACGTAAGAAAGGCCGGCAACTAGTACACTAGCAGTAGTAGGCATTGGCTGGCGAGAGTGCGAATTGCTCTCGGCGCTGCTATCCATCCCTGTCGCCGTTCGTCTGTCTCCCTCTCACACAAACAAAGCCAACCTCGCGACCTTTTTCTCCAGCAAATTTCGTCCTGATCCCTGCAAAGGGCATTGAGAGTGGAAGCAAGCCCCATCTGGCTGGCTTCTTCTCGCCTTTCGTCTCGAAAGACCGAGAAGAAGCAAGCAAGCAAGCAAGCAGGAATCACACCATAAGTTGGTGAGCGGTGGCCGCCTACATAAGCGAGGAAATCGTGTAGTTTGCGACGCAGAGAGGCAGGGTTCTGTTTCCTTCGGTTTCTTTCTCGGAGGTGTAAGCTTCTGAGTCCTGACGGCCAAGAAAGGGAAAAATGGCTGAGGTGAAACCGGAGGAGATCAGCCATCCGCCCATGGAGCAGCTCCAGGGGTTCGAGTACTGCATAGATTCCAACCCTCCCTGGGGTGAGTGCGTGAAAGCTAACATAAGAATCGACCAGCTTTACATTTTCGGTCGGGATTCCACTCTGAAGCGTGTGTTCTTTTGGTGTTCAGGTGAGGCGATCATACTGGGCTTCCAGCACTACATACTGGCGCTGGGCACGGTGGTTATGATCCCGGCGGTGCTGGTGCCCATGATGGGTGGAACCGATGTGAGCACCTCGCACTCCTTGATTCACACCACCTTCGTTGGTGCTTGGTGGTATGCGTTTGATGATGTTTTGGAGTGGACATCCCATCGATCTTGGATGGGTTGCAGGGGGACAGGGCGAGGGTTGTTCAGACGCTCCTGTTCGTGACCGGCATAAACACGCTGCTGCAGTCGCTGTTCGGGACGCGCCTGCCGACGGTGATCGGCGGGTCCTACGCCTTCGTGATCCCGATAATGGCCATCATACAAGACTCGTCGCTCGCAGGGATAGCCGACGACCATGAGGTGAGCAGCTCTCGTCGTGTCCATTCGTTCCACTGTTTCCGATGAGGTGGTCTAATCAAAACCAGCTCTTGTTCATTTGTGAGCAGAGGTTCCTCCAGACAATGAGGGCAATACAGGGGGCACTGATAGTGTCCTCCAGTATTCAGATCATTCTTGGCTACAGCCAGCTGTGGGGTATTTTCTGCAGGTACTTCACACTGCCAAGTAGTAGTAGTATGTTGGAACAAATATGTTGCTTGTTGCGTATGCATTCAGTTTTTGACAGCGCCTAGGCTCTACTGATGGGTCATGGGTGTTACGTTCAGATTCTTCAGTCCATTGGGGATGGCGCCGGTGATTGCGCTGCTCGGGTTTGGCCTTTTCGAGAGAGGATTCCCTGTGGTACTGCTTGCTCTGTCTCGGGCTTCATTTTTGGTGTTTCTCAACTTGCCCACACAAGCAAATCACGTCTCTGTATTTTTGATAAAAGGATGGTTCGTTCATTGCATTGATGCTTGATATTGTATCAGGTTGGGAGATGCGTTGAGGTTGGCCTCCCAATGTTAATCCTCTTTGTCGTGCTTTCTCAGGTTTGACAAGCAACTCCAGTTATCTAAATCTTTGCTGTTTAAAACAAATTCAGCATTGAGAAGTTGAACATATCTAATTAATGCCTTTTCATTCTTTCAGCATTTCTAATTAGTGCCTTTTCATTCTTTCTCAGTATCTGAAGAATGTACAAATAAGAGATATTCCCATACTGGAAAGGTTCTCCCTGTTCATCTGCATCGCGTTGGTCTGGGCCTATGCTCAAATCCTCACAGCAGGTGGCGCGTATAAGCACAGCACTGAGGTCACTCAGATCAACTGCCGCACTGACCGTGCCAATCTGATTTCTTCCGCCCCATGGTTAGTCACTTTTGCCATTCTGATCTTTGATCTCCCTGATTGCCTGATCTCTCGTGTAAATTTAATGGGTTGCAAAGTGAAGATGAGAGATGTTTTGGCATTTTATACTGCATTTTGTCAACCTCTTTTCTACCGGGAAAAACAAGATTTTTTTACCTAGTTTTAGGTGTTTTGCTCTGTCTACAATTAAAATTTATTAACAAAGGATGACAGGTGGACCCCTACATCCTTAGTAAAATTCTTCCGCTCAGGATAGTTATTCAGTTATTTCTTCTGGAGAATTCTTCAGTTAGATTTTGTGAGTACTGATATAGCGACTTATTCTAGGATTAAGATCCCTTTTCCACTGCAATGGGGGGCACCAACCTTCAACGCCGGCCAATCTTTCGGTATGGTGGCTGCTGTTTTGGTCTCACTAATAGAGGTGACACCCCTAGTTACAAGTATGCACAATCCATTGATTTGCATTGCAGCCATAGCCTTAACAATGTCTCCCTTGGACAGTCCACAGCTTCTTACAAAGCTGCGGCCCGGCTTGCAAGTGCAACTCCACCTCCAGCGCATATCCTGAGTAGAGGCATTGGGTGGCAGGTAGATATTCTCTTGGACCGATGATTTTTCTTCTTTTCTACACCTGAATGCTGTTCAAAATTGAGAAGAAATGCTCTGTAAACAACAGGGAATTGGTGTCCTCCTCGACGGGCTATTTGGAACAGCGACTGGCTCCACTGTCTCCGTGTGAGTACACTACACAAAAAAGTTTAATCAATGTGGCTTTACAAACATTTCTTCCAGCCTTGATACTATCAGGAACAACGCAGGGAGAATGTGGGGTTGTTAGGATCAATCAGGATCGGGAGCCGACGAGTTATACAGATATCTGCTGGTTTTATGATCTTTTTCTCCATGCTGGGTAAACTATTGTTGACAGGAGTATAGGACAGTAATTAACCTGTCTGCAGATCATGCCACTGAAAACACAGTATTCCTGAATTCTCCTTTATCTGGTGCAGGAAAGTTTGGAGCACTGTTTGCTTCTATCCCATTCACAATCTTTGCAGCCGTGTACTGCGTCTTGTTTGGACTAGTTGGTTGGTTACCCTGCACCATCTGATATGAGTAATATGTGCAGTTCACGGTTTGGTTATTTCCAAGCTCACGCATCTGTTTTGTCTGACTCCAGCTGCAGTGGGGCTCTCCTTCTTGCAGTTCACCAACATGAACTCCATGCGCAACCTCTTTATCGTCGGTGTCTCCATCTTTCTTGGCTTATCTGTGCCCGAATACTTTTTCCGGTACAGCATGGCTGCTCAGCGTGGTCCTGCGCACACAAAAGCTGGATGGGTTTGTCTCTCTGTTCATAGTCAAACACCTAAGATTTCGAGCTGGCTTATTGATAATTAGATATATGCAAAGTGACTATCACCTAAATAGCCAACTGGTTTACATTTCTAGTTCTGCAAGAAATGTTTTCGAGAACTTGATGAAACAGATAATAACTAGTTTCCAACAAGAAATGTTCTACCGAGCTCCAGTTAGAACGTTGAAGAACGTGGTTTACTTTTTTGTCGCCTGAAATGCAGTTCAACGACTACATCAACACGATCTTCTCATCGCCGCCGACGGTTGGACTGATCGTGGCCGTCTTCCTAGACAACACACTGGAGGTGAAAAACGCAGCCAAGGACCGGGGGATGCCGTGGTGGGTTCCGTTCCGGTCGTTCAAGGGGGACAGCCGGAACGAGGAGTTCTACAGCTTGCCCTTCAACCTCAACCGCTTCTTCCCGCCATCCTAAACCGGCGTTCCTTAGGAGAAAAAAAAAGCATGGAAAGGAAACGAAAATTCCTTCGCTTATTTGATGGTGCGTGTTTGTCGGAAAGAACTCAGGATGTTGAGCAGAGGCAAAGTGGCTGTTTGAGCTGGTCATTGTTTCATTCGTTGATGCTTGTAGATCGAGGTGGGGAGGTGCTAGCTTCCTGAACCCGCCCGATAGTATTTTGTCCATCTTGCAAAGAAGATCGCCTACCGTCTGGTTGGGCGCCCATTGGCTCTTCTATATATATAGGACCAGTAACCGTACGATTTTATTGCCTCGATGCGAATATTGTACTAGCATTAGGGATCCATAATCCAGTAGTGCTATATAACGCATGGCAAGTGAAACTGTCTGTGGAATGGCTTCCTTGGTTCAGTTAGCCCATTGCAATAAAAAGACCCAATAATCATACGGCTATATGGCCAGCCTAAGAGAGCCGTCACAAGTGCAAAGACATGATTGCTCTTGTAATAATAGATCCAGATAAGGTTATTTATATAAACAATATCTTCATAGCTATAGGTATCTCTTAAAGAGACATGAACGGGAGATCTCATTTTTTACTTAAGACAAGTTTATGTAATAGACTTCTGTTTCCTATCTCTACGGTTTCTAAGGCTCCAAGTGGTCCCTTTATAGTCTTCCTATTGTTCATTGTTTGATCTGTAATCATAACAGTTGGTGCCGTTCGTAGAGAATGGCGCAGAAGCTACGAGCCGAAGAAAGAGTGTTCGGACACAATGGCATCAAAGAACACGACGTTAACTCCTAAGCGAAAGAGGAGCACCACCACCGAGACCACTGCCGTGAGGGCAAAGGAATCGGTCCATGAAGGTCCCCACCCCCATTGCAATGACACGCCGGCATAACGACGTCTAAACTTGCGGCAGGTAACAAGGGTGGCTCTTTGGTAGCCGTGCCAACGGTGGAGCGAGAAGCGTCGCAAAAGGACTCGATGGCGGCAGCTGACCGAAGCGTCGGAGTTCGTACCGCCCAAGCAGTGGTCTCCACTAGCATTAACACCGTCACCATGCAGGGAGCAGAGGGTGTTCTCCCCCAGCACTGAGCACAGGCGGAGGCGCCCTCGAGGTGATCTTCAAAGCACTGTAGCGAGAGTTGGTGAACCTGCGAAAAGACATGCGCGAGATACAGGAGAGTCGGGGTCAGCTGGCGCCCATCGTGGTAGTAGCGAAGGCAGCCGTAGATGAGACAGAGAGTCACGAGGCCAATGTTGGAGACCGCAGTGCCTCTTGGCGGGTGGGCCCCGAGCCCCCCTCTGCACAAGATTACAGCTGAGCGTTTGGTCGGAAGACTTTAAAATGTCGACAGTGGAGCCGCCCGCGAGTTTATACACATATACGAGACAACCATCGAGACAGCAGGGGGAGACGACCCGACGAAGGCAAAGGGGTTGCCCCTCGCTCTTCAAGGAGTTGCGTTCTTCTAGTTTTTCACTCTCCCCCGGCTCGGTGTACGCATGGGAGCAGATTCAGGATCTCATACACAACAACTTCCAAAGCTCGTGGGGAAGGCCTTCTGTCAAGGCTTCTACTAGCCAACAGTCACCTCGGATGCCAAAGAGTTGGTCAAGCGATGCAAAGGATATTAGTGGACAGGAAGATTTTCCCATGCACCCCACCACCCCCTCAGCCAATCCCACTGGTATAGCCATTGGCTCGTTGGGGATCGACTTCATTGGCCCACTACCCTGTGCCCTTAGGGGCCAATAGTTCGTTATCATTGCCTACGATTACTTATCCAAGTGGGTTGAGCCAATACCCCTTGCCAAGATCACCTCCGTAGTGACACAGAAATTTCTATGGCAGAACATCATAAGTTGTTTTGAAGTCCCTAGAAAGATCACGGTGGACAACAATCTCCAGTTCGATGCAGTGGCCTTTCAGGCATTCTATGAATGCATGAGTATCAAAGTGTGCTACACCTCCATAGGTCACCCATAGTCCAATGGAGTAGTCAAACGCACAAACGAAACGGTCTCCAATGGCCTCAAAATTGCTTGGTCGGCCTCCCTAAGGGAAAATGATCAGAGGAGTTGCCAAAGGTGCTTTGGTCCATGTGCACCACCACCTTGCGTCCTACAAGCTTCACTCCATTCAAGCTGCTATTCGAGGACGAAGCCATGACGTTAGAGGAGTTCAAGGCGAAGTACTATCGAGTATTTGCCTTTGCTCCACCAAATGAGCGTAGCATTTCACCCTATCTCGTTGATGGAGATAGGGTTCAAGCCACACACAACTTCGCCAAGTACCACTGAATACCATAGCCTCCTACAACAAAAAGGTCAAAACTGTTGTACATGGCAATAAGAGACCTCGTCTTGAAGAAAGCCCTCCACACCGCCTCAGCAAGCAAGTTGGAGTCCAAGTAGGAGGGGCTTTACATAATCAAATCATACCATCTCTCCACCTTAGATGGAGTGGACCTCAAACACACGTGGAATGGTGATTGCCTTCATCGCTACTATGTATAACCGTCGCAAGGCAGCTGGGCCCGCGCGTGGCACATCATAGATTTTGTAAAAACATACCTACGCAAACGGGGTGTAATAAAGCTCCTTTTTTGACCCAGACACACCGAGTACACCTTAGCCAAAAATAGAGCATGAAGCCTCTGAGCTCCGCAACACTCTACAAAGTATCAAATGAGCATGAAGCCTAGAGGCTCCACGCCACTCTACGAAGTATAAATAAGAGCGTGAAGTTGACAGACTCTACGCCACTCTATAGAGTATAAATAGGAGCGTGGAGTTGACAGACTCCATGCCACTCTGCAAAGTATAAATAAGAGCGTGGAGTTGACGGGTTCTGCACCAACTCTATGGAGTATAAATAAGAGCATAGAGTCGACGGGCTCTGCACCCACTCTATAGAGTATAAATCCGACCAGGACCCTCGTGCGTCCCAGTCAACTATATGGAGTATAAATAAGGGCACGGAGTTGACTGACTCTGTGCCACTCTACGAAATATAAATAAGAGCACGGAGATGACCAGCTTTGTACCACTCTACGAAGTATAAATCAAAGCCAAGACCCTCACACATCTCGCCCAACTCTATAGAGTATAAATAAGAGCGTGGAATCGACCGGCTCTGCACCACTATATAGAGTATAAATCAAAGCCGGGACCATCGCATGTCTCGGTCAACTCTACAGAGTATAAATAAGAGCGCAGAGTCGACTGGCTCCATGCCATTCTACAGAGTATAAATAGGAGCACGGAGATGATCGGCTCTACACCACTCTACAGACTATAAATCAGACTCGAGACCCTTGCACGTCCTGGCCAACTCTACACAACATAAATAAGAACGCAGAGTCGACCAACTTTGTGCCATTCTATGGAGTATAAATCAGAGCCGTTACCCTTGTGCATCCCGGTTAACTCTACGGAGTATAAATAAGAGCGCGGAGTCGATCGGCTCCACGCCACTCTACGGAGTATAAATAAGAGCTGGGACCCTTGTGCGTTTTGGCTCACTCTACGGAGTATAAATAGGAGCTGAGACCCTCCTGCATCCCAACCCACTCTACGGAGTATAAATTAGAGCCGAGATCCTCGCGTGTCCCGGCCAACTCTACGAAGTATAAATAACAGCCAAGACCTTCGCTCATTCCAGGCACATCTATGGAGTATAAATAAGTGTTGAGACCCTCGCACGCCCTGTTAGAGAATAAATAAAAGCACGGAGTCAGCTGGCTCTGCACCACTCTACGGGGTATAAGTAAAAGCGCAGAGATGATTGGCTCCACGCCGCAATGCGTTGGGACCCTCGCGCATCTCGGCATGTGCTATAGAAGGAGAATACGAGCGTAAGACACACGAGCTCCGTGCCACCTTGTGGTATAAAGGAACACCGGAATACTCACACGCATTGGCCCAGTTACACTTCTACTAGAGTGATCGGAGGTGAGCTCCTCCGATGTGGACGCAAAGGGTACGAGGCCCACTAACCTATACCCCTCATCATCTTCAATCACTCGGTCTCTAGTCATGCAAACCCACTAAGTTCTACGACCAACTTCGTCGACACTCATCCGAAGGGTAGGGGACGGAGGGCGCATGAGCCTACCTCGTTCTACTGCCGACTTCATCGATGCCTATCGGAAGGGTGGAGGACGGAGCGCGTGTGAGCCTACCTCGTTGTACCGTCGACTTCGTTGATACTAATTCGAAGGGTAGGGGATGGCGTGTGGGCCTAACTCATCCTACTGCCCACTTCGTCCACGCTCATTTGAAGAGTAAGAGATGAAGTGCACACGAGTGTACCTCATTCCACCACTGATTTCGTCAACGCTCATCCGAAGGGTGAGGGACGGAGCGCATATGAGCCTACCTCATCCTACCATATACTTCGTCGACACTCGTCCAAAGGATAGGGGATGGAGTGCACATGAGCATAACTATGCTCGTCGAAAGGGTGAGAGATGGAGCATGCATGAGCCTACCTCGTCCTACTGTTGACTTTGTCGATGCTTGTCTGAAGGATCAGAGACGAAGCGAGCGTGAACCTAACTCATCCCACCATCGACTTTGTCAACGCTCATCCAAAGGGTGGGGGACGGAGTGCGCGAGAGTACCTCGTCCTATCACCAACTTCGTCAACGCTTCTCCTAAGGGTGAGGGACGGAGTGCACAAGCGTACCTTGTCATACCACTGATTTTGTTGACTCCAAACACAAGTAACACAAAACACATATATACACCCCACTTATAAAAATAAACGTCGCTACATCATACGGGAGCGGAGTGTCAATCACCCTTCTCGGAGCTCTCAATCTTTATCTAATTGTCGGGACAAACATGTGGCCAAGGCTGAAAATTTGCCCAAAAGTGCACAGATTCCTCCACTTGACTCTAGTGATGAAGACCACAACAGAGAAGGAGATCTATGATGGAGGCTCGATCTTCGCCGTGTACCTACCCAGGTAAGACACAGTAACCAAAACCGCTGACCGAAGTAAAATATGTTAAGCCAATAAAAGATAAATACATTTTTCCAAAAAAGGACACTCTGATACAAGCATCACACATGTTCCATGATGTAACAAAGACAAATAAGCAAAGCCCAAAGGTATACTACATTGTACCCTACAACCTCACACCTCCCGACGGATCTCCGCGGTGACTATGCCGGAGGGGCGTCATAGTGTCAGCTCTCTAAGCCAGGTTCCTAGATTTGTAGCTACTCCAAGAGCATGTCGTGGTAACACCTCTGTGATGGCCTCACCAAGAAATTCCTAGATATGCCTGTGGAATGTGCGGACGGAGCACCTCATCGTGTGAATCACATGCACCATAGCCATGTTCTCTGGGGGGAGGTCTAGGTGTGGGTCCGCCAGCTTGCCCACATGCTGACACCCTCAAACATGCAACAAGCCAAGGAGAATCTGCACCGTGACTTGCAAGCAGTGGTCTCTACCAAGTACGAAGATTTGTAATGAAATAGCAATGCATGATAATTGAAAAAAAATAATAGATTTGAAATCTAAGTTCAATATGATCAAAGGATACGACTTGTCTTGATCTTGCTCGGTTAATTACTCTGGATCTTCAAATCCTGCTTTAGCTCCTTCGAAGGCATGATCTAACGTGAGAGAAAACATAATAAAACACAAATAAAATTAAATAAAATTCAAATAAACTCCAAAAACTTTAAAACTAGAACCAAAAGATAGAGCTCGCTTTTAGATTAATTTAAAAAAAGAATCAGGTCAATCAGAGCTAGGACGGAGAAGAACAGGCTCTTGAAAGATTTAAAGCTAAAGAAAAAGATAATTTACTGGAATTATTTTTATAAAGGAAATCCTAGTTATGATGTCAGCAACTAATTTTATTTTTGGCTGAAATATTTTTCTACGGGAAATTGAGATTTATGACGCCAGCAGATGATGTGGTAGCCGACTAGGATGCTAGGGCTGACGTGGCATACACATGACATGGCAGCTAACTATTAGGGCTGACATGGCAGGTGATGTGGCCGAATATGTGGTAGCTGACATGGCACTGCCACGTGGCATGGTAACAGCTCGGGTGCTGATGTGGCTGACACGTGGCATGAAAATTGGCGGCCAATAGGATTATCGCTATGGTGGCGGGTGACGTGGCAGGGTTGACTCAGTTGGCTCACGAATCTACAGCATAGTGCTTTCTAACGTGTGGGCCAGCGGTGTCAGTGGTTCGGCTCATGTGGATAGAGTTCATCGGAATTTGGAGGGACGTGATCGATGCAAGTGTGTGCTGATGTCACCAGGGTGCACGAGCCGAGGCGGCGTTGCGGGCGAGTGAGGGGGCACGAACGATGAACCGAGGGTAGCACGGCGGTCTGCGTGGCCGCCGAAGCAGATCGAGGTGGTGCGGCTCGTCGGTGGGAACTCATCGGTGGGTGGCAACGGAGGTGGACCGGGCGACAAGGGCCAACGATGGCTTTCCGGTGTGAGATCGATGGTGACAGATGAAGATGAAGACCGAGATGGCGGTGATTGGGACAGAAGATGATGTCGGCGCTATGAGGGCGGCGGCGCGTGGATGAGGGTGAGCAGTGGTGGGTGCAAAAAATGAGGCCGAGCATGACCTTTATATGTGCGAACGTCGAGGCAGCCGCGTCGCGCAGGACATGGACGCCGAGGCCGGGCCGGATGCGGACGGCAGCGGAGTTCGAGTCGATAACGACGATGAACAGAGCACTATTGCCCAGATGTTTGACACATGGCTCGATGAAAGATCAGATGGCCGACGGTAAATGACACAGTTGAACGGTGCCTGGGCCTCCGGATGAAGGACATGTGTCCCAAGCGAGATCTGGTGCTCGGTGCAGAGCACGACCGGATGGCTGACTCTTGGCTAGAAGGAAATCGAACAGCTGAGGCTTTAATGGGCCGGATGAACAATGGTGGGCTTGGCCCAATTGATTTTTTTTAGGATTTTTGATGGTTTTATATTTTTAGAAATTTAAATAAATTCTTTTGAGCTCTAAAAAATAGCAAATAAATTCAAAAAAAACCAGAAAATTTCCAAAACAATTTCTTGAGATAGAAGGAAACCAAATAAAATATTTTTAGAAAATGTTAATGTTTATTTTTGTCATATTAAATCCTTTTAATTAATAAAATTTTATTTTAAGCTTGAATTAAATCCAGAAAAAATCCCAAGTGGTTATTTTTATTTTTAAAACTTTAAAAAGGCTCTGAAAATGAGAATATTACACTTGCCCTTCTACGGCCGTGGCGCAATCTCGTCGTTAGCAGGGAGGCAAACGACTTTGCGCGATGAGATCTTGCCGTCACGCACAAGTGACTCCACCAATTTGTCCATGGTGATCGATGGGTCAAGTGTGTTCACAAACACACCGCCAAGCTTTCCAAACACTTTTCATCACTTGACGGTGGCAGTTTCGAAGTGATCTTCTTGACTGGCATGGATGCTCGATGAAAAAGACGCGCTACTGCGGCCGCTTCGATCACTATCATAGGCCATGGCAAGCAATGGGTGAGCGGTGGAAAGATAGCGACCAAAAAAAAGCTCGACAGCAAGCAGACGACAACGACCAAAGAGATTGCAAGCAACATGACACTACTGATAGGGAGAGAGCGAGTAAATATCTGAAAAGAAGAGTACACAGGGGGGGGCTTAAATATACATTGCGACAAAAACAGTTAATGCTGGTGTGGCGCACATGAGAATCGATGGTACTGTGCCACACCTTAATTGATGTGATAGCTCATGTCGCATGACCGGAAGAGAAACCGCTGCCACATGCGGCTTGGTCTCGGATGTCACACGCGTTAAGGCTATCAGCAGAAGCGAGAATTTGAAGAGGCGACAATTCAATGGGCCAAAGGGACGGAGGGGGTCAAGGAACATCGTATATGGTCTCGGCCTATAAAAATCGAGGTCCTTTAACCATGAGAAGCTACTGTTAGGGGAATAGCTCCTACCTTGACCTAGTTGACCCATTGCACCAAAAAGGCCTAATAATCGTATGGCTACGTGGCCTGCCCAAGAGGGCCACCACAAGGGAAAAGATGTGATTGCACTACAATAATAGACCCAAATAGGAGGTGTTTATGTAAACAATTTCCTTATAGTTATAAGTATGTGCCTTAACGCACTATGAACGGGAGGTCTCTCTTTTTTTACCAGAGATAAGCTTATATAATATAGACTTCTATCCCTCATTTTCATGGTTTCTAAAGCTTCAGACAATCCTTTTGTGATATCACTGTAGCTACATTGTTCATTATTTAATCTGTAACTGACATCTAAAAAAAGAGGCTGCACCCGACGGTGAATGCCCACGCTCCACTCCGAGGGGCGCATAGGCCGAGCAGCGCTTAGGTGCCGAGCAGAGTGGAGCATCACAAGTGTGCGCCGAGTGAATACGCAAGTACGCAACGCACCTGCGTGGTTGTTTCGGCCCTGATCGTTTCGGTTTTTTTCGGTTTCAGCTTCTAGCTTCAGCTTTTTTTCACTATTCACTACACTATCCACTAACTCAGCTACAGTAAAAAAAGTCAGCTACAGTAAAAAAAAGTCAGCTACAGTGAAATTTCAGCCAAAAGCCAGAAGCCATCGCTAAAACGATTACCACCTTCGTCTACACCTTGCTTGCGCGGCGGCTGCAGAGCGGTGCTTCGGCAGTAGGCTATAGCGGGCTAAAGGCGTGGTGGGGTTCTAGACTCTGGACGTGACGTGCGCACGAATAAGATGTTTGTTGGATCGTGTATGGTAACCAGAGAAGAGATGAATAGGAGCTTAAATTTAATTAAAGATTTTTTATGCGTTCAGATCTCACCGAACTGTCCTCTCTTGCAAATGACTCAAGTCACTTAGTACATCACATGCTTCTGCTTGCGCATGGCGGCATCCGGCTTCCTTAACCGCACAAGACCTCGTCTTCTCCCTGAGCCTAGCCCCGGTCCACCTAGCCATTATATGTCATGTGCACCACCGGTAGCTCCTATTCTGGTTCTTCATCATCTCGGTTTGTAACCACTCCACAAGCCTCGGTCATCTTCAGCGTCTCCTTGATCATCTGGACATCGGTTCCTCTAGAGCGTAGTCCTAATCCCTTGACTACTTTGGACCTAAGCTCTCCTAATTTAGTCCCGGTCCCGTCTGTCTCACCATGATTAGCTCCAGAATCCTACAGCTAACACAAACAGGCAAATTGTCACGTAACATCGCACAATACACAAGGTCATCAATTGATACTTTCATTCATACAATACACCGTGCAAAAAGTATGTAACGAAAAAATGATCCTAAACTTAGGATCAAATAATAAACCCATGCGCACATAAGTAACAACATCCATACCATGAACACACTCCAACAACTCGATTCAAATAAATGTACGACCTAATAACTCCTCAGTCGGTATGACCACTAACCCTAAGCTAGTCAGATCGCTGTCAACACAAAGCTACTGAAAAATTACAAACTCTTAAAAACCAAACTCAAACTCCGTGAACCCTTTTAACTTAATTCCAATTACCCAAGACAATCATGGAGTGACCTCTACATAGTTTCACAATGTTTGGGTTAAAACATATGCTCATTTGACATTTTTGAAACGCAAAAAAGCCGCATAGAGAGGCATGCATGCTGCCTCCTAGCCCGGGAACCGGATCCTCTAATTTTGTGAAGTAAAGTCACGGTGCTACAGTACCATGCTTTTGCTGTCTAGCTATCAGATAAAAAAACAAAGGTTGGTATCGATCTTGGTACTATAAAAAGCTGATGTGGCAGGTACTGTAGCATCTAGTCTGAGCTATCTATTTTGCATCCGACGACTAAGAATCTATCAAAATCATGATCACTGTTTCTCTCTGACTTTGCTTCACAAAGTTATAGAGTCTTAATCTCCGAGCCCAGCACATAGGTGGTGGGGAGGTGATGCTGCGGCCCACATTGCTAAATGTTGGGAGCTCCATGAAAAAAATGAACACAGGACACTGACCTTATCCGACACAAGATAAACTATTCCATCCCCTCTCTCCTAAAAAAAAAAAAAGAAAATGGTAAACTTATTCCAAATGGACCGTAGATTCCCAGGGGGATCTTTATCTCAGAATCAGGAGTCGCAAGATGTCTTCTGCTCCGATTCAAGAACTAGGATTAACGGCATTTTATTTGAATTACAGGACAACAAGGATGGACCGAGCAGCAGACTTGAACGGATCTGTACTGTACCCCGTGGATAAGGACCTAGTACCTCCCATAAGGAACACATGTACGAATCTTTTTAAAGTAAAACTCAGCTGATTACTACGCTAGTATATACGCGGAGATCGATCGGATCAGCCCGGAGACTTTCCAGCCCCACGCTTACGTGGAGAGCTCAACATGGATAGGCACCAGAAGTAATCTACTTAATTCAATCCTGTGCCTCTAGTGCTTTGTCCCCTGTTTGCCGTTCGCTCGAGCTGGCCGTCTGCACGTCACGCTGACCTGGATGCACCTGAGAGGCGAGCCTATAAAAGGGGCAAGGAGTGCACGGATTTGCTCACGTATCTCTCGCGTCTCGAATCCATCGTGGAGCTGTGGTGCCGGAGTATCACCGAGCAGGACAGGAAAAGAGGGGAGAGCAGCACCATGCTGGAAGGGAAGGCGATGGTGGAGGACACCGACATGCCCGTGAAGATGCAGCTGCAGGCCATGTCGGCGGCGTCCAAGGCCCTCGACCGCTTCGACGTCCTCGACTGCCGGAGCATCGCGGCCCACATCAAGAAGGTAAGCATGCTACGCTACGCCGTCCTCAACTAATTACTTCGCGAGATACTACTATCAACAAGGGAAGGTGATTCTCTACTTGCTGAAAAGAAAACTCCTCGGAAGAAAACGGTGCAGATCATAAATCGATTAACCATGGAAGCGCTGCTCAAAAGTCGATTTGAATGGCTGCAGGAGTTCGACATGATCCATGGGCCGGGATGGCAATGCGTGGTCGGCTCCAGCTTCGGCTGCTTCTTCACCCACAGCAAAGGAAGCTTCATATACTTCAAGCTGGAGTCTCTCAGGTTCCTCGTGTTCAAAGGCGCAGCAGCGTAACGATCGATTAGCAACTACGGCGCCGGCGGTTTTGCCGGCCCGGCAAAACTAACACCCACGGCCGTACTAATCAGCTACGCCAAGCGTTTTCTCTCGATGATGACGAGGCGGCAGCTGGTGTGAACGTGAACTATGTACTCACAGGATAAGATGTATCGCAGTTGAAGACTGCAAGTAGGGTGTGAATACGAAATGTGGAGATGCTATTCATATATGCTATTCCACTTAGTTGTACATATGTGCATATCTCCATTCAGATTGATACGGCTAAAATTATTCCGAATTGGTGTCTAAATTGCTGAAGTTATCTGGTATAAAATAATTCATGCTAGCGAACTCTTTTTTTGGATGGTTACACTCCGATACATCCTTCTTATACATAGCAGTCTTTAAATCGGTTCAGATTGGATCAAAATTTATAAGATATAATATGAGTATGTACAGTATTAAGAACAAAGAAGATGAATATTATAGAGAGAACCAAAATATCGTTAGTTCACCTTCTCATCACGCCCATTCTATGCGTTACCCTCGCATCTTCTGTGCATAAAGGCATGTTGATCGAAAAGCCCTTTTATCCTAGTGGCACACATTCAGCAACGGTTGAAGTGTATGGAAACAGCCATGGAGTTCAGCTACTGATTGCAGTGTGCGAGTAGATTAGACCGGAGAAAAGACCGACAGGCAGCGAGGGGATATTGATGGAGATACCTAAAACAGAGGCAATTCAATGAAGATGCATGTACAATCAAACTAAACCGTGACATTTAATTGGAACAACTGTATATCAGTATTACGTGGAGTGGAGATACGACTCTAGAAAGGCAATGTTGACTAGATTGTCTCCTACCCAACTTTAGCATTTGGAATTTTGGATACCGGCACAAGAAGACGGGCAGGGAGCGAGAGCGCAGTTTAGCATTTGGAATTTTGTCCTGTAGAGTTCTTGTAGAGCAGAGCACGCATTGGGCAGGCAGGGAGCGAAAGCCGAGAGAGCTTCTTCTTCTTCTTCTAGCTCCCACGCACTCCCGGACCGGTCGATAGGGGAAGCAGGCAGGCTAAGAATGGCAGGCACTTTCTAATAATAAAGCATGTGCGCGCTCCCAAATTATACTTCCCCTCTTTCCTTTCGCCACCGGGGCCTCCTCTCTTCACTTTCTTCTAGCCAGGACAATGCAGGCGATCGATCGTCGAACCCAATCCTTGGATTGCAAAGACCCACAGGAATAATCCATTCGGAATTAATCATTTCGATCTCTTTCTTTCTTTCTTTTTGATTCTCTCCCTGCGCGCGCATAATCTTGGCTCATCCCTTTCCTTCTCCTTTGCGTTCGACGCACATCGCTCGAGACCCCCAAAAGCTGCACCCTTTACAGGTACGCCGGTGTCGTGGTAGTGATCTTGTCTCTCTTTCTGCGTCTCGCTATCGATCGAATCTTTTTTTTTCTGTTATGAAATGCCATCGTGAAGTTATTACGGCAGATCGATGGCGGCCAACGGCGGGGCACTGCTGGAGCGGCGGAGCTCGGTGCGGCGGTCGCAGAGCATGGTGCTGGAGGAGGACCGGGGCTCCAACGAGCAGCCGGGCGCTGGGCCGCTCAAGATCGACCGGGACAGCGCCGCGCCCAAGTCGTGCCTCGCCAAGGACGGCGGGGACCACGGTGGAGGACCTTCCGGTAAGTAGTTAACTTCGATCGATCGGTCGGTGCGCCGGAGTTGATTGGCATTGCACTCGCGGCTTTGGTTTTGAAGAGACGTCAGATGCTTGCGTGCAGAGATGGAGCTGATGAAGGAGAAGTTCGCCAAGCTGCTGCTCGGCGAGGACATGTCGGGGTCCGGGAAAGGCGTGCCGTCGGCGCTGGCCGTGTCCAACGCCATCACTAACCTTGCAGGTGACTGACTAGCTACTTGACAAGTTTGTCGCTCTCTCTGGAAGGAAAAGGATCTTAGGGGCAAAATGTAACTTCGGAACAAGAATTTTTTTTTTTTTGACAACAAGTTCTGTTCTCGTTTATGCATGCTACCTTTTTCGTCAGCTTCTGTGTTTGGCGAGCAACGGCGGTTGGAGCCCATGTCCCCGGACAGAAAGGCAAGGTGGAAGAAAGAAGTCGGCTGGCTTCTGTCCGTCGCCGATCACATCGTCGAGTTCGTCGCCAAGAAACAAGTCCTGGACAACGGCACCGAAATGGAGGTTGGACATGCAACAACCGCATGCCATTCCCATAGTTTGGATATCACCACTACAGCTTCATGGCTCTGTAATTCCAATAATTTGGTCTCTCTGGCTCTGCTCGTCGCAGGTAATGGGCACGCAGCAGCGAAGGGATCTCCAGGCGAACATACCAGCATTGCGCAAAATCGACACGATGCTTCTTGTAACAACCAACATCTTTCAATCAATGTCTCATGGCAAATTACCAGTTCATTACCGAACTCGTATGCTGGAAGAAAAGACTAATTCTCTTTGCCATGAGATGAGCAGGATTACCTCGACAACTACAAGGATCGCAACGAGTTCAGGTACGTCAAGCGCGACGCGTGTTCCGACAGTGACAACGAGGGCTCGCAGAGATCAGATGAGAAATGGTGGATACCAATAGTCAAGGTTCCTCCGAACGGGCTGTCCCCATCCTCCAGAGCCTGGCTCCAGCACCAGAAGGAGCTGGTGAACCAAGTGCTCAAGGCGGCCATGGCCATCAACGCCAACTGCCTCATGGAGATGGAGATCCCAGAATCGTACCTAGAATCACTCCCTAAGGTTCAAACGCTCGTATCTCCTCGCTCGCATGATCCACAACTGACGCAAGAGATCGCTCCTCCCAAAACTGCTTTTCTGATCATGAAGTTGTCATCGGCATGGCAGAACGGGAGGGCAAGCCTTGGGGATGCGCTGTACCGGATCATAACGGACGTCGAGTTCGATCCGGACGTGTTCCTGTCGACGGTGGACCTGACCTCGGAGCACAAGATCCTGGACCTCAAGGACCGCATCGAGGCGTCGGTGATCATCTGGAACAGGAAGGTGCACAACAAGGACGGCAAGTCGGCGTGGGGTTTGGCCATCAGCCAGGAGAAGAGGGAGCAGTTCGAGGAGCGCGCGCAGACCCTGCTGCTCATCATCAAGCACAGGTTCCCCGGCATCCCTCAGTCCACCCTCGACATCGCCAAGATACAAGAAAACAGGGTAAGAATTAATGCGCAACACTTCGGGGACGATGTATATAGGGTGTCAAGTCACTTCTAATCCTAGTGCTAATATGCTAATCTGCCCGTCCGATCAGCGTGTGAAAGCCGGTGGCCTTGTTTCTACGCTGATCGGACGGGCTCACGGCAGAGTCAGCATGTTAGCGTGGACGATGGTTTGTACTGGTTCCTTGGAGAAGCTCATGCGCATTGCCTTGGTCTCTAGGACGTCGGGTTCGCTATCCTGGAGAGCTATTCCAGGGTCCTGGAGAGCTTAGCCTTCAACGTCATGTCCCGGATAGAGGACGTCCTCAGCGCCGACGACCTCGCCAGGGAGAAGGCCGAGAAGGACGCGTCCACCACGGCGGAAGAGGCCGCGGAGCACCACGATCCCCAGGAGGCAGGCGAGGACGACGACCCCGAAGGCAACATGGCAGGGTCACCCAACAGCAGGACGCTGCTCGACTTCATGGGCTGGAACGGTGACGCCGAGGCGAACAACGACGACAAGCCTCCGGCGCCGGCCGATCCGCCGGCCCAGGAAGACGGGAGGCTGATGAAGCTGCCAAACATCATGACCAACTTGAAGCAGACGTACATGGAAAAACTGGACTTCCTCGGAGGGCATAGGAGCCCGTCGGGTCGCCATTAGAAGCGGCACGAGATTTTGCATGTATTTTTTGTGTAATGTACATATATATTTTGTTCGAACTGGGCGGTCGCTTGAGTGGCCCGCATTTTTGGGTTGAGTTTTTTTTTGACTTATGATTTTTCTGAAATAAACAAGTATGATGATCTTTTATTATTGTTTTGAAGTGGTTTAAAGCCATCTATAAATTGAGAAATTGGGGGGGGGGGGGGGGGTTTAATGGCTATGACCTATAGCTGTAGTTTTTTTATTTTAGTATAAGCACTCATGTAAACAAACTGAATGACGATAAACCGTTTTAAAAATATTGATCCGATAAGCTATTTTAAAACGAAAAATGAAGAATCACCTCTATTTATTTAAGAAAAATTATAATCTATAAATTATAAACCGAAATAAAATGGACCTAGAGCTATGATAACTTCCAACATGCAGTTATGAAAGAAGGAAAAATCACTCCCCTAATCCATTTATACTAGAATAAGTAAGAAATTCTTGTACGCATAATCTGAACAAAAAATAATAATAATAAATAGACATGATACCGCGGAAAACAAGTAAACAGCACAACTGCGAAGCATTGCAAGCAAAAACGGAAACACATATCTGCCAAACACACGCACTAGCTTGCGACTATACATTATAGAACGCTGCAGGATAACTGCCCTGTTCTTTTAGCTATGTGACTACCGTCGATTACTTTTGCATGCGTTTGCGGACGAAGGTTTTGAATCGAGAAACCATTTCGAGAAACGGTTTGAAAAGCAGCATGTTTGTTTTGGTTTCTGAATAAGTCAAAAACAAAAACCACAAAAAACCAAAGAACAGAGCAAACATACTACAGCTGATGGGTGAAAGCATCACATGCACAGCTTATTAGGAGATTCGAAATCACCATGATCTTTCAATCTGTTTACAAAACTGCCGCAAAAACCGAGTCTAGTGAGACAAGTTACAGGAGTTCAGCCAGTAAATATCACTGGTTGAATCCTTGGGGCCATGCTCTAGGTTATTTAAGATTTTATTCTTGGAGGAAGTTGCAATGCTATCATTCACTTCAGTTTTGTAACTGCAGCATGTATGGCATCTGCAAGATGGGGTACGGTCCTGGCGCTCAAACCAGCCATGCTGATCCTCCTGCAAGAGAAATATAGGACTTGTCAATATAAACTAGTCATAAGGAACACTTGAAAAAGAAACCAACAAAATACTAAAAGCGATAAAAAAAATATGAACTGCAAAAGAAGACATCAAGTTATAGTACTAAAAAGTACAATTAGTACAACTAAAAAGTGATAATATCATCCCAAAGCATTTGATAAAAGAATGTAAAATGGGTAAATTAGGCACTTACCCATCAGATGTCATGTAAATGTGGTATTCCTGCCTCATGAAGGCCACTTGATCACTGTTGAGCCCAGTGAAAGTAAACATTCCAATCTGCTTAATGATGTGGCTCCAATCTCCAGGTGTTTCTGCATGATGTCAACAATGCTCAACACACTGGTGATAGAGAAAGGATTACAAAAATGGAACAAAAGATTGAATAGTCATAAAACCCAGATCAATGGGCTGAATATGCCCTGCAGACTTTCCATTTGGATAAATCTATGTAAACACTCTTATTAATGTTAACAGTGCAAGATAAGTACTTTATATAGTCTTAAAAAAGGTACTTTACACAGATTGGTGTAGTTGCACCATTTGAAGTTCAGACTTCAGGGCTTTTTTTAGCTCAGAAACTTGATAAACCAACTGTAAATAAAAATGGAAGCCCAGCTGTGTTTAATTGCTTTTAACTAATGGCTCCTCGGTAGTAGAACAATTAATACTATCAAGTTGCTGACGAACCATTAGTTCAGAGCAATCGTGTCAATTCCAGGAAAAAAAGGCAAATGACACCAAGTTGTGATAAAATATCATGGAAGAAATTATAAGTCTAAAAGGTCAACGGTCAAGCTTCTTGGTATATAACATTAACTATATTGCCAGCAAAGAGGAAATAAAGGAGTTGACAGAAACTAGTACCTCTGGTATTCAGAGCATTAAAAAGCTGTTGCCTCATGCTAATTATCCTATCAGCCATGGCCTTCAGTTCCATAGTCCATTCGTTGAACATATCACTAGTAAAGAAAGGAAACGTAATCAACAACAAGAACTAAGCACTGCATTCTATTCCCTGGATCTGCCTGTAACATGCCTCTCAACATAGCTCATTTTCTACAAACAACTAAAATTATGACAAGAATTACCTGTCCTTAAGTATGGTAGCCACGATTGAAGCACCATGAATAGGAGGGTTTGAATACATAGGTCTAATTACAAGCTTGAGTTGACTTTCAACCCTAACAGCTACATCAGCACTTCCACAAACCTGAAACATGAATTTCAATTTATTCAGTTCCTCGATGCAACTGAACAGGAGGACCTTCTGAGGCTCATGCACTGATGCACTAGTAAGTTTTTTAGTAAGTGAAAAGATGCTCCACAAAATTTGTCCTAATGGGCATTAACCTAGAACCAATATTTACTTCAACAATTAAAGCATCATTGTCATGTGGTTATTAACTTGTAAGAGAACTTTGGAGCCAACAGAAACAAACAATTGTTCTCCTACTTTCGTTTGGAACTTCCCATCATCCAAGACTACATTTCAACATCAGTAAACATCTCCTCCAATATTTTTCCAAGATAAAACAAAAGAAATCAATGCTGGACAAACACTAAAATTGTAGTCATCCCTCATCAATGGGTACTAGTGATTGCCAATGTCCTTTTGTCTGATAAAACATACCTCTTTATTATTCCTATTGACAAAACTGAGAAAGACAATTACGGCATTTGGGCAGGCCACTTTAGAACTATCTGAACTGATATCTCTTAAGAAAATGACAAATATGAGACTTCCTCAAAAAGACAAATTTGCTATGTACGACACAAGTTTGCCAAGTATATTACTTATTACCATCAACACCACAGGAAGAGGCCTGCAACCTTGAGCTCAACCAAGAACCAAGGGTCAATGGTCAAGCCACAAGAGGTAGGGTAAAGATATCTTACAATGCTTAAAGCACCAACACGCTCTCCATACAATCCCATGTTCTTAGCATAGCTCTGAGCCATGAGCAATTCACCACCATCAGCGACAAACATGCGCACTGACTGAGCATCTTTGTCAAGATTTCCACTTGCAAATCCCTGTATAATAAAAACATTTGAGGCACAATAATAAATTCACAGGATATTTGGAAAGAGAATATGTTATGTCAACAAAAATCAACAAATTTTGTGGCTACTGAAATAAAGAGTGGTAGTGCATGTTTCCTAAGCAGCATCGGTATTGGGCATGTCGATTATTTACTTGATAAGCACTGTCAAAGAATGGCAGCAATGCTTTTGATCTCATCAGCTGTCTGATCTGTTCCCACTGAACCAAGGTTGGGTCTACTCCAGTAGGGTTGTGGGCACATGCATGAAGCAGTACAATTGCACCTGAAGGAGCTGAACTGAGGTCTTCTAACAGTCCTGTAACACAAAAACACATCCTTAATCAAATAAGACAGATGCAAAAGCCACCTACAACAATCCAATAGAAGGACGCAAACAATCTAAATATGTGCACTTAATATTATTCAGAAGAACATGGAATATATAGTGCACTTGTGCAATTGCACACTGAGCTCACAGGATGTTTATATCGTTAAAGCATGTCTAATAGCCCCCGCATGGAAAATTGAAGTTCTTACCTTGGAAATCCAGTCCACGGGTTGTGGGATCATAGTAGCGGTAACTCCTAACAGTCAAGCCAGCTAAGGTGAAGACTTTTGGGTGATTCCCCCAGGTTGGCTTGGGGATGTAGATAGTGCTCTGGAGGACAAGTTTATGATTTACTAATCATGCTTTGCAAATTAAGTATATAAGCAAATATGAAGGAGCCAAGAAAGGTTCCTTACTTCATGATAATGCCTTGCAAGAAATTCACCCCCGACACGTAAAGATCCAGTTCCTGACAAGCATTGCACTGTAGCCACCCTATTCTCCTGAATAGCGGGACTGTTCCATGGAACATAATCAGTTTGCTGGATTACCAAAAACAGCAATAAACCACAAGTAGCCAAGGAACTAAAGGATTACACACAGAAATATCACCAACAATTATAGGTAGCGGATTAAGACCTCATATGGCCCTAAAATTCATGAGAAGAAACGCACCTGTCAGCACCAAAGATAAGCTTAGCACTCAGCTTATTGAATTCGGCCAACCCAGTGATCGGCAAATACTCCTTAACACGTAACCTAAACAAAGCAAGCAATGACAGGTAAAGCACAGCCATCATAAATTTCCACAGCTAAATACCTCCGACAATTTCTCTCACACAGTAATTTTATGTAAACGCAACTAAGAAATTATCCATACATCAATAGTGTCTACTATACACGCAATAGAATACGCCGCAGTTCTTGTAAAACGACAAACTCTGTCCCCCACCCAAAAAAAAATGTTGACAACTTTTTCAAAGCCTAAATCATCTACAGAGAAATACTGGGCAAAGTAATTAGTGACAAGGAAAACCGGAATAGCAGTGGGATACCCACAACTGCAAGAACAACTACATCAACTAATCCTACACGACAGTAGTGTTCACCAAGGCGCTAGTCGGGCGGTAGACCCACGCCTAGCGCCTAGGCGGAGGCTAGGCCACCGACTAGCACACAAGGGGAGAAGCAACACGGGAGCAGAGAAGGAGTGGAAGCAGTGGCAGTACTAGCGGCGGGGGAGCCTGGAGGTTGATGCTGGCGACGGAGTGCGAGTAGTAGATGGGAGCTCGGCCGGCTGGGGCTCGTGCCGAGGTGGAAACCATGGAAGGGAAGGCGGCGACAATGTGGATCCGGCCGGCGGCCACGGCGGCGAGGCTGATTCGACCGGGGCTCGTGCGTCCGTCCCTGAGAGTGAGAGGAGTGGAGTCTGGAGACGGCACTGGTGGAACCTAGGCCATCCGCACTAATACACGACTTGCTGGGCCAGGCAGGCCCATTTCTTCTTTCTGCTCAGCCTGCTCTGTTCGTGGGATCGTCTCTACTTCTCAACAACCGCCGCCGCCTCTTCTTGACGGCCGGTGCCGGAGCCACCGCATCGCCAGCACCTACCACCATCCCTTCCTCTCCACATCCACCTGGCCTTCTTCCTCCTCCTCCCTCCCCTTCTTTCCGCTGCAGCTCCCATCAACCCCCACCCCCGTGCCCAGCAGCACCTCGACGCCCGCCTAGAGGAGCGATTTCAATGAAATCGCGGCGGCCGGCCGGCGCCGAGCGCCGATTTTTAGTACAACGTAGCGAAACCACAAAAACGACCTGAAATATATTATAAACAAGTAGGTAGAACGGGAAAAGCCACTAAAAGACCGTAACCCAATAATTATATATTGGAGAACAAAGCAAGTCATCCGCACGATCTATTAACAAAAAAGTGCCAAATACATCACTTCGAAACTAAGACGCGTATTATCTAGAGGTTACATCTAGCAGTAACTAGTCGAATCCGAATTTCATTCACTTCGGAGGTACGAACTCTCTGAAATTTCAACCGCTTAAGAGGCACGAGCTCGTGCGGATCACCTGGATTTCCAATAAGACTTACGGATTATTGATCAGCATCTGCTCGGCACGCCTGACCACATTCAGCACCAGTGGTTTCCCTTCCTGATCCGATCAAAACGTAAACCGGAGAGTCAAATCCACCTCCAATCCAAAAGAAAAGAGCCACAGTTCAATAAGAAAATCCCCCAGGACACCTCTCACCTCGGTCCGGTAGGCGCCGACGCCGAGATTCACCTTAACGGGGCTGGGATCCTTGTTGTACGCGACCGTCACCTACCAAAACACCCAAACAAGCACAAACCAGCTCGATCAAAACCGACGAAAGCTCGCGATCGCGCCGAAACCAGGCGTGACCAACCGACAGGGGAATAGAGGGAGCAGAGTCTGGGATCGATGGGGAAAGAGGAGACGAGAGAGGGGCTTACCCCGAGGATGGGGTCCTCCGGGGCCTGCGCGAGGCCGGCGAAGACGGATGATCCCTGCGGTGAGGCCATGGTGGGGAAAGCTTCGAGGGCGGCGGAGTCGGCGGTCGCTGGTGCTGTTCGTGCGGAGGAAGGCAGCGGTGGCGCGCCAGCGTACTTAACCTGCGGTCGGCGCTAGGCTGCGCCGCGCGCACGTTAGCCGTGGACATCTCGGATCGGCTAGAGTGCGCGGCGCGTGGAAGCTTTACTGGTGCGGTGCGTGGTCGTGCGGGGATCGAGGTGGACGGGCGTGGGGAAAAGCGTGCGCACCCGGGTGCGGCCGCCGGGTCGCGCTAAAACGGCGGGCGCGGGCGCGGGCGGGGGCGCCGCGGTGACTGACGTGGATACTAGCTGTTTTTGGCAGGGCTCGTGGACCCGTTGCTCGGTGCCGTCGTCTCGGGGCGTGGCGTGACAAGAGTTTTTAAAGGCGCCGTCGCGTGTAATCGCGTCATACGTGTCCCACTCCACCTCACCTCAGCTATTTTAGCTTTTAATTTATTTAAATTTAAAATATATTAACTTTTAATCTCAATTTATTTTACAGTTTTAGGTTTTCTCTGCTTTTTATCTTTTTCTTTTTATTTCTTTATATTATCTATAATGATATAACTGTTTTTTATTTTATCTATTTTTTAAAAAATTAATAGCTACTATAATATAATTCCAATCATTGCTTAAAAATCATAGTTAAAAGACCAGTTAGAACACCCTTGTGTGGCCCAGCGGTTTTGCCGATCCATGAGGGAAAAGCGTAACGTGGCGGCAAGGGCAAGCTCCATGAGGTAGTAGTATGTTGGGTCGGTACATGAGGGAGTAAGCACATTTATTATTGCTAAATTTGCAACGAATTATTGTGGAGTATACGGCGTATGTCTTTGACCAACCCCTGCGCTGTGAATCGAAGACATGCAGAGCACGACCGACGCGGCGGACGGACTTGTAGAAGAAAAGGATAATACGGCCTCGGCGACCGCACTAAGGGGGTGATCGTTTCGGTTTTTTGGCGAACACAAAACTTCACTTTTTTTCACTATTCACTACACTATCCACTAACTCAGCTACAGTGTTTTTTCAGCCAGCTACAGTGTTTTTTCAGCCAAAAGCCAAAAGCCATCGCTATTCCGATCACCCTCTAAGATGCGCAGCGGGCGGTGCCCAGGCGGCTCAGCCTCTCCCCCCTGGGGACGTGATGTTCTCCAGATGATTGGATTGGCCTCTACATATTGTCGCGTGCCACTGTGGATATGATCAACGTTAGGATATCGGTCACGGCACGGCTCTCTTGCTTCTGAAGGATTTCGTGACAAGGTTCAATGTTTTGATACTACGAACCATTGTTATTTTAAATTGAATATTTATAACTTGCAAGATCTTTTAGACAACTTGCAGAGGCGTGATCTGACTAATTACTTTGTCTTATTTTCGCTAAAATGAATAATTTTTAAAAATTGAATCATGTATTGATTTGAGTTAACCTAATTCAGTGCATATGTATTGCGTAAAATATATTTTGACTAACGTGGGTCAAGTTGTGAAGAATTTATGTTCAGAAACTAATTCTTGGTTTTTAGATGTGTAGGATCACTTGGAGTCAACCATGATCAACGATGAGAATCGGAACTATACTCATAGAGAAAATGAGGTCCAAAACGATTAAGAATGTTGAGAGTGAAATGACTGAGCTCAAACATATCATAAGGAAGATGGGAAATGTTGAATAAAAGTTTAAGTGATAGGCTGCATTATTTGGTTTGATCGCCTAAATGAGGCATGGTCTGGTGGAACCGGAACATGAGAAACTTGTCGACACGTGATAAGTCGATGGTGCATTTACATGTGATAAGCAAGACGATTACTTGTAAGAGAAGATGAAGATTGAGTCAAGAAATGATATTTTGGCAAGTTGACCAAAATACTGAAAACTATTCTAAATCAAAACGACAACGCAGTTTAGATTAAGAAGGAGCCGAAATGATCAAGTGGATTAAGGATAAGGATTTAGCGGATTTGATTTTATGTGTTTTAAAAAAGTGCATAAGTGTAGTTAATGAGTAAAACCCGTGTTGCGCAGGGTTAATGTGTTTTCTTTATTTGTGCTAAATGGATAGTATCCATTATAGTTAGATGGGATTGGATGCCTTGTCTATTTAACAGGTTGGGATAGAGACTTGCATGTTAACTAGTGTTAGGGTTTCATAAGTATGTGTTGTGTTGTGCTTTCTTATCCTTCAGATGGAGTAGTTGTAAAATCTTCATTTTTAAGTAGTAATATATCAACTTTATTCACTCTTATGGATTACTTTGGTTTTGGTTAATTTATTCTTATTTTGGTTAGTTTTGATCTTGCATCTCCCCTTTTTGATCTTGTTAGATGTCAAACATGAGTAAGTGATAAAGATATATCTTAGAAATCAATTCTCATTTATCTAGACATCAAGTTTAGCAAGTTCTTGAAGTTACCTGGTTTTAGCTTAATTTGGTATCTCTGAGTGATTTCTTGATCCGGTGGGTGTTCTAACTTGTGATATGTGGGAAATGCATCTATAGCTATCTTGGCCATCATTCACCCATTAGCAAGTTATATTCATCTGTTAGACCATGTGGCTAGTTTAGATTATTTGTGATGATGAATAATTAGCAACATTGCTTAGTGTTGTTATGCGAGACGTGTGGCGTGCGTGAAATAATATCGGTTAAGTTTGGGAAGAACTTGTAACAGAAAAATATTATTTGGTCTTTGCATATTCAGGTTGAGTATGAAGGCGATCGTGGTCGATAACAAGGTGGACTGGGATTAAGATAGGAAGACCCAAGGTTCAGGTGGTCGAGGATGTCACGAGATAGTTGGGCTCATGCTTAGACACATGATGATCAAGGGTGGATGATGCGTAGAGAAGATAAAATAGGTGCGATCCTGGAGGCTATGATACGTGAGGAGAACCCGTACTGTGGAAGGGTTTTGGATCCCGTATAAAATAGTAGACCAAAAATCTGATTAAAATAAAAAATCTCAATTGAATAAGTTATATTAAGATTAATCAAAGGTGTAATCGGTATTCGATCCGAGGGTTGCTTGCGTATAGGACGTACAGCTTTTTGGAAAGCAAAAAAAAAAACGAGTTGGCCTGTAGGTATGTCGTTGCTGAGTGTTCTAAGCGATAAACAAAAGCATACAGATTATTGATTGATTGGATGGTGCTGGTGGTTTTACGGCGGCTGGCTTTGAGGGATTAAGTGCTGCATGCATGATGATGGAGATGTGAAGAAACAACACTTGGATCTCTCTTGGTGATCTATGAGGAGAGATTAGAAAAAGAGGTAACAGATTCATGTGATGCTTTTGGTTGGCCTTTGGCTTGTATGCATGTTTGTCTTTGTGAAATCTGCTGCATGTATGGTGCTTTTAGTTGTAACATTTGTGCATGAGGAGAGAAGAAAAATATATTAGAGAGGTGATTAAGTGAGAGGAAAAGCAATTTTTATTCATTCAAATTCTTTTGCCTAACAGGCTGGTCATCTTGGATTCTTGGTTGTTTCTTCGAATTGCTATAGTAACCTACAGTATATGAACAGTAGCCACAATACCCACTCACTATTGCTACAGTACTAGAAGAGAGAAATTGCTATATTTCTTGTCTCTTCTTGGTTTTTGTTTTCCTGTTTTTACTATGTGTCAGGTTGAAAAATCAGGAGACAATAAATATTAGAGAAAGTTTTTGTTGTGGATTACAATTATTCATCCTATCTGATTGCATCGATGATCCTACATCATCATTTTTTTCGTTTTTGCGTGATTTTAGTACAACCTTCCTTTAAATGAAAAAAATCAAAACTTTTGCAATGATTTTCTCAATCGTTGATCAGAATAGGTCCATGACATACTAGAAAATATTCATATTAAATTTTAATGATTTGGAGTCTTAGTTTGAAAGTTTACTCAATTTGTGATTTTAACTCAGTTTTGTTACAGTAGAGCTTCACGAACTAAAAGATTTCAATTCTCTTAAGTTTTTTTAGTATATTTTGGTTGGGTGATCTAGAATGGGTTCATGTTTTAAGTCTTTTGAATTGCAGATCAAAAGTTATGTTAATTTTTTGATTTAAGATAGCTATATTTGTACTGTTCACAGAGCTGAGTTTATTGTAGTAGCACGAATTTTCAGTTTTTTTGCCTTTTAATTTTTAAATTTTCTTATAGCTATTGAAATATAGAACCGGTGAATACTATAAAATTTTTTTTAAAGCATTATTCACCCCTTTGTTGCCATAACGGTTCTGCAGCCATTTGATTTTACTTCCCTAAAAAAATTTAGCTACACAACCCGAACATGTTCTATATAGACTAAACAGCAAATCCTCCACAGGAGCAAGTCATATCATTAACTAGTGCTGAACTGTTATATGATTCTACAAGTTGCAACTGTGTGAACTAAGAGGTCCATTTAGCTGTACAATACCTTGCAAATATCACGTCCTGCAGTAAGATGTATAACATTTCCGTTATTTTAAGTGATGTTTCCGTATCTTTTGTGGTAGTACGAATTTTATGTACAACAAGTAGTCCTTCGCGCCCACGCCTCCTGTTAATTGGGCTGTTTTTTTTCCAATGGTTTATAACTTGTGTCTGCGTCTTATTAGTTCGAGAAATATTTGATTACTCTTTGCACCTCAAAGCTTTCTTGATGTTGCGCAGCGTGCAGGACACCAGGCTCGTCACGGTCTCCACCGAATCCGGCGAGATCGTGGCCGTCGGCGACGAGCTGGCCAGGACCTGGAACACCACGGTGACCAGCGACCCCGCCTCCGTCGCCTTGCCCTCCTTCCTCGACGTGATCACCGCGGGCTTGGACTCCAGCCCGTCCTGCATGAAGGAGAAACCGCACGGCAGAACGGCCACGCTGCTGGAGTCGTGCCCGGAGCTTCTCCAGCTCGGACTTGAGCAGCGAGTTCTCGTGCCGCTCCTGAATTGCCTGAACAGATTATAAACCGCAAGTTTTCATTCGCTGTTCGGGTTGATCTGTGAGATGAACTTACTGTAGTTGACACTAGTAATTGTTAAGAAGTAGCAATATATTTATTCAGAGTGCAGCAGTGATCGGCATGCATGTGTGGTGATGAACCTTGATCTGAGTTCGTCGGTTTTGAAACCAGAACTTGACTTGGCGTGCAGAGAGGCCTAGCTGCCTGCTGAGCTGCTTCTCATCTGGATGTGGGCACTCTTTGAATACCCTGATCATTC
Source organism: Melocanna baccifera (assembly GCA_036346265.1). Taxonomy (NCBI): domain Eukaryota; kingdom Viridiplantae; phylum Streptophyta; class Magnoliopsida; order Poales; family Poaceae; genus Melocanna; species Melocanna baccifera. The sequence continues at coordinate 37,296,320 of CM070677.1, forward strand.
ATTTATTCAATTCAGTACAAATGGATTTTTTTTATAAAAAAGCAGGTCAGATGTATTATTAACACTGGGCCAACTGCCAACACCTCAGCAGCAAAAATACAGAGATCCTTTTATTTTGTTTGAGTGGAGCAGGATGTGATTTTATCTGGTTATCAGCCAAAGAATACGCAGATCATCTAGTATTTTGCTTACCAGTATGCAATTACCAGTAGTACACTTGCTTAACTACAACCAACTCTAAGGTCTTGAGGTTGAACTCAAACCTCCTCTGTAGTTTTTTTTTTGGCAAAGGTTTGAAATATAAAGTTCATGCCTTCTAGGCTGGGCCGCATCTGGCCCATAGGCCCTGGTTAGGAGCCCTTTTACCCCTGTCCCAGGGCCGGGCCTAGGCGCGCGCGCGCGCACACTCGGCAGAAATTCTCCTGCCCTGCATCGCTGCATGCATGCACTACTGATTTGAATTCAGCATGAGTGCACGTACCGATGAACTAGTTAACGGTAACTTAAGGCTCATGATCGAACGTCTGTGCTAGGTTAGAAAAACTCACATTTCCATAACCCTAATTTGGTCTGCGGTGTGCCTGTGGTAGTTCTTCCTCCTCTTCTTGTTACCCCCATCGTCATGGCCTTCCTCCTCGGAGCCATCGCCGGAGTGGCTGCCGGCCAGCCCCGTGTTCTCGCTGATGATCACCGCCTCGCCTCTTCTAATCCCGCCGTTGCCCTTGTCGCCTTCCTCCACGTCGTCTCCGCCCGCCGCTGCCGCTGCATTCCGGCCGAACACGCCCGCCTTCGTACACAATGTGCACATAGCTAGAGTTGAAGAATTAAACAAAGTGACCTACGTACGTAAAGAATTTCATGCGTGATTGCACGGTGCATATACAACTAATCTGTGTGAGAAGGTAGAGTCGATGGATCGGACGAACAAGCGAGAGGGAGAGCGCCGGAGCTGCGAAGAAGTCCTTGGTGCGCGGCCGGTTGTCGCTTCCCATATCTCCCTGAAGCTAGCTATCTGCAGAGCTTCCAACAGCTAGCTGGAGCGTGTATAGTAGAGATCAAGCTAGAGTTTGATGGATTGAAACCTGAGAGATCGATCTTAGCTTTGTAGCTAGGGGTGAGAAGGCCGGTCGATGATCGATCGGCATAAAGAGGAAGGGAACAAAGAAATTACGTGAGAGATCAGGAGGGTCGGGTACTACTACCACGACGACGAGTCGACGACGTACTGGTATCAGAGAGATGGATAGGAGGAGGCAGACAGGCAGTTAGGGATTGAATGGTAGTTATGTGCGCAGGGTGTGCGACGGACGACGGTGCATCTTGAATGCGTGAGCTGATGCGAACTCGTTAGTAAAGTGGCATGCTTGTGGCTAGAGCCTACTGCTGCTCGATCGGCGTCGTATTTTTACCTTTTTAGACATGCCCAGCTACCCCGAAGAATACCGCGTCTCATGCTGATGTCCCACTGGCCGGCTCCACTGTTGGCTACTGAACTTGTCGTCATGGTATACTCGCTAACTCGTCTGCAACCAGAAAATGAGATGTGTGAATTAATATCCAGTCACCTGCGCGCTGCGCTGCCGCAAGATCACTACTGAGTGACGGATCACGTATTCAATTCCATACGTACTGCATCGACTCCTCAGTCGTGCACGAGGAAAATCTCTCTCTCTCTCTCGGGTCAGGTTCGACATCGCTTCTGATAACGTGCCAGTGCTTGTCATCGACAAGCTCTGATTTTAGGGCCTGTTCTTTCTGTCTGCGGCTGATGGCTTTTGGTTGTGGCTGATGGCTTTTTGGCTGTTTGCGACAGAGATTGCGGAAAGAGAAATACTTGCTTGCGATTTTTGATGATACAGATATTAGTTTTTTAACATGTACTACAATTAACTTGTAGACCCTATCTTAAAAAAATAATCCGTTTAAAAATTAGTTACTGTAACAAAAGTCAAAAACGACTTTTAGAAATCGCAAAGAACAGACCCTTAGGTAGAATTGAAGTGCTGTAGCCTGTAGGTGTGACAGCCTGCACTAACTTGCAGTACGATCAGAATTGATTCACATACAGTCTGACCTCTTCACTATACAATTGGTTGCGTCTCCTTACGAATGCTGCATTTACTAACCAGTAATCTATATATCAAGTCATCAAGTATATCAACTGAAATTAACCAGAATCATGCTGACAAGAAAGCTGGATATATATAGACGTCCGTGCTATGTTCACTGGCGAGCTATTTTACAGCCACTACTAGAAAACGGATCATTCCTTACAAGCTTTAGTTTTCCTGACGGATCCGCATAGACCGTGAGAGATATCAATTTTTGTGACGGGCCCACATATCACCGTCACAAAAATACATTTTCCTGTCGGGCTTCTGAAGCTGCTAAGAAAATACACGATTTTTGTGACGGTATTAAGCAAACCGTGAGGATAATTGAAGTAAATCTGTGAGGCTTCTCCAGCCCGTGAGGCTAATTATCCAGCCCGCCCGCTGATTTTCCCAATTTTCGTGCAACGCACGCGCTGGACTACTGAAAACCCTAGTCCGCCCACTGATTTCCCCAAGCCGCGCGCCCCCATCCCGTCGCCCACCTCCTCCGCCCCATTGCCCCTCGCCCGCCTCCTCCGCTCCATCGCCCCTCGCCCGCCACCTCCGATCCACCGGCCCCATCCCCTCGCCCGCCTCCTCCGCCCTATCCGCTCCCCACCTCCTCCGATCCGCCGGCCCCATCTCCTCGCCCGCCGCCTCCGCCCCATCTGCTCGCCCGCCGCCTCCGCCCCATTCGCTCGCCCGCCTCCTCCGATCCGCCGGCCCCATCCCAGTCCGCCCGACGCCCAGCTCGCCCCTCCTCCCAGTGCGCCCGACGGCCCAGCTCGCCCACCTCCCAGCTCGCCCGCCTCCCAGTGCGCCCACTGCCCGACACCCAGCTCCGGGCTGCCGCCCCAAATCCGCCCTACCCCCGGATGGCCCAGCTCTGGCTCGCCGTCCCGCCGCCCCAAATAGTAAGATCGATTATATGCATATGTTCCTGGGCATCACTGATCATTTCTGTTCATGTAGCACATATATGTAACCAACTATATATCTAGCTATATAAGTAGCCTTCCCCCCCTTTTGATTGCCCATTCCAATTAGTTAGTTTGATGGAAGTCAAAAAGTTAACTTGGCTGATCTCCATGAAGTGGCTACAAATACAATCCCAGATAGTAGTTAGGTTGTCACTCTCAACACATTGTAACTTCATTTTTGCTCCTACTGCCGACTGTTTTTTCCCTTTTTGGATGGTTTGTCGCAATGAATCTGTGCCTCATTTGGTAAATTAGCTTTATAAAAAGGAAAACTAATGCTATGTTAATTTTTAGTCTAAAACATCGATGGGGTAGAAAGTGGACACATGATGAAACATGTACTTACTAATGGAAAATTCATTTTAATTTGCACAAATGAATCCCAATGTTTGTGTTTTTATTTTGTAAATAACCTCCTATCATGTGATCTGATGGCACACATAAATCATGAATAATTCTTTGCAACTAGTATATGCCAACCTGCAGCTAGCAAAAGTATAGCTACCTTCTTTGCACAATTTTATGTTGAATTAACAAGAACACCTAGATCCTTTTTTTGTTGCTATGGTATTTTGAAAACTAGCTACTGTGCATGTTGTACAGCTACCTTCTTTGTACAATTTTATGTTGAATTAACAAGAACACTAGATCCTTTTTTCTTTGCACAATTTTATGTTGAAAACTAGCTATTGTGTATGTTGTACAAGACATGATATTCTGTTTCCTTCTGACATAATGTTTTCACCTTGCAGCAAGGGACTGGTACTGGGACTGGGCTTGGGACTGGATCCTCTCATGTGGGCTCACAACCGGATGACGGTGCTGTCGATGGTAACGACATGGACAATTGCAGTGGCGGCATTGATGGCGACAACCATGCTGCCATGTGATTTTCAGTGATCTCTTGTAGTTCTTTTGACTAGCTAAACTTCAATGTAATGGAAATAGATACTTGAAACTTGTATGTGGTACTTCATTGTAGATGCCTTTTGGATGGATGAATCAATCTGGGGATTGTTTATGAAAACTGAAGTTTATGAATTGGTATGCTTGTGTGAACTAATCTAGGGATTGTTTATGAAAACTGAACTTTTTATATGTTTGTTATTTATATGTTTCTTGATTGATGTAAGGATGGTGTTGTGCTTATCATGTAGCACAACTTGTTAGTTTGATGAAAACTGAATAGTCAATTTGTTCTGCCAACCTGATTTGTTAGTAGTTTCTGCCAATTTTGCTGACGGTTCAAACCGTCTATGAAATGCATTTTCCTGACGGTAACACAAACAGTCAGGGAAATCCATTTTGCTGACAGCATGACCCCCTCAGAAAAATCCTTTTTTGTTGCGGGGCAGGCTATTATATTGACGGTGCTTGAACCGTCAGCAAAATTTATTTTCCTGACAGTCGGTTAGTACCGTCAGGTTAATGTATTATTCTGACCGTGACTGAACCGTCAGCAAAAAGGATTTTCCTGACTGTCGGTTAGTATCGTCAGGTTAATGCATTTTTCTGACAGTTTGGCCCTTCAGGAAAATGCAATTTTTCGTGACGGGTAAAACCGTCAGGTTTAATTTCCCTGCCGTGTAAAACCGTCAGGTTAAATTTCCCTGACGGGTAACCGTCAACCAAATTTAATTTTCCTTTCCAGCCAGCCCTGAGGGGTTTTGCCTGACGGGAACCCGTCAGGGAAATTCAACCTGACAGTTTTTTGTATTTTCCTAACGGTTTGGAACTGTGAGGGATGGTCTGTTTTCTAGTAGTGAGCATATAGAATGATCAATATGGTGGTTGTTCCTTTCTATTTTGTAAATTTTTAGGACTTGGTGATAGCCAAATGTCCATCGTACCATCCAGTACTGCATTCGTTAAAGCATTCCATATCCAGTACTACACCTTCGTTCCTGTGGCGTTTTTGATTCTTTTGCATGCCGCCTACTTTTCTTGAGAAATGACAAGACTGTTAGTTTGTGTACGAGTTTGTGACGAGTTTCTTAGTCTATGTATTCGAGTATAAAAGTGGGAGGATGTAGGCTTGTAAACAATAGTAAAGAGATGCGATCGGATATGATCGGAAGAAACTAGGAAGTAGCAGAGCAATGTAAACGAGAAGCAAGGAAACAACAGAGTCAGAAAGAGGGGAGAGAGAGAGAGAGAGAGGGTAGTACGGTTGTGTGTTCGGTTGATTTCGTGTTTTCTCCAGCGCATCACGCGTCATTGCTTTTGTGTGTAGGCCGAAGGCAAGGCGCTGCTCCGAGCGAGTCACGTCCACGAACCAATGACACGTTGTGACAGAGCTAAGGACAGAGAATTTCTAACAAGTGGTATTAGAGCCTTTGATATTAGTGGTGCCCGAAGAATATGAGAGAAGTGTCGACTTCGAGTGCCTGGGGTGGGTAGATATCTCTCCAGTACCCTCTCCTGACAATCGACAATTACTCAGTGTGGACAATGAAGATGAAGACGAACATACGCGTCTAGAGAGCCTAAAGTGCAGTCGATCCAAAGGGGAAGGACAAGGATGTGGATGATAAGGTGGATCAGGCGGCTTTAGCTATCATCTACCAAGAGGTACTAGACTCGATGATGATTCAACTCATCAGGAAGGAGACGGCACAAGAAGTGTGGGAGACGCTTCAAAAGATGCATGTGAGAGTTGATTGCGTGAAGGAGATACAGCTTCAAAATTTATGGAACGAATTCAAGAATCTCTAGATGGGAGAGACATAGTCGGTGGACGAGTTCGTCGATAAGCTGACTTCACTATACAATCATATTAACTCTTCTGACGACAAGATGGAGGAATCTATAGCAGTGAATAAATGCCTACACGTGCTACAAGAGAAGTACATACCTGTCATCACCACGCTCATGTACTTCTTCGATCTTGACAAAAAGAAGATCGAGGGGATCATCAGCTCTCTCAAAGCTCACGAGGAGCTACTAAAGGGGTTTCGGTTCCATATTGAGTAGGAGTTTTAGTCCCATAATCAGCAGACATTGCTAGTAAAGGGAGATCCGTGAGACAATCATAGCTCATCAAGCAGCCGCAGGCGATGGCATGGGTAAGGCGCCAGAATGGTCGAGGCAGTAGAGGTGGCTGTAGAGACAAGGATGGGTAAGATGGTGACAGATCCCGTGATAACTCACATATCAAGCGCTTTAAATGTGGCAAACACGAACATTATGCATCAGAGTGCCGCAGTCACATAATGTGTTTCAACTACGATAAGTATATGCACTATGTTTTGGATTGTTGAGGCAAGAAGAAGAATGAGGAGGTGAACCTCATCCGCGATGAGGAGGACGATGAGCCAATACTACTTCTCTCCACATATGTTGAAAAAGCATCGATCAAGACAATAGCATGCACGCAGCTAGCTTAGGCGATGTCTCAGGTCCAAGCGAGCCCCATGCTCACGAAGCGCAAGCTGCTGGTGCAGATGCACAAGCAGGGTACATAGAGGGAGAGAGGGAGAGAAACGAAGGGAAAAGAGTGGAGTGGGTTTTCAGGAGAGGCTTTCAGGAGCTATGTTAAATAGAGGATGGGGTGGCATATGGGGTTCAATCTAGGTGTCAAAGGATCTAGGTGTCGTTGCCTCATTGGATATCAAATATGCATATCATCAAGCATATTCTTTTGTAATATCCTATTATACTATCTATATATATTACTCTTTGGGCTTTTTTAATACACATACAATATTCTTAATAATATCCACCGTGGCCTTTTCTGGGGAAGAAGCATGCAGGGTGGTTGGATCTGATGACGTCATGGCTGGGGGATGGCCGGATCCGGCAACGGCGTGACCGGGAGCGATGGGATCAGTCGAAATTCCGTCTTCATCTTCTTCACCAGCCGCCGGGTGCTTTGACAGTGGTGGAGAAGATATGACTTGTTCTAAGATTGGTGTTTTGACGGATATCATGATTCTAAAGAGGCCGTCCGAAGGTAGGATTTGAACCCGTCACATAGAATTTCGGGGATAAAAACTAGAGAGCAACAAGACAAGGCGTGCACCAGGCGGTGCATATCTCTGTCTAGTGTTTCTTTTTTTTTTTTTTTGAAACCCTCTGTCCAGTGTTTCGACTTTAGATTAAAGTTTGGCTTTGGTTCCAAAACAGTAACGAGCACTGACTACGGATCATAATATCTTTAAAGACAAGCGGCACTCTGAAGAACAGCCATACGATCGTGTGGACTAGCAGCTTCCATTCACAACCGCAGCAGCAGACGAAGGCCAAACAACAATTCTTCAGCTCTTCCATTCCGCGTATCCATCGCTCGCACCTGTCAATTCCATCTTATTCTGCAACAGATTCTCCGAAGGGGAGCTAGCCAATGATGGCTTGCACCCTCGCCATTGCTCAGCCTGCAGCTCTCGTGCCACGCGGCGGGAGGAACATTTCTAAGAATCTCCCGCGGCTGCCTAGCCCCGCTGCGGTTTCAGGTAATTTATCTCCTCCAGCCGATCCCCACGCTCTGTTGCACATCTTGTTCATGTTTTCTTTGCACACACGCGCCAGTTGAGTTTACACAGATGATGTGCTCCGCAATGTGTTCCCAGCAAGTAGGATGAGAATTCGCAGCGTTGTTGCAAAGGCTACACAGGACAGTTCAGATGCCTCCTCCGGGAGCATTGGGAAATATGTCAAGAGTTCGGTGAGTTTCTTGTCCTTGATTTGGGGTTGCAATTTACACTAACCAAATTTGAGTTTTGAATCTGTAGAACAAAAAGTAACAAAAGATTGAATTTTTAGTTTGGAAAGGGCGTATTTTCAGAAGCGCCACTTGGTCTTTAGTGTAAGCTAAATAGCAGTTTACTAAGCAAATGTGATTTTCCAAGTGTCGAATGTACCCTGAGTAATTTCTAGTTTAGTAGTTTTCTACACCCTATTAATACTACAGAAATAGAAATTGTAATTTTGTGTAATAAAAACTTTGACAAGCACTACTACTTCCTGATGCCCAATGCATCAATTCAGAAAGCTTGGTGTTATGCTTTGTGCAGTGTATCCAATGTACTACTTATTAGTTGTATGTTGAAGACAAACCGGTCTTCTGTACTTATTCTGAACTGTAATTTCATGGAGGAGCATGTTTATGAATGAAAGGAACTCATCACACTTTTCTCTAAATAAGATGAAACAGTTAAACATTCCTGAAGACCTCTTTGCTCTGGTAGGTATAGGATTTGGGGCAATTGCCGCATTCTGGGCTTCCATAAATCTTATCGAGGTAAATTCCAAATGACCTATCTTCAAATATACAGCATTCAATTCCTAACAGAAGAAGATTTTTTGCCACAAGATAAATAACTAAATTCGATGAATCTGATTCGTATATTATCTCAACTTCAGGCCATCGATAAGCTCCCTCTTTTCCCTCTTCTCTTTGAATTAATTGGCATATCAGTTGCATGGGTAAGTTTTACTCCAGAACCTCCAGACTACAAATTTTTTCGCTCTTTCAAAATATTTTCTATTTATTACCACAAGTCCTCACTATATACTCCTGTCGACTTGTTCAGTGGTTCATCTATCGGAACCTCCTCTTCAAGCCAGACAGGTAATAACTTGTTCATTGCCACCTCACACTTCCCAAAGGTTTAAACCTTAAAAATGTTGATCTGATTGAGAAATTAGTACTATATGCAAGATTGACACACATTGATGATTCGAACTTGTGCTGCTCATTTTGGCATATTTTTCACTATTTGACACTGTAACTGGCTTATTTTACATTGTAATTGTTGCTAGCTTATTTAGTGTAATTAAATTTTAAAAAACATAAAAATAGAAAAAAAATAGGTTAACCCATCATAGACAATACAAATGAATACAAGAAAAAAATAAAAAATAAAAAAAAGATGAAATTAAAAAACTAAAAGTTAGAAGGTAAAAGCTGAAGTCCAAACGAGCGAGGCCAAATTTAATTTGATCCATCCAAAGGACGCATTATTATTTGCTGCTCCTCTGATTCTAAATATAAATTGTTTCAGCTTTCTCAACTTTTCTCTAAATATAAATAATTCCACAACTTCGAGGACCATTTATATGGTTTCTTCCTATTATGCCCTCATTGAATGAATGCACATTTTTCTCGTGTACAAGTGAGGTATGTTTCTCAACCTCTCTATTCTTCGCAACATATTTAAGAGTGAAATCATTAAGTATAGGAATAAATGAAGAGCACCAAGGTTAATATAGCAAATCCTTTTGAGCTTCCATGGCGTTCAGTCTTAGAACCTCACTTGCCTTGAATCATTGACGAGAAGATAGTGATAGCTAGTTCGCCATGTTGTTCTATGACATTTTATATGGAAGTTTTATGACACATTTTCACAGTTCACATAACGTAATGGCATTTTCTGTGATTCTGTGCACCAATACTATAGCTCAAGATACTCTTGTACTTTGTGGATTTACTAGCCCAAATATTAATTGTTTCAGGGAAGAATTTCTGAAGAACATCAAAAGCTCCGTATCTCGAATCTTGGGGCAGTAACTTTCAGGTGAAAATGGAGTACAAGCAGTCTGTCTCCGTGGTATGTTTTCTTTAGGCCTGCCAAAATATTTAACTGTACCCTCATAATGTGAAAAATCTGTGTATTACCATGGTCCACAATAGAACCAATATCTATTTCCTGTGCAGTTTAGAGTGATCGCAAGCGTTCTCCTAGTAGCAAAACTTGTGCGTTTCTTCATACGGGCCAACAAGGGCCCATCACTTCATTTTTTTTTGTTTAACTAGTAAAGTGCACGTACGTTGTTGTAACGGATTTCAAACAAACTATACCACACATTATACAAGGCAAAATAAAGTGAATTTCCCAACTTACATGATGTAAAACTCAAATTGAAATTCCTCATATACATGATGGAAAACTCAAATCGAATTTCCTTGCATACATGAGCTTTTAAGTTAAATACCCTGTGTGTTGCTACGGATAAAAAAATTATATTATCCAAATGTCTTGAGTTAATGGTGTCTGGCTCAGCTCACCATGTATCCACTGTGCATTCTCCGTGCTCGGTCTACATTTGGCTCCGCCAACGTGGCTAGCCAACCTCCGTCGTGACCTGCGTCACGCCTCCGCCTCCACCGCAATGCTCGATCTGCGCCGCACCCTCACCATCACCACCACGCTTGACTTGCATCCCAAAGCTGGCGGCCAAATTAGGCCCCGCGACCGCGGGAACCTAGAGAAGCAGTCATTGAAGAGATAGGGATTAGAAGAGAATTCGTTTTTAGGGATCACATGACAGATAATGAGGTGAGTTTATACGTAAGTTTGTTTTAAGAGAATGAAATGAGTTTTTTTTTGCTTGAAATATGCAAACTATTTCGCGCACTAAGTTTTGCCAATGAAGATATGCAAAGTCTTTCAACTGCTCCATCAGATTAGTTACTCGGAGTTCCAGCAACTATTTAAGAAATTGATAAACATGTATGGAAAACATGTATCAAAATATCCAAAGAAAATTGAAAAGATACGACTAACTACCAAACAGATGACTTAGGGGGTGATCGGAATAGCGATGGCTTTTGATTTTTGGCTGAAAAAATACTGTAGCTGGCTGAAAAAACACTGTAGCTGAGTTAGTGGATAGTGTAATGAATAGTGAAAAAAAGCTGAAGCTAGAAGCTGAAGTCGAAAAAAGCTGAAATGATCAGGGCCTTAGCCAATTGGGGTAATCAGGAAGAGCAATATATGGAGAAGTCAGAAGTCATCGGACCTTACTCTTTTCCAAGGCCCACACGTTGTTGCAAGAATACAAAACCATACATATATGGAGAAACATCCCAAGTGTATCTAGTGAGTTGTATGGACGAACCATCAACCATGTTTTAAAAAGCAGTAGTAGAAAAAGAAAGTTAGATAGGCAATTAACAATTTTGAACACCAAGTTAACTGGTTGAAATCTCTATGTGCAAAATATTGACCTGGGGTGCATCATGGTCATAGCTGTTTGTGATGTACACACCTTGGACGTGTGATCAAAGTTGCTGTTGTCGTGGCGCTAGGATGGTGGCAATGTAAAACCAGGTGACAACAGTAAACAGCGATAGCTACAAGTCAAGAAGCATACTACCATGTAGTAATTGTGGACCTGAAGCAAAGTGTGAAGGAAAGATTAGCTCAATTATTTCGGGAGGAGGAGATTAAATGATTCCAGAGGGCTAAGACCACGGAGCTCCTACAGGGAGACAATAATACAAAGTATTTCCATGGTAGCAAATGGTAAAAGAAGAAAAACTAGAATTTTTCGGCTTGACCAAGAAGAAGGGGTTATTGAAGAAGATGATAATGTGAAGAAATATATTACAAAGTACTATAAAAACCTCTTTGGGTCAATGCATAGGAATAAATTGATGCTTGACGAAACGTGCAAAGAAGATATCCCGCATGTGTCTGAAACAGAGAATAGAATCCTAACGGATGTTTTCTCTGAAAAGGAAGTAAGAGATGCCATTTTTCAAATGAAACACAATAAAGCTCTAGGTCCTGATGGATTTTCTATCGAGGTTTATCAAGTGTTTTGGAGTCTAATAAAAGATGACCTAATGGTCATGTTTAAAGATTTCCATGAGAATAAACTCTCTCTTTATAGCCTTAATTTTGGGATAATAACTCTCCTTCCAAAGCAAAAAGAGGTTAAGTAAATTCAACAGTATAGACCAATTTGTATGCTTAATGTCAGCTTTAAGATTTTCACAAAAGTGATGGCTAATAGGATCACGGGGGTTGCAAGCAATGTGATTAGACCTTCACAAACGGCTTTTATTCCGGGAAGGAATATTATGGAAGGTGTAGTTGTTTTGCATGAAACGTTACATGAGCTAAAAAAGAAAAAATGAGTGGGATAATTCTCAAACTAGATTTTGAGAAAGCCTACGATAAGGTGAGTTGGTCTTTTTTGCAACAGGTTTTGAGATTAAGAGGTTCTTCAACAACTTGGTGTAAATGGATCGAAGCAATAGTAAGTGGAGGCAGTGTTGGGGTTAAGGTGAATGATAACATAGGCCATTACTTTCAGACTAGAAAAGGTTTGAGGCAAGGGGATCCTCTTTCACCAATTCTCTTTAATCTAGTAGCTGATATGTTGGCAATTCTAATAGATAGGGCCAAACGCAGTGGGCAATTTAGAGGCTTAGTACCTAATTTGGTAGATGATGGATTGTCGATTCTCCAGTATGCTGATGATACCATTCTTTTTATGGAAAATAATTTAGAAGAGGCAAAGAACCTAAAGTTAGTGCTAAGCACTTTCGAGGAGTTGTCGGGCCTCAAAATAAACTTTCATAAAAGTGAGTTATTTTGCTTTGGAGACGCTAAGGGCAGAAGCGCCAATCATGTTGAACTATTTGGTTGCAAGGAGGGGTCTTTACCATTTAGATACTTAGGTCTTCCTTTGCATCACCGAATAATTTCTAACAAGGATTGGAGGGATGTCGAAGAAAGGTTTTAGAAAAAGCTTAGTAGTTGGAAGAGCAAATTGTTATCAGTGGGTGGCAGACTTATTTTAATAAATTCGGTTTTATCGAGTCTCCCGATATTTATAATGTCCTTTTTCAAGATTCCTAAAGGAATCCTTTAAAAATTGGATTATTATCGATCCAGAGTTTTTTTTGGCAAAGTGATGGGAATTTAAAGAAATATAGATTGGCCAGATGGGGTATCCTTAGTCAACCAAAATGTGTGTGTGTGTGGAGGGGGGGCTGGGTATTTTAAATCTTGAAGTTCAGAATTATTGTCTTTTAAGTAAATGGTTGTTTAAGTTGTTGAATGAGGATGGCCTTTGGCAAAGTATGCTTAAGAAAAAATATTTGAAAGGTAAGATCTTGTCGCAAGTGGTTAAACAGCCAGGGGACTCATTTTTGGAGTGGTCTTATGGAGGTAAAAGATCTTTTTTTTAGTAAGAAGCAGATTCAAGATTAACAATGGTCAACAAACGATATTTTGAGAGGACAATTGGATTGAGAAGGGAGCTTTAATGGCGAAATTTCCTGATTTATATAGAATTGTTAGAAAGAAGAATATGACGGTGGCACAAGTACTAAGTACAATGCCGCTAAATGTTTCTTTTATGAGAGCGTTAGTAGGTGAAAAGCTAATTGCGTGGATTGAGTTGGTTCGTTTGATTGTGTGAGTTTCTCTGAATGAGCAAGAAGATGTTCTAGTTTGGAACTTACACAAGAATGGTTCTTTCTTTGTTCATTCTTTATACAGAGATCTCATGGAAAGAAATAGCATTTCAAAAAAGAATTTATTCTGGAAAGCAAAGATACCGCTTAAAATCAAAGTATTTCTTTGGTACTTGAAGAAAGGAGTTCTTTTAACGAAAGATAATCTTGTAAAAAGACAGTGGCAAGGAAGTACCAAATACTATTTTTGTCCCTGTAATGAGAGCATTCAGCATCTTTTTTCAATTGCCATGTGGCTCGGGCTTTGTGGAATGTGGTAGTCATTAGCTTTGGCTTTCAACCACCTATTAGTGTTGAAATGTTGTTTGGTTCTTGGCTTAGAAGTTTTTCTTTGAAGCTTAGAAACCAGATTCTAGTTGGTATAGCGGCTATTTGCTGGGCCTTGTGCTTGAATAGAAATGACGCTGTTTTCAAAAGGACCACTTCTCACTCTTTCTTGCAGGTCATTTTTAGGGGGACTTACTGGATCAAGTATTAGTCGTAACTATCTAAAGAGGAAACAAGAAGTAAACTCATAAATGGATGCAAAAGCCTTGAAAGAATGGTGATGAAGATTTTTAGTAAGTTTGGGTGGAGTAGTTGTTTTAGATTACAGGATTAAGTCCTTGGTTGTAAGTTCTTTGTTTGGGAGGTTATGTATCACCGGTTGGTGGATTGTGGTCTGATTGCTATGTTTGGCTCTGAACGGCTGTAGTTATTCTCGTGGTGTTAGACCATATGATCTGGTCTAGTCTAGATGATGAATAATTGACAACATTGGTTATGGTTGGTTATGATATTACTTATGGTGTGTTACGTGTGCGGATTGACGTTTGTGTGTATGGATTGTCGTGTGTTGCATGATACGCTCGTGTGAGGTATTGTGCGGATTGACTTGAGTCAAGTCGTGGACTTGTGCTCGTATGAGGTTGTTTGTTTATTCATGTGCAGGTGTTGCTTGAGGCGGAACATGGTCGATGACAGATCAAACTAGGTTCGTGGGCGAGGTTTCGGACTAAGTTCGTGGAGGAACTGAGGTCCTATCGGTCAAGGATGTCATGTGGGATGTTCAGGCTAGAGAACAATGCACATGGAGATGACGCGGCGTTGGAGGCGCGAAGATGCGTCATGACGGAGGCATGCGGCAAGACTGCAGATGCGGACGGCACGTATATGAAGTGTATACGAGTCGGTGTAGAGTTTGTGTATGCAAAAATTGTGTTGCATGCATGGTGTACGTATACAAGTCGTACACGAGTAGGCGTCCGAGTACGATATTGAGATCGTGTTGATTTCCGGCTGATGACCGACTCGAACGTGGTATGTAAAAAGGCATGGGAGCGGCTAGATAAATAGCGTCCCCAGCCGTGATCTTTGTACGACAGCGAAACGATTTTATGATCTAATAGAAAAGGTGGGCTGCGGCGGCTTTGTGGTTCGCCGTGGTTTTTGAAGGAAAACAGTGCGGCTGTTCGTTTTGTGCATGGCCGAAATTTCCGAGTGTTGCAAGCATTCAAAGGAGGCCAGCGACTATTAGCTGTGCGCTGCGGTTATTCACGGAGCGAAAAGGCTGCGCGGCGGATAGTTGTCTCAGCCGGCGGCTGATTTTTGGGGTCATGCGATTGTTGCTTCGCACTATGACTCTTTGAAGAAATAACAGAGCAGCAGCCGTGACTTTTGGAATCAAAAGAAAGCAGTTCTGTTTTGAGTTCTCAGCGGATTTCTTGTGCGTACTGTGTACTCGCCATCTGTGCATGTGTCTTTGATCGAGGCGAGCAGTGCGACTTTGGAAGAAGAAAAGAAGTGGTGGCCGGCAGCTATTTGGTTCGTGATGAGCGAAAAATCAGGAGGCCGACGGCAGTTCGTGTGTTGAGCCAAAACGAAATCGGAGGCAGTTCACGTAAAAAAAAAGGGAGCAAGAAGGCAGGCGGCTGTTAGAGCAAGTAAGTCACGCTACTTCTTTTGCTTGGGTTCTGAACAATCTACAGGAGACAACTTAGTTCTAGACACAACTATCTTCTGTGGTTGATGTTGGTCACGTGCTAGTGTGTGTTGGTTACTTGAGGAGAGAAGAAAATATGGTTAGTGCTGTTAGAGATATATGTATACTTTGTTATTCCCCATTGTTATGAGGGGTTCTTTGCATATTTACCACCTGTACTTTGTGTATATATACCGGCCCATTGGCCTCATATTGAATACAAGCACTATTCATAACATGGTATCAGAGCCTAGGGTTTGTCATACCTAGGGCCGTGCTTGTCTCCACCAGATTGGATCTACCGCTGCATTTTTCAGGCTCGCCGCTGTCGCTCGGGGTGGCTCACCACCGACCGCGCCACCGTCGCGCCTCCATCCGCTGCAGCCGGCGCCGCCGTCGCGCCTCCATCCGCTGCGGCCGCGCGCGCCGTCGCGCCTCGCGCGCCGCTCCTCTGCGCTTCCCGCGCGCCGCTTCCGCGCGCGCGCTCCCCACGCGCGCCGGCCCCGCCGCCGCCGCCCTGCGCGCGCCGCCGCGCCCGCGCCGCCGCCCCACGCGCTGCCGCTTCCCGCCGCCGCTCCCACGCGCGCCGCCGCGCGCGCGCGCGCGCCGCCGCCGCGCGGCGCCGCTGCCTCCTGCGTGTGTGCGTGCGTGTGTGCGTGTGTGTTACTAACGGGCCGGAGGCCCGTTAATAGTTAGGGTTTCGGTTCAAAAAAAAAACGTCGATCTAACCGCCGCGCCGTTCAGCGCCGCCTGTTAGACTTCGTTGTATTGGTCGCCGCGCCGTCCAGCGCCGCCTACCAATGGGCACCGTTTCCCTCCCTCGCTGCCCGGTGGTCTTTGATGGTGTTAATTACACCGACTTCGTGTCTCACAAGCGCATTCACATGCGTGGTCTATGTCTCTGGGGCGTCCTCTCTGGCGATATCACCTGCCCGCCTTGCCCTATTCCTCCGACGGAGCCCACGCCTGTTGCATTGCCCCCGACAGCCGACAAGCATGCTACTGAGGCTGCTCAGATTGCTGATGATGAAGCTGCCTCTGCCTACCAGGAGGCTCTGGATTTCTACAAGGATCGTCTGACCACCTACACTCAGTGGTGCGATGACGACGCCGAGCTCTTCTTTGTCTTCATCGCCGATCCATCGGCCTCGGTTCTCTTACGAGGTTGTGGGACTCCTTCGGCTTTCGGATGTGGACTCATCTTCGCCGGCGCTCGAGCCCTCCGGTGATGCCACATGCACTGTCCGTGGTTCGCCAAGAGCACTCTCTTGGCAGGTGATGCTCTGTTGATGCCTTTACGCTCGAGCTCTGCTGTCTGCGTCGCTTGGACTCTCTCCGCATTCTTCTTGCTGCGTTCTGTCCGTCTTTGCTGGATATACGTGCTGACTTGGAGTTTCAGCGGGTCTATGAGTTCCTTACTCGCCTTCGTCCGAGTTCGAGCAAAGACGCGTGCTCGACTTCTTGCACGCCACCCTCGTGTCACTCTCTGGAGGCTCTCACCGAGATACGCGTAGAGGAGACTACGCCTGAGTGGTGCTGGTGCGATGCCACTCCCCTCGTGCTCGCCGCTCGTCTACTGCTACTGCTTCTTGGCTTGGCCGCCACGGTGGTGGTGGCCGCCCTTCGTCTGAGGTGGCCGTCCTCACTGTTCCTCTCGCGACAAGGCCGCCACATTGAGTCCTGTGCTATAAGAAGAAGCGGCATCGCCACGCCGTTCTTCTCCACGGCACTAGTGCTTTTACGTCGCCGTCTGCATCGACTTCTTGGCGCTTCTCTCACCGAGCAAGAGATAGCTAGACTTCGGCGCCGCTTGCCGCCAGTTCTCCTCGGCGGTGTTCTGCGAGTTCGCCATCGACTCTTCAGCACCGAGAAACCACCCCTACGATCAGTACCTCCCGTGGATTCTTGATTCTGAGCATCTTTTCACATGACTCTGATTCTTCCACTCTGTCTTTTATTACACCTCTTGATTCTCCCGTCGGTGTTCTTACTGCGATGGTACATCTCTTTCTCTCTCAGTCGAGGATCTCTTAGCAATTCATCCTTTCATGTTCCTTCATTGCTCATATTCCTCGCCTCACTATGCGACTTCTTCTCTTTGGATGACATCGACCTTGGTTATCGAGTCATTCTCGACTCGACTCTTGTTGTGTTCGGGACCGCCACAGGGAGCTCTGGTTGGTTCGGCCCTCGGCGCCGTGACTCACGGTGTCTCTGGGAGCTTGGCGCTTCACCTTCCTTCCGCCGCCACCATCGCCGCGATCTCCGCTTCGCCGCCGTCTCTGGCTCTTTTCAGCGGTGGCATCACCGTCTTGGTCATCCGTGTGGATCTCGTCTGTCATCCTTAGTTCGCCGTGGTCTTAAAGTCTGTCTCGGAGACGTGTCTTTAGACTATCGGTACGTAAGTTAGGTAAACAACTTCGCCTTCCTTATCCTCATAGTGAGTCGTGTCTCGGCGTCCTTTTGATCTTGTTCATTCGGATGTTTGGGGTCCGGCTCCTTCGTTTGAAAGGGGTCATCGATATTATATCATATTTATAGATAATTTCTCTCGCCACACTTGGATATATTTCATGTCCTCTCGTAGTGAGGTCTTGTCTATCTAAAAACAATTTGCCACTATGATCCACACACGCTTCTCCACTCCTATTCGTGTCTTTCGTCTTGATTCACGGGCGAGTACCTCTCTCGTTACTGCGCGCTTTCCTTCTTTGAGCGGGGACTCTCGCTCGATTCTCTTGTCACGGTGCTCATGCTCGAAATGGTGTCGTGGCGCAAGCATCGTCACCTCCTTGAGGCGGCTCGTACTCGATGATCGCCGCCTCTACTCCACCTCACTTTTGGGCCGAGGCTGTTTCCACTGCCACCTATCTCATCAACATCCAGCCCTCTTCTGCTCTTCAGGGTGCAATCCCTGTTGAGCGTCTCTGTGGTCTTCTTCCTGACTACTCTGCCCTTCATATGTTTGGCTGCGTTTGCTACGTTCTCCTCGCCCCTCGGGAACGCACCAAACTGACCGCTCAGTCTGTTGAGTGTGTCTTTTGGGATCTGATCTTGAGCACAAGGGCTATCGGTGCTGGGATCCGGTTGGTCGAAGGATGCGGGTTTCTCGGGATGTGACTTTCGATGAGTCTCGTCCATTCTACCCACGTCCTGCCTCTCCTCCGACTTCCTCTGTGGAGTCTCTGTCTTTCTTGACCTTTCCAGATACACCTATATCTGTTTTGCCCTTATCCACCTGTTCCACTGAGCCTCCACATATTCCCCCTGTGGCATCTCCGCCGTTGTCGCCGCCTGTGCCGTCTCCTACGACTCCCCAGGCTCCTCCCACTACAGTACCTATCTTCTACACTTGTCGACCCCGTATTGAGGATCTTCCTGATGAGCCATCTTCTCCTGATGTTCCATCTTCTTCTGATGGTACATCTTCCCCTGATGGGTCATCTTCTCCTCGTTACGCTCTCCGCGATCGCCAGTCGATTCGGCCTCCTGCTCGTTTTGCCTTTGCTGGTGCAGCTACTCGTGAGCTTTGTCTCCTCACGGATCTTTGTTACTCACCCTGAGTGGCAACTTGCCATGGCCGAGGAGATTGCTGCCCTCGAGCGTACTGGTACTTGGGATCTTGTTCCTTTTCCTTCTCATTCTCGTCCCATCACGTGTAAGTGGGTCTATAAAATTAAGACTCGCTCTGATGGCTCTCTTGAGCGCTATAAGGCGCGTCTTGTTGCTCGTGGCTTCCAGCGAGGAGCATGGTGTTGACTATGACGAGACTTTTGCTCTGTTGCCCACATGACCACTGTTCGCACTCTTCTTTCGGTGGCTTCGTCGCCAGTGCATTTCTCGACTTGATATCAAGAATGCCTTTCTTAATGGCGAGTGCGTGAGGAGGTCTACATGCATCCGCCACAGGTATTCTGCTCCCGAGGGCATGGTCATGCCTTCGTCGCTCTCTCTATGGCCTCAAGTAAGCCCCTCGTGCTTGGTTTGGCGCTTCTCCTCTGTGGTCACCGCTTTGCGGCTTTTCCGCTAGTGACCATGATCCTGCACTTTTTGTCCACACTTCGTCTCGTGGTCGGACTCTTCTTCTTCTGTATGTTGATGATATGATCATTACGGGAGATGATTCTGAGTACATTGCCTTTGTCAAGGCTCGTCTTAGTGAGCAGTTCCTTATGTCGGATCTTGGTCCTCTTCGTTATTTCCTTGGGATTGAGGTTATTTCCACTCCAGATGGCTTCTTTATGTCCCAAGAGAAATATATTCAGGATCTTCTTGATCGCGCCTCTCTTACTGATCAGCGTACTATTGAGACTCCCATGGAGCTCAATGTTCACCTTCGACTCTCTAATGGCGAGCCTCTTTCTGATCCGACTCGCTATCGTCACCTTGTTGGGAGTCTTGTTTACCTTGCTGTTACTCGTCCAGATATCACTTATCCAGTTCATATTCTGAGTCAGTTTGTCTCAGCTCCCACTCAGTCCACTCATGCCCACCTTCTTGGCGTTCTCACGATACCTTCGTGGGACCATCTCTCGCCGTCTCTTCTTTCCTTGTTCTAGCTCACTCAGCTTGAGCCTATTCGGATGCTACTTGGGCGTGATCCCTCGATCGCGGTCTATCTCTGCTTCGTGTTTTTCTTGGTGGTTCTCTTATTGCACGGAAAACGAAGAAACAGATCACTGTGTCCCGTTCGAGTCAGAGACCGAGTTCTGAGCGATGGCTCTCTTGACAGCAGAGATTACTTGCTACGGTGGTTACTTGAGGATTTTGGTGTTTCTGTCTACACCGACTCCTCTTCCGCCGAACGATGCAGTGCTATTAGTATTGCTCGTGATCCCGTGAAGCATGAGCTCACCAAGCATATTGGTGTTGATGCTTCTTTCATGAGGTCTTGTGTGCATGATCAGGTGATTACTCTTCAGTATGTGCCTTCAGAGCTTCAGATAGCGGATTTCTTCACGAAGGCCCAGACTCGAGCACAAAGACGACTTCTCTCTCTCAAACTCGGTGTTGTTGATCCACCATGAGTTTGAGGGGGGTGTTAGAGATATATGTATACTTTGTTATTCCCCATTGTTATGAGGGGTTCTTTGCATATTTACCACCTGTACTTTGTGTATATATACCGGCCCATTGGCCTCATATTGAATACAAGCACTATTCATAACAAGTGCAAGGTAAGCAGTTAAGGCTAATTGCTTTCTTTGCATTACGTAGCCTGTTGGTCTTGCATGCATGATAAAACTAATAAACATTGTTTTGCTTGTTTTTTACTAGAAGTGATAGCCTTTGATTTTGGATTAAATTATTGTTTGCCATTAAGTTTGTGATCTGAAAAGATTGGTTGCTTATTTCCTTACAGATTTTGCTTAATAACATAATTAGGACTTAATTAATTCTCGTCACTATCTGCTCAGCGAGTTTGTTTATTTTATATCTCGAGTTCTAGACCTCCGTTTGACGTGATTCCAGTTGGGTTAGTTCAATAACTTTCTGTAGTTTATTCTGATAAAGTTTGAGGTCAATCGGAGTTACAGATTTTTATTAAGACCAGTTTTAGTGAGGGCACATCGTTCTGTCCAGATTTTTTTAACGAGGCTTAAATAGGTTTTGTGTTTAAGGGGGAGTCTTAAAATTTGTTTTTTTTAACTTCCGCAATCATTCACCCCCCTCTGATTGTCTATCTTAGTGTGTATCGATCCTACACGTGGATTGATCAAGACCAGAATATTGTTATTCCGTTTTCTAAAAAAATGCTTCCCGAAGAATTGCAACAGCAAAAGCAATATCTTCAGCAATCCTATGGAAACCTGGCTTTTCCCAGGGTTTGAACATAATGGCATAAGTTTTTGTTTTAACGGCATATTTTCACTGACTGACATGACATTGAAGGGAGGCAAACGGCCCCAGTTTTTGTTTGTACATTTTAACTTCGGGAAATTTGCAGAAGAGTGCAACAAGACGAACTTAAGGCATATTTGCCACAGGTCTCCAATTTAAAATTCCTCTTCTATTCAGCTCTCAAAAACTGCTGTTCAACTTTTTACAATAACTAACTTTCAAACAAAGTATCTTTACAAGACAGAATCTAAAAATCGATTGTAATACATACTGTAGCAACTTCATTTATATCAACCAAAACTGCACATAAATTTCTATTAATCTGTACTCCCTCTTACGAACAACCTAAAAATCATAAATCGTAGCTAAAAGCCTTAAGCCGAAACATAAAAAAACAGCCATTAGACAACCCAACCCCAGTATGGAACTAGTTACCACCGGCAACAAGCCAGTAAGCAACCAAAATCCAAGTAAAACCATGGGATCGTGTGTTATGTTATCTATTAAACGAAATGTTATGTTATCGATTAAATGAAATGGCAAACATGTTGCACGATGCCAAATTAGAATAATCCCTTGCAAGTAACGTACCATTTTTTAATGGGAAGGTAACATACGATGTCACATGGAATAATCTCATTTAAGCTATTAGTATGGCGATTGGTGAAACTTCACAAGGGAAATAGCAAAGAGAAAGGAACTAAAAAAGTAAATAATATAGTGTTAAAGGCATTTTTATGACTAAACTAACTATCCAACATTACAGTTATTCTGACCAATGAGAATAAATTGGAACTTTCTTGAACCTAAGTTAACGAAGAAGACTGATACATGTCTCTGGTCAATATGTTAGGGTGCAAACATGATTCTCTTGATCATTGCTATACCCCTAATACAAACATGGGACACCTATGTGTTCTCAGTCTTCAGTTTTTTGTCCAACTGCCCAATCGTGGGGTTTCCAGCGACAAGATGTCTGCTGGAACTCTGCGGAAATGTTTTTACAACAACAGGTACATCTACTTCTTTTGAATATGGTATTCGTGAAACACCATTTACCTGCCCTGGATGGCCAGATACTTCAGATTTGATCGTCATTGAGTACTTTTCCTCTACAGGGGAAAAAAATCAGGATCAAACCAATCCATGTTTTGCAAGGAAAGAAAAAAAAAGAATGTCCAATAATTTTTCAGTGGCATGACGAATAGGAATATTTGGTGTACCTTTCATTCTTCCGTACGTCACAAGCTTACGGAGGCAATCACGGAATTCTGTCAACACACCCCTTTCTTGTTCTGCATACAGTTCAGACCGGTTCTGGTTGACAGGTACTGTCTGTTGAGCAACAGCATTTTGAGAAGTTGTAAACATTGTGTCCTGTTCATCACACATTAATGCTAGTGTTCCAGGAGACATTGGCCTATTGGATTTCTGATCATCAGTGCAATCAGGTCTGGATTCTTCTAGAGAAGCTTTGCCTGTATGAGTTCCTCCACTTGAACGGTCATCAATTGATGCTTTTTGATGATCTGGATCTTTATTTTTTTCTTCTCTATCATGGTTTGTCGACGCAAGGGAACCTCCCATCTCATCTTCCTTCTTCCCTCCTATTGCATCTTCCTTCTCTGCCACCTTCTCTTCCTGGGCTTTCCTACCTGGTTTTTTAAGTTTCCCAATGAGACAGCGTATTACCATCAAATTTGTGCTACATATGGATGCGGACATACCTTATATTACTAAATAGAATAAAAATATAGCTAAAAAATGAAGGACCAAACTGTAAACATGCAGCAAAAGACTCGGTGTTTAATTTGAGAAACACCAAATGTCATTACGACGGCCACCACTCATCAGTGAAACCCTTGTACAGTATGTTTTTAACAGGAAAAAGATGGTAACCCTGACCACATTGTGTAATGTTTAGTAAATTATAGAAATATATTGGAGATAAGATGCAACAAATCAAGTACACGATAGCTGCATATCCATTTGAAGCTCCAAGAGGTATCTTAAATTTCTTCCTTTTTTTTGAAAAATGGGGTGGCGGGGGGATGCATCATGCAACACTTGGATCCCTATATCAAAAGAAAATTTGATACGCCAATGCAGCATCAGCATCCGAATTCCAGGCCCAAGAGAAAATGTAAGCTCAATTAAAAGCTTAGATGCAACCTTAAGTTTCAAAAAGAAGAAAGAAAGAAAAGGAAAACTTGAATGCAAGCTTAAATGGTAAAATTTGAAATGAAGAGGCCCTAATCTATGCAAGTGATAGAACGACTATCTGTTACTCGCTGGAGTCTTGCTGTTGGTGATAGCAAGATCCTTACTCTCATTGAGAGGATGACACTCTGGGAATGGGGCAAATTTTCTTGTTTATTTCTTGCACAAATGCCATACCAACTTTGAGGGTTGGGGATACAAATTATAGGCCGCTAACCAGCCAAGCATATGCCAAGATGCTAGTCCTAGATGCTAGTCTAAAGCTGTCCTAAAGCTAGTCTAAGATGCTGTCCTTAAAGGAGATGCTGTCCTTAAAGGAGATGCTGTCCTTAAAGGAGTCAAGATGCTGTCCTTAAAGGAGATGCTGTCCTTAAAGGAGTCAAGATCTGTCCTTAAAGGAGATGCTGTCCTAAAGAGAGAAGAAACAACAACACAACAACAACACAATGACTTATCCATCACTCTCCCCTAAGTCTTGTGCGTCGTCTTGTGGAAAAGTTGAACCACCCGACCCTAGAGCGAGCTCGAGGAATTTGACCCTCCCAAGAGGCTTGGTGAGCGAGTCCATAGCTGATCCGTGGTGTTGATGTAGCTCGCCTTGATCTTTGCCTTCATCCAAACGACCTCGGATGAAGTGGTACTTCACCCGGATGTGCTTGCTCGTTCGTGGAAAACGGGGTTCTTTGCGAGCAGGCGGACTTGCTGTCCACCACGAGCGCCACCGCTTGATGTCTTTGCCGAGAGATCACTGCGATCGAGCGAGCCGGCGCTGAGTCGAGCGGTGGGCGCCGCTATGTACTCGGCCTCACGGTGGGCAGGCCACCACCGCCGCTTGACCGATCGCCCGGCTAACGAGGCACTTGCCGAGGAAGAAGAGAATCCCACTTGTGCTCTTCTTGCCGTGTCGATGTCGCTGCGTGGTCGCCGTCGCCGTGCCGATGAAGTGTGCGTGGCGGGACACCTCGGGTAGTGCAAGCCGTGGTCGGAGGTGCCCGCAACGTAGCGGAGGATCCTCTTCACGGCTGCCGATGCTCGTCGTCGGTCGTTGCATGAACCGACCGGCGAGCCGACGGCGACGCCAACCGGGGCGCGTGGGGCGAGGTAGCGAAGGCGCCCACAATGCGCCAGATCGCGTCGCGTCCACCTCCTCCGCCGTGCTCTCACGACTCGCCCGGCCTCTCCTCCATAGGAGTGTGGGTGGGTTGCGATCGGTGAGCCCGCCCGGCTTCGACGGTGCGCTTGGCGTGGGCGGTCCGACGAAGGAGATACGGAGCTGTCCCGTGGACCTCGATCCCGGTAGAAGGAGAGGAGCCCCAAGTCGCTCATCCGGAAGGCGGTCTTCATTTCGCCTTGAGCGCCTCGACCTCGGCCTCCTTGGGCCGGTGATCACCAGTGTCGTCGACGTGACGCCCCCGCGAGGCGTTGCGCCTTTGCCCCGCCGGTGAGACGCGGCCGTGTGCGCTCTGCTGGAACCCCATTTGCTTGAGAGTGGAGTCGGCTTAGCGTTCGGGCTCGTGGTGCTGCCGCAAGCCGTGAGGGCCTTGCGTGGCGGAGAACCTTGCCCTCCTTGCCGGGATGACGAATCCGCCGGTGACGGACGTAGGCCTCCTCCTTCAAGTCGCCGTTGAGGAAGGCGGACTTAACGTCCATGTGATGGGCGCGCCAATCCTCCCGGGCCGCAAGTGCGAGGAGTAGACGAACGGACTCCATGCGCGCGGCGGTGCGAAGGCATCATCGAAGTCGACCCCCTCCTGCTGCGAAGCCTCGTGCCACCAAGCGAGCCTTGTGCTTGACGATGGCGCCGGCTTCATCCCGCTTCAGCTTGAACACCCACTTAAGGGTGATCGCGCGGTGACCGGCAGGAAGATCCGCCAGCTCCCACGTCTGGTTCCGCTTGACGGCGTCCATCTCCTCCTGCATCGCGGCACGCCATGCCGCGTCTTTCTGCGCTCGGCGACGGAACGAGGCTCGCCGTCGCCTGTGCGAGTGCGGCTCGCCGCCGCGAGGTCGCTGCGCGCCGCCATTCGAGGCCGCCGCCGAGGAGGTCGTCCACGACGCTGTAGCGCGAGGCTCGCCGCGTCGTGGTAGGCGTCGACGCGTCCTCGTCGTGAGACGGCGGAGTAGCGAACTCCACCATGCGTTGCTCGCCGTGGACCGGCTGTTGGGGTCGATCCGGTGGTGTGGCGCCGGTGCGGGAGAGTGGGCGTGGCGTGCCGAAGGTGGTGGAGCACTCGCCGGAGCTGGTGGCGAGCAAGGTGTCGAGGTGGGCGAGCTTGGTGAAGACGAGCTGCTAGCTCCCCCGGCTCTCTCGAAGTGGACGTAGTCGACAACAAAGTCCCTAAGAGTTGAAGTCGAACCGTCGCCCACCGCCTTGTCCCACCGACCCGCCGCCGTCGAACACAACGTCACGCGAGATGCGGGCCTGCTGTGTGACGGTCGAGGATGCGGTGGCCTTCGAGCCCTCCGCGTGGCCGATGAACACTCCGAGTGCTCCCGCCGTCGAGCTTACCGATGTGGCCAAGCTCCTTGGCGAACGCGAGGAGCCAAGACCCGCAAGTGGGAGACCGCCGGCTTACGCTCGTGCCAAGCCTCGTGACGGCGTCCCGCCGCCGAGCGCCTTGGTAGGCGGCGGTTGAGGATGTAGACGGCCGTCACCACCGCCTCTCCCGTAAGATAGCGGCATCCCCTCGCTGAGGAGAGCCCGAGCCATCCCCACAACCGTCTCGTTGCGCGCTCGACGACGCCGCTCTGCTGCGGCCAGACGGTAGCGGAGTAGTGGCGCTGAATGCCCTCATCGGCCAAGATGACGCGAATTCACCGCCGTGAATTCGCGCCGTTGTCTGTCGCGCAAGACGCGACTTGCGGCGCGACTCGCCTCCACGGCAGGCTGCGTGCGCGATGGCGTCCGCACCTCTCCTTGCCGCCGAGGACCATCACCCACATGTAGCGGAGAGGTCGCCGACGAGCGGCGGGAAGTAGCGTCGTCCTCGGTGTGGCGGTGTCACCGCCACACAAGTCCCGTGCACGAGCTCGAGCCTCTCCTTGGCTCGAAACTTCGCCGAGGAAAGGGAGTCGCCTGCGCCGTCAACACGCAGACGCCGCAGAATCGCTCCACATGGTCAAGGCACGGCAAGCCTCGCACCATTTTCGTAGCACCGAGCCGCCGGGGCCTCGAAGTGAAGGTGCCCAAAGCGCTCGTGCCATCGCCACGCCTCGTCGTCCGACGAGCGGCGAGACAGAGGGTTGTGCCACCGCACGTGAAGAATGTAAAGTCGATTTGCGCCTCGTTACCTTGGCAAGAAGGCGGCGCGAAGATCCCAAATCCGCGGCACCGTGCTCTATCTCGACACGCGAGCCGTTCTCATCCACCGTCCCAAGCGATGATGGAGTTCCAGGTCGGGGATGTAGTAGACGCCGGTGGCGGCTGTGCTCACCGGACACGGTGGTGAAGATGACGGAGCCGACGCCCCTTGATTTCCACGCGGGCGTCCCCAAACTTGACGGAGCTCGGGCGCTAGAGTCAAACTTCGGCGAAGAGCTCCGTCGACCGGTCATGTGATGGGTGGCGCCAAGATGTCGAGCACCACCCGTCGATCTTGTCGTTGTTGAGCCGTGGCGAGGAGGGCATGTGCTTTTGGCTCGTCACGGTGGAGAGAGCCACTGCGGCGGTGCGGCCGAGGTAGTTCGGTGCTCGCATGAGCAATGAACGAGCCGCCGCTCCTCCGCTTGCGCGACATGGGCTCGCCACGCCGTGGTCGCGACAATCTCGCCCAATGACCAAGCTTGCCGCATTGTGGCAAGAGTCGTCTCGTGCGCCTTTGCTTGCCGCCAGCGCGCCTGGCGCCTCACGGTCATCACCCTCGACGCGTCCTCGCGCCCTGCTCGGCGTCTTTGCGTGGCTTGCCACGCTTGCCACGCTTGTGGCGCTGTCGTGGAAGAAGGCTCCTTCTTCCTGTCACCTTGGTAGGCACCCACCGCTCCCGAGTGAGGAGGAGCTTCCGCCAATGGTGACGGGTCCCGAGAGACGCCGTGGCTCATCGTTGTCAACGACCTTGAGGCGACCAGCGCCTCCTCGATCGTCATCGCGGAGAGGTCCAGCGAGAGACTCGATCGGCGAGCCATCCGCTTGTACTTCTCGGGGCGCAGCGGAAGAGCTTCTCCACGCTCTCTCCTCGCCGTAGGTGTCGTCGCCGAACTGCACTAACTTCGCAATGCAGTGTTGAGACGGAGAGCAAAATCATCAACGCCCTCACCGCTTGAAGGCGGTTCTCCCACTCCTTGCGTAGTGCACGCAATGTAGACTTGCGCGCGCGGTCGCGCCGATGCGTCTTTGCAGCGATGGCGTCCCAAGCCTCTTTGGCGATCGCTTGTTGGTAGCGAATCGCATCTCGGCGGGGCGCGGCGATGAGAGCATCCAGCGCCGTCGATCCCGGTCGTGTCGGCGTCGCCGTGATCGGATCGCATCCCACATATGCCGCACTGAGCTTTACCCTCATCACCGCGCCCACTCGACGTGGTTGGTCTTGGTGAGGGTAGGCCACTCGCCGCCGGGCCGGCGTCCTCGACGACGGCACGGTACTCGTGGTGACCACGATGCCGAACCGGAGAGAGCCGCGTCGCTGTGAAGGCCGCGCTCTCCGTCAACCGTCACGCCACCGTCGTCGCGCGCTCCTCCAGAGCGTCACCGCGCGTTCGCGTCTGTCTGCCGCCGCCGCGCTGCGTGGCGTCGCGCGGCGCCATCGCGCCACTCGCCCTCGCGCGCCTCCTCTTCGCCGCTCAAGATCCTCGTCGGCGCTATCCAGCGAAGATGGAGCGCTTCTTTGCCGCGAGAGCCTTGACCTCCGCCTGCCGCCGCCGCGCGCATCTGCCGCCGCCGCCGCTTCCGCCTCGCTCTGCTGCTTGCCGCGCTCGCCGCCCGGCCTTGACGCCCTTTCGCCGCGCGCGCCGTCGCTGCCGCCGCTGCGCGCTGCTGCTCTGCTGGCGAGCTCGGCCGTCACGACGCCGCGTGCTCGCGCGGCCGGCCGAGATCGCCTGCGGACATGGCGCGCTACTAGGGGCTGTTGCGTGGAGGAGGTGCGCTTCGACGAGCCGCTCGCCGCCGTCTCGGAGAGGAGTGAGCGGGACACCGGAGCCGCTGCTTTGCATGTGCCGTCTTCTCTGCGAGGCCGAGAAGGAGATGAGCAGGAGATGCTCGGGCTACGAGGATAGTATGGCTCGATACCACTTGTTACTCATTTGGAGTCTTGCTTGTTGGTGATAGCAAGATCCTTACTCTCATTGAGAGGATGACACTCTGGGAATGGGGCAAATTTTCTTGTTTATTTCTTGCACAATGCCATACCAACTTTGAGGGTTGGGGATACAAATTTATAGGCCGCTAACCAGCCAAGCATATGCCAAGATGCTAGTCCTAGATGCTAGTCTAAAGCTGTCCTAAAGCTAGTCTAAGATGCTGTCCTTAAAGGAGATGCTGTCCTTAAAGGAGATGCTGTCCTTAAAGGAGTCAAGATGCTGTCCTTAAAGGAGATGCTGTCCTTAAAGGAGTCAAGATGCTGTCCTTAAAGGAGATGCTGTCCTAAAGAGAGAAGAAACAACAACACAACAACAACACAATGACTTATCCATCACTATCACCAAGATATGCACAGTGCAGGATCACCACGAATATTTGCTGAAACAAACTAATAAAATTGCAAAAAGGTAAAAATCAGCATGATGCCAAGAGCAATACCAGTGTATGCCTTAGCAGCCTCTCCTGATACTACCACCAAAAGCTTACAAAGTTCCTTGACATCCTCTGGCTGGACAATATCAGCTAAAAGAGGCCTATAGTGGGATGACATAAACCCATCAATAGAAGACAGATACAATTGCTCTTCTCAAGGAAAATTCATACAGTTGACAGTTACCTGTAGGTGACTTTAAAGGGACCCATTGTAGGAGGATGCGCAGACTGCCTTATTGGAAGTGAACCATCAGATGACACTGTGTTCGTCTGATAAATAGCCTGATTAGTATATACAACAAACCTTATTGGAATTCCATAGTAACTTTTGTTCTAAGTAACCTTTTATTATCTCCTTGGTTAGTTTTTTATTTGGAAATCTGTTCTGGAGGAATTCAGACCTTTCCCGAAAAAAAATGATTTATACCTTTATAAAAAATAATTCTAATTGCCTGCCTGTTTACTAGGAGCAGAACGTGAGAAGCTAACACTTCTTTATCATGGAAAACTATTAACTCAAAATATATGTTGATGACTAGTATGAAGTCAGAAAAGTGGTATGACATTCAAGTCGCACCTTTTGCTTATAAAATTATTATACTTCAGTAGTTGACCCCTTTCAAATATTAGTAGTTCCAATGCATAAAATTGGCCAGGTAGTCAATGCAGACTCAGGCGTGAGGTAGATTTAATTTTGGTAATGCTAACCTGGTGGGGATGTCAATAACAAAGGTAATGTAACTGGTGCACCCCTGTGGTTGTGGCATTGGTGGTGCAAAAAAAGGAACTCGTTTCCTTTTGCAATCATATAGCAACAGCTTTGTCAATAACTAGCTCCCAGTGCCACAGGCCTGAATTATCATTCATCAACTCACTTCATGGTATGGACAACATAACATAAGATTTCCTAGTGATGGAACAGATCACTTCAGCCTACCTCTCGAGTCAATAATTCAAAAACACAAAGCTATGCACAGATAAGAGAAATGGGGACAAAAACCGCACAACATGCTGAAATTAAATTGTCCTTACCTGAGGTAGGTGACCATTCCTGTGAGCTACATGTTCCTTGCTTGAATGGTCAAGTGAAATGTCTATGTGCTTCCTCTTCCTTGATGTGGAAGGAGAAGAGAATCCTGTTGCTCCAATAGCACCATTTACTGCTGCATTTGATGCTTGTTGCATGTGAATGGCATTTTTGTCATCCCCTTGGAAAAGAGCTCTTCTTTCTTCACTCCCTTCAAAATTCTTGCAATCCATACATTTGCAATTTTCAGAGCATAGTACATTAGCTTGGAAGCACTCACAGTACTTCTTTAGGCATCCTGACTTCTTGCAGTGGCACCCCTTATTATGCTTCCCTACTAAAGGGAGATCACCAGCCGCCTCCTGGCATTTTCAGGGACTAGTATTAATTACGCATATCATTGCAGCACAAATCAGAAACATGGCCTAGATTAGAAGTATAATAATGAAGCATTCCTTTTTAGACAACAAATATTTACTTCAGGTTAGTGGAATAACAAATTTGCTTTTTATGAAAATCACTTTAGCACTCACTTATTACTTATTAGTTATTTAGTTACACAAACAAGACAAAATATGCATGTGTGCTTCCTCTGGAAAACATAATTCATGTTTCAAGTAAACCATACTTCATATTGTAAGCAGAAGGAAACCCACACTTCTTTCCCATTGGTGAAAGAAGTGTAAGTGGCAAGCATTTTAATGGAGATGGATTGGATATTGGATCTTTCACCTACTTTCTTATATAAATTTTTTGACAAAATGCCTATCGACAATGTGGTGGTTTAGTAAAGAAATATTGAAATCAATATATGTACTAGTGGATATCAATTAAACCTTAAGACAAGAAATTAGAGTTCAACTGAGGTCCAAATCCATTTGTTTCCACTTTAATCAATTATGAAGATGGTATGCAGGCATGCAGCTATTTCAGAATTCAAGCTCACGGCTCCTAACTTTTGAGTATTTCACAACAGGCATTTTCGACAAGTAATGTTTTGAACTTTTGATCTGAAACCATGGAAGGATTTTCCACTGTATTATATGTCAGTGAGACATTGAGTGGCAAATCCTCAAGCGCCAACCTTTGTAGTGTCAAATCATCGATTCCCCCTTAATTCTATGAGACCAAGCGGCGTTCTGAGAACTTAACACTATGAGATCATGTGGCATGCTGACAACTGAACAGAGTTGAAGTGAACGAGAAGTCTGAAGGGATATAGGCTGTAAATTTCTCAGTTGTAGGTAGCAACAATTTAGTTTTCTCAGAAAACATTTGTAAATTTCCCAAGCCTTCCCATGTTCTATATTTAACTTCAGTTAGTGTGGTGTTTCAGTTTGTCTCCTGTTAATTAGAATAAGATATGGACCTTTACCATACAATGTGTGTGAATATTCCTAGTATAAGACATTATACTATAGAAGTAATGGACATCATTTATTAAAGTCCCTTAACAGGTACACGTGACTATTCGAATAAGATACATGGACCTCAAATCATACCATATTATTCCGATTTGCATGTGGGCTACTCCCAATCTTAGGCCTGAATGCATCTGGATTGCGCTCCAGTGTAGCGTCAATAGCTTCACACCTAGCAGCCTCATTCTCAACATTATTAAAACAGTTGGTGCAGTTGCATCCATCACAATAAACACCAGATGCAAAACATTCACAGTACCTAAGCATAGAAAACCATACAAAGAACTCAGATGGATAACATCAAGTATCAGAACACAAAGACTTACAGCTCAAATGAAAGATCCGGATTAGAAAACTGAAAAAGGTATTAATAAAATTGCTTTTCATATTTTTCCAAAAGGAGGGGGATTCTCCGACTTCCGATGAGAAGGTCCAAACAACAACAGACTATAGAAATTTGTGAAGATGTAGGCAGAAGCAGACATTTGGCTTTTGGAGAAGATATGAGAGTGTTACCAGAATTTTTTAAAATTTTTCTATATTATTATTATCCATCTAATGTACATGTACGCGCCTCTAACAGAATGAAATAACATAAAAAAAGTTTGTGGTTTTCATCTTCAATGCAATACAGATGTACTCCTTCAAACACTAAGCACCATTTGACCAAGCCCTTGCTCCTTTTGGAGCCATCGAGAAGCTTAAAAGATAAAGCCACAGTTCAAACATAAGGGCATCCAAAGATATATAACGCTTTATAGTTATCTTGATTAGCCAAAAGTTGATATTTCAGCTCCTTTAAAGTAACGACATTATTTCACTAGCTACAAGTCTACTACTACAAAACCTTACCCTACCATTATCTTAAGATGAAATATTTGGTCAGACTGCGAATGCTATCTGTCAAGTTTAACAACAACATACTATTATCATCCAGTTTTTTTTTTCAAAAAAAGTTCTACAATCCGTGTATTTGCTATTGAAAGCTTTTTATGCCAAAAGAAAAACACTTGCCGCTGTACATATTCCCTAGCATCCGTAACAAATCGATCCACCTCTATTGATGCAAAAGCCATTCTAGTGGGCATTTCACATACTTGGTGACTTCCAGAGAAGTAGTGAAGGGATCCGTACAGTCTTTAGAAAAAAGAGCATTTTCTTCATTGACAAAAAAAAAAAACCATTGCAATATTGCACTGTTCTCAAGCTAAGACAGATAAAATCTGACTTACAACTTCAAACATTTGGAGTGCCTACAATTGCAGCACTTCTTCTTTGTCGGGGTGCCATCTTTCCCTTCATACAGCCGTGCACGTGGCTTTGGTGACTCTGGCTTCCTAAAAAGTACAGAAACTCAAAGCATAATAGAACATCACCGGAGCATGACGCAAAGCTACAAAGGGAAAATTAGGAATGAAAAATTCGCATCGATTCAGCTGTAAATTAACTGTGCTAAAATTAACTGTAAATGCCGGTGGAAGACCAAAAGGTCCATCTAATGCAGACATTTGTCTTCGGTTCCAAGGAAAGACAAGTGCAAAGTAAAATTTGGAAACCAAGTTTCAAACTTGGGTTGCAAGCTCAAAAAAACAGGAGACCTCCAACTATATGAATCAAGAGAAAACAAACTCACTCATCCACAAGCAAGAGCCCCCAACGTACGAAATGGAGAAGCGAAATTTTCAAAACTTGACGCTAGACATAAATATTAGAACGGGGGCACTCACAAGGAAACGGCGACGGGTGGCCGCGGCAACGGCTGCGCCTGCGCCGGCCGAACCTGCGGCACGGGCAACGCCACCGCCGGCCGTGGCAGCGGCACATGCACCACGTGATGCGGCCGCATCACTGGCAGCCCCCGCGGCTGCAGCTGCTGGGGCACCCCCACCGACACCGCCGCCCTCAGTTGGTGCGGCTGCGGGAACCCGACCGGCACCGCCCTCGGCTGCAGCGCCCTGGACACGGCGGCCGCGGCCGCCGCCATCGCGGGGTTCCCCGCCAACGCCGCCGAGGTGAAGTCGAGCTGCCTCACCAGCTTCTTAATCGGCGGCTGCGTCGACGCAGAGGGCACCGGCGCCCGCGGCGGGCCGCCGACCCCGCCCTGCTCCTTCCCCGCCATCTACTCAACCCGAAGCTACCAGATCAAAAACGCCCCGCCACTACTCGAAACGCCACCCAATTCGCAGTGGCCGCGGAGACGAGCGGCGAGATCACGGCCGCCGGTCCTAGACCGGGGGGTGGAGGCCCCACGGCGGGAGCGCGGAGACGGGATTGCCGCGAGCTCCGGCGCCGCGTATCTGCGGCCGAGGGGAATGGTGGATTGTGAGAGGGTTGGGGAATTGGAGGATTTTCCCTCTTGCTGCTGCTCCCTTCGTCCCTCCTCTCTCTCTCTCCCCCCTCCTTTGTCTCCCACTCTTTGCTTTCGAAATCAAATTCATATTCTACGGCCGGATCCGGGGGGACGGCCGGAATCGGACGGTGGTACGCGTTCGAGGCTTATCCTGCGGGCTCAAATTCACAGACGTGAGGTTGTTGGGCCGCTCGCCGTTCGATTCGACGGAGGCTCAATGACACGTGGGTTTTCTTTGGATGGGCTGCGAGTCTTAAAAGGGGTAAAATGGGCTCAACACTTCGGTACTCTTGTATCTCTCCTTTTGGGCTATAACTTATATTTTTTAGTTGTAGATAATACGTATATTTATTCTTCTGCTCCCCCTCTATAAAAGAGGTATAGCGATGGTTTTTAGCTGAAATTTCACTATAGCTGGCTGATTTTTTTACTGTAGCTAAGTTAGCTTATTGGATATAATTAAATTTTAAAAAAATGTAAAAATAAAAATGACATACTAACAATGCAAAGAAATACGGAAAAAAAAATAAAACATAAAAAAAACAAAAAACAAAAAAAAATTACTACAAGACGAAAATGCTACAGTACTCGTGAAGCCAAAAGCTGACGCTGATCGCTGGGAGGAAGCCTTCCTGAGCGCAGCCAAAATTCACGAGTTGACAGGTAGGCCACCAATCCTATTACGTCATTCACCTCCCTGGGCGCGTCGTCTCCCCCGAATCCCATGCCCATCTCCCCCGAACTCGGCACCTCCTCCTCCTTCCTTCCCCATCCAACATCGCCTTCTCCACCCTATCCCACACCGCCTCCTCTTTCTTCCTCCCCACATGCCTTCACTTCCTTATTCCTTCTCTTCCTTCCCTCCCATGCACCGCCTCCTTCTTTTTCCCTCCCTACCCTGCATCGCCTCCTTCTCATCCCGCACCGTCTCCTCCTCCTCCCCTCCCTACGCCGCATCGCCTCCTCCCCATCCCTACCCTGCCGCAGTTTCCACTGGAGATCACCTCTAGCTCGGGATCTGATGAGTAGGATGAGGAGGTCGCCCCTATGTTGCTTGCCCCCACCTCCCCGCCGCCGCAAAAGGGCGAGGAATCTGACACCGCCGCGCGAGGATGAAGAGGAGTAGAAGGATGAGTCATCAGAGTCTAAGTTCGACAAGACGCCACCTCCAAAGCCTAATCCAAAGCATGACTCATGGGGCCTACAAATAAAGGGCTGACCGGGTCAGTGGAGCTAGCCATCGACGAGATCCCGTGGACGGACAAGGAGGCAGCGCTGCGTCAACGTTGACGTTGAAGGTGGAGGACAACTACGAGGGCGTCGAGGTCTGTTGCTTCGACAACCACGGCGTTGGTTGTAGCTCCTTGCTCCCGCACAAATCCTACTATTCGTGAGTTTTGCACTCCCTCCCCAATCTCTCATCATCGTATAGATCCAAATTCCCATCGTTTTCGATGACCGGAGGGGGAGTTAGGTGGATGATATTGCTCCTCTTGAGATGTAGCTCAATTGTGAAGATGTAGATAGAGAGAGATCTGGAGAGGATAAGAGCTACGCTGCATGTAGCTTTCAATGAGAATAAATGCATGTTTTACTCGATTCCTACCGTAATATCTTTCATGAGAAAATATGTGATGGAGAAGAAAGAGGGGGATATCTTTCATCAAACGCTGCTGAAGTGTGGAAAAGTCAAACGTGCGATGGTACTGAGTACTGACCATGTGGACGTCCATCTCTGGCAAGACGACAATCATGGCGAGGGATGCGCTGGCCTTGATGTATCATTTGGGGTGGAAGAAGGCCCATGTCTTTGGCCACTCCATGGGTGAGTCCTTCATGTGTTCTTGTCTTTGATGCTTTATCTTTTGGCAGTTGTACAGACTAGGCACTAACTCCGTGGATCTCTACAAACATGTGTGATGATTTCTTGCAAACTGGCAGCGATGGCGCCTCATAGGCTATGCTCCTTGGTGTTTATCAATGTTACTGAGGTGGATTTGAGTGTTTTCCAGAGGTACTAGGATGTTGAAATATGCCTATTTGTTTGTGGGAGTTTGAGGAACTGATAAGAGCCTGTGGGTTTGAAATCTCGAATGTTGCAAGTAAAAATAGTTTCGTCAATGAAGCTTGTCCACTTTTTTAGGTAGATGGGTAGATGCTATCTCTTGCATTCCGTTTCTTAAGGGCGAGAACACCAAAACGAAGAGCTCTTGTAGATTTGGAAACTCACTACACGAAGATGAGGATGAATTCATTGTGATTTCTTAATTGATGTAAAAAATAGTTTTTTCTCTGGATTTGAGCTTTAATGTTCACATATACCCTGTACCAATGCAGGAATACCTTGATGACAAAGTTGGATCATGCACAAGGAGAACAATCCTCTATCAAGTGAGTGATCTTACTAATTTTAGGGTGATGCTTGGTAACAAATTATGTATAGTCAATGGTGTATCTGCTAGATTTGTATCTATTCTCATAGTCACATGTAGTATCCAGTAGTCTTCTAATGCCATTTTATTGTGCCTCCAAAATAGATTATGGATGAGATTTTTTGCTTATATACATTTAATGCTTACTGTACATTAGTAATCTTTTAGCGAGCTCATCTAAGAATTCTGTAAAGAATCTCATAACATGGAAATATCATATGATAGAATTTTGACTAGACATTCTTTGATGGAGAATTTAGCATTATGCTTTTGCATCCCCTATTTAGACGATAAGTGTATTGATTAGGATACATCACATACGAAAAAATTGGCATTATGCTTTTGGATCTATTGGCTGATATAACAAAGCTTTATTCGTTTGCATTTAGTTACCAAAGTTCGTTTGTGATGTACATTGTAAAAGATCTAGTCTTCAAAGATTGTGATATTTTTATCGGATCTCTTGCAAATCATGCCAATGAATCTTGCGTCAGACCAGATAGCTATTACTGTGCAAATATGGCTTGAGCTAATTCTAGTATTATTGGCCACTTAGGTGATAGCCGATGAGGATATCATTTCCTTATATACACATAACACTTATTTACAAGATGCTAAGCAAGGAACTATGACAAGGACATATGCACGATAGTTGAATTATCAGATAAGCTCATTCCTAGGGTTATTTAACTCAGTTTCTGAGAATGGGTTGATGTTTGATACATGTGATGTGATTGTGCTTAGAAACATAGGCAAAGACCAAGGAGAAAGCACATGGAGTCACGGACATGCTTAAAATAAATATTGGAGGTTACCACGTCACTTTGAGGCTAGGACAACCAAGGATGAAAGCTGGACATGTTTTAGACTCCAGAACAGCCTCCAGAAATAGCGCTGACTTCAAATGAGGATAGAAGATGCATACGGAATCCAAATGATGTGATCTTGGATTTTTTGGAAAGCTTACGATGTCTTATTTTCAGTGGTTCTAGTTCTACCTCAAAACTTAACCTGAGCACATCACAATCTATAAAACAAATCCAAATTAGTTCTAAACCTAGTCCCTGGGCCTTGTATCAGTTTGAGCCCAACTAGAGAGTTGTAGTGGAATATTCCCCCTCCCTCATGGACGTGTAAAATCAAGAATAACTTATTAGAAGGGGATGAATAGGAGTTTATAAAAATTCTTGCCTTCTAAAACTAATTACCACAACTTGTAACTAGGCAAGATTTCAATACAAATTAAACCTACATAATCCTAGTATACCTAAGGCACCACAAGTACTAGTCTCTACAAATATCTCTACCACAAGCAAATTAAGCAATCACAATTATCACAATATGCTAGAAATACAAGTGCGAAAAGAGAAACAAAGAAATAACTAATTGACACATGATGTTTTACCATGGTGTTCAGAAACTTGCCAATTTCCTCTAATCCACGTTAAGAAAAGCTCAAACAACTTGGATCGGCTCTACGAATTAAGCCTTAACTTCTCAATCCACTGGTGGTTGTCCTTCCTCTACTCTAGAGATGGTGGACACCAAACCACTCACAAATTGACATCAGGCTTCTTCACAATCTTCTTGAAGAGGTCACCACGTAATCTTTCACTAAACCATCTAGGTACCGGAAAACACCAAGAGTAACAAATCACAGCTTCGCTTGACGGCGATCAAGTGCCAAAGATCAATCTAGAGATGAAATACATTTGATGTGGCTCAATTACCTCAAATAAATGTATAATATGAAATTGAGGTGTAAGAAGAATGCTCAATACTTAAGGTTGTTCAATAGAGTCTTTTTTTTTCTTGAGTTGATGGAGGGAGTATTTATACTCCCACCAACCAAATATAGTCGTTGTATAAAATAATTCTAAAAAATCAGAAAAATCGGTAGTACCATTGTGCAATTTATGAAACTACCACATTACATTGTAGCAATAGTATTTGCTATGTCAGAGCGTCAGAACTAACCGTTTAAAAGTCGACGCGGTACTACCATCGTTGACATCTCCTCCTTTAGCCTTTCATCGTTCTTTCCTTCATTGTTCTTCATTGTTCTTTCCTTCTCCCCCTTTGGCATTAGAGTACCAAAAAGGTTAGTCTTGTGGCCCTTGAGGAGGCAAGTCACGATGGCGACGGCGTCCAAAATGAATAGGAGAGGGAGGGTGAGAGACTGCCTACTCAAGGGAGGGCACTCGGTCCCTGAAGGTGGAAACTGTGGTAGCCAGAGAGGTGACATATTCTTCAATCCTGAGGACTATGGAATAGACCTGAGAAAGAGTGACCTCTTCTTCTCCTTAATGCTCTGCTGCAGCCTCTTCTAGTTGAGCTCTAAGACAAAGAGGTGCAGGAATAGGAGGACCTTCTCTGGGATTGTATAGCTTGTGAATTGAGCCTAGACCACCTTGGTACCCGGTCTTCCTGACGATCAGAGCCATAATGTAGGGGTCATAATTGATCCTTTTGACTCTATTATTTTTTGAGGAGACTATCTCTTTAATGATAAAATCAACCACATCAAACTTTTGGCCAGTCATTACGTAACTGATTAAGTTTCACGTATGGCCACGAATAGCATCATAATTCCCACTCTTGGAAAGAATAGTATGTTTGATGATCCTATTCACAAGGCTTGAAATAGAAAGAAGGTCTGAGAGCTTGCCTAGTATATATCTGACATTCTGATCATAGTACTCAGTACATGTGGTAAGCTGAAGAGCGATTCTATCATATACCTTCTCAAAGGCACTGGACTCAGTATGAAGAGCTTGCTCAAAATCACTCCTATTGGAGTCCAGGTACTGATGCTCAGTCATTCAAGATATGTGCTCATAATTTAGAGAAATATACAGTGTAGCATAGAATTATCTTATGATCTTCTCATTGTAATCAGATTTTAATGCTATAAGGTGATGGGTACGTGCTTACTAAAATAGACAAAAGGTGCCATCATACTTCTCAATTTGAGCCAGGTGGTCCCTATCTACATACTTGTGATCAACAAATTGATTGGAAGGGTCATATATTTGCTCATACACTTGCTCCTGAAATTATGTGTGAAATCTGAGATTTTGGCTATTTCTGGGAAAGCACAAACTGACTTCTGTGTCTTATAATAGCGTAATCATCACTAGAGATTGTTCTGAGATTAATTTGCTATTCCTCTGGCTCAGGAATCTCTTCATCTGAAGACTCATGAGTTGGACATTCTTGTTGCTCAGTCTCAGTTTCAGAGTCAGAGGCTATTGCTTTTCCTCTGTCCTCTCGTCTTCTATGTAGACTCTTGATTAGGAGGTGGCATTTGGATTGAGTGAGAAGCCAGAATTGTGTGAGACCCTTGTTGAGATGAAGCTTGTTCAGAGGGGTTGTCGTCCCTGGCATACACTTTTTGTGCATCGTTTCTAGTCCTTGGTATCTTCAAACAGGAAGAAATGATATCAAGGACAAGGTATGGATCAAGGAAATTTGGTTTGAAATGAATGAAACAACACTATTGTTTTTATCAGGCAAATTGAAAGTACCGACGTTCAAAGTGCAGCAGTACTGAGACACGGTAGTACCGGCATGTAAACTCCGGTATGACCGTTCTGCGGTAGTACCATGTTTATCGAGCGGTAATTTCGTTTTCCCTGATATTTTCTAGGGTAGACAATGTATAAATGTAAATGGTGTTTTTCGTGGATTGAATCCTCAAAATAGATGAGTAGACATCACAAACCACGAAATACAGTCATTTGCCCAAGAAAACAATTCTAAATCATTCACATTACAGATCAAAATCTAATATCGACCTAGGGTTCTTAGAATCAAGATAAAATAAGAGTTTTGATCATATTTACCTTGTGGACTGAAGGAGTTGAACCCTTTGGATGCGTGAGGTCACCAAGATGAAAAAATCTCTACAGGATTTGTAGATCAATAAGTGGATTTGGGTGATTTCATGAGGGGGAGAGAAAGAAACGGAGGGCGTTCGGTTGTGAGAGTGGAGGGATTGGAGAGAGAATGAGAGAGAAAAAGATAAGAAGGTTCAGGCTTTGGAGTTATTGCACAAACCAACTAAAATCGGTAGTTTCGTAGTTAACACTTTGATAGTTCCGGAAATCGAAAGTACCATATTTATAACATCGATAGTACCGGAAGTTAGTAGTACCGCACAACACACAATGGTAGACATTGTTATTTCTTTTCTTCCACGTCTATGGCTTAGATGTTGCTTGTTGTGGAGGAGATGGAAGGTTCAACTTGCTTTGATGAAGGTGAGACACTTGTGTACTCCTTTGGTTTGATATCACCAACCTGTATGTTTTTCAATGCACACTGTAGTCCTTCATCACCAACATCATCCAAGTTTTCTTACTTTTTTTAGAGCCATTCGTTTCATCAAATTAAACATCACAATATTCTTCAACTAGACTGGAGTTTTTGTTCAAAACTCTATATATGCTTTACTAATAGAAGAATAACCAAGCAAGAACTTTCATCACGTCGACTTTAAAATTTAAAGAGCTAAACACCTTTTCTTAAGATATAACATTTGCACTCAAATACTCTAAAGTAGGAAATATTCAGCCTTCTTCCAATTAGAAGTTCATAGGAAGTCTGTTTCAAAAGGTGATATAAATAATATCGATTTATGGTATGATAAGCGGTATTAATAGCTTCCATCCTAAAATTATCACAAGTATTATATTTATCAAGCATTGTCGTAGCCATTTCAATTAATGTTTGATTTTTCTTTTATACAACTTCATTTTGCTCTAGAGTGAAAGTAGTGGAAAACTCATGCTTTATCCCAAACTCATCACAAAAATTTTCAATTTTAGCATTTTTTAAACTCAGAACCATTGTAATTTCTAATTTTCTTTATTTTGAAGTCAAACTCATTTTGGGCCCTTTTTGCAAAACTTTTAAAAATTTCGGTGGCTTCACTTTTGTTATTTAAGAAAAATACACATGTATATTTAGAGTAATCATCAATAATAACTAAACAATAGCTATTGCCCCTGATGCTCTTATAGGTTATTGGTCCAAACAAATCCATATATAAGAGCTCTAATGGTTTAGAGGTTGACATGATACTTTTGAAAGGATGAGAATTTGCCACTTATTTTTCAGCTTGGCAAACGCTACATAATTTATTTTTCTCAAACTTCACATCTTTCAAGCCAATAATTAAGTCATATTTGATAAGCTTTTTAAGTTAAATTATACCTACATGATCTAACCTTCTATGCCATAACCAACCCAAAGAAAATTTTGAAGTTAAACAATTTTTTGTGACTTACATGGGGGATTTGAGAAGATAATG
This sequence comes from Melocanna baccifera, assembly GCA_036346265.1. Lineage (NCBI taxonomy): Eukaryota > Viridiplantae > Streptophyta > Magnoliopsida > Poales > Poaceae > Melocanna > Melocanna baccifera. Next base: position 37,337,893 of record CM070677.1, read on the forward strand.
ACTCCAATAGTGGAGATGTCAATATATAGATAACTACATTGGCCACATGGGCCTATAGTATATAGACCTTGATATACTTAACATCCTCCTTCAAACTCAAGGTGGAAGTGGAGGTTCTGAAACATTGAGTTTGAGCAAGTGAAGCCGATGTTGCTCTCGAGTTTGTGCTTTAGTGAAAAAATCTACCACTTGCAGTTCTGAGGGCACATACTGAAGAGTAATTGTTTTCTGCTGACAATGAGACCGAGTAAAGAAGGCATCAATACCAATATGCTTTGTAAGTTCATGCTTCACAGGATCATTGGCAATCTGTATGGCTCCAGTATTGTCACATAGAAGAGGTGTAGGGACATCACAAGAAATACTAAAATCTGCTAACAACCATTGAAGCCATATAATCTTTGGAGTGGTAGTGGCAAGTGCTCGAAGTTCTGCCTCTATACTAGAACGAGATACAGTCGCCTGCTTCTTAGACTTCCATGCAAGAGGAGAAGAACCAAGAAAAATGCAATAACCTGTGATAGAACGACGATCTGTTGGATCACTTGCTCAGGTGGAGTCCGAGTAAGCATAAAGCTGAAGCGGACTTTCAAGAGCATAGAACAAACGCTGAGAAGATGTCCCCTTTAAGTACCGTAGTACACGAAGCAAATGTCTAAAATGAATGGAAGTAGGAGCACTCACAAACTGACTCAGAATATGAACCGCATGAGTAATATCGGGTCTAGTAACAGTGAGATAAACAAGACTGCCCACAATATGCCGATATCGAGAGGGATCCTTAAGAGGTGTACCATCGGTAGGACGAAATTGTAAATGAAGATCCATAGGTGTCGCAGCCGTTCAACTATCTGTAATGCCAGAACGAGCAATAAAGTCTTGTATGTATTTGGACTGAGAAAGATAGTAGCCCTTCGCAGAATGCAACACCTCAATTCCTAAGAAATAACTGAGAGGACCCAAATCAGACATCTGAAATTGCTCACCAAATTGCTTCTTCACATGAGAAATGTGTTCCACATCATCTCCCGTAATCAACATATCATTAACATATAGAAGAAGCAATGTACGTCCACGTGGAGAGAGATGAATAAATAGAGCAGGATCATGATCACTAGGTGAAAACTCAGCAGCCCGTATCACAGATACGAAGCACTCAAACCAAGCACGAGGAGCCTGTTTAAGACCATATAGAGTACGACGAAGACGACAAACATGACCAGGAGGAGCATCAACACCTAGGGGTGGTTGCATATAAATTTTTTCATGCAAATCACCATGAAGAAAAGCATTCTTAACATCCATTTGAGAGATAGTCCAAGAAGAAACAACAGCCACTCGTCCCCCATCTCTGCAGATATCTGGAGTGTGGGATGCACAGTCATTGAAATGGCTACTGGTAAACCACCATGGAGCCAGCAGTATCAGGAGGTTGCTCTTCTATTTCATGTTGGAACCACAAAGTCACACCCACCAATACCTGAACATCTCTCTCCAGAGGCCAAAGATTTTCTGCTGAAATGCCCGCAAAAGGAACCGGAGCTGAGCAAGGGTTCCCTCAGAGGACAAAAACTGGCGAAAAGCATCAGACAAATACTCACCACTAGAGTCAGAGTGAAAAACTCTAATAGGAGTAGAAAACTATGTGTGAACCATGCGAACAAAAGACTAGTAAATGGAACACAACTGAGAGCGATGTTTCATGAAATAAATCCATGTATATCGAGAATGATCATCAATAAAAATGACATAATACTTGTGACCACCCTTTGTAGCAAAAGGTGCAGAACCCCATACATCCGAATGAATAAGATCAAAAGGTCTAGCGGAATGAGAAATACTAGATGAATATGGAAGTTGTATCTGTTTTTCAAGCTTACAACCCTTACAATGAAAACTAGACTCAATAAGTGTATGACCTAAGCAACCTTTATTTGTTAATATGGACAACCGGGACCTACAAAGATGACTAAGACGATGATGCCATTGGGCGAAGGAAGAGGCAGAAAACGATGCAGCGGATGACACACGAGCTGGAGACTCAATGGAAGAAGGAAGACGCAAGGTGTCTAGGATGTAGAGGCTAGGAGCACCTTTACGGCGATGGCCAGTCCCAATCACTTTCCCGCTTCGACGGTCCTGAATAAAACAAGATGAGTCATCAAATCCAACAAAGCAATTTTGGTCGGTAACTTGACCAACTGAAAGAAGATTCTTGGACAACTGAGGTACAAAAGAAATATCAGGTACAGAAAAATGAGGATTGCAAAGTGAACCCTAGTGAGTGATATGACAAGATGTACCATCAGCTGTCTGAACGGAAGCTCCATCAGTGACCAGCTTGTAAGCGACCAACTGGATTGATTAGATGTCACATGAAAAGAAGCCCCTGAATCAAGCACCCAAGACGACGAAGAAGCATTAACAGGCGAAGCAGCAGCAACGAACACTGAACCTCTAGGAGTGGAACTAGTACCACGACCACGAGCAACACGAGTAGCACGACGTGCACGATAGTCAGCCAACTTCTCTGGATGATGAAAAAACATTTCTCTGGAAGATGGCCAGTCTTGCCATAATGCCTACAGTGCTCTGAAGAGAAACTTTTTGGTGCACTAGTCCTCTGAGAAGCTGCCAACACACTGAGGCATAAATGCAGAGGAAGACAGACTTGAGACGTGTTTCTTCTGCAAGTAAATCAGATAATGCCTATGCCATGGTGAAAGCTGAAGAATTGTGAAGCAATTGTGTACGGATGGAATCATACTCAGTACGGACTCCCATGACAAATCTGTAAGTAAAAACTTTTCAATAAACTTATGTGCTGGACATGAGACAGCTGTACACTCAGGTATTATGGAAGTCAATGATCCCATCAGACGATCAAAAGCAAAGTACTACTCATCAATGGACATATCATTCTGCTCAATCACATGAGTTTGCTGCATGAGATTATGCAAAAGAGCACTATTATCCTGAACATAGCGCTCCTTCAAGTTGTTCCATATGCTCTTGGCTGTTTTAAACTTAGAAAGACTCATAACCTTAGATTACTTAGTACTATTGACCATAGCGGCCATCACTTTCCCATATTTAATATGCCATTCTTTTACTGTAGTAGCATTACTACCATCATCCTTAAGCACATGTGGAGTTTCAGTTAAATGAAAGAGTAAACCATAGCCCCTGAATGCAGTCTCTACACAAAAAGCCCACTCTGGATAATTCTGACCATCTAGGGTGAGATTGATAACTATTGCATTTATCTGAGACATGTTGAAAAGTGCTAGAACTTGATCAATAGCAGCAGCAGAACAGAGGCCAAAGAGCAGTTACCACAATGGTAGCGTTGACTGTGCAGAAATATCACCACGTAGAAGCTTATATTTGAAGGCCTCCTCAAAATATCCTCCCAGGCAGAAGGCCTAATCAAGCAATGAAATAATAAATCCTTCTCCCAGGCACTGTGCAGAGATATTAAGGCAACACGACACCAGCAGCCACTCGGCTCCTCCCAGATCAACCCCGGGCGACGGGCAACTCCAGGTCACGCCAACGACCTCGAAGGCGGGGGCGCAGATGAGGCCCATCGGATCGAGCGCGGCCCGCCGGATTGAGCGGCGGCGCAGATGCGGCCCGCCGGATCGAGCGGCGACGTCGATGCTGCCCTGACGTGGCACCCGCCGGATCGACAGTGGCCCGGATCGGGACGAGGCGGGCCCAAGTGGTGGAGATCCGGACAGATCTGACGAGGCGACAGTATGGACAGTGGCCTGGATCGGGACGAGGCGGGCTCGGGCGGTGGTGATCTAGACGGATCTAACGAGGCGGCCCGGGCGGTGGAGATCTGGACGGATCTGACGAGGCGCGGCGGCTCTGGCTCCCCAGGCGGCGGCGAAATGGCAATGAGTGACCGGTGGAACGGCGACGAGATCCGCGTGATGAGGCGGCGATGGGCAGACGGCGGCCGAAGGAGCCGCAACGGGTGGACGGTAGCCGAAGGAGCTGCGACGGGCCACATGAGCCTATAGTATATGGGCCTTGATATACTTAACAGTTTTCAAAAAAGAATCACTAGAGGAGAAATTTACTAAATAAAGACTTCTAAATCTAAAGTCTTTGAAAACAAGATGTTTTTCTTTTTCTTTTGAAATGGTAACATCATATTTACAAAAAAAAGCATATTAATTCTAGATCACATAATTGAATAATGGATAGTAAGTTAAAATTTAATATTTTTATTAGAGATATATTAGAAATAGAAAGGTTATTGAGATAGCAATTTTCCCAATTCTAATATCATTTCTTTGCTATTGTCCCCAAATATGATCTTCTCATTGTTTCCATTCTCAAATGTGGTGAACATCTTCCAGTCTCCGGTTATATGTTGAGTGCACCCACTATCAAGCACTCAATACCTTCCACTTGTTATGTAGTTTACCTACAAAAGAAAATCAAATTATTTTAGGTATCCAAATTTGTTTGGATCCTTAAAGGTTTGTAACTAAGACTTTGGACACCCAAATAGCATTCTTTTGAACACCTAAGATTGAAGTACCAACAAATTTAGCAATAATGCTACCATCTTGGATTTCTTAAGCATATAGCAAGAATAAACAATCTAATAGAAGAAGTCTTACTCATAGTACAATTTTGTTACACATATCCTATTTTTTCGGCACTTTTGGCAATACTTACCATTTTGCCTCAGAAATCTTGTGGGCTTGTTTGCCAGTTTCTTACCTTTCTTGGGTGCATACCCAAGACTTTCCTTATTGAATGAGCACATTCGCTCTCTTAATAATTTATCAAGAGTGTTCTTACCCTTGGAGCACTTTTCTATACTTTTATTTAGTTTGGTCACTTGTTCTTACATATTGTTTTCAACAATGAGCTTGGCATCACATGATTTAGCATTTACTTGATTTGAGGCAGTTTTGGAACAACATGGCATATCAAGTAAATCATCACATGAAATGAAAATGCTAGTTCTAGATATTTCTACACTAGGCATGGCATAATAAATATCATATGTAATTCCAATGCTAGTGCTAGATTTGCTTGAATTTTCTTAGATAAGTAAGTCATGAGTTTTTTTAACTCCTCATAAGAATCTTTAAGAGAGAAATACTCTCCCTTAAGCTCTTGAATTTTAACTTTTTTTCTAAAAAATTCATTCATTTCAATTAGCATATTCATAGTTCATCGTAAGAAAACTCATCATCATCCAAAGATTTTACCTTCTCCCCTTTTGCCACAAGGCATGTTTGAGATGAGAAGAGGGATGAAACTTCTTTGATGACAATGCCAACTAGTCTCTTCTTCTTGTGGGGACTCCTCTTCTTCGGAGTCAGAGTCCATATACTCCTCACTAGTGTTCCACTCTCCAATGTGGGCTTCATTATTGACCTCTTTGTAAAGCTTCTTGAAAAGTTTCTTCTTGGCATTGAAGTCATTCTTCATGGATGACTTGTCCTTGTCATCCTTCTTTGTGGGGCATTGAGAGGCAATGTGCCCCTTCTCATCGCAGTCGTAGCAACAAATGTTGCTATAGCACTTGTTATCGTAGGGTTGCCCTTTCTTACTCTTCTTATGGCTAGCGCTTCGATATGAGTACCTCTTCATGAATTTCTTCATCTTCCTCATAAGGAGAGCCAACTCCTTCTTGGAGTCCACTTCATCATCCTTAGACTCATCACTAGATACCGCCTTGGCCTTGAAAGTGGTGATCCTTTTTGCCTTTGAGGAGGATTGCTCCAAGAGTTCCTTCTTATCCTTTTTGCAGAACTCGTTGGTGATGAGGTTTTTCAAGAGTTGTGTTGGCGTCATTCGTGCCAATTCGGGAGAGTTAAGAAAGAGTGTCACTAATGATTCGTACTTCTCTGGCAACGTCCTAAGCATATTTCTTGCAATATCAACATCCGTTAGTGACGTGCCAAGGCCCTTGAGCTCGTTTACAATGTTGTTGAGGCAAGAATATATTTCGTTTATACTGTCATGAGGCAACATTGTGAACATCTCATATTGGATCCAAAGCCTATGCAATTTAGCTTCTTTAACCATGGATGTTTCCTCATGTATTTCCGAGAGGGTGGTCCAAATATCGTGAGTGGTTTCCATATTGCTTACTCTATTGAACTCATATGTGTTTAAAGTGCCAAATAGAGCATCATGGCTTGGGCATATAAATAAGCGTTATGCCCCTCTTGTTCCGTGGGGATGTAGTAGATCAAGAAACAAGACATAACCCTCGTTTAGAATTTTTCATATGCTCGAACTCATGGCCTTAAGATAGATAGATATTCTAATTTTTCAATAAGAATAATTTGAGCTATTGAAAAGAGATGCCTTTCCTATAGCACTTCCCTTACTAGCCATCATTTTATCTTTAAACGGTTAAGTCTAATAAATGAAAGATTAAGCTCTGATACCACTTGTAAGATCAAGAATAACCAACTAGAGAGGGTGAATAGGTGGTTATAAAAATTCTTGCCTTCTAAAGCTAATTACCACAACTTGTAGCTAGGCAAGATTTCAGTACAAATTAAACCTACATAATTCTAATATACCTAAGGCACCCCAAGCACTAGTCTCTATGAATATCTCTAGCATAAGCAAATTAAGCAATCATAATTATCACAATATGCTAGAAATACAAGTGCAGAAAGAGAGACAAAGAAATAACCAATTGACACACGATGTTTTACCGTGGTGTTCAAAAACTTGCCGATTTCCCCTAATTCACATTGAGGAAAACCCAAGCAACTTAGACCGGCTCTACGAATTAAGTCTCAGATCCTCAATCCACTAGTGATTGTCCTTCCTCTACTCTAGAGATGGTGGACACCAAATCACTCACAACTTGACGCTGGACATCTTTACAATCTTCTTGAAGAGGTCATCTCGCAATCTTTCATCAAATTGTCTAGGTGCCAGCAAGCACCAAGAGTAGCAAGTCACAACTTCGCTTAATGGCGATCAAGTGCCAAGGATCAATGTAGAGATACAATGCACTTGATGTGGCTCAACTACCTCAAATGAATACACAATGTGAAATCGAGACGTGGGGAGAATACTCAATGCTTAAGGATGTTCAACAGAGTCTCTTTTTTTCTTGAGTTGGTGGGTGAGTATTTATAATCTCACCAACCAAATATGGACATTGCATAAAATAATCATAAAAAATAAGGAAAATTGATAGTACCACTGTGCAATTTGCGGAACTACCACATTATACTGTAGCAATAGTAACAACTATGTCAGAGCATTAAAACTAGACATTTGAAAGTTGGCGTGGTACTACCATCGTTGAAATCACGGTAGTTTCGATTTACCGCACGATACTACCATTTGCTTTGAGACCAAAAGTTGGCCCTCTTTGGGGGAAAAAACATACCGCCCAAATTTCTGGTACTTCCAAGGTCCGGTAGTTCTGTTTTAGAGTGCGATCGTACCACTTTGCGGTAGTTCTGCCATTCATTTTTTGGCACTACTGATATCAAATAGCCTAAGTGTTTCAAGTGGGTGCTCTCTAGAAAAAACGTATCGCTCAAAGTGTCGATGCTTTCGAGTTCCGGTAGTACTATTGTGCACACATCGATACTTTCGTACTTCGGTAGTACCGCTAAATATACTCCGATATTTCTAATTTTCCTAACATAGCACTTTCAAATTTAATTCTAAGTGCATGTATAATCCTAAATTGATCCAAATGGTACAATAATTTGTTTTCAAGTTACTTTGTATGATCTTTCTTAATAGTACTGTAATTAACCTATAATCCCATCTTCCAACCTTTATCCCAAGACCAGTAAAAATAAAAAAGGGATCTTAGATTAATTGTACCTTTGTTTTGAACTATTTTGATATTCATGTTGACCTCTAGCATACATTCTCAATCTGTCACGTTCATCATTAGGGACTGAATCTATTTGATACTCATCACCAATGGTCTAAAATTAATATTTGCTGCAAGGTAAACATCATAAAAGAGGCCACAGTACAATTAGTTATATTTTGCATCAGAAAAGCAGAACAAATATATCTACACAAACTTGGAAGGCACAATGAGATCCTCTTAGATATTACTTTGCTAATTGTTGCAAACAAATATTGCAACATAGGGCATTTGGGCTTCACTAACCTTACTTCCCCAGAATATTAGCTTACGAACTACAAGAATGTCATTTCCTGACCCAGATAAATAATTTTGTAAATCTATTCTAAATGATGGTCAGGCTTGGCATCATTATTAGTTGATCCTAATAATACGATACTCCATTCTTTATAATTGAACTCAATTGGCTATAGGTCAAGAAATACTTGACAATCATTAGTAGTTCTGAAAAATAGGAGAAATAGCTTCTTATAAATTTGTATCTAAACACAAACAATCACGTAGGCTGCTCTGACAATAGCCAATACGATGTGATCTGTAGTGACTGAAAACAACTGATAGAGTACAGCAATACAAGACCTCATAGACATTTGCACTTACAACTACACTAGATTAGGAATGTAGATAGTTCAAAGCTACTATGATACAGATTACTAGCTAGCTAGATACCAGACATTTACCTAAATGAAAGGGAAAAAATGCCTGAAACCATAGACTACTACATCACTATGTAGCCCTTGGGCACCCTCATTGATCACCTCACACAAGCATAGAAAAATAATCTGAGAATTTTTTTATCAAGTCTGAAATCCAGAAAATAGAAACTAACGATATTGAATTCCTGTGTGCAAAGTGCAAACAGCAGCAAATTAATTGAAAAGATCCTCTAAGTTGACACCTACATCATTTATTTCATTTGGCCTAGATGAACTACCAACGAATGTGCAGATCTCTTGTAAAAAAAGTGCTGGTCGATCCTTGTCCTTCCCTTCAGGTTCGTGCTGACCTAAGCCACCGACCAAACTTACTAGCAGCAAACGAGATCACACGAACCACTCACCAAATCGCAAGCGCGGGGTGGCGAAGCGGGCGCAGTGTGTTGCTTAGACAGGCTGAGGCGGCGGCGACGGACCGCAACAGGGAGCGATTCGCCGGGGCCGCAGACGTCGGTGGTGGAGATGGTGCAGACGCCGAGCCGCAAACGCTGGTGGAGAATGGATGTGGCATGCCGGTTGTGGAGGATGGAGATGAACAGAGATGGAGCAGCCTCCACGATGCGTGGAGCAGTGGAGGTTTGCTTCTCTCTCTCCGAGGGTAACCCAGCCAAATCGATTTCTCTTATTTCTTCGATTTCTCATCGCTCTTCATTTTCTAACCTATCAGAGTAACCCTTTTCTATAACATAATTCTTAAACATCTAATGAATTTCATTGTAATACATGAGCACATAACTAGTACACTAAAAATTATATCTTGTTCTGTTCGCACGTCCCGCAAGAAGAATTTTAGATCTCGGATTCTTTGTATATATATTTTAAGATATTAGTATACCTAATAGAGCGGGGCCCAATCTGCTCTCACTTACAGGTACAATTGGGCACTGGAGACAGAATCATCCAGGGCACAACAGTCTAGCCTGACATGCAAGAAACAATAGGATCTTGGATGTGTGCATTGTAACTTACGCTACACTCTTCAGGAGGAGCAAGCAAAGAATATCAGAGATGGTTCTTCGTCTTTCAACATCATGACTCTTGAGAACTTGTTGGAAATGTGGAACTTTGAATGTAGCTGGAACTGTAGATGGTCAACAAGATGAGAAAACATTGGACCCAACCGAAATTGAAATGGATGGAGATGAATATTTGTATTTGAATGCAACATCAGGACCATATATCAAACAAAAAAAAAATCACCCCGCTGCTTGCAGACAACTCTGAAGAGGTTACCTTCTACTACGGTGATGTACAAATGGGCAGCCTGGTTCATAATTAAAAGTAAAGGTAACTATCGCATGTGGTTACTAAATCCCGAGAAACTATTTTATCAATGACTAATAGCACCTCCGAAGTATACCAAACTAACAGACGAGAGCTTGTCACCAATATTCCTGACAGGAACAATTGCCATCCTTGAAAAGGTGAAAGCGGTGCTTATCCCTAACAATTATCTCTCTGTTCTCCACAGCTGACATGAATTTGATGGCCAGATGGCAATCCCCACATATCCGCAGGTTTTTTATTATCCTGATGGGAGTGGCACTCCCAGCGCTCATCATGAGCCCATATGCCACTGCCAGTTTTTCGCTGTGATATCTCAATGCAACCTCCCTCTCCTCTCCTTCCAACTCATGCAGCACCGAGTTAGTTTCAGGCACATAGCCAGCATCACTAATCCTATGAATCAGTTCCTCCAAGTACTTGTAAATCTCTCTAGTTTGCTGATGAGACTTCTCGCCCATGCGAAATAAGTGGGCAGTACCCCCTAGCTCAATCAAGCTGTATCCTATTTGCTTCCTCAATCTTCTCTTGATCATGGTATTCCTCACCTTCTCGACATGGTACATTTTACCGGATAGGGCATATATATTAGAAAGCAGAACATGGTGGGATGGATTCTCAGGCTCGAGAGCAATCAACCGCTCAGCCACCTCCACCCCGAGATTGAAATTCTTGTGCATTTTGCAGGCCCCAAGCATTGCTGTCCAAACTTCAGGTCCTGGCTCTCCGGGTATAGACTCACGTATAAACTGCATTGCATCATCAAGAAGTCCAGCCCTTCCATACATATCAACCATAGAACAATAGTGCTCAGCACGAGGCAGCAGTCCATAAACCCTCTTCATGCAAGCAAAAGCATCACGACCCTCGCTAACTAACCCAGCGTGCGCACACGCAGATAGAACAGCCACGAAGGTGACATCATTGGGTGGTGGCCCCTCGTGTCTCATCAAATGGAACAGCTCGATCGCCTCATGGCCATGGCCGTGCATTCCATACCCCGCGATCATGGAAGTCCATGTAACCACATTCCGCTCCTGGAGCATGTCGAACCATTTACGAGCCTTGTTCACGAGACCACACCTGGCATACATGTTGACAAGCGCAGTGCCAAGAAACACACTTAGGTCCATCCTTTCAGAAACAATACGTCTTTCCACTTCACGTCCCAAGTCCAGAGCACCAGCCTGTGCACAAGCAGAGAGCGTGGCAACAAATGTCGCAGAATCAGGCACCACCCCGGCCACCTGCATCTCCGTATACACCTCCATAGCCCGCTTGGCAAGCCCATTCTGTTCGTACCCAGAAATCATCGCGTTCCAAGCGACCACACTTCTGTCACGAATTGCATCGAACAGCTTGCGTGCAACAGCTAGTTGGCCGCACTTGGAGTACAGCACAACAAGCGCCGTCTGCACGAAACGATCGGAGCCAAACCCGAGGAGGATGGCGTGCGCGTGGATGGCCATGCCTGTGCGGAGAGCGGACAGGTCGGCGCATGCCTTGGCGACAGCGGTGAAGGTGAAGCTGGAGAAGGGGAGGGCGGCGGCGAGGAGGCATCGGTAGAAGGCCATGGCAGCGACGGGGCGGCCGTGATGCGCCGCGGCACGCGTGAGGGAGCTGAAGAGGAAGGAATCGGACGAGGGGTGGGAGGTGGCGAGGATATGCGCGTAGGCGGCGGCGCCGGCTGCGACAGCGAGGGTTGCCAGCTTGGTGATGAGGGGGAGGGAGCGGCTGTGGCCGGCGACGACGAGGCGCGCGTGGGCTTGCTTTAGAGGGCCGAGGCGCGGGCCGGCGAGGAGGAGGGAGTTGTATTCCGGCGAGCGGTGGTGGGGATCCATACCGGAGGGCTCGAATTGAATTGAGGAATTCGTCATTTTTTTTTGGCGGGAGCTGGTGGTGGCGAGTTGCACTTCGCGTTATCATGGGTTGACGTTGGTTGACAAATCTAATTATTTTGAACTTATCTTAAATTCCATAAAAACCCACCACAACCTTTTTTTTCTAAATAACATCCCACAAGTTTTTTTTTAAAAAAGTTTTACGGCCTTTGTTTGTGGCAAAGTGCAGCTTGCTACGGCCATTTTGTTGTCCACCACAACTATGGCAATTTTACCAAAGACATGATCATGTGATACGTGGATTAGGTGGTTAAGAAAGCGGGGACAAATTGTGATTGATCTAACTCATATAAGTTGTGCGACAGCAAGTTTAAGAATCTAAATATACAATTTCAAAGATATGATACATAATTATGAGAGATGTTAGGTAATAAACTACAGATAAAGCAACAGTAGAATTATGTAAAAGTTCAAGAAAATATAGTAACCTCAGCAATATACTAATATTTCTTAGTTGGTAGAATACTGCCATAAAGGATTTGGTAGTGTGTTTGTATAAAAATAGAAAATATGCTATTATAAGACACAAGTCTCTTAAGCATCATGTAAGCAGTTCCATCTTACTAGTATGTGTAAACCAAACTTTCTTATATATATGTCCATTGCAATGTAAAAATTCTTATATGTAACTATTTGTTGGTTAGATTTATTTAGAAAAGATATTGCATCACAGAAATATTTAATATACTGTTCCAACCTCTTAAATATATCACTCCGCCCATCCCCACCTCCTCCCTCGCTCTAGTGCCCACCCCCACCAGCCTCGTCGGTCCCTCTATCCCTCCTTCGTCGGCACGCCGTCGGCACGCCCACCTCCTCCGCCGCTCGGCCGACCCTCCACCTCTTCGGAGCGTCGCCTCCCACCCACCCCCACTCCCTTCGTCGTGAGCCTCCCAGCTCCTCGTCAGTCGCCACCTGCTAGATTCGCCGGACCGCTACTGACTCAATTCTCACACCATCGGGCCTAACGGGCCATGTTGTGCTCACCTGTGCCTGGGTCGTGCCTAGCACAACATAGTATTGTGCGTATTATGCTGTCCCACTAGACTGAGGTTACTACCCAAACACGGTATGCCCCGTCGAGTTGGGTTGGCATGGTCTATTTAGTGCAGAATCATTGTACAATGACATCAAGCAAGTATATGAATACATAAAATATAAATAAGAGCATTGTTGTGGCTACAGGACAAACAATAAATGAGGGGCTATGGGGAGTCCCCTAGGGGCTACCCAAAGCCTTGCATATATTAGAAGTGGGGTGAATGAATTGAGTCCCCCATATCCTTCCTCCCTTAAGACTATATATATGACCTTAAGGCCGAATTACACGAATACCCTTGCTATGGTTCACAATGCTAGGGTTACAAATGTCTTTTACAAGCTTAATGAGTCTCTTGCCCTAATAGGTTGAATGGGCAAAGGTGGGGGCTACTCTTTCAACAGTAGCCTCTCATGATAAAGGGCTCCGCCACTCGTAGGTTGAAACCATGTTGCGTTGCCTTTTGAACCCCTTCGTCCTGTCGGCCTGTATGTTGCTAGGCTCGTGGCCCTTGGTTGTCATGGTGCCAGATGCTTCATTTTCTGGATTCATGGAACATGCGCTCCCCTGTGGTTGGTTGGCCATGCAATGCGGCGTTGAGTCAGCGTCAAGGTCATGGGTCATGCGGCTTTGTCCCGCGTGCCATCTTGGGTCTCATGCACACCAAAAAAGGCATACACGTTAACTATCAGTTCCCCTTTTAAGGTGCACACTGCTGGCTCACTTGCCATATCGCCCCGACCTTTTGTTGCCTCCTCCCCTCTTCTTTTCGCTCTCCTGTGAAGCGGTGGTCGTTGCAATCTCCTTTAGGTCCCACGGCCGCGTTGTCATTAGCGTCGCTCTTTGAGGATGGTTCGCTGTCGTGATCATCGTTCTCATCACGGGGCAGTCGACGGTTCCGATAGCTATGGCGACTCTTTCGCTCCATTGAGCAGCGGCGACATTGTCGAGCATGACAAGTTGTCGGCCAACAAGCAGTGGAGCGCGTCAGAGAAGGTGAACGACGTGTGCATGACCATGCTTGGGCCGACCATGGCTAGGGAGAAGCTAGTTCGCGCGCTAGTGCGCGACAGGAAGGTTACTGTCAGAGAGACATGATTGCCCGTTCGCCATGCGATGGTTGTTGTCAAAGAGAGAACCTATGCGGTTATTGGGAATAAACACACATTTTAACTCCCATGTTAGATAGACCCACGTCGTGATCGGTTGTCGTAGACAAGCTAATCGGGGTTGTATTGGTCACAGGTAGGTCTACAACCAACAGATGGTCATAGGAAAACTTACGACTGCATAGTGCTCGTAGAAGAACTTACGATCATCAGGCAGTCGAAGAGGACTTAAGAGTAGGTAGTCGTACAATATCTTACGACTATGAAATGGTCGTGGAAGATCTTACAACCACTCGGTAGTATTTCTCCCTTACTGATGATTGGTATATTTGAAATATATAATGACGTAATAATTTGAGGATTACTCTATCTTCATCACTAATAAATAAAAATAATCCTAGATGAGCTACACTAAATTTCACGTACAAGAGGAAAAGAATGATATTGACGTGCAAAATAAATGAGTAAAAGCCATGCATTAGAAAAATAAGAAAAAAGTGGCACTTGGCAAGAAAACAAGGAGAAATAAAATAAGATCTATTCTATATTCATACTTACCAACAATGTGTGTTTCATAACTTTGATTATTTCTAGAATCGTCATCGATATGGACGATTCTAATTCAAGTTGAACTATATCAATCGTTGGGTGTTATTTATCGTACAATAAAAGCATAGCATGGTTGATTACATCAACTGACTGAAAAGAGAAAAATTATAGGAATTCTTTCAAAAATAAAAAGAAACATCTTACCATTAATTTCGTGTACCCTAATTATGTGTAGCAATCTATAACTAATGGATGTTAGCTGATAAATGAGAATAATTGCTAGAAATTCTAAAACAAAGTATCAAGCTCCTAATTATGTGGACCCTTCTTATGATTAACGACTCATAACCAACAATGTTTTTGATCTATTAAAGTGCGCAAGAAATTGATTTGCACCGTGATATACATGCATGTATAGTTGGGGAACTCTTGTATGAAATTAAGACGTGAGATGCTAGAGATAAAATTGAACTCAAGCAATCCACGCACAGGAACAAACTTGCCTGTAATATCCATTATAATTTGCATTCTTTTAATTTTATTAATATGGATACAACTATTATCTTTATTATTGGATATACCAATTACAAATTATAAAGAAGAATTATTTCCTCCCAAAGATATAATCAATATTCTTTATTTTAATATTTACTACTATACATTAATATCATAAATGAAACCAATTATGCAAGTATGGAAATTAAATCAAATTGATAATGCTATAAAATTCTAATATTTTCATTCTTTCATGTGGTTTGCAACTTTTAATTTTTGGATGTAGTTTCTTTATTATTATCACATATATGCTGCTAAATCAATTAAATATACTCTAAGAATTATGCCCGCGTCTGTGCGTGCATTACTACAAAATAAGCTATATTGGATGTCTCATCACAGACAATTCATGGTGAAAACCGTCTCTGAAACTATCACAAACAGTTAAGTTTACAAGCCGTCTGTGATATCTCTTATTATCACAGACGACTTTTAATTAGAACCGTCTATAAAATATTATAGACGGTTTTTACATACAACCGTCTGTGTTTTGTCCATTATCACAAATGACTTTTAGTTAGAACTGTCTATGAAACTATCATAGACAATTTTTATTTACAACCGTCTGTATTTTGTCCTTTGTCATATATACTACACAACAACCACCTAAATCTTGTGCCTAGTACTTAGAATCAACTGACTAAGTAGATATTTTCTAAATGAATATGATCAAAATAACTAATGAAAACTTATAATCTGATGTCGTATTTGCTTCATTAGTATGGAAAGCATCACACATATCTCATTCATACACTAGCTGACGGGTCTTCTGTCCAACTAAGAATTCATTGGTCTTGCCATTCACCTCAATAACACTGGATCCTTGCTACGTACTGAGCTGGAACAGATAAGTGTGACTAGTTACTTTAATATACAAAAGACAAATTCAAGTCAAATTTATTACAAAAGTCCCACAAAAAGAGATTTCCAGATCTTGGTCTTCTGAGCTTTATATGCCTCCTCTTCTACTTTTGGAGTTGGAGGATCAGCAGAAGTGTTCTCGAATGTCGTGAAGATTGTCCTTGCCCTCTCCACTTCCTCCTCTAGCATTGGCAAATCATTAGTATGGTCCATAATCTCAAAGAGGATGTCATGATAATCTTTCTCAAAATCGACTACTTCTGCTTGATCAGTAAAGTTATTTATGTGTCTCTCTACTGCCACAAAAGTTTCTTCTGCTTTGCGCACATTGAAGAGAAGAACGAGACTGAGAGCGATTACCCTTTCGTAAGCACAAATGAAACACCTCCATCAATGACGGATAATGAGATCTAGCTGACGGATGGAAACAAGTTAAGGAAGGAGAGCAGGGTGTGAGCAGAGGAGCTGCTCCAGACGTAAGTTGTTAGCCACTTGTGTAAGATTGAGGCAAAACAACTCATAATGGATAGATGAGAGGAAGGAGATCAAAAGAATATTAGATATCATTATTGAGAAATCTGGTGAAGAAGATCAAGGAGAGGACAATTTAAAAGAGATTAAGTTCATAGTATCAAGGAATTATACACGTGCTGCACATAAAACCAGAACGGTGTGGGAGTTTAAGGGTTGCTTGCATCAGAATATTAATAGGCGGGAGTAGGGCACGCATATTTGAGCATTATCACAGACGGTTCGTATAACAAACCGTCTATGATAAGGACGATCAGACGGTTCAGAGGGTTGAGGATGATCGGACGGTCTGAACAGAGCAGCGTGTGGCACTTGGGGATTGGCTGCTGAAGGCGAAGCGGCGAACACTATCACAGACGGTTTGTATAACAAACCATCTCTGATATGTGCAGGCACCTGTTCCTTCCAGCTCTTGCCCCTATTAATCCCCCTCTCCCTTTCCTAGCTTCCTGCATCCTCCCCTCGACAACGACAAGACTACCGCCGTGAGCTAGCTCCTCTGTCTCCAGTTGTGACATCACGGTTCAGTACATAAGACACTCTTGTCATAAGTGTCGTAAGAATGCCTTGTGTATTGTTACCGTCATGACACAAAGGTGATGCTACCGCCAGTACCTCTCCTTCATTGTCAGTGATATTCGACCGCTATCTGATCCCCTACCCTCTCTTCCTTGATGGCAGGTGTTGTGGCTACAGGCCAAACAATAAAGAAGGGGACTCGTAGAAGAGGAAGGGGAGAACCAAATCTGTGGGAGGGGTTGGTAAGAATTAGAGGATATCCCCCCTCCTAGGGGTTTATATACATGAGTAGGGTAAAATGGAAAATCCCCATTCTACCCCTTAGTGCTTACAAAGGATGAGGGTATATTTGGTATATTTACACATCTACACTATCGGGCCTATTACATATTAGGCCAGTTGCAAGGCCCAGTCACAGGGGTTGGGTCACCCCCACAACAGCAGGCGTTAAGGACATCCAGCTACGTCGAGCTTCTACTGTCTGTTAGGATCTCTCCTTATATATTCTTGCCATGCTAAAGAGTTATGTTCGTACAATTAGGAGATGTGTTGTTATCATATTCTTGTTGTATTAGATGGGTAATATGTTTGTTATCTTGTTATGCTATAACGGTGGATTCTAATCTTAATGCAATGTATTGTTCTGTTTGCTGTTGTATTTGCTTATTTTCAAAGAGCTAGCCAAAAACAGAAAAATATTTATGTATAGAATGAACTATCAGAGACAGTTTTGTGATGTAAACTGTCTATGAAGAATTATCACAAACGGTTTTATCTACCAACCGTCTGTGATGGGAAAGTATCACAGATGTTTTTTGGTTCGATTCGTCTGTAATAGTTTTCTTCAGACTATTCTAGTTATAAACTGTTTGTGTTGTATTTATCACAGACGACTCATAAACCGTCTATGATAACCTCCGATTATCACTGACACATAATTTATACTATTCAAAAAACCGTCTGTGATGATAATTTCAAACCGTCTGTTATGACCTTTTTCTTATAGTAGTGGTGGGCCACCATATCTAAACAGTGTTAAGAAACCACACATAGCTACTATCCGTGAGTCCTGAATTCAAATGTTGTTTCTCGTTATAGAGTTAATTCCTTTTTCTATGCATGGTAGATTCCAACAAGGTTGTACGTATAGGATTCTCTTCCTCGAAATGCCATGCGAAAGGTGCGGAGGTGAGAACATCATTCTTCTTCGACGAGCACTCGTGTTGAGCTTGCGACTGATTTAACTGTTGCTTATTTCAGGTTAATAAGAAGGGGGTGAAGAAATTATTGGGACCGTAGCCGTGGTTATATTGCTGTCCCTATTACTTCATATCACCCTTATTTCCAGGAAGGCAGACATACTTTAGTGGTTAGGTAATATATATTTTTTGTTTTGCAGTAATAATTTGCTGAAATTTATCATGTTATCATAGGCTTCGGGCCTGTTTGTTTCAGCTGTAGATTCTGAGAAGCAGCTGGTGAGTATCTAGCTAGTCAGAATCTGCAGAAGTTGGATAATCTCAGCTTCTGGCTATTTAGAATCTGGATGAAAATCTAAACTGTTTAGAGGAGCTGCAGATTTTAGAAGTAGCTGCAGCTACTAGAAACTAAAAAAAAAGAGACCTTCATGTCATTTATTACAGCCACAAGTCCCAGGAGTTCTACTCATGCTCCCTAAGATTCAGAGTTGTAACGCAAAGCTACCCAAACTCACGCTTCGATTCAAAACTACGCTATAGGCGGCTCTCTCTCACCTTCCTCCTCCCACTCCACGTTCTTCCCCTCCTCTCCGTACGCCCAGCCGCACCAGAGGAAGTAGACAAAGTCGACGGCGCCAAAGCCGGCGAGCAGCCAGTAGTAGTAGTCGTAGCGCCCCCCGTTGACATCGCTGGCCAGCCAGCTCGTCTTCCCTCCACGCTTGCTCGCCTCATCCATCACCTTCACGATCAAGCTGCCGACCAGGTTGCCCACCCCCATGGCCAAGTAGAGCAGCGACATGCTGAAGCTGGCCATGCTCTTGGGCAGCTCGGTGTAGAAGAACTCGATCTGCCCGATCACGCCGAATGCCTCGGCAAGCCCCACGAGCACGTACTGCGGCACGAGCCAGAACGCCGACATGGTGGCGCCCCCGCCGCCCAGAGACACCTTGCGCCGCGCGCCCTCCACCACGGCGGAAACGGCCATCGCCGCGGTAGCGAACAGCAGGCCCCCGCCGATGCGCTGCTTCATAGTGAGCCCGCGCGGGTTGCCCGTGACCCGACGCAGCGCCGGCGCGATCCACTTGTCGTAGCTCAACGACCACAGCGACATGGTGACCATGTTGAACACGGAGAGGGAGCTGCTGGGCACGCGGAACCCACCCCCGCCGAGGCGCAGGTCCATCACTTTGCCCTGCTGCACGGCGAAATTCTGGTTCATGGCCAGCGGGAAGAAAATGGTGGAGGACCAGATCGGCAGGATGCGGATCGCCGACTTGAGCTGCTCCACCTGGTCCACCGTGCACAACCTCCTGTCGCTGTCGCCGTGACGCCCCGAGGCTGCCGCGTCCGCGCCATTGCCGGGTGCGTCCCCCCTTGTGCTGCCGATCATGCACGCCTTGTTCAAGAACCTGAACAGATTCAAGCCATGTACGTCAAACGGACAATGATGAGCGCCACTGACATGATGCATTGTTGCTCTCACCTACCTCATCTTGTCTGTGGGAACAGTGAGCTTGCAGTCCTTGAGGTGATGGTACACGCCGTCCTCGGTTTTCGCCGGCAACCGTGCCTTGCAGTTCTTGATGGCCGCCACGACGGCGGTGCCTACCCCGGAGATCATTTGCTTGGAGCCCTTGACCTTGATGTAGAGGCCGGAGCCGAGAAGGAAGCTCGCCACGGAGAGCAGCATGAGGCCCATAGGGACGGCGAACCCCGCCTTCCACCCGACGTTGTCCTGCACGTAGACGATCACCGTGACAGAGACCGTGAAGGCCACGCCGATCGACGCGTAATAGGCGTTGAAGTAGGACTGCAGGATCCTGGACCTCTTCTCCTTAGGGTGCCTTGAGAACTGGTCAGCGCCGAACGCCATCGAGCACGGCCGGACGCCGCCGGCGCCGATGGACAGGAACGCGAAGCCGGCCAACACCCAGGCAAGGTGCCTCGGCCCCGGCGGCATGCACGGCTCCGCAGCATGGCCAACGCCGCACGGAGGCGGCTGTGCTCCAGGTACCACAGCGCTTAGCCATAGGAAAACAATCCCCTGTAAGTGCAAAATGGAAGCAAGCAAGCATCGATCACTCAGGGCGTCCTCTTCTGTTGCTACACAAAATATGTAGCAAGGATCCAGCGGCCAATGGATCTTTAATCTTTTTTACACTTACTATTAGGCAAGCAATGGAGCCTAACGCGATGGCCATGAAGCGGCCCAGGTACATATCAGCTATCAGGCCGCCGGGAATGGGCGCGAAATTTGCTATTGCACCCGCTATGAACAGCATCGCTTGGGCGGTGGCATTGCTCAGGTGGTACCGGTTGGTCAGGTAGGTGATCATGTTGGTGTTGAGCCCGAATCCAGCAACCTTTTCCAACATCTCATTTGCTAGGGATCCAAAAAGAAAGAAAACTTTCCATCAGATTGAAGGGAGGGACACAGTGAACATGGATGGGTATGCCATATGAAAATCAAAACCCAAACACTGAAACACATAATAATTGTCAATTAACAGCATGAACATCTGGACTCTAGAACATGGCTTCAGACTGAAGATCGGCTGAAGCTAAATGTCGTGAGTACAGAAACCGATGTCATCTCAAACGAATAAAAAGAAAAGGAACCGAAGGAACATCACAAGTACTCTGAACGGTGGATTTCTGAAATCTACATGGTAATCATTAACCAATCAATTTGATAGAAACTCACAGATAATAAAAGGGAGGGCTTTAAAACCACCCTTGCCATTGCCCTGGAAGCGCTGTTCTGCTTCAGCCTCAGCAACAAGAGAGTGCTCCATAATCACAATGCGGTAGAGATTTCGTAAGAGTATCACTGTAACTTGTATTCTTGTGCCATGGAGAGAACCATATCAAATAGATTCATGGGTAGGCGGTAGGTAGGTCACAAGGCCGATAGCTATTAGTTCTTATCTAGGCAAGCGGTGGCAAGTAGGAGTCCTAGCAGGGAAGTGCTTCTTCCCGAATGCGGCATGCGGAGGCGTCACTCTCGTTTCTGTTTACTTGTTAGTATTTGACTAAGATGGAGCATTTCTTTTGAAAATAACTAAGGAGGGTGTGCTTGTTAGCTATTTATGAATTATGATGAACTCATACATGCATCTTTTGCCATCTCTGGCAAGTGCGCAATGCGAAGCGACTAGTGCTTCGCATCCAGAATATCTGTGCAGTTGGCCATATGTTTCCAAATTTTGTAGCGGAACAGTGTCACTTTTGCTTGATTTGCACTCGATATGTCGTGTTTATCACTGGTGATTATTCTCAGTTTGGTATCCTACCGCAGCGCCGTACTAGGCCATGACATGCTATGCAGTGCTCATACGACAAGAAAGGGAAATGTTTTCATAATTTCACGGGAAGGGAACCAAGTATACAAGAGTTCATTAGTGTAAAAAATTTGCACAAAGCCCACTTGAGCTTTTGAACACTTGTAAATTTCGGCATGTATTAATTTGGAGTTATTATAAATCGACAATGCCAAATTTTGTAATTTACTACATGTGCTCCTAAATAGGAAATTAGTACCAGCTGCCCTGAGGCTTAGCGAAATTGCTTGCTGACACAACGGAACAGCTTCAAGACAGCAACTTGAGATGATCTAGCCAGAGCACGAAAGATAAGCCTAAAGCAAGCGCTTACATACCTATGATGAACGGTAATGCCATGAATCCACCCCTCCCTTTCACTTGGGGGGCATCGGAGCTACGCGCATCACCTTCTTGAGCCTCCATCTTCTGCAAAGCTCAAGGTCAGTAGCGGGTAGCTGAGGGGTGGTTAGCAATGGAT
Organism: Melocanna baccifera; assembly: GCA_036346265.1. Taxonomy (NCBI): domain Eukaryota; kingdom Viridiplantae; phylum Streptophyta; class Magnoliopsida; order Poales; family Poaceae; genus Melocanna; species Melocanna baccifera. Next base: position 37,359,854 of record CM070677.1, read on the forward strand.
GCTGCGCAACTGTTTATACGCATGCGTCGTCTCTCAGTGCACATCACTTTGCTGATGTGTTCGTTTCCGTTACTGTTTGCAAAGAGGTGGTGCAGTCCAAGCTATGTCGGATGCCTGTTGGGAAATGTAACTTTGGAGATCAGCACAGAAAGGGACATCCTGTTTCTCGGATGCGTCTTCGTGGAAAATTGCACAAAGGGTCCAGGAGCAGGCATAGATCAGGGGGAAAGGTGATGGAGGCATGTAGGAGGAACTACGCGTCTTTGATTTGGGGTAGGAGATGGGGCTCAAACTCGTGACCTCAACCACCAAAGTACACGGTCTTTCCCCCTAGTGATCAAGGAAACGTATTCTTGAAAGAATAAGCTATCAAATTCCTAACCGAGGGAAATGGTGAACTGCTGCAAATGGCGTCACACAAGAGTGCAGAGAGAAGAGAAGAAAAAGGAAATCGAGGACATACCTTTGTTGATCCGAACCACATTGGCTTTTCGCGTGCCATTGGTGGAAGCCCCGGATATGTGAGGACTTCAGGTGGATACAATCTCTTCGCTGTTCTTCTCGCGATAAACATGTATTTATACCATAGGTTCAACGATGGAAACCACAGCTGTTCCATGCTAGGTCTCCAAAATAATTTGCTGCAAAGTGGGAATTCGTCGGACATACAGGCAAAAATTGTTAGCTCCCTGGTATTGGTGGGATTCTAGAGAGAAGAGGAGAGGGAGTGGGAAGTACCGACCGTCCGACGCATTGGAGGAGGAGCTGGCCATCGCTGCTTCGTCGGTGAAGTCTGCGCACGGGCAACGACGGTCGGGGAAGAGGAGCGGGGTCTTCCTGGTGGCGGCGTCTCCCTGGTGGCGGCGAGGTAGAGGCGGCGGTGGTCGTTCCCGTCGCTGGAGCGCCCCCTTTCAGATCGGGTCTGGGGTTGTCGGTGGGGCTTGTGGCGGCACGGCCAACCTCGGTACTTGTACCGCCCCGATCCTCACCTCTATTTATTGTGGCGCTGGCGACAGGGGCCCACCAGCCATTAGGGCTGGGCACCCCCGATCAGGGCGCGAACAAGGGGCCCATTTGGCCGTTGGGCCAAACGGTTGAGATCATTCTAACATTCTCTCCCTTGATCTCAATCTATGCTTTAACTTTAATTACTTTCGACTTTACTCATTCCATTACAGATTAGTGCATAGAACATGTCTCATCGTCACGGTCAATCGCCGATAGATTCAACAGCTATAATGCACCTCTCTGTTCTGAAATAGTTACTTTAAACTTTTGGACCATCTTTTAGTCCAGGAATCATAGGCTTTCCCTTAAACCCATGCCGGCTACATGTTCTCTGAACACGTTGGGTGGTAAGCCTTTAGTAAGTGGATCCGCTAACATCTTTACGGTACTTATATGCTCAAGACTTATAATTTGATCCCGAACTTTATCTTTCACAACATAGTACTTTATGTCAATGTGTTTGGCAGCACTACTTGACTTATTGTTATGGGCATACGTTACTGCGGGTTCATTATCGCAGTACAACTTAAAGTGGTCTATTGATGTCGTCAACCACTTTTAAACCGGGTATGAACTTCTTTAGCCAGTTCACCTGCCCCGTAGCCTCATAACATGCTACAAACTCGGCATACATTGTGGACGATGTAGTGACGGTTTACTTTGAGCTTTTCCATGATATAGCTCCTCCAGCGAGAGTGAACACATATCCGGATGTCGACTTTCTATCATCTCCCGCATAATCAGAATCTGTATATCCCACTATATGGAGTGAATCTGATCTTCTGTATGTCATCATGAGGCCTTTTGTTCCTTGCAAATAACGCAAGACTTTCTTTACCAATTTTCAATGTTCTATTCCAGGATTGCTCTGGAATCTGCCAAGTAACCCGGTAACAAACGCTAAGTCAGGGCGCGTACACACTTGAGCATACTGCAAGCTTCCGACAGCTGAAGCATATGGAACCGATTTCATTTGATCGAGCTCGTACTGGTTTCTGGGACATTGAAAATCCCCATATCTGTCACCCTTGACTATAGGTGCAGGTGAAGGACTACATTTATGCATACCAAATTTCTTTAAGACTTTCTCTATGTATGCCTTTTGTGATAGTCCCAATGTCCCTTTGTTTCTATCCCGGTGAATTTCGATCCCTAGAACGAACGAAGCTTCACCAAGATCTTTCATATCAAAGTTTGAGGACAAAAACTTCTTTGTATCCAAGAGTGCATCGACATCACTACTAGCTAGTAGGATATCATCCACATACAGGATTAGGAAGATAAACTTCCCATCTTTAAACTTTGCATAAACACAGTTGTCCTCTACATTCTCTTTAAACCCAAATTTTCTTATTGTACTGTCAAACTTCAAGTACCATGTCTTGAAGCTTACTTTAACCCATAGATCGATTTCTTTATGCGGCATCCCATTCTTTCATTTCCTTCCACGACAAAACCTTTCGGTTGTGCCATGTAAACATTTTCCTCCAAATCCCCATTAAGAAATGCCGTCTTTACATCCATCTGATGTAACTCTAAATCATAATGTGCTACTAATGCCATTATGATTCTGAAGGAGTCTTTACATGAGACTGGAGAAAAGGTCTCATTGTAATCAATCCCTTCTCTTTGCGTAAAGCCTTTTGCCACAAGTCGTGCTTTGTATCTTTCTACATTCCCTTGGGAGTCAAGCTTTGTCTTTTAGACCCATTTACAGCCTACTGTTTTGGCTCCTTTAGGAATAACTTCTAGGTCCCAGACTTTATTAGCATTCATGGACCTCATTTCCTCTTCCATGGCCTCAAGCCATTTTGAAGAATTTTCGCTTCTCATGGCTTCTTGAAATGAGGTGGGATCATCCTCCATTTGAAATTCCTCTGTATGATAAATCTGATAATCATCAGAAATAGCTGATCTTCTTACTCTTTGAGACCTCCTCGGGGCCTCCTCATTTGGTACATTTTCTGTTTGAGGCTGCTGTTGCTCCCTCTCATCTGTGGCAATGGGTTCTGTAGGATCCTGAAGGACAGGTTCCTCATTCTCATTCATTGTTGCCACAGGAGGAACAATAACAGGTGCTGGCACCACGGTGTCTTGCACCGTCGGTGCAGCGACAGTAGGCAGTTCGAAGAATGGCTCTTGAATCATCGGAGTGGGCGCATACACCCGCTTCTCTTCAAGGTCAAACTCTCGAGCTACCATGCTTCCCCTCATCATTTCATCCTCTAAGAAAACAGCGTGTCTCGTTTCTATAAACTTTGTATATCTGTCTGGACAGTAGAAACGAAAACCTTTTGACTTTTCAGAGTAGCCAATGGAATGGCAACTTACTGTTTTGGGATCAAGCTTCCCAATGTTTGGGTTAAATACTTTAGCCTCAGCAGGACTCCCCCACACACGTAAGTAGTTTAGTGAGGGAACTCTGCCTGTCCACAACTCGTACGGTGTTTTGGACACCGACTTACTAGGCACTCTGTTGAGAATATGAATGGCGGTTTTCAACGCCTCCATCCATAAACTCAATGGCAGTATGGAATAGCTCATCATGCTTCGCACCATATCCATCGAGTGCACGTTGCGTCTTTCACTACTCCATTTGCCGAGATTCGCCGGTGTAGAATATCGCCACTATGCCATTTTCCTGTAAAAACCTTGCAAAAGGTCCAGGAACTTGTCCATATGGGGTATGTCGACCGTAGTACTCCCCCCACGATCAGAACGGACTATCTTAATCTTCAAATCGTGTTGGTTTTCAACTTCAGCCTTAAATATCTTGAATTTATCCAAGACTTCATTTCTTTCTTTGATTGGATAAATATATCCATAACGGGAGTAATCATCCGTGAATGTTATGAACGAGTCATATCCATCCACACTTTTCACAGGAAAAGGACTATAAATGTCTGTGTGAATAATTTGTAGAACTCCTGTGCTTCTTTTGGCGTCTTTCTTAATTTTCTTTACATATTTTCCTTTAATGCATTCTCTGCATTGTTCTAAGTATGAGAACTCTAATGGAGAAAGAATATCATTCTTAACTAGTCTTTCTATTCTCTCCCTTGAAATATGGTCTAAACGACAGTGCTATAATTTCGACGACGCATCTAGAGTTCTCTGTCGTTTCCTGTTTACATTCGTAGATGAGGATTCATTTGCTTTCTCGCACGCGACGTTCCCATTATTGCATACGACATTCGCATCATCACGTAATGATAACAAATAAAGCTCATTTCGTAAGATGGCAAGACCAACACATTTTTTATTAAACATTATTTCACACTTGCCATTTCCAAAATGACAACCATAACCATCATTGTCCAAACATGAAACACTAATCAAATTTCTCTGTAAAGAGGGAACATAAACAACATCTCTAAGTAAAAGAGTGAAGCCATTAGCTAGCTCTAATGAAAGATCGCAAACGGCTTCAACTTCAGCTTGGACTCCATTTGCGACTTTAACGCATCTTTCTTTTCTTTGCGTATTCCTCGTCAAATGGAATCCCTGCAAATTATTGGCAACATGAACAGTTGCACCTGAATCAATCCACCAAGTAGATTTTGAATATTGTACAAAAGGGACTCATTTATGAACGTAATGATGTTCTCACCTTTCTTTGACATAATCATTTTCAAGAAATCTGGACAATCTTTCTTGTAATATCCTTTGACACCATGTGAGGATTTAATTCTTTCCTCCTCTTGCACACACATGGCTATGCACTTTTCTAAGTCCCATTTCTCGGGCTGCATGTTGTAGTTGACAACAAAGGTGTCAAACTCTTTCGACAATGAAGCAAAAATCAAATGAATAAGGAACTCATCCTTGAGGGCCAAATCCATTGGTTTGAGCTTGGATGCCAAGTTGCTCATCCTTAGTATGTGCTCTCTTATGCCACTGCCACCACCAGAGTACCTTTCTGTCACAAGCTGCTTAATCAGCTGTGTAGCATAAGTCTTTGAAGAGCATAAGTCACACTCTGCGATTGAGCCCACAATTGTAGGCTCAATCGTGTTCTTTATCACAGCCAAACATTTCTTGTTGGCAGTGACCCACTTTTTATGATCAAGATCATATGATATTTTTATGGGAGCATAGTCCCTCTGTCTGGTCTGCCAAGCAGCATCAACCTCATTTTCATTTCTCACCGGTGTCCCAGGCTCAGTGGGACGTGCTGTAGTGAGGACTCAGTCCACCTCAGCCAAGATAAACGCTAAGTCTATCTTTTTCTTTCATTCTCCATAGTTATCTCCTTTGAGAGTGGGGATCTCTTTGATACAACTCATCAAGTTGTATCCGCCTGAAAAATAATTCAAATAAAAGTGAGAACATAACAGTAAAATTATATGCCTTATTTCCAACGTTGGTCAAAATACGACATACAATTTTATTTATACATTGAATCTACATCACCGTTGGGCAGAAATAGAAATAATGCATAAAATCATCAATTAAAATTATAATATTGTTATTATCAATGTTGGTCAGAAAATAACAATATCATAATTCACAGCAATTCTCAAAAAATTATAATACTGTTATTATCAACGTTGATCAGAAAATAACAATATCATAATTCACAACAATTCTCAGAAATTAAATTCTCCCGTTGGTTCGAATTTAATTGAAAGAGTAATCAACATTAACTTTTGCAGCGGAAAAATACACCATGAAACAATTTCATGTATACATATATACCTGAATATATGCATGACATGTATGCTGATAAACATGAATTTAAAAGGACATAATTATCAAGAAGAATGGGGGGCCTATTTGGAAAAATGCCACCCAAATCTTATCCTTCCACCGGATGCAACCTCCACCACACAATTCCTCCCCAAAAATCAGGCACGTTCTCCTCATCTTATGAAAACAAGCTCCTCTATTCATCCAAAAAGGAAAAATATCTTCTCCCGTTTTTTTCGGATCTGAGGGGCGCAGGAGGCTGCAGGCGGTGCAGCATGGGCGGCGGCCTGCGCAGGGTAGCCAGCAGGTGGCGCAGCGCGTGGCGGACCAGCAGCGCGCGCTCAGCGCGTGCAGCGCAGCGCAAGGGGCTTGCGCGCAGCGAAGCGCCGGTGAGTGGGCGGGCGCGCGCGCGCGTGCTCGCGCGCAGCGCGCAGGCGCAGCGGCGGCGGCGCGAGCGAGCGCAGCAGCGCGCGGCGCGGCGGCGCAAGACGCGACAGCGCAGCGCGTAGCACGCGCGCGGCGAAAGGCGCGGCTCGGCCGCCGACGGGCTCGGGCTCGCGCAGCGATCGACGGCGCGCCGCCGCAGCGCCGCAGCAGCAGCGCGCAGCGCGGCAGCGGCAGGCGCAGGCGCGCGCGCAGCGCGCAGCGGGCGGCGCGCGCAGCGCCGCGCGCAGTCGGCGCAGCGCCGCCGCAGTGGCGGGACCGCGGCGGCAGCAGCGGCGCGCGCCGCGCAGGTCGCGCGCCGGCGCCGTGCCTCCCCTTTTTATTTCTTTGCCTCGATCCGTTTTCGGGTGATTTGATTTGGGATTCTTCTTTGCCCGCCTCGATACCATTGTTAGCTCCTCGGTATTGGTGGGATTCGAGAGAAGAGGAGAGGAGTGGGAAGTACCGGCCGTCCCTCGCATTGGAGGAGGAGCTGGCCATCGCTGCTTCGTCGGTGAAGTCTGCGCACGGGCAGCGACGGTCGGGGAAGAGGAGCGGGGTCTTCCTGGTGGCGACGTCTCCCTGGTGGCGGCGAGGTAGAGGCGGCGGCGGTCGTTCCCGTCGCTGGAGCGCCCCCTTTCAGATCGGATCTAGGGTTGTCGGTGGGGCTTGTGGCGGCACGGCCAACCTCGGTACTTGTGCCGCCCCGACCCCCACCTCTATTTATTGTAGCGCTGGCGACAGGAGCCCACCAGCTATTAGGGTTGGGCGCCCCCCGATCAGGGCGCGAACAAGGGGCCCATTTGGCCGTTGGGCCAAACGGTTGAGATCATTCTAACAAAAATACGATGTAACATCCTTTAGCCTTTAATGCTTATAATGGTTGATCCAGCTCGTCGAACATTGTCTCGACCTTATCCAGAGTAGCATCGCTTCTTATCCCTCGAGCGACTCCACTGATTGCGCTGCGTTAACGCGAGCTAATTTGTCTCTAGGTTGATTTGTAAACACAAGCAGCCATTCGCATTAAGAGCTAGCTATCGGTTTCATGCTGTTAACGCATTTACCGAAACAGATGTATTCATCTTTCCACGTAATGGATATCAAAGGTGGAGTCTGATTTACAGGCGTGAATGTCAAATGGCCATGCTAGCTAGCTTGATTTACAGGCGTGAATGCTATAAACGGCCGTGCTGGTAGAAAATGCCGATATTGCTTCCATTCTGCATGATCTCTGCAATTTATTTCCGATCCAGCGAATGGAACCCAACTCCACTAAGTGAAGAATGCTGTTACGAAAAAGAAAAACCCATGCGCGACCTCTAAATGTTGGATTGGGAATTGATGCCTAAGATCAAACTAGGCGATCATCACTCGTCGAAGGTGGCGAAGGCACCGGCAACGGTGCTGGAAGCTGCAGGCCAGGGGAAGCGGGCCGCCAGGAGGTGGGGAAGGGGAGAGGGGGACGTGGTGACCACGCGATTGGCCCGCGAAATGCATCGGTCCTTTGGAGTCGGAGAGTGCAAGAGATTAAGGCCGCATCGTACATTTTTACACTAGCACATACTACATGTTAGAAATTTGTTCCGCTTCTTTACTGCACTGCACCGTACTCTGTCCACGGATGTACCCTTTGCTCCTTCCCTTGATGTGAACTTGCTTGACTGATGGAACACCTCCCTGCAGCTGCAGCTTGATGGAGAGAACAGTGCCTCACGCCTATAGTTCCTATTGATGTGAGAACACAGACATGCAAAGCGTTGCTATCTCTCTACTCTTTATTTCTCTTGCTGATCTCTTACTTTCTTACATTGCTGTCCCTCTTGGTTACAAGACTATGAGGCCTTTTTAAAGCCTGAACACAACCCGACTCAATAGTAGATACGGACTCACGCGAATACAGAACTCACTCGGACTCGAATCCGGACTATCAACTCACACGTAAACAACTCGTAAACTGACTCGTCAAACTCACGCTTTCACTCACATACGAATTCAAAAGACAAGATTAACTCCAACACTACATACCACAGTTCACAAGAGAGGAAACGAAATACAAACTCGGACCAACACAAGGCACTCTGCCCCCACGATTACCAAGGCCTAGCATTTCTGGTTCTGCAGCACTTGCTTGGTCTCCTCCGCCGCTTCGGCCGCCATCACCCGGTTCTGCCCCTCCTCGCCGTACGCCCAGCCGCACCAGAAGTAGTAGAACAAGTTGGCCACGCACAGCGCCGCAAGAACCAGGTAGTAGTAGTCGTAGTGACCCTTGTTCAGGTTGCTCGACAGCCAGCCATCGCGCCCGTCGCTCCGGGTGGCCGCGCTGATGATCCCGACGATGGCGCTCCCGAGCACGCCGCCGAATGCCATGCCGAGAGCGAGCAGCGACACCCCGATGCTGGACATGGTCTTGGGGAACTCGGAGTAGTAGAACTCGATCTGCCCGATCAGGTTCAGCGCCTCGGCGAGGCCGGTGAGGCAGTGCTGCGGCACCAGCCGCATGGCCGACATGTGCACCGTGCGCTCGGAGTGCGGGCCGTAGTCCCGGAGCCCCTCCGCGATGGCCGCGGCTCGGCGGACGCTCTCGGTGCGCGCGGCCACGGCCATGGCTACGGCGAAGAGCGCTAGGCCGATGCCCATGCGCTGCCGCAGGCTGAGCCCGCGGGCGTGGCCGGTGAGCCGCGACAGGGGCCGCACGAGCGCGCGGTCGTAGACGGCCACCCAGACGGTGAGTGTGATGATGCTGAAGACGCCGAAGGAGGCCGCGGGGATCTCCAGCTTGCCCATCCGGCGCTCCATCGTCTTCGCCTGCAGCACCGGGAACATCTGCTGGCCAATGATCACGCCGGGCATGATCCCCGTCGACCATATCGGGAGCACGCGGATGGTGGCCTTCGAGTCCTCCACCTGCTGCACCGTGCACAGCTTCCACGGGTCGCACGCCGACCCGTCGGCGTTGAGCTCCCTGCCCGGGTTCCGAAGCACGCAGGCCCGGTTCAAGTACCTCAGCTTGCTCGTGGGAACCCTGGCCCTAGAGCCAACCTTGTTGTGGAAGCACGAGACGTCGGCCGTCTCCGGCGGAAATGGCTCTCGCCGGTTCCTGTAGCTAGCGACGAGCACCTGCACGAGGCCCACGAGCACGCTCCTGTCGGCCTCCACCTTGAGGTAGAAGGGCGAGCCGACGAGGAGCAGCGTGAGCGCGGTGAGCATGAGCACGACGGGCACGGCGTAGCCGACGACCCACCCCTTGTTCTGCTGTATGTACACGATGACGGTGGACGCGAACACGATGGAGAGGCCCAGCACGGTGTAGTACCAGTTGAAGAAGGTCTGCAGCCTGCGCACGTTCCTGGTGCTGTTGTCCCGCTTGTCCAGCTGGTCCGCCCCGAACGCCAGCGCGCACGGCCGGATGCCGCCCGACCCCACCGACATGAGCAGGAACGACGTGAACAGCAGCGGCAGCTGCCACGGCACCAGCGCGCACTCCCCCGCGTTCGCCGCGCACTCCGGGGTCTTCTTGTACACCGGCAGGATCGCCGTCAGGCAAAGCAGGCACATCCCCTGCAATTGCATACACCAACAAGATCATCCAACGATTAACAAACGCACGAGTGCTGAGTGCGTGCGTGATGTGGGACCAAGAAACGCGGCGAGTTAAACTATGATCTGCTTACAAAGAGGCTGACGAAGGATCCGATGGCGATGACCCGGAACCTGCCGAGGCAGGAGTCGGAGAGCACGGCGCCGAAGATGGGCAGGAAGTTGGACAGGGAGTGCCAGAAGTAGAGCACGACGGTGGCGGTGGCCGACGACATGCGGTACCGGTCGGTGAGGTACAGGATCATGTTCACGTGCAGCCCGAACGTCGCCACCTTCTCGAAGATCTCGTTCGCTGAGACCAAAAAAAAAAATCCCGCGAGTCCCATGAGCTAGCTTGCGTACCAGATACTCTGATTAATTAACAAGGTTAGAAAAGAAGATCGAAGCATGCTTGCTTACAGATGATGAACGGTATGGTCCTGAGGCCTCCCTTCTTCCCCACCTTCGGAAGGGCCTCCGCCGTGGCTGAGACCTCCATGCTCACTCTGGTGGTCTAGCTGGTCCAATAATTGCAACGACGGAGAGAGCAAGGGATACTGTGTAGAGGCAACAAGGAGGGCGACAGTTTATATGGAAACCGTACGTACGGCAGTGGCAACTGATGATATCAGCAGTACTGACACACAGTGCTTACTCTCTCGGAAAGAAAAGGAGACAAAAAAAACCGATGAGCTTGCTCAGTGCTTAATTGACAAGGTGCTAAATTCTGGCGAGTGTTCGCGAGAAGTGATCAACAGCACGAGCTGGCTTAGGGATTTAGACAAGCAGTGCCGTTAAGGCACAGCTGGCCGGGGCCAGTTACTGCAGTTAGGTTGTAATACTAGTTAGTGTGCGGGCTATACTAGTTGTTGTTACTCGTTACTTAATGCCTAGCTTCCGGCTGAGTTTGGGCTCGGTCGGGCGTGCCTTTACGAGCCTGGGACAATCCGACGAGGGCTTTCTGAGAGAGGCGCACGCATGGACGAGGTGTAAATAGGTAGGGCTTTCGGCCGCCTGGTACGTAAATGTTGGAGCGTTTTTCGTAGCCGTTTTTGTCCGTGTGCATGCACGACGAACGTCGCTCGGCGGGTACTATCATACTATGTATACATGTATCTTATCTATGTGGTTAAAAAATAGGCAAATGAGGAGGAGTGCTTCTCTTGTGATTTACGAGGGGAAGGATGCTGTCGATAGTCGAATCGTCGATCTTATAAATAGTAAATAGTAGAGAAATCCGAACCTCATAAAAATATGAATAGGAAAAATAGAATGATCTTATTGCTATAGCAAGATTAAAACTTGCTCTTAACAAGTGATTACATGAAAAAATGCTACTTATACTAATGCGAAATGATTTTTCTATTATTGTTCTCCTTTGTTTTTCTCTCTCTCCCCCTCTCGCTTTCCCACGGGGCAGGGCTTAAACAGCACTCAAGGGGTGTCAGCTGCCTTCATGAACTAGCGCCTTATTGATTCCATTTGTTCGCCTGAGTAATCCGTTGTTGTCAGCGACTGTGGCCTGATCAATAACCGTCAACTGGTTATTGTCAGTGAGAGAGAACTTTAGTACATAACTGCAAGGTGGTTGCTGATAGAGGCACAAGGCCGAACGTGGTGCAATTGAAGGGAATAGAAGTGCCTATGTTCTGTGACTTCACCACACAAGACATTGTTCAAAGGGCAGCCCATATGTTGGGTTACAGAACTTCCAAGTAGTGGATGGTTAGGTAGATGAACAATAATTCTCCGACTAGGGGGTACTCGGTACATGTTATAGTGTAAGCCATTATAACACTAGTCTAAGAGTTTTGATTACGTATTACAGTGACGCTTTAATGGATTCTCTAATCTTCATCAGCTAGACCTCGAATTTCATGTGAAACTAATATTTAGGATTCTTCGACTGGAACACTAGTCGAAAAATATATTCCACTCAGGATGTCTTTTGACACTAGTTAATAAAGGTAAAGAAAATATTTTCACTTGAAGTTAAAAAGCCAAGTGGAAGAGGAATAGAATCGAAAAGTTTATACCCATTAGGCACGGTTCTTGTAACCGCTAACTTGGTCGTATGTGAGCCCTTACAAACTGAATCGGTGTCCATATCATCCCATGCTTCTCTGAGACCTTTGATATTTTCTCAAATTCCTCTTTGTTTCCTCTGTTCTGGCAACTGTAGTCCTAGCTCCCCCCCAACACACACACACAAATTTTCTTGATCTTTACTAGACCTAAGCCCAAATATGTGAAGATATCTAAGTTCATCTCCGAATGACCTAAATCTGAATTGGGATCAAAGAGACTTAGAGCTTTGGAAGATGTGGGATTGATCCCTAATCGAGTTATAATCCCTTGGAGATCGGTAGAAGGCGAAGGTTTTCCAAATGGTGAAAATAGTGAGATGCCCGTATTCTAGGCATACGTGGAATGCGGGTTAGACTTCTGGCGTATTTTTTTCTAATTGGAAGTGCTCGAGTACTATAAAATCGAGTTGGTGAATCCAACATCTAATTAGATCGCCACGTTTAGTATCTTCGTGTATGTTGGGGGAGTGGACCCTACCTTAACTCAGTCGGTCCATTGTACCAAGAGGTCTAATAATCGTAAGGCCACATGGTTAGCCCAGGAGGGCCATCATAAGGGAAAAGATGGGACTACCCCTATAGTTATAGACCAAGATAGGGGTATTCATGTAACAAGTCCCCTCATGGCTATAAATATGTGCCTTAAAGCGCCATGGGGGACGAATTCTCTTTTTTAAGATAAATCTAGGTAGCATAGACATCTATCCCCTATTTTCGCGGTTTGTAAGGCTCCAGATAGCCCCTTTGTAGCCTTTCTGTAGATCCTTTTTCACTTTTGGTATGTAACCACAACAGTGTACTTGTGCGAGGCGTACCTAGGGGGCAAACTTGGATCTCTTTAGGTACTTTTATCGGATGACCAGGAGATCTAGGAAGGCGAAAGCAACACCTAGGGGTTTCTCATTGTACGTCCATGATGAAAGTGCTACATAATACATTTGTATGTACTCTAAGTTCTCCTAGTCGCTATGAAAGAAGCTCTGGTTCTATATGTCGGTCATCAATGATGACAATTTAGCGTTTGAGGGAAGGATTGCCATAGAGAGCCTAGAGTGGAAGGCCTCTCTTAAGGAGGGAAGGGTACGACTACCAGTTGACGCTATAGTGTACCTAAGGAACAGGGGATTGACATCGTGGCACATGGTGAGGGACTTCACCATGCGCAGGGTTAGTCCCCTGAAGTCATATGATTATATCATGCTATGGTATAAAGGCATAAAAGATTCGACCAGGGACTCCTTGGAAGGTATGCATCGAAGATTCCGATTGGTTGAATTCTTTTGAATGATGTCTTTTCTGACTCTTGGTCCTTCTTTTGATTTTGTACCATTCTCCCCTTCTGAGATAAGGGAGAGAGTCAAGGCAATCTGCGAAGGAATGCCTGAGCAAGAAGAAGGAATGCCCTTGATCCTGGCAACCACCTCTCTCGAGGAAATGATCGAAAGGCTCAAGGTAATAAGTGATACCTTTACTCAATAATCACTTACTGATCAATGCGTTCTCATGCTTTTACACATGTAGATGATCGGAGCAGATGGCACTTAGTAAAAGGAAGGTTTGGAAGGAAAGACCGTGCCTGCTCCCAAGAAATGTCGACTTGTAAAGAAGTCATATGGGGCGACTGGTTCTTCTCGTGCTCTTTCCGTTGCTCAAGCACCTAAAGAGAAGGAGAAGATTCCCTTGGAGGTAGGCTTCTACTATGACTCTGAAAGATTTTTACAAACCTTCTCCTGCTCTAATATGAAGAATAGATAAATTACACCACGTGAGAATGACTTTCTTGCATGAAGACTCTCATGGCTGAACCCAGCATTGGCGGCAAGGCCATGAGAGTGGAGCCGATGGTGAATATAGAGCCACTGGTCGGAGAGGACGAGGCCACCAAACTGGTAGTGGAAGCAATCCTACCGGTTAGGGTTGTGAAGGTGGCTGGGATTGAACAGGCTCAAAATCTGGTGACCACCACTAAAACGTCAGCAGAGACAAGTACTCTACTGGTCAAGAAAGCCCGACCCTTCGAGAAAATCCAAGGGGGTGGGAAATGCCTTACATAGCATATGGTGAAAGCATAGCAGTGGGCTATTTTTATAGCGGATAGCATATATCAACGATATAGTGGGTGCTTCACTCTCATCTATGAAACATTTAAAATATGAAGATAATCAAACTAAATATCTTAAGTATAATTTGCATAAAACATCCAAAATATTAACATTATTATTAAATGCACTCAAAGTTCATAACTAAACTTCTACATGTAAATGAAGATATTGTTAACTGCCACTTGTTAAACATTGTAGTTTGATTTCTTGAACTAAGTAACAAAATTATAGAACTCATGGAAAGATGTGCAAGTATCTGATTTATGAGATTAAATTCAAGAAAAGTATAAGAAAATGAACAAAGAGAAGAACATGTGCAAGTAACATGTGAAGAAAAGATGGATCAGTGAATCTCAGATGAATAAAGTGTGGAAAATTAGCAATCAGAGGAGCATGTGCATGAAAGAATGGGTGCTGTTGTACATGAATGAAAAATCCAAATAATTTAAATAAACTTTATTTGACATAAATAAAAAAGATTTAGACATAAAACATACGAAGTTAATCAACATTCCAAGAGTTAGGAAGAATGCACCCATCCTGCATGGCTAGTCGTACTAGGCCTGATTGGGTGACTTCCACTACAGTGTAAGGATATTCCTACTTAGGGTAAAGCTTATTGCGATTAGCTTGACTCTGAATTTTTCTGAGAACCAGATCACTTACAGCTAGACCTGCACTTTATGACTATGGTACCGTCACATGATTTGTTGGTAGACTGCCAATCGAATGAGTGTAGTATTTCTTCACTCTTCTAGGAAATTAATGTCACTGATCCGATGATCTTTTTTATCGTTATAATTACAACAATCTATTTGAGAAGAGCCAATCTTTAGTTCTAGAGGAAACATGGCTTGTACTTCATATACTAGGAAGAAGGGTGTATCTTCAATCGCATGATTGGTCATGGTTTGAACAACCCATAATTCCGAGGAAAGTTATTGTACCCAAACCTCTAACCATTTTACTAATTGGTCGAAAACACATTTTCAATCTCCTATAGTAACATATTATTGGCTCTTTCTACTACCCCATTGTTCTGCGGGTGAGCTATTGAGATATAGCATATTGTGATACCTAGACCCGCATAGAATTCTTGAAAACTTTCGCTCAAGAACAGGGTATCATTATATATGATTATATGATTAGGTACCCCAAATCGTATAACCACGTTTTTTGTTATGAACTTCTTGGCTGCATTAGTTATTGTCTTAACAACTAGTTCAACTTCAATCCACATTGTGAAAGTATCGATCATCGTAGATAGGAACTCAAAGCCTCGAACATTTTTGAGAAAGGTCCCAAGATATCTAAACCCTAGGTTGCAAATGCCCAAGAGAGAGATATTGTTTAAAGAGCTTATACAAGCTGAAGTACTTATCGACTATGAAGCTGATATTGTACACATTTGGTCACAAGTTTTTTTTGTGCCATGGAGGGCAGTTGGCCAGAAGGCTTTACCAACTAATATTCTGTAGAAAAATTTTGCTCCACAAACTCTCCCATGGATTTTGGAGAGTAAATATAAACTACCCCTTTGAGATATATATCTCATCAACACTCCGTGAGCTTCTCATTTGTAGAGAGTATATTTGATCAGAGTCTATGATTTTGCCTTTCGAGCTGTATGAATGACCTCTATGTCATCTTTAGAAAGTTTGCCACACTGAAGATATTCATAGATTAATGTCATCTAATTATTTTTGGGGGTCTATATGAGCAACCTCCATAGGAGCTTCTTCAAAATTCGATACTACTTGAGAATCGCCTTTCACCAGTAGCCTACAAATTCCAAGTGCTTTAGCTGCTCGAATGCCTACCAATAAACCCTCGTACTCTACCACATTGTTCATGGCAGAAAAGTTTAACCGGATGGTGTGTTTTATATTTTCTCTAATAGGGAAGATCAAGACTACCCCAACATCGAGCCTTTTAACGTTAAAGACCCATCGAAGTATATAGTCCACTGCTCGTGGTTCTCGTACTCGAGCTCTTGAATAGGCTTAGGATTTGTCCATTCAGTGATAAATTCTGCTAAAGCCTAAAACTTAATGATTGTTCATGAGATGAAATCAAGGTTCTAAAACTCGGTAATCAGTACTCGTTCGGTCACCTCACCTTGTAGCGATTATACGGGAATCGGCCCAGTACTCGGCCTTGTAACCGGTTTTATATTTTTAATAACGGATTTATATATATGTATTCATATAAAATCAAAGCCACATTTGATGCTATTGTTTTGAACTTTTGATATATATATAGGTGGTTGAAAAAAAATAATTCCCAACATTGGTACATAGTGAGTACATAGTGACAAGTTAATTATTACACCACTGAAGATTATTATCAGTTACAAAAGCATCACAATACAGAAGAAAATGGAAGGACAAATCAAATCTTACATCAAAACTTTTATTTCTTGCAGTGGAATTATGCAACGCTTTGACACAAATATCTACTACATCAGCACAGCTGATACCCTACATTACAAGTCAAAGATTAGTGTTCCATATGAGACAATATTCACATCATAAGACACATGCAAGCTCCAATACTTCATGAAGTTCACCTAAGAGATTTTGTTCCCTTGATCAAAGATCAATGCACGCTAACCAGCAGGTTCTTCCTGGAAAATTTTTTGTTGAGTGGTCATGATGCAACCAGTTTTAACTTTTAATGAAACTTACAAAACACTTTGAAAGTAATTATGCTCTGACAATCCTTTCACAATCCTACTTTATGGTTGAACATATGATGGAAGTAGATGGCTACTAGGCGATCAGTACACAAGCAATGAAGAAATTTCAGCAAACTGAAATAGCAAACTGAATTGCACTGTTGCGACTCGGCGATTACTCAGCCTGGTAGCCGATTATGCTGAATAATCGGCCGGTTATACCGGTTAAACCAGTTAACTACTCGTACTCGGTGAGAGACCTAGTACGAGTATTCGGGCGATTACTCGGCCGAGCAATCATGTTTTTAGAACCTTATCGAATTTCTCAATTTTGATCACCCATTTTGCTATACATCTTGATGATTCCTTATTTTGGAGGACGACTGAGAGGGTATAAGGACAGCACCATAATTTTATGGGTCTGAAAGTAATGCCTTAATTTTCTAGAAGTCATAAGTAAGGCATATAGGAATTTTTGGATTTCTGAATATCGCTCTTTTGATCTATGTAATACTTTGCTTATATAGTATATTGGTCATTGGATATGTTCATGTTCAGTAACTAGTATTATATTGATAGTCTGTGCCATGTAGCTAAGTATAAATGTAAAGATTCTTCGTATCTCGGAGAAACTAAGATCGGACTACTTGTTAAGTATTTTTTAACTTTTTTAAAGACATCATTAGCTTCATCGGTCCAATCGAAACCCCTACGTTTTCAACACGTTTAAAGAAAGAAAATCATTTTTCTATTCGCCGTGCAAAATCTCTTTTGTGAATTGATAGCATTGCGCAATAGCAGGGCGAAAGGTACGTAACACGCACCGATGTGGAAAGGTACGTAGCAGGGCGAAAGGTTCTGCATCATGAAGATTTTTCATGGCTTCATTCGAAAGTATAATAACGCAAAAGTTACCTATGCCAGCCAAACCGAACAATTTTCCAGGTAGTCTTAGAAAACCTATATCATTTTTTGTCAATATATACAATCTTCCTGCCTATTTTGGAATGCACCAATCATCATTATTAAAAGTAGGAACTTGAGAGAATATAAAGAGTTGATAACGATTCAAGATATCGTGCATCTATATATCTTGAGCTCATATGATATAATTAAGCATATCTAACCCGAGACAAGAACAGGTGAACCAATAAGCCTACACGCACTTGAGCGTAATAAGCTAGTTTATGGTTGAATTTTTACTATAGTTAACTTATTTTATACTGTAATTGATGATAACTTATCTGATATACTTAAATTTAAAAATAGAAAAAACAGGTTAGTCCATCACAGACTATGCAAACGAATACGGGAAAAAAGAAATGACAAAAAAGCTTTTAAAAAGCCAGAAAGCTAAAAAACGAATTTTAGAAATAATAAAAAATAAGTTAGAAGTTAAAACCGAGATTAGTGGAGCCTAAACATTCCGATAGTCGTACAAAAAATATATACTACTTTTTACTCGGTCGGTCGGGAGAGGTCACATTTATGCGATTGGGTTTTGGGCGTGTTCGATACTACTCTTACCGAAATATATAAACCTAAAGACTTAATGTGATAGATACATATGGCACTATGCTCCTGATTGATGTGTATGCGTACCTTTCGCAATTATCTGCAGTCTCTTAGCTAGCTAGATTCTCCGAAAGAACAGCTCTGGAGTACTGTACGCGCATGTGGCAATGTAGAGAGAATACATATGGCACTGAGAAAATTGCAAAGCAGCTAGCAAGCGTAATTTCCCAAAATAAGAAGTCGAACATTACAAACTGGCCAGCTCGACTTAACTATATATTTTTACACGACGTATTATCTTGAACCAGCGAACCGGTCGATCGGAATTCGGAAAGCATATGCGTGCACTGGCCGCACACGAAAACATTGGATACATCACTGAGGGGCTGTCCACAGTCCCCCCCTCACCCAAAGAAAAGGACGCCATGTATATATGCCATGTACATATCATTACTAAAAACAAAGCCAGGGGATAAGCTTCCGGGCGTCCATGCCACGTGCTATTTTGTGCAAAAAAAGTTTTACATTTCTATAATTACGTACAGACTCTTAATTCTTACAAAAAAGACTCTTGATTTTTTTCGAAAAAGCTCCTCCGCTCTTCTTTTATTGAATAACGTCTCGCGGTTTCTTTGAATTACGCACGGGTCCTTGGTTTTTTTGCGGAGAGGTCCCTGGCACGTCATTTCTTCCCCAAAACCCCCTCCGCTTCTCCGAAATTATGTACAAGTCCTCCACATTTTCATGGAGGCCCTCCTTTTCCTCGATAGTGTCTCGCTATTTTCGCGAAAATACGCAGGGGTCCTTAATTTTATGCAAAAAGACTCATTATTTTTCCTGAAAATACGTTCGGCCCCTCGCTTTTTAGATAACCTCTTTATACGAATTTTCGTCTCTTTTACTTCGGTCCACATGATAACTTGATCACGCCACGCTTATGCTGCCAGTTATACATATGAGACGTTCCAAAGCCCCTTTGTGTTCCTTTTCGTTGGACGTTACAATACAAGAAAGATATCAGCGGTGCGCGTAGAAAAAGCATCTCCCTGTGGCGCCCCCTGCAGTGGATTCCACCGGTGTGCGTAGCCAAAAGTGCGAGAACACGCCCCGAACGCTAGCTTTGTCCCCGGCTCAACCGCATCGATGCAACGCGACGGGCGCGTCTTTGCGCGATAGCCACGTAAAGGAAATATTCTGTAGCAATAACGCTAGGGCTACATGCAAACGGGGATCGATCGATCGGCCGGTCGAAACTGTGGAGGAAAGATTCTCTTTAATTACGCGAATGAACCTGCAGCGATCGACCGGCCGTTCGATCCGCGCTAGCTGCGCGTCGTACGGTTGCCGTATTTGCCCTAGCAGGCCACAGTACTGTGGAGGAGAAAGGAGGATTCGGACGTCCACATGGCTGCTGCGCGGAAAGGCTGCAACGGATGCACCGTGAGGGGACGATCTGATGTCCCCGGTCCTATGGAGTGCGTACAACCACGTCTACAGGTGGGCGGCGTCGGGCTTTTCGTGTTAGCTTAAAGACCTAGCCGGCCCAATACCGCACGGCCTCCATATGATAGGCTAGATTGACATGGTATAATAGTCCAGTCTAACACTGTATAGCATGCTATGCTCGGGTCGGACTAGCACGATAGACACAACGGCGATGGTCATTGATGTCGTGTCTGTGGTGAACAGGAAGAAGGAGAAGGCCATGGTGCTGCAGGTGCGCACCAGGAGATCACCGTACGGCAGGCGCAGGAGGTGGGGCAGTAGTACGAACTCATCCCTACCCTACGCAGCGAGATGTTGTTCACACGGTGTTGGTGGCCCGGCGCCTCCTCCACCATTAAGCGTAAAATTTTTGCTTTTTGGTCTAAATTTTGAAAAAAAATTTACATATAGACCCCTGGAGGAAAGATTTACAAAAATGAACCTTTAGCACAACGTCAAAACATATGGCGCACAGGGTACATAGCACGGCGCCATATTCTTTGGCACCATGAGTGGCCACGTAGGAGCCACGGTGGCATATCACGGCGCCAAAGCACATGGTGCCGTGCTATGTGACAACGGCGCCAAGGACCTTGGTACCGTGGCTTAGCTGCACTTAGCTGTTTTTCTGCATGTTCAGGTAGCACGGCGTCAAAGATCCTGGCGCCGTCTGTACATAAAACGGCGCCAAAGGCCCTGGCACCGTACTTACATATCTCGGCGCCCGATTGTTTGGCACCGTGGTATGTATGTACGGCGCTAGAGCCTTTCGCTCCGTGCTGTCTAAGCCTGCAAAAAACAGCTAAGTGCTATCTTTTTTGAAACACATGTACATACACATATATTCACATATACACATACAAAACAGCTGAATACCTCAATAACATCACATATGTCTCAAAATACTCAATAACATGAACGTAGAACGTAGAACATCACATAACTCTCAATAAGTCTCAAAACATTATATAGGTCTCAGCGTACAAAATAGAGTTAGTCTCGTTGCCTCTTGGCCTTTCCTTTGCCCTTGCCCAGAGCATCAGTCCCTGGAGTATACGTGCTCGGGGGACAGGCCGAACGACAAGGCCACTGCGAAGCCTGAGTAGATGGTGCGTCGGGCTCGTTGCTGTAATTCACGTACACCCCCTGAGTGGTCGCGAACGGGGCTGAGATATTATCCCACAAGTACGTTACAGTAGGGCCGAGGTCATCCACACCCTGTGGATGCCAAGGCTGCGCCTGCAACACTTCAGGGCACCCCACGGGAATCCGTGACCACATCCACAGCTGCAGGAGGAAGACGCAGCCACTAAGCGACGACGAGCCCGCCCTACGTCTGCAGGCCTCACAAAGCTGGCAGTAGAGGAACGAGAGGACCGCCGAGCCCCAGCTGAACTGTCCAGCGTCGACCCAGTCCCAGAGGCAGTGGATGTACATCCACGAAGCAGCATCCCCTGTGTCGTCCGGGAAAAGCATGCCGCTAACCTGATTGGAACGACATTGACACGTCCGTGAATTGTGACCCATTAGACCACAAGTACCTACCATTAAAATCATATCAAACAATATGAAACCAAATCATATCTACACACTAAAATCAAACCCTATTTCTAAACCTGTTTCTAAAATCATATCAAACCAAATCATATCTACACCCTAAAATCAAACTCTATTTCTAAACCTACCACATGGATTCATCAATTTCATTCAAATCAAACTCTAAAAACGAATCTACACCCATAACTACTCATATATTACGCATATGCAACGCAAATCAAACTTAAAACCGAGCCAAATTTAACTAATTTTATCTAGAGTTTCATATCTTGCCCTATAAAATGTACCTCAAATAAACAATTTCTATTTTAAAAAATCAAGAGAGGGGAGAGAGTTCACCTTGCTTTGGCAATTTGGAACAAAAATCGCGAGAAATATCAACTCAATCGAGTGGATTTAAAGGGGGAGCGGCGGCGACGACGCTGGGTGTGCTCGGGCTCGGTTTGGGGAATGAGGAGGTGGGGGGCCGGGGGGTCGTGCTCGGACTTAGTCCCAGAGCACGGCGAGCACGGCGCCACGCCCTTTAGTGTCGTTTTTGCATAGTACGGCGCCATATGCTTTGGCGCCGTGCTATGCCATCGTGGTTTCTACGTGTCATAGCACGGCGCTAAAGCAAATAGCGCCGTGCTATGTAACTTTGGCACCATATACTTTGGCGCCGTACCAAGGGTCTATTTTTACAAATCTTTCCTCCAGGGGTTTATTTGTAAAATTTTTTAAATTTTAGACTAAAAAGCAAAAATTTTACCCATTAAGCCAAGGCGAGAGACGATGATTTTTATACGAAAAGAGAGGAATTAAATCCAGGAATTTTTTTATCCCCCACAAGATTTGTTATTGTGTTGATCATTCGTCCTTGCTGTTGGTGATGTGTGTTTGCTGGGCGTTCGATGTGGTCATGCATGGCTTGAATGAGCACGGGTAAGAACGGTTTGCGTTCCACTATGTTATTTAAAACGGGTACTTTGGTTTGACTAGGCTGGTAGTTGATGGTTGACCGACCTTGGATTGACGTGGCAGTGGGAGACTGGGAGGTATGATCATTTAACGAGGCCGTTGAAAGAGATCCGTATTTAGGTTTATGGGATGGACCGGGCTGGTGAGGTTTTTCCCCCAAACATTTTACATGTTTATTATTGCGTGATGTGCCTATATATGTCTGTATTTTCCTTGATTTTGTTTCCTTACTACTGTTGAGTATGTGGTCCTTATCTTAACGAATATGGGGAAAGACTGTTTATTTACTGATTTGGGTACAAAAATGAATCCTGATTTGAGTATAAGAAGAAAAGGAGTTGATGGTGAATTGGATGGTCATAGGTGTTGAAGTATAAATGAATTGCTTGACTTTTCTTATCAGCTTAAGCTTTTGGGTGAACTGACTAGTGCATGAAACTCAATATGGTATCAGACAAAGGCGAAGAGAGGGGGGCCTGACACCCCCAATCTTCTACTAATCCCCCAGATGTAATCATGTAAAGTATATTTAAACTTTAAAGCCCAGTCATTAGTCATATGCACTTAGTTTAACTGACGGCTAAGTAGTTAGTTATGCAGCCTAATTACTATTAGGCCTAGTAGTTCAACTGTGGCACGCTGTGGCATGTATACATCAACTCAAAATATTTGCTATAGATGCACAGCGATGAGGACAGGCATACATCGGTACTCACTCAACTCATCGCCCGGAAGTGATTCAGAGGATTTTTGGATTGTCTCCTCAAGCCATGGTTGCACTCTAGTTTCTGATTTTTTTTCCCACTGGAGAAAATATCATGTTCTTAGAAACACAGGGCCAACTAGTCATTTATCATCTACATTATGCTCAGAGAAATGCTCACTTGACAGCAATGTTATCTTCCAAGGGCGCATGAGAAGTTGTAAACTCATCTAATTGTACATTCTCTTGCGAAGTAGATATGATCAAATGCTAGCAGGAGAGCAAGATGAGAAAAACGAACCGTGCCAAACTAAAAGATGCTCCTCTGAACTGCAAGCTCCAGAAGTCAAGGAGCAACACTGAAATGGATATATTGATCTATCTATTGGAGTCTGGATTTGGGCCACCTGGAACCTCATGCTTGTTGTCGTCAAGCCCCGCCGAGTTCCATCTCCCGGGACGGAACCTCCTTGACCTCACCACCGGCAGGAGAAGGCACCGGCCGCCGGCCTCCGAGAACGACGACGCTGCCGCCGCATGCAACCTCACCGTTTCCTCTCCCGGAGGAGCCAGCGGCACGACTACAAGCACAACGGCACAAAGGAAAGCACACAGGAGAAGCAGCCGCAGCCCAGGCAGTTGTCTAGTTGAGCTTGTTGAGGACTGACGGCTGACGCAGTGACGCTTCATATTCGCGTCGCGACGATCGTGGGAACGGCCGGACGGGCCGACGGGGGGCGACGGCGAGAACTCCACCGGGCACCGGCGCGGGCGGCAGCTCCATCTCGCCGGGCAGGATCTTGACAATGTCCGTGCTGTAGACTGTAGTGTCCGGCCGGTGCTCCGGTTGCCGCTGCTGGCATAGCAACGCTAGCGCGAGCTGCACACAGAGTCGCAGAGCGTGGCCTGGTCCTTGTCGTAGCCTCCCTCCAGCCTCTCGTCCACGAGCTCGAGCACGTTCCCGGCGCGCGCGAGCTGCCGGCACTAGCTCACAAGTCATCAGGTTGGCCTTCTCCAGCGTCATCGGCGAGGCCATTAGAAACAGGCCAACAACACAGCAGGCTAATTCTATCGAGGGCTTGTGCCTTGACGCCATCAGCAGACAGCAGGTAATCACTAATCATCCATTTGGTGATATTTCCTTATCTAATCAGTAATCACTATCTAAATTTTCCTTTATAATTTTAGATGATATGTAGAAGACCGGCATGATTCTACTCTACTTGTTGTCTATGTTGCCCCCCTATATCCAATTCCTGGCTCCGCCCCTGGTATCAGAGTCAAGAGGTCTTGAGTTCGAGACCCAGTGACGCAATTAAAAATAATAATTGCAGCCAACTTCTATTCCACGTCTTAGACCTAAGAGAGCCTACACGTGAGGAGAAGTGTTGAAGTATAAGTGAATTGCCCGTCTTTCCTCATCAATTTAAGCTTTTGGGTGAACTGACTGGTGCATGAAACTCAATAATAGGTTCATATGAGGCTTGAAACTGAGGCAGCTAAAATTTCTAATAGAGCATTATGAGATTTGTCAAACAATCGACAAAAATAAAATGGAAGAAAAGGCTCACTTGGTTTTGTTAACTGCTTTTGGTCTTAACTCCTGAAATGAACTGCATATATTGGTGTAAATTTGGGGCAATGATGCAGCTAGTGAGGTAAATTGGTGTAATTTTGGGCTTTACTTTGGATGTCCAGTCCAGTCTCTCTCTCTCTCTCTCGTGTAGTTTGGCGATATTTTGTGGGCTTCACATTGGATTTTATTCCTTGGTTGACCTAGATCCTTTCATACAAAGCCGACTCATCTTTTCATCACATCATTTCAAAAACATTTGATGGGTTTTCAGTTTATGAATGAATATATGACCTTAAGCCTGGCACCGCTCAAAACGGCTTAAAGCCATCTTCTACTTCAGGTTTCTGCTATTTTTCACTATTCAGTAATTTTGTATTTTTGTATTTTTCTATTTTTTTAGATTTTTTAGATTTTTTTTTGCCTTTTTCCAGTATTCCTTTGTATTGTCTGTGATGTGCTAATATGTTTTTTTCTATTTTTTACATTTTTAAAATTTAATTATGCCAAATAAGCCAACTCAGTTACAGTAAAAAAAATAAATAAGTTAGCTACGATAAAAAAGCCATAAACCAACGTCAAATTGAGCGCTACTTAAGACCTGCCGAAGTATGGCCCTGGCCTTCGTAAATACAATTTAGATGGTTTGTAAGCTTGGGGCTTAGTTATAATGGTGCATCAGTTCCAGGTTCCAATTTGTGGATTCTTAATTGAAAATCACAATAATTCAGAACTACTAGGAAGAGAAGAAAATGACGTGGATATTTTTTAGGGACTGATAGATAATGGGCTACTATTCACAACATCATTTCAACCCTGTGACCAATTTTGGCATTATCAGTTGTTGAAATTAGACAAAAAACCTGCCAAATTCAATTTTTGCACTTCGTTTTGATATTATAACCATGTGGATTTTTACCTAGTTTGAACTATTGAACTCTATAAAACCAATGATAGTGGTAATGCAAGAAACAATTTGACGAAGTGCAATTGGTTATTCAGATTTTGTCAAATTGCACTACTACAGATCAGGTGATATTGGACACCTCCTCACAGACGGTTTATAAAAAGTCATCAGTGTTACAATTATCACAGACAATATTACAAGCGTGACCGTCTATGTTTTTAACGATGGCAAAAACCGTCTGTGGTATATAACTATTACCGACGGTTCTTAGTAAGAACAGTATATGAAATTATCACAGACGGTTACGTTTAAAAACCGTTTGGGATGTCTCCCATTATCACAGACGGCTTTTAATTAGAACCGTCTGTGAATTATCACAGATGTTTTTTAAAAAAAACCATCTGTGTTTTGTGTCATATAATCTACAGAAGCTACTGAGCTGGAATTAATAGATAAGTAGAAATTTGACATATTTTTACATAAGTCTGATCAGTCATTTTTACAAAAAGACAATACTTTTTCTATTTATATTGGCCAAAAAGTGTAACTAGCCACTTTTACAAAAGATAAATTAAAGTTAAATTTATTAAAAGTAAAAAAGGAATTCCCAGATCTTGATCTTCTAGACTTCATATGCTTCCTCTTCTACTTTTGAAGTTGGAGGATCAGCGATTGCGTTCTCGAATGCCGTGAAGATTGTCTTTGCCCTCTCCACTTTCTTTTCTAGCCTGGGCAAATCATTGGTATGGCCCATAATGTCAAAGAGGATGCCATGATAAGCTTCCTCAGAATTATCCGCTTCTACCTGAGCGGCATGGTTATTCATATGTCTCTCCATTGCTGCAAAAGTTTCTTCTGCTTTGCGCACATTGAAGAGAAGAACGAGGCTGAGAGTGGCATCCCTTTCTTGAGCGGCAAAGAGACACCTCCATCGACATTGGATGATGAGGTCCAACTGACAGATGAAAGCTACTCGAGGAAGAAAAGCAAGGCGTGTGTGGAGGAGCTGTTCCAGACGTAAGTTGTTGGCCGCCTGTGTAAGGTTACGATCAAATAACTCATGACGGATAGATGAGAGGAAGAAGATCAAAAGATAAATAATGGATGCCAAGAAAAATCTGGCGAAGAAGATAATGGAGGACTATTTAGAAGATATTGAGTTTGTGGTATCAAGAAAATGCACGCTGCATATAAAAGCCAGAACCGTATGAAAGTTCAAGGGTTGCATGCATCGAAATATTAATAGGCAGGAATAGTGCGCTCAATTTTAAGCATTATCATAGATGATTCGTATACCAAACCGTCTGTGATAGTGTGTATCAGATGGTTCTTGTTAAGAACCTTCTGTGACACTATCACAGATGGTTAGGATTACAAACCATCTGTGATATCATCATACATCATGGACGGTTTGTAATCCTAATCGTCTATGATAGTCAACTATCACAGACGGTTTCATGTACAAACCATCTGTGATAGTTGTATCATAGATGGTTCAAAATAACTCATGTCATTACTGACCCATAAACTCAGATAGCTCATGAAACCATCTGTGATGATATTTTTGAACAGTCAGTGATAATTTTTTCTGCAGTAGTGTTGATACTAACTAAACTGTAGGTTGTAATCAACTTTGACGAGTTATTATCAAATTTGGTGTGACTTAATAGTTCATTAGTATTTTCTAACATGTAGATTATGGTGTGGTACGGGCCATGGTGGCAGTGACGGTCTACATGGCTACGTGCAATCTCTTGATCTTGCTGTCAATGACTTGGTATGATCAATTGAGCATTTTTTGTTGTCTGAGACCACCTATTTAAAATCTTATTCAAAGCCTTTTATTCGATTTTTGAAAATGAGTCTCAAGAAAGTTTTAGCTGATAACCCTGATCTTCCATGCTTCTGCTTTGGCCACTCAACTGATGGAGGAATCATTCTGAAGGTAACGTCACTGGTACCATTTGAATCGTAAGGCTCCGCTCATTTCAGCTTGAGCTTCTGATTTTTGATTTATTTTTTACTATTTCTAAATTTCGTATTTTTCTGACTTTTTTGAGCTTTTTATTGGTTCTTTTTCTCGCACTAGTTTGCATTATACGTGTTGGGATAACTTATTTTTCTATTTTTAGATTTTTTAATTTAATTATGCTAAATAAATCACCATCAGTTACAGTGCAAAATAAGATAGCTGCAGTGCAAATTTAACCATAAAACCACCAATTTTCGTCCAAATAAGCGCTCTCTTAGTGTGGTGTTCACTTCTACGTTGGTGTGCTTGTGTGTTTGTGTGCTCAAATATCACACTCGATGATGGTCAGAGCTCAGAGTTTCACAGTACGTGTAAAAGTTTTTACAAAAATTAACCAAAAAAAGAAAAGGCTTAAGATCATTTATTCGGCAAACTGTATCATCGATATTCGTTGCCATCTCCGCTGTCTATGGTTACTTAGGACTAAATTAGTATTCTGGCTCTACCCCGTTCGACGTCTGTATAGCTCGGCCATGCCGCACCCAAGCGACAGCCGCGCGCCAGCTGACACACGCACCGATTCTATATTTCTATGGGATAAGCCACGACTTCATGTGTGTACGCATGTCGGGGCACGGGTTCGTGCAGGTCCATATGTGGAGGCACAATTAAGGTTCCATTAATTTGAATTTAGATTTTTATTTTATTTTTTACTATTTATAATTTTATTTTTTATAGTTTTTTATATATTTTTGAGATTTTTTATCGGTTCTCTTTTCTCGTATTCATTTGTATTATACGTGATGGTTAATCTGTTTTTTCTATTTTTATATTTTTTTAAATTAATTACGTCAAATAAATCACCGTTAGCTACAGTACAATTTTAGTAAGTTAGAATACAATTTCAACTATATAACATTAAATTTCAGTCCAACCAATCGGCCCTCTGGTATATGTGCGTGGTGCAGCAGTGTAGCGTAGCGCAAGCATATCCCAGCACCGAAGCAACCGATCTGAGCTGTCTTGAGACACGACCGGAGACGGTTCCGATCGCGCGCGCTGGCTTCTTCACCGTAACCGATCCACGCGAAAGGTGTGAGCAGTGAGCAGGTGCGGCACGGAGGTGCGGGTAGCTAGAGGACTAATACCCTATGGGATCAATGTCTTTAACATTTTTGAAATTTTATAAGCTAATATAGAACTACTAATAGAGAAATTGAGAAAAAGGACTAGATTGTAAAAATCTGTAGGGTTAGTTAACCCCAAAGCTACACTTGATCCGCCACTGCGTGCTCCGTCCGATGACGTCTCTGTTAACTGGGGCCGGGGCTTTGACATCACGTACTACGTGTTGCCGGATGCCGGGCACGATGATGTACGTGTGCAGTAACCGTCCAAGATACTGGTGGTCACCGTACGTCGCCTCGTCAGATTCTCGACAGCAGCGCGAATAGCCTAGCTAGCAGAGCCCTACGAACAACAATCGTGTGACATGAGTCGTAGCACGGCCACATCGCCAAAACCATGGCAGGATCGATCGAATGCAACAAGTGCGGCTATATACGTCGCTGCTCCGTCGTAAAACTTCGAAGAGCACAGCCGTGTACATGCGGTGCCGAACGTTAGAAGTGCTTCGAGATTGATGCATATGGTGTGGAAAACACAACAAGAAATCGTGATGGGTAAAATACGTATCTCTCTCTCTCCGTCGGACGAAGAACCAAGAACCAGATTCAATAAATTGCATGGACCCCCTTCCTGTTCGACTCTTCGTTGGCAACGGGATTGGTCGGATGCGAGGGAGACACCGGGATAACGCCGGCGCATGCACCAGGGAATAAGGCCAGACTTGGGTCTCATTCTTTGGACGGGCCAAATGCTAGGCATGGCCCAAACGGCCCAACTGCAGACGGCTCCTTTTTTTTCGGTTTCAGTCTTCTTTCGTGAATGGACCTTAGATTATAAAAAACTGTACATTTTGGGGCATCTGGAGCATCCTTCTCCAGTCTGCCGGTTTGTCAACGAGAATGCACCGTAATTCCTCGGCGGTACCGCTAAGAATCCATGTCCCAGCGCTTGCTGGACAAAGATTAGAGCTTGGCTCTCACTGACTACAATCTGAACTATTTGTTAATCAATTAATTTCCTACTATTCAGTTTTAGGATAGCTGTTTGAGCTTTTGTATGCCGTTTAATGATCTGTTAGGCTTAGTTGGCATTACGGTAGTTTACAATCCACAATTCTATGATACTCCATCCGATTCCTTTTATAAGTTAAATTTGGGCCAAGTACGGAGATTAAGAAAGTTGTAAAGTCCATAAGTATTTAACTACAGATTTTTCACCGCTACCGCGGGCTGGCAACTAACACGACCTGCGGTGGTACAGACGTGATACAATTAAGGAAGACAAAAATAGGCCGAGCGTTCGAAAATACAAAGAAAGAATCTGACTAACCTTCGCCATTTCTACTAGTCTTCTTCGGGACCAAGCAAAAAACAGTTAAAGACAGTGAGACGAGTGAGTGCGTGATGCGGACATGGATCTTTGCTTCATCCTTAAAACGAAAGAGTGTGAGAGAAACAAAGAAACTGCTTCAAAAAACAAAATATTTATATTAATTTATAACTTCTCTAAATAAATAGAACCAACACAGTTCTAATGATATCTCGTCAAAATCTGAGTTGTCTTTTACGTAGCAGATTCTGATGGGCTAAAGATTCCCCACTCCTCACGCAGCCGTTTTCAGTTTTTCACACCTAACTCAGGCTCGAACCTCACCTCCCGGTTTCGCTGTCGGGCCAGGCTCGAGTCTGTCTCCCACTCAACTGTACCCATCTGAAGCTGCCGCCGGAGACCACCCGCGCCACGACGCTACAGCCTACAGCTCCTACACGCCCCGGATACAGCACGACGCGGCTTGGCCTCGGCATCGCCGCATCGGCATGGCAAGCCTTAATTAATCGCGAGATGGGAACTGGAGAAACAAGAAGCAAACACTGATTAGCCTTGGCCTAAGCGTATTCCCAATGCAAGATATTATTTTTGTGATGCCTAAGTACGATCTCGATATCAAAAACCTAAGTTAAATAGTTTTGGTCATACTAGCCAACTCCTTAAACTCTTGGTTTGTGATGATTGTCATCTTTATGTGTATGAAGAAAATATATAAATTTATTGTAGGTCAATATGCATGAAATAGGTTGGATAATGATACAAAATATTATCATGATATTTCAAACTTTTCTACGTATTTTCTATAATTTTACTGTTAATTTCAATGATTAAAAGCAATTTAAATAATTACAATTAATCAAAAGCAGTAACTAAGCACAAAAAATCATAGAAAACATAACAATAGTGCTAAACAAACTTTAGATACGAAAAATAACTCAAAATTTGAACCCAGGGCCCTTTTATGCTAGAATATATATTTTCAGTATATTCTACTTCTCTACCAATTTTGAATTCTGAGAAAAATTTTTGTATATTTTTTTTGATTTTTCGAGGGCCTATTTGTAAAAATCCGAGCGCCCCCTCCCCCGCGCTCCCCGGCCAATTGGACAGTCCAACTGCTTTTGATCGATCGGACAATTCGAACTTTCCTCGGCCGATCAGACTGGTCCAAACCTTCCATGCCCAATTATACCGTCCATGGCTGATTAGACGGTTCAGATTGTTCATTGCTGATCGGACTGGTCTAAACTTCTCGTAGCCGATCAGACCGTCCAGATTTCTTATGGCCGTTCAGACTGGTACGAATTTGCCATGGCCAATTGGACGGTCCATGTTCGATCGGATGGTCAAAATTGCTCATGACCTTTTGGACTGGTCCGAACGTTCTATGGCCGATTGGACTGTTCGTTGCGGATCGAACGGTTCGAATTTCTCATGATCGATTCAAAGAGGAAGGGGTAGGGTTTTCCTACCCACTGTTCATGTGCGGGTCGGTAGTGGATCTCACACGGAGGCCGGCTATGCGGCGGCAGTGACTCACATGCGGAGGCGGGTGGTGACGCCAGTGCGGCCGACAGAGGCGTAGTGTGGTGGTGGCTCGGTCGTGTAGGGCCAACGGCCATGTGGGGCAAAGCCGGAGCGGCCGAGCGATGCTGCGAGGTCGGACGGCGTCGCTTATGCGGGAACAGCACCGTGCGAGGAGCCCAAGGGCGCGTTGATTAAGAGCCGGCGGCCAAGGCAGCAGCGGCCTATGAGGGGGTGCACGGCGCGGGAGCTGGCGGCCGAGGCAGCAGGGGCCTGTGAGGGGGCGCACGGCGTGGGAGCCAGCGGCCGAGGTAATGGCGGCCCATGCGGAGGCCGACGCGGGATCGGCCGGGCGGTGCAGCGAGGCACGATCATGAGGGCGGCGCTTATGTCACATGCGGGCAGTGCTGAGCGGCGGCATGGCTCCAGGCCGGCGGCGACTGAGCGGTGGCACGGCTCCATGCCGGCGGTGGCGCAGCTCCAGACCAGCGGCGCTCGGTTTTTTCTCCTCCATTTTTTAATCTTTCTACAGTATAATCAACATCTACTCCTTTTTTCATGTAATATACCGATTGGCATTGTACCGGCGACTTCCAGTCTGCTTGCGGTAGATTAGAGTGGATTTGCACCGTAGAAAATCATCTAGAAAGTGAAAATTTACAGAATTTGGAGTGATCTAGATATGCAAATATCGTGCTTCAATTATTACCTTTGATCCATCGAAGTAATTCGTGCTGATAACGTGTTGAGAAACCGTTGCTGACGAGTCTAGTCTGAGCGATTCCTCTCATATGCAAAATAGATAGATCAAATACAGTATATAGCAAACAATAAATTTGACACAGAGAGGTGAGAGGGGGACCCATTTATTTATTGTTTTCTCTGTTTCCTTATATACTCTTTACAATGATTAGACCCCTATTTATAGATTAAGTGGAGAATGCTCGTTAATAGACTAGGTTTATAGACCTAGACCCAGACTTCCTAACAGGTCCAAGAATAGATTGATCACGGGATACATCTCCATGTACACATTGGATGGTACCTGCCTGACCGGGGAACGTTCTTGTACGTTCAGATGTAATCGCTGTTCCCCCAGGTTCCTCTTTGCTGAAGCATCCCATTGTTTCTCCACGTACGTTGTGTTGCTCCTGAATTCGAGGTTATCAATCGACTGCAGTTCTCATGGTCGAGATGTATTCGAGCGAGCTGCAAGCACCTACCTCACTGTTTGCACATCGTATCTGTTTGATCGAGATCCACGAGCTAGCGTAGCATTTACCAGTGACTAGTGAGATCAGCTGGGCGACACTTCATCTCTCTCTCTCCCTGTCTCCATTTCCTCCAGATTCCATCGAGTGGTACATGAACTAGTTTCGCACAGAAAGTGTATAAGAAAAGAATGTGTTACATACGTCCAGCAATCTGCAGTGTGCCTCTTACTCAGATCAAGTGATCAACCTCCTTTTTCGAGGAAGCGAGACAAATGTCATATGGTTACTGGTGTATTTTGGACCAACAACAGGCGAATCGTCACATCTGTTGGCATGATGCTGGAGAGAGAACGCAGGTCTCCTCCGTCCCCCATTTGAAACACACGAATTTTGCAGAAAACAGTTTAATTTCTGCAAATCAAGAAAAATTTTACAGAAAACAGTTTAATTCCCTGCAAATCAGGAAAAATTTCGACGTTCCAAACATAGTAGCTACAGGGGCATTCATTGGACCTGTACTAGCAGCAGGAACAAGTGAACAACATTTAACTGCAGCTCAGACCAGCAACACTAACTGCAAAGTAAAGAAGAAGAACAAGAACGGATTCCTATCCCCTGGTCCATCCCAAGACTCGTCGATGGTGTTATTCAGATCATTGGCCTGCGAAGGTCGCGCTCACTTCATCTTGGCTTCCGTGAAAAGGACGTGCTTGTTGACGCGGGGGTCGTACTTCCTGAACTCGAGCTTCTCCGTGATCCGGCGAGGGTTCTTGCGCTTCACGTAGAAGAACCCCGTCCCGGCGGCCGACACGAGCCTGATGAAGATGGACGCGCGCTTCGCCTTCCCCATCCCGCCGGCGCGAACGACCTTCCCGGCGAGAAGAAGCTGGAGAAAAAAAAGATGATGCCCGAATCGAATCAAAACAGAAAGATCGGTGTGCTGCAGAGTTCGAATCATCCATTGGTTAAAAGGGACGAGAAGATTGGAGGGGGGAAGCTTACAAGGTGGCAGGATTCGACGGCGAGGACACCAACGCTTCCCTGCCTTGGTTCCTGACGGCGCGGCGGCGGCTAGGGTTCTCGCGAAGAAGCAGAGAAAAGGTAGGGATGGGGATCCGTGGGGATCGTCCTGTGATGGCCTGGGTTGCTTTGGGCCTTATGAATTTGGGCATGTGGACAGCAAATGGGCTGTCCTAGCCTATCATGCCCAACTAACTCACCTGATCTTCCTCTCTGTTCTGAAAAAAAAATAATCTTCCAGTAACAAAGCCTAAGGGTGTGATCGTTTTAGCGATGATTTTTGGCTGAAATTTTACTGTAACTGATTTTTTTACTGTAGCTGATTTAGCTTTTTGGGTATAATTAAATTTAAAAAAATGTAAAAATAGAAAAAATATATTAACCCATTACGGACAATACAAAGGAACACAGGAAAAAAAGAAAAATGTAAAAAAGCTTAAAAAATCTAAAAAAATTTAGAAAAAGAAAAATTACTGAATAGTGAAAAAAAGCTAAAGCTAGAAGCTGAAGCTGAAAAAAAGATGAAACGATCACCCCCTAACTCGTCTGCTTCTCTTAGGAAAGGCTTTGTTTGGTAGATGCATTTTCAGCCAGAATATATAGGGATTTTTTAGACCACAGACCAAAACAGCCCTGCCTTATATTAAAAGCAAAATAGGTTCGAAGTATTGGAGGAATGGGTGCAAGATAGGGGGGTGCTCAAGCTTAATAAGTCATGCCTTATGATTTATTTTTATTATAATTAGTTTAATTTGCACTATAATTTATAGTGACTTATTTCACATAATTAAATTTAAAAATTTAAAAATAGAAAAAATAGAGTAGCCTATCATGTATAATGCAGATGAATACGGGAAAAAAGAATTGGCAAAAAAGCTAAAAAAACCAAAAAAAATCATAAAAAAGATGAATTTTAGAAATAGTAAAAAATAAGACAAAAACTAGAAGCTCAAGTCGAAATGGGCGAGCTCAAAACATTCCCTAGGAAGACTAATTCCGACCGGGATTACTGTGGCAACCGGAGATGAGATCCTCATGGAATTTAATCTCTTTGAGATGATAATCCATGTCTTGCGGTTGGACCGGCGCAGCGCGCGACATGCGACGACTCATGTACTCTGGACGATGGCTCCCCACAATTAATCTTCCTTTCTAGCCAGTGTCACCCTCCACGTCGAGAACCTCTAGCAAACACCATGGCGAACCACAATATCTGAATTTGGTCCAGAGGACAAGTTTCCACCAGGGAATGGGCAAACAAGCCCTGGAAGAAATGAGTGTAGCGAGAACTACATCGAAGTTCTTCACTATAAGCTACCTCCTCAAAAATAACAAGTGATATCAGTATCGCCCAACAGATAGTTCAAAAATGTGTTGTAAATGCTGTTGTCTTTGTAATGTATCAAGGCATATTTTAATAGCTTATTGTTACACCAAGGCATGATACCGACAGTTTGATATGCATGAAAAACAAGGTTCCTAAAGGCCCCCAATAACATGCAAAAGAGAAAAATATAGATTCATTTGTGCCAACCAGGGTTATGAAAATCGCCGAAAAGCTGTGAAAATTGGTCCTACTAGGCACCCCTGATTAAAGTGTAAACCGGTATTAAATATTTCCTTTTACTCCTAGTTACACAAATTTCATCCGATCTACACTGACTTAGATCGATTTCTTCCGATTTATTTCAAATTTAAATTTTTATTTGAATTTTTTGGCCTGAAAATTTTCCAAAATAAGTGCTGCCGGTCCTACCGGACCCGCCTGGTTTAAAAATTCAAAACCGGTTTTGATAACCCTGGTGCCAACACATTAAACATTGTCATAATGTTATAGAATTTATTTCTCTTTTGCAATGATATAACATGAGTTTCCATTCTTGCTGTACCATATGTGCAATTTCTGATATGAGCAAAGGCATTGTGGTTCATAACATGATTACATTCCTTTGGATCCTTTAATGAATATTCTTTGTGTTGGCTATCTAGTAAGCTTTTGAGCATTTCTTTTACCAATCCCTCAAGTGTTCATGAGAAGCTAGAGATTGTTGGTGTAATGAGAAGTTAATCATGGCCATTTGCATGAGATTGTGCGGAGTGATTTGTTATTAACAAAGCAATCACACAGTACCAAGTGTCTTGCTTAGTCTTACCAATAATGTGAGTGTCATGCATAACGTGCGTGTGATGCCTAAAGAGCCAGTCTCGTACCCGTATCTTGATTAACAAGATTAACTTCTTGTTATATCTTGACATACACATAGGATAATTTCATATTTTTTTTTAGAATAAAACAATGTTACAAGTAAATCTAGAGGCATCAATGGATCAAATATTAATCGAATAGTGGTCTTTTCATATTCATATTTGTATTTTTTAAATGAATATGAATACAATTTTGAATATGTGCTCAAATACAAATACAAATCGAATATCCACTCAATTCGGTCGAATGCAAATGTCCTATGGCACAATGAAATTTAACAAATTGGCACTGGTTTATAGTAATATTTATATCTCTTTTCCTCTAGTTTATCACGTAATCATTGATCACTGATGCGTCTTGGTTGAGCTTGTGGCTCTTAGGTAGCGTTCAGTTTAGCGTTAGCTTATGATTTTTTTACTGTAGCTAGCTTATTTTTTTACTGTAGTTGAGTTAATTTATTTGACATAATTAAATTTAAAAAATAAAAAAAATATGTTAGCCCATTACGGATAATGCAAAAGGAATACGAGAAAAAAAGAAAAGGAAAAAGCTAAAAAATCTAAAAAATTAGAAAAAGAAAAAATTGGTGAATAATAAACAAAAACAGAATTTAGAAGTAGAAACTGCCAACGGTCTCGTTGAGATTACTTGCGTCGCGCGATCAATAAATCAATTAACGTGATTCCTGGCTGCAAAGATGATGTTACCTGCATGTTGTGCCACTAGCTGATCTGAGATCGACCATGTCGAGGCGATAAAAGCTTTTTTTTTTTTAGCTTAAAGGAGCACGGCAGCACAGGTGACAGACCCGTCTACGGCTCTACGGTGCGTTGTGCGTGTGGCACAGCAAAACAGTAGACCGTACGCACTGTTCTTATTAATTTATTTATGTTTCTATCTCCTGCTTAAAAAAACTAAATGATAATATGAATATCTAGTTTTTGAAACGGTTTCTCCATTTTTTTTACTATCGCCTTGCTCTGAGAATATTTACTAAATTTCTCTCACTTCCGTCATACACATGTATTTGTCTGTAACCTTTCGCACTGCTTATCCCCTTTTAAAAATCAATTATTTCAGATACTGCTATTCATTTTCAACCATAAGTCATACGTTATAGCTAATAGTCATTAGCAAAAATCAATACGAACACCTTCGTAATAAGATCAAAACTGAAGTCTCGTTCTTTTTAATTTATAGCTTATAGCGTATAGATCTCTCTAAATAAACAAATAAGATTATTTCATTGTCACTATTTCAAAACGACAGGACTACTAGAAAACTTCGGTCTGCAAGTAAGGACGATCAATCAGCACGTCCCATGACGTCCTGTCGCCGCGATAATGTATATCTCGATGATCCTATTTGTCTATTTTAGTCGAAAATATCCATGAGCATACAATCTAAAGTATACTTGTTGGTTCAGTGAAAAGACATTTCAAACACAATATTAATCACTTGGCCTCACATTTTCCCCTTGTCATCTTTAGATGTAGTGGTAGACTGGTAGTAATGGTCGAGGTGCCGCATGACCATTTTCAGCCTCTGAAGAATCTTTTCCAAGACTGCCATGGAAGAAAACCACCTAAGAAAGAAGCAGGGCAACACACTGTCACATTGTCCGGACTCCAAAAGGTAAAAAAACCTTTTAAATTTGCTACTGCAAAGCTAAAGTGAAACTGAAGCACACAGTGCATACCACACCCTTGGCATCGAACATAGTAATCGTTCTTCATTACAAGGCCTGAGCCTCCACAGACCTCACATTTCTTCTGTGCAATCTACACAAATTAACAGGGAAAAACAAATTGTCAAACAAAGGATGGTAAAATGATCAAGGAAGGAGATACATCGGCTCCGAATGAGATGGCCTGGCTGATGAACGTGTCAGTGTCATCTTCACTCTTCAGATTTCAGAGTGGGGAGACCGTTTAAAGAATACAACTTACAAGTAAGTTTTCCTTTTCCCAGAGTTAAAAGTGATCAGAGTCAGGATGGACAGTCTTGGGCTCAATTTAGAGGAGTGTAAAGGGTGCTAATTTTTGGTTCAAAACAGACATTTCCAGCAGCTAAACGGGCAGGTTCAAAGCACCACGCAGAATGACAGAAGGGCAAGAAGTAGGTCAGGTCCAGCACTCACAATTCTTTTGCCGAACTCGACCCCTGCGACGACGAAGGGCGTCACTCCAGCTGCACAAAGAAGGGAGCCGATGGCCGGCCGATATACCATCAAACGCATTGGATGGAGGAAACAGGAACTGACAATACGTAGTTACGTGAGAGGAAGCCAAGCCCAAGCGTATGTGGTACTCCCTCGTTCGTAAGCGTAACCGTTTTAGGAAGCTTTTTTAAATTTAACTACTGATTTATATAAAAACTATTTAGATCAGTCATGCAAATAAATAGTATCATTAAATTAGTCATAAAAATATTTTCATAATATAATTATTTAATACTTTTTATAAATACATTTATATAAAAAAATAGTGATCAAAGTTTCGCACGAAAAACCGTCTAAAATGTTGTACATATACGAGAACGTAGGGAATAATATGGACTGATTGACTGACTGACCTACAGCGCCGACGACAATCTGCCAGGTGACCTGCGCGGGCGGGATATCGGCCCCCGCGGCAACGGCAGCCGCAGCAGAAGGCCCATCAACGGCGCGAACGGCGCCGCGTCGGCCGGCGGCGGCCCTCCTGCCGACGCTTCCCGGGAAGAGGTCGTTGCGCCCGGCGCCCGGCAGGCACGGGGGAGGAAAAGCGCGCGCCTGCATCGCCACAAGCTTCGCTGACATGCCGCGCGGCCGGGCGCGATGCTCCGGTCCAGCACTCTGGGCGTTAAGAGGAGATTGAAGAGGGTCGCGCTCGTCGGCTTGTACGCGATTCTGCGGAGGAGGCGCGCGCGAGGGGCCCAGCCTCTGCCACGCGATGCTCCTGCGTCCACGATAAATATGAACGAAACTGTTGCCTTCTCCGGACTTCCAATTATCCACACTGTTGAGTCCGAGGCTCCAATTGTTTCCGTGCATAATTGTACACGTCGGTCTTCTTTCTTCCTGGCTTTCGACTGTTACAGCTTCCAACAGCACTGCTTCAGTGCAAGAGTTCATGTGGGTGTGGCAATCCTGCATGCTGATCGAGTTCTCTCACATAGCCCTCTACGTCATGATCAACACGGGCATTTTAGTCTTATTTTTTTAGTTTTTTTAGCGACTTTTGATTTCTTTCATCAATTACTATTTATTAGAGTAATAAGTCATAGCTTAAACAGCGGCTTTTGGTTTCTTTCATCGATCGCTGTTTATTAAAATATTAAGTCATAGCTTGAACAAGTACGGCCGTCCTTTTTTGGGATGTACTATTAAACCAAAATTGGGATTATCCGCAAAAAATTATGGTAGAGCGTGTTATGAGTGTCTACGCGGTGGACTTGATTTTACCAAAGATGATGAAAACGTAAACTCACAACCATTTATGCGCTGCACTTGTCTTTTGTGCTGAAGCCCTTAGGCCAAAAGAACAAGCCATCTGGAGGACTGGGGCCAAGGAAGTCAAAATCCATCTTGAAATTAAGCAAAACTGGGCATTGAACTACCAGAGAGCACCTATTCCACATAAAACTAACGAAAATGCTGAGTAATAAAATAAACGATTGTTTTTCTTTGACATAATAACAAACAATTTAGACGTCTAGCTAAAATTTGGAAACATCAACCATAGCTGAGTATAACTAGGTCCAATTTGACAAGAACTATTAAGCATTAATACACCCGCCAGGCCGCCACCGGCAGTAAGTCCTGCCAGTTCCCAACTAGTTTCCACTTCCAGTAGCCTGTAGGTTGGCAGGCTCCAACTGAAAACTAGGCCCGGTTCAAACTCGCCTGAGAATCAGCTAGGAAGTCCGAAAACACCCGGTATCAATTTTTTTTTTTACCAAGTCTCCTCCACAAATCCATAGCAATAAAGAGAATATCATGGAACGCATTGTTCACAGGATAGACAATAAAGAACTCCAGATAAACTTTGCCGGGATTGGCTAACTCACCGCAACTCCAAGTGAAATCCAACTGTTGGCTAGACGCTAGACTCTGAAATCCAACTGATTTTCAATACCATGATCTGGGAACCAACAATTAACAGCCGATCCTGGTAACCACCACCTTCCCTGTCTGGGACCAGTACCAGCCATCTAAAATGCCCTTACCAGAAGTTAATTCTTGCATGGCTATAACCACAACCAGTCAACTAGGAGACGCCAACAGGAAAGAATGTCCTGAAATGGCTTCTTCATCGCTGATTAAAAACAACTAAACCTACCAGATCTTACCAACATTACCAATATATAGAGGGTTCATAAAAAATAACATTATTACCCACAAAATGGATCCAATACATCGACTGACTACAAAACATTACACCGGAAGCTCATTTCAGCTAATTCTCGTATTGCCAACACAGCAATCTTTATCTCACATGATTGTACCTTATTGTAAAATTCTCATATAGTTTGGTTAGATATCACTCTAAGATGCCTATAGAAATGGAAACACGGAATAGCTGTCAAAAATAGGTGATTTCTGAAATCCATGCCGACAAAATTACAAGACAAGTCTTTGTTAATTTGTTCTTTCTAAGGAGTGAAGCACCAAAGGTTCTATGTGTCCACGAAAGAGTTCAGATTGATCTGCTTTCCTTCCAGCAGATCATAGTCATCATCGCCACCATAAGCGACCCTGTTGCTTTTGTTCTTGCATGCGCCTGCAAAATGACAGATCATGCCCTTAGACGTTTTTAATCAAATAACTGATCCCTGGACTATCATGTGGACAAGCAATATTGATAATTGTAAAACATTAAAGCATTTTTGGCATGCCATCGATTTCAAGGTTCATAGTACATTAGTACTGGTGGCTGAGCCAAGCTTGTCATATTTCTCACATGTTGCAATTCAAACAGAATCATACAGTTCTACAGTGAGTGCAAGTACCTTAAAAAACATCCCACAACCCGCAAAGGTAAGAAGCTAACTTCCAGTCACCCCCAGCAAATTATATTTTAAAAAAGAAGGAAGCTAAGCAGCAATAGACACCTAAACTGAATGCTCAGTGTCCAGTAAGACTATATTATAACAAAAAATAAAAACCACAAATATCGACCATGCAGAGACCCCTAGCGTAAATGATGGAGATGGCAAAAAATAACCCCTCAGTACCAAAACTAGAATCATTGGAAGACTAACATGGCAACCTGTATAAATTGGTTAAAGGGCTCTGTTTGGTATTGCAGGTATCTGTAGCTTTTTAAATGCTCTTCTATTTTTGATGTGGTAACTACTTGAAAGCATCTTTTTCTGAAGCTATAACAGCAAAATCATATTGGAATTATTAAAAATTTCCAATAACTAACAAGACTGTGTGCCGAAGCAAAGTACAACACAACAACAGCAAATTAACCCTAAGCCAGCACAAACTCCAGGAACACTAGACTCAGAAACTAGAAGTTGATAAGTTAACAAGGCCTGAGCTTATGAAACTTATTCAATCAATAGCGATCCTAGAATGTATGAGACAACAGGATCAGTCCAATGCACCAGATTGCTGAATAACATAATTAAGACACTCAAATAACTGTCTGAGAGGTTGATTCTGTGCTCTCCCAAGAAAATTCTGCACATAACTTAAAACTGAAGAGAGTCTGAGATTAAACCTCATTGTATCCACTAACAACTATTTAAGAGGGGTAATTTGGTCACTTGGGAAATGTTAATGGCCCATGCAAAACCATGTCCTGATGTGTGTCTAACCTGGACGAACCATTTGGCCCAAAAGGCCAAAAATCCACAAGACCAGTCCAATTCTGACCTAGTAATTGAGACACGGACAAGGAAAACAACACGAAGTTACAATCACCTATACTACCCCTGGCAAGTGGTGGCAAGCACAGGGACAATGCGGTTGGTGGACTAGAGGAATCTGGGGGTGTGGCAAAGTGGTGAATGTGTTCATTCATGTTCTGTGGAGAACAAATGTAGAAATGAAAGATAAGTAATGGAGAATGGTCAGGCAAGCACAGAAGAAAGAGTTCCTGCCTTCCTGGAGCAAGGGAGTGGACATGGAAGTAGTTAGTTAATCGTTCCAAGTAATTCGGGTGGTTTGGGTTATACAAAAGTTGCAGATTTGCCCCTAGCAATAACAAACTGTAGATGTCTATTCTTTTGAGTGTTTAATCCTAAAAGAACGACTACCTAAATAGTGCATACTAAACCATGCAATTTCAAATGTTTAGATAATTGAAGAACTGACATAAACACTGCAAGTTATTGCAAGTTCACATGGTTTACTTGCAAATTGCAATTTATCTTGCTCTTGAACAGTTTAAGCATGGCCTGATTTAAAACATGCTAGATATTGCCGAAATATTGAGTAGCAGCGTACCTTTCCTCAGCAGCTTAAGGTTTTGAATGAAATGGTTAATGCATGGAACTCAACCAATATGATTCAGCCAAATCCTGGCTGTAAATACGTCAAAACCAGGGACTCAACTCTGCAAGTCTGTATCTCAAGGGATCTCACTGAGGACCGTACACCAAAATGCAATTTTCGGGAATTGATAATATGACACTCCATAGGTTGGTTTTTAGGATTTGCCACTCCCGAGAATGCAATCAATCATTTGCCACTCTTTAGGATGTGTAATGCATTATTTGCCATTGTGGACATTTTTGCTCCTCTTCTTCCTCCCCTCCTTCCTCCTCCTACCTTCCTTCTTGCCAGCCATGGATCCAGTTGCCACCACGCACTCTTTCGTTGGCGGCGCAGTAGCTCCCCTGCCTTGAGGACAAGCAATGTCACGTAGGGCGTGATGAGGACGACGAGCGTGGCGAAGGCGGCCAGGAGGTCAAGCGTAGTGGGCAGCTTGTCAGTGGTGGCTGGCGGTAAGCCTAGGATCATTGGCCATGGCCAGCTAGGGATGTTGTTGCACCACCTCTAAAGGAGGAGAGGACGGGGAGGAGGCATTGGTGAGAAATGAGGAGAAGAGGAGGCGGCGCTGGTAAGGAAGGCCGTCGGCCATGGCCGGTCGCAAGAAAGGCAGGAGGGCTACAGGATGCGGCAGCGAAGGTGAGGAAGGAGGAGGGGAGGCGTAACAGGTGAGGAAGGAGGAGGGGAGGCATAACTGGTGAGGGAGGAGGAGGGGAGGTGGTACTGGTGGCGCACGCCTGGAAGACCGCCGCGCCGAGGTCGCCTAGGGTGCCTTCGACCCGCCTTGGACCACCTAGGCGCCCAGCCACCTGACTAGGGGCCAAAGCGCGGCGGCACCATGCCGCCCAGCGCCTAGGCGGCCACCTTCTTGAACACTGATCAGGATCACCCTGATCTACATTTGCTTCATCATGAATCTGTCCCTTTTTTTTTCCTACTAAGAACATGTTAACTCTAGCTTGTTCTTGAGATTTCAATAAATCTAGAGTATGCTCTACCATCAATAAGGAACAAACTAAGTCAAAACCTACAGAAGCAGCAATTTGAAACAAAGATTCATTAATAGAATTTAGAACAGTTGGAAAGGTTGGAGTATTACACCTTTCCCTTTTTTTCCAAATCTTTGATCTTAGCTCTTTCTTTGGCTTTATCCAGAACATTCACCTCCCGAACCTCCTTCAATCTACTGTTTCTTCTTGGATTTGATGGCCCACCAATCCCTTGATTTATCACAGGCTTATCAGTCAAAACCACTCCCACCTGTTTAGCAAAACCATCTAGATCAGATTCCTATGTACCATACACTTCCATCTCTTCACTGCCAGAAAATTGCACTTTTTCCTATC
Organism: Melocanna baccifera; assembly: GCA_036346265.1. NCBI lineage: Eukaryota > Viridiplantae > Streptophyta > Magnoliopsida > Poales > Poaceae > Melocanna > Melocanna baccifera. Next base: position 37,403,339 of record CM070677.1, read on the forward strand.
TTCTTCCAAAGTCTTCTCTACATTCTCCGCCGTAACAACATTTCCCTCCTGCTCACCCATTGTTGTCTCCCCTGTCATTTCCACAGCTTCCACCCCATTTCCACTTATCTGAAATTTCTGAGCAACATTACTTTTCTGTTGAGCCTGAGACAAGACCACATCTACCTTTTTTTGGTTGACTGCATCAAGAACTCGTTCAACCTCTTGTTGTGTTTCTTTCTCAGCAACTGTCACAGTCTCTTCTTTACTACCAGCAGTCTCTTCTTTACTACCAGCCCTCTGAACACTGCTGATATTTCCATCTGCAATTTTCTGTCTCTTAGCATCTCTATTTTGCTGTGTCTCCACTGCTGTGTGTTTGTTATTTTCCAATGTATCCACTGCAACTTTATCTGCTGTTGCATTTTTGGACCAGCCCATTTCAACCACAGATTCCACAGAGAAATATACATCATATTGCAACATTTTAGGAGAACCTTCTGATTTGTAAGGAATCTTGAAAGGATCCTTGACCCCTACCTTGATCCTTACCAAATCATGAGTTTCTAACAAATCCATATCAATTTATTGCACAACCCCCAGTGAGCAAGCAATTTCACACAAAGCATGGAAACCTTCCATTGTATCAGGAACTCCTGTGACCCTCCCCCAAACAATATGTAATTTACCAGAGGCCATGGTTTCAGGAGTCCATCTACTCACATTCACCTGAGCACCAGGTCCTCTAAGAGTGACTGAAGAAAAAGGTGACACCTCCTCAATTATGGTCACAGATGGAAATTTTGTCAAAAAGACACTGGACCATTCTCCCTAGCATGCCATTCCCATTTCCAGGGGAACGTCAAGGCAAAATCATGTTCCAACTGTTGAGCATCCAATTTTCCTGACACAACTTTCACCAAAGCCATAGTGTTGTTTTTATCATTGTAGTTTCTCTAGCATGCCCTACAACAAAACATCCCAGACCATGGGCTGCATAACCCACAAATTTTGCTACTGGTTTAGGTTGCTTCAACCAAGCACATTTTGATGAGATATGAGTATCTTTTCCCACAAACTTTACATAAAACCTTATTGGGACAATCTTTTAAACCATGCCCTTTTTCCCAGCATTTGTAACAAGTTACCTTGGACATATCAGCATCTAAAGGAACAGAACCAGTTATTACCTCTTGAGCCTGAGCTAAAGGAGGAACTTGATGTTGTTGTTGCAGAGTGCAGATGAGCCCCCAATTGCTGAGTTGATGCCTTCTCCTGCATCCCAATGGATTGATCCTGCATCTGCTCTAGCTGACCAAATTTCTGTCCACCATCCGCAGTATGTTGTCCTGAACTTTGCCCTTGGAAAGCAACTCTCCCTAGCGATTGATACTGCTGTTGACTCCGATAATTTTGCTCATTACTCTGAAACCACCGCTGCTGATATATTGATTTCTGATTTGGTTGTTGATTTGGAATCTCAGAGCTCTGTCCTTGATTTTGTTGATGTTGAAACTGACGGTTAAACTGATAACCACCTTGAGCATACTGAATTTGCTGATTGAATTGCTGATTTGTGTGAGACTGATGTGGTATTTGGTTCTGACCTTGCTGAGTTTGATTTGCATATAAACCCTGGAATTTATCTCTCCTCTGATATTGTTGCTGCCCCGGCATGCCTTGATTAGGACGCTGACGATTCTGGAAGCCTTGCTGCTGTTGCGTTGGATTCACCTCCGGCAAATGAAGGGGAGGCACCGGTGGCAAACCGAATCGACGCCCCGTGTTCCTCCAATCTCCCTGATGGATCCCCCCATCGCCTCCACGTCCCGCACCGTTGTAACGACTTCCACCGTTCCACGGTTCCACCATGCCCTCCCTGATCTCCACGTCCCGCCATGGCATTGTCAGGACGCCAGGATGAGAGCCCAATAAAAATCAAGATTGATGTATTTAATAGTATGAACTACAAGTACAAGAACTTAAGATACTAAATGATGATTAGGGTTTTATTTTTGGAATTATTGATCATATACCCTCCACTTAGATAGAAATTGAGGATTTACCCTCCTGGCCCACGTATCAGTGACTTACGATGACCCCACATGTCGTTGAGTGGGGAGGGTAAATCCTCAATTTCCCAACTATGAGGAGGGTATATGATCTAAACCCCCTTTATTTTTTGGATCTCCTCCTAAAAGAGTTTTACAAGCCTTTTTATACCGTCTAGAGCATAAACCGAAAGTAAAAGACAGTTGACGGTGAATAGTAATTACAAATAAGATAAAAGTACATAATAATCGCTACTGAATAGATTTTCAACCATGAGATGCAACTAAAACGTTTTGCTGTTATCATCGTCATTGGATCTTCATAACTCTAGTGTTGGTCTGATCGGACTGAGCGAAAGGGTATCAGAGAATCTCCACTGTTCGATAAGCATCGTCTGAACAGCAGGAGAGTACTCTTCGGACTATTCAAACATCACCACCCTTTTTGGTCGTTAGATCTAGATCAAACCATCAGTAAAACATATCTCTTCGGATAGTCCGAACATCACTAATAACCTTTCGATCGTTGGATGTACATCGAACAATCAGTAGAGCATGACTCTTCAGGCTAAACGATCGGATGAGTAACCCTTGGCCATTGGATCTGGATCGAATGACTGTCGGTCCACACCCCTTTGTTAATTGAATTCAGCAATGACTTCTATAACTCAAACCACCGCCGATCAATATCGTGCGAACCGTTTCAGCCCAGACGTTCGGACCATCCGAATGTTAAATCGCTCTCGGTCGCTGGATCTACATTAGACGCACAATAGATGATAACTGATCGAATGGTCCGAACATCACCATCGCTATTGGCCGTTGGATTTACATCGGATGCACAATAGATGATAACCCTTTGGCCGGTCTGAACATTCCTTGAACGCTGAGCCGCTCAATTCCACTTACTACTTCAACTTCGCATCTCAGCTGTCCAGAACATACCACTTCAATTGATCCCCAAATCTGATAAAACTCTTGGCCTGACAATACTCCCTCCTTCAAAGACCCTTGTCCTCAAGGGTAGCTTGGATCAATTCTTAATTCAGACCCATTTCTTGATGTACAACCCTTAGCCACTTCATATAATCTTAAATCGTTGCATTGGCCTTCAGATATCCCATTTGTTTTCATCAAATATTTCTCAATACCAGGATCCCACTGCTTGTATCCACAGTTTCCAAATACAGTTCCTAGCAAGGTAGGATATAGCCTGAATATATGTACTAAAATACATCAATCTGATCTTACAAGGCTAAAAATCATAGTAGGATTTATGGTCCCAATCCGATTTCTAAACATTTTACTCCTTTCCATGCTTATTTGTTCAACTAGTGTAATCAGTAGCAGCATATTACAATTTTTTTTGATAATTTTGTATTCTCCAAAAGCAAATAATGATTTCCAGGTAAACCTGGTATTGCCATGGCTATGAAGAGTATTTCCAAAAATCCGAGAGTGAGAACCATTGATAACCATAAGAATTCTTGGTTTACTCGATCTCATAAGGTTCATGCCAAAGATAGTCCAGATCATGCTTTTAGATTATAGTTTTGCATTTTGAAAGAACATCTTCTTAGCTTTCAGGATCTTACACATTTCCAGGAGCTTGTTGAGTGATGATTTCACTTTAAACTCAAACATTAGCCAAAGAAGTTGGTACTGGAGTTTATACTTAAGTGGTTCAGTTGGAGATTTTGATATGAACATTTTGCCTCCCTTCCTCTGAACTCTTCCATTCTGAATATAGCAAATTGTTTTTAGTCATGCCACACTTGAAAGAAAGAAATCAACCACTATGACCTCATTGAATGTTCCAATAGCCCTCATATGCGTGTCACTAATTGGCTCCATGATTTCCATAGAAGTGACAGTCCCCAAGAAAAATCTTGCCATGGCATATTGTTCAAGGCAAAAATAGTTGTTAAGACACATCAAGTAACTTGCATATGTCTCACTTCACCACAGATCTAAATGTGACAGACTCCATTTTTGGTCACAAAATTCAAGGGAATTTTCTATTGGCTATGATAATCATGAATATATTCAGCAACATTGAAGTGAAGGTCATTTACAAGCTCATAGCTTCCAATCAAGCAGTGTGTTAAGTCCTTTGTAAGATAACACCATTGCAAAGTATTCCCAAGTCTCTCAAAGTTTCAGCTTGGCAAAGCCAGAAGCTGCATTTGAAACATCCTCCTACTGAATCGCCACTTCCCTTAAATTCCTCCCACCTTCCAAAGTGCCAACCAAATGTATAAAGAATGATTCTTCAACTTGTAGGTTTGCTAGCACTTCCTGTGGCCGGATAATTGATAAATCAGAGCACTGTTGCTTGTAAGGATAGGGCTCATGAAATGACTTTGGAACAAATTCTTCTTCCTGTAGTTTAGACTTGTTTTCTGCCATAGATAATAATTGTGAGCTCTTATCAAGTTCTTCATGTGGCAGAGACTCAAAGGGTAAATTAAACATTGGGTTTTCATTTGCCTCCTTCTCTAGCTTGATTATCAAATATAGTGAGAAGTTGCTACTGTTTATATGGTTTCTCACTATCCTCTTATTCCTTTCTACATGCCCATGATCTCCTGGATTCCATGGCAAAGTTGGCCTTACATTACTTGTACATTTCAGTAATGGGGGTGACAAACCCCATGATTGTGCTTGTTCTGGTAACACAGCCACTACACTGACTTCACCCTCAAACAACACTATGCAAATTGCAGCTGGTATGTAGCCCAGCTTTCCTTGTTGTGATCTCCCTAAGGGTTTCCCCATGTTACTAAGGAATTCATAAGGAAAACATAGCATTTCTTTTAGCACAGAGTGAGGATCCATAATTTTGCCTTTCATCTCAGGTGCAAAAACAATTGAGTCATCAACACTCTTCCTGTCAACCTGATCATTCATTGACAATTGAGCCCAATTTAGGTACTTACCAGGAGGATCAAAACATAGTGATATATCTCCTTGAGCTTCTTGCTTTACAATCTGAGCATATTCCTCCATTGCACCATCTCGATCTCATCAAATAAATTGAAGGCATTGGAGAAAAATGAATCAAGACATATGTCATCATCTTTGACTAATGTTTCCTTCAAGTATTCAGAAGTGTCCTCAAGAGAGTGATCAAGATCGGATATTACACAACCATTGTCTTTTCTCAACTCAACAATAGATTCCGGCATTTCATCAAATAGATCAAAAGCATAATGAAAGAAATGTTTGAGCTCCTTTTGGATCTCTTCTTGCTCACGCTTCCGCTTCATCTCTTGAAACCATTTCTTGTTACGTTCAATCATGGCATCTAATTTAGCACTTATTTGATTAAATAGCTCTTGTTCTTCCTTTGCTCTACTAGAAGATTGAACTTGCTGCACATTAATATTTACTTCTGAATTCAACATTGTGTTAGTCGTTTCAGGAGCAAGTCTGGGTTTCCCCCTTTTTTTTCTTGTGGCATGGCATCTGCATAGGAAACCTTACATACTTCTATAGTAGTCGTGAAGCTCTGAGCCTGATGTGAATCATTCACAAATTGTATCATTTCTAGCCTTGCATATTGCACATCAAGTTGGCAACTAAATTCATAAAGATATTTTCCATGCAAAGAACTAATAGCTTGTGCTGCCATGTGTTTTGACTGGTACTAAATTAGCACAAGAGAACCACCAGGTATACTTGTCATTGGAGCTATCAATTCTACCAATCCATAAGGAGAGAATACTTGAGTGAGTACCTCAGTGGTCAATGGACAGTTTATGCCATGAATTGAAATTGAGAGAACTCTATCATTAATACTAGATATTTCATCAAACACATGGTGAGTATTGTACCTGACATCTCCATATCCACCATAGCCTGTTGCACCATAATTCCCAGTGCCATAACCCGAGCTAGTTGCATTAGGATTGCTGAAAGGCCCACCATACGCAGCACGAACACCTCCATATCCTCCAACTCCATAATTTCCATATGTCGTTTTACGGTTAGCATACACATATCCCTATCCATATCCAGTCGCACCACCACCATAACCACCGCCATTTCTTGTGTGTTGGCTCGCTGGGGATTGAAAACCACCAAAGTAATCCATCGATTTTACTTCACCTCCCTGATCCGAGTGTTTGACTTAGGAATTTTATCAGTGGACAACCCACCAACCTTCACCAAAACACACGAATCCTCAACTCCAAGGACAGTTCTGGAGCTCCTTTCCACCTGATCTATGTATTTCTGAGCTAGCTTTAGAATTTTATAGAGAGACTAGCCCTCGAACCCTCACTACTTAAGAAAAAACACTAGATCTGCAACATCTGGCCAAGAATTGGCTAACTCTGATACCATTTATCAGGACCCCAGGATAAGAGCCCAACAACAATCCAGATTGATCTGTTTGATAGTGTGAACTACAAAAACAACTAGATCTATGAACTACAGCTAGAACTAAGAACTACAAGAACTAAAGGTACTAAATGACGGCTAGGGTTTCATTTTTTTTGGATCTCCTCCCAAAAGAGTCTTACAAGCCTTTTTATACCGGCTGAAGCATTAACTAAAAGTAAAAGACAGTTGACGGTGGGTGAATAGTAATTACAAACAAGATAAAAGTATATAGTCGCTACTAAATAGATTTCCAACCATGGGATGCAACTAAAATATTTTGCTGTAATCCTCGTCATTGGATCTTCACAACTCTAGTGTTGGTTTGATTGGACTGAGCGAAAGGGTATCATAGAATCTCCACCGTTCGATAAGCATCGTCTGCACGGCATGAGAGGACTCTTCGTACTGTCCGAACATTGCCACCTCTTTCAGCCGTTAGATATGGATCGGACCATCAGTAAAGCATATCTCTTCGAATGGTCTGAACATCACCAATAACCTTTTGGCCGTTGGATGTACATCGGACGATCAATAGAGCGTGACTCTTCGAACTGAACGGTTGGCTGAGTAACCCTTGGCCGTTGGATCTGGATCGAATGACTGTCGGCACACACCCCTTTGTTAATTGAATTCAGCAACGACTTCCATAACTCAAACCACCATCCGATCAGTATCGTGCGAACCGTTTCAGCCCAGACGTTTAGACCATCTAAATGTCAAATCGCTCTCGCCCACTGGATCTACATCGGACGCGCAGCAGATGATAACTGTTCGGATGGTCCGAACATCACCATCGCTATTGGCCGCTAGATTTACATCGGACGCACAACAGATGATAACCCTTCGGCCGGTCCGAACATTCCCTGAACGCTGAGCTGCTCGATTTCACTTACCGCTTCAACTTCGCACCTCAGCCGTCTAGAGCATACCGCTTCAATTGATCACTAGATCTGATAAAACTCTTGGCTTGACAAGCTTGACCCTTCAAGGATTTCTCGCTGCTTTTCTTATAATCACCTCAGCAAAAGCCTTAGAATCCCCCCTGATTGTACCCGACCACACGTGCTCACCTCCACCAACACCAATCCGCAGTCACCGCTTAGACGTAGAAGCCGAAATCGCACTAGATTCAACAATTTGCCATGGAATTTGGCACCAACCACCACAAAAGCTAACCCTAGCGTATCTCACTGCCATTGATGGCATAGGAGAGGTGCTAGATGCTTGATCGGTCCGGGTGCTGCCCCTTAGAACCTACAGGATCTGAGGGCAAACCCGAGAAACCGCCGTAGCTACAGCTCCCACTGCAACAACAATCTACATGGGCTCGTGAAATCTCATGGGCCGCTACATGGCTTTCCTGCTAGCTGCATGCCACTCCATCACCTCGATCTCAACGATCGCCACGAGAAGATGAGATGAGGAAGACACCAAAATCGCGAGAGCCATCTCGACGATCCCTCTACGGATCGAATGGAGATATGTTCTTTTTTTTCATATTTATCGATTTGAGTATGTGGGAATGGGGAAAAAAATCAAATGCCAGCTCTCTCCTTCGCTTGTGCTGAATGCTTTCTTTTGTTATCCCATCTCTTTATTGCTTGTGCTGAATGCTCTCGACTTAGGAACATGACTTCCTATTTCCTTCTCCTTGTCCCTCTCATATTCCCATCGACATGACAAAGATCCAGAACACAAGGAGAGCACGAGAATGTTCTGAATCTTCATTATGTCAACGGGAACACGAGGAGGACAGAGAGAAGGGAACACGAAACCGCATTCTCAACTTAGAAAGCTTAATAACATGATGCACTGTGCTTTTCAGCTTATAATTTTTTTAAATAAATAAATAGAATAAAATAGTTTTTTATAATTGCTTCGGAGCAGTTTATCAAAGTAGACTTTTTGATAAATAGAATAGAATATTTTTTTGTATTATCGCTTTGAAACAGTTTATTTATCGGAGCAGACTTTTTTGAAAGGTGCGATCGGCATTAGTTCATTCTCTTGTGCGAACGTGCTGGGGCAAAAAGCACACACCCGGCAATGGTTGGCGAGATGAACACTGCGCGAACTATAGCAGCAGTACATGCGCCGACAGGGCGAATTTATGCCATCTTTTATTGAATGGTATCGTACACCAGACTACGGAGATGGAGAATCCTACGCTACCGAACACACGGCCGCACCACCGTACGCCGGGGGGGCGCCCAGCCGCCCACTTCCAGGTGGGCCCATACCGGTTACCCCACGTCCCTGTCGAACCACCCCACCGGCGCACGACGCCATGTCGCCGCTGATGCCCGGCCGCGTCCTCCTACTCGTGGTCCTCCGGCGTCTAGATCTCCGGCTCCGGCGGCACCTCCACGGCGGCCGCCGCCTCCGGGGGGTGGTGCTCCGGGCGGCACCCGGCGACGAAGTCGATCAGCTCCTTGCCAGACTCGTCGGCGCCGGCGGGCGGCGGCGAGATCCGGAGCAGCACGGCGACGGCCAGGAGGAAGAAGCCAGTGGAGACGAGCAGCGGCCAGAAGAAGGAGACCACGGCGCCGAGCCTGGGCCCGACGGCGGTGACCGACACCACGGCGGCGGCAACGAGCGCCACCACGGCCGCCGCCTGCAGCCGGTGCTCCCACATTAGCTCCCCGAGCTTCGCCTTGGTCGCCATCGGCGGCGCGAGCAGACCGAGAGAGATCTAGGAAGAGGAAGGAAGCTTCTGGTTCTGGAGCGAGCTAGCAACCTGAGCTAGGGCTTTGGCTCTAGGAGGAGACAGGTGGGGTTCTCTTCTCTCTCGGGGGAGAGATGGGAAGGAGGGATGGTGGTAAGCGTGGTGTTATCACAGACTGACGAGATTCGCCCTGCCGCCGCCCCCAGCCAAGGTTGTGTGCTCTTTTGGGCATATGTTTTTACTTGAGCCATTGCTGGACGGGGTGCCTGCCTTTCTAGCCGGAGTTTACCAAAATGCCCCCGCTCGAGAGATTTCGGCTGCTTTTTTAGGTGGCGATGTTTTAGCGATGAATTTTGATTTTTGAGTTTTTACTGTAGTTGATTTTTTTTACTGTAGTTGAGTTAGTAGATAGTGTAGTGAATAGTGAAAAAAAGCTGAAACTAGAAGCTGAAGCCGAAACGATCACCACCTTTTTAGTCTATTGACTTTTGGCTTTTTCTTTCTTCTTCTATAGTCAAAATAAATGATATGATTTTTGAAATAAATTCTCTAAATAGTTTTTTAAGTCTAAAATCCTATATGTTGTCCATATCAATATCTTCATCGTCTACTCTTATATCAAAAAACGTAAATAAAAGACACCAATCACAGTGAAAAAAGATTTCCTGGTGCTTGAGTTGTCCATGTAAATTGGTAGCTAGGTATGTCACTTCGGTTCATGTCAGGAATACCATATCCATTGTTTACGTGGCATAATTTATTATACACTAGGCGAGTCATACGGCCATAGTATTAGGCTAGATACCGTGTGTAGCCGTTAAATGTATTAGGATATATCTACACTAATATAAAAAACACAAATTTGATTAAACCTTTTGTCATCCAATTCCGTTAATACCCTTCTCTTCTGATGGTTATATCAATAAAATCCAATAACTACTATTGTAAGTTGGTTATGCCATCTGAATATCTGTACCATTGATTCAGCTCATCCAACGTGTACCATTGCAAGTTGATCGTGCTTGTCCCTTTAATCACGCGCATCCCCCAATCCCCGTGCCGCACCTAAACCTTGCCCAAATCCCGTCGCCCCCCAACCTGGCCCCAATCCACCACCGCTACCCTCTCTACTCCCGTGCCATCCATCTACTCCTCCACTCCACCCCCACGCCGCCCACATCCTTCGCCTCTGTGCTGCTCATGTCCTCTACCCCATAGCACCCCTACATCGTCCACCTCCTTCGCCCAACTCCACCCCCGCGCTGCCCCCTACTCCACCGCTCTGCCCCCCTCCACTGCCCCTACTCCGCTCCACCCCACATCATCCCCCTACTCCATCTCTCCGCTCCCTACTCTGCTCTGCCCCCTACTCCGTCGCTCTACCCCCTACTTTGCCCCCTACTTTGCTGCCCCGCGCCCCCTCCATCCCGGCGCTAGTAGGTGGGTCCCGCCTCCTCCGACGCTGTCTAGTTCTATGCCCTCACCTACGGCGGTGGCATCATCTCCATGAGCCTTCTCCTCTGCATCCTTTCATTCTTCTCGTCACTTAGCCAGGAGGGAAGCCAAGTATGATGGGGGTTGTCTTGTAGGGGATATGATTTCCTGCAAGTTGAGCGTCAGCGATGGGTGCATGATAGCGATGATGACATAGGCCTCTACCAAGGTTGCCTCTTCCATTCTATATCTATGCTTTCCCCCTATTGTTTTTTCTTGATCCACACAACATGTGGACAAGTTAATAGTCTTGCTTGTATTGTCTGTGTAGCAAATTACTTGTGCTTGCTCAATTAAGCCTGTATCAAGATTTGGTATATGCATCATAGTACCAGTTTCGTAAGGTGATTCTGTCAGCACCCCCTGCTCCAGCACGAGGACACCTATGATCCTGTCCGTCGGCAACCCCCTCCAACCCGACGCCACCATTGAACCATATTGCCAGTGACCCCACGTTCATGTCCGACGCTCCCGTGTTGACCCTCCTTCGCCCACTAGCATGGTGACCCTTCTTCGCCGATCAGCTATGCGTCATGCTTGATGAGTTTAATTCGTATTTTCAATAATGTCTCTCATACAGGTTACACAACCCATCTACAACTCACGGGGATACAATACAACAATCATGCCTCGACTAACACAATATCTATGACACTTGAGTTACAACCATCTCCGCTACCAAATGCTCTTTGCGAAAGTATTGCCCAACAATCATCTTTAGATAAAGAACTCAACTTGTATGGTGCAATAGTATGCACAGCTCTGCAGTATTTTCTGTATACCCCGCATCATTTCCCTCAATTGACATAACTGGCTTTTGTCTACACTCCATAGGCCATCCAAGACAATAAGACATCTTTTGTGATGAAGTACTTCTTGCAGATGACTATTTGTGAAATGAATGTTATCTTCATCATTCTCTTTATCTTTTGAGGTTCCTTCCTCTATTTTGTTAGCTTGTGAAATTATATCACTAGCAATATTATTAAAATCAAAGTTCATATTTAAATTGACCCATATACGAAGATCAAAGTTCAATTCTTCGCCTTGGTCATTGAAAATTATCCTAGATTTTTTTAATGTTGCTTCTTTTAGTAAGTTTTTAGCTGCTTTTGTGGAAGTTTTTTTTAATGTTGCTTCTTTTAGAAGGTTTTTAGTTGCTTTTGTGGATGAAATCATGTATAAGGCATGGACGATGCCCAGAGGTAACCACCACTTTGACATGCAAAGAGTTCCTGGAGGTAATAACTAAGCAGGTAGGATTTCAATTTTACTGCAACAAGCCTTGTCTAATTCCTGTGCCTTCTTTGGCTGCTCACCATGTGTTTGATGTAATGCGTAAAGAAAACACCTTTGCTATAGGTTATTTCTTTCAGTCAGATTATCGAGATTTACAATGGGAAAGGAATAAAATAGTAGAAAAGCAAACAACATATCTTTCATGAAAATGATAAAAAGTTCTGAATTACCAAATTAGAATAGAATGCATTACAGCATTAGACATACATATTTAACTGACCATGTAAAAGTAGCTACTGCTATATGCAATTTTTTTAGATGATGTTACATGCAGATTCTTATTGCCACAAGTGATTGTTGCAGATTATTGACATTGAAAGTAGCAAGAGCTGCTCCCTCCAGTTTGTCCATTTTAACTTAATATATATGTTTAGGTTTTTCCAAGAGGGTAAGCATGAGTTCAGATAGTACCTGTAGATTTTCTACTGACTAGTATGTTCCCTCCTTGCATGCATTTTCTGAGTACATTCAAGATCGATCTAAAGACCTATTACTATCGTGTATGGGTGGACAAGGTACTGTTCCATATCATTTCAATTTTTGTATTTGCACGAAAAGGTCTGATTTATGTTAGCATGCAGTTATCAATCAAGATGTGAAGATAATATGTAGGTTAGATAATCGGTAGGATGAAAAACTATGTACAATCTCAGGTTTATACAACACAGCTTCATACGTATTCTTGTAAACACATAAAAATAAGCTTTGTCAAATTAGTGAACAACTATTTAATTACCAAGAAGTTGTTTAAGCAATACTTGATCATGGTTCATGAGCAATACAGATCTTCTCATCCAATATTGTAGGTAATGGTAATATGTTGATGGGAATCTAGGCATGATAAATAAGCAAAAAGGCTGTAAAATCTGTCCTAAGGTAAGGCCTCATATCCATCTACCCCATTCCTTTTGTTAACAGCTAAACTGGAAAAACTTTGTATAGGATTCGGGCATCCATGGTTGCCAGCTTCTAAAAAGCGTTGCTTTCATTATACATCAGTTGGCATAGAAATGTTGTAATGTGCTAAGTTCAGCTCTTGGATATTGATAAAAAAGAAATTCTTGGATAAATGTTTCAATTGGATTTTTAATGGCAGGAGACCAGATATGCTCCTGTTATGATTCGAGCTAGAAGGTTTTTTCATAGATATACTGTTTGCACGAAATCGAAATAAAAGCAATGTCTTTTGGTACACTTTGTCGAATTGACAAACAATTCACAGATTATAGAGTTGTCGAAATGACGTTGCAATATTCATGATTTAGTATGTGCTTAAGATGATTCATTTCTTAAAAATTCTGGAATAAATGAATTTCGGTCTTCAATTCTTTTGACGTGTGTTCCGCGTGCACGCTTACTAGTGATAAACAAAAGATATTGCGACATGTAGAGTTCTAATATTAGCGTTGGCGGGGCTGTTAAATTTTCTAAACCGCATTCTCTGTTCTAACTTTTTTCCGACAGAAGGCTTCCACCACTCCATTAGAACATCTCGCTCCATAGGGTCACACTGAGCATCATTGGTGTGCTCTGATCGTCTTCTCACCAAAACGCCGTGGTTTTCCATCATGTTTGCCACGACAGCCGGATCATAGCTTGTTGGAGAAGTTAGCACACAACACACATGTACTTAATTACTTAGATCATTTGATGTTGGCAGCCTAAGGGGTTGATCGGAATAGAGATGGCTTTTGGTTTTTTGAAAAATATCAGAATCGATCAAAAACATCAGAAATGAGTTGGTTTATTGAGTATAATTAAATGTAGAAAATGTAAAAACCGAAAATAAAAACGAAAAAAGTATAAGTAATTTTTAAAAAACGGAAAAAATAAATTTTATCAGTGTGCAGTCGTAGCTACGATGACTTCTGTAAATAAATAATTGCTAACGCCAGCGATGGGAGAAGCCAACTTGATCGGCCCCTAAGAGTGCCGTTTTACAGGGAAAAATACATCATCATTGTTTACGATCAAGCAAAGAAAAGCCAGTCACAACCGGTGAGGTGCTAAGGGTGATCGTTTTAGCGATGGCTTTTGGCTTTTAGCTGAAATTTCATCAGAGTGGCTTTTTCTTGTCAGAATGAGTTAGTGGATAGTGTAGTGAATATTGAAAAAAAGCTGAAGTTAGAAGTTGAAGCTGAAAAAAAGCTAACTTGAGCGGGGCCTAAGAAAGATAGCTCAGACTGAGTTGAGGTAAAGGACGAGATCCAGCGCAAATGGAAGGACGACTTCTACCTTAGGGCGTTTCCAATAAGATTGAGTCAGTTAGCTATTTACATATACACATCAGCATATATCCTATGTGGAAGAAAGAGAGTATGAAAAAAAATCGAGTCAGCTATTCTTTCGTCTCTAGTCTCGCTTACAAAGTGAGGCAGCATCTATAAATTATAGTCTTTTTCTCTATGTGCATGTAAGCATCAAATAGCTATTCTTATAGATAGTTCTTTGAAATGCTAGTTTTTAGTGTGTAATCTATAAATAATGTGAAAGTTTTCTAGTTAGTACTTAGTTAGGACTGTTAAAAGATGCTCTTAGAGAGGGTATTTTGGGGAAGTGTGATCTATCAGAGCTCCTTGGATTGTCAGGGGCCCGTCTGGCGTGGCGAGGGGCTGCACGCAGTGGCACAAATCAAGATGTGCATACGACCGGACGCGCTGCTTTGCTCACGTGGAAGGCAGTCGCGCTTCACCTGTTCCCCCCGTGGCCTTCCGATCTCGCGACCTGAACGTTTTTTTTTCTTGTTTCGATTTGGCACTCCGATTCCAGATAAAAACAATCAATAACAAAAATTCACTACTAGGAAAGAAGGGACACGATCAAAACACACCGTAATCCGTACTCGAGTGTGGCCCGTGCCTCCACGGGATGGGCGGCAGACGCACAAGCCACAGGACGAGAGCCACATGTCCTAAACGTGGTGGTGCTTGTACATTTTGTCACCGTCCTATGTGTTTTTCTTATGAAACACTATCACTTTTTGCATGTGTAGCCGCAGCGGCTAATAGTACGATAAGGCCGCTGTTCAATTCTGTGATTGCTTTTGCCTTTTACTTTTTGGTTAAAATAACATTATAACAGCTATAAATAATCATAACTAAAGATAAATATGTTCAATTGGGTTGTTAGCTTTAATTTAGGAAAAACTAAAATTAATCTAGAGAAATTATGAAATAACTTACGATGAAACTATGTTGATGCAGTCTGATATGTATAGCCTATATGCATCAGTGCATGACAACATGTAGTCATTGTCTAGTACCTATTGTCTCGTCAACTTGGTTCCCACCGCATGCTCCCTCTCTGGCTCTTAGGTGACAGTGTCGTTTGTTTGCTTCTTGCAGACGTATGGTTGCTTTTCATGGCTATGCTTCTTGCTGCTGAGGTAAGCTAGAGGCCAAAGTTGCTCTCAACCCCTTACCAAGTCACTTGGTGGCCAATTGCTCATCGATCTCGTGCGTCAGTGCCGCTGGGTTTGGTAATTTTGGTTTGGATTAGCGGAGCCTAAGAGAGACGCAAAGAGAAGGGGGAGAGGGGATATGTTAGGGTTTGAGGGGTCTACCGATGGGCCAACGGGCCAGTCTGATGAGGGGGCAGATGGGTTATTAGGCCACACTATTTTAGTTAAATTGGAGATGGAAGGTGTGGGAGTAGGTTAAAATCAACTGAAGGAGGGGAGGTGTGGGAGCGGGTTGAAATCAATTGGAGGTACAAATATAAAATATTTTGTTTAATTATCAGTATATATGTGTAATATACCTACAAAATATTAGGTATTACACAAAAAATGGGGGTATTCAACTAAATACCCTTGAATTACATTGGGTCCATCCATGGCGTGGCAAGTGCATTTTTCTAATGTACGTATAAGCATAATCAGTGTAACACATACATCACGCCACCAACGATGCTGCAATCGCGTCATGTGTCATGTCCATATCCACAGCTTTCCCATCATGTGCAACATGGTCTGCAGGATCTTGTGCTAGACCTACATCTCCTCCATGCTGCCCTGGTAGGTCTACTACCTGCAATTCGTAGTCTACAATGAAATTGTGTAACACCATCATTGCGATAATTATGGCCTTCTGTTTTTGTGCGTTGTAGCTAAGAATGTTGTCTAGAATACGCCACTTCATCTTACACTTGCCAAATACCCGCTCAACGATGTTGCGTGAGGAGGAATGATAGAAGTTGAATACCTTGTGCATCCCCTTGGGTTGATTGCTATTTTGAAACTCTAAAATATAGTACCTTTGGTCCCGATAAGGAGCTAGGTACCCGACCTATTTGGGTAGACAGAGTCCACGAGGTAGTACCTAGATGAATCATGTTAGATGCCAAATTATGTTGTTTCATAAAAAAAGGACATGACATATTACGCACTGTTGGGTCATACTTGCAAGTGGAATAGAGAACCGGTGTCCATAGTTCACAAGTGTTTTCTATAGGACACATGTGTCGTGCATAGATCTTAGCCATTCGACACATACCATGAGTACATACCATGAGTACATTTTAACTGGTGTACCCGTGCCTGTTGAAATGCCTAACACTCTTCTCGAATGGGACCATAATTTGCACAAGGGTCCCATCGATCACCCCGATGCAGTTACGGAAGTGTGGATAGAACCCCCGCTACAGTAGGCTTGGATGCACAATCTGGAAAGTTGGATCAGCAGGTGCAATATTCATAGCAGCCAATCTATTCACACACTTGAGCATGTGTGTAAACTTTTCTTAATAGTTCCTACTGAGTGCACAGGAACGTTGGTTCAAATGTCTGTTGAGTGCTTGAACTAGTTGACACCCTACCTGTTGGACTGAGGTGTGCCACATGTCCATAGGAACAGATCAAGTGCATCTCTAGAGGAAACTTGTATAGTAGATTGCAGCTGTAGTTTGCAACCAATGTGTTGTGCAACATATAAAACATTGACCTTCACATCACGAACACATCGTAGCATCGCTGATTGTCAGCAAGTTGTTGTTCTACCCATTGAATCTCAATCATTAGACGAATTCTCAGTAAGGGCCTAGTCGATGAGCTTGCGTCGTCATCTGCGCATGCGAAGGCAGCGTAGGCTAGCAGTGCGAAGGAGCTAGTAGAGACGTTTTTGTTGTCACTGCCTCCACTGGCCAACCCTGTCACACATCTCTGCAGGAAACAATTAACGAATGGACATTCAATGGCTGGTGAAACAGATATCTGAAACATAACAATATCTTGATAACCAAAAGTAATAACATGAATTGTGGACTGAACGATAACATGCAATTCCGATAAAATAACTCAAGTCCGAAACAATAGTCCATAACATTACAATGCATGACATAGCAACAAAATACGAGGTTTATGTAGTGCGAGAAACAACACAAGTTAACGATCGAAAATGGAATGCGCAACATGGAATGGCAATTGAAACATGGACCACCCAAACAAGGATAGAATTTCTCAAGGCATGTTCTTCAGACAGTCCCATATCCTCCTGATCCAATTGAGCCATCCCTCATCTATTTTCATGGTGAGGAAGCCACTACGACATTCTTTCTTCATGAATAGTTGGCTAGGTAGTAATGCTCGTCTGTGTCCTCTCCAGCCCCAGCCTGCTCAACAATTGCCATAAGCCGAGAGAGCTCCTCCCTCATTGGTTCGTGCATAGGGGAAGTCGCGCACATACTGGACGCATCAGTTGCTGTGATGTACTTCTTCTCATACAGGTTGATGAGTCGCTTGAGCTCGGTATCATGGTCAATTGACATGCCCTTTTTGTTGTCACTACACAGGGACGAGGACACCCACGGGAGCTTGCCTTGGGACAGCCCTGCACTGCCACCTTGTAGGGTGGTCTCGAGGATGCCCTTCTCGTTCTCCGACGGCAATGCATCAACATCAGGCACAAAAGTGTGCTCACTCATGCACATCGCGATGCCGAACATGATTTCCATGAGGTTTTCATTTTCGAGTGGTCATTTCTTGAACTTGAGCATGGAGGGCTTGCCCTACAAAACCAGAAAATTTGGCATGCATCAAATGAGCGATGGATTATAGTGCAAGCAAAATGAAAGTAAGATTAAACGAAGGTTACATAGGACATGCACCGTGGCTGCCTACGCCTACCACCGGTCATCAACGATGATGGAGCCAATATCCAGATTGACCCCAAGGCCGGTGGCACGCTGCTTTAAGGTTGTCCCACTTATTCTTCATTTGCTTCTAAAGGTATGTGCTGCTAATGTGCTCGGGGAACTTCCTGTAAAGGTTGTCGTAACCCTTCATGTTGAGACACATGAAGGGATGGTTGTTTGCGGAGACCTCCACATATTCTCCAAGAAAATGCATGTGCACTCCATGCCCCACATTGCCACGGCCTTATCCATCTGCGTCGATGCGAAAGAAGCTATTCTGACCAAGAAATCAAGAAATTGAGACCACATGCCATGTAGAAGAAAACTAAGCAACAAAGAGGATTCTCAACAAATCAAACTGATAAAATGGCATTGTTGATAGTACCAAGCAACAAATCGGAAGCAACAACCCATGTCGACACAACAAATCGGAGGTAATGAACAATATGCCCGACAAATCAAAATCAAGAACTTGAAAGCAACATCAACGAACCTCAGTATGACGGGGGAGCCAGAGGTGGGGATGGAGGTCGTGGAGGCGTTGGGTGCGAGGATGGGGGGAGCCAGAACTGGGGACGAAGCTCACTGTAATGGGGGAGCTAGAGGCATGGGTGAAGGTTACTATGATGGGGAGCTGGATGCAAGGATTGGGGAGCCGGACATGGAGTTGGAGGGCACAAAAGAGTGCTACCTCACTGGATCTGATGAAGGCAGCAAGGTCAGAGGGGGTGGTGGACAATGTGGGCCAGCGAGTGAGATAGGAGTTGGGAAAGGTGGCGAGAGAAAGCATGAGGGAGCAAAGTGCCGGTGTTCCCCTAGGCCTTATCCATTCACTCTGGTTCTACTGGCTTTGATCGCACGCTAGCAGCTTCCCAGTAGCTATGGCACAAGTCGAACCATTCCAACCCACATCTAGCTTTGCAAAGCCAGAAGCTGATGCTGGTTGGAACGAGTTAGATTAGATTTGAGCAAAATTTGGCCCTTAATAGAAGTCTAATCGTTGGATTCGACTCTTGAATTGAGGCTCGTTTCCTTTAGAAATTCCAAAGCATGTATGGTTTAGAACTATATTGCCTAGCTAAGTAGAGGAAAGACAATTTATAGCCCTTTCTTTTCAGCTTATGGTTTCTGATTTCCCCCAAAACAAATAAACGGGATGACTTCTCCCCTGCCTTTTCGAAGAGATTTATTGGAACAGCCTTTTTACAGCGACTCATTTGTTTGCTAGCATTTGGTACATTCGCATAAGCACCCGTGTTAGCGCCAAAAGTCATTAGCGCAACCATAAACCACAGCAAAAAAAAACCCACCCGGTAGAGTTCTTGCCACTCGTTGAAACATGTGATACATGGCATGGGGATGACATGATGAGGACTTTAGCTAAACACACACGTGCACACACGTACGTATTCGTGTATTTTCGCGTGAAAAATCATGTGTCATAGCGCATCTCCTAGCACATTAAATCCATCTTTTATTTTGCTAAACTATGCATTGTCTCTCTTAATTCTGTTTGAATGCGATTTCAAATAGCTAGATTAATTTGATTTTATTTGTGATTAATGGCGTTAGTTACTAGAAAGTAATTGCCATGTGTCTTTAAGAGGACCGAGAGGCGTCCAGGTTCACTAACTGAATTTCTCTATTCCTCTCCCACATCTTCTTTCTCCTCTGGTGAGTTGTGTTAGAGTATTTAGCAATTGAACCTCACTAGCCTTCCTCTTCAGTGTGCATTGGGAAGGAGGGTGAGTGGTATCTCTAAGTCGTTGCTGTAGAGAACACCTGCACGGGCAGTAATAAGGTTTCTGGGTAGCGCACATCCGTGTGACCGCTCGCTTCACTGCTTCCACTATGTTTTTGTACTGCATCGAGCCCGCGCTCCTTATTCTTCATCATGCCTAATTGTAAGTCATTTGTGTGACTAATCGACTCTGTTATATAATATTCTTGAGCATAGTTCAAAGTACAATATGCTGGTTGTTGTTAGTATCAATTTATACATCACTAATTATTTGCGATATTTGCCTCATAATAAAATAATAAAATTTGGAATGAAAATATTATGCATATTTGGTTGAATCACTAATTGGCTGGGGTGCCGCACGCTCTTATGCACCTTGCTCCTCAGGCGTAGTCCTCTAGTGAGTGGCTGAATCAGAGCGAGGTTGGTGGGGATGATAGGGGTTCGGGAGGAGTTCGGGCATGGACCACTGTTGCTACTATAGTCCGCTCAAGCTCAGTGACCATGGCATCCTTGTCACACTCTACTGCAGCCAAGCCCTTCTCGCACTTGGTGAGCTAAGTGTAGGAAGTCTCAACTTGGCTATAGCCAGCGGTGAGGAGCTAGCAGAGGTTCGAGATCTCATCTAGAGTCTCAGTATATGTGGCTCCCATAGCTTAGGTGAACTGGACCTGGTGGGTCAATAGCAGGTCATCCTTGAAACCAGGGACGAACGTCTCGTCACACAGTACTCCTTCCTGGAGGGATGGATAGAAGCAAAACGGGGAGTTCGGTGTGACGGCCTTGTGGATCTCGCATAGGCGAGCACAAGCCAAGCGGGTGGTGTCCTGAAGGGCGCTGATGGAAGTGCTCCTCAGGTGCTCTAAGTGGAAGGTGCACTCGTATTCTCTTGCATACAAGAAGACTTCCATCATCCAGGCCTGTCTATCTTCTTTCTAGGTGTTTCGTCCTCTGAAGATGGGATGGTACTAGTAACGCAGGTACTGCATTAGTTTGTGCAGTATGTTGATAAACTTTGCTTCGTCCTCTCCATGTGTGAAATAGTCACATGGCCCAATGTCATCTAATTCAACCATCTATAGTTGAATAGAAGGGTATTAGTAATAATTTAGCTATTTTTGGCCCGTATTTCTACAGCTATTTACAACAAGTAAGCATGGCTACTTACAGAAACACATCCGTCAACTAAACAAGGCTACTTAATGCATTCTATATTAAAAAAACCACAGTTATGCTAACGAAACGTTAACGATATATTAAATGCATTGCTCACATGCGAATGAAGCATATCTTTTTCTGAAAGTTTTCACCAGCTTCATAATGTTTTCAACTATGAAGGATTACAGGTGTGCTCTCACGAAGCAGGAAATCTCTCTTTTCTTTCCTTTCTCTCCCTCACTACGCTCTCGCTTGACAGAAAATCGATAGTGGTTCGCATTTTATACGCGTGCATGAGAACGCAACGCAAATTAACACGCAAATAAAATGAGAATCTAACGCCGCATTGCCGCGTTGCGTCGTGTAATTATCCACAAGATTCTCTCACGTCAGGAGGCAAACCGCACATGGACACTGCCCCGTGATTCCCAACACGTGCTTGCCTACCCGTGAATCTTGGTTAGCTGCCGAGCCAGTGCATGTTATCATCAACCTATCGAGCAAGGGCAGCTCAGCCGCGCTTGCTGCCGCGCCTACCACTCGTCCTCTCATGCAAGATTGCCTTGCTGCATGCCACATGGCCTTCTGAGCTAGGGTGGCGTGGTAGTTGACATATGTCGTCTGCTATGTCTTTCGAGCTTAGGGAGAGGGCTATTTTTGCAAAAAAAATGGTGTTAGGGGCTAAAATTGAAAAAAAAAATATTGCAACAATGATAGATATGTGAATAATTCTTATTTTCTTCTTGTTTGGCAAACGACTATATGTGCCGTTATGTGTCACGTACAAATGATGACTACTTTCCTAGCTTTTCGCCGTGACACAACATTGAAATACTCTTGTCACAAATATATGTCATTTTGACTATTGATATAATCCCCAAAATACAACTTTGATCACTAATTTATATTGCAATATATTTATAAAACCCAATAAAATTATTATATTATAAAAGTATTTTTCAAAACACACACACACACATATATATATATATATAATTTTCATGCATACAATCTAAATATTTAAATTATTAATAGTCAAAGTTTTAAAATTTTGACTACACATAACCTAAAATAATATATATTTACAACCAAATGGAGTACAATATAGTCAAAGTTTTAAACTTTTATTTGTACGTAACCCAAAATAATATGTATTTACGACGAAACGGAATACAATAGAGCGATGTGTATTTCACCGGTTTCTCGTAATGTAATGTAAGCTTTGTATGTTCACTATGCAAGTACTGGTCGATGATTATTGCAGCTAACTTCTGTTGCCGTAGGAGACTTGACTCTGCTACATCAACACGCTGGATTCTTCCATATATATATGACGCGATAAACCAGCAACTGAATACACATCCTCCAATCCCTACATTTGGAGAAGGCAGTCGGAAGGGTGGGGTATTCTGATCAACATACGATAAGCAGAAATATATATGATAAAACCAACATTGGTATATCTCCCGTCCATGGGATTACCCACAAAGAACAGTGCCACGTAAAAATTTTAAAAATCGTTTTACAATATAAAGCATTCCGAACTTAATCTTCTACACAAAATCTCCGGCCTCTTCTTCATCAGAATCATCTTGCTGTCTAGCTTGCTCAGCGTATTCATCGAGTGATGATGCAGCCGGGAAAATGTCACCTTCTCGACTTCTGTCAGCAATCTTTGGGACCGACGGCCCACTCTCCCCTTTGTTCATCTGCAAAGGAAATGTTAAACTTGATGAGAATTCGTGGAATTAACAGTTCAGGAAGTTTGTGTGCAAATAAACGGATGAATCAGCAGTGATGAAAACAAGATAAAGAAAATGATCTGGAGATCCAATTTGGTTACTGAAATCAAAATTAGAACATTGAACTGGAGTTTCAATTCCAACAAGTTTATAAACTATGATAATTTAAAATCTTATTTCACTTGCATCTCGACAACTTCGAGTCACAATTGACAGCGTTTTGGATTTGAATGTACCACCAGCTTGCTTTAACCATCGATGTTTCAAAGCAGAATTTCACATCCCATGTATGGTGGACTTTCATTGATGCCGGCCATTCTATATATACCACAACAGGAGGAAAATTCCCATTTAATTCAAGCCATAAAGCATTTCTATATTGCATCAAAGCTTCTTTGTTAACACATAGTACTACTCTTCAACCTCAAAAATGTCAAAGTATTTAGTATCTGGTAATGCTCAATATGAGTATTGATCTGAGCAGGGTATAGATTAATTTTCCCAAGCAATGGCATTTGATTGTTATACCATGGATCTAAGCTTACTTAAAGGGGGAAAATGGTTGGTTTAAATTTCATAGACGAAGATAAATGCTTGACATAGCTTAAGCTAAAGATGATTTGATCTAGGTCCTATAGGACTGTTGCAAAAGGGGGAAATCAACAGCAGTTCACAGGTGAGACCAAATGGTGCACCTGTTTTGTTTCCTCAACAACAGATATGCGCTTACAAATATAGTGTTTTCTTACATCATACAGATTTTATCTTCCATGTTTTATAATTCGGATGGCTGCATAATTCGAGATGTTTACTTATGTTGCAACTTTACAAAGAATGAATATGTGAGCAGAATTATGCGAAAACAGGACAACAGGAAGAATGAAGAATTTGGGGATCGGACAGGACATGTTTCTGCATTTGCATATATGATCTTTGTGAGGGGCAAATCGATCTACTATAGGATTGATATAGCTGTGGCTGCGGGCATGGCTATGCAGAAAAGCTCCTGCCTCCAGGACTATCTTCTAATGGACCATTATCAGTCAAATTGTTTCAAAACACTGCTGAAACATGGAATTTCAAACAAATCTTTATATTTCCATGTTCGGGTTTAGTGAATAGCATATTATAGAATTCTGGATTAGTAAGCAAGCCTTGACTATTCCAATCTGCAAGACGACCAGTGTCCACCTAGGCGCTAGTCGAGCGCCAGACCGGCGATTAGCGCCTAATCGCCGCCTAGGCGGACAAGGCACCACCCTCCCACCTAGCGCCTAGGCGCCGCCTAGGGGATCAGTGAAGACGACAGCAGATTGACTTCCCCCCCTAATTGTTGCCAACCCAACAGATATTTAAGCACTTGAGTAGTTATGCCAAGAGCTGACTATGTAGTCCAATAACATGGAATATCATGCATCATCTTAAAATCTAATGGTACATCTTGGAACAACAAAATATGCATATAATATCCACAACAAGAACAAGAGAACTTGTGTATTTTCTTTTTAGATGAAACATCAGTACTAAGACAATGCACCCATTCCTAAGCAAAGAACATCAGTAATCCCACTTGACCAGAGCTATAATCCCACGAAAAAAGATCTAGAAGGGCAAATCAAGGGTGTATGCGGGAGAATTGTGGAGATTATGCTGATATGATGAGTGCAATTAGTATAGCTATGAGCAAATCTGTCTGTTCTGATTCCTGTGTACTACCACGCTGCTGCCTTACATAAGTTATCGGAAACAATTGATGTAATTTAAGCCTCCCTTGAAGGCCGTCTTCCCCTATGACTATCCAAGTAATGATACCAGGATGTACTATGAAATAGAAGATGCAATTGTAAGTACAAGATATCCAGAGTTAGTTTAACAATCACACTGGAAATTTCCTCCTAGGTCATTTCAGACTTAGCATCAAGTACATCATAACATATCAGAATCAAGAGCGTAAAAATAAAATTTCCTTCAGTGAGAAAAGTTGATTAGTAACTACTCACAAGTCGAATAAGTGTGCGCCGCTCCCTCTCCCTAGCACCTTTGATGGCCTACATAATAATTCACTGATCAGCACAAAACAAACAAATTTCTCAAGGTTCACAACAATCCCCCTCCAAATATAACACAATCAAACCTCCTCTAGTGCCTTGCGTTCACTCTCCTCTTCATCAGCATCCCTACAAAACAGCACCAAAATTGTTACATCCCTAGAATACACTAACGAATTGCTCAAATTTTAGCTATCACGTGGCTATGCCAATACTACTATCACAGCAAAAATAAGTAGCAGGGATAACCTTCCAACAAGCTCCTTAACACGAGTGCAACACTTGGCACAAATGCCAAGGTCCTTGGAGCAAGCTGCATCGAGCAGAGCCAAAACAAATCAGTAACAATACAGTACATCACTACTACCATAATGAAATACAATCGAGCAGCCAAAATTCACCCGAGCAGACGTTGTGGTACGCCTGCCGGACGTTCCGTTTCCCACACTTCTGACTGCCAAAACAAAAGAACCATCAACAACCATTACTAGTTATTATCCACTCTTCCATCCTTCCAGTATATGTGGTAAACACGAAAAGGGCAGGAAAGCTACCATTTTGCGGGCTCAACAATCGGCTTGTACTTTCCGTATCTGCAAGAGAGGGAGAGAGGGAGAGAGAGAGACGAACGGATCAGACCCGGAACAAAGAAACTAACCAATCAAGAAACAGAGGAGAACGAATCCCTCCCGGACCTGCGTTTCCAGTCGATTTGGTCCCGGCAGCGCGGGCAGACGCCGGTGATCTCCGCCAAAGGCCGGAACCTGCCGCCGGGCTCCTGCGCGAGCAGAGAGGCGACGATTCCAACAGTATAAGATTCGACAAGAAATACGAGCAAGAGGGAGAGGGAGGTGGGTGTCGCGGACTTACGGTCTCGTTGATCTTCTGGCCGAGGTTGGGCTTCCACGCGAAGCGGTTCTGGTGCTTCGGGGGACCCTGCCGCTTCGACATCTCCCCCTCCCTTCTCTCCGCCTCGCGCCGCCGCCGCCGGGGTTTCTCTTCTCGCGGAGCCAACCCTTGAAACCTCGCTGCGGCCAATGGCGTTCCCGTCCGATTATACAATCACAACGACGTCTAATGGGCTAAAGACGACCAAGCATTAGAGCCAGCAAATTTCCCATTGGACTTGGCGGCCCATATTCGGGCACATAGAGGCCCATCGTTGCTAGGCCAGCCAGCCCTGTAACGGCAAGGCAGGAAGGAATCCAGCGATCTGCCGATCGAGCCCCCACTCCCCGCGTCGGAAGTCGGAACTGATCAACAAAACCCCCACCGGACAAGGCCACCACCGGCGGCCACCGCCCGAGGTGGGGTACGGCGGCAGGGACAGCCAACCAGAGCCCTGGTGGAAGCTAGCTAGGTAGCATGGCCAAGCGGAGGGGGCTGCTGCGGTGCCAGTCCCTCCTCACGCAGCAAGCCCTCCGCGGCGCCACACCAAAACCCAGACCCCCACCGCCGCCTCCTCCACTCCCCCTCCCCCTCCCCGTCGTCGCAGCTCCTATGGCGCTGTGCCGGCAGAGCCGGCTCGCTCCTGCCGATGAGCGCCGTAGCCATCGCGGCGGCCGCGCGGTGCCGGCTCGCTCGACCTCTTCTCGCGGCAGCGCAGGAGGGCCTCTGGGCCGCTCTTCTCCAAGTTCCTCTGTGGCGTGCCTTGGTGAGATGTCAGCTTGTACGATTTTAATGCAGGGAAGAAATTTTTGGTCGTTTGGTGTCTCCGGAGGGCTCACTGGATTCCATCCGCTGACGGGGTGGTGTTGATGCTTATCAGCGCCAATGTGGCCGTCTTCATGCTCTGGCGCCTGGCCGACCCAAGGTTCATGAGGAAGCATTTCATGGTTACTGATCAATCGAGGGAGTTTTGCTTTGGTTTCCAAAGTGGTTGATGAAGCGTGACATGATGACTGTTGTGACGAGCAGATTTCGCTGGACAATTTCAAGAGCGGGCGGTTGCGCACATTGCTCACGAGTGCCTTCAGCAACGTAGAGGCTGGTCACCTCTTCACCAATATGTTCAGCCTCTGTTTCTTTGGGACAAGTGTAAGATGTCCACTCGTCTGTTCTGTTCTTATGATGTAGAAACATGTAATAGTGTTTGTGAGGTTCAAATGGGAATAAATATGCAATGGGTACGCATAACCCTAGGTTTCATTTGTGCTATTATCCATATTCTTAAACCCAAAAAGGAAACAAGGGAAGAGATAAGTTGTGAATTGTTGATAACCCCTAGGAAAGAAAAAGGCCAGTCTCAGTAGAGATCATTTATTTCTGATTTCCCCTGAATGCACCACCCTGTTGTGGAACATCTTCAACCACAGCCCCTGAGAATTTCATGTAGAAGATGTTCAACACACAATGAACATCTGAAGTTAGCTTTATTGTATTCCCAGTCACACAAACAACATCTTCTTGTAGAGTGTAGACTAGCAACATGCAAACATCCTCTAGTACTTGAGCTGACACATGATTTAGGAGTTTTTGCAATAATATGCGCTTAAATAATACTCTTCTGAATTGCACCTTTTCATTGGACTGGTGATGTGTTTATCTATATTTCAAGTGAGTCTGCAGTACCACCCACTTATTTCCAGAAGAGAAGCTGGACGCACATGGCCATGTAAGTTTAAGAAGCAGCATTATATTTGACAGTAGTGAATTTGCTTGAGCATATTTTCTTTCCCCCTCTTTTCCCCAGTAAACAATAATCGATTTTGCTGTAACCAAAGCACTTAGTTTAGGTTTTATATGAAGTGATACTGGCTTCAAACTAAAAAAAAGGTATACTCCATTTGATTAGCTTTTGCCAACTTCATCTGGATCCCTTAGGAGTAGGACTAACCCCTACGACTTTACACTAGATAGCGAGATGTTATGTCTAATGAAGTGTGATGATACTGCACCACCGAGCTCATGGTTCATTAATCAAAATTATCATTTCACAGGTTTGAATTGACAAACTTCCATCCTGTTCCCCCACGATCTGCTAGCTCTTTGTCATTACCCCATGAGTTACCCAAATGTACCATGCTAGTTATGCGTAATCGTAGTTTCAACTTTCAATATCAATGGCACATATGGAATGCAACCCACCCAATCCAGATTTTTGTGTGTGTTGATGAGGGCTCAACGCAGAAATGTGTGGATGCTGTTTTTGCAGGTCCTGCGGAATGAGTTCACCTAAAATTGAGAACCGCTTCGATAATTTGGCATGAGATGTCTAACACAAGGTTGTTATGACGTTCTGGTAAGTCGCGACGAGCCCAGAGCGCCTAGACACCTAGTCGACTAGGCGCCCGCCACAACGATAGTTAGACGATAGTAGTTATATGACCAAAAATTAAATAATCATGCAACATAATAGCACAAATTAATGGATTGGTATACTGCACATCATTTGTAAGAATATGAGGCCTAAGCTATATATGTCAAATTAGTCAGGAAGGTTTAGTTGCCAGCCTGTCAATGAAAAAAATACTGCATTAGCTCAAGTAATTATTGATTGGAACAATTATATTAGAGAACTGAATCAACTGACATAAAATAAAACACTTAATAACAAGATCCATACTCTATAACATAAGTAGACATCCACAATCCACACAAGACACAATATAAGAGACATAAAATGTGATAGTAGCATGAGTGCATCACATGACAACAAAATAACTCAAAAGTCTTCTACTTTCATCCTAGTCTGTCATTCATCATCCAACTCTAGTTCATCCATTCTTGCATTTCTCTCATTATCTTAGTAGTGGTTTTCGGGTACTTCACAATATGCCCAAAACCCCCAATGAGATGTTGCTTTAGCCTCTTGATGCCCGAGTGCACACGCCTCCCACAAAGGGTACAATCCACCAGATCTTTGTCTTCGGTTGGCCAAAATGCGTATTTCCATCCTGGGTCCTTTGACTTGGCCTTTCTCTTCGGATCTCTGGATGGATCATAAGTCTCACTCTCACCGCTTCCCTAGCTTGCGTAGACATTTGTTACTCTGTAAGCACACAAAGAACACAAGCCTTAAGCATATTTGCACCAAAACTTAATACATCTATACATGTCTGAAAAAACTTAATACATGTCTAAAGTCTGTGTTTTGAGTGAGGAAGCTGGTTTATGCATGTTCATGCCAGATACAAGTAAGGAGGTAATGATTTGTTCCTTTTGCTGCATCATTCTTTTGAATATGGTTTTGTTCCAGGTTGTAGTTTGGAAAGGTCAGATTGCTGGAGTTGAGGATTTATATGCTTTGAAGAAATCCACAGCTACCTCAACTCCAGCAATCTGACATTGCCAAACTACAACTGGAGTTCATATAAAAGCATTTCATCACTCAAAGTTTCTTCAAAGCATATAAAAGCAAAGCATTTCATTAGTTCATCACTTAGAGTGTTGAGGGCCTGAGGCAGCTAGAGTTGAGGAGCCGGCCACAGAAGTAGAGGAGCAGCTGGAGTTGAGGAGCCGGCCGCAGAAGCAGAGGAGCAACCAAGAGGGAAGCCAGAGAAGAAAGCATATAAAAGCAGAAGAAAGCTGGAGTTGATTACCTGAGCACGACAGTGGTAGTGGACTGGAGAGGGGCGTCGGCGGCGGGAGGACTGGAGGAGACTGCAGCAGATTGGCGGCGGGAGGACTAAAAGAGGTTGCAGCAGATCAGTAGCAGGAGGACTGGAGGAGGATGCAGATTGGCGGTGGGAGGAGGAGGCTTCAGATCGGCGCAGGAGGAGGCGAGAGGATGGTGCAGATCGGTGTCGGCAGTGGGAGATATGGGGTGAGGCCATGACCGTGAAACCCTACTAGGCGGCTGGACTGAGGAGTGCTTTGGTCGGGTGGCCAGGGTCACGACTCATGAAAGTAAGTCACCCTTTGAATCCCCCTACACCCCCAAGCGGCCGCCGGAGCGAACTAGGCGACACCTGGACGCCTGGGTGTCACCCAGCACTGCCTAACTCCTCCCGCTCTAGGCGATTGCCCACGGTGCCCACCTCCAACCACCTAGGCGACTTGGCGTCGCCTAGGCGACACTGTGACAACCGTAGTCTAACATTATCTGAACATCTATGTTAGATAGGATGTGTCCATTTCCACAAAAACAAAACATAGCATATAACTATTCCCCTTTAATATAATGTTGCATGGTGTTCAATGAGCTATATATATATATATATATATATATATATATATATATATATATATATATATATCTTTGAGTGTTTCTCGAGTGGTAGGGAGTTGCACATTTCTTACCTTTTTTTGTGGTGACCATCTATTACTTTTTTTATTGCACATGTTGAATTGCTTCCTTTTTATTTTTGCATCAGATCACCAACACGTTTGGTCCTGCTTTTCTACTAAAGTTGTACATAGCACTTCCTGGATGCCTGGATCCGCATTTTTCTTGCTAGAAAAGGCTATTCTAGCTCCACGGAAATAGGTAACATGCTTACATGCATACCATGTCAATGTTTATACATCAGAATCAGATAACTAGAGTTCCAAATCCTGTACAAGATGTTCAATTACCTCCGATTCTGTAATGAAATCCCTATACATTTATCTCTAATTTCAAACTCATTTCTTTCTTGATACTTACCTGTGAAAAGGATGTTGGGCCTATTCTTTTCAACTTCTAAAAAACTGTTTTTCAGTTTTTCTACGGTAACTAGCTTTCAAATGGAGTACCTTTTCAAGACGGGGTCTACAAGCTGATTGTAATACACATTGTAGTGACTTCATTTACATCGGTCAAAACCGCACGTGGGTTTCTGTTACTCCATACTCTCTCGCACGAATAACTCAAAAGCTACAAGTTGTAACCAAAAGCCAAAGCCAAAAAGTACAGGCCCAATTAACGATCAATTCCCTGCTAGCTACTGGATACCAGCCAACCTCTGGGATATGGCCATCTTCTAAGATCTAAAACCCTGCATGGAATTGGAATTATTGTTTAAAGTTTCGTGATAATGTTCCTAATTTGATAAGTAATGCTTCTCTTGTAGGGTTATGTTGTCATGAATCTTAGTTCATAACAGGATAAACATCCGTCGGAGGGAAGTCGGACAACGACGACTTATGGTAGAACGGCGCTAGACGAAAGAGGGCACCGATTGGGAGAGGAATATATCTAGTGCAGCTAGTCTAGGAGAGAAACCAGGGCTAATAATCTAAGACTTGGGAATCTTTTTTATTATTCATTGGTTGATTGATGATACATATATGCTAGCTCCTTTATAGGAATAACTCGATTTGATCTTCAAGAAATAATCTCTATCTTTAAGAAAATATATCTCTAATAAATAGAATATATTTATAGAATAGTAAACTCATCTAATAAGGAAATTAACTATTCTTATCTCTATTCTAATTCATCTAATCGTGCCATGCATGGCCGCTACAGTACCCTAGGTACTGTTCACGTGCGTGAACAGTACTCGTGAACAGTATTTCACGCGTGATAACTTCTGCCCCTTTGGCGACAACTCATCCTCGAGCTATGGTGGTGGCAATAGTTGCAACCCTTGGTAGACCTAATCTGGCGAGTAATTGCAATGCCTCGTCTGGGAGATCAACAATGTGTTGATGACGATTGATGACGAAGGCGCGAGGACCTCGAGGAAGTTGCCGGTGATGAGGGCAACCAATATAGAACAGCGGTGGTGCGCTTCATAGTAAGCAGAAGTCATGGGAAAG
Source organism: Melocanna baccifera (assembly GCA_036346265.1). Taxonomy (NCBI): domain Eukaryota; kingdom Viridiplantae; phylum Streptophyta; class Magnoliopsida; order Poales; family Poaceae; genus Melocanna; species Melocanna baccifera. Next base: position 37,434,715 of record CM070677.1, read on the forward strand.
GATCATCTGCTCTGATACTAATTATCATGAATCTTAGTTCATAACCAGATAAACACCCATTGGAGGGAGGTCGGATGGCGACGACTTAAGGTAAAACGGCGCTAGACGAAAGAGGGTACGGATTGAAGGGAAAATAGATCTAGAATAGCCGGTCTAGAGGAGAGACCAAAGTTAGAAATCAGAGACTTGGGAATACTCATTCATTATTTATTGCTTGATTGATAATAGATACGTGCTAGTTCTTTTATGGGGATAACTCGATTTGACTTTCAAGAAATAATATCTATCTCTAAGGAAACCTATCTCTAATAAATGAAATATATCTATAAAATAGTAAACCCATCTAATAAGAAAACTAACTATTCTTATATCTATTCTAATTCATCTAATCATAGTTATTAAGGCGGTAAGGCGAGGCGAGGCGACCCACCCCCCTCACAACTTTTAAGCGGTAAGGCACGAGGCGAGGCGACGCCTTACACGCATCCTAAGGCGAAGAAAACGGAACTCTGGAAGTCTAAATCAAAGTCTAAATCTTCAGGATTTCTAAAGAGGAGGATCTAATTGTAATTTTATAGAACTCTGAGGACTAAAATGCCAAATCCTATAGTTTATAAACCACCCCCCCAGCGACCGACGCTGCTCCTCCCAGACTCGACTCGATCTCTTCGCCCAGACGCCGCTCCTCCCCCGACGCCTCCTCTCCGAGCGCCGCCGCCTCTCCTCCGATGCCTCCCCTCCGGATCGGCCGCCGCCTCCTCTACCCCGAACTCTCCACCCCGGCTTGGCCGCCGCCCCAGCCCAGATCCGGCCTCCCCGCGCCGGATCCGGTCCTGCGCCGCCGCCCTCCACCCGGACGACGCCGGATCCGGCCTTTCCGCGCTAGATCGAGGCTCCCCGCGCCGGATCCGGTCCTGCGCTGCCGCCCTCCACCTAGACGCCGCCGCCTCCACCCGGACGACGCCAGATCCGGCCTCTCCGCGCCGGATCGGAGCTTCCCGCCACCGGATCCGTCTAGATCCGGTCGGCCACCGCCACCTCCCCCTCAGGCCGCCGCCGCCTCCCCCCTCCCCCCTCCAGGCCGCCTTGGGCACGGACGGCAAGGCGGGGCCGACGCCTTGCCCCCCCGGACCGCCTTACCGCTTAGGCGACGTTTAAGCGTTGCCTAAATGACACCTTAATAACCATGCATCTAATCGTGTCATACATGGCTTCTACAGTACCTTGGGTACTGTTCACGTGTGTGAACAGTATTCGCGTGCCACATATGTAGGATGGGACAATTCAAGGACTCCTGCACTTGTATGCCATTTCTTGTTCTAACATTTCAGTCTTAATTCATCTTAATAATCTCAAACAAGCAGCATGACCTCATATTTACATCGTATAAAAGAAGTGAATTTTGCCCAATCTACCAACTATCATTTATCTTATGCCTACAAAGAATTAATTAGAAGGTAAATGTGGCAATCAGAGGCGATAGGGTGATTTACTCTAATCTAATATAGAACCACGAAACTGGCATTATCAGTAATACTGTACATAAGTATCTTTACTTCTTCATTCCTATTCCAGCTGCAATTATGGTGAGAAGTTTTTATTTTTCTTCAAAAATTTCTGTTCACCATGTGGTTGGTAAGAAGTAAGAACAAAGTTTCTTTGACTTTGCTCATTCCAGGGGGCTGCTTTGATTGATGCTGATTTGTGGAGGGTCAAGAAGGTTTGTATAACTTTAAATGTAACTTTTAAATTTGGTTTTCTTAATATGATAAGTGAATGTTGTTGGTGCCACTCTGTTGCTTATGCTCATTGGCCATGAGTTTTGACAGTGATGGTTCAGCAGATGCACCGGGAGTGTAGGACGCTGCTACTCATTTCATTACTTGGAAGTTTGTGAATTGCATATTTGCATGGTGTGTGTGGTTCCTGACCGAGTGACCGTACTACTCCTGGTCTTAAATTGCCCTGGGGTCTTAAAAATGAGTTAAAATTCGCATCTAGGGAGATCGGCAATAGTACTGAATTCACATCAAGATGATTAATTTGCATGAGAGAGTATGTAACCATGTGATATTCATATTTCTTGAGCTGTATTCTTTCCAGATTGGTATACTATCTTTTGCACCTTTCTGCTCGATCGTTGCATTTTTTACAACAAATATCATTAATTGCATTGGACTGTATTTTGAAAGCCATGTACTTCAAGGTAATGTCTAGTCTAGCACAGTCATCCATTTAGTATGATGTAATGTCTAGTCAAGCTATGTCTGTCTGAAACATACATCATTCCTTAAAGCTTAAGCTTACACGCTCTGTAAATCTCTAGTTCTTCATATTACTCCAAATATCATAAAGCTTAAGGCTTAAGCTTACACACTCCGTAAATCTCTAGTTCATATTACTCCAAATATCAGTAATGATCTAATACCCAAATATTTTTTTTAATGATCTGATACCCACGTATTCTTTGTGCTTGTCATGCTTTTCTGCTCTAAAATGGGACTGACTGATGTCTGTTCATTTTTTTTAGGGGCAGGGCCACGTGTCAGGTTCTGCTCATGTAGGGGGTGCCCTAGTAACTGCCCTTATGTGGGCTCGAATTAGGAAGGGCTGGATCTGATCATGTAGCTTTGTTCATATGGAGCCAAATGGGCCGCCTGCACCCCACATGGTGGCCTCTTCGGTTTTAATCTGTTGCTATTTGACGAGTTTGTGCGGGTCGAGGGATGACTCGTGGAACATGCTATTACTGTCCAAGTTTCTGATGTAGAAGTCTTCAAACAAATCTAGATAATATCATGGCTGCTATTACTGTCCAAGTTTCTGATGTAGAAGTCTTCAAACAAATCTAGATAATATCATGGCTGATATTGCCAACTGATTGACAGAAATTTACAAATTTATTCTTGCAGGAACTAGAACTGCAATCTCAATCTCTCCTTTGCTAGGTCAAATTTGAGTGCAGATTATGACATGACTTCCTGTGCTATTAGAAAGTAGGAAAAGCAGGACAGCGAGAGAGGGAAAGATCGAATGGTTCAAGGGTCCTATTGAAAGGATGCCTGCTGTGAGTGCATAGATCCGATCAATGTCTAAGATTCTTAGATCTGGTTCTCTTAATTCAAGGATGTTTTTGTCGTTGCTGCTCGTCCAATACGACGCTGCGGGACATTTGTAAGAGGACATACAAAATTATTTATGATCTTATATAAGCTCATGAACTCCGTTTTTCTACATAACTTATCTCAAGTCAGGAAAAAGATATGGGTTATGTTAGACTTAGCGAGTCAACGTAAAATTAAGTCATCTTTTCATGGAATGAAACTCAAAATAGTTTCATTGAGGTGTAATCTTCTTAGCAATGCGCCACATTGGAACCTAGGTGTGGTGATAAATGAATAAGGGCCAAGACGTGACTCCTTTAATGACGTGCTACGTCGGCACCTGGATATAGTGGAAAATGTGTAAGGGTCTTTGTATTTTACTCGACGAGTGCGAGGGGCAAGGAAGCTAGCCGAGAAGAATAGGATTCGTATAGATAATTGGAATGTAGGGTGTTTAACAGGTAAGTTAAGAGAAGTAGTTGATACAACAATTAGGAGACGTATAAATATCTTGTGCGTTAAAAAGATATAGTATATTGAAACAGAACGAAATAAGAATGAAGTGGGCATCTTTATCGATAAGCGCCTCAAGAGCGGAGTTGATGACATGAGGAGACAGGGGATAGGATTATCATAGTCAAACTAATCCTTAGCGATTTGGTTTTAAACGTTGTTAGTGTATCTGCTCCATAAGTAGGTCTAGATGAGGCCGCTAAGAGACAATTTTGGAATGACCTAGATAAAATGGTTAGAAGTGTACCTAACAGTGAGAAGATTTTCTTATGAGGTGATTCCAATGGTCATGTCGATACAACTAGTGGGGGTTCAAATGGTATATGGGGGTTTTGGTTATGGTGATAAGAATCAAGAGAGAGAAGATATCTTAGACTTTACCGTAGCCTATGATCTCATGATAGCTAACACATTTTTTTAGAAAGAGACATTTCCATTTAGTTACTTTTAGCAGTAGTCAGTATTCTAGCAAAATAGATTTTATCCTTATTAAGAGGGAGAACAAATGAGCCTGTATATACTGTAATGATATACCTGGAGAGTGTGTTGTATAGCAACATAAGTTGGTAGTGTCTGACTTCTGTTTTAAGTTACGGGTTCGATAGGCTAAGGTCACCAGAGCCAAGAGTACGAAGTGGTGGAAACTCAAAGGGGACACCACACAGACGTTTAAGGAGAGAATGACTGCGAAAGGGATATGGGTCGTGGGAGAAGCGAATAGTATGTGGATAGAGATGTCAACTTATATTAGGAATGTGGCTACAGAGGTGCTTGGAGTGACCCAGGGGACAAGAGGCAAACCTAAAGATACGTGGTAGTGAAATGAGGAAGTGCGAAAGGCTATCGAGAAGAAGAAGATATCCTACAAGCACATGCATCTTGATAAAAACGATGACAACGTACATAAATACAAAGCAGCAAAAAAATGCAAAGAAAGTGGTAAGTGAGGCACAAGGTATATAAGGAAATTTACTAGAAGCTAAGTACAAAGGAGGATGAGAAGGATGTCTACAAGATGACTAAATTTCGAGAAAGAAAGACGAGAGATTTCAACCAAGTTAAATGCATCAAAGACGACACTAATAAACTTTTGGTGAAAGACGAGGAGATCAATGATAGGTGGAGAGAATATTTCGACAAACTGTCCAATCATGACAATGACGATAGTATGATTGAATTGGATGTTGCTTTTGATGACACCGATAGGAGGTTTATTCAAAGAATCCTGGAATCAAAAGTAAGAAAGGCCTTAAAAAGGATGAAAGTAGGTAAGGTGTTGGGGCCTGATAACATCCTTATCGAGGTGTGGAAATGCTTAGGAGAAGTAGTGATTGTTTGGCTAACTAATTTGTTCAATAGCATTTTTGGGTTAAACAAGATGCCAAACGAATGGCAGAAGAGCACATTAGTACTAATTAATAAAAATAAAGGAGATATTTAAAGTTGTACTAATTATAGAGAAATTAAGCTTATGAGCCACACAATGAAGCTTTGGGAGCGAGCGATTGAGCACTGTTTAAGAAAAGTGACTAGCGTGACGACAAATTAATTTGGTCTTATGCCTGGGAGGTCAACCACAGAGGTGATTTTCTTGCTATGACAGTTGATGGAGGGGTATAGGGAGTCAAAAAGAACCTTCACATTGTGTTTATTGACTTAGAGAAAACATATGACAAAGTGCCAAGAAAGGTCATGTGGTGCGACGCTCAAAAGGAAAAAAACCACAATAAATTATATTACCCTAATTTAGATGGGGCACTCGAAAGGAAAACAATCACAATAAAATATATTACCCTAATTTAGGATATGTACGAAGATGTTGTGACTAATGTTATAACATGTAGTAGTGCTACTAATGATTTTCCTATTAAGATAGGGCTACACTGAGGGTTATCGTTGAGCTTATACATTTTTTCCTTAGTGATGAACAAGGTCACACAAGATATACAAGTAGATATCCCTTGGTGTATGCTTTTCGTTAATGATGTTGTGCTAGTTGATGAGAGTAGGATAGGTGTTAAAATCTGGAGCTGTGGAGGAAGACTTTAGAATTGAAGGGATTAACCCATAGTAGGATTAAAACTGAGTATATGAGGTATGATTTCAGCGGTACTAGAGCAGATGATGGAATTGTTAGACTGGATAGACAAGTAGTGTTTAGAAAGGACATGTTTCATTATTTGGGATCAATGCTATAGTGGTGCGGTGAGATTGATGAATACGTGAATCACAGGATAAGAGCGGTGTGAGTGAAATGGCGCTAAGCATCTGGTGTCTTGTGTAATGAAAAAGTTCCTTAAAAGTTAAAAGGCAAGTTCTATAGAACAGCAATCAGACCTGCGATGCTATATAAAGCAGAATGTTGGGCGACTAAAAGACAACATATATAGAAGATGAGTGTAGCGGAGATGAGGATACTGCAATAGATCTGTGGTCACATAAGGTAGGGTCGCATTCGCAATGATGATATGTGTGATAGAGTGGTAGTAGCACCAATTGAAGAGAAGTTCGTTCAACATCGCTTGAGATGGTTTGGACATCTCCAACGGAGGCCTCCTAAGACATCGGTACGTAGTGAAATTTTAAGATGTTCTGAAAATGTAAGAAGAGGCAGAGGTCGACTAAGACTGATGTGGAAGGAAACAGTTAAAAGAGATTTGAGGGATTGAAATGTATCTAAAGAATTAACTTCGGATAGGAGCACATGAAAATTGACGATCCACGTACCGGAATCATAAAAAATTTAGACGTAGTGTTTTAGACTCTCAACTCAGTTGGCAGGTTATACGGCTTAGTATTTTAGTATTGTAAGTTTTCAAAACTTTCGTCTCTTTGATCTTAAGGAGGTTTTATTTCTAGTCTACCCTAACTTATTTGAGGTAAAAGTCTTTGTTATTGTTGTAGTTGATATAAGCTTATGCAAACTTAATATGTAAAAAATTAATGAAAAATCAGGCAACAGCAAGGAACAAATAGTAGGGATTAATTACAGATATAATTTTTATATGCAAATCTGAGTCAACTTAGGCTAGGCTAGGCTAGGCTGGCCTGCTGGAATGGAGGAATTTGCCATGAACTGAGATGGCCAGAGTAGGCAAATCTGGAACGCTTAAGTTCAATCCAATAGCCAAGATTGAGGTGAGGTAGCACGTTGCGAGAAGAGAGAATTAGTAATAACTGCAGTTAGTGAGGACCAACTTTGTCGATATGGGTAAATCAGCGAGCCGTGAGCCTAAGGCCAGGCACTGCTGTTGTGCACTGCATGTGGGAGCGTCTGTAGCGGCCTCTCTAGCTTATGATTTATTTTATATTGTAGTAGTTAAAAATGTATTATAACTATTGATAATTTTTTTCAGTATAATTAATTTTTTTAAAAAAATATATCATTACGAATAATAAAAAGAAAGAAAAAAGAAAAGATAAAAAAATCCAAAAGGAAGTTATACCATTAGAAAAAGATGGAAATAAAAAATTAGAAGTAAAAAGCTGAACTTCAAATGAGTGAGTCATTGCCCGCTTCGCTTCGGCTTTTTTAAACTACTTCTAGCTTGCTTTTTCACTATTCAAGATTTTTCGTCTTTTCTAAAATTTTTTTAGATATTTTAGGCTTTTTTGTATTTTCTTTTTTTTCCCGTGTTCCTTGGTATTGTCCCTAATGGGTTAACATATTTTTTTCTATTTTTACATTTTTTTAAAAAATTAATTATGTCCAAAAAGCCAAATCAGCTACAGTAAAAAAATTAGCTACAATAAAATTTCAACTAAAAGTCAGAAACCATTGCTAAAACGAGCGCCCCCAATTGAATCATGATGTACGTGTCGTTGCTGAGAGGTGCAGAACCACTATTCTATTCTGGAAACTAATGCATCGTGTCTAGTCATGTACCAGTGAGCAATCAACTCTTCCGTTGTCATTACTGTTTCACAATTTTCTTTTTTTATTTTTTTATTTATTTTTTTAGTATTCCTTTACATTATTTGTGATGGACTAACATATTTTTTATTTTTAAATTAAATTTAATTATGTCAAATAAATCAACTTAATTACAGTAAAAAAACCATAAACCATCGTTATTCCAAACACTACCTTAGCATTTGCATGTACTTGATCATGAACTAATTGTAGCATTTGCATGTACTTGATCATGAACTAATTGTCGATGCTCCTCAAGCGTAGTTCACATCTCCAATAACTATAAATTAAGTTGAGTTCGTTATGGCAGCAAGCCACTGCATGCAAGACGTACCTAGCAATGTCCTTCATCTACAGATAGTTTTGCCATCTAGGAGAACAGTTGGCCTCTGTAACGCTAGCAGCCTCGAACTAGTCATGCATCATAGTAGGGCTAGCTAGAGCAAGGTAAATTGGACGAAGAATTAGGTAGCGTTTGGAATAGCGATAGCTTGTGATTTTTGCTGAAATCTTACTGTAGCTGGTTTATTTTTTACTGTAGCTGAATTGGCTTATTAGACATAATTAAATGTAAAAAAATATAAAAATAAAAACGATACGCTAATCTAGAGCGGACAATGCAAAGGAATACGGGAAAAAAATAAAACACAAAAATTCAAAAAAAGAAAAAAAGAAAAAGACAAAATAGTGCACAGTGCTACTTACCGTGTGAACAGTATTTTCATCATCACCACTGGCGACGAGAAGCCAAGATGAGCGCGCCCTTAATGATCGAGCACCGGTGGAGATTGGAGAATTTTTTTCCATATATTTGGGAATATATCCGATGCTAATGCTATTTAAATAATAATGTGTTAATGATAATATGGGTCATCCGATCTGCTATGTGTGGCTGAGATTGAGACGGGTAAAACACCCCAATCCACTTATGTGTTTTTGCATATCAATACCCCCGCGTGGCATCATTTTCTTCTTTAGGAGCTGGAGCTGGAGAAGTTCATCACGCACAGCGTGCCCTTCTGAGAGAAAACACAGAGCTGATTTCTTTTTTTTTTTTGGGACAGTAGAGCTGAACAAATGCGTATCTCACGACCACATTATTGCTTAAGGGAATACCTTCAACTTTTTTTCTTGGTTTCTTATGCTGCACCAAAGCTGCGAGAGATCAACGAGCTCTACTCCTCCATCTTCATGATGCAGTGCAGGCTCTCCCCCTTGAGCATGAGATCCAAGGCCATGTAGATCTCTGAGAAGGGAACGCTGTGCGTGATGAATTTCTCCAGCTCCTACAGAAGAAAATGATACTGCACGGGGGGTTTTCTGCATAAACACGTAAGTGTATTGGGGTGTTCCACCAATCTCAATCTCAACCACACGTGGCAGATCGGACACCCTAAGTTACCATTAGAACCTTATCACTAAAATAGCCATTAGCACTGGATATATTCCCTATACACACACATCTATACACTATCCTAACCATTAAATATGCTTCAAGATTGATGTAAACTTTTAAAATTCAAACCATACCGTCTCATCTTCCAAATCATTGCATTATTTTGCACAAATCTCATAGCACTTTGAATGGTTAGAATAGTGCATGTACGTCTCTTGTGTGTGTGTATAGGAAGCCGAACTGAGGCTCCAAGGAGTTAGGGCATCATACCTCATGACCCTTGGATGGCTTTAAGATGTGTGTTTCTATTGGGTATAAGAAATAACAGGTAAACCTGGTATGTATTAGGGCATCTCCAATGGTCTGAGTCAGCTGGCTATTTGCATGTACACATCAGCATAAATCCTATGTGAAGGAAAGAGAGTATGCAAAAAAAATCGAGCCGGCTCTTCCTTAAGCACTAGGCTATAACAAAAAACGAGGCAGTCTCTATAAATGACTGTGTGTGCATGTAAGTATTAAATAGCTATCCTTATAGACAGTCCTTTGTATGCTAGCTATTTGGTTGATGATGTGGAAATCTTCTAGTTAGTTGCTAGCTAGGACCATTGGAGATGCCCTTACTGATATAGAAAGTGGAAAAGCGTGCATCATAGGATCATTCACAAATAAAGGTAATTATTGCATCCGGTGATGTGCACTGCTTCCTTATTTAGGCTCATTCACATATTCCAGAATATTTTGGCGCAAAGAGCAATTTATTGCATCCGGTGATTTGTGAATGAACTCATTATTAATTATTTGCAACATTAATTAATGAGTAAATCCCTGATCTGTTGATGTGCATGGTTTGTGAATTAGGTATGTTCATCAATTATGTCAACCGTTTCATTTGGAATGGTAAGAACAGTACATATAGCATTCCATATCTATAGTTTTGTACGTATGGTATATATGATTATGGGCATATACTCCCATGAGTTGTGAAAGGAAACCCAGATGCTCCTCTGATCCGTGATGACCATGCAGCGATTTTGTTCTTTCCATTTTACCCCTTTTCTGTCTTAATTGCAATCACGTAACTTATTTAATGACATGCATACCTAACTTCGTTATTTAGTGACATTCATATCTAACTTTCTTATACTCGTCACCTCATATTGGACAAAATCGTTCCATGTCACCAAATAATATAGTTAGGTATGGAGTAAGTGTCTACTATTTACACCATTAATTAATTGAGCCATCAGATATATCATATGGGCGTGGAGTTAGTGGCTCCTATTTACACCATTATCAATGTTCTATTACATTGCCTCATGGTGGATAGTGGATTCCTGGGCACATGACAGTGAAAATAGGATGACTATGGTTACCTTTAACATATTAGCTTTATGCGAATTTCCATTTTGAAATGCACTTCAGCGTTCAGTGCCAGTACCTTACCCATTGTTTGAAAAACATTCAGCCATTTTGAAGAACATAAAAAACTGAATTTGTATTGTCACTCTATTATGGCACAATTTGTAGATACCGCAAAATTCCTATCAAAGATCAGCAGGATCAAATTTTTTTAAGCAGGAAGGCAACAATTAATTACTAACAAGTGATATGATACGTAGGGAAGTTACTGATGTTTCTGAAATTAGCCTGGGAGGTCGGCGGGTTCACTCGGGGAGTGATAACCAAATTGATGGTTTCCTGGAACAGCAACTGGATGTATGTGTAAGAAAGGATTTTTGTGATGGATGTTGCATGTATGTGTACCATTAGATTTGTGTAATGGATGTTGGATATTATTTTCCCCTTCAGCCTTCATTGAACATAGAATATTCACCTAATCCTATTTTTCATGTGTTTCTGTAACTATTATAAGAATTGTAATAAGTTACTATTGTGTTCTGATTATAGCATATGAGAGCATGATGTTCTGAAGCTGTATTTCAGGCCAAGAGCTTATGGCGGGATCATCATAGAAATTTGGTGTTTCTTGTTGGCTTTGTGATGTCTGCATGTTTCTGGAAAATGAACAGTAACATGAGAATGAAATCAGCAGGTCTTATCATGATATACATGAGATTCACTGGAAGAATGTTTCTTGGGCTTCATAAAAACTATGCACATTGGCATCAAGGCTTGTCATGATATACATGAGATTTAGTGAAAGGCCATGCACATTAGCTTCCAGCCATCGCAAGGCAACAAAAAAGAATAGAGTTTTCCTATATGTAGGTGAAGAAGTACAGGTCAGAATAGATGAGCCTAAGGAACATATTGAAGAATAGGCTGATTTTCAATGACCTGGAGGAATGCATTTCTTTTGGTCTTTCTTATTGTTGTTGCAAATTTGTGTTTTATCTCCCCAGAAATGAATAGTTACAGAATTCATATTAAGATGCTTCGGTTTGTATGGTTTGTCTACATTCTAAAAGCCAGCAAGATTGCAATAGCACGAAAAAATATATTGCAATAGAAATGGATTGTGAGGTTGTGCCTGATGTCATTTATGCATCTATTGTTAGCCATGGCCACTTGCAATGATTTTTTCTCAACTGGAATGTTCAGAGGCAACTCACAAGCACAAATCTGATACTGTTCATTGTCCAATAAAGCTTGATATGCCGACATATGTGTTCATTGTCCAAGAATCTAATGTTGTTCAATCTATTTATTACAGCATCTTGTTGAGAGTTGGCAGGCATGCTTGTTACTGCTATATTCAAAGTGTAATATTCAAGGGGAAATCAACAACTTCACATAAACTGGTTGACAAATAACATTGCATGTACAAGTCAAAACAGTATACATATGTACATGTTGACAGAGTCCAGAATATCAGTAAACTTTTTAAGTCCTTTTGGCTTATTATTTCATATGCACTGGTGTTAAAATTCTTGCAGTGGAACAAGACATCCATACATCAGCTAGCTAGTTCTAAGAATGTTCTTTGTAACTCCTAGGGAATTTTGTAGATATCATCTTCCAGAGCTGAAATGTGGATCATGTTCTCTGTAACTCAGCACAAGTTCTGAGTATATTGCAGTGTTGAGAATGGCAATGTTGACAACCAGAAACCAGATTCATTGCTCTACTGAGTTGATGCTGCAGCTGCAACCTCCTTTCTTGCTTTCCAGAACATGGAAACCACAAATTCATTTTAGTTCAGACCGTAATAACAAACCATAGATACTTTAGAAGCTTCTTCTCAATTGATTCATTTTTAGTTCACAGACCACAGATACATTTGCCGAGATAGATTTCATCTCAATTCCACATATACATTTCAGTTCAACTCACATATACAATTCAAGTTCCCACATTGAAAAATTCATTGCAATTTGAAAGATACATTTCGATTCTATTCACGAATACAATTCAAGTTTTGACATTCAAAAGATACATTTCGGTCCTATTTATGAAACCAAAATCAGCCACCATGATGCATATTCCAATCCTACATTGTGCTTGCATGATGCTGCATAGAGATGTGGCCGGGTGGGAGGTGGCGACGCTCAGGGAGGAGGTGGCGGTGCTTCGGGAGGGAGGCTCTACGGTTGGCATCAAGGTGGCAGATGCAGTGATGATGGCGTTGTGGTGGTTGATGGGGTGGGCGGCAGCGCTCGGGGAGTAGCTTGGGAGGTCAGCGGGTTCGCTTGGGGACGAGCCCAGGAGGTAGGTGGCGGTGCTCCAAGGGGGCGGATTCACTTGGGAAGGGGCCCGGGGAGGTCAGCAGCGCTCGGGGAGGAACCCAGGAGGTAGGCAGAGGTCGGAGGAGGGGGACCGTGATGGTGTGTCGCAGCAGGGTTGGGTCATCATAGGAGCCAGGAGAGGACACGAAGGTCGGAGGAGTCCAAAAGGCTGTTAGGAATAATCCCACATTGGTTGTGGGAGAGAAGAAAACACAACTTATAAGTGTGAGGGAGTCCTCACCCATTGGACTAGTCTTTTGAGAGGAGAAGACCCAATACCACTTATAAGTATGTTGCTCCGTTGATTTAGTTGTGTTCAGCTTGGCCCGAGGAGTAAACCCAGTTGGACCTAGGCATACGGCTAGGATCCGAATCTAACAAATGGTATCAGAGCTCCCTAGGCATGCGGCCAGGGTTCAAATATGACATTTACCTCTATTCTTATTTCTCTGAACAAGAATAGACTGCGTGTGTTCAAGAGTTAAGCAACTGTGCGTGTGTTTTTTTTGTGTTCATTTTATCCAGAAGGGATTTGGGGCCGACATTTAGTATCAGAGCCCAGGCGCCTAACATCTCCTTAGACCTCATAGTTATAGAAGTGCCTAACCATGTGTGAGGGGGAGATTGTTAGGAATAATCCCACATTGGTTGTGGAAGAGGAGAAAGCACAACTTATAAGTGTGAGGGAGCCCTCACCCATTGGACTAGTCTTTTGAGAGGAGAAGGCCTAATACCACTTATAAGTATGTTGGTCCATTGGCTTAGTTGTATTCAGCCTAATTAGATCTGTGGCCCGAGGAGTAAACCCGGTTGGACCTAGGCATGCGGCTAGGGTCCGAATCTAACAAGTGGTATCAGAGCTCTCTAGGCATGAAACCAGGGTTCAAATCTGACAAAGGCGACGACAGCGTGGTGGTGGATAGGGGTGGCGGTGGCGCACACTCCACACGACGGGGAGGAGCGATGGTGAGATTCGTGGCTATCAAGGGTACGGAGGAAGGAAGGCGGTGGCCGGTGGTGGGGGAGAGGGATACGGCCAAGGATGGGGAGGAGGGCGGTGAAAGGAGGTGGATTGGAGGGGGGAGAGGGATACGGCCAAGGGTAGGGAGGAGGGCGGGGACCAGGGGCGGTCAGGGAGTCAGCGAGGAGGGGAGAACCCTAGCAGCGTGAGCGGAACCTGGAGACTGAGGCGGCTGGGAAAATGAGCAGGGAGACTGAGGCAGCCGGGGAAAGAGAAGGGGTTAAGGGAAAAGCGAGAGCCACAAGCGGGGGTTTTTTGAAAATTGGCATAAGTGATGAGGGGGCATTCGCTCGCCTGCATCCAAGACGTCTACGTGAGATCCGACGGCCCAGAGTTGCGTTAGCATGTTAGCACTGAAAGGGGCACTAGCACTATAAATGCTCATATACACACATGGTAGCGCTATTCTACATGCGCGTGTATTCTGCATGTAGTTTTGTGCTCTAGCAAGTTATCACTGGTTGTTCGAAAAGTTATTATCGGTTATGAAGAAAGTTACAACTGGCTTTGTACTGTGAGCATTGGCAGTAACTTCACTTGCTACCGATGGTAACTTCATACAAAATTGATAATAACTTTTTAGCACTGTGAAGGTTTGGCAATAACTTCATTCAGAAATGTCAGTAACTTGTTCACGTATTCTACACCTGCGAGCTGGTTAGTAAATCTATACGGTAGCGCTATTAAGCGCCTGCGCATATGCTATGCGTAGGTCTTGCTGCCTGGCTTTCTGGTGCAAGCTGCGTTGATTCGACAGTAACTATTTAGGTGAAGTTACCACTAGACAAATACAAAGTTACTTGCGACTGGTATAATAAATATGAATTTCGCAGCGTCAAAACGTATTCAACATAGATCTTGTTTTATGAAGCTCGTAATTTCGAACATAATGATGAAAATGGATAGCAAATCAAACTTTACATGAAAGAGTTATTGTATTTTTTAGCTTGTAAACAAGATAAAAAAAAGTCTCTACGTCAACCGTACTGCTGCATACATGTGATAATTTAGTATATTCGGTCGTGAGGAAAGTTATTGTCTATTGTGAGTTATTGTGAGGAAAGTTACTACTGTAAGCGTTCGACAGTAACTTCGTTAACAATGGATGATAACTTGATGTGCATATGATAGTAACTTCACCATGGGATGATAACTTTGCTTGGGGATGATAACTTCATTCCATATAAATGATAACTTCATGCGTAACCGAAAATAACTTTCTGAAATAGGGTAGGTTAGTGGGGCTTCACCATGGGGATGATAACTTTATTCCATATGGATGATAACTTCATACGTAACCGAAAGTAACTGCAGGCATTACAGATGATAACTTGATATATATTCGATAGTAATTTTACCTTAATTAATAAACGCTAGTAACTAAGTATGGGGTGGGGTGGTGGAGTAGTTGGTTGGTTGGGTCAATTAGGGACACATGTTTATTTTACACCTGCGCGCTGGTAGTAATTATATATATATGCTTAAAATTTCATCTAGCTCTCTAAATTGTGAAACCGAATATTTGACACTTGAACTTTGCAATCTAGTTCAAATAATACCCTAACCCAATTTTGGATAGTGGTATTGCTAATGTGGCATGATGAGTGAGCGATTTTACAGCGTAGGATGATACATTGATCAAATTTATGTGAATGACAGGGCCTATAGGGCCTTCTCTCCCAAATTAAAATTGAGATAGAGGAAATACAGGGGATGGTGGCTATGAAAGCATGTCTGAGAGCTCAGTGGGAGAGAAGCCCTTGTGGGGCCCACATGTCATTGATCCAACTTGGTCAGTGTGCCACCCTACATGGCAAAATCATATACTCATTGTTCCATGTGGGCAATACCAACATGCAAAACCATATCATGGTGTTATTTGAACCGGATTGTACGTTCAAGGGGTTAAATATCTAGTTTCATAGTTCGGAGTGTTGGACGGACTTTTAAGGAAAGTTTGGGATGTTCTACGGACTCTTATTATTCTCTCTGTCATATCTCACAATGTAGAGAGTATCTCACATAACAGAGGGTATATATGTGTAGTTTACGAGTATTTAAGATCATCTAGGTGGTATATATAATTTTTCAGAAGTGGTATGTACATTTTTAGACATACTCCTTTTTATGTGCATATATGAAGGTATTTATAAAATACGTTAAAAACTATGGACACCCTTGTTTTTTTTGTGTGGTTCATATTGTAGTATCTTATAATTAGTATCTCACGTAAGGGAGTAAAAGATATTTTTAATATATATATACATACATACATATATATATATATGTATGTATATATATTATATATATGTATGTGTGTGTGTGTATGAAGCCTATTCCGTACTCTCGAGAGTACATACTCTCACTTCTAATATACCATTTAAATGAATATTTTATACCTCTTTATGACTTTAGGTATACTTAAATACTAATTCTAATATACTCCAATGCGACTTGGTTGAAAATTTTTCATCGGAATCCTTTATTTTTGCTATATATCACTTTCCATACAAAAAGGAATATATACAAAAGTATGCTATAAAAAGTGGATTTTTACAAATTTTTTATAGAACTCACTTTGGAATATATTATAATCATTATTAGAGTATACTTAAATAGATAAAGAGGTATAATAGCACCATTAAAGTAGTATATGAGAAGTGGGAGTATGTACTCCTAGGAATATGGAACTATACATACATACATACATACATACATACATACAGTACAGTACAGTACAGTACAGACACGAGGAAATAGTACATGCTATGCATTTGTAGGCCACTCCCCTAGCGAGGGGTTAGGTGAGGGTAGTGCGTAGTGGAGGTTGGCGGAGATGATAGGAAATATAGAATATTAGGAGGAGGCGGGTGGCGGTCGCTGCTGGAGACGGGGAAGAAGGGCAGTGGTGGCAGCAACAATGGACAAAGCGGCAGGGCAGTGGCAGCAGTGCACAAGGTGATGAGCAGTCGTGGCACAGTGGTGAAGAGGACTAGAGGAGGCATTGGGGTAGGAGCGGTGAGGGTGGCTAGAGGGTAGGCCTTGCCGATGCCGGAGTGATGCCGGCGAGGCGATGGTTGATTGTGTGTAGGTGGAAGCAGGGATATGGGAGGAGTTAGGTTAGGATTGGGATGGTGTGGGCCGTTGGTGGCGGCTTTTATAAGGATGGGAGGGAGGAGGACAGTGGATTGTTGGATTAAAATCTAACGATACAAAAAAGTGACTAATTTTGCAAGAAAAATGCATTCGAATGATGACTAGACAATCCCTTTGTAATACAATAAGGGTGGGCTCTGTTGGGTTAATGGCTTATGCTTAAATATTTGAATCATGACTATTCGTGAGAAGCAGTACATAGAGAAAAATAGTTGCATACGATTTTGGTCGGTACAGTTGAACTCAGTACACTTTTTACTATAATTCTCATATTGACCCCGCTTTAAAAAACGCATCGTTTAAAAGTTAGTTACTTTAAAAAACGCATCGTTTAAAAAACTCATATTGACTGTAGCTGGTTTATTTTTTACTGTAGCTGAGATGACTTATTTAGCTTAATTAAATTTAAAAAAGTTAAAAATAGAAAAAATAGGTTAGCCCATCACAGACAATGTAAAGGAATACCGAAAAAAAGAAAAGGTAAAAAAGCCCTAAAAAACTAAAAAAGTAGAAAAGGACGAAATTAAAGAATAGTGAAATAAAAACAAAAGCATGAAGCCATCGCCAAAACAAGCAGAATCTTTATAAACATAAGCCAACTTTAAACCCGAAAGTATTCACCCTAACTAGCCTTAATTAGCTGTATATTGAGTGCTATCATATCTACTATCTGTCATGAAATTAGCTAGCTACTGATCTGTCGATCGAACTCACTTAGGCACAACTTTTGCTGCACGAGCTAGCTAGCAGCCTAACTACATATATAGCTTGTTGCAACTCCAAGTTAACTAATGGAAAAAAAAAGCTAGATATATATAGAAGAAGAGATCCGAACTGAATAAACCATCGCTTAGCTTAGCTAGCTTAATGGGGACAGTGCAGGGCAGTACCGAGCTAGCTTAGCTCTACATACGTCGATCGATCATCATGGGACCATTCATGTGACAGGGTATATATTGGTCCCTGGCAAAAGATATGGTCGGTACATCTGCTGTATGCATGCAAACCCTAGCTACAGGACTATGTGTAGGGGCGCTTTAATCTTAGGGGCCTCGCCTCACCTCCTCGATCCAAAGGACCCAGCTAGCCCCACTGGTCTTTTACTACTCATCAACCCCACTTCCCTCGCTAGCCAGGCCTTGCCACAGTAGGATGCTTTTGCTTCCAGCTAGCTTCCCCCTTGATCTCCCGTAGTCATGGCCATCAGCGCAAATGTCCAATGCTAGCTAGCTCTGTACATATGTATGTGTGTCGGTGTACAGGTGTGTGCGGCTGCATATGCTTTGTCTTAGAGCACGCTTAATAAATTGGTTTATAGCTGAATTTTTATTGTAATTAGTTTATTTTGTACGGTAGCTGATGATAGCTTATTTGACATAATTAGATTTAAAAATTAAAAAAATAGAAATAACATATTAGCCTATCACGGACAATACAAACGAATATGAGGAAAAAAGGCTAAAAAAGCTAAAAAAGGCGAAAAAAACAAAAAAAACGAAATCTAAGAATGGTAAAAAAAGCTAGAAACTCAAACCACAATGAGTGGTGCCTTAATTTGTAGACATGCCTGTCTTGTCCATAGTAGACGGGGGGAAATGTTTGGAAGGTTTCTTAGCAGGAGATGTTTCCTCTCATCTCTAATAAGCAGGTGAGTAGTATCTTTTTTTTCCATATCAAGAGTATAAAACATTTTTTATATCTTAACTTTAAAATTTTTATCAATCATACACGTGTATCGGATGTTTTTTAATATGAGTTCCTAGAGTGCCTCATACATATATACTATCTTACACCTGAGCGTCGAATAAGTTATTCCCACCATCTTTCGTAGGTCAAAATCCACATCCCACATTGGTCAAAGGCTGGTTAAAAAAACCACCACCTCCTACCTCTGTTAACCCCTATGTCGCTCTCCACCTATTTTTCCTTGGCTCAGATGATGCAGTAATTGACTGGCTTAAATACAGTAAATTCAAACTTTCGATGCACTAATAGTTTTTATAGCATTAAAATATATTCATTATGGATGTATTTTTGTTAAGTACTTTTTTCCAGTAAAACGCTTCAAACGGATTGTAAATAGGATAAATGGTTTAGAAGATATCCTTGTCCAAAGTTTACAATCAACCCATGTTTCTCTCTCCACAAGCCCCCTGCGCTTAGCATGGCAGTAAATCTCCTATAAAGATGCAGTAAAGGCATAAGGAGTGCAATAGTAATGCTAACTGTGATAGTGTATATCTTAAAGGTGTAGGAAACGAATAAAAAGATCATAGTAAATTTCTTGTAGTGCTGCATTAAAAGCATAAGAAGGTCACAACAAAGCTATTGTATTGGTTTATTAAAGGCACAATGAGGTCACAGTAAATCTCTTGTAACAATGATGCAAATACAAAAAGAAGTTGAAGTAAATATGTTGTATAAGTTTGGTAAACACACAATGAGATCGCAAAAATCTTTTATAATGGTATAGTAAACGCATATAGAAATTGTAGTAAATCTCTTTTAGCAATGCAGTAAAAATAAAAATCACACAGAGCCATGCAACAATATGTATGTGGACACCATCACATAGCGGTTCCATTTGTCATATGGCCGTAAATATGAATATATCTGGACGTAAATGTGGTATTTAATTTTACTGCCACCATCACATAGTGGTTCCATTTTTTCATTTGGCCATAAATATGAATGTATCTGGACGTAAATGTGGTATCTATTTTTACTACTGCTATCATATGGCCGCCATGTGCCACGGCTAGGTGTGGTAGTACAAACTCTAAAAATGCGTTTAGTAAATTGCTCAGTACAGTAAAAGCTCATTCATCTGGCAGTAAATTGGTTTGAACTGTTAGTAACAATGGAAATCACATCAAGCCACGCAATAGTATGTATCTGGACACCATCACACAGCGGTTCTATTTTTTTATCTGGCCATAATTATGAATACATCAGGACATAAATGTGGTATCTATTTTTACTGCTGCAAATCACACAATGGTTCTTTTTTCATTTGACCATAAATTTAAATGTATTTAGATGTAAATGTAGTATCTATTTTTACTACCGCCATCCCATAGATGTTCTATTTTTTCATCTGGCTATAAATGTGAATGTATCTAAATGTAAATGTAGTATTCATTTTTACAGCCGTAATCACACAATAGTCCCTTTTTCATCTAATCATAAATTAGAATGTATTTGAACATAAATGTGGTATCCATTTTTACTGTCGCCATCACGTAGCGGTTCTATTTTTTCATCTGACTGTAAATATGAATGTATCTAAACGTAAATATGGTATCTATTTTTACTGTAGCTATCATATGGTCATCATGCACCACGGTTAGGTATGATAGTAAACTCTAACAATACGTCTAATAAATTGCTTAGTATAATAAAGACTCATTCATCTGGAAGTAAATTAGTTTGTATCAGATAGTAAATTGGTTTCCATGGTTGTAAATTTTTACTCCTTATGTGTTTATTGATGAGACTTATATCATTTTGTTTCTCTTATCGTCGGGAAGCTACCGATGAAAACTATTTGTGAATTGAAGTTGCCAATCAAAACTTATGGTTAAAACAAGAAAAGAAGCATTTTAGTACATATATTTGTTAGTTGGTTAGCCACATATGAAGTGAGTGCGCATAGCGTGAGTTTAGTGCATTTATCTGTCCAACGTATAGAATAAACTATTCTTTGCTTAGGCGAGAATAGCGCCTCCGCCTGTGTACATGCGCGTGCAGTGGCAATCTAGCTCAGTGCACAAAGAAATGTCACTTCGGGATTTGGGTTCGGCTTTGCCAAAGGTAGCGAAGAAAAGAGACGGCCGGATTGCAAGGCCACATAAGATCAGACGGTGACTCCCATCGCATGGATGGGTCTTTCCCTCTGGGTTAAATAGAGGTGTTGACACACTGATGCACATTACTTTACCTTACTTTCTCTTTTTTTCAAAATATAAGGTATATAGTTTTTACGATCTTATTTTATATTATAAGACATATATATAGTTTTAATAATCGTTTCTTTCTTTTATCCTCATTAATTTTTTCTCTCTCTCTCTTCAACATTATATTTATAAGTAAACACCTCCACAACTATCCTCTCTTTTATTCGCATGATGTTAACACCATATATAGACATTATGGTTATTTTTCTCTATCATTTTCTTGGTTTCACGTGCTCCTTAATCGATCCCTATGTCCAAACAAAACAAGACAGAAACGGAGGGAGTACTGCTTACTGATCATGAGCACTAATTGGAATATACAGCTGCTGATTTGAGTGTAGATCGAGTGTTTAAGCAATTAAGCCATACGCACATGCACGATCTCGATCATGATGTATACCTTTCTGATCACCTTCCTTTTACGCGAGAAGAGAGGAGACAGGTATAGGCATGTTACCATTTGCAAAAGTGCTTCCCCTTACATGCATGCAGGCATGCTGTCTAGGTTGATAGCTGGCTAGCTAGCTAGCTAGTTGTGCATTAGTTGGTGAGTCTGCGCCAACAAATGCGTCCATCGTGCCGCATTTTGTTGTTTTATTTGGTGTCTGTCAGTGCCCTTGGTGGGGTGGACGCAGAATGATGGTGATGATAAAAGAGAGAGATCACATGAACGTCGACCTCGTAATTTTGGGCCTACGGTGCTGCTTTACCATTTTTAATTGGACCGTAATTCCAGCAGGTATATCTTCGATCAGATGGCAAATGGTATCCGAATTAAGTTGAATTCGTTCTACATGAGGATTTAATTCTGACAGTAGAAAATTCTTTTATTCGAACAGGGCAGTAGCAAGTTGAAGAAAAAGAGATCCATGGGTAGTATATATGAGTTTCATTCAGTTCTGTTAAAAGAAATCACAAATTTCCTAAAAACAAAAGAATCACAAATTCACAATACGGGTTGAAGCTTTGATAATTGTTTTTTCAGTTAAAGAATATTTATTTTTGTCTCTAAAGTTTCAATTTGGCCATATGAAATCTTGTGTTTGATTGAATAACTGTAAAACACAATCTTCTGAACTAGCTTACTTAATTATGTCAATGATATATATGACTCAACAATGTACAACAGGTTAATATGCACAAAGAATATCCAAAGGAAATGTGTACAACATATGCATTTTGCCCCCAAATTGCACAAAAGGATGGACCATCCATCTCACAGTTAAGACCAACTTGACAAAAAAAACTGATTAAGGCTCAGTTCTGCCTGTGGGTTTTCAAAAAGCACTTATTTTTTCTATTTTTGGATGTAATAGTTAGTTGAAAGCATCTATTTTTGAGTCATAATAGCAAAATATTTCTAGAATTAGTAATGATTTGTGTAACAAACTAGTTTCCACAGTGTACGTAGCATATATAGCACAACACAACAACCACAAACTAACCCTAAAAGTAAAAGAACTTAATTAACCAATATGAGAATACATACTAATTAGATCAATCACTACTACAGAAAGCCTAATACTAGATGCTAAATCATAGACAGTTTGACAAAACCGTCCGCTTTCATTGAGATAATTTTGTTTTACATTTTCGTTATATAGGCCCCTAGTGACGATGTGCACGGTGAATGATAACTACTTCCAAAAACTCTATATTCATCTCCTTTACTAACATTGTCCTAAGCTCTAAACCAAGATAGTCTCGGTGTTAATGTTCATCATGTGTGGGTGACAACAATATTGTTGAAAGTATCAATGAAACGTGGTAGAGATAGCGTTGATCATGTGGCATATATATGTGCGGGGTACCAAAAAAAAGGCAGTAAGATTGCAATTGCTAGATATAGATAGATAATGACACTTCAGAAAAATCCATATTTTAAATTCTAAAACTATATCTGAAATTGAGTGAGTATTTTGAGGCTGCAATTCATCTAGTACGAATGATGGTCTTAGATTTAAAATCTTGTATTACTATATATGCTCACAAATGTGAGTTGAAAATTGTTCCTTTGTTGGTCGCACTCCTTTAATTTGTAAGTTTGCCTATGTAAGGTGTAAATATTAAGGCTTAATTAAAACAAACAAGCCATACGTATATGAATGATCATTTTAAAAAAAATCCAAGTGCTGTATATGAATGCTCAAATTCATAAGCATCAGTTCATTTGAAAATATGCACCCGGAATGAAATCCTTGTTTTGCACTTAGAATGACCATTTAGGCCATATATACATGGAAGGGTTGCTAATGATTAAAATTTGCTAATATATCTATTTCAAAATGCATACCATGGAGGCTATATATGGTATCGCGCATCTTGAGGGGGCCGGGTGCATTTGGCACAACTCTTCTTAATTTAGTGCAGCTAGCTTGTATATCTGACCTTAGCAACTTAAAAAAGTTCCTTACGAAAATTACCTCATATATACACAGGCAATAATTTCCCCTCTTAAGCTCAATCTACGAGATAGAAAAAACAATTTGAAAACTAATGGTGTTTTATCGATTATATTTTTATTTTCATTCATTTTCTTTCGCTGTTTTCTATATGTGTAATCTTTCATTAAAATTATACCATGGGCCATGCATGGAGTAGAAAAAAAAATCTTTCCCTGTTTTAACCCTAAATGTTGTCGATCATGCATAGTGTATCGTAAAAAGGACAATGCACGGTTCCATGGTCGCAGGTTACTTGAAATAGCAATAAAACTGATCAGATGACATACCCAAAGATGGTGAGAGGGGGGCACTAGAATGTTCAAAATTTTCAAATTATCATTACACAAGCCAGTACATCAATTACTTCTTTGTATATAAAAAGAAGTAACAAATTCGTATTGCACACACGCAGCAAGCCCTGCATTAACTTGCTCTAGCTAGTTCCAGAGCCAAATTTCAGAATGTTTTTAAGCAATTAGCAGCAAAACACCTTCAGAACCCACAATTAAGCTTGCCCCTTAAATTAAGGAAGTACTTGAAAACCAATGCACACACTTCTACTAGCTAGATAGTGTATTGTACTTTGGGAGAGCATTATTCCTACCTAGTGGATCGAAGAGAGTTCCAATCCTTATCATGCAACAGCACCTTGTGCAGGCCAGGCCAGTTATCTTCCTGTCTGATCATGGAAAGCTCTCGCCGAGCTCAAGGACAAGCTTTGCGAGCCAAGGTTGTCCACTGGGAACTGCTCGGCCTCCGAGGAGTAGAACACCAGCTGATGCGACCCTGGAGCCAAGGAAAGCAGCGACGGGAACGGCGAGTGGTGAGGCGCCGCCGCGGCCACCTGCATCGAGCCGGTGCCGCTCTCGTGCACGCTGCTGTTATTCCATGACTCGCCGGTGTAGTTATATGGCATCGCGCTGCTGACCATTCCCAGCGAGTTGTTCAGCCCCATGAACCGGTGGTAGCCACTGGCGGGAAACGACCTGCCCATGTGGTGGGCTCTGCTCCCGTAGACGTCCTCGCCCCCGCCGGCCTTGACGCCGTCGCCCGCCAGCGAGGCCGCCGCCGACGCGATGTGGCCGAACTTCTCGTCGTGTATCAGCGGCATGGGGGAGGGCAGGTGGCCCATGAGGTCCTGCGGCGGGAACTGGAGCGGCGGCAGCTTGTCGATCTCGTGGCGCGCGGCGTTGAGCAGCCAGTCGACGACCTTGCTGGGCTGGTTAAGGCCGAGGCGGTCCTGCAGGTCGTAGAGCTGGATCGCCGTCGGCACGGAGAGCCGCACGCGCCGGTCGCGCAGCCCCTTGACGGTCTTCACCTTGCTGTGGCGGTCCTTGCCGCCGAAGATGCGCGAGACGCGGACGATCCGCGACTCCGTCTGCGCCGACCATTGCCGCGACGTCGCCACGGCGGCGGTGTGATTCCGGGCTAGCTCCTCGTCCGCCGTCTCCCCCTCCTGCTGCTGCTTCTGGCTGCCTCTTATCATCCTAACGCGACGGCGCTCATCGTCGATCACCAGCCGCACCTGGTCAGCTCGATTAATTAACATCGCATGCAGACAGATCAGCATAAAATGGCACGGAACATCTAATTAATTAAGCACTGCTGTGCACGGCAGCAGGGTCTACCGATCGATTAATGCGTTCCACTGTTCCATTGGGGAATGGGGAACCGCTGCAGCTTTATTCGCTGCATACACGTAGGCTGTAGCTAGCTGCGCCTTCTATACAGCGTTATATGGCATGGAACAGCAGCGCGCGAGCTCAGCTCAGCCTTAGACGCTGTGGATGTGCAGCTAGCCAGCTGCTGCGGCACTATGTGCATGCGCTGCCCAAGGGAATGATTCCATGATTGAATTAACGGCCAGCCTTGCTCACCCCCCGACATCGTTGCGCGTCTTACAGTGGAACTGTGAACTGGATCGTACAAGGATCACTATTGCTCTCTGAAACGAGGAACAGGAGGAGGATGGGGATTGTATTGAGTGCTACCTTTTTATGCCAAGCGTATAATGGTTTTTGTAAAATCTAGCCTGCAGGCTAGCTTACCCCCAAAAAAAAAAACAAATCATCTGGAGTAGTGATTAGCTTTGCTCTTTGAAGTTTAATTGAGAGAGAGGACATATGATGAGAAATTAAAGGCTGGTTTTTTTTATCTATATATATGATGGAGTGATTCAGTTGGGGGCTTTTGGAATCAAAGTGATGAGTGATTTGAGAAGGGGAAAGAGTGAAGAGAAGGGATAATTAACATGATTGGGCTCAGATCGACCATCATGCATATATAGGTTGTTCCAAAAAGGAAAGGAAGAGAAAAAAGAAGAACGAGAAAGAAAGAAGGATCATCAAGCTGGGGATCCAGTGCAACTTGGATTTTGAGAAGAAAGAAAAGGATTCCATCAAGTACTTAAGAATTCCAAAGAATTGTTTGTTAAGGGAGAATAATTAACAAATCTTCTCATAGATCCGCGGCATAAAATTCTAAGACAGGACCACGTACGAAAAGTTGAAAACAATCAAAAACAAAACCCCACAAAAAAAACCTATACTTTTATGATCTTCAAATCCATAGAATAACCATCAAGAATTAACAAATCAAACATCCAAACAGGCTGAGGATACACGCGTGCGAAAGGAAGCACTTACAAGAACTCAACCATGTGCTCGGCCAAGTCCTCCAAATCAGCTGAATTCCCTCCCGGCCGGCGAGCTCCAGCGAGCAGATCCGCCGCCGCCGAGATCGATTGCTCGCTCCAGCTAGCGCCGGGACTCCGATCAGCGTAAACCCTAGCTAGCTAGCTAGCTTGAGAGCATCGGCAGCAGTAGGAGCTAGCTAGAGGAGGATGTGGAAGCCGACCTGTGAAGCTTGTGGTGGGTATTTACACTGCCGAATAAATGATCAGCGTCGCTTTCGCGTCCCTGTCCTTTTACCGCCATGCTGTAGTTGCTCCCCGTCTCACTTCACACTCTCCATCGATCCATCGTGGTGGCAGCAGCAGCAGCAGCGTCTTACCTGCCCAGCTGCATGCTGATAGGCTAAGCTCCTTGGCAGATATGCCATGTAGAGTGCGTACGTACATGTTGAAGATCTACGGGTAGACTATGTAAGTAAAATTTTAAAAATTCTACCGCGTAAAAAGAACCTCCTCTAGTAATAGATCACGGGATTACCTCTTAACGCGCAGACTCTTAGCGGAAGTAAAGTCGATGTGGCGTGTTGATGCAGTTGTAGTCGTTCTAATAGAACGTCTCCTCCTTCAGGTCCTTGTGATCATCACAAGTTGCGGATCGTCCTAGTGTTGAAGCTTCGCATCAACACCTCCAAGGTATCCACACGTACGGGGCAGGAACACCACGCGCTGGAGTGCTAGCGCCGGCGGCGCGGTATTAGATGAGGAAGATGTGACAACTAGAGTTTCAGAAATTCCGAATTCTCTTGCAAACCCTATGCCACCTCTCCTCTATTTATAGGCATCCATCATAATAGGTCTCGAACTGAAGGCCCATTAGGAACTCATGCCCCATAAGAATTCGGATCACTATCCGAATTAAGTCCCAGCCTTTTAAGTGTGCGACCCTATAGGTTCACATACACTTAGACATAGCCCGAGTACTCATACTCGTCCACTAATCGGCAGCAGCCCCTTAGTAAGACATGCCGACTCCTAAGTATATGCAAAGATTATATCGGACGAACCTTAACAAAACTCATGCATTTCCCTTTGCCTCACGATATCGGTTAAACTCAAGGCGAGTACGTGTCATCCTTGTTGGGTTAGCTCAACCACTCTTTCTCGATTATGTGACTTGAATTCCCGACTACGGTTAACTCTTTAACCGTGAATAGCATGGCCATGCATTTCTGGAATCCAATCACTCGAGAGGTCTAGAGATATCTCTCCTGTTGCCTGGATGGGCAAATCCTATCTTGATCGACCATGCCTCAATGCACGCATCATAACAAAACCCGAAAGCTACCTTTATGACTACCCAGTTACGGAGTAGTGTTTGGCAACCCCTAAGTCAGTCATTATGCATCTTGAGTACGTGCGACAATATCAAGTCTTAAGGACATAGCATACGCATTGTGAATGAAACCAACTGATGACGGTAAGAATGCAACATTCTCGCAGTGTTTCATGGTGGGTCGATCCAACCCCATATTTGCTAACATGTGTCCATATTATTGGTTTAATATCTTTATATCTATGACCCGTGAAACATGGTCATCAACCAATACATATGCTAGTCTATTAATATGTGTCTTCATATGTTTGACTAGGGATCATCTAAGAATAATCATCGCAGCAATATAGAGTTTCACAATCAAGTCACACACTTGATAATCAATATTGACGATGTTATTCAAGGAACAAGATAAATTATCCAATAATTTATGAACATAATAGACAGAATCATCTCTATGATTGTCTCTAGGGCATATCTCCATCACATGTGTACCGATAGTGGCGAAGGCAGAAAGAAAATAGAGTGTGGGCTCAAAGCATACTAATGATGAGAAACATCAGCGAAGTCATACGTAAAAAACGGCCCAAACAAAATACCACTTATAAGCCTATTGCCTCGTGGGCTTAGTTGTGTTCAACCCGTTTAGATCTGTGACCTTGGGAATAAACCCGGTTGGACCTAAGCATGCGGCCAAGGTCTGATCTAACAATTGGTATCAGAGTTTAGACACCTAACATCTTCTTGAACATCATGGTTACAGAAATGCACAACCAATATGTGAGAAGAAAAATGTTGGGAATAGTCCCACATGGGTTGTGGGAAAGAAAAAAACATAACTTATAAGTGCAGGGGAGATCTTACCTATTGGATTAGTCTTTTATGGAGAGAATGTCCAATACCACTTATAAGTATATTGCTCTGTGGGCTTAGTTGTGTTCAGTTCATTTGAACCTATGGCCTGGGGAGTAAATCCAGTTGGACCTAGATATACGGCAAAGGTCCGATCTAACAATACTGAGCGCATTGATTAAATTTTAGGCGAGCCGACGAGGGAGAAGACTAGGAGAGGAAATGGTGGCATTATGTGCTAGCGATGAAGGGAGGTCGAGAGGCGGTAAGGATGATGGCAGTGTCGTGTGACAGCAACGAGGGAGGGGTGATGCAACACAATGCATCAATGATTCGATGAGATGTGTTAATGTAACACCCCACCCATCTTCTGAGCCTAGAGTACTCCATCATTGCATAATTTTACCAATTTCCACAACTGCTAGTAATTTTAAGCACACATAGTTTTATTTATATTGCAATGGCTAGATAAATATAATAACATTTTTAACTCTAACTCAAGCTACCAATAGACTCTAAAATATACTAACAAAAGCTGACACGTGAAGTAATGCTAATACATGAAATTATTCATGTGCTACTCCCACCCGTACATGTCGTCCTCAACGATCACCTAAAAAACCAAAGTAATGATGAGTCCAGAGACTCAGCAAGCACATAATAGACTGATAAACACTACCAAAAACGTTAACACAGACATAGTATAACACAAACGTTCTCCACAATTCTTGATATATCACCTCAAACCACACTTAGTGCAATGCAATGCTATGATCAGTCTCTTTCTCCTATGTAGCTTTTACTGGTAAAGCAAAAGGCACACCCGTCGATGTCATCCTTTACCTTCATCCCGTAGAGGTGCCTACCGAAGTAGGACTTTTCCTCCATCTCGTGGAGGTCACTACCGAAGTACGACTTTCTCAAGAGCACGTCGAATTAGTCAATAACTTTACTTATAGCTATTGACTTTCTCACCGTTCTTGCTTAATGCATATGTCATATCATGAATGCTATGCTTCAATAATTTATCAGGTATCATAATTAATATCACCAATCAAGCAACAACAATTATTGTAAATATCACAAATTTCACCACAATTTTCATCTACTGTTCTACTATATACTTGCTTGTTAACCAAGCGGGGCATAGCGACGTGTGGACGGCGTTGTTCCCTCCACTTGAATAGGCATTTATCCAAACTCAATGCATCGTAATAATACATGCACACAAATAGTCGACATCAACCCTAGCGCAAAGCCTGATGCAAACAACACCCTCTCACCGATCATCCTTCCGCTGTCCCGGTGCTTAGACGACCATATTTTAAAGACAACGTTATATACAACCATAAATAATTATTTTTACCGCACATGCTAAAACTTTTCTCCTCCTTTTTTCTTTTCTTCCTCTTCTTTTTTTCCTAGCCGAACACCTCTCTCTCTCTTTTATTCTTTTTATCCCATTTTTTCTTCTCCCCATCCATCCTTATTCTCTCCCATTTCTTGCTCTTCCACTGTCCCTTCCTTGCCATCAGCCGCCGAGTCATCACTGGCCAGCTCCTCCGCCCTTCCCCACTACACCGTCTTCCACCCACCTCCCTCCCTCTCTCTCGGCACCACCACACCGACAGCTCAAGCTCCACTCGGCGCCGCCCCCACGTCTCGCGCCAATTTGGGTGCTCGAGCTCGTCTGCCTGGAGCATGTCACTGGCCACAAGCCAGCCACCAGTGACACCTCCACCTGCCCTTCTCCTCCCAATACTACGCTTGGACAGCTCCAAGCCAACGCTGGAATTGGCACCGACTACTCTCCCTATGCACTGCTCTGTGCGCCTCCCCTCTGATTCGTCGCCACCAGTGCGCCAGCCAGGGGCTTGCGCCGGGGACACCCCTCCATAGATCTAGCTGAACGACGCTAGACCCGGTCGCCTCCTCTTCTTCTACTACTCCCCAGTCTACATGCTACCTCCACACCGTCGGCAGGCTCCCCATCACCTCTGGTTGCTCTTGGCACCGTTGGCCCCAGTTGTCTACATGCCATCACAGGCTCAACGTTGGCCAAAAGCTTGGCGCCCTGGCCTCCTCCTCCAGCTTCTCCTGCATCGTCGTTAGCATCAAGCCACTCGGCTCTTGCTCCCACGCTACTCAGCCATGGCCGCATCATGGGTTTGGTCTCCAAGCCATCGTTGGCTTCCTCCCACTACCCGCACAGCTCCCCAACCATCGGTGCCAACCCTTGGCATGGTCTCTTCTAGGTACACTCCATCCTACTCCCCTCTATACTTCCCCTCCCTTGCTCTATGATGATTTGTGCTGTGTCATGGTGCTGAAAGCAAAGATGGAGGGTGAGGGGAACTACTCGATTACTGAGTAAGAAAGGAATGGATGAGGATGAAGGTCGTGGTGGTGGCGACGTCCTCTTGTTGTGGTTCTTGCGACCGTGGACATCCTAAGTCTTCATGATCGTTATCCTCACCCCGCCATCTTCCGTGTCTTCTTGAGCTCCTTGCCTCTGGTCTCTCTCTCTCTCTCTCTTCTTCACTATCTCTTCGAGGAGGTCATGGATGAGCTCTCGGTTCAGGGGGAAGAAAAGGAAATGAGGTGGGCTTGTGGGGGTGGGGTTTTTTGCTTGGCTTTAGATGGTTGTCAACTGGGGAGGAAATGGAATAAGCAAAAGAGGTGAGACTCTCCATGGCTGGCTGCTAATAAATGGAGGCAAGGCTGTAAGAGCCTCTCTATGCATTGACCAGGATGTCCCTCCCTTTTCTCTACTCCCCTCTCATGTGGCTGCTTGCCTTAAGGGCAGTTTGGTTCAAAGGTAGGCTCTGTACTGTTTGATGAGTTTCCTACTGGTTTATAGTTAAGGCCTTCTGCTTCTTATTCCTGCTCTTTTGGGCTATGGGCCAAGAAACATGTCAAGAGGTGGCTGGGAGAGTGGGAGGCCCGAGTGGGGAGGCTGGAACTCAGGTCATGTTGTATTGAGTTCTAAAAGCCGCTTTTCTACAGTAAATGGCTTTTCTACTGTACTTAGCTTTCAAACGGAGCATCTTTTCAAGACGGGGTTTACTAATTGATTATAGTAGACACTGTAATAACGTTATTTATATTGGCTAAAATTACATGCAAATATCTCACTAGTACAAA
This sequence comes from Melocanna baccifera, assembly GCA_036346265.1. Lineage (NCBI taxonomy): Eukaryota > Viridiplantae > Streptophyta > Magnoliopsida > Poales > Poaceae > Melocanna > Melocanna baccifera. Next base: position 37,465,868 of record CM070677.1, read on the forward strand.
ACAAGCTATACTGGACGCCTACATCATGGACGGCTTGTGGAGAACCGTCTATGCTCTAATTACCACAGACGGTTTTACAAGCGTGACTGTGTACCGTCTATGATATGTAACTATCATAGACGGTTCAAATGAATAACCGTCTCTGGTATTTTCACATATGGTTATTCATATGAACTGTCTGGGGTAAATGCCAGACATCATAGACGATTCTTACGAATAGCAGTATGTGATAATTCACATATGATTATTGATACAACTGTTTATGATAATGGTAGTCATCATAGACGGTTCTTACAAATAATCGTCTATGATAGTTTACAAATGGTTATTAATACTAACCGTTTGTGATAGTTTCATATCACAGACGGTTTGTAGTTGGAATTGTCTGTGACAAATATTTGTAGCATGTATATTGGCACTTTGTCTCCCTAATATGTGCCCCTCTTTGATCTTTTTGGCTCCCCAATGCGTCCAGATCTTCATCTCACGTGCAATATATTCCTTGTATAAAAAATGATCATCCATCACCGGAGATTAATCCCCACATCGCACCTCGCCAACTGGTTGCTATCTTCCTTGTCTTAATTTCTTATCTCTCAAGCACATATAAATATATCGCTCCCAACTCTTCCTTGTCATTAGCATTGATGGCCATCCTAGACAAACACCTCGCCGGTCGTACACTGGCAGATACTACGGAAGAACTCTATGCCAACAGTGTCCTCCACCGTCTTGACATCTTCCTTCGCCGTGTCTTTCGGTTTGTCTCCCACTTCTGGTGAGCAAACCTCACCATCGACGTGGTTCTCCACAACGATGTTGCATGTCTCCAGGAGGCTTGCTGTCGCTTGGAGTGCTTACTCGAGACAACGAGTCACTAAGTCAACCTTGTTGAGACCCCTCAAGAAAAGGAAGAGAGTCTATGGGCTCAATTCGACTTGATTGTTTAGTCGGAGGGTGTTCGGGAGACACTCAAACGAGTGCATTAGTGGGTGGATGTATTTCAGGCTTCATTCACTGATGATCCCGGACTGTCCAGTGCTGACCACGTCTCCTATGAAGCTTTGAAGGCGGAGATAGCATGCTACCTCCACCAGTAGAAAAAACTTAGTTTCTACTTTTTTGTTATCTTTTATAAGAAGCATTTGGTCACGCTGTTTGGCCATATGTAAAATAAAATAGTTGAATTTGTATTAATTGTCTTGTATATATGTAAAGGGTCTTGGTATAATGAAATAACGGCATTGCTAATCGGTAAAAAACAATGAAGTAAAATATATTTACTCCTGAGGTATTACTGAATTTGCATTTATGTCTATAAGAATGAATTTAGAACCATTATCACAAATGGTTCTATTTTAGAACCATATATGATATATTTTCATAGACAGTTATTAATTAGAACCATCTGTGATAACTAATTACCACAGACAGCTATTAATTAGAATCATCTATGATAATTTGATATCACATATGTATATTGATACAAACCATCTGTGATAACCATATATCACAGACGGTTCACGGTTGGACGTGTCTGGGATATGCCGTGTTATTAAAAACCTAGCCAGCGGGGTCTTGACATAGATTTGTTTTTGTTGCGTTGCATTGAAGGAGGCAGTCAGCTTTGGAGAGTTTGGTGAAAGTATACTGCTTATAGATCTAGCTTGTAGATCGATTTGTTCTTGGTGATTAGATGTTGGTATTTACTTCTAATTATATGCCTAGTAATAAAGAGAGATGATAACTAGATTTTTAGATCTAACTAGGTTTAGAGAGAGATGGTAGTTTGCTCCTATTTAAGAATGGGTTAGTACTCCTAGTATACTTTAATATATTCTTGCATGATATATATACTGCTTCATAAATACGTGGCTAGCTAGCTACTTAATTTAGATATCGACAATTTATTATAAGGTGAATGACAATTATATGTGTAAATAGCTAGGTATGTTAGTTATATATAGTAGCATTAATAACCCAATTTAATACTAATTTGATACATGTGTAGCATAGAAGAATCGGAGCTGGATGTACGTTGATAGCTGTGTGAGTGAAGAATACATTAATGGCGAGTTTGTTTTTAGAAGAGTAGGATATGTTGAAGTAGGGGATAGAATTTATGTACTGTCCATATATTGATTGCAATAATCTGAAGATGTTTACCAAATCAGCATAGATCAAAACTTACTTAATTTGAAGGGGTTTCAAATACGGGTATACATATTGGATCAGTCATGGTCAAGAAAAGATTATACAGGAAGGTAGTTATAACATCATCGAGAGAGACAATGATATACCAGTTGTGGATTGTGCTTTCAATGAGGATAGTCCGCAGGATGATAATCTAGATCAGATGCTATGCAATGCAGAAGGGAACTATAGTAAGAGAGAGAGTTTGGTAAATTCGAGGTTTGATGGAGGACTCAAAGAACCTTTGTTCTTGGGCTACAAGCCGCAATACACAAGGTTATCATCTGCTCTTGAACTGTTGAAATTGAAGACAAGCAATGGTTGGTCTGATAAGAGTTTTACGATATTATTAGGTCTCCTAGCGAACATCCTTCCAGAGTAAAATGTGTTGCCGAGAACCACCTACCATTTCAAGGAGATTCTTTGTCCATTAGGAATGAAAATAGAAAGAATGCACGCATGTCTAAATGATTGTATCATCTACCACAAAGAGTTTACAAACTTACATATTTGTCTTGTGTGCAAAGCATCCTGATACAAACATAAAAATGACTCCGATGACGGGAGGGCATCGAGGTGAAGCAATGTCCTCTTGCGAAGATGTTGTAGTATCTTGTAGTATCTACCTGCAATTCTCCGTTTGAAGCATTTATTTGCAAACCAAAAGGATACAAGATTGTTGCGTTGACACTTAGAGTAGCATAAGAAAGATGGAACGATAAGACATGCTGCTGATGCTGCCCAGTGGAGGAACATTGATAGGATGTTTGTAGATTTCGGTACGAAACCGAGAAATATAAGGTTTGGGTTGAGTACAGATTGAATGAAACCTTTCGATAACATGAGCAGACGACGTAGCACCTGGCCTGTGAATGTATGCATGTACAACCTTCCTCCTTCGCTGTGTATGAAACGAAAGTACATTTTGATGTCACTACTTATCCAAGGACCACATCAATCTGGGAACGATAGTAATGTTACCTAGCGCTATTGGTGAAAGATCTTATAATACTATAGAACGAAGGGGTACAGATATGGGAAGCGGACAAATGAGAGAACTTCACTCTATGTACCATGTTGTTTTACACCAATAATGATTTTTCTACCCTTGGTAATCTATCGAAGTTAGTACATAACAAACCAAAACTTGTCCGTACTGCTTAAATTATACAGAGAGTGTGTAGATGAACAACTCACATAAAATTATGTACATGTATCACCGTAGGTTCTTTCCAAGGTAACACCTATTCCGCAAGATGAAAAAATAATTTGATAAAAAAAGAGGATGACTCAGAACCAAGGCCTTTTAGCTGAAAACAGGGCTACGATATGATCAAGGATATCGATATTGTACTTGGAAAGAGATGTATATTGAGGAGCCGTCAGAAGAACGTGTGGAAGAAGAGGTCAATATTTTGAAACTTACCTTACTGAGAGCACTTAGAAGTTCGCAATTACATCGATGTCATGCACGTAGAGTATAATGTATTTGATAGCTTGATTGGCCTCTTATTGAACATTTATGGCAAAATAAAGGATGGTGTTAAGGCACAGCATAACTTGGTCACTATGAATATTAAGACTGAGTTAGCACCGATGGAGACCGATAAAGGCTGGACGTATCTTTCCCCAGCTTGCTATACTCTGTCTAAGTCTGAGAGAACTGAACTGTACCAGTGCTTGTATGGTGTGAAAGTTTCATTCGGTCACTCCGCCAGCATGAAGAAATATGTTTTCATGAAACATTTAAATTTAATTGGCATGAAATCCCATAACTGTCATGTGCTAATAACACAATTGCATCTTATTGCAATTAAAAGTATTTTGCAGAACAAGGTTTCGAGTGACAATCATGAGGTTGTGTTCTTTCTTTAACGTAATTGCTCAAAAGATCATCGATCCCGATGGACTAGATGCTCTCAGACTGAGGTGGTAACGACTCAATGTCATCTTGAGATGTATTTCCCTCTGTCATTTTTTGATATCATGGTCCATCTCAATGTCCACCTTGTGAAAGATATAAAGATATGCGGTCCCGTATTTCTACGTTATATATACCCATTTGAGAGATTCATGTGAACTATTAAGATATATGTACGCCATCGATCTCGGTCTGAGGGTAGCATTATCGAAGGTTATGCAATCAAAGAGGTCACTGAGTTCTGCATCGATTCCATGGTTTAGGTCAAACCGATAGGTGTACCTCTACCTCGTCATGAGGGGAGGCTAGAGGGTATCGGGATTATCGGAAGAAAAGCAATAACTCCAGATCTGGATACATATGCTCAAGCCTATTTTATAGTCTTGCAACACATGACCGAAGTGTCCCCGTATATTAAAGAACACAAGGACATAATACGCCAAAAGAATTCAGGCCAGTCAAAAGTTTGGAACATGAGACAGGACAACCATCGGTTCAACAAAGATGTTGAAGGTGCAATTTGCTGGAAGGTCGTTAAGTGAAACGCTGCAATGGTTAGCAAAAAGATACAACATTAATAGGTACATATTTTATACAATATATCAAGATAGAAAGAGCATAGTGCAAAACTCAGGTGTCCACATAGATGCATTTTATGCGCACTTCAGTACCACTGACCCAAGCTCATACTTTGGGCTTGTAGAGGAGATTTAGGAGCTTGATTATGTAATTTTGAAGATCACTCTGTTTTGGTGCTATTGGGTCCAACTTTCATAGGGTGTAAAGGTCGACAAGTACAGCGTCACTATTGTGGATCACAAACATGTAGGATACAAAGATGAACCATTCATACTTGTGAGCCAAGTTGTTTAAGTTTTTTATGTAACTGACCCAGCAAATAAGAACCGCCACGTAGTTCTTCATGGAAAATGAAGAATTGTCGGAGTTGAAAATATCATGGATGAGTAATAGTATAATCAATTTGATGAGTTGTCTCTATTCAAAGATGACATTAGGCTCGAGAAAAAATAAAGCGATGAAACAAGCTATATACATGTCGATCATCATGAAGGGCTTTATTTAAAAGAAATAGCCAAGCGTAATCACTGATCTCACATGGCGAACACCGATTTAAAAATTAGTGCAATGTAATCACATAACAAACTCGACATGTAATTATGAAACTATTCCATTGTAATTGATTTAGTAATTAAGAAATAATTACATCTATGATTATGCTTACTTTTTTCATAGGGCATTGGTAGTATTTCCTGAGGCCAGCTGAAAAACAGGATTTGTTAGAACTATTATAGACGATTATATAATGGAACCATCTACGATATTACATATCACAGATAGTTCCATAATGAAACTATCTATGATATGTAATATCACAAACGGTTCCATTATGTAACCGTCTGTAATAGTTCCTCTATAAATATGCCCTGCTAGGTTTTGTGCTCTCACTCCTCACTCGTGCACTCCTCCGTCTCTGCCACCCCTGCTTGGTTTTGCTAGATCTCACTACTCACTTGCGCACCTTCCACCGCCTCTCCTCCTAACACCGCCTCTCCTCCCAAAGGTATGAATCCCAAATCCCACTTTTTTTGGAGGTAGATTATGGTGAGTTTGGTAGATGAGTGAAAATGTGGTGGCTCTACACATGAGGATGGAGCTAGGAAGTAGCGGCACTGGGAGAACTATTGCATGATAGATTGTGGGTTTTTGATTGCTCAATGAGGATTTTTGTCCAAATTGAAGTCATAGTAACAATCTAGATTTCTGCAAGTATGATCTCTCATATACTAGTTGTTTATTTCTGTCAAGTGTAGTCCGTTGGTAAAATCTCGCAATGGTGGATGCAGGACAAGGTTGCAATCTGATTGGAGGCCTCTCAACCATTTGTCGAGATCATAAACGAGCGCGTCCAAAATTGTTTAAGAACAAGATCATCAACCACGTCTTCGGGTGTCTTCTCTTTCAAAACCTTGCAAATGAGGAAGTATCCTAACGCTTAGTAAGATATGTTACACTAACTAGTTGTTAATAGCTCCACAAATTCGTGGGGTCTAAAATAATATGATTATCTCTTGCAGTAAGCATTGACCACCGAATCTTCCCAATGCTCTTTTGAAGCAGACAGGGAGAGGGATATACTATGTGAAATTAGGCCCGTGTGTGGTCTGGATGTTTATATACCTTGGAGGCTCGGATTCTCAAACGACTCCGAGGCATATAGGAGTAGGAAGAGATCCAAGATCCATCGCGAGAAACAAATGAAATAGGAGCTTCATGCACAACTTGAGGAATAGCTATCTGCCTCACTTCAAGAGAAGATAACTGCCTCACTTTGATGAGATATAGATTCATTGATAGAAGAACTGAGACAAGTCCACAACTAATCACAACCTACCCCCATTAATGCAGTACCTAGTCCCCCTAAACATCAGAGTTGTTGCGCATCCACACCAATTTATGAACAAAGCGATGCCCACTTACCTATCAATAACATCCAGATAATATACCTCTCTAAAGTGCTACATAGATAGATTTGGTGGACGTCTTAGCTCATCGTGTATTGTTATGTAGGAGCCCACATCGTGCATCCTCAGAGTCAGACTTGTTAGTCTATTCCCATTGACACTAGGCGGGGAATGGTGTATCCATGCCTGCCAGAGACGCTAGTGCACGGTGCCCAGCTAGAGATCGGTTTCGTGAAGGTCCAGATAGACATGATTAATAACGTTTTTAGGGTTGTCCCTCTTGAGAAGCCTCCAAACAAAGAGATTATGACACTAGGGGATGTTGTCCACACATTCATCTAGTGGTCCAGGAGGGACATCACCCTGGACCCTTCCGTGCCGCGATCTCTATATGACCATTCATGTCAAATAGAACTCTCTATGACTCCACCTCTCGCTCCGCTTCAGAAGTCCATCGCATCAGTTCTCGTAGAGACGACAACGAAGATATATCACAAGCGAGACGCTAAGGCCCAACCGAAGAAGATTAAGATGCCTTTCGGGATCTGAAAGTTCAAGCTCGGAGTGTTGTTGGTCCCCGAATCACAATTATCCAGCCTTGGACTGGTTTGCAGGTCTTTGCATTCCTGGTACATGCAGAGATCCAATAGGAAACCAAACTGCTAAAGTAGATTCACTATGAAATACATGAAGGAGCATGTCCTCAATGACTCGGGCTACTTCGTTATGACTTTCGATGACTTATTCTTACTATTTAATCTCGATGATTTCGATGCCTCACTTCTACAATATCAGACAATATAAGTGTATTGTACAATTAAGTTCTACATTCACGTAATACTGATAAATGTCATAATTCATTGCTTATGTATAGATCCATGATCTAATGAGTCCGACGATGGCGACAACCCATGGGTTTCCTCGACCCACACTTAGTCTCTGAGCAATGCATCAAGGTCAATGCCTCATTCATCCAAGATTACATAACGAAAGGATTGCTTGCTCAAAGTGACAAGGACTACATCATGGCACCCTTTAACCAGGGGTAAATGCTTCACTAGTTACCATACAAGTTTTATTTATACTCCTTCGTTCATTTGCAATGGCTGAGACTAACTTTTTATAATCACATAGATCTTTCAACTCTTACGTTGCCTAGGGAGGGAGTCACAAGTAATTCTGCACCACACTGCGACACAGGACATGATTTCTGGTACCCGCTATAACACAACAATCATATATCACACTTCATAATAATACTTCTAGAATTGACCATACATATGTATGTAATTCTATTTTTGCAGTGTTAACAGCAGCTACACGGCAACATATGTGGATTCTACATTTGCAAACATATGATGAAAATCATGGGCACTAAGACGAAAGATCTAGAGATTTGTAATTCTATTAATATTTATTTTATTATTATCATTTTCTATATATGTACATATATGCTAATGACTTTAACACTCTTAGCGACATGTCATAGAATTCGACTCATGTACATATGATTTTGACAACCTCGCCGAAGTTTGAGGACCACTCTCCGAATTCTTGATGACAGAAGTCATTCACTAGAATGGAGAGTTCAATCCCGACGGGAGATGATAATTAGTTCAAATATTTGATTCAATTGTAATTCACTCAGTTGTACTTAATCAAACAATTAATTCAATTGTACTTTATTCAGTTGTTTAATTCACTTATGATATCTGTGTAACGATTGTCGATGTGTGCTATATATGTGATATGCTTGCATTATTTAATTTATTTGTGAGATCTGTGTAATGATTATCCTGTGCTATTTATATATGATCTGCTTACTTGTTTTCAAAAGACATGGCTAGTATTTTCTGAGGTTAGTCAAAAAAATAGAAAATAATATAGCTTTTCAAATAGTTGTCACAGACGATTTGTAACAGCAAACCATCTGTGATATGTAGATATTACAGATGGTTTTTAAAAATAACTGTTTGTGGTATCCTGCTATCACAGATGATTTTTAAATACAATCGTCTATGATATCTTACATATCACAGACGATTATTAGTATTAGCTATCTGTGTTATTAAGATATCACTGACGGCTAATACTAATAAACGTCTGTGATATATATAAGATATCATAGATGGATAATACCAAAAATCGTCTGTGATAGCGAATATATCATAGACGGTTGTTTTGAAAAATCGTCTATGTTGTAACTATCATGGACGTTTGAGAGCCGTCTAACACAAATTCAGATGGTTCAGAATCCGTCTGTGATGACAGTTTTAAACCATCTGTGATGACTCTTTCTTAGTAGTGTCTCTCTCTACAAACTACTCTACAAGTTGTTAATTACTATTTATTAGTCAAAACCAAAAGCTAATATAAACGCCCCCTTATTAGCCATAAGCTGGTTGTGTGCCCTAGGCTAGCCCACAGTTGGTAACATCTGAAGGCCTAATACTACATACAGGGTATCACTACTAATTGGGCCAAGCTTCGGGCTATAGCCCTGGCAGTCTGAGGCCTGGATCCGCCCCTGATGACAGATTCCTTAGGACAACTCATTCAGAGGGTCCAAACTAAGGGGGTGTTTGTATTGGCTACGATTGATAACTTTTAGCTGAAAATGAATAGTAGTGGTTGAAAGAAGTGGCTTTTAGAATGAGAGAGTGAGCGGTGGAAAACGTGAGAGAGAGATACGTGTACAAGACGGGAGCGAGAGAAGTGGGTGCGTGATGCGCCCGTGACCTCTGCATTATTATTGGAGCGAGACGAATGCTGAAGGAGTGAAGAAGCCCTTCAAAAAAACTAGGTATTCATATTGACTATTAGTTTCTTCCAACAGACGAACACCCCCTAAAGGTCCCTATATAGCTAGCAAAAAGTGATGCAAAAGGGAGGGGAGAAAAAAGGACTGGACATGGATACACCTGCTGTAAATGTAGGAAAACATCTATTGGTCATGGAAACACCTACTGTAAATGAAGGAAAACCTACATGCATGCATGAAAAATGTATGATATCTTTTCCTTGCAGGTTGCAATCCAAGCCCATGTTTGGAGTTTAGGGCTTTCTGTTTCTAGGACCAATCTCTTATGAGTAGTACTATCTCCCTCGCCACCTGCTCCATGGAGACACTAAAAGACACGCAAGCAGAGCTGCCGTGTCTGTGGGCTGTCCAGTAGTGCCTGTCCCTGCTGGCCTGTTACATGATGATCGTGCCCCTTTCCTTTCCTTTTGAGCTCGTCTCAGCAGCAGCCAGTAAATTGCATGCTTCACCACTCTGACCAATGACCACTGCAATACAACACACAGAGAGAGAGAGAGAGAGTTTTGCTGCGTAGCTGAAAAAGGAGGTAGGTGGTCCTGTGGTGTGTGGGGAGGATGGAGGCAGGAGCACGCAGTGTTGGGGACACCGGCCACTAGGGAAGGCAATGAATGAAAGGTGAACTTTAAGTCTGTGTGTGAAGCGTCGCCCTGCGCTAGCTGCCGCTATCTGCATTCTGCAACTGCAATGGATCGAAATGCATGTATGTGTGTATGGGCCAGGCTGCCGGCAGGATGCATGCATGGCTCCCAATCCCATCATGAGGCGCGTCCAGTTCGATCGCTTCCCTCCATCTCCACCCTGCCATGCCATGCTGTGATGATGCCGTCACGTACGCAGGACTCGCAGCGCGCAGTGGATCGATCGATACAGATAGGCGGTCCAGTGACTCGTCGTCGGTAATTATTAATTGCTGTTCATCCACCGGACACAGCGCGCGCGCTACCTAGCTAGCTCGCCATCTGCCATCCTTCATGATCGCTCGATCTCACGATGGAAAAAATGGATATATCTTGCGATGTGTTCTCTTGGCGGTTAGCATGCACTGCGTGCATGCATGCATCCCTGCATGCAATGCCTCGCAGTCTCGACTATGTCGTCCATGCTCGATTAATCATATGCGGTTGTCATCAGGCATGCATACAGGCTAGCTGCTAGCTAGCGCGATGGGACACGAACAGCCGGCTACACGCAAGAAACCGCGTGCGTGCAGTGCAGATGCGCGCCGCGCGCGACATCCTTTTCGTGCTTCGCCTTCTGCCGTCAGCTCGCTCTGGATCGGGCGAGTGATCTCTGGAGAGAGCGATGCATGGAGGAGACGGGTCCAAACGCATCCATGCATGGCCCGCGCGCGAGCCAACGGCAGAAAGGCCCGCGTGGCTATCATGCACGGTTATTCGAAAGGTGCGTGCATGGCCGTTGCCCGGCCGGCACAAAGCAGCAGGCCATGCACAGAAGAGCAAGAGCCATCGGCCACAGGACACAAGCCAGTTAGCCATGCATGGCGCGGACTGTGGGAGGAGATGACCGTGCATGCGTCCTGCATCCATACATCATACACGTATACAGTACTACTATTACACCTGCAAGCGTGGGGCCGGCTTCGCGCTCGATCTGGAGTGCGGACAAAGCCTTTGCGCCGCGAAGTGAGGTCATATTTCTCATCGAACAACCATTAATTTCTCTGAAACAAAACTGACTTGCCAGCAAAACGCATGGTCATCGTTTCCCTTCTGAAAAGCTTCAGGGGGCGCTCAGAAAGATGAGAGTATAGTTTCTTTTACTGTAACTGATTTATTTTTTTTATTATAACTGATGTGATTTATTTAGCGTAATTAAATTAAAAATAGAAAAAAAACAGACTAACCTATCACGGATAATAAAAAAAAGATAAGAAAAAAAGATATAAAAACTATAAAAACAACAAAAGAAAAAAACAAAATTAAGAAATAGTAAAATAAAAACAGAAACAAAAAGCTATTATCAAACGAGCAAGAGCCTTATGCTGTAGGCTGCCACTATGACGGCAGGAAGCCGATCTCACGGACAACCGCTGAACCACGGTGATCCAAATCACGAGCAAATCACCGTGGGAAAGGGCCTCATCCTGGAAGTTTCTTGTTTCCAGGACGCGCGCGGCACGTGATCGGCCACCGCGCGGTTTACCTCAACGTGGCGGCATTGCCCGCGCGCGCAGTGCGCGGTCGCAGAGACATCGGTGCGGGAGACGCGCGCGCGGTGAGACGAGCAGAGCGCATGCAGCGTGCAAGCGAACAAGCACGCGAGGGCACAGTGCAGGCGCGCGGAGCAGCCGTACGCGCACGCGCAGGCATGTGTATCGCGTGGTGCAATCGCCACACGATGACACGCAGCTGACGCAAATGCTGTGCGCGCGTGACGCCTCCATTGTTTTGGTAGCCGTCCGGCCTAGTCCCCCGATTCCCCTTGTTCTCCTGCACTTTTTTTCGTCTTGTTCCCATGCCATGCTTCTTCGACACTAGCAAATACAGAGCGGCTGAGGTGGCACGAAACTGACAGCATTGGATCAACATGGGCTTGCATATGGATGAAGTTTTGGTGCAAGGTCGTAGTCCTCCATTTTATTACTATATACTCCATCTGAGATTCCGATATTTCACAAGGATGCAAACCGCAATACCCCCCCTCCTAGCTAACGGTCCTCGATCCCGGAAATCCTCATTCCCTAAGGCAGGACAGCGCAGAGATTTCTGCTTCCTATGCAAAATTGGCAACAGACTAAAGAGTACTGTTGCAGAACAACGTGACAAAGTTAACCAGGGTCCCCCACCTGTCAGCCCATTTTGCCAGTCTTTTGACCGCTAGTGTCAAGGAGTTAAATGCGTAACAATCCAGAGACAAAACAAACGCCTTTTCCCACGCCACCATTCATGCTTCTAACGTGCCAGTTCGTCCAAAAAAACTCGAACGATTCTGATCTCATTCGCTCAACCATATAGCATCGCAATTGCAGCTGCAAATCTAGCAGCATTCAGCAAAGCTAACGACCAATGTGAACAAGCAGAAGAAGTTAACATGCCGGCACATGTACCAATTTCACCTTGCATTGCAAGCCATTGCCACGATAAGATAAAAACAAGGGGAAAACACCAAGGAAGGACATTTGCCGTCGCAAAAAAAAAAAAAAAAGATCATCCACATGCCATGCTGAGTTGCTCACCACCAAAGGTACAGTCGTGATGAATAAAGCCAAAGAGCAAACAGTGTGAATTCCCAGCTCCAAGCATGAGTGCACATGGCACTACAGGAAGAAAGAAAAAAACATTGGGGACACTACTAGTCTACTGCTACTAGACACCTTACTGGCCAAGTGAAATCACTGATAAATCTGTAGCGCCATCAGTAGCTCTTAGGCCTAACTGGATTCATCAATTGCAATCGATTTCTTTCAGAATACACAAGTCAGCACATGCACGCAGATTGTGCAATGTCAGTAACTGCGGCAGGATTGAACCGTGTAAAGCTCGGATGTCAAAACTTTCTAGCTATACTATATATGGGAGTTACAAGCCATGTATATCCTACCATGTAATGTTCTATAAAGTACAAAACAAAAGCATTCAATTGGTTAGTCGAATCGTAATGATGTTGCAGCTAAAGCAGATGATGTGCACATTCCAGCAAAAACTTTGAAACTTTCATTAAAGCACAGCATCAGTATTAGGTAGTTCGACATCTGGAACATAACTTACAAGAAAGGCGCATTCGGTGAACACCACAAGTGCCATATTATTGCCGCCATCATCTTTTACAACCAGAAAATTTTCTCTGAAAACAAAAAAAGGGACTTCAAGGGCAGAAATGTAAGACAGTGCAGCTTCTGATGGAGCACGAGCACAAGACACATGGACACCTGAGTACCTGACAAATAAAGCAGTGTCAAAATAGTAACCCTAGTTACAATGATAATAGACGAATAGAAATAATTAGGGATAACTTCGACATCAAGTCTGGATTTTAGATAGGCAAAGGCCCAAACTCCAGCTAGTAGCTTCAAGTGTCTTGTCTCATTCTAAACTAAAAGGTACCCAGAAATCTAGAGAAAAGACTAATTAGCTTATGCAATTCCAGACAGGCAGACAGCCTGTACCACTCAATAAAGTATTCGTGTACTACTACAAGACACATGTTGCCACTGAAAATGCAAGACAAATTGAGAAATAGCTAAGGTAGCACTCAGTTTAGCGTTGATTTATGGCTTTTTTACTGTAGCTAGCTTATTTTTTACTTCGGCTGAATTGGCTTATTTGGCATAATTAAATTTAAAAAATGTAAAAAAAACATGTTAGCCCATCCCGGACAATGCAAAGGAATACGAAAAAAAAGAAAAGGCAAAAAAACCCTAAAAAATCTAAAAAATAAGAAAAGGATGAAATTACTGAATAATAAAAAAAAAAGAAGTCAGAAGCAGAAGATGACTTTAAGCTAACTTGAACAGCCTCTAATTCAGATAACACATGGGATGATAGTGATATACAAGTAATCGGTTAGATTCAGTTCTGAATAACGATTTTCCATGCAGAATTGAAGACATGGCTATTTAGTTGAACAAAATGGTCCTCACCAGGCAACATATAGCAGCATTCGATTTTATGCAGAACACAGTTCATTGTTAAAGATTGTCAACACCAAAACAACCACAAGGAAAAACGAACAGCTCTAAGGGATAATCTGGATAAGAGGTTACCACATGGAGTGGCACCAGCCAACCTTTTTTCTCTCAATCAAACTAACTATTTGCTTAGGAACATGGCTTCAACAATAAAATTATGCATAATTTTCTTTTCACAAGGAAACACATTATTATAGAAAGATAACTTAAAAAGTTTAAACAAGTTCCAATATGCAACACGCTGTCTAGGCCTGTCGATACTCATTGATAATTATATCAATCATGAATAGCAACAGGCAATTAATGGACCATTCAGCATGTTAATTGACCTTCATCATATGAAGGTTCGTTCATACTAACATACACATCATACAAAAGCTAGCTGCTTAGAAGAAAGTTTATTTAATTTTATCTCAAGTTGAGTGATGCTGTGCCATAGATTCTTTGCTAACCTAAATGTGCTAGAACCCTATCAAGCTGCCAATCCGGTTGATTTAGTTAGCTGCATAGGCTTTCTGATGGAACTGATTTACTGTGGTATTCAAAATTTGAAACTGCCAAAACAGGTATGCCCAAACAATTCAGTATACAATTTGTTCTACCAACAGGTCCAGCACTTAAAACTAAATTCATTAACTTGGCGTGTGTTACAAGAATTTTAAAATCAACTAACTAAAAGCAGATATGGGTCAGATCTAGGTACCAATACATAAATCATGATTCAAGACAATACAATAATCTCCTGACGAAGGTTGAGCAAAAGGTGATGCACGCCTACTGTGGACTTGCTTACTACCCAAGCCCAACCAAATCCTCGCCAACAACTATAAATTCCATACCTAATCACAATCCATTTTGCTTGCCTAGGTATACAACCATAGCAGTCCATGTAACACTACAGCCCAGCCCAACCTTTGTCCATTTGTCCATCAGACCACCACAAACATCTTGGTGTATCCATCTTGACAACAGTAGCCTAAAGAGAGTAAAGTACATACTAAGTTTGTCTGGTGCATATATTTACTTAGTCCGTCCAACCATTTATGGACTTCAATATCATATCCTTAGCAAATAAAATCTATTTTTCTATCCAGTCAATTTCAGCACACCAAATAGCAACCTATGGGAAGACCATCAAACCTCTGAACCCTATCAGGTTAAACTCAAACAATGAAAATACTTTTTCCTTCAACAGATTTTTACAATCGTTGGATCTCGATCTCATGCAAGTGTACTGTTACAAAATGACTCAGTAGAATCATTCCTGAGTTCTACAACTAAAATATAACTGTATTTAGGTGCTTTATGTATGAATCAACATGAAAATCTGGCTTTCAGTATGGTGCTAAAAATATTGCAAACTACCAATCAAAATTAACCATGGTTTAAATCTCAAGATCCCCTGCAACAAATCTGAAGCTACTTGCATCAATTGTCAATCTATGTTGATTTACTCTGAAACACAAGAACTCCCTAATCCCTAAGAGAACGATAATAAATCATTTTTAGTCTGTACGTCAATGTATCTTGAACCAACTAATTTCAGAATTCAAAAGATAACTATATTTCTAAATTCTAACAATGAACTGACAGTAGATACCTGCTAGATATCCCACAAAGAAAGTGTAAAGCTCGCATCCAAGTTTCATTTAGATTGAGTAAGCAACTAACTGATTTGTAACAGATTCCCTGTCTGATATTGAAAGGTCATGTTAACATGTCACCTTTATACATGTTACAAGCTGAGATTCCTGCCAATTCCAGTCGCCCCAAACATATGATAAAATACCAGAACTTTTCAGAGAATAACAAAGTACAGTTAACCAATCAATACAAAATTGACTCCTCTACAGTAAAAGATTACACCTATAAAAATTATAAGTATGAACCAACTGAATTAAAACACAACCTGCACACAAATCAAATTACAAGCAACAAAAACAGATCATGATCCCTCCATCCAGACAACAATCGAAGCTAGAGCGTTGGAGTGAAGATTCATCAGTTGAAAATTGCTCAGGACTTTCGGTCTTTGTCAGTTGACGAGAATTGGCTGCGCTGCAGACTCTTGAAACATTCCCTGGCCTTATCTTCTCTCCCTCGCACTATTGCGAGAAGCCGTTCGAGAATTGGCTGGCTGCATAAGGGGGACGCAAATACTGGTCTCTTTCATGCATTTGCTAGACACCGCAAGCAGAAAAACTTCATAGCCAAACTGGTTGATGGGGAACAGGTGCTTACCAATCATGTTGAAAAAAAACGGGCTGTGTTTGATTTCTACAATGGGCTCCTTGGTTTAGCTCTAGACAGATAGCACACCATTAATCTAGAGAAGATGAACATCGAGTCCCATGACCTTGCAGCTCTTGAGGCTCCTTTCTCTGAGGAGGAAGTTTAGAAAACCATTTGTCAACTACCTATGGATAAAGCACCTGGACCTGATGAGTTTACAGGTCGCTTTTATAAAGCTTGTTGGCCAATTATGAAACCTGATATTATGGCAGCCATTTCAGTAGTCTGGAGTAGACAGTTTGGCAATTTTGAGCTGCTCAACTCAGCCTATATCACACTAATTCCTAAGAAAGATGAGGCATTGCACGTCAAGGATTTCCGACCCATTAGCTTGATTCACAGTTTTGCTAAATTGGTCACTAAAATTCTTGCCAATAGACTCGCTGTCCGGCTCCACCAGATGGTATCTCCAAATCAGAGCGCCTTTATAAAAGGACGGTTCATTCAGGATAACTTCATGTTGGTGCAACAGTTAGCAAGGTTTCTACACCAACAAAGGAAGCCTTGTATCCTTCTCAAGCTAGACATCACAAAAGCATTTGATTCAGTTTCTTGGTCGTTTATCCTTGAGGTTATGAGGAATTTGGGATTCGGTTCCATTTGGTGTGACATAGTTTGTGGGCTGCTGGGCACATCTTCTTCGCAAGTCCTTCTCAATGGAATCCCTGGGGAGGTCATTCTTCACAAGCGTGGATTGAGACAAGGAGATCCCCTCAACCCAATGCTTTTCATTCTTGCTATGGATATTTTAAGCCACATGTTCTCTAAAGCATCAAGGGAAGGCTTCCTACAGCTCCTCTCTACTCGAGCCTTGCAACACCGGATCTCTCTTTATACCGATAACGTGGTCGTCTTCCTTAAGCCAAACACCGTGGATTTGGAGGTCACTATGGGCATTCTTCTCTTGTTTGGAGAAGTTTTTGGTCTTAAAACCAATATGCAAAAGAGAAGCATATTCCCCATCCATTGCTCTGAAACAGAGATTGCTATAGCCCATGAACATCTCCCCTGTGAAGTGATGAATTTTCCTTGCAAATACCTTGGTGTGCCCCTCTCCCTATGGAAGCTGACAAGGGCTGAAGTTCAACCTACTATTGATAAGATTGCTGATCGTCTTCCGGGCTGGAATGCAGAATTGCTAACAAGGGCGGGCAGGAAAACATTGGTTCGATTTGTGTTAACCTCTATGGTGGTTTACTTGGCTATGGCAGTTGACCTCCCCCAGTGAGCTATTAAAGAAATAGATAAAATCCGTAGAAGATTTCTGTGGAGAGGCAGAAAAGACATTAAGGGCGGCCATTGCCTAGTGGCTTGGGGCAAAACCTGCCGACCTCTTGAACTCGGTGGTCTTGGTATTTCTGATCTCCAACGGATGGGATAGGCCCTTAGAATGAGATGGCTTTGGCTTCAGAAGGTTGAACCTGACAGGCCTTGGTCCACATTTCCGATACAGGTTCACCACTGTGTTCGATCCTTCTTCTCTGTAGCAATTTGCACTAAGGTCGGTAATGGCTCCCGCACTCTCTCCCGCACTCCCGCCTGTTTGCTTTGGTCCCCCATGAGACGTGCCAATAAGCGTACGGTCAGGGAGGCACTCACAGGTCACAATTGGAGGTCACAACTGGACTACGGATTTGATAGGGGTAATGACGGATGGGACCATTGCTGGTTTTTTGAACCTTTGGGAGCTCCTTTCACAGGTGGTGTTGCAACCAGATTTAGAAAATAAACACTTATGGCGCTTCACTGCCAATAGGAACTACTCAGCAAAATCAGCATATGAAGACTTCTTTCAGGGAGGCATTGAGTTCAGTCCCTGGGAGCGAATTTGGAGAACTTGGGCCCCAAATAAATGTAGATTCTTCATGTGATTGGCTGCACATGATAAGTGCTGGACTGCGGATCGTTTGGCACGCCAAGGACTGCAACACCCTCCCCGATGCTTGCTATGCGATCAAGAGGAGGAAACCATTAACCACCTCTTGGTCTC
Organism: Melocanna baccifera; assembly: GCA_036346265.1. NCBI lineage: Eukaryota > Viridiplantae > Streptophyta > Magnoliopsida > Poales > Poaceae > Melocanna > Melocanna baccifera. Next base: position 37,484,216 of record CM070677.1, read on the forward strand.
ATGTGTGTTTGCCCGCCAATTTTGGTTTGACTTGCTCCAAAAGGTGGGATTACAGAACCTCTCCCCTCAACCGGGTGAGTCATCCTTTGAAGAATGGTGGTTCAGATATCACAATGTAGTTGATGGTCAGGTCCGGAAAGGCCTCAACTCCATCATCATTTTGGGAGCATGGTCTCTTTGAAATCTCCGCAATCGCTGCGTCTTTGATGGGGCTACACCGGTTGTTAGGGCTCTCTTGTCTTTTGTCAGTGACAAGATGAGGATTTGGACTCTAGCTGGAGCAAAAGGTATTTCTTACCTAACTGCTCCATCACAGGGTTTGGTCTAGATCCTCTCTGGTCAAGGTCGTTCTTGTTCTTGTGCCTTAGGCGAGTTTAAGTGTGTTTGGTTTGTGTTTAGTATTTGGGTCTGTAAGGGTTTCTACCCCCTGTAATTACCTCTTTCTTAATGCAAAGATACGCAGCTCTCCTGCATGTTCGAGAAAAAAAAACAATAAGTATATGCAGCAGCAGATCTTGGACAAAATGCATGCAATAAACAGAATATGGAAATTCTAATGCCTTGTTCATGTCATTTGTTTCGTTTTGAAACAACTTCCTCATTTGACAATTGACATGGCTATTTGCAAGCCAATCAATTAGCTATTCGATCTGCGCCTAGAAGCCACAGATTTAGCAACACTCCATAATATACTTAAGCCTGACCTCAGGTCATAAATAAACCCATGCAATGAGAAATTTGATGATTTACCCCTTCTTTGTTTGCGAACAGCTCACTTACCACATAGTTGATATCAATTGATCATTTGCCCCAACTTTCAATTTACAGTTGATAATTTGCCATGATGCCCTCTTTAGATTTTCAGCCCATTTTCTATTTTGGTAAAATTAAATTACTATAGAAAATGATCAATGTGCCCTTCTTTTGAATCGAGTATTGGAGCGCACGGCAGAGCCAGATTGAGCTAAGTTGACGCATCTTGCAAAGCTGCAACACCCAAAAGCTAAGGGCAAATTGCTCCTGTCGGTATGGTCTGCGCACCGGCAAGATTGATTAGCTGGGGCGCGGATTGGATTGGCCCAAAACTGCGTGGCCTGGTTGGCCATGCCCCCTACGCCGGCGAGCTGTGGGACAATCCACACAGCGGTGGCTTAAGGGATCATGCGGTTGCTGCCACCGGCTGCAGGGCCAGTGGCGAACCCAGGATTTTTAGAATGGGTATTCGGACTTCAGAGCTAGGTTGCTCGGATACATTGATACCAATATGTCGATCCCACGACACACCGTTTCCCCGAACACCAATACAATATGTGCATATAGATATAATAAAAATACAGAAATTATATAAATTAATGATTTCTTATGAGTAAATGAGTAATCTTCACCAATATTTATAAGAAATTAAAGATTTGAATAACTAATCTGCAATGTGTAGACAAAATCGGTTGCAGAAAAGATGGCTCCAATTGCTGCATATGTAACATAACAGAAAGAATGAGGTCCATATGGTGACAACATTAGTGCCAGGGCGAGGATCATGTGGCAAACTAGTGATGGCTTACGAAGAAAATCTCCAACATCAAGCGTTCCAATGTTCATTTTGCTGAAAATTGCTATGGCAGCTGAAATATAGTAATGGATATCATTAAAAAGATCATTGTCTTGTCCCAACAGCACCAGATAATGTGATTGTCATAAAATTCCTGAAGAACTGCTTGTTCTTCACATGGAAATTGAGGGGAAATGTTTGTGAGAACCTGGACGATGTCACTACCCATAAACTTAAGAAGGCAATAACTTCGAACTCGAAAATATTTCATAGTTCCTAAATAAGCAATCGCACAGTCCACAATATTCAACTTCACTCCTACATCTGTAAACTTCAAATTTATATTGCACGACCCAGTAACCTTTAGAAGGGGTTTAAATGCTCAACCAAATTCAGACTATCAAGGCATGGATTATTTCAGAAACTGGTCACATATCGAAGCAATCCCAACAACAGTGTCGTTTCACTTACCTGGCGTTGAAGATGACAGGAGGGAGGAGCTATATGAAGAAGACTTAGAAGAGGTCCTCGCTAAAACACCAATATGTGCGAGCTCTTACCTTTGGTCGTCAGCAAGATCACCACACTGGTGCACAACCCCTGCCCAAAGATAAACAAGGGCGCAAGCATTAGCAATGGCATCTGTGCCTGTGGCGACAATGGCCGAAGGCCACCGACCATGACATTGCCGATGTGCGCAGCCGATCGGAGAGCACGGAGACCACATGGAGAAGAAATCAAGCAAGCATAGTAAGCTAAGACAGTAACACCCACAAAATCAAGCATGGGCATACCCAAGAAACCCACATCAGCAGATGGGAAGAAAAAAAGCAGCACACCAAGGAAGAAGACACCACAATAGATGGGTAAAAAACAACCAGGAAGAGAAATTAGGGGCTGGCTTTGTGGCCTTGCCATCTCTACTGCCTGCCACGTCGAGCACCGACCAACCCAGACACCACCCCCACTACCGTCCCTCGAACCCTAGCCACAAAGTGAGGCGCTCAAAATGGTGTGGGGCTAGCCAGATCAGTACAACACGAAGGAGAAGAGAACTATGGATGCAGCTAGCGTGGAGGAGAGGAAGGCGCATGGCAAGGGAAAAGCCGAGGAAGCGGCGCTGGAGCGAGCTGGTAGAGGATGGCCGGAGCGAGCTGGAGGGAAGGAGCAGCGCTGGAGCGAGCTGGAGGGAGGGGATTTGAGGAGACTGTAACGAGGCGTTGGCAGTGGGGAATGGAAATTGGGGATAAGGGATCGCCGGATCGGGGGATCCCACAGCCACAGCCATCGGCATGATACGCCGCAAATGGGCCAGGCCCACGCCGCGAGGCCAACTGACCAGTAGTGGTTTGGGCTGCTCAGGTTGGAATATAGCTAATTTGGCCCAATTAAGTATATATATATTATACCTTGTATATACTGGATTTTTGGCCAAAAATTTTGGGTGTTCAACTGAACACCCATGAACCTAGGTAGGTCCACCCTTGCGCGGGGCTACTAGTGGCTGGGATGGCGAAGACTGGGACGAGACCTTGGGGCGCTGCGGTGACGGTGATGGGGGCGAGGCCGCTGGGCACAGATATCGCCCCGCCGCCGCTGCCTTGCAGGAGAGGGTCAGCGATGACGGGGTAGTAGGTCGCGGGCACCGCCGTGGCCAATGGGGCTGCACCGACCACCACGCGCGGGCTGCAGCTTGCCGCGGCGCTTGGCCGAGGACTCCTCGCCATCGACCATGGCGGAGGACGTCGGGCCGAAGGAGGACAAGGACTGGGTGGGGATGCAGAGCACGCCGTCGACGGTGGTTGTGATCGCTGGCACCGTGCCTATGCTGGTGGCCGCGATGATGGCTGGCTCCGATTACTGCAGAGTTTGAACCGCGATGATTCTTAGCTCAAAGGAAGGGTGCACTGGTTATTTCTCATAATAATTTAGCTTTGCCAAAATAGAAAATAGGCTGGGAATCCAAAGAGAGTAAATGATCAACTGTAAATTAAAAAATGGGGCAAATGATCAATTGATATCAACTGTGGGCCAAATGAGCTATTTGCAAACAAAGAAGGGGCAAATCATCAAATTTCTCCCCATGCAATAGGCATGAAGCATTTCCCTTTAAAAAGATAGGCATGAAGTTGGGTTACTGTTCGACCGATCATAATAATTGGTTAACTGTTTCACGAGTTGCAACAAGGCAGAAATTGCTCATTTCACACAGCAAGCCTGGATTTTCATCAACTCTACACACATAGTGACGCCCCAAATCTATCCTCAGTTCTAATCGCACAGAAATACACACTGACTCAGGACGATTAGGTCTGTATGGTAACGTTTGGCACCGATTTTCTCGTATCACAGTACTTCCAGCTGATACGAAACCCTAGCTCCAAACTCAGATCTAAAGGCAGCACGAGGCAGAATCTCTCACCTGGATCACTTCTGGTAGCCGCCGCCGACGGCGTCGTAGTCCTCCTCGACGGCGGTGTTAACGTAGGGGACGGGGAAGTCCTTGGCGGGGTCGAACTGCTTGGCGGCCATGTAGCTCTCGAGGTCGGGCTTGCGGAGGAGGGTGCGCGGACGGGCGGGCGGTCGAGCGTGTAGTACTTGATGTCATACACGGTCTCCGGGTCGGTGTTGGGCACGACGGCCTTGGGACCGTCATCAAGCAGGGTGGCCGGGCAGGGGCGGCGGTACTCAGAGGGCGCCCGGGAGCGACCTGCAGTACTCGGGCGAGGCGCACGGGCCGGTGATCTCCCACGGCTTCTTGAAGAACTTGCGGAAGGTCTGGAACAGCGACTTGCCGGCGCCGGAGGCGGCCATCGGGATCGGGGGTGGTGGGCGCGGCGCGACGAGAAGGGGAGGGTTTCCTCTTTTATTTTATTTTTCTTTTTCCTTGATCCGGGAAGATCGACCGATGCGGGAACGGCTGGTACAGCCGGAAGAGAAGACGATGGAGGTGGAACTCGCTAGTGCTGTCCATCGGCCCGGCCCGACCCAGCACAGCCTGAGCCGATCATGAGCCCCTTTAGACTGACAGACCAATAGACATGGTTAGTCCGTTTTTAACTTTACAAAAATTAAAAAAAATAAAAAAGTCAATAGCCCTAACGGACCGTTACAGATCATGTTGTGTGGACCGACAGCCCAAAAACAACCCGATGCTTCGTACCAGGCCAATCTGTCACCATGTCAAATGGGTTATGCCTACAGTGGTATCCGTGGGTTGGCCCGATAGACACGGTCTATTTGACCACCTCTAAAACTCGCGATGGATGCAGAAGGTGGGGTGCTTCGGACCATCTGATCGAGAAAAGACTGAATGAAGAAAGAGCACAAGAAAAGTGAAATGAGATCCTGAATTGTGACAACCAGACCAGGCAAAAATGAGCAAGATCAAATGCCACAACAGTCACAAAACAACCAGGCCAACATTTTCTGTGATGTGAAATCACTGAGCTTAACTGAGTCCTTTGTTTGTATAAATTGTCTACCATGTGTAGAGTATCCGGCCAGATCTGAGACCGAATCTGGATAATAAAATTTAGATCTGGAGTTGAATCCACTCCAGGGCTCGAATCTGAATTTTTCCTGTATTGTAATCCGGATATCTGGCTCCCTACGGACTTGAACATGAGAAGTGGGCACAACCACCAACTGGACTAACTAGGTAGTTATGTTTGCTGGTAAAAATAGTGACTTTAGCGAGGCAACTAACAATCTGAAACCACTACCGTCTAATACCACATTGAATTAACAAAAGAATTGAGTATATTGTTTGCCTTGTGTTATGTTATATACAATTAGAACTACGTATTTATAGATAACTAAAATTTCATGTCCACGAATATGCAACTACCTACTATTCGACTATTTTACCAATTCATGATATGAATCCGTTATGTATTCCACCCGTGTTCATTTCTTGAATACTCCAAATTCGTATCCGGTCTACCTATACCCAGCTCTAAATAAAAAAAAAAGGTTAGAACACTGGTTGAAATATCTACCTATATCTGATCCGATTTCAGTCGTCTCTTCTTATTTTTGTAGCAGCTTAATCTCCATGGATACCGCATCTTTTTCTTTCTGTAGAAAAGACAATTTTGTTATCTTAAGAACAAAATTAGTTTGATAGTTGCTCTAAGTGAATGCATCGAACGTCTTTGCAATCAACACATACATCATTGCAGCTATTTTACAAAACCAACCTTATAATTATTTTCTAGTTGCAATCTCTTTTTCTAGTTTAGGACCAGCGTTTTTTATTTTTTATATAAAAGAAGACCAATTTCACTGATCGAGCTTCGGGGCATCTCATCTCACACACGCGCATCTATTCAATGAGAAAGTATATGTCCACACTTCGTAGGGGTACGTGCTGAATAAATCCATGATTTATCTGAAGACCTCCACTTTAGACTTGTAAGACGCATGCGCATTTGTGCGTGTGGTGTGGCGTGAGTCAGGTACATGTGAGTATGTGTCCTCTGTTTTAGGTCCCATTTAAAATGATTTTTTCTTATAACTTTTGGCTAAAATGAGCACCATACTGGCTGTTAGCTTTCATCTGAGACATTTAATTAAAGAAAAATGGAAAAAGGAAAAAAGCCATGCTAAAAAACCAACATGTTTAAAATAACTTTTAGCTTCTAAAAATTAGAAAATAGAAGCTAAAAAAATGTTTTGAACAGGACTTAAATAAAATAAAATAAATAAAACCAATTTTTCTTGCACACCTTTGATGTGCCTGCATCGCGCTGGCGATGAAGAAAGATAGATGGAAAAGTACACCGTCCAAACAAGAAGCGGCAAAAAAAAGCGTATCCATCCGCTAACCACATGGTCCATCGGGCGTCGACCCACGTCGGTAAGAAGCGTAATGGATGGAATCTATTGCGCTGTAGTTGTGACTTATTTATAGTTTTTTATTCTGATTATTTATGAGAGATAGTATTTAGAGAAAAATAGTTGTATATAATTTTAACTAGTATAGCTGAATTCAATACAGTGTTTACTATAATCTACCTATAGACTTCATTTTGAAAAGATACACCATATCAAAGCTAGTTACTATAATAGAAAGTGGTAAACCAAAGTCAAAACTCAATCAAACCCACCCAATATTCCCGAGAAGAGCACGACACGATCACAACTCACATCGCAATCCAACGCACGGAAGTTATGAGGCCCCACATGTAAGCGAGCTAACACGAACATGTTCGGTTCCCACGATGGTCCCAGCATAGGGATGGTTTTTGGCTTAGACTTTTTTGGAAGTTAAAAAAATGGGAAGGCTTCTCCAAGTTACTTCTCGAAATTGCTTCATTAAACAGCTTCTTGAACCAACCGTTGCATGCATTGTCTGCATCGGCGTTTCTGTCGTCCGCTACTGTCTTAAAAATCACAGCAAAAAATCATTAGTCATAATCCAAAAAAAACAGAGCTATAAATTAGCAATTGCCCAAATATGCCATCTACTAGGCCAAAAACTGTATCACTACAAGTGTATACTCGGTCTTATAGACACACAAGCCCTGTGTCCCAACGAGACGCAGTAAGGCACATGGCGGTGAAGGGCATGACCTACCGGCATCCACGTGGGAAGCTATTATTGGTGCTAGGGTGGGCATTTGGGATGTGTTTGTTGTTTGGATAGGGGGTGGATGGGATTACCCGTGTTTGGATGGTGGACTAGATGGAGCCATCCTGGATGATCGAAGCCCAATCGACCGAATATTTGTCGTAGATGCTAGATGGATTGGTGCGGTTGAAATATTCGGATGAGGTCATCCGGGCATCCCTGCCCATTTCCACTCACCACCCTCACCACATGTTGCCTGAATTCCCGTTTCAAGTACATTATACTTATACACGTTTTTCAAAGCACATAAATCTGAATTCCCTACTCATAGAATTTGAAATTTTGGATACCAAAGTATGAGAAGAATCACCGAATATGACGTCATTCACATAAATCTGAATAAGTAAGAAGTCACTGCCATGCCTGAGAGTGAACAAGGTTTTATCCACCATTCCCATTTTAAAACCATTTTTAAGCAAGAAACTCTTAAACTTATCATACCAAGCTCTCGGGGTTTGCTTCAATCTATACAAGACTTTGGAGAGCTTACAAACATGGTTTGAGATTTTAGAATTTTTAAAACTAGAAGATTGTTTGACATAGACATCTTTTTCTATGAAACTATGGAGAAAAACACTCTTACATCCATTTGAAAAAAGATAGCAATATACGAATGGTTTCTAATCTAGCTACAGGTACAAAGGACTCTTCAAAGTCTAAGTCCTCTACCTGAAAATAACCTTGAGCTACAAGCCTAGCTTTATTACGAACTACCAACCTATCCTTATTTTGCTTATTTTTGAAAATTTATTTTGTTTCAATTACATTATAATTAAGTGGATGTTCAATTAAGATTTAGATTTGGTTTCTTTCAAAATTTTCAAGTTCTTCATGCATGGCATTGACCCAAAAGAAATCAAATAAAGCATAAATGACATCTCAGGGTTCAAAAAACACAACAAAAGCATAATCAACAAGAGAATCTAAAGGGATAAATCTCGAGCGAATAACTCACTCATAGAGATCCTCAACATCTGCTCTGGAGGGTGTCGTCGCTGAATATGAAGAGAAGATTCTGGTATAGATGTGGCCTCTACCTCATGGGCTATGGAGATAGAAGCAAAACTACTCAAAGCTCCGATGGAAGTGGGAGTAGGATGCTCTGTCGAAGCTGAAGTAGAAGCAATTTTCCAACCAACTCAGGAGTGACTAGAGAATGAATTGGGTCGTCATCCTCTATGTCAGAGTCGTTGTTGATGAAGACGCTCTCTCTATCACTGTGTATGTGTGTACCTGCACCGTCGATCTAGTACCAGGACTAGTCTCATTAAAAGTGACTTCACAAGTCTCAACAAATTTATTAGTATCCAAATTAAATGCACGATAACCACGAGAATGAGTAGGATATCCAAGAAAAATATCATCATAACATTTAGATTCAATTTTATCTAAACTACCATGTTTAAAAATGAAACACTTGCAATCAAATATTTTAAAATGAGAGACGCTAAGCATATGATCAAATCTAAGCTGTAAAGAAGTCTTGCTTATGGCTGATATCAAGAAAACCCCATTGGACACATAGTAAGCGGTAGATATCACCTCAGCCCAAAACCTCCTAGAAGTGTTTGCTCATCTAGCATGATCATAGCCATTTCTATAAAGGTTCTATTCTTCCTCTCAACAACTCTATTATGCTGGGGGACTCTAGGTGAGCAAAATATGTAGGTATATCACTGGCTCGCCATGTGTTAGCAAATTTCTTTCGTTTTGGTTCCATCGGACCATGCCTCACTTACACTAAACAAGCCACATGTTGCAACTCCGTCATTCGAAGTTTCCTTCAACATTTTTACGTCTTTCCCGTGCCATGTTTGAACTCACAACCTCACCTGACATCCTCTATTGTTCTGGGTCTTGGTTCTTCCATGAGTGTAGCCTCAATCATCACTGTTGATCGTGGTTGACTCTAAGCAATCATGTACATCTAAAGATAAAAAAATTATTTTCGGATATAAATTCTTCAGAATTTGACTTACGTTAGTCAAAACATACTCCATGCAACATTAATACACTGACCTAGATTAACCCAACTTAATCCATGACTTAATTTTTTAAAATCCCCAAATTTCTACCTCAATTGGTTCTACCACCCATCACAGGACAGTACTACCGCACCTCGCTCCTCGCAACTGAACTTCTCTAGAAAGTAGCACCGCCAAGTAAAAATCAAAACTACTACTCAACAGTATAATCGACAACATGCTATGATACTACCATACAGCGGTATGACCGGCACCACGCTGCGGTATTACAGCACAGTGATATAACTGACATCACGCCGGCGGTCATACCGTTTTTCTAGAAAAGCTCAGAAAATAATCTAAAAAAATATAATCTTTGCAAAATCAAACAATCACTTCATAAAATTTGTAATAGTTCATCACAACATTATCCTGAATCTTCTTACATGATCCTTCCATACTAAACCGTGTTCTGTTGTAGTTGCTGTAGGTGCACCCTTACACTAAAGGAATGAGAACCAGTTCCTGCACGTCAACTTTCACCAGGACCCCGACGCTGAGTACGATTTCTGGATAAACACCATGGGGGTTGATGGATTTTTCACAGATTTCGCTGGAGCCCTACACCGGTGCCAAGAACTGATATCCCCGCACCCGAAGGACGAAACCGCGAACAGCCTCCTAGTAAAAATTGCTCAAATGATCTCAGCACATGAAGGCCACTGATTATGTTTACGTTGCAGAGAACATTTCCAATTTTCTGTTGATTGATGTGCAAGACTACACGAGTCAAAAAAGAAAACCACGATCTGTAATGACTTTGGAAGGTTACACAGCACGAGTTGTTTTCTGGTGGTTAGTAGTTAGCATAAGTTATAGCTCTCCATTAAACCCCTGAATCACATGGAGAAATTCCTACGGTTGCGATAACAGTTTTTTCTTTTCCCGAGAGAAATTGTAATGATTGGTTTCTTGAGAGAAATTGTAATAATTGGTTCACTCCTCACCTCATGGGATGGAGCGGTTCGGACAAGTTGCCAAGTTGGCGTGTGAATACATACCAGTGGGATTGGTATTGAAATGCAATTGGAAATTAGCGTGCGCAGCTTGACCTGCGAATGCGATTCCACCAAATAGGCGTCTCCGGTCTGCCGGAGACCGGAGTGATCAGGCAGCCACAGTGTATGTGGTTAGCAGTTGCATGTCCCTACCGGTCTTCTCTTCGCTTTTGGATAGATGTTCACCCCACCAATCTCAATGCAGAGGAGGGTAAACTGAAGACGAAGACCCAATGAAATGCTTCTTTGAACGGAAGGATAAAGATTTCTGGCCACACATCTTGAGCGGAGCAAGGATGGAAGCGATGGAGGCTCTAGCTCGGCCGCCGGAGGTGTGGCCGGAGTACACCACCGACGGCGGACTGCTCGCCGGTAACGGCAACTCTGCTCTGCTCACTCTTATCCTCTGACAAAGCTAGGAAAACTCTTGTCTTTGCCTTGAGATTATAATGCAAAACTTCAGTCTTCTTTACAATGGCTCTATTCGGCACTTTGAAAGTTTGAATGATGAACACATGATATGATAGCATACTTTGAGAATTCCAAGTCAGTCACTCACGGGTTAAGCCTAACTGCGCTGCAGAAACAGAGCCTGCTTGTTCAAGTAGCACTGCACACCACGAGCTTATAAATACCGCAGTACGATAGTTTACCAGTCAAACTGGCTAGACGCTAGATTGTATCATGGACTCAAGGTTAGTTAGGTTTTATGAATTTTGTTCACAACCCTTTTGACCAGGACTTGCAACTTGGCTAAAGAAAGCCACGCTCGTCCTGCACTCGAACTTAAGCAGAATGCTACTACTACCATGTCATGCCTTGGAATTTCGAACAGCAAACAATAAAAAAAGTTGGCCTCCAATTTTTAGCGACTCCTAAATTTATTGGGAAATATCATGGAAACACACCATACCTTAGTATGGAAATATCTCGGAAAAATCCTGCTCTGCTTTCCAACTTTTATACGGAGATTTGACGCCCGGCACCCCATATATATTATTCCACCTTTGAATTGAACAACCTTTTGAAAAAGAGCAACCTTTGGCTTTTCAAAAAAGAACAGAGCAACTTTCTCAGTCATGCTTAGGAGAGTCTTTCATACCAAATGTTCTCCATCGGTTAGTCAAACAGTGCTACCACTTCAATCTCTTGGAAGCTTTCATGCACCTACCACTACCGATTTTCAGTGCGCTTGCATGTCCCCTCCAACGCAGGCAAAAGAAGGCACGCTGAAAACGACGACGACATTCTCAGCTGGAGCTGTGAGCGTTTCTACCGCCTCTCTCGTGAGACCGCAGAGAATTGAGCAGCTTGGAGCGAAGGTCTAGCCAGTCTTATTGAGGAATGGTTCAAGATGCTGTTACGCACGGCTTAAATTTCTGCGGTACCTAATGGCTGGTCAAGCTCACTGTTTTCCCTTCGTTTTCTGTCCAGGTTCGTGCGGCACTGTGGAGGAGAGCAGATATGCAGTCGGACACGTACGTGCTCATGGAGCCCCGCGTGGACGAAGAGTTCGTCTCCAAGGAGGAGCTCGAGGCCAGGCTGAAGGGCTGGCCGGAGAAGTGGCCGGGCGACGAGCTGCCGCCCGACCTCGCGAGATTCGACACGGTCGACGACGCCGTCTCGTATCTTGTCAGGTCGGTGTGCGAGCTCGAGGTCGACGGCGAGGTGGGCTCCGTGCAGTGGTACCACTCTGCTTGAAGGATGTGTTCAACGGAAAGTAATCCTGCGAGTCTCAATATACGTGAGATTTGACCCCATTCTGAGCGTGACAAATCCTTGAACTCTAGGTCTCGATTCCTCTGTAAACATTTTTTCGACCTCACTATTAATCGTGGTTAACTTCAAACGACCCTGTATATAAGACTAAAAAACTACTTCTTTGTGGACACAAGTTCTTTGCAACTTAACCCAGCTAGTCAAAGCATACTTCATACAATATTAATATATTAACCTAAATCAATCCAACTCAATTCCCCAAATCCAAAAATTTCTTCCTTGGTCGGTACTACCGCCTCCACAGACCGGTACTACCGTACAGCGGTAACCGACACTAAGCTGCAATACTACCGTATCTTGTACTTCACAAATTGAACTTCTCTAAAAATTAGCTACCGCCAGTTAGAAATCGGAGCACCACCCTGTGGCATGACCACCGCACTTTCGTGATACTACTACCCAGCGGTATGACTGTCGTCATACTTACGGTATGACCGATTTTTTTGAAGAATTCATAAAATAGTCTAAACAAAATATAATATTTACAAAATCAAATAACCACTCTATGAAACTTATAATAGTTCATCACAATATTATTTTGAATCTTTTCATATGATTCTTCGGCACGTGTAATTGAATGAAAACAAGTACAAAAAAGGAATTGAATGAAAACGGGCTGAGCAACAGGAGGGAGCCGGCGGCAGGGCAGGCACGGTCAGCGCAAGCCACAGTGCGAAAGCTCGCCCTTTCTCCTCCGTTCCGTTTTCCGCAGGGAAAGGGCGAAAGAAGAAGAAAACGGGAGTGCTGGAGCCTGACTTTTCTCCCGTCAGAACGGAATGGTCTCTCGTCCTGCCCTTCAACGACGAGAGGGCAAGAGACCCCGGCATCACGGCACCCATTCCACTCACTGACCGTCCGCGTCCACCGGCGTTTTGTGCAGAATCTCTCTCCCTGTCGCCGTCGCTCCCCTCGGGTTGACTTGACTTCCCCGCACCCCGCCTCCACTGACCACTCCAACTTCTCTCTCTCTCTCTCTCTCTCTCTCTCTCTCTCTCTCTCTTTCTCTCTCTCTCTCGCTTTTCTTGCCTTTGATGTTTGCTCTCTCTTCTCTCTCGCGCGCGCGACCCCCGATAATTTGTCTGCATCTTTCGCTGATTCCTCAATCTTGGATTGCGCCGGCGGTCTCGAGCGCGGCCGCCGGGGAAAGCAAAGCAGCAGCTCTCAAGTGCCGCCGGTGAGTCGTCCTCTTATCCCTTTCTTGCTTAGTAAGGGGTAGTTGCAGGGTTTCTTGCTAGGTCTTTTTTTTTCTGTGCGTGTTTGTGTTAGTTAATTTCTGTCCGAGTTAGAACTTAGAACTGGTTTCCGGACGATGGCGGTGGGTATTTGATCATTTTTTACAGAGGGATTGTCTGTGCTCGTGGTGTTAACTTTCTTGTATGGGTGGGCAAATCTTTCCAAGAAGTGGTAACTAGTGGAAGGACTCTGGCCTAATTGACTAAGTGGTAACTATGGAACAACTTCTTCCGTGATACTCTAGATGTGTTAATCTATATATATTAAAAAAGATGAATCCTTTTGTAGCTCATCAGTTGTTGGCAAAAATCGGAAATGTCAATATTACCAAATTGTTGGTACCCTTCATCTCCTGTGGAGATTTTTCGAAAAAAAATGTGTTGTAGAAATACAGAGGAATCATCTGTGTTTGCTGTTGATCTGGAACAAATTAGTTTATTGAATTATTGCAAGCTCACAATTACTATGAAGTAGTTTTTCCCTTTTTAAGTTGTTTTTGTTTTGGGGTGCACAAGTTGTGCTCCTGCTATTTCCCTTCATCTTTAGCTTTTCCAAGTTTAGTTCTCCAATGTGGAAATTTGGACTTGGACTTGATCTTTGTTTTAAACATGTAAAGCAGGGAAGGAAAACGCCCCTTCTGATTTTGTTGAGGACGCCGAATATACTGTTCACAAAATGTTGGCTGCTGAGTTAGTCAAGCAGTGTTCAAACATCACCCTGGAAGAAGAAAGTGACATATGTGATATTAAACATGCGCTCAAAGTTAAACAGTGTTCAAACATCACCCTGGGAGAAGAAAGTGACATATGTGATATTAAACATGCTCTCAAGGCATTGCGAAAGAAGATCCTTAGTTTGGATTTTGAAAACTCCATACATGTTCATGATCCACAGAACTCATTTGAATACTTGCAAGTGTTGTACAAAATACGGCAACTGTCTGAAAGGTTAGGCAACTTAGACTCTGGTGGAGAAGCCAAAGAGCAGAATGAACTCACTGTATATGCTGATGACCTTTTCGAAATGGCAATGGCGAGGCTTGAAGAAGAATTTGTTTACCTTCTTACACACTACAAACAACCATTAGAACAGGAACTTCTCTCCTTCCGTTCTACAGAGGATGGCAGCGCGGATGACTTTTCAAGCAGCTCATTCAGTGAGGAACAGTGTGAAGGTAAGGCAACACAAAATGATATTAATGGAGGGTCAGAATTTGTGGCTGATTTAATTCAACCTGGTGCACTCTCTGCTGTCAAGGCCATCACTAACTTCATGTTCCTGAGTGACTATGATAAGGAGTGTTGCCAGGCTTATATAAATGCACGACAGGGTGCAATAGATGAACACTTTGGTTCGCTTCGTATCGACAAGCTCAGTATAGAAGAACTTTTGGGAACTAGTTGGACCAAATTGAGTTCATTGATAAAGAGGTGGAACCGGGCAATGAAGGTTTTTGTCCGAGTCTACCTTGCAAGTGAGAGGCGCCTTAGCAATCATGTCTTTGGCGAACTTTCAGAATCAACTGCAGACTTGTGCTTCTATGAGATTTCATTTAGCTCAGTCATGCAACTTCTGAGCTTATATGAATCTGTAGCAATTGGACCTCCTAAACCAGAGAAGCTTTTCTGTATGCTTGATATGTACGAAGTCCTAGATGATCTGCTTCCTGAAGTAGAATTCTTGTTTCAAGCAGGGTGTGATGATATGATTTTAACTGAGTATCATGAAGTCATGCTCCAACTGGGAGAATCAGCAAGGAAAACATTTGCAGAATTCAAGTATGCCATCCAATCGTACACTTCATCCAATGCAGTGGCTCGTGGCGAAGTGCATCCCCTTGCAAAATATGTTATGAACTATATAAAGGCTCTCACAGCTTATAGCAAAACTCTTGATTTGCTTCTCAAGGATATGGATCGACGATATCAGCATTTCTCTGCTGACATTCAATTCATGGCAAACCCGTATCCTCATTTCACAGTTACAGCATTGCATCTGCAGTCAGTTGCTGCAGTTTTAGAAGCAAATCTTGATGCTGGGTCTAGATTGTACAGAGATGATCGATTGCAGAACATCTTTATGATGAACAATATCTATTACATGGTCCAGAAAGTGAAGAACTCGGACCTTAAAAGCTTTCTTGGTGATGACTGGATCCGGGTGCACAATCGGAAGTTTCAGCAGCAAGCGACAAGCTATGAGAGGGCATCGTGGAATCATGTCCTCTCTTACCTGAGTGATGATGGCTTGTGTGCAGCTGGTGATGGTGCTTCTGGTAAAACCATTAGGGAGAAGTTCAAAAATTTCAACCAGTCGTTTGAAGACGTTTATCGAGTTCAGACAGCATGGTCTGTCCCAGATGACCAACTTCGCGAAGATGTCAGGATTTCGATATCTCTGAAAGTTATACAGGCCTATAGGACATTCATGGGAAGATATTCTGTCCGCCTTGATGGCACAAAGCACCGAGATCGTTACATAAAGTATAGGCCTGAGGATTTGGAGAAACTTTTGCTGGATCTTTTTGAAGGAACTCAAAAATCATTGCAACATTCCTGCCGAGCGTGAAGCTTCATTGCAACTCAAAAATCATGGCACGAAGCACAGTTCTTCTTGGAGAGATTTCTCGGTTGTTGTAATTTTTGCTTTGTATTAAAATGGTACAGTTGAATAATGATATTGATGTCCCTGCTCAGAAAAATATATGTTGAAACCTTGTTTTGTGAAACTTCATCGATTCTCCTTTCATTCATGGCAGCCATGCTACTTAAAGTGCTTCATAACTTGCTGAAATACATAATTAGTGTAGCAATCTATTTTTGGCACAACCTTCCTATCAGAAAGCCTGTATAGTTTCTGAACATTGTTTTGTTACTGATCCAGTGATCCTTCATGTATAAGGTTGCCGGCGTTTAACCAAGGAAACGCCTTGCTCTACCAGTCCAGAATTGAACGCCTGAATCGTTCAAAATGGTAACGATAGCAAGCGAAACGGAACATTGATCTTATATTGCGCGATTCTTCTTGTTGCATTTCCCTTTCAGTTTCCACGAAAGGCTTTGCATAAATTTCAGCTGCACTTCGCAAACAATTCGCTCATCCTGTTCAAATTTAGGGCTTTGAGGTGTTTCAGAACAAAAATTATCTTTGTCGAGACATCTAGTGTACTTCTACAAGAATTATCTTTGTGGAGCCATCTAGTATACTTTTTTCCTTTCGAGAACACACAAAAACTCTGCGTGTCTTTGCATTAAGGTAGAGAAGAGTACGGACAACTATTACAGATCAGCAAAAGAAAAAAAATCCTTGAAGGGCCTCCCTAGTAGGGTACCCTTACAAGGGTTGCTGTCTGCAAAAATCAGCCGCAACCCCGACGCGGCTGCCTGCCACCACAGTGAAGCTTCGTCTAGCACTGAAGAAGCTACCTCCTATTTGGACGAATGCTTGTATCTTCCTGTTCATTTAAATTGAATCGCATCTTAGAGCCTGAACGGGTGAGTGAAGGACCAAATGAAGCGGTTCTTGGCAAGTTGGCATTCTGCTATCGACGTTGAAATTCCCAGCAAGAAAGAAATTATTTTTTTTATTAAAAATGTAAGAATTTAACCAAGCTCCCATCCCCATATGTACTTTACAGCCATGCTTTCTCCTAAAAAGAGAGTCTTTAAGTAATTCTATTTCTGGATCACGGCGTGCTTTGCAATTCGACAAGAAAAGAAAATGGAGGCACACACACATACAACTATCGCCACCTCTACCAAAAAATTGGCATGCATGACTTCTGATGTCCTCGCATGAACAATCAATCAAACACTACACGATGACTTATTCGCGGCGGCCGGTCATCCGGCGTGCTGGTCATCACCCTCAATCTTGAGGTCGGACGGCGGCAGGAAGTAGTCCGGCGTAAGCCCGTGCACGTTGAAGTCGGCCTCCTCCACCGTCCACGTCTCCTCAAGCTTCCTCTTGTGGTTGACGGAACCCTCGCCATAGCGGAAGAGCGTGACGGCGGTGTGGCCGCCGTGCGCGATGTTGATGCCGTCGATGTAGCGGTAGTCGGAGATGACGGACTCCATGCTTGTCTCCCAGAAGATGTTCTCGCTGCGGCGGGCGCCCTTGCCGGACTTCATGCGGAGCAGGTGAGAGTCCTCGAGCTGGATGAGCAGGCCCGTGCGCTGGCTGAAGTAGCCCCACACCGTGTGGTGGATGATGTCGAACGCCGCCGCGCTCCGCGCCCGCAGCGTCGCCGCGCTCGCCTCCAGCTTCAGGATGAAGCACTCCTCGCCGTTGATGATCTTCTCGCCGATGCACACCGCGTCCGAGAAGAGGTTCGCTATGGACCGCGGATCCAAGCCCTGCAAGACCGCGGACCATTTGAATGGATTGATCCGACAAGTGTGACAGGAAATGAGAGGGAGGCACCAATCGCGCGCGCGCGGCGGAGGCCGGAGCAGTATGCATGCATGTAAACCTGGAGGGAGCGGCGGAGGGGACGGGGCGGGCCGCGGGAGACGTGGGACTGCTCAGCGGCGGACTGGCGCCAGGCGACCTTGCCGTCGCTGCCGGCGCTCATCTTGTGGCCGGCCATGATGAGCTCGAAGTACCAGACCTCGGGGCACTTCTGCCAGAGCACGAAGCCGCCGACCTCGGCGCGGCCCTGCGCGGCGGTGACGGTCTGGTCGCCGAGGTGGAACTCGGACGCGCACATCCGGGCCTTCCCCATGGCGTACATGCTCTGCACCCCCTGCAGCGCCGCCTGCCCGCCCGTCGCCGCGATGTACTGCTGGATGATGTACTTGGCCGTCGACGCTTGCTTCATTCATCCAAACAACGAAACACGTCAAGAATTGTTAATCCTTGTGTTGTTTTGTAACTTGTAAGCGCGTACTTCAACATGGGTCACATGGACGCGCGCTGTGCGGTGCATGCACGGGGGTTAGCTAGCTAGGACGGTGGGGGTGGCTTACAATGGAGGAGTCGCGGATGGAGCGGCTGAATGCACGGTCGTGGGGGACGGAGCAGGGGATGAGCGGCGAGCCGACGACGTTGAGGAAGAGCTGGAGCTCGGCTTTGGCGGCGGCGGGGCCGCCGACGGTGGCGCGGTCAAAGGCCTGGGCCTTGAGCCAGGCGCGCATGTTGGCGCCGCCGGCGCCCCGCCGCTTGTCGGCTCCGGGGGCGTTGATGAGCATCTCATCGGGGATGGGCACCTCCAGCACGGTGTCCAGGGAGTCGTCGCGGTCCAGGTTGGGGCACAGCTTCCTCATGACACGCCCACAACCGCGCCGCGTCGCGCATCAATTCCGGTCGGCGAACGGAGAGGAGCTGGCGCCCAACGCGCGCTGGACGGAGGAGGGAGAGAGAGAGACAGACAGGGGGAGAAGGAGCGAGAGGGAAAGGCCGGGAACATGTAGATTGAAGAAGCAGGCGCCATGCATTGGAAGCGAGGAATAAGTGGATCGCGCGGAGCCCGGAGGTTGAGGAGAGGCGGGAACTATACATGTAATGTAACGAACGGAACCCCCCGAGAGGGAGCCCAGTGTCCATGTTTGACACGCGGATGGCATCCGTGCCATTCCCATGCTCCCTGTGCATGCTCTGCAGCAGCAGCACAACAGGACAGAGCAGGTACTCTGTCGTGACTCGTAAGAAGACATGGCAGCCCAAGAATGCAGGTTTTCTCGGGCTTTCACGGGCTCACGACTACAAAACCAGAAGTCGAGCAGTTGCCAGTGAAAGTAGCCGTGGCTTCGGTCGGTTCTGCCGTCAAAGTCATATCACGTCACCAGCGGCAGCGCCAAGTGCCTCAAATATCATTGTAATCTAGTGGAGTTATTTTCATAAACTTTTATGGATCCGTACACAAAATTAAAGGGTCTTTGGTCAAAATTGGCCCGCGGCTTTCATTTAGCTCCGCCACTACGTGTTATGAATAAATACACAATGGGTTATGCCCCTATTTGAAATGTAGAAATCCTTCCGATTCTCAATTATTACAAGAAGAAAATTGCTACTATACATACGTACAAAGCAAATATTTTTATCGAACAGCATGACACCTGACCCCATTCTCTCCTCATTCTCTCCCATCTCTCACTCTCTCCATTCGCCCACTCTCTTCCTGTCTCTGCGCAACACTTGACTCGATGCACAACGACGACCACGAGCCACAGCCACCCCGTCCTCAGCGCTGCACCACCAGATAGAGCCGCCACCACCGTTGACTTCCTCTTCAGTTGTCCTCAGGCGTGACGCCGCCAGATCCGGTCGCCGTCGACTTCCTCTTCCACTGTCCTCGGACGTGGCGTCGCTAGATCCGGCCGCCGCCGACTTCTTCTTTCAGCGTCCTCACGCACGGCGCCACCACCGCCGACTTCCTCTTCGACCGTCTTGGAGTGTGGTGCCGCTAGATCTGACCTTCCCCCATCCCTGACAGTCTAGGAAGTCGAGTGTATTGGGGGACAAGATGGCATCAACGACAGCTGAGGACACGGCTGCCCCAGCCCGACCCGTCTGTATGCCACAAGGACGTAGGTGGCCTTCTCCTTCCAGCGCCAGATCCACGCCACACACACACCTTCCCCCTGCTTGCCACCGCCGCACTTGAGGCCTCACGCCGCCTGCTATGGAGGTAGATGTTGTTTTGTGCAATATTTTGATTTTATATGTGTAACATCAAGATTTTTAAGAAATATTTTGTTACATATAGTGGTTAAAATTATTACACACGTTATCTACGAAGGTTGCATCGAATGGGAACACTTTTCTTTCTTTTTTTTTTCATACGTGGCCAAGGACCCAATGTGAGTGGGCCGGATCAAATTTGCTCAAAAATAGTTTCTCCCTAGTCCCTACTGAGTTTAGGCTTCACATAACTAGTCCAGCATAAACAGGAGATGCACTGCCGAAACTACCGATTATATGTTGGACTCAATAGACTGGAAAAATGAAAAATGTGCCGACGATAGCGCATTAACACCACATGATGCAAAACCGTCAGTTCACTAGAAACGCACTAGCACAACACATGAAAGGCACCAGCACCTGGAGTCCTGGAGTTCAGGCAAAGAAATCAAACTCCCAAGATGACCGCGACAAACACCAAAGCAGAAGTGAAGAACGATATTACAGCACCAAGAAAGCCAGGATGGAGGAGGCAATGCCGATCAGAACATGGCGACCAACAAACGCAGCAGCAGCTTCGCTGCTGTCAGGGCTCATGGTGTTCGCCACGGGGCCAGACGCGCCGATTGGTGTGGTGAAGCTCCCTCCCATGCTGGGCGTAGTTGGTGTCTTGGAGCCTGGGGAAGAAATGCTCGTCCCGGTTCCTGTGCCGGCCGTACCCGTGCCGGTTCCGGTGGTTGTCCCTGCAGCACTGTACAACAAAGGGCGAAAAATACTTCAGCTCTTAATGCAAGGATTAGTCCCGAGATTGTTGAACAAACAAATTAACACTGTTTGCTTAGGACAGTTTGTAATATATGCAGGGAACAGATGAAGGGTTGGACATTACCTTGCGGTTGCAGGGTATTTGCAAGCTCCCGAGCCTGCAATATATACAGAACAAAGTTACAAATCCACCGTGTGAGATGGAAGAAAGGTACCATTGTCATGGCGGCCGGGCGACTCGCGCGTACGTACTCGGGTCTGTGGTGGAGAGGGTGGCGGTGCCGCCGAAGTCGCAGGTGGCGCCCTTTGCCTGGCTGTTCCTCTGGAAGTAGCTGTTGGCGGCGTAGGAGCAGTGCGCGCTCACCGTGTTGGGGTTGTAGCACTGCCCGCTCGGGAGCAGCGGGCCGCAGTCCGCGCCGTGCCCGCACGCGTAGTCCAGCGTCTTCTGCAGCGCCGCGTCCGCCAGGCCCGACCTGCACACGCACCACGCGCCGTCTGCATGGGCCACACAAACACAGGCACATGTTAAGCTTTGGAGGTGAGCTCCAGCAGTAACTACTCAACCGGGCATGACAGCAATGTGGGTACTGACGATAGTGAGTACTGACATCGACACCTCAGTAGCAACTAGAAACGATGTGTTTTCGTAAGCTAAGCTAAGCAACCTATACAGCAGCGTGCAAACCCGATCTGTACAAGAAATGAATGCGCTTGTCGAAGATGAAAAGCTATATCTGCCTCACCTGATCCTTGGAGTGACATGGCCAACAAGAGCAGCAAGAACAGTGGAGTCGCCATCGCGCGTCACGGTGCGTGCAGGTCTCTGGAGCCTGGACACGGATCGAGCGCCTTCGTTTCTCTAGCTCGACGCTGCTGCAGGTTTGGGGCAGTAGTGGTAGTACACTAGTACATGGTGCGGTGTGAGCCTTTCCTTTCCTTTCCTTTCCTTTTTATCGGCAGTCACCGACGGGCGCGTTGCTCTTTCCGACCATTCCGCAGGCTGTCGCCTTTGGGCGAAGCTGCCCCGTCGGCGCGCGCGAACGGCTGCGTGCCTTCGGCTATTCTAGGCCTGGTTTACGAGCGAGCCAACGTCCTCCAAAGTAAAAGGCACCCAAAGTCATTTGCAAGCTGCAAAGCTGTTTGTGTGCTCTGCATCCTGTGCTGTACTTCTCCCCATGGTAGTGCTTACCAGATATTAGTGAGCCTTTGTCTTCTTTTTGGAGAAAGCAAAGCTATACCATACGACAGAACTCAGAAGCATTCTTTTGTGGAAAAGAAAAAGGGAGCATCTGTCCCGCACATTCCCGGATAGATGATCTGAACAGATACTGAAAACCCAAGCGGGAAATTCGGTAGGAAAGGCTTTTATCTATTCCTCTCGGTTTTGACAGATGTGTTTATGACTTTAGGTGTGTTTATATTGATTTTTGCTTTTAGAAGAGATTAATATGAACGCTCCAGTTTTTATAAACAATTTCTATCAGTCACTAGTATTCAACAGCCACTACTTTTCGCTTTCATATATTATAATATATTGTATATTTTATTATATCATAATTCGTTATTACTATCCATCAACCGCAGCCAAAGGTCATAAGCAAAATCCAATATAAACAGGCCATATGGCAATACGCCCCTCGAACATGACCAGTAACCAGGATGCTATGACGCAACGATGTCTCTTTTCCTTCATTCAACATTGTCTAAGTCACTCAACATACCAACTGTAATGTGCAACCTCTACCTATAAACGTCTGCAGAGGTAGCATCGATTGGACCATGCATTTGTCACGACAACGGCAAATCTGACCTGACCACTGAAGCAATGGCTGAGAAAATACTACGGTCCAGGTACCTAAGGTAGAATTTATTATAAGGTTCTGAAGACCGGAGCACAGGAATGCTCAATTGAGTACAAGACAGGACGGAATCACAAGCATCAAGCCTGCATATTCAGCATCCAAGACACATCACAACAACACAAAACCTGAACAAGCAAACATCCGGGCACGCCTCGGCTTATTTAGTGGGTCGTGGACAAACCCGCGCTAGAACATCTACTTTAAGATGACGGCTTCATCAGTGCAGCGACCTTCTGGACGGACGGCCTCGCCATCAGGCCAGCCCACCAGGCCTTCACATGTGGGTACTCGTCGAACAGAGATGCGTAGGGTGTAGCCGCCAAGCATAGGGTGGCAGACACATGGTTAAGGTCCGCGAGACTGATGAAGTCTCCAGCCAGATACTTGCACTTGGTCAGGCGGGCCTCATACACCTCCAGCACCTTCTTCAGTTTCTCAAGGTTCTCAGCCACGACCTTCTCGTCGCAGGCTCCCCCGAGCATCGGATGGATAAGGCACTCAAAGAGGATGGGGTTCAGTGCGGCGGTGTACTGATTGGCCTCCACCTCAAGCCACACATCCACCATTGCTGCCTCCGTGAGGTTGCCCTCCTTCAACAGCTCTGGCTTGTTCTTGCGACATGCATACTTGCAAATTGCACGCGATTCTGGCACACAGAAAGGAGCAAAGTTAAGGTAATCAACAACATTGGTAAATACACAAGGATTACAAAGGAGGATGCAGTTGTTTTCTCCGATTTCAATAGACTGATCTAAACCTAGCAAACTAATAAATAAAAAAACCATACAATTTCTAAATTTGATTAGATTTCAAATGAAAACTATATATATATCATCATGCCATATGGATTGCTAACTGCATCACTCCCCCTACATATAATGTAACACATTTAGTAATTACACAGAATTGCAATTTTTATCATGTCATCATATATTGATCTGAAGAAACTTTGAAGATTCCTTTAAAATATAATCCATGTAGTGACCCTGTGCTTCTAGTAAGAGCTCAGGTACCATTTTAGCCCATGTGGAAGTGCTAGCTTCGTTATATGTAAGGAAACAAACGAACATCATCAACAAACAACAATAAAAGAAACAATCACAACAACAATATGGTAAAAGCATCAGGACCCTTTGGTGAGCGGGGGGAAAAGAGAAAACATCTCCAAGAGATAGCATCATACCCCAGACGTACAAGTCACCATCCTGCAAAGCCGGCACCTGACCAAAGGGCTGCAAAGAAACATATCAAGACAGGGAGTTTTAGCAATCAGATGTCACAGTTATGACAGTAAAAAAAAATATTCCTATGAGCACTCCCAACGCAGACACTACCCAGTGATGTTAAACCTTTCCATGTCACATAGAAACAGCTCTAGAAACTATTTCCCCAGAGCATTATATCTATCAGTGGATCCAGCAATAAATATCCTCCACTCCTCACTCTTCCCAAATGGTAAATTGGCGCACGCGATCCGAACATGGCGTAGAAGATCAAGGGCGAAAACACGTTGTGAAGACATTGCACGTGCCCTAGTGCGATTTTCGCATTTTCTTCGCTCCTTGGTTTTCTCGCTCGAGAAATGTTCTGCATATGACACTGCCTCTCACTCTCACCTTTTACCTCCAATGCTATAGCAGACTAATTGTATAAAAGTATACAAAAAGAAATTCCTGTATAATTTTCTTTCCGACAGCTTGAAGAGGAGAAAATGTGTGTATTCGACGTTCAAAACGCAGAATAGCGCATCAAACAAATCTGTAGCCACTAGCCAATTAGGACGTTTAAACAGTATCTCTGCTTTAAAGTAGTAGGAACGGAGCTTCCATGTCCACTTGTGGGTGTTCCCTTCCGTGTCCTTTCGATTTGAACCGTTCGCTGATCACAGCGAGCAGTCCAGATCAAGGAGACACGGAGGGGAACACCCATAAGGGGACAGGCAAGCCATTTTCAAGTAGTAGAGGCCATATCTAGATAGAGTTCCTTACATTAATCCAGTTCGCCCATCCAAATCTCGGTAGCTACACGGTTTAGGAAAAGATGTAAAAAGTACACATTTATCATTGCTGTAGGTGGGTGGCGTCGGTGGTAGGTGCAGGAAGTGGGGAAAAGGGTGGTTGAAGTGCAGTTGGGCTAAAGCCAGGTGACTAATGATGGGAGGGCAGAGGAGGTGTTTTCGTATGGTTACTACGCCCAATTGCCCAAATGGTTCGCCAATCCGAAACAAGCCGTAAAAATTATATATCTTAAAGCAAAACAAAGTTTTCGTCTTTCGGGTTTTCGGCCCATCGAACCCTAGTATTGAATCTTAATCCCCGAGAAATTAGGGACGGCAGCAGCGAACAGTGATAGAGACATGGAAGCAAGAACGGAATATCATTTCTTATCAATCTTTAAATGGTTGCCTTCCTAGGCGGAAACGGCGTAAGATCAGAAGCATAAATATAGACGGCAAGGCAAGAGAGGGGCCGCGCGGTCAGGGGGCACGTACGTTCCTGGCGAGGTGCTCGGGGCTCTTGTGCTCGCCGGTGCCGAAGTTGATGGGCACGAGCTCGTACTCGACGCCGGCCTCCTCCAGGCTCACCACGCACCTCGTCACGTTCCAGGACAGGGTCGCGCCGTACAACTTCACCGGAGCCATCTCCTCTCCTCTCCTCTCTCTCTCTCTCTCTCTCTCTCTCCCACTCGCCGGAGTCCTCGCCTCTCCTTAATTCCCTCTCCTCCTCTGCAAAGTCGCGAATCGGATGGAGAGGGCGACGCCCGGGTCCCGTTTAATAGGCGACGGATTGTGACGGAGCTGGCTGTAGTGGGGTGGGAGAGGGTGGGTGAACGGAGTGCCAGTGCGGTGGGTCAATGGCCCCGTCGCGCGTCTAGATGCTTCCGTTCCAGGGAACGTTATTTTCCAAGAGTAAAGCTATTTTTTACGCGCAGATTGTTTAAGTAAAGCGAGAGGCACACGTTCAATACACCGTCACGCTGAACCCATGTGTACGTGTGCGCATGTCCTCCGCATATGTTGGTAATTTATGAAGACACCGAAACCTCACCAAATATATAGATACATCCAGCGTGTAAGGGGGTGATCATTTCGGCTTTTTTCGACTTCAGCTTCTAGTTTCAGCTTTTTTTCACTATTCACTACACTATCCACTAACTCAATCATGATGTTTTTCACCACCTACGATGTTTTTTCATTAAAACCAAAAGCTATCGCTATTCCGATCACCCCCTAAGACTTACTCCCTGATGGGTGGACACCGACATGTCTAGCCATCCCGCCACTGGCCAGTAGTTCACGGTGACTGATGTAAGTGATTACGTCATCTGTGCACCAGCGCTACCGACGCGTTGATATCTGGAAATCTTTATTGTTTGGGAGATGTTGGACGTCTGATCCATACAATCGTCGCCTGTAATATTTTATACTTATAAATGCAATGTTTCTTAGTCATATTTACATTTTATACATATGAATGTAATATTTTTTAACTATATTTACATTTTATACTCATGGATGCAATATTTCTTAGCCATACTTGCAATAAAAAATTTTGATAAAAATCTCAATGTTGCACACATGAAAATAAAATGTTACACGCATAAAATCAAAATATTGCACACATAACATAAAAAAAATATCGCACAAATAAACACCTACCTCCATGTGTAGCCGGTGACAAATGTGTTCTAGGCAACATGGTCCCTAACGAGCATTCAGTCGAACACCCTACGGGCATCAGTGGGGCGGCGGCACTTGGTGTACATGTTGGCAAGGGCAATGGCGACGAGGGCCTCGAAGGCAAGGCCCTGCGCGGTGAGCTGGGCACGAACGGCGTGGCCATTGGTGAGGTCGGCACAGAGCTTAGGGAGGGATATGACGGAGTGGAGGATGGGGCACACCTATGGAGGACATGGCAATGAAGGGTGGTGAGCGCGTCCGGCAGGTTAGAGCGCGTGGCTCTCACTAGGGCTGTGCATGTTTGAACCGAACCGAAAAAATCGGCCCGAAAAAACCGAATCGAACCGGTCAACTCGGTTTGACCGGTTTCGGTATTCGGTTCGGTTATCAGATTTTGGGTTTTTTGTGTTCGGTTTTTTCGGGAAAAACCGGCTAAAAACTGAATAAACCGAATGAACCGATCGCACCTCGCACTTTTGCTGTTTCGCAGCCTCGCTCTTCGCTCGCAAGTCGCACCTCGCAATCTCGCATCGCTCGTCTGCACTCAGCGCCTCCGGCCAATAGCCCGCTCGCCCAATGGCCCAGCCGCCCACCGCCAAAGACGGCAGCAACGCGCGCGCCACATGCCCCACAAGCCACATGCCACAGCCCACGAGCCACAAAGAAGCAGCAGCGCAGCGATCAGCCAGCACGAGCACTAGCAGAGGCAAATGACCAGCATGCAGAAAAAATGCTTACTCCAAAGTATACACTCGATCGATCGGAAGTACGTAGCAAGCATCCATATGCACGCATGGTACTAATATACGCATGGTACGTAGCAAGCATCCATATGCACTCCATGTCTCCATGAGACTAGTACGACTGACGCCCAAGAGAGTAGCACAAGATCGCAGAGCGATCCAAAGAACAACGATGATGCGCCATTGCGCCTGATGCCAGTGAAAACTCCGGCCAACCGGCAGATGGCAGTCTAGCTTGCTTAATTCAATTCGCGTTAACTATGGTAAATACCGACACCGCACCGAAAAAAATTGGGATTTGCCGATACCGAACCGTACTTCTAAAAAACCTGTATATTACCGAAATACAAATACCGTATTTACCGTATATACCGTATATACCGAACCGAAAAAACCGAACGCACAACCCTAGCTCTCACCCTTAGACGCGCATGGTGGGAGGCATCGGCAGGCGGCATGTGTGTGGTACAAGGAGTCAGCGGGCTGTCGGTGAGAGGAGTTTATTGGGGAAATGGATGATGAGGTAGACGGTGGGAATGGGTGGATAAGGCATAGTAGAGTGACCGTCTAATAAAAATCATTTCTTTTGTACGTATGAACAGTAGTATTTCCCATATTGTTTTGGTCTCGGTGCCACTTTTTTACAGTTCTAGCCCTTTGAGTTTTTTTGCAAATCCAACCTTCTCTCGAGCACCGAATTACGTGAAGTCGACACGTGGCAAATCCGCGTCCAAAGAGCACGGAGATGCTATTTTGCGCTCTCCCCTGATGTTGAATTTAAAAATCCGCACTATAATACCGTAGAAATGCAATTTCCATGCTCATCCGGCGTGAAAATTACCACGATCTCATGTAATTTTGCGTTTAGAAGGAGACTAGATTTGAAAAAAAGCTTCGTTGATTAGAATTGTAAAAAAAATGACACCAGAGGGCTTAAAAAAAGTAAAGATTTCTGGCATCCGTGTCGCCTTTGTGGGGGAGTAACCTCCTTTCTTGTCATCTTTGTTTCTTAATTTATCTTTCTGAGCATCTACTACGTGACACTATAGTTCTATTTGCCCTTATTGGGTTTGTTCTTTTCAGTTTCTCAAAACGACTTTTGATTTTTGGTACAGTACCTAACTTTCAAACGGAGTATTTTTTTAAGATGAAGTCTACAAGTTAATTATAGTACATGTTAAAAATTCAACATTTGTACCATCTAAAATCGCAAGTGAGTATCTTTCTCTCCATAATCTGTCATAAATAGCTAAAATTTAAAAATTTTAATTAAAAACTATAAGTTGTAACTAAAAAGAATAGGTCTATTTGTTAGTGTTGATTATTGTTCCGAGTTGTCTTCGCATCATTTAACAGGCGACACCTGGGTCCCGTTTAATAGGCGACGGATCGGGAGGGAGCTGGCGCGGGTTAGGTGCGCAGTGTCAATGGCCCCGCGCGTCTAGACGCTTCCGTTTCTTAAACCATTTTTTCAGGTACGTTACTTTCCAAGAGTTAAGCTATTTTTTAAGCACAGATTTTTAAAGTAAAGTGAGACGCACACACTGGATACATATCATACTCAACTCATGTATATGTGCGTGTATATCCTCTGTCCACTCTAGAAATTTATCGGAGATACCAAAATCTCATTGAATACAAATATATATTTTTCACTGAACATATATATATATATAGACACACAGGAGCGGATCCAATGTATAAGGATTGAGGTCACAAGACCGTAATGAAGTTTTCTAAATTCTATAGAAAATTACTGTTTATCAATAGAGATAACCTTATAGTGTAATATAGGTGACACCAATGATTTTCTCATCTGGATCCGCCCCTGCACACACACACACACTTTCAAATTTTGTGAACACTATTGCACTAACATCGAATTTGAGACTTAAATACTAATGGATAAGGGGGCGTTCGGAATAGCGATGACTTATGATTTTTAGTTGAAATTTTACTGTAACTGAGTTGGCTTATTTGATATTATTAAATTTAAAAAAAATTTAAAAATAGAAGCAACATGTTAGTCTATCACGAACAATACAAAAAATACGAGAAAAAAACAAAACAAAAAACATAAAATAACACAAAAAAAACAAAAAAAAACGCTACAGTGACAAAAAAGCAATCACCATACATAATCGCTGGCTTCATCCATCGTTGAGCGGGGCCTAAAAGTTCACCCGCATGTCTAATCATCCTGTCATTGGGCAGCTGAAAAATTATTTTGTCGGTGATAGACGTAAGTGATTACGTCAGCTGTGCTCCAGCGCCACCGAGGTGACAAAATCCACATATGCCCTTGCGAGGAGCAGGGTACTTGGCGAACCCCTTTTCTCAGTCACTTGCCCCACTCGTTTTGGCTTAAAGTCAACTTCTACTTTTGTTTTTTACTATTTAATAATTTCATCTTTTCTAATTTTTTAGATTTTTTGTTTTTTCTTTTTTTTCTCATATTCCTTTGCATTGTCCGTGATGGGTTAACATATTTTTTTATTTTTAATTTTTTTAAAATTTAATTATGTCAAATAAACCAACTCAGTTACAGTAAAAAAATAAATCAGTTATAGCAAAAAAAATTATAAGCTAACATCATTCTGAACGTTTGAAGGAGGTGATTGGTTGGGTGTACCACGGGGGAATGGGATGGGATCGTTCCACAGATGCCTTCATGCTCGTGTTTGGTTCAGTGAATGGAATCATGCTGTCCTGAACCGGGGGGGTTATTGAGCAGAGGAATATTGTCCTGAACGAGGGGGTATTGAGCAGAGAGTACTTGAGCGAAGTCCACTTGACTAAGTCATAGATTAGCGGCTGCACCATTACTATAGTATATACTAGCATGCAGATTAAGCATCATGACTATTGCTTAAAGTTAGCCTTTGTTTATATTTGACGGGTTGCAAAGATTATGAAGATGAAAAATGAGAACTCTATGTGGTAACCTCACCAGAGATTATTCTATCTATCCTCATCCACCTTTATTTATTCCTTGAACCAATCAAAGAATTGGATCATCCCTTTTCATCCTCATCACATCAACCAAACAACAACTATACCATCCCATCTCCAAACCAAACAGGTAACTTTGATAATCTCATCTCACCCACCTCTTGTCCACCCAACCAAATATATCCTTAATTCATCTTTCTGTGCATCTACTGCGTGTCACTATATTTCTATTTGCCCTTATTTGTTAGCGTTGATTATTGCTCCGAATCGTCTTCGCATCATCTCATTTCTGCATGCACGGTATGTCGTGTCCTTACCTTTTCTTCGCGTGCAATGTCTTTCGTTTCCTCTTCTTTGTGTAACACATCCATAATAGTTGGGCAAAAGATCGCTCTTCATCGAAACAAACAATTGACAATTTAACGACCTGGTTCGTTAAAAAAAAAGAGGACAATTTAACGACCTGAAATTTGTTGACGAAAAAAAGTCTAGAGCTATTACGGGTTTTTAGGTGAAACATCACGACTATGTGAGTAGCGTGCACTGTGGGCAATGAGATGGTAGCACCAACAACATTCGGAAAATGTTCCAGACCATGTTGAAAACGTCCGATTGGCTTAGACAATTCTGGACAAGTCAACAACGATGCATATGATTTATGTGTGTCAGCAGTGACCTAAGAGACGGCCTGCTTATTTAGGCCTCGCTCGTTTTAACATGACTCTTATATATGCTTTTATTTCACTACTTCTTAATTTTTTTCTAGTTTTTTAGATTTTTTAGGACTTTTTTTTATCTTTTTTTCGGTATTCCTTTGTATTGTCTGTAATAGGTTAACTTTTTTCTATTTTTTATTTTTTTAAAAAAATTAATTATATTAAATAAACTACCCCAGCTACAATAAAAAATAAGCTAACTAGGCAACTGCAATGATTTTTCTATTTTTAGCTTCAGTTTTTAGCTTTGATTTTTTAATTTTATTTTTTCTAACTTTCTAGTTTTTTGGTTTTTTTCTTTTTTTCGTATTCCTTTCATTATCTATGATAAGATAATCTATTTTTTATTTTTAAATTTAATTATATTGAAAAGGCTAACCGTGCCAAAAAAAATCTCAAACAATAAAAAAGTTAAAAACTTAAACTTTAAGCTAGAATGAGCACTACCTAACAGTCTTCCAAAACAAACGCGCAAAAAAAAGTGAAAATTTTGTCTGTAGTTATTACGTATTACTAGTACGTTGCAATCAGTCAGTTCGCTCTTAATTGGAGGCAAACACGGCTAAGATCTTTTTCATGATCGAAACACCCCGCATGTTACTGCATGGTAGACAAACTAAGCATGAGTTTTTCTATCAACATCACCCAGAGAGAGAAACAAAATGCGCACGACGGCTTTTAGAAAAGGCGTCTCTGCAGAAGCACGCGTCAATGAAAGCGGAAAAGGGTAAGGGGGGAACACTATGCTTGAAAGCATACTAGATGCTTGAAACTTGAGATAAAAATAATAAAACCATAGTAGGTTGTTGGTGCAGGCAAAGACCCTCCGCACCCAAAACCGGAGTAATTATGACTTTCTTAATTAAAAAAATACATAGTTCTTTGTAGGAATTCTTATTTTTTTCATCAAGGAATTTTCAGAAACTTGCCCACAAAATTCATGTGAGTTTACACTGAGATAAAGTTAGCACTTGACATTTCCTCTAGCTTTAAATTTACAAGTTTCAAATGACTGCTTTCAGGACCTCCTTGAATTGAAGGAAAATCAAAGGGAAATGTAATACCCCGGTCAAACCTCTAAGCCCGAAATATTACCACTATCCTAACATTTACTATTTACATATATTGCTGTTAGAATCCAATAGCAACTTCTCTGTTCCATACAACGACACGATAAACACACAAGCTTACCGATGAGCGTTGAGGCAACAGTTCCCAAATACTAACTATCAAAAGAGCGGCATAATCCACACTATACGAGATATTCCCAATAAAACACAATTTTAATGCTAATTACCAAAGCATGGTATTAAAGTTTGATTATGATAACTAGGGGTGATATGTGAATTACTATAGCATGTGAAAATATATGTGTGCTACTCCTGTCCATGCATGTCGTCTTCACCATACACCTAAAAACAATAACAAATTAAGGGTGAGTCTAAAGACTCAGTAAGTATATAATAAAATAGTGGTGACAACAAAACAATTCAATAAACTCCTGATCTGGGAACTGTAAAACACAATTTTTGTAGTTGTCGATAAATCCCATATCTATGAATTGTAAGATACAATCTCTGTATCTGTATCACTGTTTCCGGTCACTTTCATGCAATGCAATGCGTCTGTAATTGTATCATTTTCTCTATCATTTTCATGAAATGCAACACGATGAAATGTGTCTGTAACTTATCCTTTTCTCTCACTTTCATGCAATGCAATACGATGCAATGTGTCTGTGTGACTGTAGTTTATACCGGTATAATGGAGTGTACACACATCGATGGACCACTCATTCGCTCCATCCTCTTTCATATGGGGTCTCAATGTCTACTCTCATGTGAAAGCATCTAGACCCCTAATAATGATCTTGGTAATTAATAACAATCTATGAATACGGGGGCGACGGTTTCTCGCTGGGTGGGTGGGCTTCTACCCCTTGGTCCTCAATAGAGCCTAGGAATGGCAAGAAGTCCCAGCACCCGATACATCGTGCGAAATTCCCTTATTAGGGAATTGGTATGGACGAGATTTTATCTCTGCTAATTACAAAGAGTGGGAATAGAAATACCATTTTATCTTCGATTGTTGCTATTTCCTGATACATACATACATACATACATACATACATACATACATACATACATACATACATACATACATACATACATACATACATACATACATACATACATACATACATACATACATACATACATACATACATACATACATACATACATACATACATACATATATATATATATATATATATATATATATATTAATACTTTTATATGTCTGAAATACAGGTATTTTGTCTTGAACCTAATATGGTATACAACTCATCTAATGCTATTATACCGTCTTATATATTAATAAATTTATTTATTTCTATCTAACCATACAATAAATATATAAAATTATCCTTAATATCATTGAAATTTAGATTCTTAATGTAACCCTAATGGGGGTAGGGACAAATAGAAAATAGCCCCCGATAGTAAAAAAACGAATTGAACACTAGAAACCAAAATAGCCAAAATATTCAGTTAATTCGGTTTGGTTTGGTAATTGTTTCTATGGGAAAATGCCCACCCCTACTCCTCTCTTTCCTTTTCTTCTTCCCCCTGCAAACCTTTGTTGTAGTGTTGCGTTATCTAAATCTTGTTGACTTTTTTTTATTACACCGTGAAGGAGGGTGAGCGGTATCTTCGAACCATTGCTATAGAGAAAACTTGCATGGGGTGACAATAAGGTTTCTAGGCTACGTGACCTTCACGACCGCTTGGCTTCTTCGTCGATATGAACTACCCCACGACTACTCATTTCTACGCTGCTTCTATTTTCTCCATCAACCTCATTGTATGTCATTCGTGTGATCGATTGACTTTGTTATAATAATTTTCTTGTGTATTTTCTGAAGTACAATGAGTTGCCTCTTGTTAGTTTTGTTAATTGTATCATTAGTCTTTTATTGTATTTGTCTCATAATAAAATTTAGAATTAAAATATTACCTATATTTTCAACACTACTCACCTATATTTTGTAGACCCACTACTCACCCAGTTGAGAAAGAAGGCCCTATTTGGAACGTATGAATTTCACAGAAAACTGTTCAATCCTTGTAGGAATCGGAGGAAATTCTTGCGTTTTAAATAGGGCCTAAAAATACATCCCGTTGTCATCTCTCCGGGGGTGGAGGGAGAGGGGGTTGCAAGTGGTCAAAGATATGTCTTGGTGTTGATGCCTAAACCGATATTGTTTTTCAACTGGATGTAGTAATTGACCAGAGAGTTTTTCTAATGAAGTTATATCAAGTAAGGCGTAAGCTTAGTACTTGACAGCAGATTATTATTGTTCTGTACTGGTGTGGAGCAAGAACAATCAGACGATGTCAGACAAACGTAGAGACAATAGCAATACCTGGAGTTGAAAGTCGAAACACTGGGCAAGTGTCGATGAAGAAATAGTTAAAAGAGCTCACTGATTAGCTTCAACCAAACTTCGCAAGCTATGGAAAGATCAAAGATTTTCCAGGGATAGAGAGCAGACGAAAGTTCGGCTTAAACAGAGGCACCACGATCCAATAAAACGTCAAGGAATTTCCAGTGGACTTCAAATACTGGGGTACCTGGCCGCAGCATTGGCGTGGTGCATGTATGGCCGCAGCAGTCTTAAACACAGGCACCACCATGTACGGTGGTATGGTACTTTGTATTCTTTTAACATACTATTTATGACTTATGACTACGATTTATTAATAAGCCACAAACCACTAAAAACTAGTAAGAAGTGACCCTTTAATGGCCGCAGCGTAGGCGTGGCGCACGGTGGACCGGTGCCAATCCACGCCACGAGAGGAGAGAAGCCCAACCCACGAGAGGAGAGAAGCCCATTCTTGCGGTGTGGGCGTTCGGGATCTCTCTCTACTCGGCCCATTCCTTCCTCGCCTAGTCCAAAAAACGAGTGGAAACAGGAAAGGCAAAGCGGAAAGCGGAGCCTTGGCTGCGCGCGGCGCGGCACCAACTCGCTCATGGGGCGGCTGCGCGCGTGCTGCCGCCTCCGCGGCCTCCTCGCGACGAGGCCACCACCATCGAGCCCCTCTCTGGCGCAGGGGCCCCGTCCCGTCGCCCATGACTCGCCCTTCTCGAGGTTCTTGTCATCTGCCGCGGCGGCCGCACCCCACGACGCCCGCGACTCCGGCCTCGGGAGCTCGGTCTACTGGGCCTGGATCCGGGCGGCGGCCGAGTCGGCCCCTGCACCCGTGCTTCCGCAGGAGGAGGAGGACGACGCCCTGGCGCGCTGCATCCCCGTCAAGGCCTACTTCCTCTCCACCAGGTGCGTCGGAACGCGGCGCGGGGGTGCTTGCACGATAGGTGTTCGATGATTTTTCTGAGAGGCGGAATTATCATGCTTTTGTGTTCTTTCAATCGCTTATATAACAGTTTGATGGATGGGACACGGTCACTTGGTACAGAGGACTAAAATGGTGCGTTTGTGTTTTGATTTTTCCTCCACTTTGTGGCAGCATTGATTTGAAGAGCATGCAGGCGGAGCACGGGAGCAACGTGGTACCTCCGTCGACCCGATCACTGAACTACATTGCGCTCCGGCACTCCCAATTCCCGCCAGAGATCATGGTTAGCGATTCCAAGTTAGCGTCTCATAGTTTTATTGACAACCAAGTGGCTCTAATCTTAACCGCATTTGATCATTTTGTTGAACATGCTGTTGTAGTGCACACATGTTGACCATGCTGTGACGCAGATATTGACTTCCTTGTGATGCTTGGTTAACATTTCTGTAGGAAATTGGAGTGAAGGACAACAGATTTTGCTATCGCTATGTGGTTGTGTTCCAATATGGTTCTGCTGTGCTTTTCAACATTGCTGATCATGAAGCTGAATACTATCTCGATATGATTAGGCGCCATGCTTCAGGATGGCTTCCGGAGATGAGAAAAGATGGTATGTCCATGCTATCCACTTATTGGCTACTTGGCCTATTATAGTTTATCTGCTAAACAGAGAGGTTCTTCTTACTGCTTTCTAGTTATCTTTCTTCTCTTCATTTCATGATAATATCATAATA
Source organism: Melocanna baccifera (assembly GCA_036346265.1). Lineage (NCBI taxonomy): Eukaryota > Viridiplantae > Streptophyta > Magnoliopsida > Poales > Poaceae > Melocanna > Melocanna baccifera. The sequence goes on from CM070677.1 coordinate 37,519,867, forward strand.
TGTGCATGAACAACAAATAGTCCAATTGGCTTCTATGATAGTGAAAACTGCTATTTTATAAAGACCATAGAAGTTCAAGAGAACCATTCTTCATCTACTTTGTGTATTGGATGTGATGCATTTATAGGCACCACTAATATATTTAGTCATTTAGAGTTGTGCAGGTTTTTTCCCTAAAAAATTGCCTAAGCTTTTTTTCCTTCATTGAGACTGAAATGGAGCATTATATACAGCCTGTGAAACTGACCCGCTTAATTCTTTCAAACTACAGTGTGGGTTTAGAGTAAAACCTGTATTACATTATCAAATAATTGAATCTATTTCTCAATGACCAGATTATGCAGTTGTTGAGAAGCCATCCCTGACAACATGGATGAAAGGAGGTCTTGACTATATAGTTCTTAAAAGTTTAGACACTGATGGAATCCGCATCATTGCAAGTGTTCTTGGTCAAAGTATTGCTCTTGATCATTACATACGGCAGGTATTGAAATTGGAAAAAGTTAATAAACTTTTGCACATGGTGGTAGGATCGAAACTTCATTATTAAGTTCTAAGACATTAACTTTGATAGGTTGATGATATGGTTGAGGAATTTACTGAAATCAATCGTGTCATGGAGAAGACTGGGAACTTTACCATGAAAAGAAAGAAGCTGTTTCAACTTGTGGGCAAGGCTAATTCTAATCTTGCCGATGTTATAATCAGACTTGGCCTTTTTGACAGGTATGTATTCTACACTCCGAACACTGCACTCCCCTTTTAGATGGGCCTATCTCATGAATTGCAAGTCTATCTGTGTATCTATAAAGCAGTGTGTTACTTACAGCACGGCACTTTCTTTTGAGGAAAAATAATCGCATGGGGGCCCTCAAATTTTCCAATTGTGACTTGTACTCTTCTAGGCTTCCTCTTTGCCTCAAGTGATTAGAATCGTCAACTACACCAACCACATTTCTGACCTCAGATCTCTCTACAATCTCTTGAATTAACTCATGAGATTCATGCTGTTAGGTCGAAATTTCTTAAGGTGCTTAGAAATTAGAGTTGTACAATGCCACAGTTCTCTGTTTGAAAAGCATTTTGTTCACAGTCCCTGCATGATATTTATTCTCTGTGTGCTCTGTTGAATCGCATTACCCCCAGCTTTCTGCTTTGACTCACTGTTGTGCTTTTGTAAATACCATTTTGCTTGTGGAAACATGCTCTTTTGTCATTAAAACTGATGAAGGAAAGGAAGGCTTGTATTGTTTTTGCGTCTGAAGGCTTATTACGTACTGCTGATTTGGCATACTCCCCTTTAACTTTTCATTGTGAAATTGTCTCTGTTTACTTTATGCTGTCATTCTTCTTGTTAGGGTTATTACAGTTTGGCTTGCGTAGCTTATAAAAAAATGCTACTTTATTGTGTTCATCTCACCCTTAGGCTATTGGAGATTCTCAAATTAAGATCAAATTTTGAACGCAACCATCAAATATCATGCAGGGCACATATTCTGGATTCATAGCTTTGGCTTTCTCCTATATTTCCACTGTTTGTCATGCTTCTTTCTAATGATTATCGTGGTACTTAATTTTCATTGCCACATATTTGCACCTAACCTATAAGATCACAATTTTGAATCTGCAATTGTTTGAACTTTAAAACCCATTTAGTCAGTCTTTGCTGCTCAAGTTGTTGAAGTAGTTTGATCTGAATCTTGTTTTGTTTAGTACACACATAGTTCCTGTCTGCTTGATTGCTTTATGTGGTATGTTTTGGACGCTGGTAACCTTTTCCTCTATTCTTTGCAAGGAAGTGTTAGGCTGCTTTTTTATTCCAGCTAAAGCTACAGTTGCAGATGATGTATTGGCATACTCATACTTGTGCCAAGGTTAAAGAATATATAAATCTGTGTGCAGCAATAATTGTTTTCTAGTGTAAAAGAACCAGCCATGCACTGTGCGACTAGCAGTCTTAGAAAAACTATCCACAAGATTGGCCAAGACAATTATGACAGGAAAAAACACTAAAGATATTCTAAACTGAATTACTATATAACATTAATGATTAGTATCTCCTTGTGTATATTATGGTAATTTAAACTGCATAGTTTTCTCCAGATCAGAAATTGCTTGGAAAAATTCAAATTATGCACAAATTCTGGAGTATCTTCGGGAAGAATATGAACTGAATCAGCGTTTTGGAAGCCTTGACTTCAAACTGAAATTTGTGGAGGTAATTGCCTTGTGTTCATTCTTCTTCAGTGCAATGGCTGATTTTTGTTTTTGATCATTCATTTACACTTCTTTTTTTTTGTAACAGCACAACATTCATTTTCTTCAAGAAGTACTCCAAAACAGGCGATCAGATTTGCTGGAGTGGGGTGTCATAATACTACTGTTTATTGAGATTGTCATCTCATTGTACGAAATTATCAAGGACTCCAACATGATCTCTTGAGAGCAGTCTATCCAATATATCTATGACACGTCCATCTGCCCCCAACTCATCAATCTTCATCCCGTTATGCTAACACCAGGCTCCCTCTCCCTCTCTCCACCCCCTATTGATCTCTAACCTTAGAGGAAAGCAAGTTGGGGTATGGTCCCTACCATAGCTCACTTTCCTGATTGCTCTGATACTGCCTGGAGTGCATTTTTGAGTTTCTTTATCCTTTTGTTTCCAACTATATTTCACAGCGAACAAAAGTACTTCCTTCATTCTCCAATGCCCAACAAAATTCAGGGCGTCAGAATAGGGTTTTCTATGGAAACAGAGCTTTAGTTTTCGTCTCCGAATGCATTTTTGGAAAGACGTTCTTAATACATGCTGATCTCTTTGCGACAACACAGTTGCCAGGGTTTAGGTATTTTGGTAGGACCTGTGTTAGGTCCAATTTTTGTTGTAGTTATGATATCAGCAGGCAGCTGGCTATTACGACGGATATAAAGGACGAGAAAACATTCACCATTATTTAATGGCATAATCATTTATATTATACGCGTGTTTCTCCCATTTGCTATTATATATCTTTGTAGAAATATTCTGTGAGATGAAATTACCGTTGGTTTAACTATAGTAAATTGCTGGTGCTCTCCTGGAGATGTTGTCTAGGAGAACTACGATTTAGCATTCCTTTATCACAAAGCCAACTATGTTGTATTTAGTTCTTTTTGGTAAAATGTGTGTATTTAACTGCCTTACAAAATCATTTGTGTTATTGTGTATGGCTGGTAAGACAACAATGCCATCTGGGTCATTGAACCCACCTGCAATGTATATGGGCGATGAACTTGTTCGTATGTGTGGCGATGCAGGAAGAACACGCGCAAAAGGGCACACATTAGCGTTACAACAGCGTACTTTCTCAATCGATGCCACTGATTCAATGGTGTTAAAATTGCAAGCAAAAGCTGTAGGACTATCCCGTGCCAGCTGCAGCCGCGGCTGCAGATTTTGACCTTCTGCTTATGCCTTTATTTTTTGTTCTAATACAAGTGTCCGTACGAAAGAACCGAAATATGATAAATCGTTTTTAAAGAACTATCCCGATAAACCGCTTCGAAATGACGGTAAAGAAACTATTCTATTTGTATGTTCGAAGAAAATCAAAAAATATAAGTTGCAAAGAACAGGTCCGAAGTAGAACTGGCTCGTGTGGTTGAGCATCATTTTCTTCTGGATGTATAGTATTATGTTTTTTTAAGTATAAGATGGATGCACACACACAACACTCACTACACCATGCACACCCATGCATGTGTATCTCCTATATACACTTGAAATTTATCAAAGACATCCAAAACCTCATGAAGCACGGTCATACGTTTAATTTCTCACTAAGCGTGCACGTATGTGTACTTCTAAATTCGGTGGACAGAGCAGTATAAGTCTGAAACTTGTATCTTGGTGTGATAGGTGTACATCCACACGTCTAGTCATCTGGACACAAGACAACTTCCATGTATAGCTTTATGTTGATTTGGTGTCTAAACAAAATTTTGTTATTCATGATTGAACCCACCTGCAATGTGTGCTAAATTTGTTCCATCTAGCGCTTAGCATTACAGGAAGAGAACATAGAAAAAGGTTTATTCGCGTATCATAATTCACCATAGCACGCTTTCTCAATTAATACCAACCATACATGGCTAGACAATGGTGCTAAAACGGCGCAAACAGCTGTAGAACACACACCGGAAGAGGACACCAACCCCCGTGTCTCCCTGGGCTCACACCGCAAACGGCAAGCTCAAAACCGCCGCGCTCAGCGAGGCAGCGACAGCCCACCAAACCCAGGACGACGCTGCACGGGCGGAGGAGGCGCGCGACGCGCTGGTCGACGGAGCCGCGGCCGGCGGCGGCGAGCGCGGCTCGACGAGCACGGACACCTTCATGCCGTTCCAGCAGTAGCCGCGGCTGCAGATGAAGTAGAACCGGCCCGTGTGGTTGAGCTCGAACGGGAAGCTTCTCCCGCGGCTGTAGCTGACGATGGGGTTGCTCGCGTCGCACGCCGCGTACGCCGTCTCGCTCACCTGCACCACGTCGTACATGTCCTTCTGGTAGTTGAACACTGCGCACAGGTTTTTGCAATTCGCAAGTCGTTAAGCAAAGAATCTCGACGCGAAGCTCGAACAGCTAGATGGTAAATCAGGGAAGAAAGAGCGGACGTAGAGGGAGACATATATATACCGAGCCAGTCGCCGACGTGGAAGCGGTACTTGTCGGCCCAGACGGTGTAGTTGACGTTGGGGGCCCAGTGCTGCTTGTCGCCGACGACGAACTTGTCCGCGACAGAGGGCGCCGGCGACGCCGCGAAGAGGAGGAGCGTCACGAGGAGGAGATGGGGCGCGGTTGCCATTTCTTGGAGGTCGAGATGGAGATCGGTGGGTTGGAATTCGTGAAGTGGGAAGGGTATTTATGGAATTGAACTGGAGCTACATACGAAGCACGGTACATGTGGTACATGCAGCTATGCAAATACGTAGTATGTACTTGTGAAGCTTCTCCGATCCGTGGAGTGTTTGCTGGTGCCGGGCTGTACATAGCCGAAACATAGACTGTCAGAGTGCATGGTAGATTGATTGGTCGATCGATGGAGCTGGCCAGCGACGTGTGCAGCCGAGACATAGCTGGAGCGTTTCTGGTCAATGCGTTCTGCGTGACCTATGCATGCGTTTCCAGTAATTGTCTTCTGCAAGTGTTTCGTTTGCCACACGCTACGCTTTGCTGCATGCATGCCCTGTGACTTCAGCCGGCGACTCCTTCGAATTTGTCCAAAGTGTTATAGAAGAGAAAATGACGGTGTGGCAAGCACCACGTCACATCTGGCGACGCCTGAAATCGACAGTTTAGCGTCGCCAGAGAGAGGCACCGCTCAGCGCAGCCTCCCTCTCAAACGGACCAGACAAGACAGACCAACGCTACGGCAAAGCAATAGAAACCCAAGGGCCGGTGCCGCGCTACTGCAGCGCAAAGCGCCTGTGTCTTGTCGCACCTGCCGCCGCCGTCAAAATCTGCACGCCGCGCTGCAGCTCGAGGCAAGGGCCGACGGCCGAGGGAGCGGGACGGGCGCGCGGAGGCCGGCCGACCAACTGCAAGTTTCGCTCGCAACTCGGCTTGCGCGCTGCGCAGAGGACGACCACGACGCGCACGCTGTCGCGGCCCGGCCCGGACCGGGGCCGCCTCTCGCAGGTGGCGCGCGGCGACACGGCGTCCGATGTATTTCCTAACGTGGCAGCCGCGTACATTCCAGCCTCCAGGCGCAGGCGCCTCGAGGCTTGAGCCCATAGAACTGTATACAAAGGAACACGGAAATTTCTGGCTTGAGCTCATAGAGCCTCCAGGCGTCTGGGGCGTTTGTTTTAGCGATTTTTAGTTTTTAGTTAAAATTTTATTATAATTAAGTTTTTACTGTAACTATTTTAGCTTTTTAGGTATAATTAATTTAAAAAAAAAATATAAAATAGAAAAAACATATTAACCCATATACAAAAAAGCCTAAAATATCTATAATAATTTAGAAAAAACGAAATACTGAATAGTGAAAAAAACAGAAACTAGAAGATAAAATCGAAAAAAAACCAAAATAAGTGAGTCCGTAGTAGTCTCCTCATAGCTGCCCACCCATCTAATTTTGGAACCGACGCAAACTCATGGAATTGCTGAAGATGCAGAGTTCGCCCGCTCGGTCTCTGGTGGTGTCAAAGAATGATCATAACTTATGATTTTTTTTACTATAATTGATTTATTTTTTTACTATATTTGAGTTTAATTTATTTAATATAATTAAAATTTAAAAAAACTAAAAATAAAAAAATGTTAACTCATCAGGAAAAATACAAAAGAATGCGAAAAAACAACAAACCAAAAAATTAAATAGAAAAAATAAAAAAAATCAACAGTAAAAAATACGCCATATCTGACTAGGGCTGTAAATATAGCTCAAGGCTCGCGAACTACTCAAGTTCGGCTCGTCGTAGGATCGATTCGAGCTCGGTTCGAATCTGAAACGAGCCGAATTCGAGCTTCGGAATAAGCTCGCGAGCCTGGTCGAGCCGAGCTCGAATAATTCGTGAAAGCTCGGCTTGAGTAGCGACCAGCGAGTAAGTAGCGTGAATCGGTCGATCGGTCATCCTCCGATCCGGTCATCCGGTCAAGCCAGTGCCCACCCACAGTCCACTGTCGACACCGACACCGCCGACACACATCCACTCTCGCCTCTCATCCGGTCGCCCCATTCCCAATTCATCATTTCGCATTTCGCAAATCGCCGCTCCCCGCTCACCCTAACCTAGCCCCGCCTCCCGTTCCTCGTCCGGCGACCGCTGACGGCGGCGGGTCGTCCTCCTCGCTATCCTTCGCCCCACTTGCGCTCTTCGGATCGAGAACTGTCCGCGGTCGGCGGTCCGCCTAATGCCCTCCGCGCGCTCGCGGCTCGCCTCGCGCCCGCGCGCCTCCTCTTGAATCGTCCGATGGCCCGAGTTCCCAGCCGCCCCGACGGCGGATCGACTAGGAAGATCCTCTCCTCCCGCAAAGAAGACGGATCTAACTTGGCTCCTCCCGCAGCAGCCCCAGTCCCCAGATCTGACTTGGCTCCTCCGGTCCTCCCGCAGCAGCCCTAGCAGGCAGCAGCCCGTGGTCCTCCTCGACTCGGAAGATCCTCTATTCCTCTCCTCCCGCAGATAGAGTATGAAATATGCCCTTGAGGCCTTGACCTCTCCTTTGCTTTTGTTGTTGCGATTTGTATTAGCTATGCACTTCACCTTACTTGAAATCTTGCTTGTGTTGGATTACATTATGACATTAGCTCACTGTACTGCCGATGTATATAGTTTTTGTTGAAATTGTCTGTTGATTGTTGGATTACCTTATCACATAGCTCATTGTGCATTTGTGCTGATGGTTGATTGTTGAAATCTTGCTTCTGATGTAAGCTAATGTATATAGTTTTGAATCTTACTTGTGATGTATATTGTTTTGAATCTTACTTGTGATGTATATAGTTTTGAATCTTGATTCAAAACTGTATACATCACAAGTAAAATTCAAAACAATATACATCACAAGTAAGATTCAAAACTATATACATCACAACAACAATTCCAGATTAAGAGAGCATATACTGGCATATAGTTCATACATAGTTTTGAATCTGTTGTATATGAACATGGTGTAGATGCTACTATACGAACATGTTGCTGATGATACTATATGAACATGTTGTAGATGTCTGAAAATCCACAATCAACAGAACAATCTAGTCCTTCACAGGCAAGACAGGATGTGCAAGTGGAGGGTCCAGAGGAAGGACCAATGAAAGTAACTAGGAAGAAGAAATCCCCAATTTGGAATTTCTTTGAAGAATGTCAGGTTCCATCGAAGAAAAAAAGAGGGGAGATGGAAAGTAAGGTGAAGTGCAAGGCATGTGGAGCTTTGCTAAGAAAGAACAGCAGTGGTACTACATCACATTTTAAGAGGCATCTTGAGCAATGTGATTATTACAAGCTTCAGCAGAAATCCAAGCAGCAAATGACGATCAATTTGCGTAGCATTGAAGAAGGTGATGTTAATACTAAAACTCCTTATGTTGTCGCCTCGGTTATTATGATCCCGCAAAAATTCGTGAACTTATTTGCAAGATGATCATTGTTCATGAGCTACCATTCAAGATTGTGGACTATACGTGGTTTAATGTTTTGTTGAAATCACTAAATCCTTCATACAAAAAGTCGTCTAGAGTCACTATTAGAAATGAATGTATGAAGCTCTATGAATCTGAAAAGGAAGTATTGAAGAAGGATTTTAAGGATATTAAGAAGATTAGCCTCACATGTGATCTTTGGACATCTAACCAAACTCTGTGTTATATGAGCCTAGTTGCGCACTACATAGATGCAAATTGGTTAATGCATTGTCGTGTCATTAACTTCTTAGAGTTGGAGCCTCCTCACACTGGTGTAGTCATCTGTAATGCCATTTCTGATTGTTTGGCTGCATGGAAAATTGATGATAAGATAGCTAGCATCACATTTGATAATGCCTCGAGTAATGATCTTGCTGCTAAATTGCTGCTTGCCAAGTTTACAAACCGAGATACCCTTTGGTTTAAAGGAAAGTTCCTTCATAATCGTTGTTGTGCTCACATCCTAAATTTGGTTGTTCAAGATGGTTTGAAGGTTATTCAACCTTTAATTGACAAAGTTCGGGAGACTATCAAATACATCAAGAAATCTAATAATCGGACGTATAAGTTCATTGTGATATTGATTCTCTTAACCTTCAGCAAAAAGGATTGACTCTTGATGTGTGCACTAGGTGGGGTTCAACATACAAAATGTTAGATTCTGGCTTTTTATTATAGAGTTGCTATTGATGTATATGCCCCTGGAGATGCTAACTATAGGTGGCAGCCAACGGAGGTGGATTGGAATTTGTATGAACAAGTCAAAGACGTGTTGTGTGTTATTCACTTGGCTACAGAGGAGTTCTCAGGTTCAACCTACCCCACCTCTAATTTGTTTTATCCCCATATTGTTGATATTAAGAAGGCAGTAGGTCAATTATTACTTTCTAGAGATGAGTCTCTTAGAACAATGGTGATGCAATGGTAGACAAGTTTGACAAGTATTGGGGCTCGAATGCAACACTTTGTTTGCAATTGCTGCAATTCTAGACCCAAGATTTAAGATGGGCATGATTCGATTCACATTTCCTTCTTTGTACTCGAAATTGATCTTCCACAAAAACTTGCATCTGTTCAATCTACATTAGATGAGTTGTATGTTTTATATGAAAGTGAGTACAACAATGCTATTGCTAGTCAATCTCAATGCACTAGTACATCTGTTGGTACTTCGAGTAGTGCTTACTCACCGCTAGTCAATTCCAAGAGTTTATAAAGCCCAACATGCTACTCATCCACAAAGTCGATTTAAAGAAGTACTTGGATGATCCGGTTGAAGTTGTGCGAGTGGAAAATTTTGATATACTTCATGGTGGAGGATGAATGAATTGAAGTATCCAACAGTGGCTAGGATGGCCAAAGATGTTCTCACTATTCCTATTACCACAGTCTCATCAGAGTCAGCTTTTAGCACCGGAGGTCGAGTAATTGATGACTATCGTAGCTCTTTACTCCCATCAACAGTGCAAGCTTTGGTGTGTGCATCTAGTTGGATTAGAGGAGGCCACCACAAACCAACGGATTTGGTAAGTTTATGGATGTTTCTTAAACCAAATAATTAAAGTCTATATCTAATCCTTGTTTACATTATGTTCTTATATAGGAGGCTGATGCTAATTCCATTGCATTGTTATCAATCGACACTCCAAATGAACCTTCGATTGTGGGTAGCAATTAGTGATTATGTCTTCTTTAGCAGGTATGCATTGTTCAATTTTGTTTCCTTTTGATTTCTTTGTGGCCATATATAGCTTATAAGTAACTGTGCCATATATATCTTCATGTGCTGCAAGAACTAGCAAGAATCATCTTGCTGTGCTGCAAGAACCATCAGTAGTTGTGATTCTCAATTATCCTACTGTGCTGCAAGAACTAGCAACAATTGTGCGCCCCCTGCCTGCAAATCACTAGCTTAGAGATGGTCTGTTGACTCTGTTCTGCGCCCCCTGCCGATGTGCTGATGCCTGATGTACTGAATCACTTCATTTTGTGAAATGACCAGCCTGCAAATCACCACTTGGCTACTGATGTTAATTTTGTTGTGTACTGATGGTCTGTAATCAGTCTGCTCAAAGATGTAATTGTATTTGTAATGTGTTGGCTATTGATTATTGAACGTTTGTTGCATATAACAGCAAGATGCGAGGCTGGCAATCTTGCTGCATCGAACATTGTTGCTGCTACTGTCTGGCTGTCTTGCTGTTGAAAAATGCTATCTTGCTGTTGTGCTCTCATGCTGTGCATCTGCCTGGCTGTTCGATGTTCTCTAACTGCAGTCCTTAACGAGCCTCGACGAGCTTTGTCGAGCCGAGCTCGAGCTTCGTTCGAGCTGAGCTCGAGCTCAGATCAAAGCTCGTCCGTCATCTTGGGCTCGCTCGAGCTTCTACCGAGCTCGAGCCGAGCTCGCTCGAGCTCGGCCCGTTTACAGCCCTATATCTGACGACGCTGAGCGGGGCCAAACTCTGCGGCGCGCATGGTCAGAAGGCCACGGTCAACGAAAGCGACCGATCGTCGCATACAACTCTGGAACCCAAGGTATGCAAACACGAAGCAAACTGTGTACTTCTATTATATGCAGCGACTCCAAATGATGTTTCTGTTTGTTCTTGCGGCAGAAAATATAGAGAAAATAAACAGAGTATATTCTCCGATTTGTCCCCAAATGGATGGCTAAGGTTGTTTTTTTTCCTAGTTTATTCTTTGGCGCCAGGAATCGGAGCTGGCAGTTTACAAACAGTAAACAATCAATCCTGTTAAGAATATAGAGTAGAGTTGTATTAGGATATAGAGTTTGTATTCTATTCCACATATGCCTTATCTCTATATGTCATATCTCTTTGTACTCCTATATATATGGTCCCTTGGGCCTCATATCAATACATATAATATTCATAACATGGTATCAGAGCTAAGGTTCCTACCTCTCAAACCCTAGCCTCTCCGCAAGTCTTCCGCTGCCGCTGCCCCCGGGAGGATGATCTCTACTCCCGGGGGCAGCCACCTCATCTCCGGGTCGCAGCCCTCTTCTCGTGCATGCCGACGCTCAATCCGATTTGACCGCCAGGCGCTCGGGCTCTCAAATCCGGGCAGATAGCTTCGTTGTGCCGGATCCCCGCCGCCGCGGCCACCATCGCCGGTGCCTCGGCTTCCCGCACGGTGGCGGCGCATCGTCGACATCCAGATCCGAAGCCGTTGCTTCTTTTGGTCTCTCGGGGCCGCCGCTTCCGGATCCGCAGCCGCTGCTTCCACCGGCGCCGTTGTCGCCACGCTCAGTGGGTACCGCCGACTCTACCGCCTCTGCCTTAGTCCGATGCTCGACCGGCGCAGTGCAGAAGCGAAGCCGCTGCCGCGTGGAACCCGCCGCATCGACGCCTTCTTCGATAAGGTCCCCGACGTCGTCCGCTCGGGCGCCGTCTGCGCCTCCTGGTGACCGCCACCCGCATCCTCCTCTCCGTCGCGACGCCATCACCGACCCGCGCTGGATCCCGCCGCCTTCTCCTAGAGCTGCCACTCCGACGCCGTCTTGTCGGCTGCGGCCACCTCTCCCGAATCCGGATCCGGCTCGCCGCTACCTGGAGGCTTCCCCGCCTTCTTCTTGTGGATTTCGACGGCTTCGGCGCCGGCGCTGGGGAGGACAACCTATCCATGCCCCTCGGTGTTTTCTTCGTTTTCCTCGAGGGCGAGCCCGCGCCTCCTGAGGGGAGGGACCAGCAGCCTGGGCCGCGTGTGCCTTTGATTGCTCAGGATCTTTTGCTTCGTGCTGTGGATGGGCTTGGATGTGTTGGTGCTCAGACAGGGCTGGTTCTGTGCTGGTTGTGCTTAAGTGCTTAAGTCTTAAGTGCTTAAGTGCTGGTTGTGCTTTTGATGGACGGCTGACCTTTGTGATGGTCTCTTTGCGCGGACACGGCAATGGATGGTTGATCCTTGTGTTGGTCTATTCAAGGCTTGCTAGTGAGATTGATCAGGTTTTCAATACTGATCTTTTATTCCTATTATTTAGAATTTCGAGTCTTCCGTTGCGTCCACTCAAATCTATAGTCTTTATCTCCAGTTCGTCTAAGCCATGTGAGTCCACAAATTTTTTTATCGGTTAGTCGATTGCTTTGTTAGCCTCAGTCCATCCTCTAGGATTTTGTATGGTCGGTGCCGCCCCTCTCACGCCTGTATAGCTCTTATTCGGCTCGTCTTCGCCGGATCTGGCCTTGCCCCGTTCGGATCCAGCCTTATTCGTGCTGGATCCGGACTCCTCTGTGGGTGGCTTCTCACGTCGCATCTCCGAGCTTTTAAGGCCGCCGCGCTTCTTGTGTACTGCGTTTCTGTTGCGCTTCTTGTGCACTGCGCCGCCGCCGTCTCGGTTTATGATACCGTCTCTTTTTTTTTGAGCCGCCGCCCTGAGCTCTTCAAGCAGCCACGCTTCTTCTGCACTGCATTTCTATTGCGCTTCTTGTGTACTGCGTCGCCGTCGTCTCGGGTTTCGATCTGCTTTATGAGCTGCCACCATACTTTATGGGTTACTACATGATCTCGAATGGAGATCTTCTATTTTCGACACAACTTTCAAGAGCCGCATGCTACGACGACGTTCACAAGACTTGAATTTTGGATTTTGTTAGTTTAATGTCAACTCTTTCAAATACAACGCTATTGCATACGTCTTGCATTTGAGAGGGGTGTTAAGGATATAGAGTAGAGTTGTATTAGGATATAGAGTTTGTATTCTATTCCACATATGCCTTATCTCTATATGGCATATCTCTTTGTACTTCTATATATATGATCCCTTAGGCCTCATATCAATACACATAATATTCATAACAAATCCAACCTCCTTAGCAAGTATGCTACCTGAACCTCCTTGGTTAGTGGCATGATCCTGTAGCTGTACAATTTAGCGACCAAGCTGGGCCTAATCTTGTAGACTGGCGGAGCGCCGTTGTCTTCAGCAGCACCAATATTCACCTCTTGTCCAAAGATCTTGGCCTTCGCTTCTACCCTATGTTCGATAGCACGCTCCACTGTTTCATAGGTGAGGACTTGCATTAATTGATCACGGTCCTGCAATTCCCAAAGAAAGAATCAGTCGTTTTCAATTTGCTTAATGAATCAAATTGTCGTAGTCGACCTGAAATTCTGTACGAGAAAAAAAAGGACAAGAAATTACTGACCATCATGAAAAAGACAGACCATACGGCAAAATAGAACACGAACCTGGGCTATTATTGCAGGCATATAAGCCTCAGGGGACTCTTGAAACTTGGCCTCCGCCACAAACTTCCCATAGTGGATTCTTTTCGAGAGTGCCTGAATGATAGAACGAAGGAACAAAGACACCAAAATATAAGAATTTTAAATAGATTAGCTGTCTGGCTCAGATATTGACCTGCAGTATTAAGCTAGATGATTTGCCATAAATAACTGTAGTACCTGCAAGCAGATTGTATCACAAAGAGCACTGGATCCAGAATTACCATCACTTCCTTCTTTCACTAATCTTGGAAGAAGCTCATCAAAATACATTTTCCAAATCTCTTTGTTGATATTAATAGAATCAGCAACAGGATGCAAAACCTGTGCAAAGAATAAGAACAAAATAAGAATCCATCCAAAATTTGCTGAAACATCAGCAATAACAGCACAGTAATCTAATGGCAATATGAGCCTTTCAAGAGATGATGATAGTCCACATGAATACACCATCATGATGGATATCTTCTTTAATTCAAAAATTGAATAATACATGCAGTGGCCGAATTCAGTCTGCCTAAGGTTCAGAAGGAGCTTTCATTTTGTACTTAAAAGAAGAGCATATGTTATGAATTAGAACCAAAGAGAGCATCAGTCCAATATGACATCAAAAACAGCCTATATAGTTTATTTCAGCCTGAGTGCAGTATTACACAAAATAACCCACATATAGCTTATATATGACATAATATACTGTGAGAATACCCAAGAATAAACCGACATATTGGAGAAACTCAAGTATCTTAGTAAATCCGGGAAATCTTGAGGTCACTTGTATTTAAGGTTTGTGATGTACTGGTATCTGCAGCACTTACAGACTCCTACATGTATTGGCTAGTACATCAGCCATATGGACTTTATAATGCCAGTCAATAAACTATGGCAAACAAAAGCAGAATATGTTCATGCACCCCCATGAAAAACTTGATATGTTAGTTGGCCAGCCAATGCAGGACCATGTTTTCCTATATTGACAAAAGAAACTTTAGAAGCCTACAAGACAAGCATTTGACATCTAAAAAAACTTGAGATATGAATTACCGTTGGATATTGAAGAGGCGGCAACAGTGCCTCAGGCAGATCTTCTGAAAAGAATGGGTGCTCATCTGGGCTCTTGTATCTCCCAACCTACATAAGAAACATCAGCATGTTATAATTTTCGGCAAACCATGATCAATGATCATGGTAATTGCAAGCCTGCTCCACCTGTGCATGTAGCTTTTCAGTTTCTCTAACCATGAATTCAACCAAAGAGCCCCCAAATCCATCCATGTGGAAAGCATTGCTATCATATGTATCAGCATTGTAACGAAACTGTGCTCTCTCCAAGAGGCTGAATATGATGCTGTCTTCTTGTCTAATCAAAGAGGTTCTAATGCTGTCTAAGGTCAATATTTCACTTTGATCTATCCTCTGTTTCTCCTCCCTAGAAAAAGGGCACTGTTAAGAAAAAGGTGATCGGTTTCTTCAGAGTAACATAAAAAAATCAATCTTTTTGCAGAAGCGCCACAGTAACTTAAGCGGGTCAATATATATTCTTTGTGCTCAAAGTCAATTCAAACCGCTCAACGTTACACATACGTTTCTAGAGAGTTTGACCCAATTCAATGAACCTTGGTCACTAAGGCACTACTACAACGTATGAGTCATCAAAGTAAATAATTCACCCTTTATCGGTTTTTCAATGTGAAGATGGAGGACCTCAGGTGAAGTCATAAAATGTCCATACCTACTTTCGTGGAAATGACAAAAGATGCTGTAATAATTTGCACGGTTAAACATCTTTGCAACAACAATAACAAATCAACAATATAACGCCTATAACCCAACTTCCGTGCTCATGACTTCCAAGTCAACTTTGCCACCAAAAAGTCCATTTCACAGGCTGTCAGGCACAAGGAATACTAGCATAGGAGAACAATTCAAACGAGTTCTTCCCAAACTGTTAGGGGGATCAATTCAGTGACCAACTCCATATCAAACCACCTCAAGTTGGCATAATTCGATGGCTAAATTCACACACTTAGTAATTAAAGCACAACGCAACCCTGCTCGGATTCAGAAGAGCTAATTAATCTCCCCAATGGAGATGCTACATCACCGACCACCAATAGAGAATCATACATCCCTCCCAATACATCTAATTCGAGGATCAGCAAAGGGAGTACAGCTAGCTCTACACGCATTAACACAGCTTCCCAACCACAACCAGCATCACGTAGTCGCAAACAAGCAAGCACAACAAACGGGGAATCGGTGTAGCAAAAACTTTCTTCGGAAAGGATCCGTACTTGGTCACGGGGGTCACGGAGTTGTTGGTCGCGAGCAGCGCCTTTGTCTTGGCCGCCGATCCGAAGGCGACGCCGCTCCGGCCATGGGCCCCCTGGGACGTACCACGCCGGGCCGCAGGCAACGCCGCCGAGGCCTTGGAGACGACCTTGAACTCCATCGCCAACCACCACCACCACTACAACAACCGGGAAGCTGGAATTCGGGACTCTGAATCCAGAATATGCGGGGTTGGAAGGGGTAGGCGAAGTAATGCTGGGATTTATTTGTAGGAGCGGGGAGGAGGAGGAAGCGAGAGAGGCGATGGTCGGGGCCGGAGCGGTGGGAGGGGCACGGCCGCGGACGAGGAACTCGGGCCCCGGCGCGGGGTCGGTCGGGTCGGCTTCGGCGTTTCGACCGGGTTTGGTGAAGGCGCTGTTCTTCGGATTTTAACTTGACAAGATATGCTTCGAGTAGAACAGATTGTTTCTGCACCTTGGAATAATATTTTGAACGAAATTACTTCTCAACAACTACTTCGTTAATTTATTTTTATAATCTTTACTACTTTAAAAGAAGGAGTTGATGGTTGATGAGTCCTCTCTCATTTTTCTTTAGCCATTCGATCTGATTATGAGATAGAATCTGAACCGTTCTCCCCCCACCACCGAGATAGAATCTGAACCGTTCTCCCCCCACCACCCCCTCCTCCCCCTCCGCACCCGCTGCCCCGATCCGCTCCCCTCGCTCTCCCCCTGCTGCCCCGATCCGCTCTCCCCCCCCGCCCCGATCCGCTCCCCCTCGCTCTCCCGCCTCCTCGCTCTCCCACACGCGCCACCCCACGCCGCCTCCCTCGCTCCTTGTCCTCCTCTCTCTCGCCTCCAGACGATCGCACTCCTCCGCGCGCGCGCCCTCACTCTCTGCCCTCCTCTCTCTCTGCCTCGCACGGCCGCCCCCGCCGCCCCGCCTACCTCGCTCTCCCCGCCTCCGCAGATCTCGCTCTCCACGCCTCGCCTCCGCAGATCTCGCTCTCCCCGCTGCCCCACCGCCTCCCCTCGCTCTCCTTCGCCTCCGCAGATCCGCCTCTCCCACCGCGCCGCGGCCTCCCCCACCCGCGTCGCGCCTCTCTCCTCCGTAGCGCCGACCTCCCCCCCCCGCACGCGCCGCCTCCTCCCCCCCCCGCCCGCCGCCTCCTCCTCCCCACCCAACTCCGCGCCGCCTCCGCCTCCCCACCCCGCTCCGCCGCCGCACCGCCTCCTCCCCTCCTCCCCAACTTGCGCCGCCGCACCGCCTCCTCCCTCCTCCCCGTCTTCGTCTTCGACCCCCGCGACTTCGGCAAGTCCCCCTCCGGTTTCGACCGCACCAGGCCTTACCGCGCCGACTTCCTGGTGGACTCTGCGCCGACTGCTGGCTGAGCCTCAGCGCGCACGGCGGCGACCTAGTAGTGCTGCTGTTATTGCGGTGGTGTTGATTTGCAACTTTGGATCGAAAGTTCTCAGGGAGACTCTTGTTGTGCCTTAGGGTTTTGTAGCGTTTGAAATCCATGGCGAGGAAGATACTCAAGGACGAGGAGATGGTCGTCGCCGACGGCGAGAACTACGACTATGATCTCTTCGTGATCGGCGCGGGAGCGCCAGATTCATGCGCTCGCACCTCCGCATCTTTCGGAGCTAAGGTTGCTTTTTCCTCTTTCTTTTTTCTTTTTTGGTCCTACCACGCGTATGTAAGCAATCGTGTTTGCCGTATGAGTATATTGGGTTTGTTTACGTGCAATTTGATTGGTTGTGAGATGTGGTGCAGGTTGCGATTTGCGAGCTCCGCTCCACCCCATTAGCTCGGATTGGCAAGGAGGGCACGGCGGGGCGTAAGAATCTCCGTTAATTTTGTGCATTTCGTGTTGAATACTTGAACGTCTAGCTATTCATGCTTGGGGATGTTGTTACATTCTAAATCTATGAGCTCATTGTTGTACTAGGTGTGTCATTCGTGGTTGCGTCCCTAAAAGGTACTTGTGTATGGTGCATCTTTCCGGGAGAATTTGAGGCAAGTGGTCTTATCGCCCTATGCAACCCAATCTGCGCGATACCAAAAATGGGTTGGAAACGTCATTGTTTACGCTCGTGAATGAAATTTGACTCGCTAGATAGCGTTCCTTCCTCAATTCATCGAGTCGCTATACAACTTTTGATCCATAATCCATCGCTTTATTTATGTACTTGAATTCGATAACCTATTCATTTCAAAGCTTGTCTATGCCTTCATAAAAGCCATCCTTCTAAGGAATATCTGGTTTGTTTGTATTTTAATGCAGCTTTATTACAAATGCAGATTCAAAGAATTTCGGGTGGGAGATTAACAGGATATTAACTTCAATTGGAAAAGTCTTTGAAAATAAGGTCGGGCCAAAACCTCATTTTGTTTTTTCGAGCACATTCTTTGTGACTTGTGAGCACTTTATAGATGTCGTCGCCCAAGATCCTCAAAATTTTCTTCCATGCAGACTCAAGAAATTGTTAGATTAAATGAAGGTTCTAGAAGAGGATATCTCAGTTTCTGGTGGTTTATTCTAGATTAGAAATGGTACACCTCTTTTGTTTCAGTCAATCTCAATCTTGATGTTGATTATGCGTCATAATCATAACTATTATGGAAAATGATGTCATATCTTTCGGTTCCAAAGATGGTGAGCAGTTGAGTTAGTAATATAGTGGTGAGTTTCGATCTGTATTGGTTATTTGCCTAAATCATACAAGAGAAACTGTCATCAGAATTTGATAAAGGCGTGTAGGTTATTAAGCTATTAAGGTTGTTTGGCCATTTAGATTTGTGAATAGAGACGGTCTATTCATCTTCAGGTTCTGGTGTAGTGGCAAAAATTGGGGAACAACAATCTATTGCCAAATGAGTAAATATTTTTTCTTGAAAACCATATTGTCAAATTGTGTGATTGATGCATTCTATTTTTCCATGCAGGAGAAGGGCGATGTTGATCTTGCAATTTGTTACTATCTTACGGCTATTTTGGTTTGCTTCTGATGTTATTTTGTATTCTTATTTTTATTACTTATCCTTTTTTATTTCAGTTATTTTCAAAATTTTCTTATTTGAATTTAGATCAAGAGAATTGTATGAATTGCTTTTGGGCTCCTCCAATGCATGGTGTAAGATTATGAAATTATAAGGTATGCTATTTAAGATGTCATGTGTGGTGGAAAGAGAATCGAATTGGCACTTTCAAATAATATGGTTCTAACATCTCCATTACAACCTTTAGAACTCATGTAGTTGAAATCAATGGTATCAATTTTGGTTTGATCAACTCCTTTTAATTCTATTTATCTATTAATATCATTACTACTATAAAAGAATGAGTTAGTGGTCGTCCGTTTTCCTCCAACCGTCCTATTCTTTTAACTTCTCACCACTCTCCAATTCCTAATTGATTAGAGTAACTCTCTTTAATATCATTATTCTCTATACATTCAATGAATTCCGTTGCAACGCACGAGCATATGACTAGTCAACTAAAAATCACAGTTCAAAGGACGCGTATTTTTGAACATGATCTAAATTGAAATGAGCGTCAGCGCATGGTCAAGGAAAGCGTGAAGTGTGCTGTACCTGATCCGTGGGCCAGGACGGCACCGGTTGCTCTTCGGGCCATGGGCTCGGCGTTACCTCACCATTGCCGTAGATCCACAGACGTAGACTTGCACGGAAGTGCTGGCTGGGTCTCTGAATATAAGAATTGCACGTCAAAGACACCGTTCAAAACGATTTAAAATCAATTTTTACTTCTAGATTCTACTTTTTTACTATTTTTTTAGATTATTGTCTTTTTTTCTCATATTTCTTTGTATTGTCTGTGATGGGCTAACATGTTTTTATTTTTAAATTTAATTATATCAAATAAACTAATTTAGTTACAGTAAAAAATAAATTAATTATAGTAAAAAAAATATAACTCAATGTCAAACTGAGCTACCAGATACTCAGGGTTCGCGTGTGGGAGTGAATCAACAGCTGTCCAAATCCTACGGGCAGTCGACGAGAATCTGGCTAATCTTATCAAATTTTTACGTGGTTGGATAGTTTCCATGCGAATGATCCTACGTGGACAAAATTTTAGCCGTGGCGTACGCTTGCCCGTGATTAGTGATCGTGAAAAATCAACCACGCGCGGTAGTCTACAAAATATACATATACACCCGTCTCTCCAAGCACACGTCAAGGTGGAAAAGAACGAAACCTCTGCCGTGTTATTAGGGATCCTAATTAGTGAACGAATTAATCAAACGGACTTTGGGTTTCGTTAGGGTGTCCCTTAACTAGCTATGGTACACGTATCATCCGGATAATAGGTATATTCTTTTTTAACTGTAGACAATAATTTATGATTACAATTGACGATTTTTGATGTTATAGTAAATGTTTATAGAAACAAATAAAATATCAATAAATCAATAACTACATTAAAAAAAGTTATTTCCATAAAGCGTTTTAAAAAGCAGCGAAGAAAACTATTCGGTGACATGAAGATTACTGCCCGGCGGTCGCGTGGAGAGAATCTACGACGTTTTTGGGCTCCACCTTCGCATCGCAGGCACGGCAAAGTATACGAGTTTTTTACGGCAGCATTTCAACATCGGCAACAGCTAGTCTCCGGGAATCTTTCACCGGAAAAAGGGTTTTACTGGTAGTCAAAGCTGTAGTCTACACGAAAGCAAAGTTCAAACTTCTGAAAGTGAAACCTTCGCTTATTTCTATACTCCAGCAAAATTGCAAGCACGATGGATGTAATTGTGTACAAATGCCCATCAGATGGAACATGGTTACAGAAGAACTGGTAAAAATATACACTGCAAATCCGTAAGGATCTTCTTTACATTCACTGACATTAGAACCATGCGCTTAAAGCGCTGATGAAGTTGTAAGTAATGTAACTGTGTATCAAACGAGGCTTCATGGATTGGACACTGTATGAATGTAACCCCCAATCCGCAAGTCCGGATAGATATATAGTACATGTAGCTTGCCTTATTGCAGATTACTGTGGATTCTTTAGATTCTGTGATGGCTCAGTCTTCACTAACATGCCCACTGTAGTTACATCAGATAGTACCTAGCTTCATCATTTCAGATCTCAGTCGGTGGTGGTGCATCAGAAATGACATCAAAACAGCTCTTGCAACCTGAATGCCTAACACAGAGACAGACTAGATTAAGTTTGCAGTCTACTTGACAATACATGAATGCCACATTTTAAGTGAAACCTCACCTTTCAACTATTTGTATTGCCATCATCCTCATTTTCATCTCCAGAAGCTTCATAACGTGGCTGATCGTACTTCAGTTTGTATTCTATTCCGTATATACCTTATCTCTATATAGTATATATCCTCCTGTATTTCTCTATATATATGGCCCTTTAGGTCTCTTTAATACACACAATATTCATAATATGGTATCAGAGCAAAGGTTAGAAGTAGCCTAGCCTTCACTCATCTTCCGCTGCCCCCGGAAGGATCGATCTCTGCTCCCGGGGGCGGCCACCTCTCCAACCGTTCTCAGATCTAGCCGCCGCCAGTCTTGCTTGCCCGTCTCCGGAGCTAGTTAGCGCGCAGCTTCCGCATGCTGAACACGCGCGGCTCCGTGGCGTCGAGCATCCATGTCGCCACCTCTCGCCATAGCGGCGGCTCCGACCGTGCCAGGTGCGCTGCCGAGATGCGCGTTGCTGCCAGCCGCAGCGCCTTGCGGTTCATGGCTGGGATCGGCCTCAGGTGGTGCATTGCCGGCAGCGCTGCCCTAAGGCCTCTTCAGAATCATCGGCCTTGGCTGGATCAGGGACATGGTCAAGTGCATCGTATGGCTGACGATGTGTAGGAGGTCGAGGAATGATATGGTGCAGGAGTAGTCACTCGCACGCTCCTATTGCAGCTCCTCTGGACGTGGTGGGGGGTGTGGGTGGGTCTTCCTAGCACCATAGTGCCTCTACTCAGGTTTCATGTAGCATCCTGTTAAACAAGTTTACACAATCTTTCTCATGAAGTTTTGTACTAACTACTATTTTTTTTTGAACAAAACCACAATTCCATAGAACGACTCAATACACCCAGATGTACCAGGTATACTATTCCCTACTCATTCAATGTTCTCAAATTTTGGAACATATTACAATTATATCCTATTCCTTGCAGGCTAACATGCACATCTAGAGGGCTATGTGGAGGACACGTCCACCTACGAGATGCAGGCGGATGACAGCACGATAGGCCATGGAGTGCACTTGGACCTATTGTTGACCTGTTGTTCATGCTTAACGAGCCTCGACGAGCTTTGTCAAGCTGAGCTCAAGCTTCGTTCGAGCCGAGCTCGAGCTTAGCTCAAAGCTTGACTGGCATCTCGGACTCGCTCGAGTTTCTACCGAGCTCGAGCCTGACAGGCCCAGCTCGCTCGAGCTCGGCCCATTTACAACCCTACCTCGGAGGCCACCGGCTAAACGCCTTGCCCCGGCTCCTAGGTCGCCCCATCGCCATGTCGCCGGCACCTCCTGGTTGGCCTATTCCTCCCAGGTTGCTAGGGGCGGATCTAGGGTCCGGACTAGGGTCTCTAGCCCATCTAACTCACTGCATATTACTGTTTACATGGGCTAAACAGTAGCAGCCTAGCCCAACAGCCCCCGGCGGCCTGGCCCGTGCTCAAACTTGTAATGCCCCCACCCCTGTCACGGCCCGCAATCGGCAATCTCCCAGTCCCTCAACCCTAGCCGGCTCCGCTCGACGCCCCGACTGGCGACCGCCCCGCCCGACTTCCCGAGTCCGCCGGCGGCGCCGCCCCCAGCTCCGGCCACGCTCAGCTCCTCCCTCCGCTGCTCCGCCACGGCGCGGCGCCACCTGCTCTGGCCCGCGCACCGCCCCCAGCCGCCGCCAGCTCCGGCCACGCTCCGACGCTCGGCTCCGCCCTCCGCCACGGCGCGCCGCCCCCAGCCGCCCCCAGCCGCCGCCAGCTTCATCCAGGCCCTCCGCCCTTCCGGGCTCCGGCGCTCCGCTGGTCGTCCGCGCCTCCGCGGTCTGGCCCCTGCTGCCCTGCACCCTGCAGCCCGGCTCCGGCCTCCGGGCGTCCGGCTCCAGCAACCCCCAACGCCGCCCCTGCCGAGACGGCGTCCCAACTCTTCCCGTCGTCGGTCTCGGTCGCCCAGCTTGGTATGACACTTTTGAGTCTTTGACAGAATTCTTTGCAATCTGTGCATAAGGAAGAATAGTCTGAACAATAGTGTCATGTTTGCATTGTGGGCAAATTAATCCGGCCTCTGCAAAGATTCAGATGAGGTTTTATATCGTAACTGAGTTTCATTGGTGCTGTGAGTTGTCTCTGCATTACCAATCAATTGCAGTTCAGTGAATGTAATCGTGCATCTCAACTAAAGTTTGTACTTAATCCAGAAGTCAACATGATACTAACAGTTTAGTCTGAATGCTATCCTAATCGACATGCATTACAGTGAACGATTGATTGAATCTTTATCACGGTAGAATTCGTTGCAATATGTGCGTCAACTGCTCCAGAATTCTTGCTGCCGGAAAGTGGAACTTGGCCCCTGATGGTTAAGGGTTTGTCATTTAGAACTACATCCATTTAACCATTTTACCCATTGCTAGAACTTAGCGGTATGTTTTGTATTTTTTTCATTTACCATTCATATCATGTCATTACAATTTCCAATTTATGATTTACATAAATTCATGGTTTATGTTATAGAATATCATGTTACCTAATGCATTATGTTAATGCTCATTTCCTTTATTTACTGTAGGTTGTCAAAAGTAAAACATTTGGATGTGTTGAGAAATCAGTGAACTATTTTGCTAAGGTATCTCACTCATGCTGCCCTTACAAAAGAAATATGCAAACATTGTTGTTTGGTACTTATCCTATCCATGTTTTTATTCTGTTATAAGTTAGCTCCCCCTTGTGTCATTTCTGGGTCCACAACTGCAGGTCGCCGTTTGCACACCACGCTATCCGGGATTCCAGATCGCCGCTGCCTCCCGGCTCGCAGCGCCGTTGCCTCGCCACTGCCTGCATAGGTCAGTGATATTTCATAAGTAAATGAGTTACGTGTTCCATTTGTATGTTTGAAGTTTGCGCAAATGTGCTAAAGCCTAAAGGTGTTTACTCTAGTAACTTGCGAGTCTACATTTGCGTTCTAGTATAACACACTGTTATGCGATTATCCAATATTTTTTTGTTGACGCTTAATTCGGGTGCAATTCGATACTCCCTCCGTTGATTGCTGCGGTGCTGCCACGCATTTCGAGATTCAAACTTTGCAAATGTCGACCAATAATTAGTCGAACAATATATATGTTACGTGATACAAAAGTGATACCGTTGAATTTGTATTTGAAGGCACATTTCTTATAACTATGATTTCATAGCTATGAACAAAGTTTTGTAAAATAAGTTAATGGTCCAAGCTCAACTTTGGAGACCACACCAAGTCAAACTACGCCGTATATAAATCAACAAAGGGAGTACTAGTTTTACTGTGATATTTCAGCCCTGATTGTGTTCAATTTCTTTTGTTCTGATACTGCGTAGAAGGATTAATCTGGATCACCTTTTCCCCTAATCCCTCCGCCACCACACTCAATCGTGTTGTTGCTTTCTGTGTTCGCAGTTGAGAGCGGAGGAGGTATACAATGAGGCTGTTGAAAGCGGAGGAGTTGTTCCGGAAAGTCCTCAAGGGCGGGTTGAAGAAGCAGGCTCGCCTGCTCGGGCTCGATGTTGGAAGTAAGTATGTCGGGCTGGCCGTTTCTGATGACCAAAACAGGATTGCCTTGCCTCTAAGGTATGCGTTTCTAACAATTGGTGTTGCATAGAGCACATGATTAGTGACTTCAGTTTCAGCGTGTCCATCAAATTCTTACGTCACTTTGCTGTGTAATGATGTAAATGTAAGTGGCCATATGTAATGTAGAAGATTGTTTATATTCCATTCCTCTTAATGGTTACGTGTAGTAGTGAATTTACAATCCATTTGTCTGTAGCTGCTGTGTTAGGTCCTTCTGTTTAATTGACTGTGCTATACATAACTTCAATTTGTTCGGAATTGACTGTATAGACCTTCACATTTTTTTGGGGAAAAAAACCCTTGCGATTTACAAAATGTTGCGACACAACATCCAACCCCACTGTACCTGTTTTGATGCCATACTTTCTTTGCCTTCAATACTTTCATACCTTGTAAGGCTTATTTGTATTGAGTTGCATGCATCAGCCAGTTCACTCAAAAGCTTAAACTGATGAGAAAATATGGGTAATTTACTTATACTTCAACACTTCCCTTGTATGTAGGCTCTTTTAGGCCTAAGACGTGGAATAAAAGTATGCTACAATTATTTTTATTTAATTGCGCCAACCAGTTCTCGAATTTAAAACCTCTTGGCTCTGATACCATGTTGAGTTGCATGCACCAGCCAGTTCACCCAATAGTTTGAACTACCATGCATGAATCATAGGCATCCTCCTCCTGGCACTGTTGCACAGACATTCAACTTGATCTGGCAATGTAAGATGTGTGTGATTATTGAACCATTTATCGTTGTGTATCACCATGTCAGTTGGTTGAATCCCTTGTATAACACATTGGTGGTAAATTTTGTTCAGCTCGTTCCACCCAGACCAAGACCAGCTTGTCTTATACTAATCAAGTTGGCCTAAGCAAGTCACACTTGCTTTTCATGGGCTGCGTTAGGCTAAGGGGGCGTTCGTATTGGCTTCTGCTGATAGCTTTTGGCTGCGTCTGATAGTTTTTTTTTGAAAATGAATACTAGCGACTGAAAGAAGTGGCTTTTAGAAGGAGAGGACAAGTGGTGTAAAAAGTGAGGGAGAGATACGTGTGCGAGACGAGAGCGAGAGGAATGGGGTACGTGATGCGCCCGTGATCTCTTGACTTATCCTCAGAGCAAGACGGAAGTGAGAGAAGTGGAGAAGCCACTTCGAGAAGCCAAGTGTTTATATTAGCTTCTGGCTTCTTCAAACAGAAATCAGAAGCAAAAGCTAATACAAACAGGGTCTAAACGTGATGTAATATCTTTACCTAGCTGAGCACTTGAACAGGGTGTGTCCAAATTTGCTGAAGTGTTTGTTTATCTAGAATTTTGCAATCATTGCCTCTATTGTCGGCAACTTGGCATAAAGTCGTCTTGCAAATCTGTTAAGGTATTAATTGAAAGCTTTCCAAGATAATACCTCAATTTCTTGGAAGTGGACTGTCTTTCTTGAATTTACAGCAATCTACTTGGTTCAATTGTCGTCAATACTTTTATCTTGAGGAAGATACTATGAAAGTATAGTAATCACTCTCTTCTGTAATTCGGTGACAAGATAGATGATCTGCATGTATTTTCTTGATGAAATGGACTTGCAAATTGGGGATTAATGAGCGCATTGAATGTTTCATGCAGTGTCTTGGGTAGGACAAAGACAAACATCAACTTGATGGCAGACGATTTCAAAACATTGGTACGTTGAATATATCTGTCCACATTTTGACAACATTTCAATTCTGGAGACATAAAATTTTAAAGTTACTCGACAAAATTTCGAGTACCCAAACATGCTGTGTCACATCATGCTATGATTAATGCTTGTGCACCACCACCGCCATTTTATTATGGTTGATTTTGCATTTTGAAAATGCACGTTTTGCTTCTATTCAATAGAAAAGAGAGAAATGCATTCTCAGTGATATTAAGAAAGTCAGGGTTTCGGGTCTTGTCCCATATTAGCTTCTTTACTCAATTTACTCATCTCATTTACCTTTTCAAAATATTCAAGGGTGACATTGTCCAAAAATAAATAAAAAATGATTTAAGAATAGAATAGCATCGGTTATTTTGCAACACTGCAGCATTTCATGCATAGATTATTCATATTAGGCTTTGTTTGTCATTCTGGTGGCCTTTTAAAATCACTTATATTTTGCTACTTTTTGATACACTAACTAATTAACAACCTCAAGCCATAGCAAAATATCTTCCTAGAGTTGGTAAAAACTCCTATAATTAACCACATCACAGTGCGGCACAACACATCAACTGTAAACTAACCCTTAGTTGACTTGGCAATAGTGTTCGTTGAATTTATGAACTTGATATTTTCAATTGTTACTTGCTCCATATGTTCTAATTTTTCTAGAGTTCTGACCTCTGTTTAATTGTCAATAATGCACATTGAAGATGTTATCACCAATGCCGTTTTTGCTTTTGTGAATAGGTTGCAAAGTACTCCCTTGCAGGGTTCGTTGTGGGCTATCCATTCAACTTGCAGGGTCAAGCTAGTCCAGATGTAAAGTGCTATTGTGCTAAGTTAACAGCCTGTTTCAATTTATGTTCTCTAATATTTTCTTTTCTATAAAGCAGGCAGTACAAGTAAGGCTTCTTGTTGGAGAACTTTGTAAAACTGGGAAACTTGACAATCTGAGCTACACATATTGGGATGAAAATTTTACCTCCAAGGTGATAGTCCCTTTTCTTTTGTGCATTCTTGCTCAAACATTAGAAAACTACATTTGGTGTGGTGTGCAGTATTCTTCTGTCCATTTTATAGTGTCATAACACTGCTACTGGGATGCTTCATTTGTGACATATCTTTCGCTCTTTTCATCTCTCTTTTCATGGGTTTTCTTAGTGAAGTGTTCTGATTGGTCTTGCTGTTTCTCCAGTGTGTAGAAGCCCTTTTATATCCTCTGAAACTACATGATCCAGTTGAGACGAAAACAATGACTGATAAGTTCGCTGCAGTTTGCATACTCCAGGTACATACACCAAGTAATATGATGACATCAAATTCCAATTACTGGTTTCATATTTTCAGATGACATAATTATTATGCGAGATCCGTAGTTCATTCAGGCATTGAGCTAAAGAGCTGCTCTAATAACATTGAGAATGATCCTTTCTGGACAGGGTTATCTGGACAACATGAACAGAGAGTTGAGATCTGCAAATAGTTCTGAAGAACAAGGTGACACATGAGGTCCATGTACACTAAATCAAAGAGGATGGGTTCAGCTTCTGGTAGGTGTGTAGGTCTGATTTCTTTAGAGCATGAGGGGTTTGTTTTTGCCATCTTTGTTCTTTGCATGGCTTGATGAGCTTTTACTGCTCAAATGTTCTTCAGGCTTGCAGTCTTTGTTTGAAGCACGGTTGTGAAACCAGTTCCATTTCCTGCCCTGTGAAAGCATGTAGCCATGTAGGTACATCACTACATCCATATGCAGTCCATCGAGGCGTGAAAGAAGCTCTGAGTTGGTGCGTTGGTAGGCTTCTGATAAGTTCAGCTGATATGTTCCCCTGACAATTCATCAACTGGCAAAAGCCGCTTTTTTACTTGGCTGCTGAAAGCAGATTTGTCGTAGATGACGCCAAAGTGTTGAGAAAATTCTTTCTTCCTTCTTTCAGCCCCCATGTGCTTATGAAATTGTCCGCATATGCACACCCCAATAATGCAATATGAATGTACGAGGGGGCCCCATTGCACACGGAAATGCTGGCCTATTCTCGTTCTTTAATTTCCAGGAACTAGGCACTCATGCATGCTTAGCGGCCTGGGTGATCCCCACGTTGTCCAGCTTTCAATTTGCTCGCCAAGTCGAGAAGAATCACTTGGGCTGTCGTGTCGGATCGAATTCGGGGTGGTGGTGCTGCGCCCAGAGTCCATTTCTCCGAAACAGCGAGCTAATTTCAATGGGCTGCTTGGACTCACGGGCGCATTCCTGAGATGCTCTTGTCCTTCCATCATGGAGTACCTTTACAGTACAGGCATATGTTCCATTATTGCTAGCGGTAAGGTTTGTGTGGTAATTCATTGGCTAAGAATAAGATCGTTGCTGTCTGGTTGCAGAAGACTGAAATTTTCGATTCTACAAAGCAAGTTAGGTTTACAAGGAATTTTGTGAAGAGAGGTAAGTTCAGTTCAGCTATCCAACCTACTATTCTTGGGGAAAGAGGTGAAATAGCGAACACAACACGACTGTGTAGGTTTTGAACTTTGGAATATTTTTAAATAATCTATTTTTTATTTAAAATTACAGAAATATACCAACGCAAAATTTTTTTTACAGAGATGATTTTTAGTCGCCCAATCGTTGGACAACTAAACCCTGTCGTCCAACGGTCGTATGATAAGTATGCAATTGGTGGGCCATTGGGCGACATGGTTCGATCGCCTAACAGAGGGAGGGGCGAATGAGATCTATCACCGAACTGTTGGGCGACTGAAGATCCAGTCACCTAACTGTTTGGTGACTTCAACTCAACCTACTTTTTGCGCAACTCCCCCCTCCGACCGCGTATGGGGGTAAATAAGAATTGTTATACGTAGGTAACATTTATCAAATTTTGTCTATGAGTTGTATTTTTTAAAAAAAAGAGGGACAATGTTGGTTGATCTATTTGCGATTATCGTAGATTATGAATGGTATAAAATATGTTAGATTTGCAATAATATTTTACGATCGTCGTATATTGTTGTAGTGCAAGAAATTTTGTGATTTTTTTGAAGGACGATTGGGATAGCAATAATTGGTAAGTACAAAGGTAAGTATATCATGATACAACCGAGAATTCATATATGGAAGAGAACTTATTTTTTTCATGTTGTTAGATGTCTTGTTACATTAAGAATTGAATGCGAAAAAGATGAAGAGATGTACTTTTGCGAATTAAAATAGACTTTATAATAAAACTAGGAATAATACGGCGCACAGGGTTTGATTACGTGTATAAGAAAGAATATCATGCATGATGTAACAAACCGAAATACTCATACGATACATATGCGTCCTTTTGGAATGAAAATAAATTCGATCTTCAAGGGATTAGTGCGGAACAGCCTAACCTACTGCGTGGCTCATGGCTATTTTTCCTTGTGAGTTTGGCGTTGAACTCCTCAGCTCTTTGGCTTTGGCTGCTATTTCCCTCTTTTTCTCGC
Organism: Melocanna baccifera; assembly: GCA_036346265.1. Classification (NCBI taxonomy): domain Eukaryota; kingdom Viridiplantae; phylum Streptophyta; class Magnoliopsida; order Poales; family Poaceae; genus Melocanna; species Melocanna baccifera. The sequence goes on from CM070677.1 coordinate 37,549,545, forward strand.
GCTCCCTCTCGTGAGCCTTGTGCTCCTTGCGCGTGCACGCCTCGAGGTGAGCTTTCGTCTTCCAATGTATACACTCGGTTTGCTAGTTGTTGTGATGCTCCTCAAAATCGAGAGTCCACTGGTCATGTGGCTGGATCTCTAGGTTGACTGACTTACGATAGCCACATAGCGGTTTCGGGGACTGCGGGTAGACAGGAGAGGTTATTTGTGCGTACTTTGAAAGAAAAATAGTAGGGAGGAACACACTGTAACTGGTCCTTACTGGCTACCGATAACTGCTTGTGTCTCGAGGCAGTCGGGATAGTCATAAGAGTAGTTTGCATAATCCCAATAACGCATGTCCAGGCTAAGCCGCTGTTTAGACTTGAAGAATTTGTATGGGTCCTTGCATCAACAGAGAGGCGATGTCTCCCCCTCGGGCGGGTGTTGCGGTGAACGCTCGATTGGAACGTTTTGTACGGGGTCGCTCCTACGGGGGACATCATTGCGGGGAGCTGGTCTAATGGCACGCTCTATTTGTTCGGCCCGGACCGCAGCAGCCTTTGCTTGTTTATCGCGGGCCACAGCAGACTTTGCTAGTTCGCGGGTCTCCTCTTATTGCTTCATCATCTTATCCTATTGCTTCTTCTACCTCCCATCCATCCTGACATGATGAAGCAAGTTCTGGTGTAGTGTTGGGTTTAGTTGTGTAGTGTTTTGTCCCAGAACTCTTCCACCTCTTTTTATAAGCCAAAGGGTTAGCATGGTGTGGTTAATTTCATGTGAGTAGCCTGCGAGGCAGGGTGTTGCCTTGCCTTTCAAAAATGTTGCTGATGAAAAGCTGCTATGTCTAGTCTTATCACTATGCAAAGCTGCACCCTTTGGTCTTATCACTGCGTAAAGTTTTTCCGTTTGATCTTGTCACTGCGCAAAGCTGTCATGTCTAGTCTTGTCACTGCGCAAAGCTGCACTCTTTGGTCTTGTCACTGCGCAATGCTACCTTGTCTGGTCTTGTCACTGCGCAAAACTACCCCGTTTGGTCTTGTCACTGCGCAAAGCTACCTTGTCTGGTGTTGTCACTGCGCAAAGTTGCCCGTCTGGTCTAGTTACTGTGCAAAGCTGCCTCGTTTGATCTTGTTACTGCGCAAAGCTGTCCCGGCTGGTCTTCTCACTACACAAAGCTGGTTCATCAGGTCTTGTAACTGCGCAAAGCTGGCCCATGTTGGCTTCTCACTTCATAGGCCAAAGGGTTGGCATGGTGTGGTTAATTTAATGTGAGTAGTCTATGAGGCAGAGTGTTGCCTTGTCTTTCAGTAAAGTTGCTGACGAGGCTGGGTGTTGTCATGGCTAACGTTGTACGGAGCTGTCACATCCTGCTCTGTAGAGTCCCTTCTTTTTAGTTCGAAAAGCCGAGGAGGTTAGTGTTGTCAAGTCAATCTAAAAAGTTAGCGAGGCAGAGTATTGTCACATCTTACTTTGTAGAGAGATGTCACATCATGCTTTCCGTAGTCCTATCTTTTTTGTCGAGAGGCCAGTTCTCTCCCAGGCAAAGCTGCACAAAGGTGGCACATGACTCAATTTGCATAAAGTACGTTGTCTCCCCCACAGGCTATAAAATGCACATCCCACCCTCATGATAGTGGGAGCACTCCACGCAGTGAACCGTAGGAAGAACTACTTTCTCTGTTCTATAGTAACATACCATGGCAAATGTCAAGAGACCAATCGAACATAGGTCACTAAAGGAAGACCTTCTGTTAGAAAGGAGGGAGGACTTCGCCTCTAACTACCGCTTAATGCTAAACAGGCGTGCTTAACCGGTGTGACCGAAATGCAGACACAGGGAGGACACGGTCGTGCAGGTCGCGGAAGGCCATTTCAATGGCGGGTGATGTTCTTGCGATGCCCATACTCTGGGGTATAATTAGGCAATCGTTTATTTTGTATTACTACTAATAGAGTTTCGATGTTAACCCTCCTTTTCAGCAGATGGCGAAATGTGACTTCGTCCGCTGGATCAATTCTCCGCATGAACGCTATATTGTGAGGTACTTGGATACGTTGTGGGAGCGAATCTTTGACTTGGGGATGCGGATTGAAAGTCTCAAAGAGGAGAACAATGACCTCCGTCAGCAGATGCAGTGCGAGAGGGGCAACGAGGAGGTCATCAACACAGAAAATTCGTATGATTTGACATGTTACTGTGTGAACCCTAACTGCATATATGCATACCACTACAATGATAGCCAGCCACGCTTGAGGCGCCCCCTCTGCAATACTCCATGTGGGTAGCATGAGGCACATTCTACTGGTAGCATGCTTGGAGATGGTTGTACCATAGTCCTAGAGCATGTAATCGAAAGGTTTATGTGTCATTACAGTTGCCATTAATTAAGTGGACTATTCTAGTGGTGCGTCACGTGCATTGAACTAGAGGCGTCGATATGAATCGAACAAACAGACATCATAAAAAGGAGTACGAATAAAAATACAATAGTATTGCAAACATCACATAGTAAGAAATATAAGTATTATGAGAACAACAAAAGTACAGTTAGCACTAGACCCCAACAGCACCCCCTCCATCACCACCCTGGCCCCCACGGCTCCATGTTTGTGTACTCCCGTACGGCTCCGCTTGGTCATTTTCCTCAGCGTCAGGTGTCGGGGCCCCGACATGGTAAGCCGGAGGGGTGGATTGCAGCGCCGCCTGTGGGCCTACTAGTGCACCATTGAGCAGAGAGAAACTTCGGGGGTGTGGGTTGAGGTCTCGTGCCCATCGCCTGGTCGCCCCAATCCGCAAAGTACTAGTCCTTGTCCTCTTGGCCTGGGGAGACCCCAAATTTCTCAGGGGGCATAAGACCTGCAGTGCAAATATCGTTAGTTCATCAAGTAAAGGGATCAAAGAAAACAGAAGGAGGCACGACGTACCCTCGGCTAGCACCATGGCGTGGTCAAAGCTGTCCAGAGGGATGTACGACACGTCGTACGAGCCCTGCGTGGGGAAGCCAGAGAAGTCCAAAGGATGCACGAACTGCTACATTGGCGGTGTACGGGGCCGTGCCCAGGCTGACCCCCCGACCTCGTTAGGCCGAGGTGGTATCGAATGTGCCCTGGTCGACCCTCTAACCTCGTCAGGGCGTGGCGGACGTGGCCATGCAGAGCCTCCTGCGTGATGTGATGCCAAAAGTGACGGCGCGGGCGGACGCACTGAGTATGCATTAGGCGCGGGCATGCTGACCTCTGGGAGCCTAGTGCACGACAACAGGGCGACGACACGTGCACCCAAGGCCTGCACACGACAGAAGTCTAGACCAACTCCTCGCGTGTGAACTCCGCACCACTAGTGAACCTGTCCCCTGTGGTGCGAGTCCCTCCAAATTGCAAGACCGACGTCGACCTGCAAGGAAAATACGAAAGGGTGAAACCTATTAGTGGGATTGCCAGAAGCAAATATTTAGAAATATGATATAACATACCGTGACGTGAACGTCCCACGCGAGGTATGTAGGGTACGTGTCGGTTGGTGCTGCGGCGTGAGGTGGGGGCGAGTCGACGACATTTATCAGTCTGGTACGTGTCCAAGGAGTGTACCAGCGAAGGTACTCGCCATACGTGCTGTGGTCATAGGGGGTGGCCGCCTGCACGCAGTCCTGCAGCGCGCCCTCCCACTATATTGTCCACGCCTCTATCTTCGCCGTCCAGTCTGTGCCGTGTTTTACTCCCTTCCTAGAGTGCCCGCAGGAGATAACATCTGGTTAGAAGTCATGCAATGAGACGACAGTAAAAGGAGAGACATCTACAATGGTAACTCACATGTGAACACTATTGGGCACAAGTCACCCGACTGGTATTGGAACGACCTGGCATAGGCGGAATTGGCGCATGACACGATGTGCCACAATCCTCCACGAAGACGTCGAATACGAGATTCCTCCATGCCAACCAACAAGCCCGGTCGCACCAACACATTGAGGATAGCCCGTCAGGAGCGCAACTCTCTAGTGCCTCAGGGGAGTAGGGCTCCTAGCACACGTCGTCAACTGTGAGCTAGTCGAACTGCTACACGAAGGGAAGATTCGCCCGTATAACCTACACGTGGATGAACTGTACCTGTAAGGAACACCAGCTGTTAGATAGGATGGTCCATAATACGAAGGAATTAATTACAAGTGAGACTACATACCCGTCTACGGCACCAGAGAAAATCCATCGTAGGCTGGTCCACCTCATCCCTAGGTACATCTTCGCCCCGTACAGAGTGATGTCCTCGAACATGGGTCGTCCGAGCTTGAAGTGCTCGAACAACCACAGCTACAGTAGCAGCGTATACCACGTGACGCATCGCACAAGCCGTGATCTCATCTGTCGCATACCCTTCCCACCCTTCAGCATGTCAACATCTGGAATTCAGGTCCTCCATGCAATATCCAAGGTGGCGAAATTGCTCACAACCCTGAACCCCCTAAGCTCGCCACACCACACCTACATCACTCTCTCCTTGAAGAAGTATTCAAACATGATGTTCGAAAGATCCATGCTCACAGTCCCGCAAGCGGTGAGGACATGAGAGCAAGGCTTGTGTAACAGCTTTGGCTTGTTGCATGAGCAGCTAGGTTCATTTACATGATCTCCAAGGCATACCTCGTGGGTGAAAAGAGAACAAGCCATTCCAAATCTGGCTCTATCCCGGAGGAGCACGTTGAAACAATGCTCCCTGTTGCTCATCATGTACACCATGTGCAATTGACCCTTCTCTGTCTTCGCCTCCATGTATGCCGTTTTGAGCAGTACGATGTTTGTGGGTTGGCTGCATGAAGTGCGGTATTTGCATGCATTTTTCTAAAATAGCCAATGTGTTGTTCAGAATACCTTCTATGATGGCGACAAGGGGCTAAGAATGAAGGCCCCTAAGAACCCAGTTGTACAACACGACAAGGTTAGTTGTCGTTATGCTGTACCTGAGAAACCTTGAGAACCCGTGTCGTGCAGCAGGGACTACTTATCCAATGGCTCGACCTCAATCCACTACGAGAAGTACCTGATGTTCCATGAGCTCCTCCTCGGAGCAGTGTCAGGCTCAGCCAGTGCTGTAAGGTATTCGGGTTGTGTCGCCCCAGGTATGGCCGATCCCTTGTTCCTCTCGTCGATGTGCTTGCTGTGTGCTCATCCAACAGTGCACATAAAGTGTCAAATTTTCGCTTCTGGTTCTACATAACCAGCCTCTTGAACAGCTTCATCAACAGTTGCTTTGGGAACTATTTGAAGAAGTTCACCCCCAAGTAGCGAATGCACCATTTGTTCCTCAAATCCGACCAAGGGAAGGGCTCCTCAGGGTCTTCCTGGAGTTTTCTTATGGCCTTCAACATCATGGCATGGCGATCATAGATTACGCATACACAAGGATGTGCACCGACAACTCCAATCCTCACATGTCAAAGGAACCATAACCAACTGTCGTAATTCTCACTTTTCACGAATACGATGGTCAAGGCAGAATTTGATTATTGCTATCAATGCCAATAGCTGTAAGCATCTGGCCCTTGCATTTGCCGGTCAAAAAAGTTCCATCAACTGATATTATAGGAAGTATATGCCTGAATGCCTTGATGCACGCACCGAAGGCTAAGAGGGCCCTCTACACATCGCAAAATCTGGTGGCCTTGTAGATGGCCTGTTCTTCATAGTAGTGTACGTGCCCAGGTTCCTGTCCTGCAGCACCTGAAGTATGCGAGGAAGGTTGTCGTACGTCGCCTCGAAAGACCTGAACCATTTTTCCAAAGTCTTATGATTCACACATTATGCCTTTGCGTAGCTAATCTTATATTTGAATTTCTTCTCAATAGCCACCATGATATGTGTGGCCTCCATGTCCTTCTTCTCCACTATCTCTCCATACATCAAATTGGCTATAAAGGTAGATGTTAACTTACGATGAATCAGCAAAACACTGTTGAGAATGCAGGAGTGTGGCTCCACCTTTGAGATAATCCAGTGAGTCTCATATTTTGGTCTATATGCGTGCACCCTCTAAGGACAATCGGCCTGCTCACACTTCATGGTATACTGCTCCTAGCTAGATTTCATGACCTGAAAAGTCCGTTGTGTGGGCAGGGCCCACAGTTTGATGGCATCCTGCAATGATGCCTTGTCAGCAAACATTGAGTGCAACCGAATCTCTGTGCCTTGATACTCCCACGGTGATTCATGCTCGTCATGCGCAACAACACCCTCAGCATCAAACTTGTTCTATTCCTGCGGGATGGAAGCTTCGTCCTCATCGAAACTATCTTCGTCGTCCTCCTGTACAACTTCCTCTTCAGCCCAGACCATTCGACCATCGCTTTCTATTTGATGCACTATGTACTCCATATGCTTCTTTCATTAGCCTGTCCTGTAGGCTCACCATCCCGTGACCCTTCTTCCTCTCCTCTATCTACTATTCAGACTTTCACGAATGGTGTCGAAACCGTAATGCACTTTTAATGTAGTGGGTATCGGCACTGCAATGTCTGCATGCAAACATTTTCAATGTTGTAACTTGTCAAATCGCATTGCACAATATGGACTTTCTGTTGTACTGTCATTTACATTTCTAAAACCGTTCACCTATCATGAATTATTACACTACCCTAATAGCGTAATCCCTCCCCATACGTACTGCCACCGCTCCCTTTCCTCCGCCCCAATACGCATCAACTCTCTATCTGCTCCCACAAACACCGATGACACTCCTCTCTCACCGCTCGAGCTCTCTTCTACTGTAAATTATTCCTAATTGGTTTCGATATTTTACATGACATACTGATTTAAATGCCAATATACCAGTTCTAACGCTACGTGTGCATTTTCAATGTTCTAACGACATTAAATTCATTCGTAATTAATCATAAATGTTATCTAATAATGTCTTACAGAAAGCAAACTATTTACTGTATATATAAATATTTACTAGATTTTCTGTATCTATAATTTTCTACATATGCTAATTTTATATATAATTTTGGCTAAATTTTCTACAACTACGAGTTTCTACGTATGCTAATTTTTTTACAATTATAATTTTCTACGGATGCACATTCTCTACAACTATATTGAGTAAATTTTCTATAACTATAATATTGACTAAATTTTCTACAACTGAAATTTTCTAAGAATGCTAATTTTCTATAACTATATTGACTGTATTTTCTACGACTATTTACTTCATATCAAATTTTCTATGGATCTTAATTTTACACTAAACAAATTATTTACTTTATACAAAAATATTACCTAAAACATACAAAATATTTTACCTTGCAAAAGTAGCAGAACCTCTCCTTTTCTTCTTCCTCTCTCTCCCTCTCCTCTCCTTCCTCTCCCTTTCCTTCCCTCTCTGTTCTTCTTTATTTCCCCTACTTTCCTCTCTTCCCGTTCGGCGTGAGGCTCGGCTGCTCGGTGGATTATATGTGAGGTGTGGTCACCCAACGGTTAGACAACTGGACCTCCAGTCTAACGGTTGGACGATAGGTCCTAGTCGCCCTACCGTTAGGCGACTGCAATTATGTCGCTCAATGGTCCACCAACTGTATGCGTGTCGTGTGGCCGTTGGACGACAAGATCTAGTCACCCAATAGTTAGACGACTGGAGGCTATTTTTGTAAAAAAATTTGTGCGAGTATATTTATGTAATTTCGAATAAAACATAGATTATTTAAAAAAATTCTTGAACTTTGGATGTTGCTCTGTGTAGGGCTGTAGGCATGGACTGCAACGGATAAACAATGCAGTTGCAATGTTTGTTCCATTATTTTCCAGAAGGGATAGCGTAATGAGTCATGTGATAGATTCCCTCGGCAGCTTATATCGTTGTTGCCTGTACACAAAAGGTCATAAATTCGATTCTACCAAGCAAGTTAGGTTCACGAGGATTTTTGCGAGGATAGGTAACTTGAACTATCCAACCCACTTTCCTAGAAAACCAAAAAAAAAAAAGTGGAGAAAAATCTGAGATAATAAGCACAACAGGGAAGCAAGCAAGCCGGCACAGCCACTTGTCGAGTTAGGAATTCTTCACGCATGTTGCATAGAAGAACAGAAACAGTGGTGAGCACAACACGTAATCCAGAAAAGTAAATAACGCTGGTTCTTGCTTCACCTCTGAGCCCCTGCCAGTTGCTCCATGCAAAGTCAACACAGTTGACAGCTAGTAATAGCTTTGAATAAAAGAGATTTGGCAGCCAAGGAAAGACAGGTCAGGAACACATGAAAGCCATGATCGTACTGTTTTTTTTAGGGAGTCGTACTGTCTAATCAGGGAAGGGCTCAGCTGAAGAAGATGTAACACCACGTTGGAGATGGCTTGAAGGTAGAGAAGACGGCTAGTTTACGACAGTTGATTCGACAGCAAGCGTGAGGTCTAGACGGATTGCACTTGCAGATGGCGATCGAGCCGGCCGGCGGTTTCGGACCGGATGCACGAGCATGCCCTTCTCGATCCATTGTTTATTTGCCTGATTGACTGTTTGTGTTTTTGGCGATTTCTTGACCAGATAAGCCGCCAAACATCCAATCAAGCCTTGGACCAATCTGTTCGTGTTGATTTTGTTTGCAGAATTGTGACTTCGACCCAGTCGCACACAGTTAATCTCGTAATCTGTTCACAAAGGATATCACGTTTTTTTTTCAAAGGTTGATCTATTGTTGTTGGGAGTTAGGACCGCCCTAAGTGGAGATAGAACTTTGGTCAATTTCAGATAATTAAGACGATTCTCTGTTCTCTTGCAAGATAACAGGAGAATTCAGTAAGGGTACGAATTGAAGGCGCAAATTTAGCACAATGTCGTCTCTCAATCAGACCAACGACATGCCGTGTTATTATCCTGTTGTTTCTGAAGATGGTCTAATCTTTTTTTAGAGCCCACAAAAACACGTGCAGTTGCGTATATCTTGCTTATTCTGGCAGGTAAACCATGCCCTGACGAGGATCAGAAGATGGTGTGAAGAACCATATTGATAATATCCTTGGTTTATGGGAGTTGAAGAGTTGGCAATTGTATCGAGTTGAGGTTTAAGTTTGCAAGTTGTCATTCTTGTTGCCCAGTTTCAGGCGGTAGTACCGACCTGGTGTTAATGATAGTACAGGCCTTGTGCTGGTGATAGTACCAGCATGGTGGCCACGATATTACCGCAAGTGCGATGCGACAGGATGCTAGTTGACGGTAGCTATTTTTTAGAGAGAGTCGTTTTGGGCGTGTCCAGATCCGGTGTACCAGAGCGTATCCGTGTTACTACCAGAGAGAGTGGTATTATCATGCTTTAAATAACGATACTACCGAGCGGTAGTACCAGCTTAGTGCGAGCGGTTATATCGGCTCCCCTGTTGCCAGGGTTTTACCCGGGTTGATTGGAGTGGTCCGATCGGTTTGTTAATGGCGATCATACCGGCTCTGTCTGAGATTATCTGATCGGCTTGGATAATTGTGAGAATTGGTCATGGGTTAAGTTGTAGAATCTAAGTCAAGTTATAAAAAACTTATACCCAAAAATAGTTTCTTGATATTTAATGTGCAAAATGTTTGGAGGTAGCCATGGTCAATGGTATGGATCAATACTAGACTCGGAGATGAGCTGATGTGCGATTAAGGAAGTTAGGCGGGATGGTTAGGCTCAAGCGAGTCACAAGAGAAGACAATGGACGCTGAAGGAAAGGTTTGAGCAACGGTCCATCGAATTGTGCGGTTAGTGCAAGTGAGGTGTGATTAGGGAACTGACACGGAGATACTTACCAATGCGTGAGCTATGGGTGAAACTACATGTTGCAAGCATAGAGATTGCTTGCAAAGAAGGAGATGACCAATAACTAGGCTCGAGGAAAATGTGAGGTCCACGGTTAAAGCGAAGGTGTTTTGGTGTGGTAGCCAAAATACCGAAAGCGGTAAAGAGACTAAAACCGTAGCGCTTGGAGAGCGGTTTAGGTTAAGGAATTGCTGAGGAGGCCAGGTGGATGAAAGCTTGCTCCTCAGCGGGTTTGGGATTATACGCTTTGAGAAGAGTGCATAAGTCATATGTTGAGTGTAAAACCTGGTGTGTGGGGTTAACGGGATTTCTCAATTATGCTAATTGATAGTATCTATTAGGGTTAGATGTTAGCTGATTGCACCATCTATTTGAGTGGAAGAGGTAGGTGGCTAGGGTTCCAAGATAGTGTAAGGATTGCAAAGGGAAAGTAACCACTCCTCTCTTTTTGGTTTTTGGTGAGTGCTCTTGGGCGAGAGAGTTATGTTCTCCATAGTGGAATGGCTATAAAATATTCATCTGCAAGTTATAATAGATCAATTTTCTTCATCGTATAGTGTGTTCTTGATTTTGTTGGTTTTGTACTTGTTTTGGTCGGAGTTTTTGCCCTCTTTTTTCCTTCTTGATCTCGCTGGTACCAAGAACGTGTATGAAATGGACATGCTTAATGAGGATCATATGCCATCTATCTAGGACTAACTATAGCAAGATCTTAGAGTTTGTTCAGTTTGGCTTGATTTAAAGCACTTCTTGTGAAATCGTGATTCTAGAGTTTTGGTCTTGAATCTTTGTAGGAGTGACAATTTCCCTCCGCTAGACTAGCAGGGCGGGGACGGTGGTCATCCTCCCCTGCAGGGCCTTACGGGGATTTGGTAAAAATTAAAATATTTTTAAATAATATATTATAGTTTTTAATATAGAAGTTTGTATTCTTTTCTTGGATATTTAAACTAAAACTTGAATCTATATACCAGAATATATATTTTGAAGCTATATTTTGTAAAAAAAAGTATCCCTAAATAATTATAAATTAATAAAAAAAGTCATATTATTTATTTTTAAAAATATTTTAACCTATTTTTAATCCCCGCGGGGATCCCCGTAGGGGTCGGGTCCCCACGAGGACCAAGGCGGCGGTTTGGGTCCCCCGGGAAGGCTAACGGGGATTGGGCGCGGGGCCCTCCTCAGGGACCGCACGGCCCCATTGCCACACATAAATCTTCGGTTGTTCTAACTTACTATGACATGTAGGAATCTATCTAGAGTTATCTTGGTTATCCTTGACCTATGAGCAAGTCGTAATTCAAGTTCTTGAGTTTTTCCAGCTCTGATACAATCTTGCTTGTCTCAAGGAAAGGTTAAAACTTTGGCCAAAATACAACGACCCTTGTATGGATTAAGTTTCTAATATTACTAGCAAGCTGTGTTCAAAGTTTCACATCATTTGGACTTGTATTTTGATAATTGCACTATTTTTGATTTAGGCTCAGGGTGGTTTTCTATCATGTGAACAGGGATGCGGTCATACTACCCTTAGCCTGCGGTACTATAGATCACTGGTCATATCGGTCTTCACCTGTGGTCATACCGTATGACTGCGGTACTAATAGTCACTGCACTATGGTATTACCGGCTCTGAGAGTTGAACTCGGGCTTGCTTTCGCACTTTTTTGAGTTCTTTGTTGGTGGGCTAATTCGATTTTCTAACTTCTTGTAACTAATGGAGTAAAGGTTTTGAAATATGATCTAGGGAGGTTAAAATTGGAGACATGTTCACTTCCTTACGAATGCCAATCTGCCATATGTGCGCATGTGATGGACACTTCCAGTGGCTAACTAATGGCTGTCTGGATCGAGCGTGCAAACTTCGGTTTCTCCACTGAGAGTACATGTACCTCGTGTGAGAGCGATACACTGATACGGACTAGGCAGTGAGCTCGCTTGGATCAACACAGCTCGGGGAACCATAGGACAGCGACGTCTCTTGGGTTTTGGTCAGTAGGGTTGGTTCGACCTGTCTTCCCATCAGGCCACACACGAGGGCTATCGGCTAGTCCATGGAGGACAGGAGGAGATCCTTGTTTGCTTGCCATCCCGTAGGTGTCCCTTGGTCGCAGGGCTAGAGCCGTGCTGTCCCCTCCCACTCGCTTGACCAGCTTCAGTTCGCAGCTAGTGTGCCGGTGTAGCTCACTCGAAAGTCAGAACTTGACGGTGCAGTGCAGGACTGGCAGGATCACATTCGCCGCTGCTCACTTGGACTTTGTTATGTATGCGTCGAGCTTCATGCACCGACTAGTCAATGTGTTGAAGTTTCACGCGCCTATCGGTTTGTTGCAAAAGTGCATGTGAGCTTCGTGCAAAGCGTCGCTCTCCAATGCGCCGGGCGCGCGGTCGTCGAGGGAGACCATTCCGCGCGCCCGCGAATGTCGTGCGCGCGACGGCCTCGATTTCCCCGGTCTCACATGGGCAGCCACGTGAACAAGGTGATCCATCGATGGGTCGATCCCCAGAGCGGCCTAGTGTAGGCGGCCGTGTAGGTGGTGGTGGTCGCTAGACCGACGGCGTCGTCGTCGCGGCGTGGCTATTTTTTATGGCGGAGGCGCGCGTTGGAGTTTGGGCGCCGAGCAGGACTCGCCGCCGCGTCGTCGGGCTGGACAGGATGTCTGACGCGGCCGGGCTTTTTTTTTTCTTGGGCGTTTCGGTTCGGATGCAGCCCCAACATAGCCTACACAGTAGCTACTGACCGAAGACTATCTGGTCGAGGCTATGAATCTATTAGGAATTTAGGATGTGCTGTGAGGATTTTGGGGTTGGAGAATTGTAATGGAGAGGAATCAAGAGTGTGTTTTTTAAGGGCAGAGGAACAGGACCGTCGCCCGACATGATCAAACCTCTCTCTTTGTTAATGCGCCCTCAAAAGTTGGTGCGTGGGTCGCTGTTGCGACTAAGGAATGACTGTGTTTACAACTACAATCAGATAGGAGTACTGCTCTTGCTTAGGTTAATTGGACCAAAGACCCAACGGTATCATGTCTTCGTTTTCGTTCTGTACCTACACACCCCCAAATACAGTCTAACACTAATTCTAAAGGGGTGATCGTTTTAGCGATGACTTCTGACTGAAATTTCACTGTAGCTGACTTTTTTACTGTAGCTAATTTAGCTTTTTGAACATAATTAAATTTAAAAAAAATATAAAAATAGAAAAAATATGCTAACCCATCACGAACAATGTAAAGAAACACGGGAAAAAAAGAAAAATGCAAAAAAAAACTCAAAAAATTTAAAAAAATTCAGAAAAAGATAAATTACTGAATAGTGGAAAAAAAAAAGCTAAAGCTGAAAGAAAACTGAAACGAGCGAGGCCTAAAACAGCCGAAAATGTTTTTCATACCTTGTCTGGTTTAAAGACATTGCTATCATGCCTCTCCTGGAAGAGTCAGTCCAAGTCGAATCTCAATAATCTGAGTGTTTATCATAGTAAATATGGGCCTGGCAAGCATAGTTAAATGCAATGTGCGATCAATTGTGGTAAAAAGGCCTAATTTTTCAGTAAATAAAGTGTAAAAGTCGTTCTGTCCAGATAAGACAACCAAAAATTCGCTTTGCGTTCATCTAAAAGCAGTCACGCATGGATAACGTTAACAGCGCCCGTCTTGCTCAACCACCGCCAGTTGCGTTGCACCGTGAAATCAACCCACTGATGTCACTCGAAGCCTTGATTAGGGACAGCTGATTAGGATAGTAAGTACTTTTATCGTCCTGCCACAGTGCCACTTCAAGGACTCCCAGATATGCTAAGAAAAGCAGAGACAATCCTGCCACGAAGTCAAGCGACGTACGTGAGTTGTTTTAGAATCTGTACCGGTTAAATATTTTTAAAGTTGGACAATTATATATTAAAAAAACTATCAAGATTATAACATAAAATTGATATTACTAGATTATATATATATATACTTTGCAAGTGCTCCGAAACAATTGCAACCTGATGGAAAAACACCATTGCAAGTGCTCCGAAACAATCGAGGAAAAGACTCAATAGGATGGTCATGTATGTTTTTTTTGGAACCTGTGGAAGGAAAGAAATCGGAGGACCTTCCAGTACTCTTCTCTTCAGCTGTTCTAGGTGTTCAGCTTCGTTCAGGAGGAGTTGGCGAGCGCCCTACACCCGGCGTAATCACTTAGCCCCGGTTGTTGCATAGTTGGTTTTTGTTGCTTCTAGTTTCAGTTCTAATATTGCTCATGTAATTCGGTTGTTGCGGTCGGCTTGTTTCAAAACCGACCTAAACTATGTCCTACTTTAATGAATAGCAGAGCCCCTGTCTCAGTTTTTTTTTTTAAAAAATATACTTTTATAATATAGAGTTATTTTTCTGAGACAACATATTGTCATAGAAATTGAAAGTCAAAGTGTCACCTTCAAGACTATGTCAATATTTAAAACAATTTATATTTGGAATTGGAGGAAGTATTCATCTCTGCCGTGAGACTTTCTTCGGTGCTTCATAAGTATTATAGATCTTCTCACAATTCATGTCGTTCGTTGCCAATCCCTTCGTGCCATAAATTGTCATAATCAATTGTGGATTATGGGGTTGCAACTAACAAACTGCTCACGTATCTTCCAAGCATCGGAGAAAATCTCTGCAAACGGATAAACACTCCCTACTTAGTTCGATCGATCTCTAACAGATTATCGAATTCACTTATCATAACCAAAAGACAATATCCAATCACCCTGCACGCGTAGCTATCCATGTTGGCACACGAGCACAATACAGAAATGCCGCTTCGGCGCACGCAAACATCAGCCGATTGGTGGACACCAGAAAGGCAGGGTGATATTAGAACCACATGAGCCCCCATCAGCACGAAACTAATTACTCACAATTAACCCCATCCCTTTCCTCCCCTATTTGCTCCTTGCTTGCCGACCGAGAACTCGATCGTGATGGCAACGAACCAGCGCGCCGTTGGACTCGCCCGTTACAATTTTTTCTTCCGTTGGACCTGAGAGGGTTGGGTCCGCCTCGGTCGGATCCGCGGTTGCTTTCAGCATGCAACACGCGGCGCCAATTGGGACATAACAAAGCAGCTTTAGCTACCCAGTCCAACGCCAACGCCTCGCTTAGCCGCAATTATTCTCGCACGTCACGCGGCTAGTGGTACGTGGCTTCAGCTAGTTTGGTCACCCTCCGTTCTGCGCCGTTGACGAAAATGAAGCACACATATGTCTTGACGAAACTGCCATTTAATCCTTGGTTTGAAAGCACGGCGTGAAAATTGGCCAAAATATTAAGCTTCCCCAGTCAATTAGGGAATCCCTCTCTCCTCTCCCGGCTAACGATGGTTACTGTAGTGGCTTAAACTGGCTTATTAACTATGGCGTATAGCTAACTGATCTAGGAGGTTGGGGGGATTCCCCCTAGCTGGCTGACGAGGCTAAGCAGCGATGGCGTATTCTAGGCGCAAGTTGCAGGCGGACCGGCTTAGCTCGGCGTTTGGCTATAACACGCATTGTGTTTGGCAAAGAGAGCATCTTTGTCTCAGATCTCCCAGTCTTGATGGAGCAGCGACCTGTCGAAAATTTTGGCGTCACGCGTGTGTCACGCGTGATGCTCTAGCTAGCTTTTTTCATCGGATTGTTCGTGGGTCGTGGTGGTGCAGGGAATGGGACGGATCCGCGTACTGATCTGAAACGTGATGTCCAGGTGCTGCCGTATTACTTCCAGCAGCTACGTGTAGAATATGTTTTGGATTTTGACTTGGTGTGGAAGACGATCCATACCCAACAGGCATCAGGTGCAGTGGGAATTGCAATTGGTGCAGGTAGAACGATATGGTTGGACTTGATCAAGATGTTGTCGCTGCTGCTGGATGTAGTCTCCTTGTCTTTTCTAGATGAACTATGTTTGGGTATTTTGGTTTGATTAAGGCCTCGTCGGGCTTTAATATGAAGGGGGAGATTTAATAAGCTATCACCATTCACCAATTTGGGATATTTTTATTTAGCGTGTAATTAAATTGTTGTTTGATTTCTAGAAGAAATGAATGACAGGGAAGCTCATGTAGCACCAGCTACCTATAGGGGTGCAATCGGGTCAGATTCGGACGGATATTGCTCATACCGTATCCTAACCCATATTTTTTTCCCCGGATTCGAAGTCGGATACGGTAAAACCAAATACAAATACGAATTCGGATTATTCGGAGTTTCGAATATGGTGTCATCAGGACGGATACATAACGGTTTCGGATCGAAAACAGATAGTATATGTATACATAAAGAAATATACACTGAACCATACCATCATCACTTCAAACCTTCAATTAGAAATAAATTCATCTAGATTACTTAAGTATAATAGCCAATACAATACAAATTCAACATAAGTGCTAAATTCATACATAAGTTTGAAAACTGATAAATTCATACATTAGTTCAAAAACCAATAAATTCATACGCAAGTTCAACATAAGCGGGAAGCTTTGGTGGCGACTGGTTAGAGTAGATGGACTCTAGAGTTATATTACAACTTTGATAAAATCTAGACTGGTTGATGTCAATAATAGTTGATGGTTTGGGCTAGTTGGAGTACTAACTTGCTTAGTCGGATATTCGGTCGATTTACCATGCTATTCGGTTAGATTTTAGCTCTATCGTTTTCATTACCATATCCGGCAACAATTATTCGGTACGGATCGGATTCGGTACCGGATACTAAATTACCTTACCATATTTGTTACCAATCGAATTGGGTACTGGATCGGTCAGGATTAACCCATATCGTTTGCACCCCTAGCTACCTACCATAGTTTTGAAAAAAAAACACAGAATAACTAATCTTGGTTTCTAATTAAAACAAGTCATAAGAAAGCAACCATATGAATTTTAAGAAGGTGGTGTCTAGAGAGCATTAGGTTGGGAGCACTCAGATTTCTAGACGCCTCAGATCAGAGCACTCACATTATTTTAGAGGATGGTATAGGGGAATCCGTTGGATCAAGATCTAATGCCCTAGATTCGTTTTTGTTTTTGAAGGAGAGGAGGTATGAGGATCTGTTGAATGGAGATCCAATGCCTAAAAATTGAAGTGCTACTAAGTCCAAAAAACAATAAATGCTCTTTAGCACTTCCCCTTTAAGAAATATAGAGACAAATTAAATACAATATAGGGCCTTATCATTTCAATAGATATTCATCAACCAAGCGGGCATTCTGTATAGAGTATGTTAGGTGTTTCTTCCTTTTCCTTCTTCTTTTTAATTGATTCTACTCAACATGGAGTAAATTAATCGGTGCACCAGCGATCTTTTTAAAATTTGTTTGGAGTGTGCATGTATGCTGAAGAAGAAGAAAAGAAACTTTTCAAAGGACGTACTCAAACCAATGGGAGCAATGGCTCCGAGGAAATTGCAGTGTTGCTCGTTTCACAATCCTCAGTTGTCGACTACTTTGCTCCCTTCCGCATCAACGGCCATCCTTCGTTTGATTCCTAAGGCTGGCACGATCAAGGAAATATTCTAGTACTATATTTGGCTTCTGCTCAAACTAGCGTTTGGCGTTTTTCTACTATTTATTTTTTATCATTTTCTGATTATTTTGTTTTGTTTTAGATTTTTGTTTTTTCTCTCTTTTTCTGTATTTTTTTGTATTGTTCGTGATGAGCTATCATGTTTTTTCTATTTTTATTTTTTAAAAAAATTTAATTATATTAAATAAATCAACTCAGTTACAGTAAAAAAACATAAACCAACACGTGAACACCCCTTAATTTTGGAGTCGAGAGTTGACAGCCTATCTGCAAAAAGCACGCTATATATCTTGGCCATATCCATATATACCCTTACTGTTCCTTGCGAAAACACTTCAAGTATCCATGATGCATCAGTAGAACGCCCACGCAATGCATGACCAGTTTGTTAGAGCATGCATGCACTGCACTGCACCCCGTCACACTCATGCGCATGATGCCATGCCGTTGTGGGAGCGTACTCACCAACGCATGCAGGCTGCGTGCGACGTCGCTATGCTTGAGAGTGCGTTCCACGGCTCCCGGCCGCGGGCGCGCGCCGCGTCAGCACACGCCCGCATATATCGAAGGCCGCGCGCGCGGGTCAAGCGTACTGCGTACGTGCGGACCGACCGCGCGGGCGCTCTTCGGGCAAGATGCACGGTTACATCTAAAAGCATCGACATTATCGATAAATAGTACCGAATACTACTACTACTCCGACCTTTTGTATCTTAGCACGAATACATAGAGAATGCTAAATAAATAGTATGCAAGACATGACAATGTAGTTGGATACAACCATCGATCTCTCCTCAGTGCATGTTTTTGTTATATCTTAATTCGTTGTTGATTTGTGCGCCCGAGTTGTTTCTCACGTAAGAAATAGCTTCTCTCTTCTTTAATCTTTTCTTTACATAAGCATTAATCCTAAGTGGCATGTTGAAGAAACTGCTGAAATAGGAGCATGAGAAAGCCTGAACGGTGGCTCGATATGGAGCAGAGCTGAGCGTAACGTTGCCGCTCGCTGGCGCCACCGCGCGTACGTACGCGGCACGCGCGCTAACCTGTGCGTTTACGTTTAATCGAAATAACCACCTGTCCGCGCGTGGGTATGTGCGCGGTGCAACCACGATGCGAATTCCATTCCCGATTTGCCGGTTGTTTTGAGGCGGGTGGGTTGCTGGTGCTACAGCACTGGTGCTCATGCATGGGCATGCATGCACGGTAGCCTGATTTTACTTTTTATATCTCCGTATTAAGATATATTAATAAAATTATAATATTATAAATATATTTTAATAATAAATATAATGATACAATTTTTATATAATCAATTTAGATAGTTTTAAATTTATTGATAGTCAAAACTACATAAAATTTAATGGTATATGTTTTAGTATGTCAGGTAAAAAAAGATGTAGAGAGTATGTGTAATACCGAGTTAAATGATGGAGTCAACTACGGGGTCAAGCCTGACAAAAACAAATTTCACCGAAATCACCGAGGCTTTGTATTGCCTCACTCTTAATTTAGACTGTTTAACTATGATAGACTAGGCTTTTTTGTTTGTTTGTTTTAGACTGAAGGTAAAATCGGAATGAATCAAAACAATTACCAAAATATGACTGTTGTAATTTTAGATCAAACAGTAAACTAGAAACTAGTGAAAAAATTTTGTGTGTAAGAGCCCATCTTGGGATCACCCCAGTGGGTCTTTTATATAGTTGTCATATCCTTTTTACAACTTTACCCTTGGTTACATGTGTTGCTCTATAACATACTTGTCTTTTACATATTCAAATGGGCATCTTAGGCCATGCCTATCTATATATAACAGCGCCATTTTATTACACAGGCCGAATGGGCTTAGGGGGCGTTCGGAATAGCGATGGCTTTTGGTTTTTGCTGAAATTTCACTGTAGCGAGCTGATTTTTTTACTGTAGCTGAGTGGCATATTAGGCATAATTAAATTAAAAAAATGTAAAAATAAAAATAGCATGCTAGTCTAGAGCGGACAATGCAAAGGAATACGAGAAAAAAACAAAACACAAAAATACCAAAAAAACAAAAAAATTTCACTACATGACAAAAATGCTACAGTGCTCGGAATTACTGCTACAGTAAAACAATGGCTAAACAGGATGAACAATGACCTAGATATATTCTTCGCCAAAAAAATGACATGGCTAGAATGAGCTGCTCGATCGACACCAAACCATAACCACCGATTGGACTTTTCAGGTGAAACTTAATTGAAAGGAACAATGCCTTTGCTATTCTCTCTGGCCCTCAATATAAGTTTAACACATATATCTAAAAATATATTATTTATTTAATATTTAATAAAATTATAGCATAGTTGTTCCTATTAGATAAATATAATATTATTTTTATTAGAGATAAATATAATCTAGTTTATTAAATATTAATTAAATAATATATCTTATAAATATGCAAGTTGAATTTATATTGCAAGACAGATTTAGGGTCTATTCTTTGCGGATTTAAAAAACGGATTTTAGCTTTTACTATAGTATCTAACTTTTAAAATGAAGTATTTTTTGGGTTTATAAGTTAATTGTAGTACACGTTAAAAGCCCAATATTTGTACTAGTCAAAATCATAAGCGAGTATTTCACTGTAATATCTCTTGTGAATAGATCAAAATTTAAAATTTTAATCATAAATCATAAGCTATAGCGCAAAAAAAGTTAAGACCCTGAGTATCCATGAGCGTTAAACTCAACGGTGTTAGGCCCTGCTCAGCGTCAGCGTTCGGCTACAACAGCTGGCATTTTTTTACTATTCATATTTTGTCTTTTTCTGATTATTTTATTTTATTTTAGTTTTTTATCTTTTCTTTTTCATATTTCTTTGTATTGTTCGTGATGAGTTAATATATTTTTTGTTTTTATTTTTTAAATTTAATTATACCAAATAAACTAATTCAATTACAATAAAAAATAAACTATCTATAATAAAACAAGTTATAAACAACACCGTTCTAAACATCCTTTAGGGGGCGCTCGTTTTAGCGATGGCTTCTGACTGAAATTTTACTGTAGCTAGTTTTTTTTACTGTAGTTGATTTGACTTTTTGGGTATAATTAATTTAAAAAAATGTAAAAATAGAAAAAATATATTAACTCATTAGGGACAATACAAAGGAACACGGAAAAAAAGAAAATACAAAAAAATGTAAAATATCTAAAATAATTTAGAAAAAAATGAAATAATAAATAGTAAAAAAACAGAAATTAAAAGCAAAAATCGGAAAAAAATCAAAACAAGCGGACCGCCCTAGCTATCCACTAAAGGCGGCCAGGGAAACAGAATCATTGAGGCCATGTGCGCCTCGATGCACACGAAAAACACGTTTGGATCTTTCCAGTCACAAAAAAAAAAAGAGATCCATCGACGTTGTCCAAGTGTGGCCACAGACTGCCCATCCACTGCACCATGGAAACATCAATAGAGCCGCAATTTATTTTTAAGATTCGCTAATTATGTATAGACTTTTGAAAGGATTTGCTAATTATATTCTGGCACCCTGTGGACAATGCATGGCTCGACAAAAATAACTAATACGTTTACATCCGGCCTGGCCCCCTATATTTTGATAAATCCAAGAAGACGATGTATCTTATTTATGGTTGGTGGAATTTAGTAAATTGTATTGGACATTTTTTAAATAGGTATATAGTGAAAATGGTGTCATGCTTCAAGTAGGATCTATGAATACCTGGTTTCTCTACTTCTCTCATTCCTGTTTCGTTCCAAAAATAAAACAGAGGTCACAGACGCATCACATACTTTACTTATCTCTTACGCACACATTTCTCCCTTACTTTTCTCACTACTCGCCATCTCTTTCTAAAAACCATTTCTTTCAACTATTATTATTTATTTTCATTAAAAAGTCATCAATTGTAATCAATAACATCCGCGGATGAACTCTAGTTCTATATGGCGCGCTACTCCCCTACTTGTAATTATCTACACTATACTACATGCGTGAACTAAGTCAGTAGTCACTTAATTTCCAAGCTCTATTACTCTTGTAAAGTTTGGTTTCCAAGAATATTTCTTCTTGCAAACAACAAGGGGACAAAAAAGAGTGAAAGGACGCCGCGCCTGCACGTACACAAATTTGAAAAGTCAATTGCTTTCCTATGAACAATTCTATGCAATTTTTCAGTGCACTTTGTACAGAAAGGAAAGGATGCTACGAAACTATCAATATTCCCGTGGAAATTCCTCAACTCAATGCCTCCTCCATCGTTCCATGCATCTCCACTTGTCAAAATCTCGAAGGAATAAAAATCCCATTTCTCCTTTCATTAGCAGCCTAGCTGTCCCACCCCCATTTGCTAGCTTGCGGCCTTATATTAGGTGGATTTGAACGAACTGTGAGCTGACTTTAGTTTGTATAGGTTACAGCAATTAACTTTTAAATAATATATTTTAAAGATTAGATCTATAAAAAAAATTATAGTGAAAAGTATATTGAGTTTAACTGTACTTGTCAAAATCAGACGCAGCTATTTTTTCTTGCGTACTGCCTCTTACAAACAATTAGAAATACAAAATTTAAATCATAAATTATAAATCACAACCCAAAAGAACCTACCCATTAGCAGCCTAGCACACGCACAAATCCTATGCAAAATGCATAGTGCTGTCCAAAATTGTTTACACATATGCCATTGTAGCTATTTTTTTCTTCCAAATTTGCCCCACCGAACATCCATTTTTGCAAATTTAACTCTCTTTCTGACCTCAGTAGCAACGGCATACGACACATATCGCCTGTCGAGGATGCTACTGAGCACCAGCACCTCAGTACGTGATTTAATTAGTGTTAATTAAACATAATTAGTGCTAATTAACCAATATATTTCATGATTAGCACTAACTAAAGAGTGATTGACACCAATTAAAAGCGTGATTAACACTAATTAAATACTATAGAGACCTCGATATCCTGCCGAGCTAGGGGAGCTCAGTAGGTACCTGCCGAGCTGAGGAGATATTAGATTTGCAAAAACGAACATCCGGAGATCAAATTGAAAAAAAAAATAGCTATAGCACTAGGTATATCGGCAGTTCTGGTATCGACACATGCCCAAGCAGCACCCTCCTAGGTCACTACATTTTCTATCCCATGTCGCACTACTCTTTATCGGATCGTCAGATTCCCTAAATTAATCCGGAGCCATCGCCGGACCGGCCGGCTAATTAAGCGATTCCTGGGTGACCAAGGCGACACGGAACCATCCAAAACCCTGCCGCGCGCGCGTCGTGAGAGCCCGTGGTCCCTGCCGGGCGCGCCGGCCGCAAGTCGCGTCGTGGGACCCTCCGCTGTCCGACGTGGCCTACAGCGCGGGCCCACATGCCCCCGCCGAGTTCGGGCAGTGACGCCCGCGTGGGCCACTCCCTGCCTCCCCCGACGTGCATGGCTCGCGCTATATATATCCCCACCGTGGAACCGCCGCCTCCTCACACTGCAAACGAGAGCGAGAATAGCAAAGCCGGCAAGAAACACCAACCCGACCGGCCACAACGTTCCCAGCAAAGAAGACCGTTTAGCTAGCTAGCTCTCGCAACCGTTTCGGTCGGTTCCGTGGTCTCGTGGTGTGCTATGGCTCCGGCGACGGCGGCGGCGGGGAGGGCGACGGCCCTGGGCGTGGCCGCGTGCGAGCGGGACGCGGAGAAGCTGGATTTCATCGAGGAGATGACCAAGGGGTTCGACGCCGTGCAGGAGGAGGTGCTCGCGGCGATCCTGGAGCGGAACAACGGCGCCGAGTACCTCCGCCGGCACGGCATGGAGGGGCGGACCGACCGTGAGGCGTTCAAGGCCCGGGTGCCGGTGGTCACCTACGAGGACCTCCGCCCGGAGATCGAGCGCATCGCCAACGGCGACCGCTCCAACATCATCTCCTCCCACCCCATCTCTGAGTTCTTGACCAGGTGCCTTGCCTAGCTAGCTAGCTAGCTCTGCCTCTGTCTTTGCGTTTGTTAATTAGTCTTTTAAATTTGTATATACCCTTTGTCCTCTCTGGTCTGGCAATTGACTCACTGGTGCAAGTGCAATTGTTCAAGAATGAATGAATGAATGAATGATTGACTAGTTAGTTAGTTAATTGGCTAGCTAATTGACGTTTGCTTAATTAATCAATGTGTGCGTGCAGCTCGGGCACGTCGGCCGGGGAGAGGAAGCTAATGCCGACGATAGAAGATGAGCTGGACAGGCGGCAGATGCTCTACAGCCTTCTCATGCCCGTCATGAACTTGTGGGTGATCATCTCCTCTTCTAGCCCTCAATCAATTTTCTCCTCTTCTAGCCCTCAATCAATTTTCTTTTCTTTTTCTGTCCTTGCATATAATTTGGTCGTTTTGACTCGCGGCCAGGAGGCTGTAGGTCAAGTAAGCGAGAGAACTAGTAACGTACCCTTTTTCAGATGCAGAATTTCCCCCCAAAAAAATCCATTTTCGGCTGCAATTGATCAAGCTGACCTGGTGCATTTTTAGGCTTAATCTAATCTGTAAACCACCTAAACCTGTCTGGGGCCAATGTTCACTATTTCAGACGAAATTTCACGAAATGGACGAAATTTCGTCCCTTTGGTGCCCTCCGAAACATATTTTATTCGGTTAAAATTTAGCCGAATTTGATCCTATTTGAAATTTATTCAAATTTCATCAATTTTTTAGTTAAATTTCATCAAAAATTTGATTTTTTTTTCGTCCAAAATTTTGACGAAAGAAACGAAATTTTGTTCTTTCATTCCTTTCGCCAGCGAATGAAAATGTTAACCCTCCAAAAGTTTTAACCTTGGCTGGGGCTCGGTTTCTACATACCTCTATAGGCTTCACCATCGATCATGAAATGGTACGCTACAAGTGCATGCAACAAATAATAATGTGAGAAATGGTGGGGAGTCATAAGTTTCAAGCCTACTGACCTCAAGGGTTTGGCTAAGAAATCCGGCAACTTGCTGGAGGTGTGGCTAATCATTCACGCTGAGCCTAAAATAATGTGTTTGTATCTTAGACGCTAGAGATGCCTTGGCGCTTCTCTACTTTTTAGGCACCAAGATTCCTCTTCTTATTTGTACTATATCATCGAACGCTAGCTAGCTTCCTAAAATAAGATTGTGGCAGCTCAAAGTCTATTGCATACGTAACCAGGAAGTTGGAGTGCAACCTTGGAAACAAAGCGACAAATGCAATACCTTCTTGCGCCATAAAATATGCTAAGGAGGACTTTTCAGAACCGGTCAAGTTGCATAAACACACACACATTACATATAGTGCACTTCCCACATCATATATTCAGGCCGAAAAGAATGGTGCAACTACTATATATCTATTAATTAGTCATGGCAATGCTGAATCTCATATATATCTGATCTCTCATATGGGTCATCCTTAATTCATTAGAACTCAGTAAGCATGCATTACCGTGATAGTATATACTTGACAGATTAATGACTACTAGGCATCAAAATTAACTAAATTGTGGCATTGTTGTTGTAATGGAGCATTATTGGATCAACACGTACAGGTACGTCCCTGGGCTGGACAAGGGCAAGGGCCTCTACTTCCTCTTCATCAAGTCGGAGACCAAGACGCCCGGCGGCCTCCCGGCGCGGCCGGTGCTGACCAGCTACTACAAGAGCGACCACTTCAAGCACCGCCCGTTTGACCCCTACAACGTGTACACCAGCCCCACCGCGGCCATCCTCTGCACGGACTCGTTCCAGTCCATGTACGCGCAGATGCTGTGTGGCCTCCTCGCCCGCACCGAGGTCCTCCGCGTTGGCGCCGTCTTCGCGTCCGGCCTGCTCCGCGCCATCCGCTTCCTGCACCTCCACTGGAAGGAGCTCGCCCACGACATCAATACTGGCACCCTGAGCGCCAAGATCGTCGAGCCGTCCATCCGGGACGCCGTGGCCGGGGTCCTCAAGCCGAACGCCGAGCTCGCCGAGTTCGTCGCTGCCGAGTGCAGCAAGGACAACTGGGAGGGGATCATCACCAGGGTGTGGCCCAACACCAAGTACCTGGACGTGATCGTGACCGGTGCGATGGCGCAGTACATCCCGACGCTCAAGTTCTACAGCGGCGGGCTGCCCATGGCGTGCACCATGTACGCATCGTCCGAGTGCTACTTCGGGCTCAACCTCCGGCCCATGTGCGACCCCTCCGAGGTGTCCTACACCATCATGCCCAACATGGGCTACTTCGAGCTCATGCCGCACGAGCCGGACGCCCAGCAGCTGTGCAAGGACGACCCGAAGCCGCGGCTCGTCGACCTGGCCGACGCCGAGGTCGGCAAGGAGTACGAGCTCGTGATCACCACGTACGCGGGGCTCTGCCGCTACCGCGTCGGCGACATCCTGCAGGTGACCGGGTTCCACAACTCGGCCCCCCAGTTCCGCTTCGTGCGCCGCAAGAACGTGCTCCTGAGCATCGACTCGGACAAGACGGACGAGGCGGAGCTGCAGGCGGCGGTGGAGCGCGCGTCCAAGCTGCTGGCCCCCTGCGACGCGAGCATCGTGGAGTACACGAGCGAGGCGGACGCGACGACCATCCCGGGGCACTACGTGGTGTACTGGGAGCTGATGGTGCGGGAGGGCGGGCTGTGGCCGGAGGCGGCGGTGTTCGAGCGGTGCTGCCTGGAGATGGAGCAGGCGCTCAACGCGGTGTACCGGCAGGGCCGGAACGGCGAGGCGATCGGGCCGCTCGAGATCCGGGTGGTGCGCGCCGGCACGTTCGAGGAGGTGATGGACTACGCCATCTCCCGCGGCGCGTCCATCAACCAGTACAAGGCGCCGAGGTGCGTCTCCTTCGGCCCCATCATCGAGCTGCTCAACTCGCGGGTGCTGTCCAACCACTTCAGCCCGGCGTGCCCCACGTACAGCCCGCACAAGAAGTGAGCGACCACGATTGGGTTCGCATCCATCTCACGCCCCAGTTCAGCTAGACGCTACATATATGAGTCTACTGCTAATTAAGTACGTCCCAGTGCTTATGCGGTGTACGTGTGTCGTATGTTTCTCGTGTGCAAGGCAGAGGAGTGACTCGGTCCTATCTACCAGCATGCTCCTACGTAACCAGCTGCCTGGTCCTTGTTGAGTATCAGCTTTCGTCGACATATGTAAGTTTTCCCCCCTTTAATTAGTTAGAGGGAGTGATACTGTCCGGATTTTCTACCTATCAAGAAAAACACTTCATTTTCCGCTCCAAATTCAAACCACCCCCCTCTTCCTCCACCATGGTTCCATGCCTGTTATGACAATTACATGTTATTGCATGGCTCTAACTATTGCAAACAGAGCTTTCTTGTTGACTTGTTATACTACACCATTCAGGGGTCTCTCTGCAAGAGAGCACATATTGCAAGTTTGCAATTAGTGATCCACATTCTGGTTTGCACGTTACAGAGATGATTTTGTTGGAATAATAAATATGATTATTTAGATTTATAATTATATAGTGTAAACATGATCATGCATTAATTTCTAGATCATATTTGTCACAAGGGTGCCCTAGTGCCACTTCTTAATTAACATGATCATGCATTAACATGAAGTTGTCCATCGTATGTGCATCTCAAAACATCCGGAAGTCTTCTCAATTTCGTTCCTTGTCTCACGTGTTTTGGCTTCATTAGAGCTTAAGCTTCTAACTTCTTAATTTTGTTTTTTTTATAGCTTTTTGGCTTTTTTGTATTTTCTTTCCCTTATTCATTTACATTGTCTATGATGATATATTTTTTATTTTTAAAATTAAATTACGTTGAAAAAGTTATCAGTAGCTATAGTACAAAAAAAATCTGTTACAGTAGCAAAAAGCTAGAAGCTCAAACATCAAAAGTCCAAATAAGCAAGCAATGTGACCGCACAACTTCTAAGTCCCAATGAAGGCAACATCTCTCTCTTTGCTAACCTCCTTCCAACAACTAAGACCAGTGTGCATTTTCCCCTTTGTTCTTCCTCTTCATGCATAAAAACTCCATGTCTTCTCCATCCTCCTAGCCATGGCAGTGCCAGAACAAGCCGGAAAAGAATATGATGCGTGTCACCCAGTATCTAACACATGTCGACGTCGAAACACGTGTCGATGTGGGAAAAAAAATTCGGACATGCATGTCCAGGTTACACTGCAATTGAAATGTCATGCACTGAAGTTTTAAAATAAAGTGTTCCTAATATTAAAAATGCCTACGAAGAAAGGAGATACTCTCATGAGTCATGCTTGTCCATTATTATTACTAAGAGCTCCTTTAATTTGAATCAGAATAATGGTGGCAACCTAAAAAATATTGACAAAGAAATTGGCCGAGTTTAATCTCGATCTGTTCACACTGGAAAGTCACTGTCTGTGCGCATTACTTTTTTCTCTCTAGTTCTTGTGACGTCTTTATGCGAACTTCCGAAGAAATATTTACAAATTGTCTCCTTCCAGTTTGACCTTAACTGTAACTGCCTAGGAAAACAATTGCATGTTATACTGTTTTGAGTCTCTTTTAATACTGATTGGTTTATAGGAAATGATTTTAAAATGCACACCACCCACCAAGCGCAACCAGGCTTACTCAGAAAATTTACTTTAAAAAAATGGAGAAAGTAATATGGGTAGATTATATATACTCCCACTACATCAGCCCAGCCCATTACAGATTAGCCTCACATTGTCAGGGAGTAATTTGGCACATATCTTCAATGCTTAGTTAGAACTTAAACTCTCATATATAAGTTAAACCTATCAGCATTGATATCGACCTGCTGTGATACATAGAACATACTCGCATCTCACTACTAATTGTCAACAAATGCTGCTCTTTGACTTGTCATCCTGTTTTTATTAAAACATATCTATTTAACTAATTAATCGATAAAGAGTAAAAAGGCAAAGCTACAGATACAATGCACAAGATTTAAAAAGACTAAAGGAAACAGTGTTGGGCAGTTGCAGCAAACCTGGTTGAATATTGCCATAGGGATGGCAAGTGTTGCCACTGCATTAGGGGAGTCTACTATTCCAGATATCCTACCCTCACAAGGACTGCATGATAGTAAAAGATATACCTGTATATAATCATCAATGTTAAGAAAATGTTCCGCTTACATGACACTTACAGGATAACAATTAATAACCCCTACTGCCTACCTGCTCCTTGGAGTAACCAAATCTGCAAAGGTACTCGGTGGCATTGAGGACTGCACGCTTGTAGGCAACTGATGCATCAAGGAAGTGCTGCTTCCCAGACTCATCTACACTGATGCCCTCAAAGACTAACATTATGAGAAACGTGGCTCCACTGGACCTATCTCAAAGATACAATTTACATGAAGTTACGTCGGCCCAACTGGAACTCCGCCTATTTAGTGTTTTACCTAGCTTATCTCAAATCAGAAAAAAAAGAGAGAGAGGAGGATTGTGTTAGGTTTGGCGAGCCAACGTCTAAAAGAAGGAGGGTTGTGTTAGATTTGGTGAGCCAACGTAAAATTAAGCCATCTTTCTATGGAATAAAACCCAAAATAGTTAGTTTGTTGGAGTGTAACCTTCTTAGCGACGCGCTATATCGGAATCCGGGTGTGGTGATAAATGAAAGGGCCGGGACGTCACTCCCTAAGTGACACGCTACATCGGTACTCGGATGTAGTGAAAAATATGTAAGAGTCTTCGTACTTTACTCGACGAGTGCGAGGGGCAAGGAAACTAGTCGAGGAGAATATGATTCGCATTGGTAGTTAGAATGTAGGGCTCTTAATAGGCAAGTTAAGAGAGATAGTTGATACGACGATTAGGAGACGTATAAATATCTTATGTGTTCAAGAGATTAAATGGGTGGGTCAAAAGGCGAAGGAGGCGGAGCATATTGGCTTCAAGTTGTGGTATACTGGAACAGAATGAAACAAGAATGAAGTGAACATCTTAATCGATAAACACCTCAAGAGCGGAGTTGTTGACGTGAGGAGACAGGGGAATAGGATTATCTTGATCAAGCTAATCCTTGGTGATTTGATTTTGAATGTTGTTAGTGCATATGCTCTACAAGTAGGTCTGGATGAGGCCACTAAGAGGCAATTTTGAGATGACCTAGATGAAATGGTTAGAAGTGTGCCTAATAGTGAAAAGATTTTCTTAAGGGGTGATTTCAATGATCATGTCGGTACAACTAGCGGATAGCTTCAAAGGGTGCATGGAGGTTTTGGTTTTGGTGATAGGATTAAAAGGGAGAAGATATCTTAAACTTTACTGTAGCCTATAATATCATGATAGCTAACACCTCTTTTAGAAAGAGACGTTCTCATTTAGTTATCTTTAGCAGTGGTCAGTATTCTAGTCAAATCGATTTTAACCTTGTTAGGAGGGGGATAAACGAGCATGTATAGATTGTAAAGTTATAACTGGAGAGTGTCTTGTACAGCAACATAAGTTAGTAGTCTCCGACTTTTGTTTTAAGTTACGGGTTCAACAGGCTAAAGTCACTAGAGTCATGTGGACGAAGTAGTGGAAACTCAAAGGGGACACCGCACAGGTGTTTAAGGAGAGAATGATCGAGGAAGGGATATAGGATGTGGGAGAAGCGGATAGTATATGGATAGAGATGGCAACTCGTATTAAGAAGATAGCTACAGAGGTGCTTGGAGTGACCCGAAGAACAAGAGGCAAACATAAAGACACGTGGTGGTGGAATGAGAAAGTGCAAAAGGCTATCGAGAAAAAGAAGATATGCTACATGCACATGCATCTTGATAGGAGTGATGACACCGTATAGAAATACAAAGCAGTAAAAAAGAATACGAAGAAAGCAGTGAGTGAGGCAGAGGCAAGGCATATGAGAAAATTTACCAGAATCTAAGTACAAAGGAGGGTGAGAAAAATGTCTACAAGATGGCTAAACTTTGAGAAAGGAAGGCAAGATATTTCAACCAAGTAAATTCATCAAAGACGACACTAATAGACTTTTGGTGAAGGATGAGAAGATCAAGGATAGGTGGAGAGATTACTTCGACAAGTTGTTCAATCATGACAATGACGATAGTATGATTGAACTGGATGATGCTTTTGACGACACCGATAGGCGGTTTGTTCGAAGGATCTAGGAGTCAGAAGTAAGAGAGGCCTTAAAAAGGATGAAAGTGGGTAAGGCGCTAGGGTCTGATAATATCCTATCGAGGTATGAAAATGCCTAGGAGAAGTAGCGGTTGTTTGGCTAAATAATTTGTTCAATAGTATTTTTAGGTTGAACAAGATACCAAACGAGTGACAGATGAGTACATTAGTACCAATTTTTAAAAACAAAGGAGATATTCAAAATTGTACTAATTATAGAGAAATTAAGCTCATGAGTCACACAATGAAGCTTTGGGAGCAAGTGATAGAGCACCGTTTAAGAAAAGTGACTAGCGTGACAATAAATCAATTTGATTTTATGCCTGAGAGGTTGACCACGGAGTCGATTTTCTTGCTATGACAGTTGATGGAGAGATATAGAAAGGAAAAGAAGGACCTTCATATTGTGTTTATTGACTTGGAGAAAGCCTATGACAAAGTGTTAAGAAAGGTCATATAGTGAGCATTCCAAAGAAAAAAGTCTCAATAAAATATATTACCCTAATTAAGGACATGTGCGAAGATGTTATGACTAATGTTAGAGCATGTAGTAGTATTACTAATGACTTCTCTATTAAGATAGGACTACACCAAGGGTTAGCATTGAGCCTATACATTTTTACCTTAGTGATGGATGAGGTCACACGAGACATATAAAGAGATTTCCTTTGGTGTATGCTTTTCGCTAATGATGTAGTGCTAGTTGATGAGAGTAGGATATGTGTTGGTAGGAATCTGAAGCTATGGAGGAAGACCTTAGAATTGAAGGGCTTTAGACTTAGTAGGATTAAAACTGAGGATATGATATGTGATTTCAGCGGTGCTAGGGCAGATAATGGGGACGTTAGGCTGGACGGACAAGTA
The DNA here is from genome assembly GCA_036346265.1 of Melocanna baccifera. Classification (NCBI taxonomy): domain Eukaryota; kingdom Viridiplantae; phylum Streptophyta; class Magnoliopsida; order Poales; family Poaceae; genus Melocanna; species Melocanna baccifera. The sequence goes on from CM070677.1 coordinate 37,580,817, forward strand.
GTGCATAGGAAGGACACGTTTTGTTATTTAGGATCGATGCTACAATGAGATAGTGAAATTGATGAAGACGTGAGCTACAAGATAAGAGTGGGGTGAGTGAAATGGCGTCAAGCATCTGGTGTCCTGTGTGACAAAAGTCTTCTCAAAAGTTAAAGGATAAGTTCTATAGAACAACGATCAGACCCGTGATGCTATATGGAACAAAATTTTAGGCGACTAAAAGACAACATATATAAAAGATGAGTGTAGCAGAGATGAGGATGCTACGGTGGATCTGTGGTCATGCAAGGCAGGATCGCATCCGCAATGATGATATACGTGATAGGATAAGGGTAGCACCAATTGAAGAGAAACTTGTCTAACATTGTTTGAGATTGTTTGGTCATCTCCAACGGAAACCTCCTGAGGCATTGGTACGTAGTGAAATTTTAAGAAATATTGAAAACGTAAGAGGTAGAGGTCGACCAAGATAAACGTGAAAGGAAGCGGTTAAAAGAGACTTGAGGGATTGAAATGTATCTAAAGAATTAGTTTTGGATAGGAACGTATGAAAGTTAGCGATTCATATACTTGAACCATAAGAAAGTTTAGTGGCAGTGTTTTAGACTCTCGTCTTAGTTGGTAGGTTGTACGGCTTAGGTTTTATCATTATAGGTCTTCAAGACTCTCGTCTCTTTGACCTTGAGGAGTTTTCATTCCTAATCCACCTAAACTTATTTGGGATAAAAGGTTTTGTTGTTGTTGTATATCGGCCCAAATGGAGTCAAATATTCCATCATCCCACCTCTTATGATCTCACACATACACATAATGCAACAGTAAAATTATTGGAAATTCACGAGCACACAAGGAGAAGCAAATCCACATGGGCAGATATTTTTAATCCAACTGGCAAATTCAGCCTCCGGAAAATTAGCCAACAGAAACATGCAGTTTGTTACGTACAATATGAGTGGGCAATGTGGTTTAGAAATAAATGATTATGCTATGCACTAGTGGAGTGGGTCTGATCCCAACGAATACTGCATTATGCCATACAGCCATGGTATACGAATTAGAAATCATTCAGGCTTAACTTAGGGGGTGATCGGTTTGGCTTTTTTTGGCTTCAGCTTCTAGCTTCAGCTTTTTTTTCACTATTCACTACACTATCCACTAACTCAGCTACAGTGTTTTTTCAGTCAGCTACAGTGTTTTTTCAGCCAAAAGCTAAAAACCATCGCTATTCTGATCACCCCCTTATTATGATGATAGAATAGAAGAACCAACCAAAGCAATGCCATGAAGATAAAATACATTAAACCATCACTATAGACTTTTGTGCCAGTAGTACTGCTTGGTCATAATAACTGACATTCTTTATGTGCCTATCTTTTTGTCTGTGCCCATCTGAGTCTGACTAGTGTGCTTAGTCCAGTATCTTTGTAAAGCATGATGAAACCAAATAATCCGAAATTTCCCTACATTGATGGATCCGGTGTGATGTAAGTGGCTGTTTGGGTCCATCCTTAGAGGACCAGTATACAACTATGAGATGTCAGACGTATATAAAAGCTATAACATAACAAGTATTGAGAAGTGTAGACAAGAATAAAGGCAATTACTTTAGCTCAAGGAATCCACTCATTTCTATTGCTCCACAAAATGAGACTTCGCCATCACCTTGGGAGAAGTGCATATCAACAGTACTCAGATTTACTCCATCAACAAATACCGGTAAATAAACTTTGGAACCTCTGCTTAGATTCTTTATGTCACAATTCCCTCCATTCTCCCTTGCAGGAATAGTTCTTGCTGCCTTATCTGCAATTTTTTGCCTTTCACCAGTTCCTTCTGAATCTGCATCTGTCATGTGGGGTAAGGTGTACCGCCAGCGTGACAAGGCCATAGGGCCGGCCGGGGCATGACCTGCTAACGCCCTCTTGCTTGTATATTTATGGTTAGTTAGAGATAGGATCTTTAAGATTAGATTAGATGGATCCTTAGAATCTTTTCCTTTAAGGGCATCTGTAGTGTATGAAAAAGAGGGTCTTAAGCCACCTTAAGATCAACCTTATACATTACAGGGTTGGTCTTAAAAAGGCTATAAACAAAAAAGACTTAAGACTAGCCCTCAAACTAAAGACCTGGCCATAAGCATTAAAACACAATTTTTATTGAATCCTGTGTTCTCTCTCCCCCCACCATAAGACAAAGGCCAGTTTTTTTATTAGGATGTGGGCCCCATCTTAGTACCCACAAAGACCTTATACATTGTAGCAGATTACAATAAGCTATATCACCATACCTTAAGACCAACCTGGATCTTATACATTAGAGATGCCCTAATAGATTGATTTGTTAGGCCCTCTATATAAAGGGGAAGAGATTGGATAAATAAAGCAAGTAAGGATTTGGTATCTTACCTTATCTCCTGCTCCTTCCCTAACCTCCGCCCTCTTCCACTTCCGGCGACTGGGGTTTACCCTGGCCGCAGCTTCCAGACGGCTCCCGGATGCCACAATCATCCCGTGAGCCAGGTCCTTCCCTACCGCCTTCACTTGGAACACCCACCTCCTGACAATTTGGTATCAGAGCCGCCCGTTGCTCCGGCCATCATGTCAAGCAACAGGGGGACGATGACTTCCAACAAGTGATGCGCAAGTTCGCAAAAGATACGGCCAAGGTTCTCGCCAACATCAATGATCAGCTCACCAGGCATGCCATATTAATTGAAGCCTATACCAATCAACTCACTCGACATGATCGTCGACTTGTGTGCATGGAAGGGCAGGCCACCAGTGAAGAAGGGGACAGAGGAATCCGCGTCACGGTGGGGAAGCAATGGCGAGATGGCACCAACCCATCACCAGCCGGGAGACGGCTCGGACATAGCCCCCACCATGCTCCCTACCCGTCTGCCGCCTGCACCCTTCCAGGCGACAGGGGCGAGCAACCAGCGAGCTCCGCCTCGCTACCTCAAGTTAAACTTTCCGATTTTTGACAGACGAGAAGACCTGTTGTTGTGGATCAACCGGTGCGAACAGTTTTTCGGGCTCAACAAACAACATTGGAAGATAGGATCTGGCTCGCTACATACCACATGTGAGGGCTAGCTAAGCTGTGGTATATGCAGATTGAGCGCATGGACGGCATGCCCAACTGGTAGCACTTCACGGACCTTGTCAATCGAAGGTTCGGCACACCCACGCGCCACAACCCTCTCAGAGAATTGACGGGGCTTCGTCGCACGGCATCGGTGGAGGAGTTCACCGTCCTTCTGCCCAACGGTGTCAAGTGTGGTGGCCTCCAGCCCGGCAATACCAGCACCGGCAAGCTCGGGCGCCTCCATCATGGCCAAGTCGTTCAAGCGGCTTAAACCAGCCGAGATGGAGGACTAGCGTTGCAAGGGCTTGTGTTACAAGTGCAATGAAAAATTCTTGCTTGGGCAATAACGTTTTTGCAAGCGTGTCTTATTATTTCAATTGGAATAGGATGAGGACAACAGTGAGGTGGGGGACGAGGATGCCACCATCTCTCTCCTCGCCCGAACGGGCATCCGTAAGAGCCAGACTATGCAACTTTTGATGGTGATCAATGGCGTCCCTCTGATGACCTTGGTCGACTCCGGCTCCACACATAATTTCCTCACCGCCGAGTTGGTTGACCGAGTGGGCCTATAGCTCACGCTGCGCTAGGACTATTCGTGGCCGTGGCCAATGGCGACCGTGTCTACAGCGACGGCGTGTGCCACGCGATAGCCATCTCCATCGACAAGGAAGAGTTCGTCCTCGACTTCCTTACTATTCCACTGGGTGGGCTCGATGTCGTCCTAGGGGTCCATAGGCTTCGCTCATTAGGCTCGATTATTTGGGATTTCAGCACCTTGACGATGAGTTACCAGCACCACGGTCGGCAGGTGACCTGGTGCGGTATGGCCCCTCTGCAGACCGATTCACACCTCCACTCAGCGTCACAAATGGGCGACCTCATGGAGGAGCTCCTCGCCGAGTTCACAACAATTTTTGCCGAACCTTGCGGTCTACCATCGACTCAGGGTCATGATCACCACATCCACCTCTTGCCAGGCACAAGTGCGGTGGTCGTTTGTCCCTATCATTACTCAGCAACCCAAAAAGACAAATTGGAGCGGCAACGCGCGGTAATGTTGGAGCAAGGGATTATTCGGCGCAGCAGCTCGGCTTTCTCGGTGCCTGTCCTGCTTGTCAAAAAGTAAGACGGGTCATGGCATTTCTGCATTGATTTCCGCGCCTTGAATGATAAGACCATCGAGGACAAGTTTCCAATCCCGGTGGTCAAGAAGCTTCTCAATGAGCTCCAGGGGGCAACATTCTTCACCAAGCTCGACCTTCGATCAAGGTATCACCAAGTCAGGATGTCTCTAGAAGATGTGGAGAAGACAAACTTCCATACTCATGAAGGGCTTTTTGAGTTTCTAGTAATGCCATTCGGCCTCACTAATGCCCCGACGACTTTTCAAACCCTTATGAACGAGGTGCTATAGTCGTTCTTGCGTCACTTCATTTTGGTCTTCTTCGATGATATTCTCATCTACAATTCGTCATGGGCGGATCATCTGCGGCACGTTCGAGCAATATTCCATCTTCTCCACCAACATCAGCTTTTTCTGAAGAAGTCAAAGTGCCTTTTTGGGGAGACGTCGGTGTCCTACCTTGGTCATGTCATTTGGGCCAAGGGCGTCGCCATGGATCCATTCAAGGTATCCAACATGGTGGACTAGCCACGACCCCATTCGGTGCGCGTGCTTCGCGGGTTCCTAGGATTGGCAGGATACTACCACCGCTTTATTAAGGACTATGGAACAATCATGGCACCGCTCACTCGTCTCCTCCGCAAGGAGGGTTTCACTTGGTCCGGGGACATGGACCTGGCATTTGCCGCTCTCAAGGAGGTGCTCACATCAACACTAGTGCTCCAGTTGCCTAAGTTTGATGAAGCCTCCATCGTTGAGTGCGATGCCTCCAGGACTAGGTTCGACGCCGTACTTCATCAAGGCGCGGGCACCATCGCCTTCTTCAGCAGGCCGATTGCCGCCCGACACACCAAGTTGGCGGCATATGAAAGGGAGCTAATTGGGCTCGTTCAAGCCGTCTGTCATTGGCGAGCATACTTGTGGGGCGCTCGTTCATAGTCCGCACAGATCATTATGCCCTCAAGTTTCTCCTTGACCAGCGACTGTCCATGATCCCTCAGCACCAATGGGTGAGCAAGCTATTTGGATTTGATTTTGCTGTGGAATTTAAGCCAGGGCGCATCAACATCATGGCCGATGCCCTCTCGTGGAAAGAAGCAAAGCCGGTGGGTGCCTTCGCCATCTCTGCCCCCCGGTTCGAGCTCTTCACCGACCTACGTGATGCAGCACGCACGGAGCCTGGTCTTTCGAGCTTACAAGGCTGCATTGAGGCCGGCAAGCTCACTAGGCCGTGGTTCTTGGTGGACGGCATCGTCTGTTTTGATAACCGCGCCCACATTCCGGCGACATCGCCGCTCCTCTCCGCAATTTTGGCAGCAATCCACCATGGTCCACATGAGAGTATTCAGAAGACTCTTCACCGCCTGCGCCAAAATTTCCATATCCTGCAAGATTGGGTGGTGGTGCGCAAATATGTTCGTGCTTGTGCAGTATGTCAGCGTACCAAGATGGAGCAGTTGTAGCCGACAGGATTATTGTTTCCCTTGGAGGTACCACCCAGCGTTTGGTCCCACATCTCGATGGACCTTGTTGAGGCTTTGCCTAAAGTTGGCGGGAAATCCGTCATATTAACGGTGGTGAACTGTTTCTCGAAGTATGCCCGCTTCATTCCATTGGCTCATCTGTATTCTGCGTCGTCAGTCACCCACACCCTCTTTGCTAAGATTATGCACTTGCATGGAGTGCCAGTGTCCATCGTATCTGACCGGGACCCAGTGTTCACTTCACATTTCTGGCAGGATCTTTTTTCACAGTGCGGCACCAAGATCAATATGAGTATGGCTTTCCATCCTCAATCCGATGGGCAGTCTGAGATGTCAATAAGGTCATTACTATGTACCTTTGTTGCATGACAGGAGATCTACCTCGGCAGTGGATCCGTTGGTTGCCATGGGCTGAATTTGTTTACAATACATCCTACCACACGACATTGGATACCACTCCATTCCGCGTGGTGTATGGGCGGGGTCCGCCGGCCTTCTGCGACTACGAGCCAGCTACAGCTCATACCACCGCAGTCGATCAAGAATTGCAGGACTGCGACTTGTTTTTGGCTAATGTCCGTGGTCGTCTATAGCAGGCTCAAGAATCCTACACAAAGTTCTACAACCAGAAGCATCAACCCATCCAGTTGGCCAAGGACAACTGGGTCTGCCTCTGCCTCTAGCATAGGGCGGTAGCTACCTTGCCGGGTGCCAAACAAGGGAAGCTTGGTGCTAAATATTTCGGGTCGTACTGCATCCTCTCCAAGGTAAATGACGTCGCTTACATCTTGGACCTGCCCAAGTCAGCTTGCATCCACAACATGTTCCATGTCAACCTCCTTAAGAAGTTCGACGGTCTTCCACCGGCAATGAGCCCACCATTGCCGCCTCTTCCTCACGACCGCGTCATTCCATCTCCAGTAAAGGTGCTTCAGGCGCGCATGGCACAAGACAATTGGCAAGCAGGTCCTCATCCAGTGGGAAGGCCTTTTCGACGCTGATGCCTCCTAGGAAGATGTCATTGCATTCAAAGATGCTTATCCTTCTTTCTAGCTAACGGACGAGTTGTTCATCAAGGGAGGGAGAAATGTCATGTGGAGCAAGGTATACCACTGGCGTGATAAGGCCACAGGGTTGGCCGGGGCATGACCTGCTAGCGCCCTCTTGCTTGCACATTTATGGTTAGTTAGAGATAAGATCTTTAAGATCAGATTAGATGGGTCCTTAGGATCCTTTCCTTTAATAGATTGATTTGTTAGGCCCTCTATATAAAGGGAAAGAGATTGGATGAATAAAGCAAGCAAGGATTTGGTATCTTACCTTATCTCCTGCTCCTTCCCTAACCTTCGCCCTCTTCCACTTCCGGCGGCTAGGGTTTACCCTGGCCGCAGCTTCTAGACGGCTCCCAGATCCACAATCATCCCGCGAGCCAAGTCCTTCCATACCGCCTGCGCTAGGAACGCCCACCTCCTGACAGCATCACATTGCATGCATTGTCAACATAGTTCTTTAACCATATAGATAGTATGGTATACTTTAGATTTCCTAGATTAATATCTGCATGTAACACTATTGTACTCCGTTCTGGGTCCCATAAAAAGATAAATTACAAGTACTGCAAACAATGTTTCATTTAATCCTTGCTGTTACAATGAAATGTCATGATCCCGGGTAAACACCACCAAGAAGATGGCCGGATGGTGTCGGCGTAGAGGGGAGAGGGAGAGACTAGATGAGGGAGACTATAATATTTCTCTCCATTGATTGATTGATACCAATAGCATACGGTAGCCTCCTTATATATATGGCTCCCCTAACAGATAGATTCTAATCCCAATTACATCTCTAACAAATATAGCAATTCATATCATATCTCTAATTATATCTTTAACAAAAGAAATCTAATCTCTAACTCAAATAGAAACCAATCTCTAATTATAACCTGGCCCAAGGTCCACACCCCTAACACTACACCCCTCTCGGACAGGCAGCTCGTCCTCGAGCTGCTAGGCGGCGATCAAGACTTCTGATGCCGGTGTAGGAGACGAACGATGGCGGAGTTCTGCAGCGGAACAGGGTTAAACGATGCCTGCAAAATTTTGTTTGTTTTTGTTTGTTTTTTTGTTTTATTTTTCTTTTCTTTTCTTCTTTTTTTCCTTTTCTTTTTTCTTCTTTTTTTCCTTTTTTTTCTTTAGCTTCTGAAGGAAGCTACGTAGTGGCTTCTAAAGGAAGCTACCCACCGTCGAAAAACAACACAGGACCAGATGGTGCGGGCCTTGCGGTGGCTGGGCGGCGGTCCGGAACGAGCGGATGGCGGCGCGGCCGGGAGCGGCGGCGGGCGGCACGGCCGAGGAGGCAGCGCGGCGGCGGCGAGTAAGCGGCGGCAGGAGGACGCGCCGGCGTCGCGGCGCGAGGAGCCGAGCGGCGGCGCGGCGCACGAGCGGCCGGCGGCGGCAACCGAGGCCAGGCGGCACGGGCTGAGGAGGACGCGCCCGGGGGCCAGGAGGACGGCGGCGCGGGTCGGGAGCCAGGCGGATGGCGACTCCTCCTTGCAGCAGATCTAACGAGGAAGAGACGGCGGCGGATCGGCGAGCGCTCCTCGAGCGTCGTCGAGCGCGGCGGGAATCCACGTGATGAGGCGTCGGCCGAAGAGCGCCGGTAGCGCGACAGACGGCGTCGGTCGGCGGCGAGATAGAAGCGAGCCGTGCAATGAGCGGCGTCGGCCGAAGGGCCGACTGACTCAGCCGAAGGGCCGACTGGCCGGCCTCGAACACGGGCGACGGTGGCGATGCGACGGGCGGATCTGGAGCGGTGGCATGAGGAGCGTCGGCTGATGTGGCCAACGGCGGCTGAAGGGCGTCGGCCTTCTTTTTCTCTTGTCGCTTCTTCATCAGATTCTCAATGGATTCCTTTAATTTATTCACGTTCTTGCTCATATCGTCCATGAGGGTTGCCATGTCCCTCAGGGTTGCCATCTGATGGTAGATCGCTTGATCATAAACCATGGTAGCCGAAGTCGTGGGAAGGGATCGACTGCTCTGATACCAAGTTGTCATGATCCCGGGTAAACACCACCAAGAAGATGGCCGGATGGCGTCGGCGTAGAGGGGAGAGGGAGAGACTAGATGAGGGAGACTATAATATTTCTCTTCATTGATTGATTGATACCAATAGCATGCGGTAACCTCTTTATATAGATAGCTCCCCTAACAGATAGATTCTAATCCCAATTATATCTCTAACAAATATAACAACTCATATCATATCTCTAATTATATCTCTAACAAAAGGAATCTAATCTCTAACTCAAATAGAAACCAATCTCTAATTATAACCTGACTGGGCCTTAGGCCCAAGGCCCACACCCCTAACAGAAACCATTAATCAGGCAGCAGGACATACCTTTCCAAGTAAGCAATTCTCAGTGGTTGGTAAGTTAGCAAGGGACCTCTGATGTAGGACTTCATAGAGTTTCAGAGACTCGTGACTTGTCTCAGTCAATTTTCTTTCCCTTTCGTTCCATATATTACGAAGCTCAATGTTGTGGACTCTTATTGGAGAAAGGATTTTACTCGCAGAACTTCAAATCGGCAAACGGCGCACGCTGGAGAATCGGTGTTACCAGAGGTTGCGGCGTCAACCGACAAACCGTGACATGCTACAGCACATGCGGAGACGCTACGGAGCGGCAAGAAACAGAGTTCGGTCTGTTTGGAAAGTATTGGGTAGGAAAGTCTTTTCGTATAAGAGTTAAGCTAGGATAATTGATTCGGGTGAGAGATAGTATTCCGAGTTTGCTTATCAAACCTGGTTATGTATGATAGTTATAGTTGGTTTGTACAGTCCTATATATAGGACTGTATGCTGTAATCTGAGAGGCAAGCAATAGAGAAACTCCTTAATTCTGGCGTCTCAGAGCCTCCAAACTGGCCGGTGAAAACCCCGGGCAGCTGGCTGAGGGCGAGCTTGCTCTACCCTGTTACCCCCTCCGATCACATCCCAACTCACGGTTTCACCTCTTGCCATCCATCCCAGACCGCCGAAAACTCCACCAGAAAACTAACCACATCACTGACTGATGGTGCAGTTCCCACTATACCAGGATGAGTTAATCCCGGAAACCGAACACTTGGTATGCACAAAATGGAATTATTGAAGGATCTAAAGTTGAAAAACTTCATCCACGCAATAGCAAGAAACTTTTACCTGGTATCTGAGGGGAGTATGCATAAATTCCTTCAAAAATACCAAATGACTTTTCTTGCACTTGGGAAGTAGTCGGTTAAGAATCCACCTCCATTCTCCCTTTCAAATATTGCAGTATAACCCCACTCATCACCAGGAAGCGGACCAAGGTTGCAGATCTCTACCGCAAGAAGATCACCAGGTGAAGCTGGAACCCCTTCAGAATCAACTATTCTTAAGGGCCCACTAAGATAATGAGTCTGGAAAATCTAAAGTCAGTTTGGCACAAGTCTTATTTTTAATGAGAATACTATAATAAAGAAAGCGTCAAACAGCATCTCTTGCATAAGAAAAATATATACTCACAATTGTGAGGTCCAGGAATTTGATATCATCTGCAGAGTTACCATCACTAACCCGTCCTCCAGTCCAATTGACCATCTCAACACTGGATAATTCCCCTTCAGTTACATCAGCAACAGGAGGGATATCCGGATGCCACCGGTTATGGAGAGGAACCTTTTGCTCCCATGGCTTCTTCTTCACATCTATGGGCACTGCCAGTCTGGGAGTCAGAGGAGCCATGTTTTGTTACGGTATCTCATTCAGAGCTTTGTCCGTTTGGAAGCTCCATGCATATTTATAATGAAGCATATCCACTTCGATGGGTCAGACTAAAGATAACGAGCAAAGACGGAAAAATCCTAGAAAGACATCGTTTCAAATATACAAACACTTTAAAAGCACACTGAAATATGAGTGGTGCATCCACTTACTAAAGTTTTTTCCCCAAGAAATTAGACACATCTTCACCTAGCAATAATACCGAATGTTCGAAAGTGCTTAAATAACTCATAACTGGGTCACCATCAAGTAAGAATTTTCCTGCTGGTCCCTCATATCTCCATAGACCATCCAGAGCTAAGAAGGTAAGATATTTTCTGGTTCAAAAGCAGTACCAACTACCAACCAACTAGGGCTGTCTCAATGGTGTTTTCCACAGGCTGCATCATGCATCAATTATGCTACTGAGCATACACATAGTTAGCTTTTATGGTTCTAGTATAATCTGAAGGTGCATCCCCTCCAAGAACTTGGGGCTCTGAATAAACTATAGGTTCTGATTCACGCTAAATTGAACATGCCCCTAACATCACGAACAATCTATTTCTGTCTTCTTCTGTACCAAATCTACAATTAGCTAGTAGTAAAAAAAACTATAAATTTATTCTTCCAAGAAGCAAAATCTATAACTAAGAGTGGCAGTAAGTTACATTAATGTTATTTTTTTCCTTTAGGGGTGATGAACAGTCTTGTAAAATTTCCTATTACAAGTTCAAAAAATTACAATGGAGCCAAGGGTGCAAATAGAAATTTTTACAAGAAGGCAAGAAAGTCATTCCTGCAGAATATTACTACAAAGGGCAATACAAGTCAATTTGCATAATGCAAATTACTAGTCCAAATTTTTGTCTAACATTTTGTCTAAAGACCTTAACCTGCAGGAGGTGTATTTCCAATAAAACTAAGAAAGAATGGGATTGTATGAAATGGGAGTTAAAGGCATATCTGCCTTCCCCAAAAATTAACCATTTTCTATTGATGACAAGATTGACAATACTAGCCGTAACTAACAATGCTACATCTCTTATGAACCTTTCACATCTCACAAAGTGTTTGTGCCCAAAGCATTCCCAGCCTCTTTGCCACCAATCCAACGGTGATTATAGGAATCCAAGCAGCATATGTCTACACTTCCATGATTTTAACCTCCAAGCTCAGAGGAAACACATTCCTGCTTCTCTACATGATACACATTGATTTACCTTCCAATGCTCCTCATGAAACACATTCCATCAAATATCCATCAGTAGTATTTCTTTGGCCTTTCTTCTAACAACCTTAGGCTCCGGCCTGCATCCTTCTTCAATCCCTTCTTCCTCATCCACTGTAAGATCTCCTCAGCCTCCTGCCACCTCCCTGTCTCAGCATACAAATTTGACAACAACACATAATGTGCTGCATTCTCAGGCTCCAACTCCACCAGCCGCATTGTCACATGCTCACTCAACCATGAGTCACCATAGACCTTGCAACCCTGCAATAGCAAGCCCCAGATGACTGCGTTCGGCTGTGATGGCATTGTCTCAACAACCCTAAAGGCATCATCCAGGTGTCCAGAGCGACTAAGAAGGTCAACCATGCAACCGAAGTGCTTGATCCCAGGTTGAAATCCATACTCACCCTGTATGATCAGGTTAAATATTTTCCTCCCGATATCAACAAACCCAGCATGTGCACACGCACAAAGAACACAAATGAGCGTGACTGCATCTGGCTGGACACCATCAGCCTGCATCCGAAAGAACAACTGCAATGCCATATTGCCATCCTGTGCAAGGGCAAGTGCTCCAATGATAGAGTTCCAAGTATAGACATTCCTCTCCACCATTTCCGAGAATAAACGTACCCCGTCCATGACGTGTCCGCACTTCCCATACATGTCTATGAGTGCGGTGCCTAATACAACATCCACCTCCCATCCCTGTTTCTGCACGTACTGGTGGATCCAGACACCAGTGTCGATCGCGCCATGGGCTGCACATGCACCAAGGGCAGCGACCATGGTGACGCGGTTGGGGGCAACAGAAGCAGCCAGCATCCGCCGGAATGTGGCCAGAGCCTGAAAGCTGCGGCCGCGATTCTTGAATGAGGTGATCACAGTAGTCCACGCGACAACGTCCGGGCGGGGCATTTCGTCGAACAGCTGCTCGGCGTGGGCCAGGTCCGGGTCGCAGGCGGCGTAGCGTGCGAGGAGGGCGTTGCGGACGTGGAGGTCGCGCCCGAGGCCGGACTTGGCCACTTGAGAATGCAGGACCCTGAGGTCGCGGAGGGAGGAGAGGGAGGTGAGCAGGAGCGGGAAGGTGTAGCGGTTGGGTCGGACGCCGAGGCAGAGGAGACGGCGGAAGAGCGGGAGCGGGGAGCAGTCGAGGGCTGGGGCGTGGTGGAGGGAGCGGAGGAGGGAGTTGAAGACGAAGACGTGGGGGCGGGGGTGGGAGGCGAAGAGGGAGAGCGCGGGGGCGAGGTAGCGGAGGCGGCCGCAGGCAAGGAAGAAGGCGGAGACGACCGCTGTGGAGCGGAGGAGGGCGGGGTCGCAGAGGATGGCGCCGCGGATGGGCGCGAGCGCGGCGGCAGAGGTGCAGGTGTTGATCGCGTGCAGCGTGCGCGTGACGGCGGGAGGCGGCGGCGCGGAGGACGGGCGGAGCGGCGGCGGGACGCGGTCGGTCATCGCGGTGGCAGCGGTTGCGTGGTTTCGCTTGGCACGCCCAATGCCGCAGGTACTTGCGTGGAGCCGTGGAGCCGTGCGCCCGGGATTCTCTGACTTAATCACTGTGCCAAAATAAAGGTAGAAATAATCTGTACCGTCCATCCAGAGATCAACGGTCCGGATCGAAGCAAAGTCACGATGACTTAACCACGGTAAGTCAGAGAATCCGCGTCGGGAGCCGTGGAGCCGCGTGTAGGTGTTGCGCGCTGCCTTGGACAACCCTGGGGCCTGGCTAACGTGCGACGGCACGCCGGATCTGTCGGTGAACGGGGCAGCTAACAGGTTAGACTATTGTAGTGTTTGGTTGGAGAGCCGACTAGTACAGGGCAAAAGCATCCTGCTCATAGCTCTCAAACAGGGCCCCTACTTTTCATTTCTCCTATTTTTGAGGGCCCTGTTTTCTGAGCTGCACTCCAGCAGGAGCCCTCAAAACAGATCCCCTACTTCTCAATTCTCTCTATTTCCTCACACACTATATGCATATGTATGGGGACAAAAGCACAATACACAATAAAATATTTATGATTTTACAATGAGGGACAATATGTAAATTTATGAATTCAAATACGAATATTCAAATTTAAATTCAAATTTATTCCGAATTTAAATGTATGAATTCAAATACGAATATTCAAAGTTAAATTTAAATTTGTTCCAAATTTAAATTTATGAATTTAAATACGAATATTCAAATTTGTTCCGAATTTAAATTGAAAGCACAATGAGGGACGTTTAAATTTATGAATTCAAATACGAATATTCAAATTTAAATTCAAATTTGTTCCGAATGAGGGACGTATTTATTCAAATACGAATAAATCTGAGTTTGAGGGCTCAAGTAGAAGCCCCCTAGGAATGAGGGTTTAGAGGCATCATTTGAGAGACCCCTATTTTTGAGGGCCCAAGTAGGAGCACTGCTGGAGTTCAGTTTTTTGCTCTGGCTCTCAAATATGAGTTTAGAGGCTCAAGTAGGGGCCCTGCTGGAGTTGCTCTTACTAGTACTGGCATTTCTTTTCAGATTTTAAAAATTATTTTTTTACTATATCTAATTTTTAAATAAAATATCTTTTAGATACATAAATTGATATATTAGTCATAGAGATGCATAATTTATGTCTAACTTAACCTAAGCTAGTGGTAGCGTAAAATTATAACTCGCTACTTCCTAATGGTTCTATGAGTACCTATTTTATTTACACATTAGTAACCCAAGATCTATAACTTTATTATCTTTCTGCCCTTTTTTATGGTTGAGTTTTGGAGTAGACCCTTGGTTAGTTCATGCTTCGATGTGGGTTTTATTTTTAAGAATGATAGGGATGAATTGCCTTTTCTTATCCAGTAGCCACCATTCTTTGTTGTGAACAAATATTGATGAGATGGTCTATTTTGTAATTTTTTTTCAACAAAATATGGGGGAGAAAAAATCTGGGTCCAGACTTAGAGGCCGCTCGGTTGGGCTGAAATTTGGTGGCTTATGACTGAAATTGCACTGTAGTTGGCTGAAACTATACTGTAGCTGACGGTGACTTTTTTTATGTAATTAATTTTTAAAAAATCTCAAAATTAAAAAAATGTTAGCCCACCACATATAATACAAACGAATATGAAAAAAGAACCGGTAAAAAGCTCAAAAAATACTAAAAATAAAAAAATAAAAAATTATGAATAATAAAAAATAAGCTAGAAATCTAAGCCCAAATAAATAGGACCTTAGAAATCGAGAACATATATTATGCAAGCCAAATTGTAGACAACATGCGTCAGGCAACAAAGACAAACGGTTCTTTTTTGTAAGTTTGTGATCTCCAGGGGTTTCTTTTCAATCTTGAGTCTTCCACATAATTATGTGGTAAAAATCTGTTCTGTAGCTTCACTTGTCAGTGGTTTTTTGTTTATTTATCTTACACGATGGTGATTACTAGGTTGCACTTACAGGCCATCTCTAGGCATTCATCATGGATATTATCAACGCACATACAATCGTGTGATTCAGAGATATCATCTTGTTTAAAAGTTTTGGCATCTTTATCAGAACATAATGAGGATAAAAGTCACATGAGAAGTGAATCATCAGTACTGGAGAAGGTTGACATTGACAAAAAATGCTGGAGAAAATTGCAGCGAGATAAATTAATGTGTTCATCTGAGCAGGGAATGCTTTTGAAAACTGACAGAGTTGATAGCTATTGAGGAAAGTCTGTGCAGACGGCGCATAGTGATGATGTGAAAACTGAGAAGCTGGCTGACGCGAAAATCGATGGCTGCAACGGAGGAACTGTAGTTTCTGACACGGCACCTGATATGCGTACTCCAAAATCCATGTATGATTCTGCCGGAGGATCTACAATGCTTACTTCTCAGGGGCAGTATTTTGGGAAGCAAGCTCCGCTCGTTTCAGCTTTTTTCACTATTCAGTAATTTATTTTTTTCTAAATTTTTTAGATTTTTTTAGATTTTTCTTTTTTCCTGTGTTCTTTTGCATTGTCCTTGATGGGTTAACATATTTTTTCTATTTTTTAATTTAATTATGCCCAAAAAAGCCAAATCAGCTACAGTAAAAAAGCCAGCTACAGTGAAATTTCAGCCAAAAACCAGAAGCCATCGCTAAAAGAACTTTGGGTTGGTTCTTCTGTCTCAAGAGATGTGATTTCAGTTTCGAAGGAACTTTGGGTTGGTTCACATGAAAATAGTGCTGCAGAGGTGCTGGTTAGATCTAAATTCGAGGAGTTTGGCCATTAGCAAACTTTTTATTTTATCCATCAAAAGATTTTGCCTTAGTTGAGTATAGAAACATAATGCATGCTGTACTGGCATGTGGATATTGTTATATATGTATTATACAATCTGTGTATTTACTCTCTTATGTAATGGGTTTTTTTTATATATGCCATACATGTACATGTATATATATTGATTCATTGGCCTTATAATGAATACGAGCGCTCTTCATAACGTGGTATCAAAGTCAAACTTAGGGTTTTGTCATACCTAGGGTTTTACTTCGCGTTCTTCAGCCGTGGTCGCTTCACCGTGCTTGTCGTCGCCGCTGCTAGGTCCTTCTTCAAAGCCTGGACCATTGGCTCCGGCCAGCTCTTCTCGTACACGTCCTTCTTCCACCCGGATCCGGACTACTTTGTGCCAGATCCGGCTCGACACCGCCGGGCTCTTCACCAAATCAAGTCAGATTGGGCTCTCCCAACCAGGTTGCTCGGGTCGTTGGTGCCGACCGAGATCCTTGCGCTGGTAAC
This sequence comes from Melocanna baccifera, assembly GCA_036346265.1. NCBI lineage: Eukaryota > Viridiplantae > Streptophyta > Magnoliopsida > Poales > Poaceae > Melocanna > Melocanna baccifera. Next base: position 37,597,278 of record CM070677.1, read on the forward strand.
CGCCTGCTTCGGGTTGCATGAGGTCCCCCGCCTGAGGTCGCTTAGCATCGCCTCCTCCCTGGATCCGGAGGACGTAAGCCGCCGTGAGGTCGCAAAGCTGCCGACTTCTTCCGTCGCCAGAGGCGCTGTTGCCGGAGCCACCGCTCCGCTCTTTTCCTCGACTCATCAAGCCGCCATCTCTTCTGCCGGCTATCTGATTCGCGTGCCAGCCCGTCGCCCGGAGTAGTCAATCGGTGCTCGGAGGCCGCCACCTCTTCATCACCAGATCAGAGGCTCGTCGGAGCCGTCGGCCGCTAGATCTGCCTCTGCTGAAGCTGGTCGCCACCATCCCTCGGCCGGTCGCCATCGCCAGCTAGCCGTTGCCGCCTGGTGGACTCCCTCGGTGAGATCTGGCAGACTAACTCGGTCGGTCAAGACCGACTTGGTCTTGTTCTTTTGACCGGCCCTCCAAAAAAAAAGAAAAGAAAAAAGAAAGAAAAAACAAAAAATATCTTCTTCTTCAGGCACCGTTTCTAGTCCTTGTTACCAGGTGATCTTCGATAGTCTCAATTGTCATGACTGGTTTCAACATATGCACCTTCACATGCGTGGTCAGCGTCTTTGGGGGTTTCTTACTGGTGAGTTGTTTTATCCGTCTCGCCTTAGTTCACATGTTGAGACTATACTCTAGAAGGATGCTTTCAAAGACACTCATACAAAAGACATCTAAGGCGTTTGAGAATGTTATAGAGATTTTTCAGACTCAATATGCTGCTTACAAGATATGGATTGATGAAGATGCTCGTGCTTCTACTATTCTGATTGCTAGCATAGATGTGCATCTCACTTGTGATGTTGTTGGTTTGCCTTTCGCACAGGCAATGTGGGCACATCTACGCAGCCACTACGAGCCATCTGGTGATTCTTTGTAGATTACTGTTGTGCATTAGGAGTAGTCGCTGCAGCAGGAAGATGCCACTGTGGATGAGTTCTATGTTCAGCTGACCGCAGTATAGCATCAGATTGATTATTTAGGGCCAGATGTTTGTCGCACCTGTTAGTGCTGCCAATGTCAACACTCTCACCTGAAATTTCGTCGCATCTAAGACTTCTTGACACATTTTCGGTCTGAGTTTGAGCAGACTCGTACTCAGTCGTTAGCTCATCACCCCCATGTGACTTTGTTGGTAACCCTTGCAGCTGTTCATACTGAGGAGATTTGCCCTCGTCGTGTGGGTCTGCTGTCGTCGTCATCGTTTCCTTCGGGTGGCTTCTCTAACTTCTACACCTACTGTGTCACTGGTTACTCCTTCATCAGTTGCGCCTCTGCTAGTGATAGCTGTTGTTTGTAAAGGACTTCACTACACCTATTACAACAAAGATGGACATGTGGAGCAGTTTTACTACAAGAAGAAGGATTTTCATCGTGATGCTCATCCTCTGAGGGGCACTGGAGGTTCCTCCTTTCAATGAAGTCCTAGTGTCTCTGACACTCAGCAGTTTCTAACATTGCTAGGTCGCATAATTACTTCTGCATCGTCAGGTACTACTAGTTATGTTGCTTAGTCTTCTAGTGAGATACCACTTTCTTAGGTATATCACCTTTTTTTAAGTATATCACCTTGGATTATTGATTCTGGTGCATCTTTTTATATGACATCTGATTCTAGCATTCTCACTTCTATTAGTTTTTTAGTTGATTCTATCAATGTTAAAATAGCATATGGTATCTCTCTTTCTATCATAAGATGATGTATTCTTTCAAATTCATCTTTTCATATCTCTGCTGTTTCTCATATTCCAAAACTAACCGTGCAATTTATATCTACCGGCCAGCTTACTGATCATGGTTGTTATGTTATTTTCGATTCTGATTCTTGTTGTGTTCAGGATCGCTGATCATTGTGCAATCGGCTGGTCCAGACTCTTATTTTGTTCGTAGCACGTCTGAAATGCTTTGTGCTTGTGCGTTGGATAAGATACGATGCGTTGACATGAGCAGTTTGTTGGTTTTAGTTAGGTATTACCTGTTCTTAGTAGACCGTTTCAATATTCTGGAACATAAATTATTATGCGTTTGCGTTTGCAAATTCTATGTAACCATGATACCTATTTGGTATTTGGATCCAAGATACAGTTCAGAAAACCATGCCGGACATGAGAAGAGGTAAAGCCTTCGTGCAATAGGAGAATGAATTGCTCAGACACTAAAACAGCAGATCAAAAGCAATAAACCCGAAACAGTGTGACATTCAACTCATTTAGCTTTCCATTTGCCAAGGCTTCTGGAGCAAACTAATGCCCAAAAAAAAACTAACTCCGCCTCAACCTTGTTTATAATTCCCCTGTTTGTCACTTTTCCTGATTGTTACGCTCTACATATTCGACATCACAAACGAAATATCGGCAACATGAATAACGTCCTCCTCAATGTCCTAATCACAGAAAGCAGGGAAAATTCGACAGAGCCAACTGATTGTTCTGTCATGTTGTACTGATAAGCTTTACGCGCCACATGCATCTCAGTAACCTTAATGGGCAGTGTCTGACACAAATTGGAGATCAGACTCAAGGGGATGCAACGGAAATCAGCATACTCCTGCGCTATTTCCCTAGAAAAACATGATCTATCAACTCATGAACTGACACAGCCTCGTTTACCTCATGCTCTGATGCATAACACGCACACAACAAACCATTTGAACTCATTAAAATTTGAAGGCTGACAGTATACTGACTCAATTGGATAAACTGGGGTATAACCAATATGTCCAATACCAGTCACCGGTTTTACCGTAAGCGTAGCCAATGGGTACAAGAATATCAGCACATCAAGAGTTGTCAATGCATATTTTATGCCAAATGTATTACTTTAGAAAACCAAATGTATTACTGCAGTCTTTTACATTAACTTGATCTAACTACAGCACCAAAGCTAGCTTTCATGGGTTACAACTAGGCGCTGTCTCCCACAGCTCTAACTCCACAGGAAGGATCGGCATCTGACATCAATGAAAATGCATCCTGTCTGGCTCAAGGAGAAGTCACCCTGTTACGGAGACGGCTTGAACGTCTCAATGGAGTAGGCGTGGCATCAATCTTCTCTATTTTTGCAGCATTCACCTGTTGCAAAAAAAATTTAAGGGAATAACTAGCATCATGATTCACTGCTGAAAACTTTGCGAAACAAATGCTTGAACAGTTGAGCTCTTCTTCATGTCTGTTGTGAAATCAAACTAATGCCAGCAGTATAATGATACGATACATCCAAAGCACTATGCACATAAATTTTCTGATTTTCAAATGCGTACTGTAGGGAGCTAGGAAGCACCGATACTTCGTTGAACTGCCGTACCCGTGTCCGATACGGCGATACGTACCGATACGCGGCGATACAGTATCGGGAAGTATCGGAGAATTTCAGTCTCCAAAAAAACTATAAAAAAAATGTCGATACTTCCGCAATACGTCCGCGATACATTCAGCCCACGAAGCCCAAAAGGCCCAAGCTGGCCAGCCCACGCTCGCTTTATACCGTCGCCCCCGATCCATCCCGATTCGTGGCGTCGGCATTCCCCTCCAGTGCCTCCACGCAGAAGCTGTCTTGGGCGATGTCGACAGCTCGCTGCGCCAGCCGCCCATTTCCCCCGCCTCTTGGAGGTCTGTCTTCTGTATCCCCTGCCGCCTGGAGCCCCGCCTCCTGGAGGTCCGCCGCTTGGAGATCCGCCACTTGGAGGTCCGCCTGCTGGAGATCTGTCGCCTGGAGGTCCACCAGTTGGAGATCTATTGCATGGAGGTCCGCATGCTGGAGATCCGCCGCCTAGAGGTTCGCTGCTCCGCCATTTAACGGAGGTACTTCTCCCGCCGCTTCTCCCCTGCCGCTTCTTCCCCGCCGCTCCCGTTGCTCACTATGTTTGCTCCAATTATTGTTAATGGCATCATCAAATATTGTTTGCTCACTATCCTATTATTGTTAATGGCATCATCAAATATGTTTGCTCCGTATGTTTGAACATATACAAAATGGTGTTGTATAATTTGATTATGTCATCAAATACTCAGGAGGTGATTCTCTCTCTTAGCGCTGCATTAGTTGGACAAGATGGTTTGAGTTCTCGATAATTTTCTGCCAATGGGTGCTCTGAGCTTGGCCAGATAATCATCCAGAAATTCACAACATGCTAGCTTTCATTGGTCTTGGAGGCTATGACAATTCTACTTGCAAAAAAAATTAAATGAGTGCCCTGCTCTCTTTTCACCTACAAGTTACAGTTTATTTTCCATCAGTCTATCACAGAAGGGATATCTTGTCCAATTTTAGTTTCATGATGCTCATTTAATTGTTTGGTATTTTTGCTGATCTTTTAATTTGAATGCACATTTGTATCATAAGTAGACGACAATACTATCGTATTAAATTTCAATGTGAGATCTTTACTTTTTTTTGCTATATACTATCATGGTAATTATTATTTGCTATTTTGAAACTGTACCTCTTGTTATTTTAGGAGATGGATCCAATTGATGTAAACAGTAAGCCGTTGTGGAAGCATGTTGATATTCTGGAGAGATTTACAGGTGGTGGAGAAAAATGTGCAATTTATTTGCAAGTATTGTGCTTGGGAATACTGTGGGAACACTTGCTTAAAAAATCCAATGCTTGGATCAGAATGTGCCTAAAGCTGACAATAGCTATCCTTCAGTAGCTTTAGAGTGAAGTTGAAGAGGCCGAAGAAGAAACTAGTCTATAGCATTCAATTCATCAAGGTAATCTCAGTTTCTCCCTCCCATAGCATGTTTACAATTTTTTATTTTCACTTAAATATATACACACACACACACCGTATCAACGTATTCTTGTTTTTGAAAAATATCGTATCACCGTATCCGTATCGCCATACCCGTATCGTGTATCAGGGCATCCTAGGTAGGGAGTTTTGGACCCAGATTATGAGAGTAAGAGCAACAATGAGGATATCACGTGCCACATGAACTATCTACAAACAGAACAAGGGGCTGCAATTTTGTTCCAAATATCCAAAGAAGATGTACCGGTGATCACACCTCAATTTTGTTATAAACTGGCACTATGCCATGCAAACTAAAAGGGGTACTAATGTGAATGGATGCTTATCACTAGTTTCTTCTTCGAGCAATGGCTACCGTTCACCACTGCTCTTACGGCGAATGTACTAGCCTGTACCTAACTATTTCCGTACATATGTCTACTTTGCGGAAAATCTAATTCCTACTGTTAACAAGGCGCAAAAAAAACTGTTTGGGCCTTTGGGGGTACTTACAGATAATTCGTCATCCTAAGAAACATCTCATATGATGCGACCACGCAACTCCTCCGCAAAAAGGAAGAACTACAATAAATATATGATGCAACCAAGCCTCCTTGTCTTTGGATAGTTTTTAGATACGTGCAAATGCAATAGTATATAATATATAAGACAAACCCGTTATCATTTATTAATTCAAAATGACATCGATTTGGAAAGAAAGTCATTGATTTAACATGTTGAATCAATCTTGGATAGAAATCTTAATTATGAATGAAAAGTCTTAATTATGGACCATAGTGCCCCTGTTATATATATGTGTGTGTGTGTGTGTGTGTGAAGGACCGAAGTTACCTCTTTTCTTACTCTTGGAACACTAGGGCTTTGAATTTTGCTAGATTCCTTTTGCATCTTGACCACATCCGACCTCAAAGATACCGATGATTCCTGAACTGTCACATCTCCACTATGCCCATTCGAGTCTTTGATAGACCTCCCTCTTGAGCTACCTGCATCCACAAATGAGAACTCTCCGAGCAATTCAACCACCGGGGGCTTCAGGCTGTCAATCTCTATATGATCCGCAGTATCGCTATCTGAAGCCCGCATGTTGTTAGCATCCCTTTGTTGAATTTTCTGATCACGTTTCCCATGATCAATCACAGGAGCCTTGAGGCTAACAAATGGGTCTGGCTTGGGCAATGGCAAATGAACAGGAAGCTCCAAGCTGACAGACGGCTCTTGTTTCGGAACTGTCAGCTGCACAGATTGCTGTGAAGGAAAGATAGGCAGTTGCACAGATTGAGGTGAAGGAAACACTGGCAATTGTACAACTTTGTGTGGAGCTAACACTGGCACATGTGCAGGTGGTGCTGAAGGCATATGTTGTGACACAGGCGCAGTGACCTTACGTGATCTTTGGAAATACTTGAACATAGCAGCCACGAAGCCTGCAACAGACAAACATGCCAACATCTGCGGCAAGTGAGGTTCCATTGCATACCACAGAAATTTTACCATAGCGCTGATTGCCTTTGCAGCTTCTGCTGTGTTCTCGTATTCCCATGGCTCGGTTTCCTGATCCAACTTCTCACTTTCCAAACCCTTTCCGTCATGCAGCTCCTCGCTTCCTGGTTCCGATACCTTCTCCAAGGACACCTGCAGCACGTAGTGACTTGAGTAACCCTCCCCTTCCTCTTGATGAGCTAATCCTGACTTCTCTTCCATATCTGGTTTCTGTTCATCCAATTCAGAGTCTTCCTTCTGATCATCAACATTCTCGCTACATTCATCCTCAATTTGGCATGTAAATTCTCCAAAAGGTACATTCGGGCAAACATCTGTCATTCCCATCGTTGCAATCGCCATGAAGTTTCTCGGAGAACCTCCCGGGCCGTACAGATGGACCATATTTTCACTGTCCCCGTGTAGAATTTGACCTATAGCTTCTTCAACCACATCCTCTGAACCCATCATGTCAATTGGCCCTAACAGAGAATCTACATGATGAACACCAGCATCGTACATGCTCCCATTCGGTCCAACGAAATTGAGGCATTCTTCTGAAGACGTAGGGAAGGGAGCGGAAGTCATACAGTAAATGTAGCAGAACGAGCATGCCACAGCCACGAGCAGAAGAAACAGCCGCCGCGCCCACCTGCCTCGATGCGCCGGCATCACCACCTCCTCCTCCTCGCCGTCGTCGAGCTCCTTGCAGTCGGAGTAACTCCCCCGCGCCGACGAGCCGGAGGACACCGCCTCCGAGACCGCGGTACCGGAGGTGGCACTGGAGCACTCGTCCTCCACTTCGCGCTCCAGCCGGAGGAGGATCTCGCGGCACCGCTCGGGGTTGTAGCGCAGGAAGTCCGGCCGCGGTGTGGTGTAGTTTGTCTTCGGATCGTAAGTCCCCGCGCCGCGACCGGTGAGCGACGGCAGGATCGGCGCGGCCTTCGGCTGGGGCACCAGCGGCGACGCAGCCTCCCAGCTGCCGCCGCTGTTCCTCTCCCCCAGCACCTTCTTCCTCTGCGGAGACGTGGCGCTCGCCGCCACGGAACGCTTCGGGCTCACATTCTTGTCGGCCTCCATGGCTCTGGGTCTCGCCGCCTTGGGGCTTCTTCGCGGGGAACCTGCGCGCAGAAGTAGATTGAGCAAGGAAGCAACCGAAGCTTGCGAAATTCAATGAAAGCATGTCAGATCTGGCGCCTTCTCACCTTGGGGAAGAGCTCGCTTGGGGAGATCCATGGCGACGGGGTGGGTGGTTCGATTTCGAAGCGGCGATGGGTGGGGATTTTTTTTTTTTGGGGGGTGGGGTGGGCGGGGAATGGAAGCAAGTGTTTCGAAATTTGAACGGTTTGCATCTAGGACAAGCGGACCGTTGGGCGCGACGGGGCGCTTTTATACGCTGAGGCGTGAACAGTCCGGAGCGCACATGTTTGGTGGCAGGATACGCACAGTTGACAGTACATTATAGGCCTTGATCCGTACATCTACGTCGTTGGATCGTCAGGAGGGTACCGGACCTGTTCTAGTCATAGTTATTGTAACCAGCTCGGTTATCGAACCGTTTGAGCTTCTGGTTCATGATTCATTGGTCCAACCGGTAATTAACCGGTCAAACTGCCGGTTCAATATAGCTTATAAATAAGTGTAACTTCTATTCATACACCACGCGCGGCCTGCTCACTTGGCTAGCGGAGCAACGCAACCGAGCCAACCAACAGGTCTCGAGTTCGAATCCCCCCACGCGCGCCTTGCGCGCAAATATTTTCCTGGCTTCCGCGTAGTGGTGCGGTCCAACCGGCGTTGGTTTTTTCCAGTTTATATCAAAACCAGTCGGTTTAACCGGGAATTTTCCGGTTTAGAACGGTTCACTTGCACAGCCGGTCTAACAGTGATATAAAACCGGATTGGGCTCCGGTTCCGATTTTTCCCAGTTGAACCGCCGGTCCAGTCCAGTTTTCATAACTAGGGTTGTGGTGTTAGTTGGTACATAGTACGCCAACTGTTGTAGCGTGACTATAATAGTAGATACATGGTTCTTTTCTTTATAGAAGATATACCACTAAAAGAATTACAAAGAGAGCTGGTGATAAAAGTGAGTAAATCTGGTCTTTCATATCCCTCTTAGGGGTTTATATATATGAGTAGAGTAAGATAAGAGATTCTCATCCTACTTCTTAATAGTTATAAGAGGTAGAGGTACATTGGTATATTTCTTTATGCTATCGGGCCTATTATATATTGGGTCAGTTGCAAGGTCTAGTCACAGGAGGTTGGATCATCCCCACAACGAGCATGGAAGTCTCGAGAGGCGAGCTACCATGATCGATTGCACTCAACCCCCTGTCCCTCGACAGCAAGCGCAGAGGTCCCGAGGGGCAAGTTAATATGATCGCTAGCTTCAACCCCTGGGGTCTGGACACTGTAATCCTCCGAAACAAAGTTCCTCCTTGGCTGATCCTCATGTGATCATGGTGACGCATGGAGGTAAAGCGGGGTGTAGGTCCGACCCTCCGATGCTGCGCACACAAGGGCTTTGGAGTTCATTAGCCAAGTCGAAGGCGCCGTGCATCAGATGTGGGTAGCACGTAGACGTGGGCGACGAAGGCTCACACCAAAGCCACGACCGTCCTATCAGTGTCCCAAATCCAATGCAGGCAGTGCTAAAGGCGGAGTCGTGGATTGGGCCGGCCCTCCGAGGCGATGCCTACAAGGAGGGCGGCTAAGTCCCGTGATCTCACGCCGAAGTCATGGCCTTCCCGTGGAGGTATCGGCTCGGACCTTATTATAGCATGAGGCGTCGTCCGAATTGTAGTCTGGAGAGATGTCCTTAGCGATGGACCAAGACCAAGTCCCTTGGAAAGGGGTCGACGAAGATGGTGGCAAGATGAAGCATTACCACGCACAGTCTGTCCCTCACCCTTTGGACTTGGTATCGACGAAGTCGGTGGCGAGACGAAACTCTAACACGCACAGACCTTGACACTCGCAGTCCATCCCCCACCCTTTGGACTTGGCGTCGTCGAAGTCAGCAGTGGGCAAGACGAAGCATTGCCGTGCGCGGTCCGTCCCCCACCCTTCAGACTCGACGTTGACGAAGTCAGTGGCAAGATGACGGCGGGATGAAGCATTGTCACGCACGGTCCGTCCCCCATCTTTCGAACTCGGCGTCAACGAAGTCGATCGCAAGATGAAACACTAACGCATGCGATCCGTCCCCCGCCCTTTGGACTCAGCGTCGACGATGTTTGTAATGAGACGACGGTGAGACGAAACATTGCTGCGCGCGGTCCATCCCAAAGCGTTGCTGCACGTCTACGACCACGACATGGTTGGATAAAGTCACAAGCGCGAGGCGGTCGGACGAAGTCACTACCGCGAGGTGGTCGGATGAAATGTCTATGACCACAATGTGATTAAACGAAGTGACAACCAAGATGTGGTCGTCGGATAAAGTTGCGACTGTGAGGTGGTCGGATGAAGCATCTCTGACCACGAGGTGGTCAGACGATGTCACTATCGCAATGTCAGACGGAGCATCTATGACCACTACGTGGACGGACGAATTCACAACCACGAGGTGGTCAGACGAGGTCACGACCACAACAACACGGTTGGACGAAGCATATACGACCACGAGGTGGTCGAATAAAGTCACGACCACAAGGTAGTCGCACGAGGTGATGACCATGACACGGTCGGACGCGCTCCCGTCCTTAGCACGACGCACTCCCTGGTGCAGCGATGAACATTGACACGCACAATCTGTACCCCACAGTGAGACAAAACTCTGACGCGCATGGACCTTGATGTGCGCGATTCGTCCCCCACCCTTCGGACTTGGCGTCGTCGAAGTCAGCGGCGAGTCAGAGTGTTGCCACGCGTGGTCTGTCCCCTACCCTTCGGACTCGGCATCGACGAATTTAGCGGTAAAACGAAACTCTAATGCGCGTGGACCTTGACACGCGCGGTCCATTCCCCACCCTTCAGACTCAGCATCGATGAAGTCAGTGGTGATAAGAAACTATAACATGGGCGGACCTTGATGCGCATGCCCCGTCCCCCACCCTTCGGACCCAGAGTCAACGAAGTTAGCGACGAGACAGAACTCTGACGCACGCTCCCCGTCCTCCACCCTTTGGACTTGACGTCGACGAAGATGGTGAAGAGATGAAGCGTTGCCACGCGTGATCCATCCCCCACCCTTCGAACTCGGCGTCGACGAAGTCAGCGGCGAGACGGCGATGAGATGAAGCATTGCTGCACACGGTCCATCCTGAAGCGTTCCTGTGCGTCTATGACCACAACGTGGTCGGACGAAGTCATGACCACAGAGTGGTCGGACAGAGTCACTACCGCGAGACAGTCAAACGAAGCGCTAACGACCATAAGGTGGTTGGACGAGATCATGACCGCAAGGTGGTCAGTTTTACAACCACGATGTGGTCGGATGAGATCTCGACTATGAGGTGGTCGGACGAGGTCACGACCGTAAGGTGATCGAACGGAGGAGCGTGTACGCCCGTGAGGTGATCGAACAAAGTCACGACCATAAGGTGGTCGGACAAGGTCACGACCACGATGCAGTCGGACGAGGTGAAAACCACGATACGGTCGGACGCGCGCGTGCCCTTAGCATGGCGCACTCCCTGGTGAGGCGACGAAGCATTTATGCACACGGTCTGTCCCCCACGGCGAGACAAAACTCTGACGTGCGCGGACCATGAAGCACACGGTCTGTCCCCCACCCTTCAGACTTGGCATCATCGAACTCAATAGCGAGACAAAGCGTTGCCACGCGAGGTCTGTCCCTCACTCTTTGGACTCGCCATCAATGAAGTCGGTGGTGAGACAAAAGTCTAACGTGCATGGACCTTGACGTATGCGCCCCGTCCTCCACCCTACGGACAAATGAAAAGATAGAAACCGAATGCAGTGTTATGGTTGGGAGATCATCGGCCCATGGTACTCGGGATTGTCGGAAGAATACTTTTGGGCCTTTTTTATAGTAAAGAGCCCACAAGCTGGGCCTACGGTAAGGCAGGCCATCAATCCCGTTCCTTCATCGTTTGCCCGTACTTCATTCAAGACAACGCTGTCTTTTTTGTGTCGATCCGCTGTGTCCAACTCAACAGCAACAGCATTTGAAGGAGACCATGGTCAGGGAGATTTTGGCCATGGAGGAAGATGAGAAGCTAAAGGTAATATGCATTAGTGTTGGTGGGAGAGCGGGAATAAAGCAAGTGCCGGGGAGAAAATAAAGGAGGTGGACAGGTTTGCCTTCACTGTTCAGCAAATTTTCGTCAGGCTTACAGAAGGCGTTCGGAAAGGAATTTGAAGAAAGAAAAAGGAACAACCAGCGTTACGAAATGGAACCGGCCTCCAGAAGGGATGGTTAAAATCAAGGTGGATGGATCGTTCTTACAGAAGGAGGGCAGATGGGGATGGGGCTTCGTTGGCAAGAATGCTCAAGGGGAGATTTGTGGCGGGAGCGAGCGTGTCGATTTACGCGGGATGCGCTCTGAGCGGAAATGAAGCTTGTTTGCAAGCAATGAAGGTAGCAGCTCAGATGTGAATGGAGAATGTGATTATCGAGACAGATGCAACTAACTTGGTGAAAGTCATTCAGGGTAACGATTACGCTCTGTCTCCAGCTGGAGTTCTAAGCAAGGAAGCTAGGGCCTCCATGTTACTGAACTCTCCAGTTTGTAACAGTTCGGCCCATTTTTCGGCCGAGTTTGGTAGTACTTTGGAAGCTGGCTTGGCCCGTGTCTGGCAAGAGCAGTTTCCTGACTTTGTGCTGGAGTGGTTTCGGTGGCCAGTGATTTAGCTTTGGCATCGAGGTGATGGAATCAGTAGTGCCCATTCTAAAAAAATAAATCATTTTAAGGAGACCAAGATTGCACATCAAACACTTGGGCCTCTTATCCTAGCCTTCAACTTTGTGAGAAAACTCGCCTAAAGGCCTCTTATCCTATGCCTTGTTTATGGGGGTGATCGTTTCGGCTTCAGCTTCTAGCTTCAGCTTTTTTTTCACTATTCACTACACTATCCACTAACTCATTCTGATGTTTTTGACCCGACTCTGTGTTTTTTTACCAAAAGCCAAAAGCCATCGCTATTCCGATCACCCCCTATGTCCTAACCACTCCACGAGCAAGACATCTTGCCGTGCACGTCCAAATATATTGCTAAGGGCAAGTAGGCCTCGCGCTACAGTTTATGGTTTTTTTTAGTTTTTGATTTATTTAAATCAGAAACTATTTGAAACATGTTAGTTTTTAATTTTGGTTATTTTAATTTTTTCACTTTTTCACTTTTTATTTCTTTACATTATTCATGATAATATGGTGGTTTTTTCTTATTTTTTTAAAATTTTTAATTGAATGTCTCAGAGAAAGCTAGCAACCGTTACCATGCAATTTATTCCAAAAGCCAACGACCAAAGCCATAAACAAGAATTTGAAGTTCTTTGAAGCGGACCCTAAGATACTATGCTACAGTACTGCTAGGCTAGAAGTATGAAACTTTAGCTTTAAGGTTGGACCGCTTGCACGTTTCCCGTTGAACAACGTACAGTATTATACTGACAACAAATGCTGAACAATGCACATATACATGTAGGTTGAAGTGCCCAACCGTACAAGTACAACACGCACAAGTGACCATATGCATGCACGCACGCACGCCACTCTCTCCAACACACAGGCCAGAGTACTCGAAACACACATTGCACGTCCCAAATCACGCCGCATATGCTCGCGCGACACGCGCACACACACGGGCACTGCCACACACGAACAGGAGGTAAATACTCCAACCTAGGTAAAATTTCTCATGATAAACGACAGTACGTAACGCGAGCGATGCCATGAGCTAGACCGCCCTAGTCTTGGCTCATCATGCGGTGGAAATCGTGGAAGTCGAGCTCGCCGTCGCCGTCGCCGTCGTAGGCGCGTATTATGGCCTCGCACTCGGCCACGGACGGCTCGTCGCCGAGCTGGCTAAGCACGCGCTGCAGCCCGCGCGGCGTGATCCGGCCGGACCCCTTCACCGCCTCGAAGGCCTCGAACGCGTGCCGCAGGTCCTCGCGTTCCTCCTCCTCCCCGCCCTTCCGCTCCACGATCCGCACGAAGTCCTCGAACCCCAGCATCAGGTCGCCGCTGGAGCCGTCCCCCGCGTCCGGCCCCAGCGCGGGCACTGCGCCGCCGTCGCCCATGGACGCGAAGAACTCGCGCAGCTCACAGCCGGAGATCCGCCCGTCCATGTCGCGGTCGAAGTGGCGGAAGATCTCGCGGAGCTCGGCCAGGCTATCGCGCTCGCGCCCGCGGGACGTCCCCGTCGACGACGTCAGCGACCGCGACGACCTCGCGCCGGCGCCCGTGGGGGAGTCCGGGGGCGAGACGGCGGTCGCCTTGCACTGGCTGCAGCTCAGCAGGCCGGGGAGGCTCAGCTTGAAGCCCCCCTTCGGGGACAGCCGCTTCGACGGCTTGGAGACCTCCATGCTCGCCATTGAAAACTCTCTATGGGCAAGCCTGCTAGGAAAGAGTGCGCCTGCGCGCGTGCGGTGTGTGTATGGAAAGTGACCGTGAGGCTGCTGGTGCGTATTTATATGGGAAAGAAAGGCAAGTGTCCAATCCGCGAGGCGGTACTTTACGGCGGGCAGTGGGGGAGGTTTCACGGGACTTTGATGTTTTTTCTTGCTTTCTGTCGGAAGGACCGATCGATCCAATGGCCCATGGTGAATTACTAGTGACTTGAGGTTACTCGAACTCGACTAGCTAGAAATTAAGTGAACTACCGATCTGTTGGAAGCATCAGGATGCGTGTTGTTTTTTCAGAAAAGTAACCGGTGCATACCAACAGTGAGTGCAAACAGTGGGATAATAGCCCGTGATTTTTTTCTTATTACAAGGAAGAAACATACACACACACCATCACATGCTCAGACCACACTTACATACATGAGTGTGTCTCTTTAGCACACACCTAAATAGATTGAGGACAGAGATAAATCCGTAACCTCGCAAAATTTCTACTGAAATATACTCGTGTGTGTAAAAGGTGGGCACTATGATTTAAATCCTAGTGCGTGGAGCTGTACACTCACGACTCTACCACCTTATCAAGAGGTGGTTCCTAATAGCCCATAATTACACAGGGATAAATTTCACTGATTTGAGTTCGATGGAAATGCACAATGCATGTATTCAAAGAGGTATTTGTATTTATAACACAACTTTTAGCATCATACATGTATGTCAATTTGCATGTGTACACACACACACACATATACACACACTATTCTACACCTGAACGTTATTCTACGCTTTACCATCTTCTGTCGGTCAAAACTCACATCCCACATTGGTCAAAGGCTGATAAAAAAACCCTACCATCTCCTACCTCCGTCAATCCCTATGTCACTCTTAACCCACTTTTTCTGTGCTTAAACAATGCAGTAATTGACTCATTTAGGTACAATAAAATTCAAACTTTTGGTACAGTAATTATGTTTTACAGAGTTAAAACATATTAATTATAGATCTATTTTTGTTAAGCATATTTTTAAGCAAAAAGTTTCAAACGAATTATAAATAGGATAAATGGTTTAGGACATATCACCATTCAGAGTTTACAATCAACTCACATTTCTCTCCACCGGCCCCTCTGTGCTTAGCGTGGCAGTAAATCTCTAATAAAAACACAGTAAAGGCATAAGGAGTGAAGTAATACTAAACATGATAGTATCTGTCTTGTAAAGGTGCAGTAAACGAATAAGAAAATCACATTAATTTCCTAAAATAAGATCGCAGTAAATATCGTATAGTGCAGCAATAAAAGCACAAGAAGGACACAACAAATCTATTTGTAATGGTTTATTAAAGTTACAATGAAGTCGCAGTAAATATCTTGTAATGATGTTGTAAACGCAGAAGGAGGTTACAGTAAATCTGTTGTATAAGTTCAGCAAACACATAATGAGATTGTAAAAAAAATTTTGTAATGGTGCAGTAAACGTATATGGAGGTCACAATAAATCTTTTTAGTGATGCAGTAAATATTAGAAAGTTGTAATAAATATGCGATAGAGGCGCAAGAAGAACACAAAGAGGTCGCGGTCATTCTATTGCAATGACACAATAAATGCACAAAGAGGTTCTACTATATTGGGATATGCATAGTGCTTTTATTGCACCCTTCCGGCATGTCATTGCGTACTCTTTCAGTTTTTATTATAGTACAGTTGCATTTATTGCTTATTATCGAGACTTACATCACTATGTTCCTCTTGTCGTCACTGATGAAAGTCGTTTGTGAATTAGAGATGCCAATAAAAAATTATGGCAAAAACAATAAAACAAACATTCTAATACTAATATGGAATACATATTTGTTGATTGATTGGCTACGTATCATTAGTTGCCTTGGTCCTCGTATGAAGTAGGTGCAAATAAGGAGGGTTGGGCGCCTCATCTGGGAAATCTGGCCGATGCGTAGAATAAGCTATTCTACGTTCGAGAGTAGAATAACACCACCGCATATACACACATATACATATAAATACACGATAGCGTTGTTCTGCACCTCAGCATAGAATAAATTATTCTACACTCCAGTCGTAACAGGAGCCGTCTCCCGTGCTGATGCCATTGTTGTGTTATGGTGGTAGTAAAAATGGAAATCACATTTACAACTAATACAAAACAAATTGCGGCCAGATGAATGTGCTTTTACTGTATTGGCCAATTTATCGAATGTGTTGTTAGAGTTTACTACCACACCTAGCAATGGCGCATGTTGGCCATATGATAGCGGTAGTAAAAATAGATATCACATTTATGTTCAGATACATTCCAATTTATAGCTAGATGGAAAAATGGAACCGCTGTGATGGCGGCAGTAAAAATGGATACCATATTTACGTCCAGAAAAAATGGAATCGTTGTGTGATAGCGGCAGTAAAATAGATATACCACATTTACATCTAGATACATTCTAATTTATAGCTAGATGAAAAAATAAAACCACTGTGTGATGACAGCAATAAAAATGGATACCATATTTATGTCTAGATATATTCATATTTATGGTTAGATAAAATTACTTTTATTGTGCTCATTAATTTATTGAATATGTCATTAGAGTTTACTGCCTCACTTAGCCATAACGCATATTGGCCATCTAACGTCAGCATTAGGGTTGTGGGTCTAGTGTGAGCGGGTGGGGACAGGTGGGTCGTGCAACTCAATGGGGAGATAGGATCGATTGGGTGAGGGTAACTGGCTGGAGTGTATAATAACTTATTCTATGCTCAAACACAGAATAATATATACATACATACACACACACACACACATACATACATACATACATACATGTGTGTATTATGAAAGCTTGATGCACTATCTATTATATTATTAAAGACAAAAAAGCCACTATTTTCACTCTCAAAAGCTAAAAATTTCTCCGTTAATCGGAGGAAAAAGAGAAAAGATCTAGCCATCCATCTGGCATATCAATGTAATAACAACTTAGATTAAAAGGAAGAATCCATTATTAAAAAATAACTAAAATTTAGAATGAAAAATATGATAATTGAAATTTTGATTTCCATATGAACTTCAATGTGAAACTAAAATTTGGAATAAAAATTAGTAGTTCAATTTGTAAACGAATTCCAACCTAATACTAAAATTCAAAATAGAAAATAAATAAATTTAGCAATTTGATTTCATATGAACTCTAAAGTAAATATCCCTAAATAGCTTAAATTCAGAATAAAAATAAAATGAACCAATTGGATTTCTATAGATTCCAACCTAAAACTATAAAAAAAACTTCATGTCATTTACAATCCAACAATATAAAATGTGGAATAAAAATCAAAGGATAATTAGTGATATGATTTTTATGTCAGTTCCAAATCAAATTCATTTACATATGAACTTTTAAAGTAAAACTAAAATTGCAAATAAAAATTGAATGAAAATTAGTAGTTGGATTTGTATAAGAACTCAAACCTAACAATGAATCCAGAATAAAAAAATAAAATAAAATAAGCAATTAATTTTCATTCAAACTCCAAAGTAAAAATCCTTAAATAGCTAAAATTTGGAATAAAAATAAAATAATACTAGTTGAATTTGTATACGATTACAACTTAAAACTATTAAAAAAAACTACATGTCATGTACAATTCAACAATATGTAAATTCAAAAGAAGCATAATATTTGCTTTGAAGGGCTAGAAATTATAATGTTAATCAGCAAAAAATAAAGATATACATCGTCGATTGTTGTGGATCTAGATTATAACAATGAGGATTAATGGGCTATAAATATACAATACACTTTGATAACAAATAGGAATCTAATCTGTAAATGCATACAACACATACTATTCAGAGATGCAATCTACATATGTAACATCTAGGAATGGGAGAAGCTATCGCATCATCCAATAGTAAACAAAACTTATTTTGTTAGAGACGCTTCATCTAATCACAAGAAAATAAAATCATCCAAAGAATGCTTTACTGTGTGAATGCGGAAGACAAAATTGGACGCGGCTAAGAAGCAGAACTCTCATATTGATTCCTACGGGTTTGATTGATCTGATTTGAACCAAGTAACGTGGAAAATTATACTGGAGAGTGATATTGGAAGCTTGATGTAACAAGTCATTGGCGTTACCATAACATGAGATTGGTGTCCTGGTTCCAAATGCAAATATGATGTAAGACAGTAACACATGAATGTATATTTTTCACCAGTTCATATGTTTTTGTGCAATATGGCATTGTCAGTTAGGAGTAGAAAACTAAGCACGCAAGGTTAGGAGGAACAGAAGTTGGGAACGTGTCACAGGATGAGACTGGAGTGATCAAGGGTGTATTTGAGGATAAGCATGACACTTTGCCGATGGCGACGGAGAAATATGTGGGCATACAAAGGAAGCATGGTAAAATAGTTCCCGAAGGCATGATATCTTGCTAATCAAATAATGCAGCTGCAATGCGATGAGTAGTGGGGCGGGTTAAGGAAGAAGACACGGAGTTTAGCAATAGCTAGTAAGAACTATTAGTGTTTTGTTTCAAGTCTTGGTGGAAGGATACATAGTGAGAGAGAATGAGCATAGATGAGAGGTGCTAGAGAGGTAAAATAGATAAGGTTAGAATAATAGTAGCTTCCTAAAACTGCTTTTGCTAAGGATGTATTTGAATAATATGTTTCTATTACCCAAGAACAAGTTACAACGGATGAAAAATTTTATATCAAAACTTCAATTAAGTTTTCTCAAGATTATTTTGGCTAGAAGCTTTTTCATAATTGTACATGTCTATATATTTGCGTATAAATGTTTCTAAGCTAATTTAGTTACCAATAAAATTAACTTATGGTTATGAAAAAATTAAATAGTTGTACACAATATGTAACAATAAATCTAGCCACATATTTGCACGAGCCACCCTGCTAGTTAAGTTATAACATATTTCCCTTAATATCATCCGTTACTTTCAAACTAAAATCATGTACGCCGATTCAAAAGAAAAAAAAAACTAAAATCGTATAAACTTGGCAAGTTGGTCTAGCTAGCATTTGGAGTACCTGAACATAGATATACACGTGAGATCAACAGCTAGACAATTGTGCCTGAAACATGGAGAACATCGCCGTAAGCTAGCTAGCTTCCATTCATGCAACTGGCCTACGAGATTCTTCTTTGTTAAACTAAGGATATCCGTCCCTTCTAAACAAATATACTGCTAGTTTTGCTCGAGATTACTAAGGTCCGGTTCTTGTCTTTTCAAGATCCGACCCATCCAATGTGCAGTCCATCTTATTACTCCGTTGACCTCTGGGAGAGCTCCGAAACTTTAAGTGTGACCCTTATTGATTAATGATTATATATCAATTAATTCCTAACATTATTTTTACCTCTAACTTGTTGTCGTTTCCTTAAATGCTTTTGCACCACCTAAACCAGTAAGAGTTGATAAACATAACTCAGATGTTTTCTTACAAACTATTATTTAGATTTCTGACCGTTAAATCAGATATCTAATGTCATGAATTCCTGCCCTCTCAAAAAAAATTCCCTCTAAATAAAAGCCGTTGAATATCTGGTCGAACAGTTAGAAATTTAAATGTCATTAATATCTGGTCGAACAGTTAGAAATTTAAATGATTATTTAAAAGAAAACATTCAGATGATAGCTAGACACTCCATCAGTAATCAGTAGAAGGTATCTGACGAGAAGCCGTCCCTGCAATTTGTTCGCATATATGTTGCCGACCACATGTTTATCGCATTGCACACGCAATATTATTGGTCAGCTCCGGATATCACCAGTTCGAACCGTCTCTCATGCGTCCTAACGTTGTTGCCAATGTTCTCATCGTTGCAACTTGATGAATTCAATGTACAACTACATGCCTAGATACTACAACACACACGTTTACACTTTAAAAATAAAGTTGTATTTGCGATATAACTATAGTGCTTATGATTGATAATATTCAACTATAATATATATCTTATAAATTTGTATTTATATAATCTAGGTACATCAAAATAAATAGTATAGATTTTTTTCATAAGAATTTCTAATCCAGGGAAACATGTAGAAGCTTCCTTTTAACATTATTTTAATAATATATATATATATTAATAATAATAATAATAATAATAATAATAATAATAATAATAATAATAATAATAATAATAATAATAATAATAATAGAGGGATGCGCGACAAGATTTACACAGTAGGTACGCGTGCATGCTTACGCACATGGACATAGACCTCGCAATGACAATTTGCAGGATGCAACCGCGGAGTACTAGACAAGGCGTCATCTCACCTGAACGGCTGAACCACTCCCAGCGCCGGAAAGCCCAGAAGACGCCTGCAGAAGTAGACAAGGTGGTGCATGGGGGCGGTGCAGGAGGAAGCTTCCTGTCAGCTTCCTCCCGGGAATAAAAAGATGGGAGGCGGAGGCAGACGGCTCATGCACGCCGCCGAAATTGCGATCGATCGAGCTCGCAGTTGCATGCACGCTGTTAATTTACTTCTCTTGCGTTCTTGCCTAGCCTTTTTGTTGTTTATAAAATTTGTCATCTATCAACATGATGTAATAGTTCTAATTATTTTAGTTTCTTGGCTTGTACTTATTTGAATATCAAGATAAATAGGACGATTTATTAAAGTAAATTCTCTAAATAATTTTTTAAATATAAAATCGTACACATTGTCTGCATTGATATTTCTATCATCTCAAAAAATACATACAAAAACAATTAGATACATTTAAAAAACTATAAATTATAGCTAAAAAAACGTGGCAAGGCCTGTTCTTTTTGGCTGCAGCTTATAGTTTTTGACTGAAATTTTTGAATTTTAGCTGTTTGCAACAGAGATTACGGAGAGAGATATTCGCTTGCGATTTTAGATGGTATAGATGTTAGGCTTTTAACGTGTATTATAATTAACTTATTAATTCTATCTTAAAAAATATTCTATTTGAAAGTTAGGTACTATAGTAAAAACTAAAAATTATTTTAAAAAATTGAAAAAAATATATCTATATCAACCCCTATGGACCGTGGTGTCGTTCTAGCTCGATACTGGAAAAGGTTGAAATTAACTTTGGATAACTAAGTCAGCTTGCATTGCTGGAAGTGGAAATTAACAAACAATGTCACATCAGGCCACTGGGACAATACTGACCTACTACTACAAAGAATGTCACTTCTCGGATACCAAAGCATTTCGGGTGAGGACGGGCCCACCCCACACTGGCAAAAAGACCACCCCAAAAGAACAAAAAAAAGAGAAGACAAGCAAAAAGTTTAAGGGCCCCGTCGGCTTTCAAGGGCTTTGGAAGGTTACCGGAGTGGGGGAGCGCACGGCGAACTGCTGAGCCAGCGAGCGAGGCCGCGGCGCGTGCTGACTTTGGTAAGTTTCGACGCGCGTCTTTTCGATCGGCGTGGCCGGGTCGCTGGCTGCTTCGCTCGCTTGGGAGCTAGCGGGGAGCTTACCTTGTCACCCGTCTTGACGCTTGAGCCGGGCATGCCTTGAGGGCGTTGCAGCTGCGTGCTTTCGTTTTCCTGGTCCGGAAAGCGTCGCGACGAGCGAACGTGCATTGCGGTCTGCCTGGATTCCCTCGGCTTGGGTTATTTTGAGTTTCATGTTTATAACTTTTGGCTTTTTGATATGATATCTATCTTTCAAATTGTATGTCTTTTTAAGATAGATCTATAAGTTGATTGTAGTAAATATTATACTAACTTCATCTATACCGATTAAAATCGTATGCAATTGTCTCTCTCTTCGTATTTTCTCTTACGAACAATCATAATTTAAAAGCTATAAGTCGCAGCCCAAAAAAACCCACCCGAGAATCAGCATATCAATACCAGCTTATCTTGGCGGCGTATACACCTGATGATCAAAGTTATTAAGACTGCAAAGGTGTAATCGACACGCTTGTGTGTACTTAAACCCGCTTATTTTGGCAATGGCTTCTGCTTTTAATTCACTATTTCTTAATTTTTGTCTTTTTCTATTTTTTTGATTTTTTGGACTTTTTTGTCTTTTCTTTTTTTCGTATTACTTTGCATTGTCCGTAATAAGCTAATCTATTTTTTTCTATTTTAATTTTTTAAATTTAATTATGTTAAATAAATCACTTTAGTTATAATAAAAAATAAATTAATTGTAATAAAAAAACATCATAAGCTATCGTAATTGATTGTGAGCGCCGCCAAGAAGTGATCTGGATTAATGTTTTGGACCCTCGGACCTCGGGGTGCCGTAGTAGGGTGAGTGGCCTGCAGCGGAGGAGGTGGTTGACTTCTGTTTGTGCTAGGCTTTTCAGATGGGCTCATTTCATGCTATCCCTGTTAGGCCTTGTAGATGTAAATGTGAGACGGGGTTTCTCCTCAAAAGGGCCGAATTAAGATCAGGCATGTGCTGTCCAGTGTTTCAACTTTGAACGCCGATGGTTGCTAGCCCAAAATATTGATGCCATGGCCCAGAAGGGCCTTGCAGTAATCAAGCCAGAATTAGGGCCGGAATTGCATTAGCCCTTAGTTAATTTTATTGGAAAACTTGGATCTAGATCTATAAACTTTTTAGATTATTTTTTACGGTGCAAATCTGCTGTAATCTACCGTGAGCAGACTTGAAGTCATCAGCACAATATCAATGGTAGATTACATGCAAGAGTAGATATTGATTGCACTGTAGATTGAAAAAAAGAGAGAAGAAAACTCGCATGCGGTTGAATGCACCGCTGGTCGACATGCCGCCCGTGCACGTCGCCCGAACGCGACTGCGTCGCTGACCAACTACGCTGCCGTGCACTGATGCCGACCCTGGGATGTGGCTGCCATAACCCGAGCTCTCGCAGCTGTGTCACCCCGAGCTGCCGCCGACCCCACAGTGTACCACCGTCGCTGCCTGCCTCCCGCATAGGGCATGGGCCGCCACAACGTAGCGCGTCATCGTCGATCAAGGAAGCACCGTCGCACGGCCCCAGGCGAAGCACCACCACTGCCCCTCGCACGGGCCATTGCCGTGATACGCGCCGCCACTCCTCCACTCCAATCCCTACATACCAATTGTCAGCCCGAAGATGTGCTACGCTACCCCCGCATGGCCTCCACGCTGCGCATGGGTCCTCGCATAGCCTCCACGCCGGGCTGCGCCACCCGAGCCACTGATGCCCAGCCACCTACCGCTCCACGGACGCCGACCCTTTCCCACGCACATGCCGCCATGAAGTGAATAGGGGTAGAAAAAACTCTAACCCTCACTCTTGAATCGGTCATGAGAAATCTGGTCCATCCAATCGGCCATGTACCGTCCGACGATCGACCTTAGAGATTCGGACCAGTCCGATCGATCATAGAAAATTTGAATTGTCCGATCGGTCACAAGAAGTTTGGTCCAGTCCGATCGGTAAAAAGAAGGTTGAACCATCCGATCGACCATGGACCGTCCAATCGGCCACGGGAAGTTCAGACCATTCTGATTGATCAAAAGGAATTTGGACCGTTGATCGGACATGGACCGTTCGATCGGCCTCGAGAAGTTCAGACCGTCGATCGGTCCTCTGCCCTTTGATCCAACTGAATATGGGTCAAGGATAGTGGGCAAAAGAAAAAAAAACTGGGTCGAGCGAGGGTGCTCGGATTTTGCATAAAGTCCCTCAAAAAAATAAAAAAATTACATGAAAATTTTTCTCAGATTTGGAAATTAGCAAAGAGGTCCTCAAAAATTATAGAATTAATTGAAAATACATATTCTAACATAAAAAGGTCTTGAAAATTCAAATTCTAAGTTGTGTTTCGCATCTGAAGCTTGTTTAGACTATTGTTATTATTTTCTATGCTTTTCTGTATTTACTTATAGTTTTTGATTAATAGTGATTATTTAAATTGCTTTTAATGACTAAAATTAACAGTAAAATTATAGAAAATACATAGAAATTCTAAAATATCATGAGAATTAACTATCATGAAGACGACTACAAAGAGATACTAAATTGATCGATATCATGCAGGTCACAGAGGCTCAAGATGAAGTTCTTTGCAAGAACTTTATCGCATAACCACCTAAGAGCTTCGCTGGCCGTGATGTCAACACTGAAAGCTACAAGGTGCGAAAGCCTATAATGAAAAAATGAGATAGAAGGGCAAAGCCATAGCCTTGAAAGATAAATTAAATGCTTTACCAGAAAACAAAATTGGCAAACCAAACCAAAGCAAGAACATGCAAGCCCCAACTCGAATTTTCTTCTTAACAGCTGATCTCAACAGCAAACATCACGCCCCATCAAATCCACACATCCATCAATTCTAGGCTTTGCCATCACCAAATCTCCAATTAGCCCTAATCACTTTGCTCTCCAAAAAGCACACGACTTCATCTAACCATATCCGGCCGCCACCTATTTTTATATCACAGCCAAGGCCAGATCCCCTATCCAGCCGCCACCTCCACTTTTATTAGTCTCCAAACCTCACATCATCTATAGCAGCCAGTCGCAAAAAATACCAACACATACCAGCCGCCGCATAGACACGAAGTCCAACTCTAAATCCTCAATCCCAATACAATTTTTTCAACCGCACCTTTTTATCTTAACCAGAATTTTGGCACAAAACTTTTTAAGAGATCCAAAACCCGTCCTAATTCATTACTCGTCGAAGTCTTCAGAACCGCGCTTACATCATCCATTTTCGATCTTCACATGCCTAAACATAGGCCCAACAATCTCGTGATATCCTCGATCGCCTAAACCTCAGATCTCGCCATCCTAGTTCTGATCCACCTCGTTATCTACCATAATTGCCTTCATACTTAACCTGCATATACAAAGATCAAAGAATATTTTTTTTCAGCATAAGTTCTCTTCAACTTGATCAACATTAGTCTACACACACGCGACACACCTCGCATAGCAACGCTAAGCAATGTTATTAATTATTTATCATCACAAATATTTTAAATCTTGCCACATGGTCCAACAAGGAGATGCGGAGCTACTATAGCTGAGCAGGTGCTTGTCTTGTGCAGTAGGTCTATAGAGGAGGTTGTTTTTGAAAAAACGGACGTTCGGAGTCTAAATTTGAAAAAAATATATATGTAAGTGATATTTTCATACTAGATTATGATTTTTTAGGACCTTTTATAAGAAAAATTACTACGATGGAATTTGGAACAAATGATTGATCCCCATCGATTCGTTTGAAATTCAATATGGAAGGGGCTATTCCAAGAATAGTACAGCTCCAAACGGCTTCAATTTTTGGGTTTTTTTGCTTTTAGCTTATTTTAAATAGAAGCTAGTTGGAACACTTCGGTTTCTAATATTAGCTTATTTTAATTTTTTTTGGGGTTTTTTGTCTTTTTCTCTTATTCATTTGTATTGTCCGTGACAATATAACGGGTTTTCAAGTTTCTTTTAGTTGAATGACTCAAGAAAAACTAACAGCCACTATAATGCAATTTTAGCCAAAAGCTAATAGCCAAAACTAGAAGCTTAAGCCTAAACTAGAAGCTTAAGTCCTTCGGAGTGGGTAGAAGCCATGGCCAATATTTGGTGGGTTCTTTTTTATTGTGATTGATGATTTTTGATCTTAGTATGAATGTTTGCATAAATAAATTAAATATCGGTAAATTGATAAGTCGCTTTAAAAATATAATAAAGAAGCTATCTGTTTGTTCCCCATAAGGCATAAGCTGAACGGCTTAGACACGGTATGGCACCAATTGCTTCGGCTGAGACACAGCAAGCTTACACTGAATGACTGAGAGCTACCCTAGTGACGAGAAAACTCCAGGTCGTTGCACATCATTCGTTGATAAATGCAAGACGGTCACGGACAATGACGAGCACTTGAAAACAACTCTTTCGATCAGAGTCGCACCGTTTTCAACTGGACAAAAATAAACTAGTTGAGGGCGTTCTCACCGACGAGAAATGTCGAGCACGAGCAAAGAAAAACGGAGAAGGTAAAGATAATTTTACTACGTGCTGTCCATTCTCTGGAAGCAAAGCAACCGTTGTTCGTGTGTCATTCACCATCAGATCATGTGAAATCCGTCACTTCCAGAACTATGGACGCATAATACAACGCTTAACGTCCAAGCAAATAAAAAGTCATCTCCAAGTCGTCACGCCATCACAGTAATGATCGGCTAGCATTTCATATGACGCGTCATGTGGAAAAATTACGGAGAGTTACATTAATTACTCACAGATATCGTAGATTAATTACACAGCAAGAAGAGGGGGAAAAGGAGAAGTAGTAGTGGAATCTATGGACGTCGAGAAGCTAAATTAATAAACTATACAGTGGCGCGCAGCGCGTATGGCGTGCATTCACACTTGGCGCGCGAAGGCCTCGCTCCCCGCCTTGATGGCGCCAAACCCGCCGGCGCGCGCGGCCAAGCCGTCCACCGCGGCGCCGCGCCTCCTCGGCGCTGGCGGCTTCAGCGCGCATGCGGCGTCCGCGACGAACTCGCACGGTGCGTCCTCGGCGATGGTCCCCATCGCCGCGCCCTTCTTCCGCGCAGGGACGGCCGGCGCCAGCTGGCTAAGGGGCGCGGAGCCCTTCTTCACCGCCCCGACGTCCGCCGGCTCGGCCGCGACGCGGCGCTGCTTCGACGCAGCGCGGACGAGGTCTTCGGCGCGGTCGGAGCTCACCCGGAGGTGCATGGTCGTGGCCGACGACCTGCCGAAGCCGCGGCCGACCACGATCGCATCCATGGGCACGCGGCGCGCGCACGCGGACATGCCGCGCACGTAGAGGTCGCACGCCCGCGACAGCGCGCGCACCGGCGCGCCGAGGCACCCGCCCATCCTGCTCTTTCTGCCGCCCTTCTTCATTTGCTGCGTGGAATTGGCTTCCGAGAGAGAGAGAAATGCTAACACTACAAGCTAGTGGTATGAGGCGCGAGGAGGCTTGCATGCTTTTATAGAGCGAAGTCAACGGATGGCCACGTCGGCGCGTGTGGGGCAGGGCCGGCGGGGGGTGGCGGCGATGAGTGCAATGATGGCTCTCTTCGTGGTGTTTCCACCTGGTTTTGAATAGTAGTGATTTGCTTCGTTAATCAGTGGGGTCAGCGGTTTTTAGTGCCGGCGACGGAGGGAAACGGTCAGAATCTGCGCGTATTCTGTTGGGATCCGATGGATTTGTCCACGGTTTTGCGATTGGATTGGGCTCCAAGTTTGAGCTGGCCAACTCTCCCGCGCTGCGTCTGATGATCCATTGGTGCCTGGAGGCGCGCCTATGTCAGCCGAACTCGACATCTTACCTTTTTTTTTTCAGAAGAGCGGCAGAAGAATAACTTGTGATGATATCTTAAGCTAGCCGTCGCCGTTGCTTGTTTCAAAGCGACACTACTCAACCATTGGTGTTGTGGCATTGGGCCACAACGGTAGGAAGATTCTATCCTTTATTTCTTGGGAATATGGAATTAAGAGAGGCGGAGAGAGACAATAGTGAGAAGAAGAGGGCTAGTGAGGAAATAGTGTGCATTGGTGTTGTGGCATTGGGCCCTACAAATAGCGTGGTAGATATTTCCTTCCTTCCCGATGGATGTTTTAGCCAATGTTTTATTGTTGAATTACGTGCTTAAGCAATATCTTAATACATTTCTCTCTCTTCTTTAATTCCCTCACCACTGGGGTGATCGTTTCAGCTTTTTTTCAGCTTCAGCTTCTAGCTTCAGCTTTTTTTCACTATTCAGTAATTTGTCTTTTTCTGAATTTTTTTAAATTTTTTGAGCTTTGTTGCATTTTTCTTTTTTTCCCATGTTCCTTTGCATTGTCCGTAATGTGCTAACATATTTTTTCTATTTTTACATTTTTTTTAAATTTAATTATACCCAAAAAGCTAAATCAGCTACAGTAAAAAAAGCCAGCTACAGTAAAATTTCAGCCAAAAGCCATCGCTAAAACGATCACCCCCTAATACTAGTTGGCATCTTAACTAATGCTATGAACATTGCTGCCTTGGACCCATTGGAAGTGCTCTAACAAAAGTTAAGGGTCTGTTTGGATCTCTAAATTGAATGGGGTTTGTGGAATTGGAGTTCCAATTTAATTTCGAGCATAAATAAAATTGAGCTACAATTCAAATTTTGTTGTTTGGATGCCTAAGAAATTGTAGTATAGAAATTGTCGATGATCGGGACCTAGTGTCCCCTATCGAACTTACGGGAAAATAAAATATGAGAGCATGATCAAATAGAGGATTTATTGTCGCGGATAGAAAAAATATTACAAGAATGAATTCTGATTAGAATAAAATTCAACCGAGATGATATTGTAGTTAGGTTGTCCTTTCAGGGCACGCAAGCTTTCCTATTTATGCCCACCTAAGGTTGGCAGTTCATACTACTACAGACACCTCTTGCCTTCATACACAAGTCTTCGTTAAGTCTTGAACTATTTTGTTCTTTAGTCAACCATCATGTCCTTACTCAACCATCATAAGTTACCAAATGTGCCAATAACCGCTCTCACGTTAATCACATGGGAAACTGCTATGTCTTCCGACCAGTTTAGTTGGTCGAGGTTTTATAAAACCATATGACTGGTCGTCATTACCTAAGGCTGGTTATCCCTTGGTCTTAATTGGTCATCATTTATTTCTAACTAGTTTGTTGCTAAAGGGAATAACTAGTTTGTTGCTAAAGGGAATAAGTCCTAATTAAATCATGGTCATAGACATAACTGTTATGTTCAATAGGCCCTAATACATGGGCCTACTTTTCAGAGAGACTTTGACTATAAAATGTTGATTTGTTCAAGAATCCTCGTCAAAAATGTAACACAAGTAATTTCCAAGGAAATTTAACTTGGAAATAGATTCGAGGCTAGCACAACATCCTCTTTGGGATGCCATGTGCAGTGTCACCGGTGCTACAGCTCATCGGCCGGAAAGCCAGGCTAGCCGACGATAAGAGAGATGAAGTAGCAGAAGAGGCAAAGGCAGATATGAATGTTGCAATAGTCTGGAGAGGAAGAAGGAGAAGCTGCTAATGACCACGGGGGTCCTTGGATGGTTGGGTCGCCTAGGCGCCGGAGTCTTGTGTAGCCCTTGGGTGGTTGGAGGTGGAGGAAGGAGAAGTGCTACATTGGATGGCTTGCTGATGTGGTGGCCAGACCGCCGGAGTCTCATCGGAGGGAGGAAAGAACAATAGGTGAAGAAGATGAAGGGGGCAAAGCCCTGACTCGAGACTCTAGCGATTAAGCAAAACGATTCGATTCCACACATTTTAGAGGGGCTCAAGTCTAGATTGGTCCACCCCTCGTCTTAGTTATCCAACGATTCGGTGGAATTAGGTCCAATTCAAATTCAAAACCACAAAGATACACCCAAACAGCCTTGGGTTCGAAATTCTAATTCTAATTTCGCAATTCTATATCCAATTCCACAATCCAAAAGCTACCTAAGGAATCCTTGCACAACATTACAAGATTGCCTTATAAATGTCGAACCGCCCAGCACCCATCTACACAAGATGCAATCCTTGAACCTATCCTATTTTGGCCCTAGGGGTGCTTTTTTCCAGATCTAGACTCCTACCGCGTGGAATTGAAAATCTAGCCTCCTAACCGCGTCAGAATCTCATGCGGTACACAACCACATTAGGAGGTGCTGCCATACCTGAGCACGATAGAGACCTACTGCGGTACCCAAGCGAGGTAGAAACGCAACAGGAGGTCGAGCACAGCAAAAGATGCCCGTGCGCATGTTGGGAGCTGATTTGAGAACCTGCCGTGCTACCCGAGCGTGGTAAGGACCTTTTGCCGTTGTGTGCCACGGCAAAAAGGTGGAGACACAGTGGAGGCAACCTACTGTGATTCTGCAGCATGATAGGTGACACACATCACTATCGCTGCTACTGCGATCTAGAATCAGGCTAGATTTACAAATACTGCGTGATAACTAAACTTAAAAAAACGTAGCAAGGAGCCAAATATGCGATGAGTTCCGCAACACATGATTGGCCCGCTACACATGTTTCTCCATCATTAACATGAAAAACCAAAACAAACACAGCCTAATCGAAGACAACACTAGGCTATAGAGAGCTCCACGTAGCCCTTGCGCAGGCCACGTAACTACCTGGTCCTGTAGGTCATCCTTCTCCAGAGAGAACTTTATTAGGATCCATTCATATTAATTTTTAGTTTTAATTTATAAATAGTAATAGCTTATAAAAGATATATTTATATATAATTTGGTTGATATAAAAAAGTTATTATATTATATACTACAATTAATTAGTAGATTCTATCTTTAAAATACTATATTTAAATCTTAAAAATACTATATTTAAAGTTTAAATACTGTATAAAAATTATTTACTATAAAAAAGTTTTTATAAGAAGCCCATTTAAACAGCACTACATTATCAAAATTTTCACTCTAAAAATATAAGGCCGTAGAGTTGAATTCCGTTTCCTCTCCTCTCCCTCGCAAAAGGAAACAGCAAAGAATCCGGTGGAATTGATAGGAGAGAAGGGGAGCGAGCAGCAATGGCCGCCGCTCGAGCTCTATGGCGATTCCTCGCGCTCCAGATCGCGCTGTTCCTCGCGATCGGCACGTCGCGCGGCCTCGTGAGGCCGGAGGCGGCGCCCAGGCCGCCCGTCCCCAAGGCCATCTCCGTGAGTTTCCCTCCGATTCTCTCGTGCTACGGCTTGATTCTGATCTAATCTGATCGGCCGCGGGTGCGACGAATCGAATGTAACGTACGCGATGCTGGTTGCTTGGTCTGTGCTGCAGGACCTGAGGGACGCGATCGTGAAGGGGCTGGGGTTCCAGTCGGAGGAGCTCAAGGTGTCCGGGTTCGACGTGCGGGACGCGCTGGTGGGGCAGGCGGTGGCGTACGAGTTCGACATCGAGGTCGGTCGGAAGGTCGTGCCGGTGCGCCTGCTCGAGGATTTCAACCGCTGGGACTTCGTCGACCTGCCCATCTTCCGCTCCCAGGCCGACGCCGACCACACGGCTCTCGCCGAGATCCGGAGGGGCGGGGGCCGGAGGGGGGCCGCCGAGCCGACCCTGCCACCGTTCCAGCTCGCCGGCCCCATGGAGCTCTGGATCCAGGATGGCGACGACGTCAGGCTCGCCTTGCCGGTAAGAGGGAAAGGCTATTTCTCGGTACTCATGGATGAATTGAAGTAAATGCTTTTGTTCTGTTCAGACATAGTGGATGGTTGGTTGTGAATTGTAATCTATTTTACTCGACTTGGATCTGAATATCTAGAGAGCCCAGATTATCCTTGCTTTCCTGTTTAGCTCAGGCCGCTCAGGCATGAAAATTCAAATCGAGAATGGGTTCTGGAGACACTAGTGAAAAATATTGTATCTTTTGTTTATCTCAGACATTAAATGGGAATATAGTATCAGGAAGTTGAGGTAAATATTATTTTTTTCTTAGTCTGGACTCTGGAACATCAGGACGTAGCTAAGGTAAAGGACTCAGGAATCAGAGCTTAAAAACTGCATTTCGTTTCCCTTGGCAAAAATCAAAACAGAGCTAAAATTACATCTTTCTTCGCCTCAACGTCAAATATGGCTGCGGTCAGGTGATAGAGATTGTAGAACAGAACTTCATTAGGTCTGTGATGTCATTTCGACAATAAAGCAAAGTAGGAGTGGTCACATGATGCTGCTCTGAGCTGTTCTGGACAATCGTGTCATCTCTGCCCAATTAAAATTAGTTTGATGAAAATGATGGGAATGCATCATTAGATCACTGTGATAATTCGTTTGGCACCATAGACTGAAGTCTGAACTTTATGGGCTGCAGATTTTCAAGTCACACAACTAAATAGTGAAGCTAGCACGAGGGCATTTACTTATGCATAACAAGCAATGATTGTACATGTGTCTTCAGAAAAGAATGAATTGAAGTGAGCTTATGTGTTTATAAATTGTAGCTGTACTAGTAGAAGTTTAGAACCCTTTGTCCATTAAATGCAAGTTTGTTCCTGAATTCTCAGATGAATACGGGGGCTTTCTTCCCAGCTCAGTTGTGAGCTACTGCTTTGCATTAGCAGAATGAACAACACCCTGTTATGGGACTCAACTGCTTCATTGTGCTTTCTGCACAGCAATCATGTTTAATAGAGCTGTAGAGTACATCTCACTCTGCTCAGGTGCTCTGGTTCATACTTAGCTGTAGTAAACTGGTCCACCATAGCTTGAACACTGAATATTAGCAACGCTAGATTTTTTTGCTCAGGTAAGTTAACCCATAAACTTAGCATTATTTTGCTAGAGATAGTTTATCTGTTTAGGTAATTTCTAAAGGATAACTCAAAAGCTGGAAGTACGAATTTCTGTATGCATGCTAGAGAGCTAACACCCGCTGCTGCAGTGCTGCCTGACATTCATATTAGGTTGGTCATTTCGATACCATACCTTGATTTAGCTATAGGAAAATTCATCCTACCAAAGAAATTATTATATATGTGGCATACATGCCGACCATTGTGGTGCAGCCTGTTGATAAATATTCTTACTGGGGGTGAACTACTTTACACATGTGTTAATGTGAATTTTCACCATGATATATATGAAATGCTAATGCTTGTTTTCTTTACAGCATGATGTGGAGGCTGGAACCCTGAAGAAAGTTGTTCTCTCTGATGGTGCGGTGGTTACAGTGAAGGGTGCCAGGGCTGTGAGCCTCCGGCTGCCACTTGAACTACCACTTCCTCTCAACCGTACCACTTACAAGGGCCGCCTATCTAGCCTGCTATCCATTGCGCAAGCCTTACGTGGTGCAGCCCGGTCTAATCAGAAACCTCTGCTCTCCCTTCGTATAGAGGGTCCAACCTCCCTATGCTCTACTCCTTCCATGTCTCCCAATGACAAGCTCAAGCTCAAACGGTTGGCCCCTGGCCAAGTGGAGCTCTCCTCACGCGCGATCCCTGCTGTCACTGATGACGAGGATGAATCACACAGCACTGGATTGTGGCCCCTTTTGTCACTGAATGTATCAGATGGCAGTCTGCAGGGGTTCGAGGAGCTGTTGGCCTCGGTCCTCGGAAAGAAGGCAGGCGAGAAGGGGACCTTCAAGTTGTTGAAGGCACAAGCCTCGGCACAGACATATGTCAAGATGGGGTTCGCAGTGGAGAAGAGAATTGCTGATGGAGAGGTGAACTGGTCTAACTTCCCTGAGTGGAAGACGAAGCCCAAGAAGTTGAGGGCACACTATGAGGTTCTTGCTCGTGTCGAGGGCGGCCAGGCGATTCCCGAAAGGATTGCCCAGGTGCAGCCTTTCCAGGCCGACGAGGCCATGTCTGAGAGTGTGCTCACCGGGAACATCTCGAGGTCGAAGATGGAGGAGGTTCATCCGCCGCCGGTTTACTTCACTCTTTGAGAGCTGGTGGAGCTGGACGCTCTTTTTCAGACCTCTACTCGGATGGTTGATTATGGTAGCTGGAGATGACTAAAGGAGAGACAAAAGTTTTCTGTCTATTGTTACTGACCGCATTAACATGAAAATTGTTGTATGTTACACCGGCTAGCTTTGTAAATTTACCAATTTGAATAATGAGCCTCTTACAGAAGAATGCAGCAACAAGCAAGTGTATATCTTTTGAAAGCAAGAGCGCTTAGTTCCTAGTTTGTGCAAATCTTGCGATCTCTATCATTCTGCGTTCTCTATGAATTGGATTGCAAATTCCATTGAATTGGATGAGATGGCCACCGTGAACTGTGGCGACGGCATCCGTGTTGCACTGTTGCTGGTGATGGAGTTCGCCGCCGGTGGCCGGTGATGCACACAATGGCGGACCCAGGATTTTACCAAAGGGTATGTCGCACCAAAATTTTCATATGTAATTCGGTAAAATCATTTGCCAATTCGGTAAATAATTGTAAAATTTGCACCGTAATTCGGTATACATGCACTAAATAATATGATAAGTCTTAAATTCAAGGATTAAGTTGAAAATTTGCACAAATTACAATATAAATAGTTCAAACACCATACTAATAGTCTCAAATATATATAAAAGAGACTTACAATACTACTTGTCTGACTTTTTTGGCATACGTTTTCTAAAGGACTAGTCTAAAAGTTGGTGATAACTTTAAAAACGAGTCAAGCAAAGCAACAAAGTGGTACGGAAGCCGCATTACTAATTCAAGAACACCACTGTAGTGTTTAATTTGTGGACACGCATAAGGAAGAAAGCACAAAATGAAATTGAGAGCCACTAAAAATGAAAAGATTCGCAAAGTTGCAACCTATCCTACACATCCATGGGGTACACCGAAAATCCGTTATACTATATAATAAGAATAACTGTCTAAACTGTCATTCCATCTAATCATTTCCAGATGGAAAAAAAAAGAGAAAATGTAGAACAAGAATGAAGAAAAAAAAAGTACAGAAGCGCTTGTGAAATTCGCAAGGAGAACAAGAAAACTGACCTTAGTCATTCCAAGTGTCAGGCTGTCAGCAATCAAGCATAACGGGAACCACAAGAATTCTACCAAATATTATCAAAGAAAAATAAACCTATGAAAAGAGTGGTAAAAGGTATGAAATCGATGACTCAAACGAGTGATGGCTATCTACCTTTAACTAACCATGAAAGGATCACAATAGACTGACGACAGCAATCTTGTGAGAGAAACAACTAAAAGAAACATGTACCGCCGAACCAGGTACACAAGTCCACCAACGAGACTTATCAATGGAAGGTTTCAAATTCAAGAGCACAGCATGATTAAGATGATAACAGTTTTAAAGAAAGTAAAAGTAATAAACTGTCACTACCATCCAACAAGACTTAGCTTGCATCATCTCAAACAACTTTTATATGCCAAGCAATGTAAAAGACGATGCTGCAGGACCAACACGAGTACAGAACGAGAAGCACAACTCCGCATGTAATTAATTTAATTAAACTATCAAAGTGTTAGTTCACGACAATTGCAGGATATCATCAACCACATGGTGACAAAGAAAAATACAGATTACTACCAAGCAAAGGCGCTGCAAATGAGGACATAACATCTCCATACTTTAGGGCTCAGGCCTTTCACGTTGCAAGTACCACTAGTCAATACATGCCAAACGCCAGCACACTAATACACACGCAAGCGGTGTACTATGTATCCAAGAAACATAAACACAGTGCTGTGTAAGACGCTTAAGTCTAAACCACAAGAAATCAACAAGGGGAAACAATATACTAGATTGTTTTGGTCTGTGTACAGTTACCTGCTGGGGAGCATTGTGGCCGGCGGGGGCGCGGAAGACGTCGGCGTCGAGCAGTGGCAGAGCGCCGCGCCTGGTGGACGACGGACGACGGGGCTGCGTCTGGAAGGTGACAAGCCGGCGGCTGGGCGGAGTGGCTGGGACCAGGTGAAGCGGCCTGGCGGAGCGGCTGGCGGCTGGGCGGAGTTGAAGTCGGCGCCGTCGAAGGTGTTGTAGAAGCCGACGAATGGGAGGGGGGGCCGCGCCTCGTCATCGCGGCCTCTTCGGAGGAGGAAGAGCGCGCGTGCCCCGGTGCCCACAGCCCACGACAAATCCGATGAGTCGACGACATCTTCAGTTCGACAGGCGAACAAACTTGTGTGCAGCAGGCGAACCGTTCAGCTGGGCGGTACAACTTCCGAGCGCAGGCTGCGCAGCTCTACTTCAACGAGC
Source organism: Melocanna baccifera (assembly GCA_036346265.1). NCBI lineage: Eukaryota > Viridiplantae > Streptophyta > Magnoliopsida > Poales > Poaceae > Melocanna > Melocanna baccifera. The sequence continues at coordinate 37,632,745 of CM070677.1, forward strand.
TCGAAGAGCGTCGACCCGGCCGTGGCTGACTGACTGGGCCCAGCCCCCAGGGTATGCCGTGGCCCACCCGGCATACCCTGTGGGTCCGCCTCTGGATGCACACCGCGACGGGCACGTCGCCTCGCATGGGTATTGCAAAGCTTGGCTCTAGGGTTGTAAACAAGTCGAGATCGAGCGAGCCTGACCTTCCAGGCTCAAACTCGATAGAAACTCGAACCGAACTCAAGTTGGGATCCGAGTTTGAATCTGGACTCGAGTTCGACTCAGCTGAAACTTGAGTAGGCTCAAGCTCAGCTCGTTGAAACTCGATAATAATTAAAATAATTTATTATACACTAATTTTCAATAATAAGAAAATTTTGAGTTCGAGCCCGTCTTGAGTAAACTCGATAACGGTCAAAATAATTAAAATATGCACTAATTTTCAATAATAAAAAAGCTCGAGTTCAAGTTCATCTCAGACAAGTTTGATAAGAGTTAATATGTATCACTGTTTAAGCTCGAAATAGAGACTCGTGAATTATTCGAACTCAACTTGGTGCTCATGAGTTTAAGATTAAGCTCGAGTTCGATTAGTTTAAAACTAACTCAAGTCAAGTTTAAATTAAATCTAAAATAAAAAGTAGCTTGTGAGCCTCTTGTATAACTTCGCAAGCGCGATGCAAATATTCCTGTTGTAGGGTGCGAATATTCCAACGGCTGCTCGAAGCCTCTAGGACCCGGTCCCGGTGCACGCAACGCAAGCTCGCAAGAGGCGGCGGGGGAGAGGAAGGGGCGGGGAGGAGGGGTGGCGATGGAAGGCCGAGGAGGCGCGCGGGGGGCGAGAGAGGTGGGGAGAGGAAGGGGCGGGGAGGAGGGTGGCGGGGAGGAGGGCGCGGCGGGGCGGCGCGCGGGAGAGGCGGTGGGGGTGGGGGGCGGGGAGGGGGACGGGGGTGGGGGAGCGCCCGGGAGGACCGGAGGACGGGAAGATAGTATCTGCGGACAGAGACAGCGCGCGGACGACCTCGGATAGGTATTCGGGTTTGATTCGGATAGTATCCGAATAACCGAATACCGAAGCTATTCGGTCGGATAACAGTTAAACCGAATTCGCTATCGAATCCGAATACAAAAATCCGAATCCGAATCCGACCGGATATCAAAACGGTTTACCGAATTCGCTACCAACCGAATTCGATACCAGATCGGTCGGAAAAAATCCGACCCGTTTGCACCCTTAATCTCTGCGTTGCTCCTCCGCTTGTCAAAACTATCTTGTAATCCCAGGCTAAAGAGAGGGAAACGTGTCCTGCATGTGCCTGTATTCTTCCCGTGTCCTGTCTCTTGATGATAATGATCAATGGTGGGACCGCCGTAATGTGATGCAAAGAGGCCAGCATGTACTTTTTTTCGTTATCAAAGAAAATTTTGAGTGATAAAAATGTGTTACATTCGCTCATCAAGAAGGTACCAGTTCCAATACCAATAATGTAGATAGAGAAGGTTACCAAAAACATGTACGTGCGGCACGTATCGGCCCGGACGATATGTCCGATTGGTACCGCTTGACTGCCATTGTGGTACCTGTCCGTGCGGATTTGGCACGGTTATCTCATTGCGTGGCTGGCGGATGCCGACAGTATCTATCATGTCCATTTCGGCTTCGGTTTGTTAAGCTTTAACTTATTTTTTATTATTTTAAAATTTCGTTTTTTTAATTTTTTAGTTTTTTAAGCTTATTGTTTTTTCTTGTGTTTGTTTGCATTATCCTTAATGGTTTAATATGTCTTTTATTTTTAAATATTGATAAATTTAATTATGTAAAATAAACTATTATTACCTATAGTATAAAGTAAACTAGTTATAATAAAATTTTAGTCATAAATCAGCTTATTAAGCTAAACTAAGCACCGGCCATTGTTGTATTTAATTTGTAAAGAATGATGTCCTCCTCTTTGGAGTTGAACGCATAAGTAGCCACCTTCTCACTCGTTTTTACGAAAATATCATCCCCTCACACAAATTGTTAAAGATAGCCCCCTTCACACCGTGGGACATGTGAGAGACGTGTCCTAATGGGTACCGATTGCATTAGATGCGCGGTGGTACCTACTCTACTTGCCCCTAACAGCCCTTGTGTCATGCTCCTCTACCGTGCGTGGCCTATCGTGGTCCGCACTCGTTTGTCGTCTACCGCTTTAGAGGTGGACACCCCTCGCCTGTCACTGCTACTGAGAAAACTAAAAATGCAAATTTGAGGGTGAAAGATTATAATTAAAAAAATTATGCTACAGTGCTATATAAACATTGCACTCTTTTCTTTGCTGGCTGCAGTGTCTGCCTATGTCATCGTTGTGCCTCCTACGTGGCCGTGGTATCTCAAGAGGTCACTCAGTTAAGTTAAAATATAATGTTTTATATCTGAAATTGCACCGTAGTGGATTGAAATTACGCTGCAGCTGACGGTAGTTTATTTGACATAATTAATTTTAAAAAAATCTAAAAAAAGGTTAATCTATCATATATAATGTAAACGAATGCGAGAAGAAAGAACTGATAAAAAAGCTCAAAAAATATCAAAAACAGATAAAAATTATAAATATCAAAAATAAAATAAAAGTCAGAAGCTAAGTCCAAATAAGCAAGCCCAATTCTCATCTCAAGCTGAGATTTTAATGGCGTTGTATCCTCCTATACTTTCCCATTTTAGAAGTCAAAGCTGAAAGGTCTTCATGGTGATAATTAATAAATGTTGGTTTCAAAATAAAAAAGATAATTAATATGTGTCTCGTACTCTCGTGTATGAGGCATTCAGAATAGCGTTGGCTTATGACTTTTTTTACTGTATCTGGCTTGTTTTTTACTGTATCTGAGTTAGTTTATTTGACATAATTAAATTTTAAAAAATTTAAAAATAGAAAAAACATGTTAACCCATCACGATCAATGTAAAAGAATATGAGAAAAAAGAAAAGAAAAAACATAAAAAATCTTTAAAAACCAAATAAAGATGAAATTATTAAATAGTGAAAAAACATAAAAGTTAAAAATAAAAGCTGATTTTAAGTTAAAATGACTGGGATTAAAGTAGGTTACAACTGCTGACCTCGCATGCTGAGCACAGCTCCGGATATTAGTCACTCTCGATGCTTTGTCAACAGATCAAGAAACATTGATGCCTCGACCCCTAACTATGTAGCGCAGACGGCAAAAAAGAATTACACAAAGCAACTTTTGTTGGAATTGCTTATCCCGGTATAAGAAGAGAAACCTGTGTGCACCGTTAATTTTAGAAGGCTACTCAGTTAAATTAAAATTTAATGATTTATAGCTGAAATTGTACTATAACTGTCTAAAATTACACTATAGTTGACGGTGTCTTATTTAACGTAATTAATTTTTTAAAAAATCTAAAAAAACAGATTAGCCAATCATGTATATTGTAAACAAATATAGAAAAAGAACCGGTAAAAAACTCAAAAAATACTAAAAAGTTAAAAAAAATAAATTAAAAACTAGAAACTCAAATTTAAATGAGCGGGATGTACATTAAGGTGATTGTGTCCATCATTGTTTGGCAAACGTAAAATACAGTTGGAATCTGTTGCTGTCAGCCCCCATCAATATTTTGGAGTTGGGAAGTCCTGGTCAACGAGTTCAGGAACTTTCCCAGCGATTATGGAGTATTTCCAAAATCTCGTCAGGTACGAACACAGACAGTAGGTCAAGCAATCCCCATCTATATGGCTGTAGGCCTGTAGCTCTTGAAGCTATCTCCTCCTGATGTTTAATTTGCGCCCATAAATCTAGCTCGCAGAAGAAGCTCTAGATACAAGAGTCATGATACTACAAGGGCGTTAGTTTTTCTGATGATTTTTAGTTATAATTTATAGTTTTAATTAAAAAATAAATAGTAGTAGTTAAAAAAAGTAATTTTAAGAAAGAGAGCATAAACGGTAAAAAAAGTGAAAAAGAGATATGTGTATGTGATGGAAGCGAGAGTAGTATAACATGACGTACCTATGATACTCTGACTTATCTTTGGAGTAAGATGATAGTAAAAGTAGTGTAAGAGTCGTATTTGTATTAATTTTTAATTTTTTAAATAAAAATAAAAGTAGAAATTAATACGAATAGAGTTACGTCGACCATCAACTCAGTATTCAGAAGCGATACAGGCGCGCGGAGAGTAAATCACTTTTGAGTTCTGATTGAGATCTAGGAGGAGCCGGGGGGGCACACGGGGTTCCTGGCGCAGAGGATGGCTGGCGGCTGACGTGGCGTAACGGCGTAAGCGAGGCCTACCACCGGGCGCGTGACGCGCGCCTCCCGTCACCGCGCGACTTCACACGCCCCACCGCCCCTCCCTGATGTCATCCGGCCCGTCCCCGTTTGCTCCTAATTGTTCTCGCTTAAGCAAGAGGACCACGGATAAAATACTAACCGGCACCTGAATTGGATTATCTATGCATAAAAAAGGTGAAAATGACAAGCCTACTCCAGTAAGCAAGCGAGCAGCGAACGGCGGCTGGCATGCCAGGCAGGAAAGTCTTGGGTTGCGTGTGGTTTGCTTTGTACAAGTGTACGTGTACAGGACGTTCAAGAAAAAATTTTGTATGTGTTTGATTGAGTGTACGTGTATAGGATGTTCCAGAAAATATCTTGTATGTGTTTGGTTATTTGAATGGTACTATTTTATCCTGGATGGTAACATACAAATTTAAAGAATATTTTTTCCTAGATATTGAACCATTTTATTCACCGAAATCAACAAAACTATGTGATACCATTCCATCTCATCTCATCAACCAAACACACCCTTGTTTTTTTGTTGGTGGCACCTGATGGGCATTTTGAGAATTTTCTAAAATTCACGTAGAAAAAAATCTTTTCTTTGTGGAACCCATTAGTAAGAGAGAAAGTATAATGTATACATAGATACTCTAAAAGAGTACAGCCTGTAGCTCAGCATTACAAGTAAAAAATTAAAAAAAGTATAATGTATACATAGATACTCTAAGAAGCGTCATTGTCGCCGCCGCCGTTTAGATATAGATTGTTGAACGCGTGTGCCAATGGCACTATCTCACTTATGAGATTTGTTCTTCTCCTTTGATATTCTTTCAGAAAGACTAAAAGCAAACTCGAATGAAACAGTCAAGATAGGAATGGTTAATCCATCTCGTGTGAATATGGATAGCACCGGATATATTTCTTTATGCTCACGCCACCATTCTATGTTGAAGTCCTTTGCATGGTGAGGCACATGATTGCTGTCTAAAAAGACTGATAGTTCCCCCACGAACCCTGGTATAGATTGCTCCAACACTCGACGATATAGAGCTTTATCTTCCGAAGGATCCTAGTGCACCAAAGATTTTGCCCCCCCATATGTGTCTTCTTACCTATGATGGGTGCTAGTAGAGATCATTGCAAGTGAACTCCTTAAAACTTATACTCATACTTTTGATAAACTTTAGATAATTTATAATGAACAACTAAAAAATGGTTAGAATAATTTATCCCTATGGCCTCACCTATAAGTGAAAGAACATTAGTGAATTCTGCAATTTTATCTCTTAGATCTAGAATAAATGTAAATACGTATAAGTATGAAATCTCATTCCAATATTTTAAATATTTAATTTTCATAGCTCACACAGCCTCTCGTAATACTATGTCATTTTCATTAGCTTTCAAGTGAATCACAATTGTAAGAATATGATACACAATTAAAGGAGATGTTGGATAGTACACTTCGGGTAAAGCAACAATAGTTTCATAAAAAGAATTCTAAAAATGTTGGTAACTTCTCAACAACATACCAGTGCTACTCAGTCAATAGTGTATTGTCGATATGGTTGTGATAATGCGTGTGGATAAAAACAGAAAATATGAACTTATAGGGTAAAATGCTTTGTAGCATGAGATAAGTTGAGTTCCATTTTACCGGCATGTCCACACCAAACTTTCATGGATGTACATCCATTGCAATGAAGTAAGTCTTATATACTACAATTCGTTGTTTAGAATTATTTCCAAAAGAAAAATGCATCGTGAAAAGCTTAAAGATATGGATCCAATCTTTTTAAACCACATTTAACTATAAGATTAATAATATGATATGCTCATCGTTGATGTAGCAAGAAGGATTTGGCTTATGTACTAAATAACGGAGTAAGAATATCCTTTACCCTAGAGTTTTGCTACATCATTGTCTATTTATAAGACCAAAATCTTCTACAACTTTGATAATATATTTTGCTATATTCTCACCCGTATGTGTTACGTCAATTAGTTTAAAGTCTATTTTCTTTTTTTTAATACGTAGTCATCATTTACATAGTGAGTGATTACACTAAAAATAATCCTCCTTAGACCGATCACTCTATATGTTTGAGGTTAAGGCCACAAAAATTGTACATGTTGCAAAGTGTTTTTAATTTTATCATGACTATTATTGTAATATTTAATTAAATTTCTAGTCGTTGTATATTTAGAAATATAAGAAAATATAAAATTATGAGTAGTTCTAATGTACTTTTCGAACGCTTCTGACTCTCTAGAGTTAAAAGGAAGATCTTGCGCGTCAATTAAACAAATTAAAGATTCTCAAGCTACCTTAGGATTATAATCCTAGTTACATATCGTACTGTTGGGGTTATACTGCAGCTGTGTCTGCCACATGGCTATATCTTGTTTTTCTTTATATCTTTGGGCATGTCTGTGCAAGTGCCTAGTTCCACCCGAAGACTTTATAGACAATTCATGACAACATATTTTACAAACAACAAATCTTACTTGAGCTCTGGCCACATCTTGCTTCACAATCTTATCGAAATCTTGCCACACCTCTGACGTGTTGGGTCTAGACCTCTTTGCTCTAGTGCTTGGAGCCTGACGATGGTACAACCAAGATTTGCTTTGCCATTTTAGGTGAAGGCGGAGATGGAGTCATTTCATTGGATGAAAGATCTTCTGGATTAATTTCAAGTTCACTCGTAGAAAAATTATCAAAAATTTTCATAGAGAAATGTGAAAAACTTTAGAATATATATAGAAAATTACACTATTACCTATTTTATATCATAACAAAGAAAAGTAAGAACAACATAAATATATGAAAATTAGTATTGTTACATCTTTTTATTGATTGTAGCCTAATTTTGAATTTTTGGCAAATTTATTTGAATTTTGTCAAATTATCAAAAAAGTGTATCAAAATTTTCACAAGCAAATTCGGAGAAGAGATTACAGGTTTGAGTGTGGATAAATGAAGGGGTATGCTGCCTATTTATGAAAATTTTAAGTTTTTTTAAAGTTTTTTGTATTTTTAAACTCATAAACGGTCAAAAATTTTAAAAATCCGATCGTTAATTGTACTAAACGAGCCACGTTCATGCCAAACGGGCCGTGCCTACCGTGCCATGTTGGACCAATCATGTCATGCGATCATAATTTTGTGCCTAATGGATCATGCCCACTAGGCTACGTGTACTAACCGGGCCAACCGTGTCGTACTCTATGGTGCCTGTGCCATGCCGGCACGTTGTGCCTGGCTGTGCTTATAATAACGGGCTATGGGCCAGTCCGATAGGAACTACCAGTTGAGCGGGGCTATAATAACAGGCTGTGCCTATAATAACGGGCTATAGGCCAGTTGAGCGGGGCCTTAGCCAGTGGCCACCTGTGTTGGCTAGTGCTCACGGCGTATCCGTAGTCGGTGCTAATTCTGCGTCTCTGCTCACTTTAATTAGCAAGTTGCTGCAGTCGTGTATCATATCAACAAATCTTCAGTACCCTCTGGGTGCCCGCAATGATGCTGATGCTCACTCCAAATATCAACTTGGTGTTGTGATCTTGATGGTCTACAAACGTCTACTTCGCTTCATATGATTATGCTAACGCTTAGCGCACCTTTCACAGCGCGATGGCATTAATCTGTGACTTCTTTTTCCTCTTCTAGCCAAGACAGAACGTGATGGCATGAATTTCACACCGTAGGTGTCAAAGTCACCATAAGCAAGCATCCGTATTAAATGAAAACGGACTGGTGTCAAGACCTAGCTACTTCAATGAGATTCCAGCACTAGTTTCATCACGCCTTCACAGCTCCATTCATAAGTTTGGCAGCGTGACGACAACGGACTGGTGACGATTACATTGTTGACCCCAGGTTTTAAAGGAGAGCAATAGATGACGCTGGCAGTGTGGTTGGCTTAGGTTTTGGAGGTGGAGTGGCGCGATCAACGTTGGTAGCTCTAGCTGTGACTGCAATGCAACAAGGAGCCATGTCGAAAGGGGTGGACGTCGAGGCACATTAGCAAGCAAAGTTGACAACGGAGAGGTGATGGGTAGGGCTGGAAATGAGTTGAACTCGAGCGAGTCTGATCTCTCAAGCTTGAGTTTGGTAGAAGGTCGAGCTGAACTCGAGCAAACCTGAGTTAGGGTTTGAGCCTAGAGCTCGACTGACCCAAGCTCAAGTTCGGTCTGACCTCGGCTCGAATAAGTTCGATAATAGTTAAAATAATTTAATATACACTAATTTTTAATAATAAGAAAAACTCGAGCTTGGCTCGAGTAAGCTCGATAACAGTAAAAATTAATTCAATATATACTAATTTTCAACAATAGAAAAGTTTGAGTTTGAGCTCGGTTTGAGTAAACTCGATAAGAGTTAGTATGTATCTAGGGCTATAAGATAAGCTCAATCTTGCAAACTATTTGAGCTTGGCTCATTGAAACTCGTAAGCTCGGCTCGTTAGAGAGAGTCGAGCTTGAGCAGCTCGCGAGTTTTGAGCTTGGCTCATTGAAGCTCGTAAGTTTGGCTCATTTGGAGCTTGAGCCGAACTCGAATCAAGCCTAGAGAGAGTCGAGATTGAGTAGCTCGTGAGTTTTGAGCTTTTTTTATGTTCCTAAATAGGGGTGACGACAAAGGAGTGAATTAGAGGGAGTTAGGGTTACTATGGGTGGAGCTAGGGTCACTGTGGGTGGAGTTAGGGTTACCAAATTATAGAAATTTGCACTTTATTTAAAAAAGAAAATACCTAACACTAGCCTAGGAAGTAGGAACCCTTTGTACTATATCAATTTTTTTAGGGCATCAACACAATTCTAAGAAATCCCAAGCTCTAAAAAACGAATCCTCACCAAACTTCAGCACTTTACCTTACCCGCCGAAATCCAAGACTGATAGTAAAAAGAAATGAAAAGAAAATGATCGATGAAAAATCTTCCTTTGCAACCCGAAATAAACCTGATCGAACAAGGTGAAGGAAAGAAGTGAGGACAGAACGAATCCAGCAGTGCCCTTCGTCATCTCTATTCTTCCTCGTCGTGTTCTACAATCCACTCCTTTTCTCCTCGCCGAGCGCCCCCCTGCTTTCCACGCAACTGCCTCCCAAACACTTCTTCCACGATTCCATTTGACCCCACTGTTCTCCGCCACTACCAGGTCGTTGTTTCTTCCAATAATCTCTTCCACTCCCCTCTCTCGCCGTGCCCACTTCGAGATTTTAGCCGCCGCCCGCGAGAATTTTTTCTCCCTTCTGTTCGCTGCCAGCTTGTCGCGGCAGGCAGACTCCGAGATCCGATTCCCAAATCTGCAAGGCTCGCAAAAGCTGGGCGAAATTTACCGTGCGTTTAGGCCGGATTACGTAGGGGAGGCTGTGCCGACGCGGATCTGCGTGGAGCCAAACACAAGGGAGCCCGAATTGCGCAGCTCGGCCGGAAGAGGCCAAAAAGCTCCCGCCTTGGCCTCCGAAACCGCGTGCTTACATAGCCATTGTGATCCGGCACTAGGAGCTTGCACCTCGCGCTTGGCAGCCTCGTGGCGCAGCGGTAGCCATGGAGCCCTCGTCGTCCATCACCTTCGCGTCATCGTCGTCCTACATGTCCAATGGCTCCAGCCCCTGTTCCATCGCCCTGCCGCCCGGGGCGGCCGCGCCACAGCCGGCTCCGCTGCCCGGCGGCGGGGGATGGGGCGGGGGAGGCGGCGGAGGGAGCAGCAGCGTGGAGGTGGTGAGCCTGAATCGGCTCAGCAACAACCTCGAGCGGCTCCTCCTCGACTCTGACCTCGACTGCAGCGACGCCGACGTGGACGTGGCCGACGGCGGGCCGCCCGTCCCCGTCCACCGCTGCATCCTCGCCGCGCGCAGCACTTTCTTCTACGACCTCTTTGCCGCGAGCGGCCGTGGTGATGGGGCCACCCCCGCCGGCTCTGGCGGCGGGGAGCGTGCTGGGAGGCCGCGGTATAAGATGGAGGAGCTCGTCCCCGGTGGCCGTGTGGGGCGTGAGGCATTCCTGGCGTTCCTGGGGTACCTGTACACGGGCAAGCTCCGGCCCGCACCGCAAGACGTGGTGTCCTGTGCCGACCATGTGTGCCCACACGACTCGTGCCCGCCGGCCATAAGGTTCGCCGTCGAGCTCATGTACGCGGCGTGGACCTTCAAGATCCCCGAGCTCATCTCGCTGTTCCAGGTGAGATGCAAAGGCTGTTCTTGGCTTTGTTAGGACTCTAATTGTGTACATAATGTTTTATTATAATCTCGGTGCCACATAGCTTCTGACTTAGATAATTTTCGATTCATGATTTTATTTTTCTCTAATTTGTGTATTTGATGGTACACAATATTTGCAATCTATTCTTCATGCAAATAAACTAGTGAAAATAGATTTGGAATGGAGTAAAAGGGTGTAATATGAATGAGTCTGGAGTTTGTCGAAACACGTTGTTGGGTTAAGATATATTCTCTACGTGGGTGTTGTGAAGATTGCACGTTTCCCTTGTACCTTTGTCCTGCTAACTAGGTAGGATTATGTTTTTTTTATTTGGAACAAATATGCTTCAAATATGTTAGTTTAAAGTAGAGTTGCTGGGCTGCATGCTGATGTTTGTTTGTTATATAACTCTTTGGACTATTAGTTTTAGTATAACTTGGTTATTTTGGCAAACTAGCTGAATTCTCCGTGCAATTGCGCAGCTTGATACTATAATATGCTTATATTTGAATATGAAGTTGTATTTGTTAGACAACTCTAATATGTGTGATTGAAAATACAATTGTATTTCTTATACGACTGTAATAGCCCTAATATATATCTAATCGATCTCCACCGTTATACTTTGGATCCACTAAAATCGACGGTGTAGATCTTTCTCTTTTTCATTGATGAGTGTGGTAATTTCTAGCCCTTGAGAGCAAACTTGGTGGTTTCTTTGACTTTGCTTTAATAATATAATGCAATGGTTTGTGCATCCTACTTTTTATGTTTCCATTTCCCATGACCCTTTGTTACGCTGGTGGAATACTAATCTGGATTAAAATGGTCATCTGCTGCAGCGATGGCTTCTTAACTTTGTGGACAAGACTTTAGTGGAAGATGTGCTTCCTATTGTACAAGTTGCTTTCCATTCAGAGCTGACTCAAGTGCTCGATAAATGTGTTCAGAGGATTGCAAGATCAGATCTTGACAATATATCTTTAGATAAGGAACTCCCTCCAGAAATTGCTGACGAGATAAAAAAGATTCGCCAGAAATCACAGCCAAATGATGGTGACACTGTCATTTCTGACCCTGTACATGAGAAAAGAGTCAGAAGAATCCACAGAGCATTGGATTCAGATGATGTTGAGCTTGTGAAGTTGCTTCTTAATGAGTCTGAAATCACCTTAGATGATGCCAATGCATTGCACTATGCTGCTGCTTACTGTGATTCCAAAGTTGTTTCAGATTTGTTAGACTTGGGACTAGCCAACTTGAATTTGAAGAATAGCCGTGGATACACAGCACTCCACCTCGCTGCTATGAGGAGAGAACCAGCTATTATTATGTGTCTCCTAAACAAAGGGGCGGTGGTGTCACTATTGACAGCTGATGGCCGGAGTGCAATTAGTATTTGTCGGAAGTTAACACAATTGAAAGACTACAATACGAAGATGGAGCAGGGTCAAGAGTCAAATAAAGATAGGTTATGTATTGATATCCTAGAGAGGGAGATGATGAGGAATCCTATGAATGTTGAAGATTCTGTCACCTCACCTTTATTTGCTGATGATCTTCACATGAAGCTTCTCTACCTGGAAAACAGAGGTAAAGTACCCCTTCATGCTTGATGGAGTGGCACTTATATGTAGCTTCCCAAAATTCTCGAGATTAAAAAGATGTGGGAGGTGGGGAGCGGGGATTGATTCAGCCGTTCCTTAAAAAGGAAAAAAAGAGAAGAAATGGCCAAGCCTAGCCCCAAATCCCTCTTCCTCCATTTCTCCAATAGAGTGTTATATATGTTGTAGAAATAGGTAATTATAGGCTTATAGCAGTTACCAGAGATGATGTACTTATCAGACATTTGACATTATTCAACCACACCATATTCACCTGGAGCATACCATCCTAAATTGATGTATTGTCCCTGCAGTTGCATTTGCAAGATTATTCTTTCCTGCTGAAGCCAAGGTTGCCATGCAAATTGCACAAGCAGACATCACACCAGAATTTGGCGGTGTTTCTGCAGCAAGCACTTCTGGTAAACTGAGGGAAGTTGATCTGAACGAGACACCAGTAACACAAAACAAAAGGCTCCGTTCAAGGGTGGATGCACTAATGAAAACAGGTAGGAGTTCAACTAAATCGACCTTTCCATTTTACTTTTGCGGCACGTTCCCTGTTTTTGAACTATTTCTTTTTTATGAATTGATTTGCCTGATTACCATCAGGAGTTTTCGTCCACTGCTATATCATTGGCTAAAAAGTTAGCTGCTAAAACAACAAGAGATTCTATAATCTGTATTACTGTATACAACCTTATACCTAAATAACTTCACCATGGTTTAGTGGATGTCATTAATATCTTGTGCATTAAGCCATTGGCAGCTTGTATTGATATTGCTAACAGTGCCCATGTAAAATTATGTTGTCATTTTGTTATGTGTTTATTGTGCATCGTATGCGCCATGGTTATTAAGTCGTCGACAAGTCGGTGGCCTAGTAACGACTTGCACCGGCAAGTCGGGCGCCTGGTCGACTAGTCGTCGACTTGCCCGTCGACTAGTTGACCAGGCGACGGCAAGTCGGGTGCCTTGGGGAGGCGGGAGGCAAGCCTGGGGGGGGGGAAGGCGGCGGCGGCCGACCGGATCTAGACGGATCCGGTGGCGGGGAGCTCCGATTCGGCGCGAGGAGGCCGGATCTGGGCTGGGGCGACGTCGGCGGCAGCGGCGACAGCCGACCGGATCTAGACGGATCCGGTGGTGGGGAGCTCCGATCCAGCGTGAGGAGGCCGGATCTGGGTTGAGGCGACGTCGGCGGCGGTGAAGGCGTCCGGGTGGAGACGGGGAGCCCGGATCCGCGATGGAGGCGGCGGCGTCCGGGTGGAGGCGCGGTCGTCCGGGGGAGGCGGCGACGTCCGGGGGAGTCGCGGTCGTTCGGGGGAGGCGGCGACGTCCGGGGGAGGCGCGGCGGAGGAGAGAGCCGAGAGTGGGTGGTGGCGCTCGGAATCGGATGAGAGGGAGCGAGGCAGTGGGGGAGTGAGGGGTACGAGGATGATTATTTTACAGTTTAGCCCTCTTCTTTTTTAAAATTACAATAAAGTCTTTATCTGTATATACATATTCATATAACTAATACAAACAGTACCTATCGACTAGTCAGCGACTAGTCGGTCACTAGGAGGGTAGTGTCGACTTGATAACCTTAGTATGCGCTGACCAGCGAGTTACATACACAAACTATGTTTCACGAGAAACAATTGTGTTGAGTTTGGGCTTTGTGAACACAAGTAGTCTGTTGGTTATTTTCACATAAATTAAAAGTGCTTGCTTAAGAATTTGTGATCATTAGTATGATACTTGTCTGTGATGCTTGCAGTGGAGCTGGGACGTCGGTACTTTCCAAACTGCTCGCAGGTGCTCGACAAATTTTTGGAAGATGATTTGCCCGATGGCCTCGATGCATTCTACCTCCAAAAGGGCACGCCTGATGAGCAAAAGATAAAAAAGATGCGCTTCTGCGAGCTCAAGGAGGATGTGCGCAAGGCATTCAGCAAAGACAAAGCTGATAATAGCATGTTTTCAGTCTTGTCATCTTCCTCGCCCTCCTCGCCGCCCCAGAAGGTTGCGAAGAAGTGACGAGTTTTCTAACACAGTTGCATTCGATATTGTTAATGGGACAAAAGAGGGATCGATAGACGTGTATGTATAGTGCTTACAATGGTGCAAAACTAGATATCAAAGCGCCCCCCAAATATTACAAAATATAGACTCTGCTGGACTGGAGTCGGTTGGTGACTTGGACAAGGCTTAATGTCAACAACACAAGGAAAGCCGCTGGTCGTCAGAGACTCCAAAGCTGAACTCCGAAGATACGCGTGTAGCATGCTGTCATGTTTCGCGTTGCTGTAATAATGTGTTTAATAGATACAGTTTATTACCCTGTAAGCATACTGAGGTTATTGAGGTTGTAGAACTCACCGTAAGAAAAGCAGAGCATTGACTACTGTCATCAATGCATATATATAAGTTGATTTTCGGAGCACAGATGTTGTTGCTTCTCCAAAAAAAAAAAAAAACGGAGAAGCACAAATGTGGTTGCTTTGCATCGTGGCTACGTTGCTCTACCTCGTCCATCTATGATGTCACAGCTTGGAACAGTCATGCACAGTGGCGGACTTAGGATTAAAACAAAGCTGTGGTAGAGCCGGAGTCAAAAGTGTGAAACAAATAGTATTACCCAAAAGCAAAGTAATTCATGATCAAACTACGTTGCAATAGCACTAATAAGAGTATGTGATCTAAAATAGAAATAATTACAAGTTGCATGTAAACATATATAGATAACTGTAGGAGCTTAATCCACAATTGTAGATGAGCTGTAGATGAAGCAACTTATCAATTGTGAAAGATAGATAGATCAGTAGTGTCACAATTTGATAATAATAACATAAAAGATGCAATAAAAAGAGAAGCGAAAAGACATACCACTAAATAACTAAATACATCTAGAAGAACAAAGTATTTTCATTCTCTGAGTTTTGGTTGAAGTTTTGAACATGTTTTATGCTTGCAGAGGGTAAATCTTTTAACATAGACTATGTTAATTTCTTTTCTCTAAAAAAGAATATTCTTTTCTCTCTTAGCCTGTAACATCCCAAAAATATGGGGTTATAATATTTGCAAATTTTACTATATTAAAGTTTTTCTTACTTAATTAATTTGGCAAAGCCATCGAATGGCAAAAATCCTTAAAAATCATCTTGAACCTCTTTTTGTTTCGGCCCATTCTTACCAGCCCGTTTGCCCACCCTACGCCTTATCCCTTCCTCCTCCTTTCGAGCGCCGCCGTGGCCCTCCCATTTCCTCTCTTCTTTCTCCGCCCCTCCTCTCGCTCACTTGGACGCCTGGCCTGCTCCCCTCACCCTCTTCCCCTATTTCGCCCCCTTCCCGCCGAATAGCTCGGCCCTTCTCCTCCTCCCTCCAGATTGGATCCGTGCGCCGCGTCTTTTTCTCCTTCCCTCGCTCGGGTCCCAGCGTCGCCCGGCCCGGCCTCCCGCTGCTTCGGCTCACCATCTCTTCCCCCCACGACTCCTCGCCGGTCGTACCCCTAGCTCTGGCCTAGCACCACCTTTTCTCTCCACCGGGCAGCACCACGCTCTACGCTAGAGCTCTGTTTGAAAGCGTGGGCGCAAGATTTGAGTAGGGCGAGGAAGGTGGGGAGCGGGGTGGAGAGGGAGAGGGAGACATGATCAGGGGTGGGGGAGGGGGGTCCACCGGCGACGGAGCTCGGGCGGCCGCCCGAGCATGCCCGAAGGGCGGGTCCGCCCCTGGCCATGCACTGATGCACCTTCGTGCTCGTATCGTACGTGTATATGCCTGGCGCCCACCAGCCTGCTAGTCGTTTACCTAGGGGCATGCGGTTACAGCGTGTACGCGCCGTGCGCTACGTACGTGCCGACCGGCCGCCGACCAGCTAGCTTATCACGACGCGCTTGCTACCACCGAGAGCTTAAGAACCTGCAACGCGCGCGCGTTACGGCCGCGGCCCTGCACGCGCGCGCCCTCTCCGCCTCTCGGCGGCGTTGCCCGCGCGCTAGCCATTCCAGCCGGCCGCGCCTGGACGGCTGGACGTCACAGCCCGGTCGCCGATCGACCCCGGCGTGCAAGCCTCGGGCGGGCTCGGACTCCTCCGTTCCACCACCACGAGCCTCCGAGCGCGTGCGCCGATCGACCGTCCCGCATGCTAGAGCGCTGCCTGCTGCGGCCTACTCAACGGCGGCTCAGGTAAACTGTGCCGGCGCTGGATTGGTACGGAAATGACCGACCGCCGCGACTAGCGCACACGCTGGCAGTGGCGGGCTGGCTACACTACATGTAGGTAGGTGGGTTTTTATTTCACGTGTATTCTGTGCTGTGCTATGTTGCCGTCGAAAAAATTAGCCTTCTCGAGGTAGCAGCGTCGCATCCCAAGGAGGGTGCTCCTTCACGATGTATACAGTGTGCTAGACGATTTTCAGGTGAAGGCAATGAAAGAAAACAGACTCAAGATTGAAATATACGTGATACGAAGCAATATTGAATAAAATCAAATTAAGGAGAAATGAATGGATCTCTAATCGAGAACTGCACATAATGAAGGAAAGTAAAAGTCGAAAAAGGTAAATGATATGTTCTTTTAGACTACGATTTTATATATATCTGTATATCTGTATATGTATATCTACATGTATATATATGTATGTATATGTGTGTATGCATATGTATATAAGTACATGTGTATATATATGTGTGTATATGCATATGTACATACATATATATATATACACACACACATACATACATACTATCAATGTTTTAATATCAATCTTATGTATGATTTCTTGCATTCGGGAGAAAATACTCAAGGCTCTTGTATGATCATGCAGAGTAAGACACAGAAATTTTATACAGATTCGGGACTTCTCCTGGGAGAATAACAACTCTACGTTCTATGCTATTGTTGTTGAGGAATTACAAATGTAGACAGTGCGAGAAATTACACACTGCTTACAGAACTGATTGCTCCTTACTAAGACTTATCTCCCCCTCAGACTCGCCTCTCTCCTCCTAAGATTTGTCCCTTATATTGACGACAAATCGGTGGTGGTTGCTTCTTACCAAAAGACATCTTGACACTTCGGGAGTTAACCGCTGTATGGCAGTTATTGTCAGAGAGACGTGGGCAGCAGTTCGCCGTAGGATGACTGTTGTCAGAAAGACGTGGATAAAATCGTGTGCGATTATGGAGTATAAACACACATTCTAACTACCATGTTAGGCTAATCCACTGTGGGAGTAGGTTAGTCGTAAATAGGAGAACGACTAAGCCGTCGTAATAGGACTTATGATTAAGTAGTGTAACAAAACTTACGACTAGATAATCGTAGCAGAACTTACGGCTAAGCAGTCATAGCATGTCCCACGACTATTCTCCGAATACCCCTTAATAATGATGGAGAAATTTCGTAGAATATGATGACGTAATAAATAGAGAATTATTACATCATCGTCACATACGTACGTACATACATAGATACATACATACATACGGCTGCGCTAATGAGTGCGTGCGCACACGCTACGCGCGAGTCGCTAGCTGAGCACGTGACTTGGCCAACTGGTGTAGTTCGTGCTAACTCGTTTGGATAGTAATTTTATGAATTATAAATGATAACTTTTTATGCATGAGATAGTAACTTTGCAAATGTAAATAACGTGATGAATTATAGATGATAACTTTATAGTCAGGAATAATAACTTTTCATAACTAACAACATGTATGGATGTAGAAGGAGAGAGAAGATAATAAGTGCACTTAACTTGTGTTTTTTTATTTCATATACAAGCTAAAAAATAAAAATAACTCTTTCACCAAAAGTTAGATCTATGATCCGTTTGCACCATTATGTTCGAAATTACGAGCTTAACAAAATAAGATACATATTAAATATGTTTCAACGCTATAAATTTACTACACGTACAAGCGATAGTAATTTCATGAATTATAGATAGTAACCTTATGTGTAACGATGGTAATTTTAGGAATTATAAATGATAAATTTATGTATAGACGATAATAACTTTTCTATAACTAACAACTTTGCCAGTAACTATATGTGGAAAAGAACTCAAAATTTGAATTCTTGAGGGTCTGTTATGCTAGGATACATATTTTTCAATGAATTTTACAATTTGCTAGCCTCTATCTGTTAATTTTTAATCATGAGAAAATTTTCACATAATTTGCTAATTTTTGGGTGTTTATCGGTAAAATTTACCCTCCAACTTTTTTTTTCTTTTTCTTTTCCCTCTCCCATTTTTTTTCTCTTTTCACCCACGACCGGCCCATTCCCTCGCCCACTTCGGCTGTAAAGGCCCACGTGATGGGGTCGAGGGGATGGGGTAGGGTTTCCTTACCCCTGCACCTTTCTTGCGTCCGCGCAAAAATCGATCGGCGCTGGCAGCCGAGGCGCAGCAAGCGGTGTGCGTGCGGGCACTTGGGACCGACGACTGGGCGCATGGCTAGCGGACAGCGCGCGTGCAGGCGCTTGGGACCGACAGCCAGGGCGCGCGGTGGGAGGCACTGCGGGGACAATGCTGGTGCAACCGCTTGTGCGGGGTGACGCCGGTACGGATGACGACAGGACAACGCAGCGGGCGGGCGGCGACACCCCATGCTTCGGGCGCCGGAAGCCAAGCTGCGGCGGCGACGGCGCGCTTGGTGTGGTCGAGTGGGGTGACACCGGAGCGGACGAGAGGCGCAGAGGGTTGGGCAGGTGGGCAACGCTAGTGGCAGCGCCGTGCCTTGTGCGGCCAGGGCGTGACGGCGAGCACATGTAGGAACGGCACCGGATCAGCCGGGCAGTGTGGCAGGACGTAGCCATGAGGGCGGGGCTTGGTGCGGCGTGCGCGCCTTATGTGGCCGGGGCGGTGCGGTGGTAGGCCTGTGCAGGGGTAGCACGACCATGTGGGGCCAGCGGTGCAGTGGCGGCCAACATGCTGGTGGCCGATAGCGTGATTGTATGCGAGCGGCGCTAGCACGTGCTGTCGGTCGGCCAACTGCGTTGCAATTCTTTTTTTCTTTTTCAATCTATAGTACAATTAACATCTACTCTATTATACAAATCTATCGATCGGTTTAGCTGGTGACTCCAAATCTGCTTGTGGTAGATCTAGAGCGAATTTGCACCAAAGGCAATAATCTAGAAAGCAAATATGCGGATTTGGAAGCAATCTAGATAAGTAATTTAATATGCGACTGATTACCTTACGATCCATCGGAAAAATTTGTGCTGATAACGTGTTGTAGAACTATTGCTGGTGTGTCCGGTCCGATCGATTCCTCTTATGCAAAAGAGATAGATCAATTACAGAACAATGCAAGAAAATACAAAATTGAACACAGAGAGAGATAGTGGAACTCCTTCCTCATTGCTTTCTTTTTCACAAGTACATTTTACAATGATTGAGACCCCTATTTATAAACTAAGTGGAAGGTGCGCATCAATAGGCCAGGCTTGTAGGCCCAGACCTAGGTTTTCCAACACAGACCACCTGGCGCGCAAGGCTAGTGCTCCAACCCACGCATGTCCGGTCCTAAACACGGTGCACAATATACGCACTGATCGTCTAGCGTCCAATGAATGACGATTTGCTTAACACGATGCGCATAGGCCGGTGGAGTCTAGGGTTAGGGATTGTGGAATTGAGGAGGCAGGAGCTCGAGTAGGGAACGTGGTAACTTCAGAGGAGAGGGCATTGGCATCGGGCACGGGAGGGGCTTTTTGCAAAATGGCAGGGTGTCTCCCGCGCGTGTATCTAGACCATCCCTTCCCGATCGAACGGCGCGTCACTGGGGTGGCCACCCGCCTCAATCTGGAGCATTGGTTGGCATCTGGACGGATGGCATGAGTGCACAACAAACACCCCTTACATACATACGTACGTATATACATATGGCTGCGCTAACGAGCGTGTGCGCGCATGCTATGTGTGGGTCGCTGGCCGAGCACACGACATGGCCAACTGGTGCAGTTCATGCTAACTCGGTTGGACAACAACTTCATGAATTACAGGTGATAACTTTGTATGCATGAGATAGTAACTTTGCAAATGTAAGTAATTTGATGAATTAAATAATAACTTTTCGTAACTAACAACATGCATGCATGTAGTAGGAGAAAGAAGATAGTAAGTGCACTTAACTTGTGATTTTTTATTTTATTTACAAGTTAAAAAATAAAATAACTCTTTCATCAAAAGTCAAATCTGTGATCCGTTTACACCATTATGTCTGAAATTACGAGGTTAACAAAGCAAGATCTATGTTGAATGTGTTTTAATACTACGAAATTACTACACATACGTCGATAGTAACTCCATGAATTATAGATAATAACTTTATGAGCAGCGATAGTAATGTCATGAATTATAGATGATAACTTCATGTGCAGACAATAATAACTTTATGAATTATAGATAATAATTTTATATGCAGGTGATAGTAACTTTATGAATTATAGATAATAACTTTATGTACAGGCAATAGTAAATTTTTTTGTAATTAACAACTTCATTAGTAACCATCTGTGTGGTGGATTGGTAGGGCGATTGGCTGATTAGGTCGATTAGAATCGTGCAAGAATCGTAAAATCAGCCGACTCCTCCCTCCTTATAGTGGATTGGTAGGGTGATTAGCTGATTAGGTCGATTAGAATCGTGCAAGAATCGTAAAATCAGCCGACTCCTCCCTCCTTATAGGTTCACCTTTTCTCTTCAAAAGTATACTCTGTGCCAGACCATCTTTCCTTCTTCAATAGATTTCCTTCCTCCTTCGCATCAATCCTAGTTCCTCCTGCAATCGGTAATTCTAGTTTTGTTCTTTTAAGTTATGGTTTATATTTTTTACTGCATTAGGTGGCACATGTGGTCTCTCGGGCTTGCCTTGGTGGAAGAGAGGGTTATTCTGGCGTCCGACGAATGACGATCAGCTTAACACGATGCGCGCACGTCGCACGGAAGCCGCACGTGCGTCCCGCCGCCCACGGGCCATGGCTCTGTACGCGCGCGCCCTCTAGGGCCTCGGCGGTGCTCACGTCCGTAGACCGTGCGAGCTGAGCTCACTGCTGGAGACAGCCGACCGCGCCTAATGCGCGTGCCCGCTGCCTATCCCAGCCGCCGCCGATCATGCCCGGCATGCCTCCGCTTTGCCAGGCGACCGCGGTGTGCCGACGAACCGTCGACATGCTTTGAAGGGCCACTCCTCGATCAATTGCCGCGGTACGCCGGTTGAGCCGGCGCTGCCCATGCCTGGTGACTAGCGCATGCACACGCTGGCCTGGGCTGCACGTATCTCGGACAATGCAAAGGAATACAGGAAAAAGATAAAAAAAATAATTCAAAAAATCTAAAAAATCAGAAAAAATGAAATTACCGAATAGTAAAAAAAGTAGAAACCAGAAATAGAAGCTAACTTTAAACTGAAATAAACACAACCATATACAGGCATTTAATCACAATTCATACGATATGACAGGACCAAGATCATGCGAATGAAAAGGGAAAAAGTCAATTCAACCATTCTCATTACTCGAACGATACAATAGCAGCTAATATTTCACCGAATAATTAAAGACTTACATCGTAGAAAGGATCACACAATTGCTATGCATGTGAACAACTGCAACACAGTCACTCGGATGAGCACGCACCATGCAGACATCGAGGTTTGAGGAAGAGGAGGTAAAAAAAAATCAAGACATCTGGAGTAGAAAATAACCAGCACAAAAGCGGAACATGTATTTATGGGGAGTATCTAATGTGGACCAGCTCCTAAATTGGGTATTGCAAATACATCGTTGTGTGCACAATTTACACGCTGCTAATCTCATTAATCCCTTCAATTACAACGGAGCGACGCTTTAGGCATGACACAGTCCTCGAAGCGCAACATTGAACAATAATTTATATAGACCCCGCTCAAGTTAGTTTTTTTTTGGCTTCAACTTCTAGTTTCAGTTTTTTTTACTATTCACTACACTATCCACTAACTCAGCTACAGTAAAAAAAGCCAGCTACAGTGAAATTTCAGCTAAAAGCCAAAAGCCATCGCTAAAACGATCACCCCCATAATGATATATTTTATAAAACTTATTTAAATGATAATACTATAAAAGTATTTTTTGAGATAAATCTAAATATACTATTTTTATGCGTCCAATCTA
The DNA here is from genome assembly GCA_036346265.1 of Melocanna baccifera. Taxonomy (NCBI): domain Eukaryota; kingdom Viridiplantae; phylum Streptophyta; class Magnoliopsida; order Poales; family Poaceae; genus Melocanna; species Melocanna baccifera. The sequence goes on from CM070677.1 coordinate 37,654,972, forward strand.
GTCATAGAGTTATCAATAGACATAATTTAGAAAGTTTGACCGTGCGTATCCCACTCTTTGTGGCCCGAGTAAGTAGGGCTTCTATGGTTGAATCAATGCTAATTCTCTCTTGATGTGATCAAATAGCTTATGTAAAATCTCGCTTGAGCCCCAAACTATATTACAGGGGCTCAAATCAATAAACTTGGAACAAACTGCTTTGGTTACAATAATTGATTGCACAATCTTAAATTAACAAAATACAAAATTAACAATTAACTGCAGAATTTGAAATAAGTAGGGTGCTTTTATAGTGCGATTTCACCCTTCCATTTTGAGAGGCTCCCATTTAATCACATGACAATATATCTATGTCTTCCAAGATTGTGCAAAAAGTTGTATGCGCCTCGATCGCGACCCAAAGGTCACGGGCGGTCTCTTGATCAGTCATCGCGGAGTCGAGGACATCGTCGGAGACAGAGCCATACAACCAACTGAGGACAGCAGAGTCGGCAAGGGCCCAGTTGGCCTCGTCGCGATGCGCTGTGTTGGTGTCGTCAATGTGGGCGAGGAGGTCGAACTTCGCGCACATGGTCCGAAAGAATTTGGACCATCGAGAGTAGTTCGGTGTCTTCAGATCGAGAGTGGTCGACACATAAGACTTGACGACGATCGTGCAGTAGGGGTTGAGGACGATCGGAGGGGTGACAGGCGTGTTCTCGCCGGCGACAGTAGCTGGAGGGGCCGCGCCGGCGGCGGTGACGGTAGCAACTAGAGAGGCTGCCATGGTCGGAGCAGTGGACAGGATCTGGATTTCTCTCTCTTTGCTTCTTCTTTTCTTTTTTTTGGAGCCCTATATATAAGCCCTTAGATCCAGATCTAAGGCTGTCTGGGCGACTTCGGCAGGAGGGGGCTGGAGGGGAGCCGACGGGCCGGAGGAGAGGTGCGGCGCGGTCGGCGACGCCTGGAGGGGGGCAACAGCCTGAGAGAAACCGACAGGCCGGAGGAGAGGAGGCTGCTGGAGGCGCGATCAGTCGGCGGGCGTAGCAGATCCGGCAAGGCGACGGCCGGTGCTCGGAGCGCCGGTGGCAAACAGACCGGCTGCGGCGTTCCTCGCGAAGCGCGCGGGGAGGGGCCGCGGTGGTGGCGCCGGCGGGGTTGGCGCGACACTGGATCTACTCGAGGCGGCGACAGAGAGCGCGAGGCGAGGCGGCGGAGGAGGAGGGCTAGCGCGCCGCACCGGAAGAGAGGCCGGAGGAGGATCGGCGGTGGCGGCGCCTAAGGAAGGTGGAGCAACGGAAGAGGCTCAGGTATGCTCTAATACCATTTAGAAAAGTAGAGGAAGATTGGAGTAAATACCACACAGCTAAAGGACTAGGGTGGGTTGTATATATATATTGGCCTGGTGTAGACATACAAAGAAGGCATATACATGGAAGACGCATATACATGAAAGACGCATATATATGGAAGGTGCATACATGGAAGGCACAAATAAGGGAAGATATCTATTTATTCTAATAGTAGCCATGAACTTACTTATACAATATCATTTGCAACACTTCTAAATAAGGATGATGATGTTGACAATATCATTCCTAGTTGGTAGCTAAGGATGGACGTTCTAGCTAGTGACTTTCCTAGTGGCCCAAAACATGAGCATATAGCCATTATAGAGAAATCGATATTAGTAGTAAACTGGCACCCGCTTTATCACAACTAAAAGTACTAAGGCCTACAAATACCTGGGATCATTCTGATATTATCATGGGATAATACCTGTTTTGTCCAGTCTTGAGATATGACACAACTGGTGCTAAACGATAAGAGGTTAACAGGAGCAAATCCTAAAGATGCAAAAGTGCACTAGGAAGTTTTGTGCTCCTTAAATATACGAGGGACCATGATACAAGCCCCCACTTGAATGAAGGAAATAATTGATGATTATGACTCCAGAAAAAAAAAAAGAAAACCATTATACAAAGTTGAACACTTTGGCTGATGGGATTAAAATTTTGAAATGTAAGATCAGCAGAGAAGATCAAGAAAGAATCAGTTGTTAAGGCTAAATGCAGTTTCTTTCATATCTTTAAAAAAGCTGCTTAGATAAACATGAAACACAAGGATTGCACCTAAAGAAAATATAAAATCAGCAGATAGAAACAAGAGTTCAGAAGATAGTTAGGTGATTTATATTATCATTGAGATAGTGAAATTAACACAGATGATATTCATCCTAAAATACATGAGAAGGTATCTTCTCTTTGTGACAGATGATTGTCATTGCTACTATCTTTAGCTTCCTCAAAGCACAATCATGTCAGATAGAACAGTCCTAAAACCTCAGGGTTACTGGATATTTTTGATGCACGGTGCCATTACTATTTGGTACAGTAGCACAGCCACACACTGAGGGAACAAAAATGGCCTCTTAGCTAGTAACATACAGAACATTAGAAGCAAGTACCTTCATTTACTGCAATCCACAGATATGCAGTAAATTATTTGCAAATACAAGTGACAGGCGCATGCATATCTTGCTTGTTACCTGCGCCTAAGATCTCTCTGCAAATGTACAAGACAAGAATTATGACATGGAACTTTTCGTGACAAATTATGTTTTTAGTAGTTCATGGGTTTGAAATGGATTTATTTGACGTGTTATCAGAAGCAAGATTCTTGGAAATAGATAAGATGTATTGTATCATCTTTCTGCCTGAAACCTCTATGCAGCAAGTTATTACACATCATATTGGTCCACTCAACCATGATGAAGTTAACCAGTTGAGTGGTATGCAATAGTTTTGTGCACAACTTCATCTTAGAGTCAATTTTAAGAAATACAAGTATTCTCGAGCAAGCCACTAGAATCATGTTGATAAAAGAGAGGGCTTACTCTTGGACCGCGGTCTGTGACTGGTGTTGGTCTGCTCCCTGTATTATCTGCTTGCTGAATCATTTGTGGGCTATCATGCTTATAGAATGCCTGCAAAGTCCTCACCATGAAAGGACGGACGATATTCACTTCCATTGCAGAGAGATTTTTGAGCTGTGGGAATGGGGAAAAAAGCGGCAGCATAAGGTATTGTTGTTGGTTATCAGTGAACAAGAGATCAAGCATATTAACTAGTGCAAATAGAGATAAACATAATGATCCATAAATTAAGAGCGTACCTTCCTGTGCATTAAGAAGTAAACAGGGTCTAGGAATATTGTAAAGAACAGGCAATGATACAAACAGTTCATTATGGCATTTGTGCGATTTCACAAACATAGGTTATGCCAGGCCCAATTGAAACCCCTCACAATTATGTAATCCATAATCATATATTCATATTATATACATCTATATATTAATAGAAGTATAGAACCTCTAGATGTTTAAATTTTGCATGCATGTTTTGTAACTATGTCTACGAGAAAGGTTACCCATAAGAAAACTTTAAGAAAAAGACCTGACGTGGTAATATAATGAGGTAAAAATAGGAAAAGTATATCGCATTACGCATGTCAATGGTAACTTTTAACAGATTGTGAGGAAGCAGGAAAGGAAATCGATTCAGTAGCTGGAATGTGGAGGGGAAAAGGGATACCTTGACAGCATGAGTACGCCCAGATATTGTCTCTAATCCAGTCTCAACCTTGTGGAATCTGACACCTCTGATGTCCTCAATCAAAGATCTCACCTGTGTTCACAGACTCATAGATAGGAGTAAGGATTTTTTTTTAATAAGATCAGAACCACTAGACAGTACAAATCTCTGCAGGAATTGTTTAGAACTCACCAAGTATGCATCTGAGATGTCATCGTGAGCACTGTGGACAAAAATGAGAGAACTAGTTTTTACGGATTCTTATTACAGAAGAGACGCAGTTAGACAGTTGCTATGGATGCTTACTGATCAAACAGAAGCTTAGATATTTCAATATAGTGGAATGGTAATGGCTGAAATTCTCTAGGTGACTCCCTTTCTGCGTCCAATACCTGTGTCAAGCGGTCTAGCAACAAACAGCAGAGGGTGAGAGCAGGCAGCGTGCGTACCATGAATGTGTGATATGAAATAGTAAGTCAGACAATATGCAACCAGATAAATGCCCGTGTGTCAGAAATAAACGGTATCAGATCCACGAGATGGTGAAATTTATCAAAGGCATAAATATACATAAGCAATTTGAGAAAAAGAAATGCAAGATTGTATGCATCACTAAATAGAAATTAGTGCTCCCATCTAGAGCTCATTTATGGAGCAGCATATGCAATCATGTATGGAGTATATGTATGTAAGCTAGGATAGGATACAAGAGGAGATGACGCAACTTAAACAAGGAAGGAAGAGAGAGGAGAACAGACCAACAGTCATCCAGTCGGGCGTGCGGATGGTGCACTTGCCACGCTTCTTGAGCGCCACAGCGAGCCACAATGGCACCTTGGTCGCAATCTGCGGGAAGAAGGGCCCAAAATCCCCCTACAGGCCAGGGCGACCATGTTAGCCAAAACTGAGACCTCAAATGGAGGATTAGAATCTTAGATAGATGGAGGGTTTGGGGACGCAGCGCACACAGATCATGTTGAGGGCCTCCATGCGGATGTTGGGGACAATGTCGACCATGTCATCCTCCGCGACGAACTCGACCTGAGGGCGGCGGCAAGGGCATGAATCGGAGAGGATGGTGGACGATGCATTATGTTAGGTTGGGTTACCTCGGAGGGCGAGAAGACAGAGAGGTCCAGGTCCGATTGTCCCGCCATGGCGAATCTGGGCGATGACACCTCTCGTTGCGATGAGGGGACGGGAGTTAGGGTTTGCCCGCGCGGCGCCGCCTCTATCCAATGATCCCGGCTTGGACTTGGGCTTAGGCTGTCAACATGATCGATCTACTAGTCAGTGGCGGATCCAAGAATTTCAAGATGGGTATTCGAAGCTGCAAAAATATTGTGCAATAGAAAACATAAATATCCATAATAGCGAAAATTAAAGTACAATTGTTCGTAGTGAAGACAACAACTGGAATAATACAAAAGAAATTACAAAACAATTAAGAACTAAATATTAACACTATAAATAAGCAGGCAAGCTATCGATTAATTCACTATAAGGAACTGCAATAACAGAATACCAATAAAGGAAGTAAACTACTGCTTGCGATTGAGTACAATGGCAGCAAGTAAACTACTGAACAATGGCAGCAAATTGGCTACAATAACATATAGATCGATTAATTCTTGTAGCCAATGGTAGCAAAGAGCCAAGCTATCGATTAATTCAAGAAATGTACAATGGCAGCAAGTAAACTGATATGATTAAAGCTACAATAAGTACAAAAATAGCAACTAGAAGCTATTGAACAACTCAAGAATTATCATAATTGCATAAATCTCCATAGATTGCCACTAAATCTCATATAGACCGATTTATGCTCATTGAGCAGTTTAACACCCACAAATTTCATTCACAATTTCACAGTCACCCAATACTAGTGTGGATAAACCAGGAACATAATTAACTCACTAGCATAGCACACATTAAGAATAACAGTCGAATCAGCAAATAACCAAAACTGAATAACTCACTGCAGTGGAACACACCTACAGACTACAGTGGAGCCGAGGTTCAGGTGTTGCTGCACAAGAAAGCTCACCACCGAGCACCGGCCAAGTGCACTATCGAAATCACCACAACACAGAGTCACAGATTCACACCAAACCACAATCTCTACACTCAGCCAACTCTGAGCTGATGGCGCTAGCGCAGATCTGGAAAAAGGGAGGGCGCTGGCGCTGGCGCAGATCCGCGGTGGAGGCCGGAGAAGGACTGGGCCGGAGGCTGATGGCGACGCGCAGCCGCGGCCGATTGAAGAAGGGAGGGCGGAGGGCCGGTGGCCGGAGGAGAAGACTGGCGCAGATCCGCGGTGGAGGCCGGAGTCTGGAGTCCGGACCGGGGGCCGGGGGGCGTCTGGGGCAGTGGGGGCGTGGGGCTCGGGCCGCTCGGGCCTCGGGGCGAATGGCGAAGGGACTAGGGAGGGGTCGAGCCGTCGAGGGGATGACCGGATGAGTCGAATGGCGGAATGGAGAATGGGGAATGAGCGCCGGGCCGGGGAATGGGGAATGAGCGCCGGGCCGAATGGGCCGAATGAGGATGAGGCGGGCGGCGGCTGGGAGGAGAGGAGGGGCGGAGGCGGCCGGCGCCGGGGGGGCGAGGAGGGGCCGCGAGCGGCGGATCGGGGCGGAGGCGGCCGGCGGGTGGGAGGAGAGGAGGGCCGGAGCCGGAGGCGGGCGGCGGCTGGGAGGAGTCGAGGTCCCGAGGAGAGGAGGGGCGGTCTTGCGGAGGGACCAAGGGAGTGGGGGCCTGGTCGCCTGGGGCTGGGGTCATGCGGTGCGGAGTGCGGACGTGCGGTCTTTGACCGTTTGACGCGGACACGCGGTTGCGCTTGCCGCTTGCGCAGTTGCGCGCCCCGACTTTAGATTTCTAGCGTATCTGCGGGTGCGAGACTGCGGATGACCGACCGATTTTCAGCTGAAGCGAGTCTGCTCGGACTATTCGAATTCGGTTCATCAAACTCATAAGTTTATATTGAAATTCGAGTTTAGCTTATTAACAATTCGAATTGAATTCGAATCGATCATTTGACAAATCAAATTTAAATAACTCGCGAGCCTTAATTTTTTTATAGCCTAACGTGCGCTCTCTCTCTCTCTCCATGTAACTTTTCCTTCCACTCATCCCCTACTTTTCCTTTCCTCCCTCCGACGTCCAGGACAGGAGGCAAAATTTAGTCGCCTCCAATCCAACAAGTATCGATTGCTTTGCACCAACAGAAGCTCTCCCCTCCCCCACCGTAACCGCGCCCTGCCCAAGGTAATTAATGCCTTCCTCCTCCTCCTTCCACTTCCGCTCTGGTCTATCGGCCCCCTGCTTCTTGATTTCTCTGATGATCCGACCGCGCGATCCTATATGCCCCCAAGAATCACGGAGTAGGCAGTGCTTTCGAGGGGGGTTAGGTCTCGTGCTGCTTCAAGGTGCCATGTGGGGACGTTGGAACGGGCAACGGCTGTGATCTCGTTCTTGGGTGGGTTTGATGATCTTGATGGAGTTTTAGGCATCTATCGTGCCCATAAACCTGTACGCAATGCGGTGGGGGAGGCTTCGGGCCTGTTCTTTGCGGCTTCTAAAAATCGTTTTTGGCTTTTGCTACAGTAACTAACTTTTAAACGGAATATTTTTTAAGATAGGATCTACAAGTTAATTGTAGTACACGTTAAAAAACTAATATCTGTACCATCAAAAATCGCAAGTGAGTATATCTCTTTTCGCAATCTCTGTCGCAAACAACCAAAAAGCCATCAGCCGCAACCAAAAGCCATCAGCCGCAGCCAAAAAGAACATGCCCTTCTTTTGTTTTTCTTTTTTGCCCTCGGCGTTTTTGGATGTTGGTCGATGTGTTCAGTTGTTGGGCGTGCGAGCGGCGGCGTGCTGTTGTGGTAGTTTTCTTTTGATCCTGGTGACCCTCATAGCCAGTGGCGGAGCCAGGATTTATCGGAGTCTCGGGCCCAAAACTAAGGAGGATATGAGTCATAACTAATATCAAGTACTATTAGTACTGAGGTATAACAAAAGTACAATATAAATACGTAATCAAAATAAAATTTGAATTCCATGTTGAACGATACGACAAAATAGATAAAATATAGCAAAAAGAAGAATGCAACATACCTATTGCTTCTGGAGTTTGATTGGAATTGGATTGCGATGGAAAATAAGATGCCAATGTCTTGGTCCTCTTCATCATGTATTTCTAATTCTAGTATCGCAAAAATTTAAATAGCAAGTTAATAGAAGCTCACAATCTAGTATTTCTAATTCTTCAACAATGAACAAATTCACAATTCACAATGACAACAAATCAACAATGAACAATCAGTCGATCACAAATTCACAATTCACACTTTCACTGTTTCACAGAAGCTTGAGTTTGTTACTTGGATTAAAGTATCTGCAGTTGCCAATTACAGTTGTTGTTACGAGTTTTTTTTGCATACGATCAATACTCCAGTAGAATCCATGATGCTTTGTTCGAAATGTTGTGTTTAGAGGAATGATGATGGAGCATATGATTTGCTGCAAACGTTTCGGATTCACGGTCGGCTCATGTTGAAGGGCTCGAATAAAAGGATGGATGTATAAGCAATTAGTTAAGTTCAGGACTTGTTTAGCATTATGCATGGGTGTACAGAGTTATTAAAAACGCACACGTGGTTAATCCATTTGAAAGCTTATGCCATGAGTTGCAGAGAATTAAGCTCCAGCTCATCCAAAGAGAATCTTGACGATACATTGGATGCAGGAAGAGGAAGGCATCGACGCAGGCCATTTACGAGGTGAGGAGTCCGCTTCGATAGCAAATAAACCAAAAAAATTAACGTCCGCCGATGGAATTAAGGGGGTGATCGTTTCGACTTTTTTCGGCTTCAGCTTCTAGTTTCAGCTTTTTTTTCACTATTCACTACACTATCCACTAACTCATTTACGATGTTTTTCAACACCATGATGTGTTTTTTCATTAAAGCCAAAGCCATCGCTATTCCGATCACCCCCTTAAAGAGAAGAAAGAAGAAGAAGAAGAAGAAGAAGCATGGGCATGGCATGGCAAGGGGACAGAAGGAAAGGACAGGAGGGGGTTGAAAGATGTGCGTAGCGAGGCGCAGGGGTAGCGAGGCGCAGGGGGAGGGAGGGAGGGAGGCGGAGGTGTCAGGGTCACACGAAGTCACTTTTTTGTCGGACATCCTGGTAACGAACCATCCCTCTCCCTCCCCCTCTCTCTCCCCCCGAATCAGGAGCAGCGAAACATCCAGGGATGCTCATTTAGGCCTTTTAAACTTAAGCTACTAGTAGCTTTTGTAATACTAGTTATGTGCCCGTGCGTTGCAACGGAAAACCAAATAAAAGTGGTGCATACTATCAAATATGTGTCCGTGCAACGCACTTTCATAGTATGCACCACTTTGATAGTATGACTCGGAAGCCAGGAGGGGGAGGGGGCGGCGGGGGTAGAGGGAGGAGCGATGGGGAGGAGGGTAGGGGCCGGCGGGGGGAGGGGGAAGAGGGGAGGTCGGGAGGGGGAGGGGGAGGAGGGGAGCGGCGGTTGGAGGGTTTTAGGGTTGGCCGGGTGGCGGGAGGGGGAGGGAAGATCCGACGGTCCAGATTGGATGGAGGCTTCGACAACCACCAACTCCTTCTTTTATAATAGTAAAGATAATTAATTTTTTAAAAATAAAAATTATATTATTACGAATAATATAAAGGAATATAAAAATACAAAAAAATCTAAAAAAATTAAAAGACCAAAAAATAAAATTAAGATGCTATCAATATCAAAAGTGTTTGCCATTGTCCTATTACACATTTCGTGAAACAACTAGCGATCGAAAACGACCCGAGAATTTAACGTCCTACGCTTCGTGTAGGGAAGCGTGTCATCAAGCACATTAGTACAAATCGATTCTCCAATCAGATTCCACGGGACAGATGATGATAGAGCTTGACAACCACATTTTGGAACGTTACAAGTAATTTGTTTGCGTCGAATTACACATGTGGAAATCTGATGACTTGACGAGCTCTAAAAATATTTTCCAAAAACACCATAGATATGATGATACAGCTTGACAACCATCTCCATGATACTAGTCCACGACATCAAAGCTCTGACTTCTGAGGAAACAAAGCAAGAAGAGTGGCAAAATAAAAAGATATATACAGGAGAGATCAATTCTTTTTAGGAAGCAGTCACCGACATATACGGGCATTTCATCACAATTCGTACGTTCTGACAGGACCAAGATCATGCGAATGGAAAGGGAAAAAGTCAATCGAACCATTCTCATTACTCGAACGATACAATAGCAGCTAACATTTCACCGAATAATTAAAGACTTACATCGTAGAAAGGACCACACAATTGCTATGCATGTGAACAACTGCAACACATAGTCACTCGGATGAGCACGCACCATGCAGACATCGAGGTTGAGGAAGAGGAGGTAAAAAAAAAAAAAATCAAGACATCAGGAGTAGAAAATAACCAGCACAAAAGCGGAACATGTATTTATGGGGAGTATCTCATGTGGACCGGCCCCTAAATTGGGTATTGTAAATACATCATTGTGTGCACAATTTACACGCTGCTAATCTCATTAATCCCTTCAATTACAACGGAGCGACGCTTTAGGCATGACACAGTCCTCGAAGCGCAACATTGAACAATAATTTATATAATGATATATTTTATAAAACTTATTTAAATGATAATACTATAAAAGTATTTTTTGAGATAAAATTAAATATACTATTTGTATGCGTCCAATCTAGTCATAGAGTTATCAATAGACATAATTTAGAAAGTTTGACCGTGCGTATCCCACTCTTTGTGGCCTGAGTAAAGCGTTTGTTTTAGCGATGGTTTTGGTTTTTGGCTGAAATTTTACTGTAGTTGACTTTTTTTACTGTAGTTGATATGGCTTTTTGGGTATAATTAAATTTTTTAAAAATAGAAAAATAGAAAAAAAATATGTTAGCTCATCACGGACAATGCAAAAGGAACACGAGAAAAAAAAGAAAAATGTAAAAAGCCTAAAAAATCTTAAAAAATTCAGAAAAAGATGAATTACTGAATAGTGAAAAAAAGCTGAATCTAGAAGTTGAAGCTGAAAAAAGTTGAAACAAGCGGGGCCACATTCTATGGTTGAATCAATGCTAATTCTCTCTTGATGTGATCAAATAGCTTATGTAAAATCTCGCAAAAATAAGATACGGAAAAGGTCTTGAGCCCCAAACTATATTACAGGGGCTCAAATCAATTAACTTGGAACAAACTGCTTTGGTTACACTAATTGATTGCACAATCTTAAATTAACAAAATACAACTTTAACAATTGACTGCAGAATTTGCAGAATTTGAAATAAGTAAGGGGCTTTTATAGTGCGATTTCACCCTTCCATTTTGAGAGGCTCCCCAAGATTGTGCAAGAAGTTGTATGTCCTGGAAAAGGTAGCCATGAACTTATTTAGGCCCGGTCGTTTCACTTTTTTTGGTTTCTGCTTCTAGTTTCTGTTTTTTTCACTATTCAGTATTTCGTCTTTTTTCTGAATTTTTTTAGATATTTTAGCCTTTTTGTATTTTTTTCCCGTGTTCCTTTGTATTATCCATAATGGGTTAACATGTTTTTTCTATTTTTACATTTTTTTAAAATTAATTATGCCCAAAAAGCCAAATCGATTCTGATAAAAAAGTCACATTCTGATGAAATTTCAATAAAAACTAAACCACCGCTAAAACGAGCGCCCCCTTATAAAGTATCATTTGCAACACTTATAAATAAAGATGATGATGTTGACATACTATAAATAATTATAACCCCTCCAATTTTTATTCATCATACAAAATGGTTACCAAATTATTAAAGCATCACTTAATTTAGTTTTGACTTCTATTTTTTTCACTATTAATTAATTTCATCTTTTTCTATTTTTTTATTTTTAGATTTTTTGTATGTATTTCTTTGCATTGTCTGTGATGGGTTAACATGTTTTTTATTTTTAATTTTTAAAATTTAATTATATCAAATAAGTTAACTTAGCTACAGTAAAAATAAATCAACTACAATAAAAACTATAAACCAACACTATTTTAAACAACCCTAATACTATCCTCTCAACATCTTATATTTTCCTCCTTACTCCCCAACCTAGTTTAATTATTCTTTTCTTCCCTTCCATGCCAAGACAAGACTCATCCCCTATTCTAACTGCAGCTCGCTCTCTCTCTCTCTCTCTCTCCTCTCTCTCTCTCTCTCTCTCATGTAACTTTTCCTTCCACTCATCCCCTACTTTTCCTTTCCTCCCTCTGGCGTCCAGGACAGGAGGCAAAATTTAGCCGCCTCCAATCCAACAAGTCTCGATTGCTTTGCACCAACGGAAGCTCTCCCCTCCCCCGCCGTAACCGCGCCCTGCCCAAGGTAATTAGTGCCTTCCTCCTCCTCCTCCTTCCACTTCCGCTCTGGTCTATCGGCCCCTGCTTCTTGATTTCTCTGATGATCCGACCGCGCGATCCTATATGCCCCCAAGAATCACAGAGTAGGCAGTGCATTCGAGGGGGGTTAGGTCTCGTGCTGCTTCGAGGTGCCATGTGGGGACGTTGGAACGGGCGAGGGCTGTGGTCTCGTTCTTGGGTGGGTTTGATGATCTTGATGGAATTTTAGGCATCGATCGTGCCCGTAAACCTGTACGCAATGCGCGGTGGGGAGGCTTCTTTTGTTTTTCTTTTTTGCCCTCGGCGTTTTTGGATGTTGGTCGATGTGTTCGGTTGTTGGGCGTGCGAGCGGCGGCGTGCTGTTGTGGTAGTTTTCTTTTGATCCTGGTGACCCTCATATTATCGATTCCATGCCCCGTATTGGTCGCAATGTGCATAAGCTTTTTGGGTGGCATATTCTCGCTGGCGAGTTGAATGATGCCACGAAAAGTTTGCCCCTCTTGCCCACCTTTTCTCCGCCCCCTGTCTTTTATTCTTCATGTTCTTGATTCCTTCTGCATTTTTTTGGGTTGTCTTATGTGGTTAAGACTTCTTCATTAAGCTGCAGGGCCTCCCCTCCGCGCCGATCTTCTTTAATTTGGGGTGGGGGTGAATGGCGCATGTCGATTTCCTTTGATTTTTTCTGAAGGGTTATTGGTTATTAATTATGTTGTTGCGGCAGAGCTAGAGGTGCCACATGGTGTGTCCCCGGTCTGTGATGCTTGAGTTTGTTACTTGGATTAAAGTATCTGCAGTTGCCAATTACAGTTGTTGTTACGAGTTTTTTTTGCATACGATCAATACTCCAGTAGAATCCATGATGCTTTGTTCGAAATGTTGTGTTTAGAGGAATGATGATGGAGCATATGATTTGCTGCAAACGTTTCGGATTCACAGTCGGCTCATGTTGAAGGGCAAATTATCTGATTATCTTAAACTCTGGCGCTAGTACTTCTTAATAGGATAATTCATTTCACTTCGGCAACATGTTGTTTTATCCCTAGCTTTTAACTTTTTAGTCTAGATTCGATATTTGCTGCATGGTTCTACTTGCTATTTTCTACCAGTAAACATGAACCATGAAAGGGATTGTGTTATATAACTTCAATGTCACAATTTAAGACATCATAACTTGTTTGGTGATTTGTCAACTTAGGATGTTGGAGTCGTATGGTTTCCCATTATGCATTTAATTGGCTGTTGGATGTTGTACTTCATGCTTCATGTAGGATCATTCCGAGTATTCTGTAGCAATGGCCCATCTCCAGTTGCTCTTCTACATTCATGTAGGCAACTGGGTGTCTCAAAATTATTGTTAATCTTCTATAGTAGTGGTCATTTATTATTATTGCGCTGTATGGTTGAAAGTGTACCTTCTTATTTGACTTATCTCTTTCATCAGGCTGCTGAGTCAAGATATACCATATGATGGATCTGTCCACGACTTCAGTAATGGCAGCTAAGGCCTACAAGTACAAAGCGGAATCACTTGTTAAAGACTACCTTCTTGCAGATTCGTATGTTTCATACACTGCTGTGCTTGGTGGGATCCTGATGTGCAAGATGGTACTATTTGTCCCCTCTTATTTGTTCATATTTATGATCAGCCTACCTGTGAAATAATGATGCTCACATGATTCATATATTTAGATGGAAGCAAAAAAAAACTGCAAGTTTGATAGAAATTTCTGTTTAATTGTGCTATGTGGAAATTGAGGATTGTGGAGGAGCCTTTTGTACTATAATGGTTATTATTATAAGCATGTTTCTGTAAGATCTAATTAATATAGGCAAATTATTAGTTAAGCCTGAGCTCTAATTAGGAATGTGTCAATGGCTAGCACCGAATCCAATCTTGAGATATGAAACTAGGTAAAAGTAAATTGGGCTGTGGATGCATCTGAGATTGGTTAAAACTATGCATGTTTATTTTTTTGGCGAGGGATATGCATGATTTTAGCTTGCATGTGCACATGCACATTGTGATGAATTTTCAAAATGCAATCATGAAATAGGTTAAACAGTTTTGTTTGACTTGTAAGGTCCTGTCTTATTATGAGTTGTCGGTTATTCAGCTCAATTCATTGTAATTTGATCTCAATCATAGACTTTTGAAGCCAGGTACGTCATTGTTAACACAAATTGACCTGAACCCTATCAATTGCCCCTTTTTCTTTATCAACAGTGTTTGGCGGCATGGGAAATAGAACTTATAGCACAACTCACAAGCTGTAATATGTTTAATCTGTGTTATAATACGTTGGCTCAAGTTTATTGCCATAGGTTCAATATTGCTGTAGTTTTTTTTTGCATAGTTCAATCAACGTCAGGATCCCTGACAAAAGTAGTATAGGTTAACATGCTAAAAATTACTGAAGGAGATAATTGCTTGAATTATGGACAATTTGGCCAAGGTACCAGTTCAACCTAATCTGTTTTTCATTTTTTAAGTCATTGTGAGTTGATAGTGATCCATAGCAAATTAGCAACTATGCTGTGATATAAATAGATAGCATCATGTAGATAATGATCATAGTTTTTGGTGTTGTGTTTATTGTATATTTATATTATCCTAAAGTTCTTGCATGGAACTTGATATGATTAATCTCTATGTACCAGAACTCTAGTTATTTTCTTTTTATAAAATCTTCTTCGTTTCTTGACTATAGTTTACCTTTTGTTTATCAGGTCTATGACATCACTCACTTAATCAGCTCATTCTACTACAAGGGTTATGGTTCTCTTACAAAAATCCAAAAGCTTGAGTGGAACAACAGGTGAAGCCATCTGTCTGCAAAATTTATGTCCAATTTCACCCTATGTTGTGTCAACATTTCTGTTCAACTTCCATCTTTTACCTGTTCTAGGGGCATGTCCACAGTCCATGCAATATTCATCACATTTATGTCAGTGTACCTAGTATTCTTCTCCAACCTATTCTCTGATCAGCTGGATGGACCAGTAACTTTTCGGAGTTCAAACCTCTCCAATTTTACACTGGGGGTAAAGGATGTTACTATTTTATTCCCATTGGGCTATGCTAACACATACATTTTTTCCTTTTGCCTCATATTAGCCGAATTAAATCTGTCCAGGTTTCTGTCGGTTACTTCATCACTGACCTTGCTATGATATTCTGGGCTTATCCTTCCCTTGGTGGAATGGAGTATGTAAGTGAACATCTGTGATCACTACCCTTTCTTTTCTTTCATTATCTCCTTGCTTGCTAGGTTGCTATTCTTTATAGTTTATCCACATGTTACTATTAACTGCTTCCATTCAATTCGCATAATCTGCATTGTTGTACATATTATTCACTACTGGTTGACCATTGTCAGGTTCTTCACCACATGCTGTCAGTTATTTCTCTAGTTTATGCTATGTATTCAGGGGAAGGACAGTTGTACACATACATGGTTCTCATCTCTGAAACAACCACACCTGGAATCAACCTCCGATGGTATATTTGATCAAATGAATGCACATCATTTTTTTTTTGGCCATTCTCGTTATGTCAATCTAACTGGCATATTCTGCCTTTTGTCATGAAGGTTTCTTGATACTGTTGGATTGAAAAGATCTAAAGCCTATCTGGTCAATGGTGTTACAATGTTTGTTGCATGGCTGGTAAGTGAAAGTTACTACACTGTAATTGGAGGTTGCAAGTTATAAGTCATGCATTACCGGCAGTTGATCAGAAAGTTCTTTACCATGCTTTAATCTAGTGCATGCATACATCAATGAGCATTCAAATTGTATAGCCAGATCCAAACTTGTTATGGTATTAGGTGTATTTTGTGCTAGCGATAATAATGACTTTCCTATTAAGATAGGACTACACCAAGGGTCAGCGTTGAGTCTATACATTTTTGTCCTAGAGATGAATTAAGTCACGTGGGACATACAAGGAGATATCTCTTGGTATATACTTTTCGCTGATAATGTAGTGCTAGTTGATGAGAGTAGGATAAGTGTCGATAGAAAACTGGAGTTGTAGAGGAAGGTTTTAGAATCGAAAGGCTTCAGATTTAGTAGGACTAAAATTAAGTATATGAGGTGTGATTTTCACGGTGCTAGGACGCATGATGGAGATGTTGTCTGGACAGACAAGTAGTACTTAGGAATGACACTTTTCGATATTTGTGATCGATGCTACAGTACAACGGCGAGATTGATGAAGACATAAACCATAGGATAGGAGCGGGGTGGGCGAAATAGCGCTAAGCATTTGATGTCCTATGTGATTAAAAAAGCCCTTAAAAATTAAAAGGTATATTATAGAGGACGACAATCATTCCTGCAATGTTATATGGAGCGAAATGTTAGACAACTAAAAGATATGTACAAAAGATAAGTGTAGCGGGGATAAGGATGTTACGGTGGATCTATGGTCATACAAGATGGGATCAAATCCGCAATGATGATATCATGGATCATCTCCAACAAAGAAGGCACCAGACGTAGTGAAATTTTAAGACGTATCGAAAACATAAGAAGAGGCAGAGGTCGAACAGGAAATAGGTCAGTGTTGAGCCTATACATTTTTGTCCTAGTGATGAATTAGGTCACGTGGGACATACAAGGAGATATCTCTTGGTGTATGTTTTTCGCTGATAATTTAGTGCTAGTTGATGAGAGTAGGATAAGTGTCGATAGAAACCGGAGTTGTAGAGGAAGGTTTTAGAATCGAAGGCTTGATTTAGTAGGACTAAAATTAAGTATATGAGGTGTGATTTTCACGCGGACGCATGTTATATGGAGCGAAATGTTAGACCAAAAAGATCGATAAGTGAGCTAGGCGGCTATGGTCATACAGCGGATCAAATCCGCATGATGATATCATGGATCAAGAAGTCGCTCGCGAGCTCCGCGCGCCTGCCAAAATCGCCGAGCTAGGCGGCGAGCGCCGCCGCCGCCGGTCAAAGCGGGGTCTAGGAGAGAGAGCACACGAGATCACCACCGCCTCCGCCGTCGCCGTAGCCGGATCCGTCGTCACCGCAACCGGATCTGCTGCCTCCGCCGTCGCCGCCGCCGGATCCGCTGCCTCCACCGTCGTCGCAGCTGGATCCGCCGTCGATGCCGCCGGATCCACTGGAGCAACACCATCGGCAGGAGCAAAGCGGCTGGGGGAGCGGAGGGGAGAACTAGGGGCCGAGATTTGCAGGGGAGGCGGCGGCTAGGGAGGAGGATGGAGGTGGAGGTGATCTGCGGGGGAGGCGGCGGACGCGGAAGGAGGCACGCGGTGGAGGAGATCAGCGGGGGAGGCGGCGGACGCGGAAGGAGGCGCGCGGTGTGGGGATAGGAGGCAGCGCATTAGGTTGAGGGGGGGATTGTATAGTGGGGGGAGAGAGGAAGAATCTGGGCCATCCGATTTTAATCCAACGGTTCATATAAAATTGACTGAAATCTATCAATTTTTAGTTGAATGTTGTACGATCGCCAGTAGGACATCATGGTAAAGTCGGCGCCTAGGCGGCCTAGGCGCTAGGCCCCTGCTTGCCGCCCGCCTAGCGCCTAGCGCCTACTTGAACATTGGATGATATACATGATAGACTGAGGATAGCACCAATTGAAGAGAAACTTGTCTAACATCGCATGAGATGGTTTAGACATCTCTAACAAATATTTTCTGAGGCATCGGTGCGTAGTAGAATTTTAAAACGTATCGAAAACATAAGAAGAGGCAGAGGTTGAATAGGAAATAGTTAAAAAAGACTTGAGGGATTGGAGTGTATCCAAAGAGTTAGCTTTGGATTGAAACGTATGGAAGTTAGCGATCTACGTACTGAAACTATGACATAAGAAAAGATTTAGGAGTTGTGATTTAGGCTCTCGGTTTAGATAGCAGGATATAGGGTTTACAGGTTTTAGCCTTGTAGGTTTTTTACAAAGTTGTTGTTTCTTTGACTTTGAGGATGCTTTATTTCTAGTTTACCTTAACTTGTTTGGGGAAAAAAAGGCTTTGTCGTTTTTTTTGTATTTATCTGCTCCTTTATACACCATATTCTATAATGTTCTTTTTAAAATTGCGGCCATATTGGAATATCTTGATATTTACTAGAGATGTTGTGTGTGTGGGCGTTTGTGATCATGTTATTGGTAAACCATTTTTGACATTTCCCAACTCTTGTGGGATACAACAAGTAACTATTGAATTTGTGAATGAGATGCAACAAATTGCTCCATAGATTGCAGGGTTTTTTTTAAGAGAGAGGGGTAAATTATTAAACTTTACAGGGCGAAATATGAATGTTATCGATAGCATTGTTTAATCAATATGTTGGCCTAATCAGTGAGACAGTCTTCCCCGTACTGTTTAAAAAGTTTCTATAATTTTCTCTCTCTAATGTTGACAACCATTTGCTTAATGCAGGTGGCACGGATAATTTTGTTCATCTACTTGTTTTACCACATCTACTTCCACTATGATCAGGTACTTTGTTCTTCTGTGTTAATACATGAGTACATGACAAATATCACACTGATGTTTCTGAAACTAAACTTGATCTCGTTCATTGACAGATCAAGCAGATGCATGCCTTTAGCTGCATTCTGATATTTGCTGTGCCCACAATACTACTCGTCATGAACACAATGTGGTTTGCCAAGATCTTGAGAGGCCTTAAGAAGACTCTAGCCAAGAGACAGTGAACAGAAGAATGGTAGGTGCAAGCACATGGACATCTGCAATCGCCCTTTTATATAGTCACGTACAGCTACATATACTTCCTGAGTAAAGCCGTTAGTGCAAATCATAGCGCAAGCTAGAGCCCTTGTACATGATTCAGAAATACACTTAACACAGCCCAGAATTTTCCCTGGATAATGTACAAGGATATTCTACCTTGTACATATACACGTCTGGTTATGGCTGAGGATGCTTTTATCTGTGCATCAGATGCTTCGAGGTCTCAGGTCTCAGCAACTGAGGATAGTGGTCATCGGATTGACCTAGACAGGTTGAAACTCGAAACTCTGTGTCTACTAACCACTTTAGTGTGCTGCTCGTATTGTTCTGACTTCTGAATTGCAGTGAGTTCATTCTCTTATCGCTACAAGTAATGTTGGCTTGTAGTACTTCATATAAAACTCTTCAGTTTTCCATGTGCAGCTTTGGCTATTGACTGTTCAGTCTGGTAATTGTTATTGGCTTATGGCGAATATGATGCAGAACCTGTCTGTTGCGGTGTTAATTGTTATCGCTCTTTCAACCATGCAGCTTTGTTAAGTCTGGTAAAACGTTCAGAACAAGAGCTGATTTTAATGGTCAAGTAGCTAGGATGCATGTTCGTTAAGGCAAGGAGACTCGTATTACTTTTTCTAGGATGAAACATACTGCAGGTTGCCAGGTTGTTTGCTAGCTGTAACGAGAAAAGCATAACCTATCTGGCGCAGAAGAGTTGCTCCAGGAATAAGACGCGTGCGGTTCTTCGCACTCCACTAACAATTATTCTATACAAAAGTGCCATATAAACTGTCTTCTCCAGTGACCATGTGCAGAAGAGTTACCCGACGATGTTCATGCGCACTGACGCACGCTCTCTCTCTCGATGATCAGCAGTGACAACGGACGGATGGGAGTGATGCCCGGAGTGAATCGCCGAGGTGTGTGTGACTGTGTGCTACGACAGGCTACGGCTAAGCAAGCCTTGGAATGACAGGAAGAGATCCTTGTTTTCTGTACCGAAGATCTCGTCGGCCTTCGTGAGGGTCTCCTGCATCACAGTAAAAAAAATATATACACACTTGTCAGTAAATCAAGATCTGAGCAAATTACGGAGCCAGCTTCGGGTTGAAACTGAAAGTGGGGTGCCAGCTGCCGACCTCTCGGGATTGCCTATGAGAATTGAGCTCCTTGATGTTGGCAAGAAAAGCTGCGAATTGTTCATACGAGAGACGACTCCTGGGGATGGCAAAAAAAAACGAACTTATGCCATGCTTTCTACGAAGAATTAGGCGAGTTGCCGGTTAGTGAAATGCAGAGGAGGCATGAGAAGAACTAGATTACCTTGCTTGACGAAAGAACTCCTTACCGTCCACCCTAGTAGCGCGTCCTGAAACAGAAACTGAGACTGTGTCAACAAAAAGAATCAATGGTTCACATCATGCGGGAACTAATGGGACTTCGCACGAAACGAAAGGACATAATTGCCTAGCAAAAGGGAGCCGAAATGCTCATGAGATTCCCTGGTAAGCAGCACCTGAGATTGAGTGTCCACGAGGGGGTGAGTTGGCTGCAGAGGTCATCTTGCTCGACGGAAGCCACGGCGACACTGCCGTATGGCTTTCTAGTCGAGGCGAGGTGGCGCCGGATGTCAGTTTCGGCGATGCGGCGGTGGAATACCTTCTAGGGGAAGTGGCAGCGGATCTCAGTTTCGGTGCAGGATCAGAAGTAAGGCGTGGAGTGATGTGCGTGATGGTAAGTTTCTGCTCAAACGGTCTTGTCACTGTTCGAAGCAGGAAGCAACAGAGAAACACCAGCTGTTCAGAGTTCTGTCACTTTGCGACTTGCAAACTAGAATGTTGTGATGTGCTACTGCTATCGATCGTACCTTCCTGGTTCGCGCTTTCGACTTCGGTGGATCCGTCAACTAGGGTGGATACAGGATGGCTCTTTGCTAGCCCATCTTCAGAAAGGTTGCAGAGATTCATCTCATACGAACAGTGTGTTAAAAAGAGTGCAACTGCGACTAGAGGAAAACAATATTGCTCAAGAGAAATCACCTTTCCAAGAATTTGCTTTCGCTACGGGTTGCTCGCATGTTCGTATGTCCACTGTTTCCTGGATCTGTTCAGAGAACATAAAGCGTGGCCAATGGACACCCATCGTACGTCAAAGTTACAGAGGACAGCAACAGTGGTCATTGCTTTGCTTAAACGAAGGGATGCATGAAGAGAGGAGGAGCTTGAGCTTACTGAAGAATTATCATCACCCAATGACTGCATTAGGTGCCTCTTGAATGTCTCCAGCTGCAAGTGGAAACCAAAAAAAAAAAAAAAACACTAGTCTCAGCTTAAGACTGATTACTTCTCTCAGAGCATTTTATATGTAGCAGTAAACTCAAGGAGGCGTGGCAGTGTGTGATCTCGGATCACAATTCACAAATGAAAGAGCCGTCACCTTAGCGAGGTCCCTGGCCAGCTTCTTGGACGTCTGCGCCAGCGAGTCCCTCTCCTTCACCAGCTTAGCCTTCGCAGAACCCACAAGGAAATTAACCATCTATCAGCAAGACAGCAACCAACAAGAACCAAAGCTCGGGTCCAGAGCAGCGAGCTGAGCTCACGTACGTTGCCATCGA
This sequence comes from Melocanna baccifera, assembly GCA_036346265.1. Classification (NCBI taxonomy): domain Eukaryota; kingdom Viridiplantae; phylum Streptophyta; class Magnoliopsida; order Poales; family Poaceae; genus Melocanna; species Melocanna baccifera. The sequence continues at coordinate 37,676,316 of CM070677.1, forward strand.
GGGCGGCGCGGAGGCGGGCGTCGGCGTCGCGGAGCGCCTGGTCGAGCGCGGCGGCCCTGTCGGCGAGCTCGGCGGCGAGGCGGTCCTTCTCGGCCAGCTTCTGCCGGAGGCGCGTGGCCTCCAGCTCGAGGCGGGAGGCCCGGGCGGCCACGGCCACGGCCGTGATCTTGCGGGCCACCTCCAGCTGCTCGTACGGGTCCAGCGGCAGCACGGCGGCGATGGCGTCGGACAGCCCCGCCTCGGCAGGAGGCGCCGGCGCCGGGGGTGGAGAGGCAGTGGCGGTAGGGATGGGGGTTTGCGTCATTGGGGATGATGAGTGGGAACGATGCGTCGGTGCGGTGGGTTCGGGTGGTGAGATCCGAAGCGGGGAGCATGAGGTTATCGGGGGACGGGAAGGAAGGAATGTAGAGGTGGTGGGAGCGCGGAGCCGCGGGGTTGCTTTGCCTGCGTTTGAATATGTGACGTGGATTTCCGTTTGTCTGGCCCCTTTTTTAGCTTCTCGTTTATAGTTTTTTTAATAAATAAATAGAACAACTTTTATTATCTTTTAAAATAATTTATCAAAATAGTTTTTTAAAGCGGCTTATCGCAATAGCGGAGGAAGAGTATATGCATGGAGGTACAGTTGCACCCCAAAAATTTATGCTAAAAAATTCAATATATATCTCCCTAATATACAAAGTATATATTATATATACTCATATACATACTCCTAGCAGCCCATTATTCCATTAAGCCTAATAGGCAATAAGCATTGGTATAGTCCATGTTTATTCTCAAATGGAGCTCTGTATAGTGTAGCTCTGTTATCAAATAAGTCAAATCCGAAATACGATGGACGAGTCTATCAGTAACACAATGACTCAATGTACTAGTATAGCTCTGTTCCCAATTCTCAAATCTGAAGACTGAAATGAGATTCCAACTAAGATTACAGAGTTACTAGAGCTTAGAAGTTAGCCTTTGATTTATCTAATTATCTTGTATTTGGTTCAATGCTTCTCATAGCTAGGAAGGCACATAAGTGAAGGTGATTCATCAGGTGCTAACTCCTTTTTGAAGGACATGGGTTGTCTTTACTCTTTATTGTACAAAGCATGCGTAGGTGCATGATTACCAGAATACCAGTGTATCTACAGTATATTAGTATGTAATTGATGTTCTTGATAAAGAACATAGCAAATATTTGTTATTTGAGGTTTCTGAAGGCTAACCATAGTGGAATCTAGCAATATTATAGTTGCTTTCCACTTTAGTTCAGTACTTTAGTATTATGTAGGTAGCTTCACTTCCTGAAGTGAGTCTTTCTAGAACAAGCAGTAGTTTTTGTATTGCTTTAAGTTTATACTTCATTAGGTTGAAGAAGTTTTATTATGCTTATAATTACTCCCCTTTGCTTATAATTATCAATGTGTCTTAAGTTCCCCTTGTCAAAATCCTGGCTCCGCTATTGGCTTATCGGCATTTAGTCCGTTCTCACAAGCACTTGAGCTATGGCTAAAAGCCATCAATCGTAGTCAAAAAATAACCCACCCTTTCTTGTTTATTTTGCCATCTTGGTGAGTTGGTGACTAGGACAAGGAGATGAGTTTGCTCGTTGCTATAGTCGCCACTGCGCTTAACAAATTCCAATGGTGGAAAGTTGTAGTATGGTGTGGAACAGATTTCTGCCCCTATGGGGACATCCACCATTGGTATCACTTTAAGATCTCGGTGTACTCATACACGGCGGGCGCAAGTAGATGACGATGGGTGGTGTGCCTCTCTCTCCCTAGCGTCAACTAGGGTTATAAAAATCAGCCAAAAATTGGTTCTACCAGGCACCTTTGGTTAGAGTATAAACCGGTCTCAAATATTACGTTTTACTCCGAGTACATCTGATTCACTCCGATGTTTCTACAATTTAGACCAATTTTTATTTGGAATTTGATTTTTCATTTAAAATTTCATGCTGAAAACTAACATTTTTTTAAAAAAATCGGTGCTCCCAGATCCTCTTAGTAAAATTAAAAACCGATTTTGAGGACCCTGGCGACGACGAGTGGTGGCCCACGCGGCTCGGGAGTTGGGACGCCGGATGCGGCGGCGGCACTGCACACGATTGGCAGACGTGGGCAGAGGACGGCGGGCGGCAAGGTTCCGGCGGATTTCTTCCAAAGAATTAATCGCTTTTTGAGTCAGCAGATGGTACCTCGAGATCGGTTATCTGATAAAGGTTCATAGTACTGAAACAACTGAGGCATGGCAGCATTGACGGGTTCGGGATAGGCGGCGATCCCATCGGATCCAAGGAGGGTAGGTGGCGGTGGCATCAAGGGAAGGCTGCGAAGAACAAGATGCGCTCGCCGGATCTGGACTCTAGAGAGTGAAATGGTGTCGAAGTTACCGAGATTGATCTACAAAGGAGATGCAGTGGCCATCACTGAATTTTAAGAAGATGGAAGGATGGAGAGCCGGTGATAGGATAGACAGGGAAGTAACGGAGTCATCAGCCGGTGAGTGTCGGGAATAAAAGAAATGGAAGGAAATAACAAACATAATGGAGAAATAACAAAGAAAATAGAAGGGTATGAAACAGGGGCTAGTGGTTTTTCTTTTGTGACTCCGATCCTACGTAGAAGAATTTGGCTGAGATGGTAGCCAGATATTATTGTAGGCTTACATACAATTAAAGGGAGTTTTTGGTTTTTGGCGTTTTTTAATCCCATATTTGCAGGAATAGTGGTTGTCGTGAGGAATTTGCAAGAATGACAGTCGTCGAGCGCGCCAAAGCGACGGGGTGACAAATATGCAGAGAAGGGAGGCCGAACGGTGGCCTAAACCCTTAATGGGTGTCTCTGACCTAGAGTAGCCATATGGTACTAAACTTCTCGCATTTCAAGTCATATAAAATCATGAAATCCTAATTTCTAAAACCTAAAATCCAAAATTTCAAGGCCAAAACCCTTAATTTTTAAGATAATTTTGAAACATTTAAAATTCTAAAAAATATTACATAGTCAAATACACTATGCATGGAGCCTTCAAAAAAATTCATAATGTTTTGACCTCATTTTCTATATTAAAAAATTCTTGCCAACTGTCTAATAAGATACAATTTTGAGAAAAAATTTAGAATAGATAAAATTATGAAAAAATTACACAAGTAAGTGCACTATGTTGAGAGGCTCCACAAAAAAATTCGTAATTTTTGGAGATCATTTGCTATATTTACAAATTCTAACAAAATTTGTCCTTAAATGGATTTTCCTCAGAAAACTTGCTACAGTGTGTTACAGTGCCCATGTCGCACGGTGGTCGTGTGTTTCGCCATGTGTCATGCCGAGGTTGCTAGCGCACAGTGGTCATGCGGTAGATACGCATTTTTTAAAAATTCCGCGCAACGACTACCATTCTTGTAAATACGGGACCAAAAAGTGCTTATCAGTGTTTTTAATATCGATTTTACGTATGATTTGTTTGAATTCAGAGAAAAACTCTCTAGGACCTGGCAACGAGCATACAGAGAGAAGACACGAGAATTTTTATATAGATTCGAGCCTTCTTCTGGAGAATAATAATCCTACTTCTTATGTGGCTATTGCTTAATGAAATAATTACAACGGAGTATGTAATGCAGAAAAGCCTTACACTATATCTTGTTCTTATCGTATTCAATTCAGGATTCGATCCTTTTCTCCCCTGATATCAACTGTTATATAGTTAACGAAGCGACGGCCATAGTCCCGCGCCAAGAGATGCCTCAACATTTCAGGAGATAACTACCTGACGGAAGTTAATGTCAGAGAGACGTGGTCGCCCGTTTGCCATACGACGGTTATTGTTAGAGAGAGAGATCATGTGCGGTTATTAAGAATAAGTGCACATTCTAACTACTGTGTCAGACAAATCCACGACGTGGTAGATCGTTGTAAACAAGCAAGTCGGGGATATACTGGCTGTGTAAAGGTTTACGATCAAAGGATAGTCATAGAATAACTTACGACTATACCATATTTATAGATAAACATACGATCATAAGATGGTCGTAGAAGTAATTATGACTAGGTAGTTATAGAAGAGCTTACGACTATGATATGGTCGTAGAAAAACTTATGACCACTCTGTGAAATTTCTCCTTTACTGATAAAGAATATATTTAAAAAATATAATTACATAATAATTTGAGAATTACTCTATCCTCATAGCACCGAAAGTGCAAAAAACTCCTATCAAAGGTACAAGTACAATTATACACACAAATTGTGATGTTTAGGGGAATATGCCTTAATACAAGGCCTTTTTGTGAGCACCTTAATATAAGGTTTATTTAGCCTAACCATGCATAGACTTCACTATGGAGACGAGGATGACTGCTAGCGTTTAAATGAGTGCTTGTGGAGGTATGATAACGCATCAACGGCGTTGGCGCACCAGCAACTAGGGCTGGACAAAAAGCTCGAGGCTCGCGAGCTACTCGAGCTCGTAGTCGGCTCGGCTCGGCACGGCTCGAGCTCGAAATTTTTTTTAACGAGCCAAGCCTCCTCTACGGCTCGGCTCACTAACGAGCCGAGCCCGAGCCGCTCGTGAGCCAAATCGAGCCTAACGCGCATGCACAGGAAGGCCTCGACTAACCGAGCGCTCCGTTGCGCACAGTCGCACACTCGCACTCGCTCGCTCCACCTAAATCCCCACTCGCTCTCCACCTAATCACCGCTCTCTCGGCCCGCTTGACCACTCGCCTCTCTCGCTCCCGGTCCCCGCCCCTGCCCCCGTCGCCGCCGCCTCCTCCCCGCTCCCCCGTGGCCCACCCCGCGCCTCCTCCGCGCCCCGCCGCCGCCTCCTCCCTCCCGTCCCCGCCGCCTCCCGCGCGCCCCCGCCCTCCTCCTACCTCCTACCTCTCGCCTCCTCCTCCACGCCCCCGCCGCCACCTCCTCCCGCTCCCGCCCCGCGCCGCCGCCTCCTCGGCCCCGCGCCTCCTCCTCCCGCCCCGCCCTCCTCCTCCCGCGGCGGTTACGGCGGCGGCGGCACAGATCTGGCGCGAGATCTGGCGCGGCGCTCCGGCAACGCATGGCGGCGGCGCGGATCTGGAGTGGGGCCGTGGAAGGAGCCCAAAGTCCAGACCGAGAAGCGGCGGTGGGAGGGAGCCCAGACCAAGCCTTTACTCGAGCTCGCGAGCCGGCTCGAGCCATTGTCGAGCCCGAGCCGAGCCCGCCTTCTAGCTCGGTTTCCAAACGAGCCGAGCCGAGCCATGGCTCGGCTTGGTGCAAGCTCGGCCGAGACTGGCTCGAGCCGGCTCGGCTCGGCTCGTTTCCACCCCTACCAGCAACTTACCGAAGGAACACGGGAATATATGGTTGCACGACTCTCAAGACCACCCAATGGTTGAAAAATGGTTGATTTTATGGGGGAACGAGCAAGATGATATATGCCTACTGTGTTAAGAAAAACTAGACTTGCTTTTCCATATATTCAGAATAAAAATAGAGACATCCATTCTAAGCAAAAAAACAAAAACCGAGATATGTTACTCTTTCTGTCAAGTGTCTCCCTATATATATGTTGCGTTCTTTTTAGCTGCAGTTGATGGTTTATAGTTGTGGCTGATAGATTTTAGTCTTAGCACAAATGCTTATACGAACGAATCAAATACCGATAAACTGCTTCAAAATGGCAATAAAGAGGTAGTTTCGTTTATTTGTTCGGAGGAAGTCATAAGTCATAAACTATAAACTGAAAAACAAACTGAGTCATAATCAGTGTTGTTGAAAAGAAATTCACCTTGCCTTGCTAGGTGCTTGATTTCTATAGTCCAATGAACACGGTATAATCATACTAGCAGCGGAAGCGTGGTGTCACGCCGTGCTAGCTTCCACGTGGACCGAAGCAAGAGTCGGCAATTCGTAGAGGTTTTTTCTAGAAAATCGAGGACATATATGTATTTCAAAAAAAACAAAGGGATTTTTTTTAGGAAAATAGAGGATTCGTGCGTAATTCCTAAAAATATATCACGTAGAAAGAGGTCCTCTTTGAAAAATCAAGGATCCATATGTAATTTCAAAAAGCGAAGGACCTCCTCGTAAAATAGCATGTGTCTTTTTGTAAGAAATAAGGACCTGTATGTAATTCCAAAAATAGGGGTTTTTCGCAAAAAGATGTTGTGGCGGGGGAGGATGGGAATCCTCTGGCCTTAATATAGGGAGTATTTTCGTAAAAAGATGACGTGGCACGAGAGAGGCCAGAATCCTCCGACCTTAATATAGTGAGTATATTGGAATGTGGTCCTTGCGATAGACTTCACCACTCGGAAGGGCTGGTTAGTAGAAACTGTAAGGTGGGAAGCATCGGATATTCTCTCCCAGTTAGCAATCTCATGCACCGCTTAAAATGGCTAAAAGCCGGCTTTTGCTTTTAGTTTCTGTTTTTGTCACTATTTAGTAATTTTATCCATTTCTGAGTTTTTTTAGATTTTTTTGGGCTTTTTTTGCTTTATCTGTTTTTTCCCATATTCCTTTGCATTATCCATAATGGGCTAACATATTTTTCTATTTTTATTTTTTTAAATTTAATTATGCCAACTAAGTCAACTTAGCTACAGTAAAAAAATAAGCCAACTAGAGTTAAAAAAGTCATAAACCAACACCAAACTGAGCATTGCCTCAAATTTGGTTGGCCAGGCGTTGACTTCATTGACTCAGACTTGTGCTTGTGAGATTTTCACCTCTCCCCATCTACGGACAAGCAAACTTATAAGACTATAAACAAGGCATGAATCAAGATATTTTGTAGAAGTATTTAAAATAGTTAATTAAAAATTTAGGAAAGTTATAGTATCTAGATATTTTTAAAAAGAGTGTAGATGTTCTAAATATTTTAGATCAATGGCTATGATTTTGACATGTGTCAAGAATCCAATAATTCTTAACCTCTATAAATATAGAACCTTGCATCTTGCCATGAAGCATTTGAGCATGGTAGAATGTGAGTTTTAGGTGTGAGTGTTAGGCTGACAAGAAGCATTTGAGCATGGTAGAAGGTGAGTTTAGGGTGACAGTAAACCCGCTTTGCTGTTTGGTGCAAATAATAGCTTTTCAACACTAAACAGGTGAGAGCTAATAACTATCACTATCTTGTGGTTTTTCCAGTATCCGTTATGCGAGTAATGACAAAGAAAAAAATACATATGAGAGCTAATATTCATCACTATCTTGTGGCATAGAAGTTATTCTTGTGTGTGCTTATATTTGATCTAACAAAGATAATAGTAATGCATAACAAAGATAGAATTATCAAACCTCCTCATTCATATTTGTAGTAGCACATTCTTTATCATCCAGCTCCAAACCCAACTCATTGACAAGTGATGCTATCTTCTCCTTAGGATATAAAATTTGAAAATGACATGAGGTTAGTAAACAAAAGTTGTACGTAGTGAACTAAATAACTTATTATTTATCTTTCCTAGATGAAGATATCTAGTCTTTTGTACAAATTAGAGCCTCAATTACCTCGGCTCTAATCGGCTACGAAATGAATCAACAACATAGTCACAAACACTAAAAGCCGACTTTGAAGTGATACTTGAATAGCTAGCATAACACGAGCTAGTTGTGAGAGAAAATGAAACTTCTCTTGGTATGTGTTCCACCATGATAATATGTCAAATTGTGCACCCTTACCCTTAGGATCAACCCACCAAATTGGTTTTTCTTGCATGTATACCTCAAGTTTATTTATACCACCATGTGTTGTAGCGGTATCCTCATACAAGAACTGTTTAATGTCATCAAAACCCAAGTCAGGATCACCAAATGGCTAAGAAGTTCCTTGAGGTTCAGGCTTCAAAGCTTCACCTGTGTTGGACATGTAAGCTTGGAACAATTTGTTCACAACATCCATTAAGCGATTAACTCCATGGGTAGTCCTCTCATGATAAATCCTCCTCATGAAATATTCCACAAGCTTTTTCTTGTATCTAGGATCAAGAAAGCATGCCACAACGGTAGGTATGTTGGACTTGTCCCAATACTTATCATATTTGGCTTTCATAGTCTCTGCCATAGAAGAAATAATAATATCAACACTTTCGCACCAATGTGCAAGTGCTAACTTAATTTCACAAAATTTCCACCAAAATAAGTTTGCTGTTTGGATATTGATTTTCAGAAAATAGCTTTGCCATATCACATTCTTCATTTGTCAGATCACACTTATCGTATTTATCCTCATTCAAGTACAATAGACTATCAAAAACCCTCTTGTAGTAAATAGCTTGTGACAACATTTCATATGTTGAGTTCCACCTTGTAGGCACATCCAATGGAAGACCAGATGTATAATCTAAGTCACATTATATTGCACGCTTTTAAAATTCCTCTTATTGCAATGGAGAATTCTTCACAATAACAACAGTAGCTCTAATATTCTGGACTAAAATGCAATTACTTTCAAGCCATCTTAGGCAACAAGGTTTAGTATATGACATAAACATGTCACATGAAAAAAGGCATCATCACAGATCAAGGGAGAACGCTTATGCAGCTCTATCACAACTTCTCTAACACATTTATCATTGGACCCTCGGCTCCCCCCCGACTTCTGCAGCGCCGCCGACGCTCGGCGCAGAGCGCTGCCCCAACTCTTGACCATCATCTCTAGCCTTGGTGCCTCCCACCGCTGCGCCCTCTAACCTCCAGATCCAGGGCCTAGGGCTCGGATCCAGATCCTCCTTGCCTGGATGCATTTTTCCCGTGCCCTTTCTTGATGCAATTTATTTCCTATGTGAATCTTGGGTTACTATTTTGCTTTGATGTGGTTTCTAGCTCACGAGGTGGAAGGCATGGCGGTAGGCTGCCTTGATTAGCCACGATGAAACTCAAAGCCGCCCGCACACCGGGAGAGTGTGTGGTGGCTAGTGGGCTCGAGTGTCAGGCTAAAAGTAGTACGCCACTGTCGGTGCTTATCTACGGTAACATCTCTCTCCTTTACTTCTCTACCGTCGGCTGATAATATTTGTGCTGGCTCTACGATGCTCTGGTGATGCTCTGTGATCATACAAATTGATGCTATTGCAAAGATTAGATGTGGGCTACCTTTGTCGGGTGGTTTATCAAGTGGCTCTGAGAATTGTTGAATTGATGCCCTTGGTGGTCACTTTCTTGATTGGCTACGCGATGCTACTACCAGTGATGGTGACTTCCCTTCCTACGGCTTGCTAGCCTGTGGTATGGCTTCTTGCCGACTTCTTGCCCCTGGTCGGCTTGCCCTAATTCTGCCTTGCCATGGTGGATGATATGCGGCTGTGTGGTTTTGGGTTTGGACTTGGATAGGGCAGGGAGCAAGATAATTTGGCTTACTGATGCCATGGGTTTTCTTCTCCCTTCTTTTCTACGTGGTTGGCTGTGTGTGCTCTTTTGTTGTTGCTGTGATATCTCGAGCTGTCATGTTGTGCCTTCTGGAGAGTGTTATGTTGGCTTTGTGCGATGGCTGGTTGGCTCTCCTGTTGCTGTGTGGGTGGTTTTGAACTATCTGGGACATCTGGGGGTTTGCTACAATATTTTGAATATAAAACATGTTTGTTTAATGCTTAATGATGACCTTATAGTTGTGAGAGGTGCCAACTGGCCCTCGGACGGTCAGGTATATCCGTGAACAGAATGCCCTACCCGAAATTAACCTTTAGGGCTCTGATGGCAATCTCTCTTCTTCTTTGGTCTGCTTACTGCCATTTGTTTTTTGTTCGGTTTTTAGTATTTAAATTATTGAGTTACTCACAAATAAAACAGCGGTGTGGTATGGGTTCGATGGTGGATTCTAATGTATGAGATGCAGTGCATGTAATTTCTCATTTTTCTAATTGTTATGTAAACATGCCCATATGAATGACTCTGCTTGTAATTATATTCGATTGTGATACGAATGTAATACAAAATGTATGAGATGGTTTCTCTACACTCTTTGGATTCTATCTGTTGTACTGTGCATTGCTAATAATGAATAAATAAATTTTGCTTTACAATGTGATACGCTAGTTTATTTAATTGCCACAATTGATTTGAAATCTCGGGATGGCAATCGACTAACGACTTTGGGTTTCCTAATATTGAATTGACCAATTTAATTAATATGATTAACACTAATCACATTCATTAGGTTAATTAGAAGACGCAGGGCGTTTCAATCTCCCCCCTTAAAAAAGATTTCATCCTCGAAATCAGGGTCTTACTTAGAAAGATTCGAGTAAGTGCCACGTAGATCCTCCTCTTTTTCCCACGTTGCCTTTCATATAGTGTGGTTTCTCCACTGGACCTTGCAAAAGCGAATCGTCCGTTTCCTTAATTTTGATCCTCTATTTGCAATATTCTCAATGGATGCTCCTTGTAAGTTAAATCTTCCTGTAGCAGAATGTCCCCTTGAATTATCTGTTTGATCGGCTGGATAAGACATTTTCTGAGTTGACATACGTGAAATACATTATGGATCCTAGATAATTGTTTAGGTAATTCTAGCTAATAGGCGAAACTGCCTTTTTGGTCCAATATTTTGAATGGTCCAACATATCTAGGACTTAGTTTTCCATTTAATCCAAATCAACGAACTCCTTGCATTGGTGACACTTTTAAGTATACATAGTCACTAATTGCAAAGATAAGGTCTCGTCTTCGTTAATCGGCATAGCTCTTTTGTTGGCTATGGGCAACCCGAAGTTGATCCTTGATGATTTGGATTTTCTCATCATTTTCTCGTACGAGGTTAGGTCCTAATAAAGGTTTTTCCCTGACTTCATACCAACAAATGGGTGACCAACACTTTCTGCCATACAAGGACTCAAAAAGGTGCCATTTGGATACTTGCTTAATAACTATTGTTGGAAACAAATTTTGCTAATGGTAGGCACTTGTCCCATGATGCTCCAAACTTCAAAGCACATGCTCTCAGCATGTCTTCAAGAATTTGATTGGTTCATTTAGTTTGGCCATCTGTTTGCGGATGACAGGCGGTACTGAAGTTCAGTTTAGTTCCTAGAGCGGTCTGGAGACTCTTCCAAAAACTAGAGGTGAATATAGACCCTCGATTTGAAACAATTGCTCTAGGGACGCCATGAAGGGTTACTATCCTTTCTATATACAACTCTGCTAGTTTATCAAAATAATAGTTCTGTCTGGTGGCAATGAAATGGGCTGACTTAGTGAGTCGGTCTACTATTACCCAAATGGTATCTTTCTTCGTTAGGGTCATAGGTAAACCCGTAATAAAATTCATGCTTACACTTTCCCATTTCCATTTTGGAGTTTCTAGTGGCTGCCATAATCCTACGGGGCGTTGATGTTCGGCCTTCACTCTTTGACAGGTGTCGCAACTATTAACGTACGTGGCATCTCCCTTTTCATCCCATTCCACCAGAAACTTCCTTTGATATCCTTATACATCTTGGTACTTCCTAGGTGTATGGTATATAGGGTATTTGTGGGCTTCTTGAAGGATTAATTTATTGATCTCGGAATCATTAGGCACACATATCCTATCATGGTTGTGTAGCACTCTTTCCTTATCTATTTCAAATTCGGATAGTTGGCCCAACCTGATTCTGCTGATTTCCTTAGTTATGAATGGGTCCCTCGATTGATGCTCTTTGATTTGGTCATGTAATGTAGGTTGGACAGTCATAGCGGAGATAGTGGCTTTGATGGTAGCGGGTTGGAATTCAATTTCCATCTTGGCTATATCCCGTAGCAGACTTGGGTCATAATCGGCAATCGACAATTGATTGCAGTGGGATTTTCTGTTAAGTGCGTCTGCGACCACATTTCCTTTTCCGAGGTGGTAATTTATGATTATATCATAATCATTGGATAAGTTCTAACTATTGTCTCTATCTCATGTTCAATTTCTTCTAGGTAAATATATAGTTAAGGTTTTTGTAGTCACTGTATAGAGTACACTTTGATCCTAATAAGTAGTGCTTTCAAATTTTGAGTGCAAAGACCATGGCTCCCAATTCTAGGTCATGGGTGGGATAATTCACTTTATGTGACCTTAATTGTCGGGATGCATGAGATATAACTTTATCTCGCTACATCAACACACATCCTAGTCCTAATCTCGAAACATCGCAATACATGATATATTCTATCCCATTCTCAGGCAAGGTTAATACCGGTGTTGTGCTGAGAAGTCTTTTTGAGTTTTTAAAAACTCTGCTCAAATATTTCCGTCCATTGGTCGTCTCGTCATAGGAAAAAAGCGAACGCAAATGCAAGAAACGAACGCAGAAGCGGATGTGAGCCGGGGGGGCGTTTGTTTTAGCGATGTTTTTGCTGAAATTTCACTGTAGTTGACTTTTTTTTACTGTAGTTGATTTGGCCTTTTAGGCATAATTAATTTTAAAAAGATGTAAAAATAGAAAAAACATGTTAACCCATTAGAGACAATACAAAGGAACACGAGAAAAAAAAAATACAAAAACCTAAAATATTTATAAAATTAAAATAAAATAAAATACTAAATAGTAAAAAAAAGCAGAAATTAGAACAGAAATCCAAATAAATCGAAACGAGCGGGCCATGTCTCGGCTCCACCGCCTCCGCAGCGGCCGTCTCGTCATCCCGACCCCACGTGTCGCGTACCAGGCAGCCGCGGCCCGCTCCAACTTCCGATCCCCCACGTCTGCCTCCTCTCCTCTGGAAGAAAGCGGAAATCCACCCCACCCCACCCCACTCAAACCCTAAACCCTTCCCCTCCTCCGAAACCCCACCGCCATGGCGGCGGAGCCGTTGGAGCCCGACTCCTCGCAGGATCCCCCGCCTGCCGCTGCCGGTGGCGCCGCCATCGGCGGCCCCAACCCGTGCTGTGCGAAGGTAACCAACCCCTCCCGCTCGATCCCTTGCGCGCCGCATTCTGTTTCTCTATGCTTGTTTGGCTTCTGACGCGCTCTATGGGTTCCTTTTCATTTTCCGGTTTTTGGTCCCGCAGCTGTGGAAGAAGTTCCAGAAGTTGGAGATGAGCCGGAATGCGCTGCGGGAGGCGGTGAAGCTCCTGCAGAGCGAGAACGACAAGCTTCAGAAAGAGAAGTCCGAGCTCGGCAGAGGTACCTAATCTCCGCCCTAGAGTGTTCCCTGATCTGTTCATAATGCTGCTTGGGTTGGTTTCTTCCGCATTGTGATTCTAATTGAAAATAGAAAATGATAACTTGCTGTATCCAACGACAAATGCAAACGTTGGTTCGTACGCATTACCTTTATATAAATTATGAAACGACACTTTGATTAGTTAAGCCTTTAATTTTTTTACGGGGAGTTAAGCCATTGATTGGTGTGATTTATACAGAAAGATGAAGACGTTGTCTGTAATGTATTGCAATATGTAGGTTCAGGATTGTACGCAAAGCATTTCTTCATCTAAAGAAAATCAAAGCCTTTTTTTGGTTATGAAGTATCTAATGTTCTAAATTCGAATTTAATAGCATGTTAGTAGCATGCTACCAGGAATTTAACAGAAGGTGCCTATCCCAGAGAAGATGAGCCTTTCAAAGTATGCTTGTTTTCTCTTTAATGCTTCTTATATATTCTTCAATAACATCTATTATTCCCTCCATTTTGTATTATCCTTAAGATTGCACTTAACTAAAAATATTTAAAGAGTTAATATTGTGGTCACTATTGTGCACTTCATCTTTCTTGTTGAGAAGCATATGGAAATCTGGACATTTTTCATGGCTTTACCGCTTTATCTTCAATCCTTTTGGTATGTTTATCGTGCACTAATAGGTTGTTATTTCTGCTTTCTGGATGAGCAGTGTGCAAGGAGGAGCGTCTCCGAGGTGATTCAGCAGAAGCAGCTAGGGCAACTGAGTCTGATGCCAGAGATATGCTAGAGAAAGAGATAATTGAATTGAAGGCACACAACTCAACCCTTCAGAAAACGCAAAATATCTGCAAAAATGATAATGAACTTTTACGCATCTCTGAGTTGGAGGAAGAAAACAGAAGGCTCAAACATGTTTTAGGAGAAGAACGAGAGAGGAGTAACTCTGAGAAGAAAAAAACTGAAGAAGAAAAGAGCAAGGCTTTAGAAATGCAGAAGTTACTGAAGTTGGAAGCACACAAGTCTGAAGAGTATAAAAGGCTTGCTGATGCAGAAAGAAAAGTAACCAATGATTTGAAGGCATCATGTGAAAAATTGAGTGAAGCAAATGAAGCCAGAGCACAGTTGGCTGCTCAGATTCAGAAAACAGAGGAAGCACATAGAAGGGCTGAAGCAGAGAAGCCAAAGACTGCCAGAGAAAAGAAACAGAAACGTGCTGATACAGAAAAATCGTTAGCAGAAAAGAACAAAAAGCTAATTGAAGCTGAGAGGAAAAAGGTGATGGAAGAGATGAACCGTGCTGACCATTTGTTTGCAAAGTTAGAGGAGCAGAAGAAACTGAATGAAGATTTACAAGTTAGCATTGAAGTTGAAAGAAGGAATGTGATGAATGAGAAAAACCGTGCAGACCATCTGTTCCAGAAGTTGGAAGAGGAGAGAAAACGAAGTGAACATTTACAGAGGAAGTCAGATGATTTTTGTGCCGTTAGGGATACGATTTCTTTTGGCAAACATGGACAACAACATGTTGATGTAGTTACTGAAGGTGCAAACATAAAGCTTCTCAAAGAGAAGCTTAAGCTGAAGAAAGAGAAGCTAAGGCATGTGAAAAATGTATCTAAGCTAGATAAAGCGAAAAATGCTTTGATCAGAAGAGATCTTCAGCGCCTAAAACAAGACTGGATGCAGCTACTGAGCCGGTTTAACATGCTTGATGACCATCTTGCTGGTGGCGTTGAAGGTATTCATGTCATGACAGAGGTCTGTATCTTTGTTGCTACTTATTACTATCATCAGCTGTATTTATGAAGGTAATTTCGGTAGAAATTTGAACATGCTCAAAGCTATCATGGTAGCCAATAATTTTAGCATAGTAATTGAAACAAAGAATTTCTCTTCACCCAGCAATGTACATATTTGGCAATTTTTTTGCGTCGTGGATTTTGTTCTGTTAGAAACTCAGAATGCTCAGAAAAAACTATTTTTAAAAGAAGAGATAGGAGTAATGCCTTTGTCATTCTTCATTTGTTCCAATTGAAGAATGGTGGATGCAAAATGTTCGTAGGAAGTGGATTTGCAAGTACTGTGAGTAAATGTAGTTCACTTTGTCCCACCACACTTCATTGAGTACTAGGTCTCTAATAACCACTGCCATCCCTCTATTGTCATCTCTATATGTCTCCCATTTGTCACTAATCACCATGTTTTGGAGAGCCCTCTTAATCATGCAAAACCGCTTCAACATAACTACAACTAAGGCAAACCTCGTTTCAGCAATAGCAAGTAACTTCAGCTTGCTAAACTCTTGGAACATTGATAGCCTCATGCCATGGTTCATTATAAAATTCTTGATCATATTAGCATCTGCAGCAATCTCAGTTATCCAATGGCACTCATGAAAGACTACTTCTTCCTCATCATTTCTTGGCATTTTAGCAGCACAAATACTCTTGAGAGCAAGATTGAGAGTATGAACAACACATGGAGTCCAAAAATATGATTGTATACATTGAACAATCAAACCCGCACCTTTGCAATTTGTAGCATTATCGGTGATGACTTGGACAACACTTTTGCACCCACTTCTTCAATAATAGCAATCAACTTTTCGTAAATGTACTCCTTTGTCTTTACCTCACCTATGCATTGATAGCTCGCAAGAACATCGGTGCACCCTCGTAAATAGCGAGAAAGTTAATGAGAGGTCGCCTCTGTGCATCGACCATCCATCCGAACAAATGGTGACACCCTTTTCGTGCCATGTGCTCGTGTATGCTCCATTAAGGTCTCAATGTGAGTCCTTTCTTGTTGAAGAAGTGTAGTCCTCAACTTGTTGTACCCAGGTGGGACATAACCAGAAAGGTTATGGTTTGCAGCAAAGCTATAAGATTGTTGAAAATGTGGATTTCTTGCTAGATTGAAAGACAATCCTGTAAATTTGACATAACCAAGATTAGTTGAATGCAAATGTTAAATTGGATAAAATTGAAACAAGCTGATTGCATACCTCCAGAATAAAACATCCTTGCAATTTGTGCATCCAGCTGATGGCGCACATCCTTGGCCCAAGCTTTCTCTAATGGTGAAGGAGGTCCCCTTCGCTTCTTATTCCCAAACATAGATGAGTCCAAACTTGATGAAGAAACACTAGCACTAAATGTAGCACTACCAACAGTTGATGGTTGCAATGGCACATTTTTTGCCCTTGTTTTTGTTTGTTCATCCTCAGCCTTTGCAACTTCACTTTTAAGCTGAGCAAGAATAGGTACTGTCACCTTAGGACATATCTTGCATCCACCGTTAGTAATTTTCAACAAATGCGCTTTGACTCTAGAGTAGCTACTAGTGCTAACATATTTGCAATACTTGCATCTCCATTTCACATTTCCTCCCCCCTGACCACCCCTATCTAGAACATCAACATGATTCCACAATGGAAGCTTCAACCTACTGCTGGTATTTTCCTCCTCTCTAGCACTAGAATTAGCGGCTTCCATTTTTCTAGAACGATACAATCAAGCACATAACAACAAGTCAACAACAATCAACCAATCATCAACTTACATTCTTGCAATTGCAATCATCTAATGTTATTGTAAATCAAACATCTTCTAAATCAAACCTCGGTGCCCTGAGGAGGCGAGCGAGGAGAGAGCACACGCGCGCCGGAGGAGGCGAGCGAGGAGGCGAGATGCTGGAGAGGAGCCGAGGCCACGCCGGCGCTGAGGAGGCGAGATGCGGAGAGAGGCGAGATGCGGATGCGGATGCGGATGAGAAGCGCCAGCGCCGGCGGCCGGGCGGAGGCGAGCTGCGGGAGAGTCCGCGCGCGGCGCGCGTGCGAGAAGCGGCGCGCGATGGGAGGCGAGCGGCGTTCGCGATGGGGACTGGGGAATGGGGGCGGCGTTCGTGTGGGGACTGGGGAATGGAGGCGGCGTTCGCGATGGATTAGAGTAAGGAAGCCAGCCACCGCGTCTCCTGGCGGGCCAGATTGTCTGGGCCGTGTCCGATTCGTTTATTTCCCGTGTCCGACACGTGTCGGAAATTTCGGTAATTAAATTTAATTCAAAATTCGGCCGATACTCCGCCGACACGTGTCCGCGCCGTGTCCGTGTCGTATCCGTGTTGGACACGGCGTCGGACACGGATACGGCTGTTTACCCACGTGTCCGTGCACCATAGATGTTACCTCCTCTATCCACAAATTTATGTCACTTTGGACACTGCACGGTCTACAAATTTTTAAAAGAAGAGACAGGATGTATGTTGTAAGTCGAAGGTTCATTCAAATCTCCATCCCAAGTAAAACCCATATACATTAGAAACATCTTCAAGTATATTATTTATTCATTTTTATATTCTTTGTGAAGTGTAATGTCTGAGCTCGACACAACATATCCATTTTTAACTAAAGATGTAAGGTTGATCGTGGAAATTATATGGAAAGCATGAAATTAGAGATTTTTTACCTTTAATAAAAGCTACTGTAGAGGAGTGTTTATTAATAAACAATTGTAATTCATAAATTCTGCACTGTAATGGATGTGACTAATATGTTTTTAACTAGCGGCCTAAACTAATTGCTATGTTATACATGCTTTCAATGTTCATTTAGACCTATTCTTCTCTCTCTTAGCTATATGGACTGATGTGATCATCAATGTTATCATCTTTGCAGTTGAAGCAACAACCGGAGAGACATGACTTCGAACAGAATCTACTTCGTCATAATCCAGTTGCAGCCCCGTATTTTGGATTGCAGGCTGAAATGGTTCCTTTCAGTTCTTCTACCCCAAGAGAGTACGCTTCATATCAGTTACCCAGAGGAAGCTGCACAAGACCAATCTCAGGTACTAGTTCTGAATTAGAGCCTCCTGTTGGTAGCTCTCTCAGAACAAAGTCAAAAAGTCACCACAGATCTTCATGTCCCACATCCATATCTAATAAAAAGTTCATGGGCTCACAGGGTAAGGATATCCTATTTGTCTCATCAACAGATATCGAAAAAAACCAGAGTTCAACAGTTCCTGAATTACCCCCTAAAGACGGTAATGATATAAGGAAGCAAGATGATAGAGCATTGCTTGACGTTTCTGGTGATTCCTTTCGACAAAAGGCATTGAAATCATCCCTGTCTGGTGGTACAGAAGTTATAGATAAAATGCTCAGTGGCGGTAGGAAGAGAAAAAGGACCACAAAGACTCTAGAATCCACTGCTTTGCCTTCCTCTAAACATGATATGTTGCATTCGAAAACAATGGCCAATGATGCCACCACAAATGGTGTTTCGGCAATCAATGATGATCGTTCATGTATGCAGCAAGGAAATAACATCATGCCATGTGTGACTAAAGATGACTTGCACAATCGTAAAAGGAAATGCCGTGTTGTTGCTGATAGAACTCCTTCCTTCAGTGGCCCTGCTAAAGTGCCTTCTCCTGGAGCTGGTAATACTTGTGCAGGCAGCCATGTTGCTTCATTGCTCTCTTTTGAGAAAATGATCAGGGGGAACTGCTTGAAGTTGCTCAATTTGGACAGTGCTGCAGATGAGGAGAATTATAGAAAGGCAATGGAGGTGCCTCTTTCACCAGACCTGCCTATTATTCTACCCCCTATAACTAAAAGGCCTATGTATAATGAATCTCACCATTTGGTTGATGGCAATGATTTTGAATATGAGAGAGATTGTCCTGCATCTGTATCTGATGTTATTGATTCCGAGATCAGGCCCAATTTGTTGGAAGTAGGAGAGCCTGCAAATCAGAAATTGTCTCAGAATGGTAAGCTTGAACCATCCTATAATACAATTGACCATGATGACAGTGTTAAGGAGCTGTGCGCAAACGATGAATCTAATTCAGCAGTGAATATTTCTTCTAACGCCAAATTGGTTGATGTGTCAGCTAAGGCCTCTTTGCGCTATCTTTTGCATGAGGATGAGGCCCAAAATTCTGTAGCTTCCCTTGCTGAGGAGTCAGACAATACCAGTAGAGCACTGTTCTCAGAAAGTAGCTGCAGCGGTCATCCAAATTCCATTTTGCACTTGCAGCACTTGTGTAAGGAGGTGCCTGATAAAAACAGCGCACATCAGATTTGCAACGCATCATCAGATCCTGGATTGCAAAGTATTGTTGGAACAAGTAAAGCACAAACGGCCGAGCCAATCAATTTGACATCAGATAGTATGATTGGGCATCAACAAGGAGCCAAAAAAACTCCAATATACTTTGTTGGAGTTATGAGAATGAAAAGAAGCAACATAGTAAAGATATTTCACTATTGGGAGACCCTGATATCTGAAGCTAGTAAGTTTCCTGAGAAGGCTTTTGTTGATGATCCATTACTTGAAAGAGTATCAACTGAACCATCACTACTTCCAGAGTAAGTCTGCTAGCATTCATCGAACTCCTTTCTCCGATTCATTTTAGCAGCTACAACCATTTTTTGCTGTTATCACTTGCTAATGCTGTCATATAACAAAAATTAGCAATAATGTTTTCCTTTGCAGAGAGAAGGGCTCCCTCATCTGTTCCCTTTTGTTATGGGATGTTTGTAGATTTACAGCAGATCCCGTTGTACATGGAAACTTTGCTTCGTCAGCTTTTTCCATGACCAGTAAGATGACAGACAAACTTTGGATCTTTCAGTTTGTTCGTGCTTAATTGTTTCCCCTGATCCCCTTTTTTGTGCAAACAAATAAATTTGGGTTTACTTTTGATACTGTTCTGCTGAGCAGAAACTTATCTCTTAACTACTGCATGTTGATATACCATTGCCTGTCACTATTGATGTTGTGTAACAATAAGACTGAACATTGACTATAACGCCTTCTAGATGTTGCTATTTGACTTTAAAAGTTTGTTTTATTTATCATATACATGGTTGTCACGGCGACCTTGGCGACTACAGCGCCTAAGGAGCGTCAGGATACCTAGTTGTCCAGGCGGACGCCTAGTCGTCTTCTAGGCGTTGCTAGGCGAGCTAAGGCGGTTTACTTGATGAGTACCTAACTACCTAACTAAAACAACAAATTAGAGAGATGTCAATAACAACACAGACAGTAGAGTAGAGCACAATAACACATATGAGTATATGACATAACATAAATACATAATAGTATAACACTATAACAGCCGCATCAAGATCAAATAGTCACTAGATGCGTTGTATAACAACAGTATAACACTATAACAATACAACAGTATAACAGCCACATCAATAACACTCACTCTCACTACCTCACAGTGACACAACTCACAATAGAGTGAAGCAGCCGGATCAGATCCGCATCAGAGTGAAGCAGCCGCATCAGATCTGCCACGGGAGGAAGCGGCGGCAGGAAGGGAGGAAGCAGCGCGGGCCGCAGAAGCCAGAGAGAGGGAGCGGCGGCGGGAGGGACCAGAGGGAGAGAGGAAGCAGCGTGGGAGGGAGGCGGCGGGCGGGAGGGAGGCGGCGCGACGGGATGGAGTGGCGGCTGGAGGGAGGCGGAGCGTGGTAGGGAGGGAGGTGGCACGGCCAGAGCACGGAGAGGAGAGGAGAGGGCGTACGACGTACCTGGCACTAGCGGCGGTGAGGCGGAGGGATGGCGATGGCTAGGGTTTGGGACTTCGCCACTTCGGGAGTCCGGGACCTCCAGCTCCAGGTGAGTCACGAGTCATGCGGTCTGGTCTGGACCTCCCTCTCTTATGCTCACGCGGTCTGGACTCGCCATGCGCCCACCCAGCCGACGCCGTGGACGCCTTGTCTCTGCCGTGGACGCCTCGTCGTCCTGGGCGCCCACCTAGCTGGCCAAGGCGAGGCGCTCCTCCACGGCGTCCCCTCAGTGCCGTCTGGACGCCTAGGCGACGCCTTGACAACCATGATCATATAGTTATAGTTTTCTATCAACAACATGTTGTTGTGTCACATGTGAAGATAAATTTGCGGATGGTATCAGTTGAGATTTGCTTCATTGCGCTCACCAGGGAATTCTAGTAGGTTATTTGTCAAGTTTAGTTTGTGATCTGGGAAGTATTTTTCTTGTGATGCAATGAAGCTTTGCCTTTTGTTGTACAAACTACCCAGTGTACTGTTGTTGTGCAACATTCATGTTGTTATGAACAATTTAGAGCATGCATTTATGGTTTGCACTAAGCTAGTCATCTGTAAATCATACAATAGTTTCTGATTTATAATTTCAAGACATTATCTTCCTTGCAGTGGAATCTTACATGGAAACAAGAAGGGCCTTTCTGAAAAGCAATCAGCTGGATGTTCTTGTCTCCTTAGTTGAGGATTTTCTTGTGAACAGGGAAGTTGTGGTTTGCGATAAAATGGGACATAGGAAATCTGATGCAAGCAAGTATTGTCATCTAGATGATGAAACTGGTATACAAGTATCCACTAAACCTGCGACTATGGGTCAATTTATCTCTGCTTGCATTCTGTTGGCTTCAATATGTGTTAAAGTGGAGAGAGTGGATGTTGTTTTAGAGGTTTCATACACAGTTCTTCAGATGGGTAGAAGAAATCTTTCATGGACTATGTTGGCTCTCCATGTCTTTGGTTCCATATGTGGTGATAAGTTTCTTGTTCCAAAGGGTTGCAACTTTCTCATGACAACTATACGGTTGGTTGTCCTGCTTCTTGAGGGCACAGCCACTTCTTTGTGCCTTGTGTCATCATATATTCAGTCAAATAGGCCAACAGCTTTCCCATCTTGTGCACATTGCCTGTTTGATATGGGTACAATTTCAATAGATGGTTTTATCTCTTCTCTGCTCGATGAGCTGGATTTGTGTTCTCTGCTATGGAACAATCGTGCCAAATCAAATGAAATTATTGCAAGGCACAATTTTCATTTGGGATCAAGTGGACTAGAGATCAACTGTGGTGAACCTTGCAGTATCTCCAAGCAAGCAAAATTTGCTGAGGATAGTCATAACTATCCTGTAGGGAGGGACCTGTGCTATTTTGTTGAGATAATTTCTTTGCTTGAGCTTTTTGGGAGCTACATGGTATGGGCATCTTCGTGATCTTTACTTGATTCCAGTTTCCTTGATAGTTCTTTTTCAAAGTATCAAAACATGCGTACAATATGTCAATATTGACCAACAGGCAACATATTTTGATGTACAAGAGAACTTTTTCGTGAATCATTGATATATTCTTAGTTAAGTGATTAGTTTGAACTTTTCACCAATGTGGAAAGTTGCCATCATTCGTTCCTATACTTACCTTGTCAATCCAGAATCAAGAATCATTTGAAAAGAATTAAATATTGTTATTTCTAGCAGTGACGCTATTTTATGTAACATTGCTCGACTCAAATATATTCCTATTATTAATAACATGCGCTAAATGCGAATCTAATATTTATTTTGCAATTTATACATGATCTGTTCCAGTATTGGCTGATTAATTTGTGTTCTTGTTTAGAGCTGCGAGTGGACATACAATAATGTTGTTCTCCGTCTTCTGAAGATTTTGGAATCATGCACATGTGAGGACTATTCAGCTGCTATCTTGGTACTTGTCAGCCAACTTGGAAGGTTTACCCCTCCCCCCTCCCTCCTCTCGCCTCTTCTATTTTCCCCTCTGCTCTTAAATATACATACTCAGGGAACATTGTTTTTGCATTTCTTACATTTTGTATTCAATTGTTTCTTCTATTTTTTTCCTTTGATGGGTGACCAGACAATTTTCCATCATTTAGGCTCCAGGTGAATATGTTGCATGACACCCTGTATGTGCTGTACGTGCTTGGATGGCGCTATTTGCAAATTTGTACCTGCTATTTTAAATCTCCAACATGACATATAGGGACATATTTGATAGGCGGATGTGAATCTGATGTGCCTGAATTGTTGAGCTGGTGTTTTCTTGATAAAGGCAGAAATTTACCAAGATAATCATCAATAGAATATTGTAATGGAAGCTCTTAACAGCTTTTTCAATCATGATAAGCATGCGGTTTTACATAACAGGTGATTGGGTCATTGTACCGGTCACAGTGTCACAGGAATTTTTCTCACTGGTATTTCTACTTGTAGGGCTTGATCTGATATGGATTGTCAAAGATAAAAATCCTGATGTCTCTAATCCCAGTATCTAAGAATGCCCTCCAATCTATTTAAATTCTCCCATTCCTCAAAATCTCAATTCGTTAATATAGTTTGTAATTTGTTCCAGTCTTCTATTACCCAAGCTATACCACCATTTCGGAAATGAATGGTAGTCTGCCATGACTGTATGCTCTATAACTTTTGGCCTCGGGTGGAAATAATCTCTTTTACCCTCTCCGTTCTCTCTCTAACGTTCAAACACATGCACATGGGCGTGTACTTTTCTGATATGGTGGTTTAATTTTAAATATACTTTCATTCATGTTCTGTGCATTTCTTTTAGTAAATTTGTTGCTAATGCATATGATCTGCTGGAACTGCGATTGGGAACATCTTTGACATTTTCTTATTTCCCCTTTTATAGGTTCATCATTGATGATGTTGGTTATGAGTCGAAAGCAGTTAGTGAGCTGAGGAACAAATTGTCAGTGCTAATAGGAATGGGTTATACAAGATCAAGCAGTATACCTGTTCAGTTTTCTGCCATTGGTGCATTGCTTAGCCTCCTTCCGTTGACGTTTGATAAAATAGTTGCTACACAAACTGGACCATTATCAAATCCATGTGTTCAAGCGAGTCAG
Organism: Melocanna baccifera; assembly: GCA_036346265.1. NCBI lineage: Eukaryota > Viridiplantae > Streptophyta > Magnoliopsida > Poales > Poaceae > Melocanna > Melocanna baccifera. The sequence continues at coordinate 37,700,059 of CM070677.1, forward strand.
ATTTATGAATGGTTTGCTCAGTTAAGCAAGGAGAATCAATCTTTAGCTCGTTCCTTTTTTAGTTGAGAGTCAGTAGATATTGCTGCATTCATGCTATCTGCTTCAACGACTATGTTGAAAGTTTGCCTCGTGGCTTGGCCTTCTATTGGACCGAAAGAATGCCTTCATCACAGGTGTATTCATGACCTCACAGGATGACATTAAGATTAATCCCTTGCCAACACAGCACATAGAGGAGGATGTCCGTTCTCTTTGAAGAGGCTGAATTTTTTGTGCAGACCATCATGATGTCTCGTGAACATAATGTTGTCGAAACATTTCTACAAAGAAGCCAAGACCTGGCTTCTTAACGAGGCATTTGGAGATGCAAATGCAGAACCGCGAAATGCCGGGGTTGGACAAAGAATTGTGTTTCATGCGTAATTCTTTCAGCAGAAATCTTAAAACAGGATCGCCAGAAAGATATGTTTACACATTTGAATGTCAAATTGATCGAGTACATCTGAGATTATTGAATCAAGGACTTCAAATTTTGTAGAGGTGATCAAGTTTAACTCAACATTGAGTCTTGCAAGATCGCTGCGAGGATCTGTGATATGTTCTGATCTGAAGAGGCTGCAAGATCACAATCGGCATATGTGTGGAAATGTGGCTTCATTCAAGCAGCTCCAATCCGGTGAAACTTAGTTGTATCAAAATCAACATTTGGTGAACCAAAAGAGCACGACATGGTGCTTTTCAGAGAACTGTACACTGGCCCGCGACTGCGAGGTACTTCATCTATGAGATAGCTGACTTAGGCGAGTTTTTTTGTGCCAGTGATTTTTGCTGGGAGGTTATCCAAAATTTGATGATATCACCTTCCTACTCTCTTTTTTTTTTCCTTTTGGACAATAGAGGTAGATGTATAGAGTGGTGTTTGCCCAATGCAGTGTGTGTAACCTGTACATTTTGATCTATATGAAGGCAAGTGATTCCTTGGCAGCAGCTTTTCAAATTCGGGTCAAACAACCCCTCATCCCAACATGCTGTTTTTGTAATGCCAGATCTGAAGTTACATACTTTATAAGTCAGTACTATCAATTTCTTATGAATTATCCTGGAGGTAGTTTTGAGCGCTTTTGGGCAGTCATGGCAGCATCAGTACACTGGCTTGATGTTCCAGCTTACCATCGCAACGTTTGATCTGTCTAGTAACAACTGACGGTCAGCAACGAACTAAAAAAGCCGAAACGAGCGGGGCCTAAGAAACTGCAACGAACTAAAAAAATGGATTATCTTTTGAGACGGATGCAAAATGAGTCAGCCACGCGGTAATAAACGAAACGGAGTCGAGACTTCTTCAGTATGTTGGTGCCGCCGCTTGGCTTCACTGCCCCGAGAAGCTGGAACTGGCACCGAAAAATTGGGCTCCCCCCTTCTTCTACCTGAACTGCGTAGCCGCGTTGTTCGGGGCAAACGCCGGTGGCCACGGCGGGAGAACGGTGGGAGTGGAAGCAGGCGTAGCGACGCAGCGGAATGCAAGCGCGAGGCGAGCGACGAGCAAACCACCAAACCAAAGCCAAGCAGTGCGAGCTGCCGCATCCGCTGTTGATGCTGCCGCTTCCACCCGCCCGCCTCACCGAGCGCCGCATCCCTCGTCGTACGTAGTGGCGCGCCCTCCTGTCGCGGGACGTGTGTAGATGTAACAGTACGCGCTGGGCTCGGACAGCAACTAACTAGAGCCGAGAGGATGCGCACCTTTTTGATCGTGTGATTGAAGATCAACGGTCAGGATTAAGGTGTAACACCCCGATCCTCTGTAGGGTCCAAGATGCTATCACCACACTATTACTGTCTCACCAAAAGCGTATCCTAAACAGAGTTAACGCTCGAGAACGTATTGACAAAAGAGTCTGTTCTCCTGAAACATAGTGTAACTAGAACATTTACACAAATTTCTTAACAAAAGTTTAGACATAACGCTCATTGCAAAAGGAACTACTCCCTTTCCATACATGTCGCTCTTCCAGATCATCCTAGAAAAAAACCACAAGACAAGGGTGATTCCGAAGACCCAGCAAGCACATGGCAAAGCAGTACATCAATCAATATCTATAAACCGTAATCCAATTCTATGGTTGTAAACTGTAAATCAAGTCTACTGTTAACTAAGAAGCCAATCCATCAGATCGTATATCACATCTATCGTAAGTAAATCACTACGTGATCAGATCGTAAATCACATCTCTCAGTAGTATAAACGACAAATCAACTCTCATGTGGTATGGCTCAAATCAACTATCTTCAGTAGTCGTAAACGGTAAATCAACTCTCATCAGAATCAGAACGGTAAATCAACTCTAATGTAACTGTAAACTGAAAAATTCATTTACTGTAAACTGTAAGTTGTAAGTCAAATCTCTATAACTGTACCACTGTCTGTATCTCTTTTCATGCAATGCAATGAAATGCAATACTCCTATAACTGTAGCTTATACTGGTATAGCGGAAGATACACTCGTCGATGTCACCCTCTCCCTCCATCCCGTGGAGGTGCCTACCTCTGTAGGACTTACTCAAGAGCACTCCGGATTAGTTATATGATTTTCTCACCGACCTGACTCTTATGCATTTTGCATAATACAATGCTTTTTAAATAAGACTGTTTACTCATAAACTGTATTTCTCCACATATAATTAACACATAATCATATACGTCATCTCTTGTATGCTACAAACCAAGGCATGGAATCACAAATAGCGATCGTTCAACACTGTTTATTGTTTTAACATGCACTTGCCTATTAACCTGGTCGGTGGTGCACGGACGGCACCAGACTCAAACCGCTACCTGAACAGGCGGTAATCATTTCACTTCATTTGCTAAATCAATGCATACATATGCAAGCAAATAACATCACTGTTACGCGCAAACCCAGTATCGCCCACCTCTCTCTCACCGGACACAGTCTCGCTGTCCCGGTTTTTAATCAGCATACTACTTTACGCGAGAATATGCAAATAACTGAAAAAGGGTTTTCGAACCGTTACCTGAACCCGACGACTGGATCAGGCCACGATCTGTCGTTTCTGGACTGGATCAAGCAGATCTGACATTGGATCATGCAATCCCCTTGTTTTTTTCCTCTCTTCCTCTCTTTCCCTTTCTCTTCTTTCTTTTCTTTTTCTCTCACCCGGCCCCCCCTTTCCTCATTCTCTTTCTTTCTTCTTTTCCCCTCTCCTCCTGTTTTCTCACGCCAGCGCCTCTTCTCTCTTCCTCACGCCCACGCCTCCTTTTCGTTCTCTCTTCTCTTCTCACACCCGCCGGCTCCTCCCTTCCCTTCTTTCACCCGTCTCCTTTCCTCCCTTCGGCTCGCCGCCGCCTCCTCCTCCTCCCCTGCTCTTTTGGCCGACCCCCAGCCCTCTCCCTTCCTTCTCGCGCGGTGAGCAACTGTCCAGAGCAGGGGGAGCAGCAGCGGCGGTGGCTGGCCACGCGCATGAAGGGGCGACGGCGACCGCCATACGAGGAAGGCAAGGCGAGCGGGAGCACGGCGGCAGGGAGGGGCAGCACAGCAGCGCGAGCAACGGCAGCGTTGGGGGGTGGCGAGCGGGAGCATGAGGGAAGGGCGACCGCGAGGCGCGCAAGAGGGAAGCAGTGAGCGCAAAAGCTGCAGCGAGCATAGGGGAGGACAGCTGGAGAGGCGAGCATTCGGATAAGCACACGGGGGAGGCAAAAGCCAACTTTGCCTCCTCCCTCACCCGGCTCCCTCCTTTTATATGGGTTGGTGTGGGCCGGACTGGGCCGGTTCGGCTCAAGTACCACATAAGGTCTGTTTGGCGGGGGTATTTTTCGAAACCATCAGCAATTAGTTCTAATGAAATTATCCAAGAGACCATCTCATCAAGGCATGTACAATGATGCATCTACTTAGTTGAGTCTTTGTCGTGTTATGTAGGATTTGTATTGACGTGGAAGAGGGATAATAAGGAGAGGGAGAGTATATGTTTGTCTCTTGGTGAAGAGAGGATTCATGCTTATAAAATAAGGAGACATAGGTCTTGTTTCAAACAACAATGGCTTCTAAAAATTCCTTTACTTTACTTTATGTTTTTTCCGTTTTCCGCATTTTTTATTTCTCTTTAATTAAATATCTTAGAAAAAACTAACAATCGCTACAATAACATTTTAGCCAAAAGCCACAGTACTTTGGAACATGGCCATAGATAGCAGTCATAGCACAAAACAATATTGTATGAGTTGTTGTCTATTACACACAACAAAAGATTGTGAGATCCTTTTGAGATAACCCATTGTAGGTGTTGTCTTTAGTATTGTATATAGACAACATAAAGAGGTGCTATAGCTAGCAGTTGTCTATATTGTTGTGCATGCCGAAAACAATAGGATGAACGACCATAGTGTATGTTCGGGTCCATGGTTTCTTGATCCAACGGCTCTGCACCCGCCACACCTACATAGTAGATCTGTTATGGTCGGCTGATAGGCAGGTAACCAAGTACCAAGTGTCGTGCATGTGTAGGTAGGATGCCGAACGATAGGTGGACCCGCCCTTCGGGCGAGGTTGGGCGGCCACCCGACCATCGTCACCGGCGGAACCCGTCCCTCGCCTCCTCCTCCAGAGCCAGCACCTCCATGGGTTCTAAGGCTACTAGGGGTGGGAGGGAAGCGCGGGGAGTCAAGGTCGAGGTGGGCGGTGTAGCGGGCATGCTTGTGTGCAGCGCAAAGGTGGCCGACTGAGAGCTCGGACTCGGCCAGGACAAGGAGGCGTGAGGCCTCGTCCTCCACGAGGGGCAACGTTTTGCTCGTTCCGATTTTACCTCTCTAGCATGGCGGCAAACCACGGGATGTTCTAGGAGGGGATGAGGGATAAAATGGGGATTTTAGGCTGGCGATGATACCAAGGTTTTGGTTGATTTTTCGCTCACCTGCCAGTTGTTTGTCATGGCCTCATGGGGGCTTAAAACTAATTTCTACTTCTGGTTTCTGTTTTTTTCATTATTCAGTAATTTCATCCTTTTTTGGGTTTTTAAGATTTTTTGAGGCTTTTTTGCCTTTTCTTTTTTTCTCGTATTCCTTTACATTGTCTGTGATGGGCTAATATATTTTTTCTATTTTTAATTTTTTTTAATTTAATTATGTCAAATTAGTCAGCATAGTTACAGTAAAAAATAAGCCAATTATAGTGAAAATATCCATAAGTCATCGCTATTCTAGACGCCCCTTAGATTTGTTGTTAAGGGGAGTTGGGTAGCCCCTGTGGGCGGGAAACCGGGGGACATGGTTAAGGTCGATTCCAAATAGGTTCAGCCTTTTTGGTTTTTTAAATTTTGTTTTTTTGTTTTTTTACTTTTTTATATTGTTCATGATAATATAATTTTTTTATTTTTCTTAGTTTTTTAAATTTAATTACTTAGAAAAGGCTAAACATCCGCTACAGTGTATTTTCATTTTCTACCGTTACAATAAAAAAAGACAAAAACCATGACTTATAAGCCAGTTGGAACGGAACCGTACTGGACCTATTGGCTATTGCTTCTAGATTTTGTTTAGAGAAGTCAAAATGTAATATAAATATCTAATTTTTTAAGCGGTTTCTCCATTATTTTCGCTCTGAAGATAAGGCAGGAATAACGGATGTATCATGCACCTCACTCCTCTCACTCTCGTCTCGCGCATGCATCTCTCCTTCACTCTTTCCACCGCTCACCCCCTTCTTCTAAAAACCATTTCTTTTAGCCACTACTATTTATTTATAGTTAAAAGCTATTAGTCGCAGCCAATATAGACACCCCCTAGAGTGCACTTATGATTTAGCGGAGAAAGCTAAACTTAAATATGTGGATAAAATATTGGTCTTTCAATAGCGAAGTTGTACAACCCTTTTGAATTCCTTAGCGTTCATGCAAAACTAAGGATAATGTGATTCTATCTTGATGTCTTACACAAGTTTGTTTTATCAGCAACTTTAGTCCTATATGGAGTTTTTCTTGTTACAAGCAATGTAAAGATTGCATAAGGTACTATTTCCACCAGCCATGAATGGGTTTGATCTTCATGAAAAACCAATTCTGCAGGAGTGCAGGGTTTGGTACTGTACAGCTGCTGCTTCTTGCACAAGAACATAACTTGAGTGATCTTAGCTCAACATTTATTATAATATCTGAAGTACAATATAGCTACTGTATTTTTTCTTGGATTACCTAGAAAGTGTTTTAGGAACTGTAAAGCTTTCTCCTAGAACAACGTAAGTCATCGAAGCACCTCTTCGGAGCTTGCAAAGCAGATGAGTGGAAGACACCATGGTAGATTAGAAAAGGATGTACTGAGATTATGCTTGTACGTGTGCCTTAATGGATATATCATTTTGTTCCCTGTTCTTCTGAAAGCAAAGATACAGTATCATTTTTATCTGTCCCATAATCAAATAAGTGTTAGATTTCATTTAGCAGGCACCAAAACGAAGTAACATTAGGTCTATACTGTCATACTGATATCATTTTGTGTACAGGCGTGGTCGTTCTTCCATCTTCTTGATATGAAGGCACGCAAGTCTTGTGCGCAACACTGATGAAAAAGTCCACTTTTAGTGCCTCAATTTATGGGCCAAATCCGATTTGGAACCCTCAGCTATAAAACCGTTCGTTTTTACCCTTCTCAAGTAGCAAATCCAGCTCACTTTTCCCTCTTACCCCAAAACCGCCTGGTTTCAATCCTATGTGGCACGTGTGTCAGTCCTCACTGGCCTTCGTTGCCTCGTTAGCAAAGTCCACATTCGTGGTCGCGTTGCTCCTTGTGCGACGCATTGTCGGTGACTCTGGTGTTGTACAACCGGCCGGTGCATGGAGACGATGTGGCTGGGTACCCAGTAGAGCGCCGGCAAGGAGATTCTAGCGCGGGGCGGCCTGTAGCTAGCGCCCAACCACGCCACCTCCCTCCACCTATCGCTCGGCTCGTCCGGCCATGTCTGGGGCCGGCAGGGATGCAGCTTCGACGCCGTCGGCCGCGGCTGCTACGCCATGGGCGACTACGGTGGGAACCTCTATTGCAACGACCCTGACGACACGCTACTAGCAACACTCATTGAGACTACCATCGCCTCCGCCCCACTGCGCAGGACTTCTACGACATAAACCTGGTCGACGGCTACAACATCCCCATCTCCATGACACCCTTCCACGATTCCGGCGCCAACTGCGTGTCCGTCGGCTGCGTTAGTGACCTCAACGGTGTCTGCCCCACGGGCCTCGCGGTCCACGGCGGCGACAACAACCACATCGTGGGCTGCCGCAGCGCATGTGCCGCCTACATGTGGGTTATTTTCTAATTTGGCTTTTAAATAGTGTGACTTTTTAAGATGAGATCTATAAATATATTGTAGTACATATTGTATCGGTCAAAATCGTATACCACTTTTCTCTTCGTACTGTCTCTCATAAATAACTAGAATTCAAAAATTATAAAATAAAAGATAAATCCATAGCCCAAAAGAGCTCACACTATGTCGAGGTAGCCTAGGGACCGTGTATCGCACGGTGTTTGGAGACGACCACATGGTCGCCGTGAAGTGCCGTCCACAAGGAGTTCCACCACTACATAGACCTTATCGGTTTGCTGCGCCTCCCAAATCATGTCCCTCTCCAGACCTTCTACTACAAGAGGGAGAGATGAGAGAGAAGAGAGGGATGTGAGGCCAACTGGCCAAGCACAATCCTGATGATGGCTGTTGAGAGGGAGAGATGAGAGAGAAGACAATTAGATCTATGATTTTGATTTGATTCAATAACTAAGATCTATATTGTGATCAGATCCAATGATAGAGAAGATTGTAGAGTTAAATTGGTTGGATCTTCTATAGCTAATCTACGCATGCATGTGGTGGTTTACCATGTGGGTAATTTATTTTGTAACACACGTGTCTGTCATATTATCAAAAATGAGCTTATGTGTCAAAAATCATTGCCATGTGAGCACTGCATTTTCTAAAACCAAAGTGGTTTAGAGTGAAGAGGTAATTTACTCTATTTTAATAGTCAAGAGATATAAAACGAACAGTTTCGTAGCTACGAGTATAATTTAGACTTGCCTAGAGAGACCAAAAGTGGACTTCTTCCATATTGATTAGCCAAACAGTTGCTCGAAGTTATCTGCAACCCATTGGTTCAATCGGATCACAATAGGTAAAAAACCAATATTTATGTGACCAAAAGTGGACTTCTTCCATATTGATTAGTCAAACAGTTGCTCGAAGTTAACTGCAACCCATTGGTTCAATCGGATCACAATAGGTAAAAAACCAATATTTATGTGCTGCACCGGTACAAATACAAATTCCATTCAAACACTCCAGTTTAAGGCTGGGAGTTACACAAATATACAACGAATGCAGGCAGATTCACATCCCTCTAGGAAAATGGGAACAGAAGAATAGGGCGTAATCAAGCACATAGAGCAACCAACAAACCGAATATTAGCCGAACTCTCTTACCAACTTTAAGATATAATAAAAGCTAAATTTGCTGGCTTTATATCCCAACACACCCACCCCAGCCCTCCCAAAAAAATGTACCTGGTAGGCTGGAACATACACATCTATAAATCACAACAATGTAGAAAGAAATCTTCAATTCCAGTTCTTAACTACAATATCAGTGGGTACCTGGAACATACTGATACACATCTATAAAATCTATTAAGACCTTAACTTCCAGAAAATATCTTTGGGAAGCCTAGAAACAATAGTACTCCCATTATTCCAACACATTTGGTCCTAATTAAAGCAGATAAGACCAGGCTACATACTTGGCACCTTCCACTCATAAAAAAGAACAGACAGGAAGGCCCTAATAATCGAACAACACACTACGGTCTTCTTCACTGGGAGCACATAAATTTTAAAAACTAGATTGCCCCGACGAGGTGACCAGTTCATCACTGCACAGAGTTACAACAGTATACGTACATGCATAATCTATTATAATCGTCAGGTGGGTGCTATATTAAATGACCCACAGAAAGGAGATTGTTGGTCTACAGATTAATCTGAAACCTACACGTAAGTCACAATCTGCAGAAGGCTAATTTCCTGAGCCAATGGAACTTCTCCAAGCTCACACCATATGAAGGGGCACGCATGTCTCCAAATATAAGAATTACCATCTGAAGCCGGTTGCATCGAAGTCTTTACGCATTGACCCTTTGCCCTTTGGTGTCTTTAGTTACATCAACCAGGAACAGATTCAGAGGCGATGTGTCCACCACTAGCACCAGGGGGGTTAAAACCAGTTACCGGCATGGATCTCTGAGCAAAATCAAGCAGCATCTGGCGCTGCTGTTCGTTTGTATGAGGAAGGCTAGCACGTAGTAACTCAACTGGCATCTCCCTGCTAGTTGCTTTGGAGGCTTCGGATCCAATTACAGAGCCTGATACCTGCATGACAAACATCTGCAGAATACTTTCATACTTACTGAGACAGTATTTTGTCAGAAGCCCAAAGAAAGCATCAAATGATGCCTGCCAGAGAGTTCGGTTTGACACAGTATAGCTGGCTGCAGCATGGTGATCAGTCAGTAACTCAGTTGCTCGATCCAGTCCTGATTTAATAATAAGAGAAGCCCCATCGCCAGCAGAGCTACCAAGAGGACGGAGAGGTGGTTGTTCAGATGAACAAACAACAGCAGCAAGGCAAGCACTAAGAGCACCGAGGTCCATATGGTGCACACAAGATGAAACAGTCTTTGCAAGAGCAACTGTTGTCTCTGCTGCACTAGAATCTGATGGTAAACCCCCAAACAAGAACCTCAAATGTCGAAAAATAGCCATGCATACAATCCTGGTCAGCTCGCTTCCAGGGACAAGAAGTCGGAGGTAACGAGCCAGAAGCTTACGTCCTTTGGGAAGAGAAACAATGCGAAGAAAAACAAGATCATCCTTAGGGGCTAAGCCAGATGAATGACCAGATTTGCTGGGCCCCAAAGGATCAACAAGCTGAAGTGATGCAGCCAGACCTTCAATGAGGACTTGTCGCCTTCGCCTCAGTTGGAAACTGTTATCCTGTGCCTGGCTAGACTGCAACAGCCGGTCAACATCATCCACCTCAAGAAGAAGGCCAATGGCATCCTCGATGGTGACTCGTGCTGCCAGCATTGGTTCTTTCTCCAAGGGCCTCATAGAAGACTTTTGATCATGAGAACCATCACCTGATGAAGGATGGTCAACTTCAAGAAGAGACCGAGGCCTACGTATGGAAGAGAAAGAAGCTCTCCCAAGAGCATCAACCTGAAGATATGAATGCTGATCACCGCTGGACCGGGACTTGGAAGGCAAATCTTTCATTGATGTCGGGGAAAAATTAACCGTTTGGCTAGAATTGGCACCCCTTTTTGCCATGCAAGCTTGATGGTAATAATCGACCATGTAAGGATCATTGCCGTGACTTGCTGAATGCTGCATTCTTAAAATAGAATCAATCTCTTCAGATGACATGTACTTGGATCTAAACTTTAGTCCCCCACTATCACCATTCTGACTACCAGTATCAGACGGTGGTTGAGAAAAACGTATGTTGTGTTTCCCTCTTCCTGATCTTGATCTCTTGTCTCTTGACAAAGGAACACTGCTAACAGAATCAAACCTGCCTATTATCTCTGAGGAGTGATGATGGTGGAATAGGTGAGGCGGTAAATTTAGGTAATTCTGATAGGATGGTTGGAGCTGTGCCAATCTCTGCTGCTGCTGAGAGAATAGCAGTGATGACATTGGGCTATTTGGAAGCGATATTTGTTTATGTAGTAAGTTGGGCAGTAGATTAAGATGTTCCCCAGTGAATGGGTTGGCTTGGTTTGACCAGTCATTTTTCATTGGATTGTTTACAGGCAGGTTAGGAGAACCAAAAGGCATGCTTCCTCCATATGGTAGTCCATGAGATAGTCCAATCATGTGATATGGTGAACCTGAAAGTGACATGCTCGGAGAACCCATTTGTAGCCCAGCACCAAGTGATGGAATGCTCCCATGACGTGTAAGGCCTTGAGCGGGATAGGATGTTCTACCACCTGGTGGCGGAAAGGAGGTGAATGGAGGAGATTTTGGTGCTATGATAGGTTCACTTGAGCGGTGCTGCAGTGGCTGCTGAGGATAGGAAGATGTACGGCTTAATGGTTTGGAGTCCCCTTGCCGCACCAAAGAATGTGGCTGTGGCCAACATCTTTTACTTTCCTGGAATTCCTCATTTTGTAATATATCCTGATCTACCCAGTTGGTAAACTCTACATCCTCAGCCCAGTCAACAGTTAACGAACCTGGAAAATGTCATTGCATAGTTCAGTAACAAAATGAATCTTGGGGCATACATTTACTTTTGACTACATACAAGAGCTTGCACAACACAGTTGCTTTTCAAGATAGCCTCTCTTTCTGACAACATTGATGGCATTAAATTTTGAAAATATGTGAAGAATGCAGAATAGAAGCATCTCATAACTGAGTGTACGCTCATCTTTCAACAAAGCCACATGTAAAAGCTACAATATAGTTCTCTTTCTGACAAAGACAGTTCAATAGAATTCATAATGGTTATGATTATATCAAGCTATTGACATGATACCCAAATTTACAACTATGTATAGCAAGTCAAAATTATACCGAGAATATGCTGGTTGACAATGAGATGCAAAATGGTTAGCTTCAATACAAATTTAACCATGAAGCACAAGAGAGAAAACACAGTCAACACAGAAGTGAAGATTTCTTAAACAACCAAAGATTGAGATCATGTTTCTGTTAGAGTAGGCATATTGCTTTTGTATTTACTTATATGTGTAGGGTTGTCTTTGTATATAGTCATTTGTACTCTCTATATATATTACTTATTGAGCCTCATGAATATACATACAATATTCATAACAGTTTCATATCAGACATATCGCCAAAATAAACTCCATACTATTAAAACTTCACTATTACATTGTTCTAAGAGCAGAAATGTCACTTACTTCCTCTTGAAATGGATCGTCTGTCACCAATAACACCAGGATTCCGTGTTCCACTAATGCTTCGGTTCAACTGTCAATGAAACGTGAATTTCTCAATGCATGCCAAGTAACAGTAAGAAAGCATAACAGTAAGCAAGCACCAAAGTGAAGGCTAAAGCAAAGCTATCATGAAAATATGGATTCACGTAGAAATAGTGTCAGAGACACAAAAGTGAAGGCCCAATTACCCTGATATGGTACACGATAGCGAGACAGGATGGCCAAGATCACCCTCACGCTGGAGGCTCTGATCTCTGTCCAGCCAGTTGGAAGAACTTGTATCTTTATTGATCGTTTATCACGGGAACAGCAGCCGCCCTTATATATATCAGGCGTCCAAACTAAAGACGGTTACATATCATATTTAGGAAACACAAGCTAACAAGAATATCCTAACGGAAGGAAAGTGCTAATCCTAGACGACATCTCCTGCCGTAACCAAATTGGTCTCTGCGGCTGAAACCGATTCCAGTCCGACGCGTGCTGTAGCAGGTCCGACAACTCCTTCGGCAGGCGCAGCAACTTCAGAAACCTGACGCCGACAACGCTGGTAAGTTCTTTCCACAAACGCGTCCACAACATACCCCCCGGGTCGGCCATTGACTAAGATATGACGCAATACAACATCAATTCAACTATACAACATTATCGTCAGAAAAAGAACAATAGCCTAGTTGACTACTCCAAAACGAGTTCAATCGCCACAAACTCTGTGTCTAGGTCATTTATAGGCGATTGGGCCTTAGATGGGGTCAAAACCTCACAAATTCTAACACAGGTTATTGTCATGCCAGAAGAAGATAAAATCAGAGTCTAAAGACTCTGCCAGTGTGTGTCAGAGATGCGCAATTACCCCGCACATGATGGGGGAAGCCTAGTAAAAGTGCATGCTATGGAGATAGGCAGATAGCTAAAACTTCAATGAATAGATATGCATGCCTGCACCAAAAGGCTTGGTGTTTACTGTTTAGAAAGTGATTTCAACATTAATCTCCCCACACAGTTCAATAAATTATTTACGCCCATTCTGTTCAGGTCATTTCAGTTATCTATAATATAAGATTGGATCATGGAAGAATAAGAGTAAACCCTTGGCTAAGTATAACAAAGAATAATGGGCCTTCAAAAATCTCTAGTTAAAGAAGGAACTACTGCAAAGGTGTGTATCCCAAAAGAATAGGTGATGGTGTTAGGTATCTATTATATAAGCTATGTATTTACCCTGTTATATAAGGAGTTTCTTGTATATATGACATACTTGTACATGTATATATATTGGCTTATTAGCCTCATGATGAATACAAACGCTATTCATAACATGGTATCAAAGCGTATCTAGGGTTAGGGTTTTCTCGTCAGGAGCCGCCGCCGCTGGATCATTTCTCTAGCCGCCGCTGCACCTGGCTCTTCCCCCGTCGTGCTCGTCACCGTTTGCTGCAGATCGTTGTCGGGCTTTCCGCCGCTGCACAAGGCTTCAGCCACTGTTCTTCCACCGCCGCCTTCTGATCTACGGGCCACCAAAGTCGTCGCTACAGCCGAACTCGTGAGGCTGCTACTCTTCCGCTACCACCTTCCACATCATTGCCAACGAAGCTGCTGATTGTCGCTGGTCCGATATGCCTGCCGCCGTCGAATATGGTCGAGATGCCCATGCCGACCTGGCTTCCGTGCTGCCACCGACTGCTTCCGCTTCTCCAGACAGACAGCCAACGGCGAGGAAGCCTAACGCAAGTCGCTGCCACCGTTGGTGAGGTCGTTGACCGCTGTCGGCCAACGCTCTGCTGGTCGACGGATCTCGGAGCCGAGATCATCTCGGATCGGCCGCTCTCCAATAGGTGCTGCTTCGTGGCCGGATCTGGTTTGCCATTGCTCCGCCGATGGTGAGGTTGTCGGCCGCCGCTCCGCCGTTCGATGGATCTCTTCACCGAGATCCTCCCGGCCGCTTCATCGACCATTGCTCCGACCACCGATGGGGTCAACCATCGTCCGACCACTGCTCCGGCCGCCGATGAATCAGGCAGGTCCCCCTCATGACTCCCTCAATCGGTCATCACTTGACCGACTGAGTCCATAGAGAGCCTTTGGTCTTTTGTAGATTGACGGACCGAAAAAAACCAAAAAACAATAATGTCTTCTTTTGCAGGCACTTTTTCTGTTCCTCGTTGCCCGATGATCTTCTATGGTCTCAATTATCAAGACTGGTTTCAGCACATACACCTCCACATGCGTGGTTAGCACCAGTTTCTTACTGGCGAGTTGTCTTGTCCGTCTCACCCTACTCCACCTGCTGAGCCTGTACTCCCGATGGATGCTTCTGAAGACAACCGTACAAAAGCATACGAGGCTTTTGAGGATTCCATGTAGACATTTCAGACTCAGTATGCTGCGTACAAGACATGGATCGATGAGGATGCCAATGCTTCTGCTATTTTGGTTGCTAGCATCTACGCAACCGCTATGAGCTAGCTGGTAATTCCTTGTACCTTACTGTTGTGCGTCAGGAGCAGTCGCTACAACAAAGAGATGCCACTGTGGACGAGTTTTATGCTCAGTTGTTCGCGGAATGATGTCAAATCGATTCTTTGGGGCCAAATATTTGCCGCACCTATCAATGTTGTCAGCGTCAGCAGTCTCATCTGAAGCTTCGCCGTATCTATGACTTTTTGACACGTCTCCTGACTGAGTTTGAGCAGACTCATGATCAGTTGCTGGCTCGTCACCATCGTCTCTTTTGGAGGCTCTTGTGGCGATTTGTAATGAGGAGATTCGTCTACGTGCTGGAGAGACTGACACTCAGCAATTTTTCACACTGTTAGGTCACACGTTGCTTCTGCATCGTCGGGTTCTGCTGATTTTGCTGCTTAGTTTTCCGGTGAGGAACCACCTTCTACTTCCCCTTCGTCAGGTATATGACTTTGGATTCTTGATTTTGGTGCTTCCTTTCATATGATATCTGATTCCATCTGTCTTACTTCCATTAATCCTTTAGCTACTCCTATCATTGTTCAAACAGCGGATAGTACATCTTTGTCTGTCGCAGGCACTCTTTCCAATTCCTCATTTCATGTTCATGCTATTTGAACATATCTGCTAACCATACAACTCATATCTGCTGGCTAGCTCACAGATCATGGTTATCGTGTTATTCTCAATTCTGATTCTTGTTGTGTTCAAGATCGCCGTACGGCGACTCTGGTTGGTACCGGCCCTCACAGTCGTGACTCGCAATGGCTCTGGAAGCTTGACTAGCTTCATTTTCCTTCCGCTACCCCTGTCAGTCTTGTCGCCTCCACCACTTTCCTCCGCATCTGCTGCAGCCTCCACCGCATCTTTTGCTCAGTGGCATAATCGTTTAGGACATCTTTGTGGGTCACGTATGTCTTCCTTACTTTATCGTGGTCTTTTAGGGTCTGTCTGGTAATGATTCTCAATTGTCAGGGTTATAAGCTTGATAAACAGCTTCAACTCCCCTATCCTTCTAGTAAGTCAATATCTCAATGTCCTTTTGATCTTGTTCATTCTGATGTATGGGGATCAGCTCCTTTCGTTTCGAAAAGAGGTCATCGATATTATATCATTTTTATTGATGATTTTTCCCGGCATACGTAGATATACTTTATGTCATCTCGTAGTGAGGTTCTATCCATCTAAAAGACTTTTGCCAGCATGGTTCGTACTTAGTTTGACTCCTATTCGTGTTTTTCGCGTTGATTCCAGTGGGGGGTACTTGTCAGGAGTTCTTCATGGTTTTCTTGCTGAGCAGTGCACTCTCTGGATTTTCTTGTCCTTGTGCTCATGCTCAAAATGGTGTGGCTGAAAGCAAGCATCGTCATTCTCTTGAGATAGCTCGTGCTCTCATGCTTGCTTCTTCTGTTCCACCACACTTCTAAGTTGAGGCTGTTTCTACTGCCACTTTTCTGATCAACATTCAGTCCTCCTCTGCTCTTTAGGGTAGGATCCCAGTTGAGCGTCTCTGTGGTAAGACTCCTGATTATTCTAGTCTTCGCCTCTTTAGATGTGTGTGCTATGTTCTTCTTACACCACGTGAGCGCACCAAGCTGACCGCTCAGCCTGTTGAGTACATTTTCCTAGGCTATAGTGTTAAGCACAACGATATCGTTGTTAGGATCCTGTTGGCTGACGAATACGGATTTCTCGGTATGTTACTTTTGATGAATCCTGTCCTTTCTATTCTCGCCTTTCTTTTTTTCCTCCACTTCAGCATCTCTTGTCGAACCACTTTCTTTCCTGATTTTTCAATCCACCCCCATAGGTACCACTCGACCACAACCTTTGGTCTCTTCAGTAATCCAGGTTCCCTTTGCTATTTTATTGGAATTGAGATTATTTCTACTCCCGAGGGATTCTATCTGTCCCAAGAAAAGTATATTTAGAATTTTCTTAATCGTGCCTCTCTTACTGATCAGCGCACAACTGAGACTTCCATGGAGCTTAATGTTCATCTTCGTCCCACTGATGATGAGCCTCTTACTGATGCTACTCGCTATTGTCACCTTGTTGGGAGCCTTATTTATCTTGGTGCCACTCGTCTTGACATATCATACCTTGTGCATATCTTGAGTCAGTTTGTTTCTACTCTCACTAAGCTCCACTATAATCATCTTCTTCTAGTTTTGCGATATCTTCGTGGAACTATCTCTCGTCTCTTTTTCCCTCACTCCAGCTCTTTACAGATCCAGACATATTCTGATGTCATCTGGACTAGCGATCCCTCTGATCACTGGTCTTTCTCTGCTTATTGTGTTTTTCTTTGTGGTTCTTCTAGGCGACGCCTTGACAACCATGGTCTCAACACTCGAACGAGAAACTATTGTATGCTTCTTAGTCTCCCAAGCAATGAGAGAACCCGCCTAGGCGTCCAGGTGGCACGGAGGGGACGCCATGCACGCTCGCCTCGCCTTAGGGGGAGGAAGCCGCGACTTGGGGGGAGGCTACGGAGGGAGGAGGCGGCGGGGAAGGGACGGGGGAGGCGGCGCCACGAGGAGGCGGCGGGGGGAGCGGCTGCGAAGAAGGCGACAGGGAGGATGCTCTCGGGAGAGGAGGCGGAGAGGAGGCGCGACTTGGGAGGCGGCGGGAGGAGGCGGGGGGGAAAGGACCGGAGGAGGCGAGGTGTGCGGGAGATGCGCGGAAGAGGAGTCGGCGCAAACCAAATCACCGTGCAGACTCCTAGTGCGCGCGGGAGAGAGTCGGCGGGATTGGAAATCACCGTGTAGACTCCTGGCGCGCACAGGAGAGTCTCGGCGGGATTGGAAAATCATCGTGCAGATTCATGGGTTTGGCGCCGCGACTCATTCCAATCGATGTGCAAACTCCTAGGTTTGGCGCGGCAACTCGCCTAGGCGTCATCGTGGCGTCGCCTAGGCGTCCAAGCACCCCTTGCTCGCCGTGGTCGCCGACTCCACCGTGACAACCATGGTTGAGACTAAGTTGTGAACCATGACTTTGTTGACTGCGAAGGTTACTTGGCTACAATGGTTACTTGAGGATTTTTGTATTTCTGTTTCTGCATCGACTCCTCTTTTGTCTTGCAGTATAGGTGTTATTAGCATTGCTAAAGATCCGATGTAGCATGAGCTTACAAAGCATATTGGTGTTGATACTTCCTACATGCGGACACAGGTGCAGGACCAAGTTGTTGCACTTCAGTATGCGCCTTCCGAGTTTCAACTAACAGACTTTTTCACAAAGGCATAGACCAAAGCCCAGCACAATTTTTACCTCTCCAAATTTCATGTTGTTGATCCATCATAAGTTTGAGAGTGATATTAGATATGTATTATATAAGCTGTGTATTTACCCTGTTGTGTGAGGGATTTCCTGCATATATGCCATACCTATACGTGTATATATATATTGGTCTATTGGCCTCATGATGAATACAAGTGCCATTCATAACAACAGGTACATGGAAGTAAAGTTCCGTGAATTTTTTAAACTGAAAGCTCAAAGTGAAACACTAGAGCAAGAGTAGCAAACCTTAGCAAAAGTGCTTGCAAGATCATCAATGTCGGACAAGTTACTTAGACTGTCGATCTGCAGAACATAGCAGTTTGAATCAGAATCACAGCATGCCATTAAAGAATACCAAACAAAAATCTAATTTCAGTGTGAAAATAGCACTTTGAAAATGGCATGTACAGGATGTGAGGTCGCTCACACATGCACAAGTCCCTGATTCCCTGTAGAAACTTAAATTCCAAAAGATGCACATCAAAGATTGATGGCTAATTCCTTTATAGTATTACATGTAAATTTTGCCCATCATAATTAACTCCAAGTAATTGTTTATATAAGCACTATAGCTAATTATGATCACCCACTAAAAGTGAGTCATGCAACCAGCACAAGAGTACACCTGCTATAATCACTAAAAGTTAGTCATGTTTTACCAGAATAAGCTCAAACTTGCTAATTGCTATTGTCTAGAGCTACATAACATGAATCTTAACTGCCACACTTGACCCATAGGAGATTCAAACTACCTCTTAACATTACAAGTATGCCCAATTCTAATCCTGGCATTACAATCTATGGACAATCCAATGAAGAGTGCAAAAGCAACTAGAGCATTTAAGAAATGACATGAGCACCATCAAGTGGAAAAACAATC
Source organism: Melocanna baccifera (assembly GCA_036346265.1). Classification (NCBI taxonomy): domain Eukaryota; kingdom Viridiplantae; phylum Streptophyta; class Magnoliopsida; order Poales; family Poaceae; genus Melocanna; species Melocanna baccifera. The sequence goes on from CM070677.1 coordinate 37,718,724, forward strand.
AACTCTTATCATTCCGTAACGAACTAGGCCCTATGGTTGTAGTCGCACTCAGCTATTGATCCCAACATGCAGAAATAATTCAGCTCGAGAGCAAATGAATGTTGGGGTCAAGCAACACAAGTATGCTAGAAGCCCAAGTGCACCAAAAAAAATCCCACCATAGCTATAGGATTTAGCTAGATAGGCTACAAAGGGCTTACAACTGGACTGAAAGAAGCCCATTAGGCTTGCGATAAAACAGTCAAAAGGCTACCCTGCACACTATCTATTTCACTATCACTTTATCCAAATAAAACTTTCATAGTCACTGTCCTTCGTCCAAATAAAACATTCAGTGTTCTAGCGATCCTCAACACAGTCTTAACCACTTAGCAGCAACATGGGTGCAAGAAGTTCTTCTTCCATCCCTATCATCAAGGTGAATACTAAATGCGTTCATTCAGCACACATCAAGGTAAAACTTCGCCTATAATTGAGCACAAAACTTTCCACCAGTCACTCAAGTGATTGGTTTCTCCAACACTACTGATGTGAACCTCAGCTCCACTAAATAATACCCTAGAGGCCCACATGAATTTATTCTTGATTCCTCCCAGCACTAGCCCTCCACTACTAATTGCCACCATTCGAAAACCGCATGGCATCGAAAAAGAGATAAAGCATACATGAGAACCAAACACACAAAACAAAACAAAGGAGAGGCCGATAGTTCATAACAAATACGGCCGCTGTGTGGATATGAAGGTTCCGGAATCCGCACCTCTTCCCCAACAGAAGAGAGCCGGTACAGCCCATCTTCCGGCCCAGTGAATCCACCGCCATTGCCATCGCCATAGCCATCCTCCAAGCAACGGATCTCGAGCCCCTCCAGTGGTTCCTTCCCGAAGAAGGCATACTGCCCAGCGTCAAAACTCTCTGCAGCAAGGAACAACGGATCGTATTAGCATCGGCGAAGGACAAATTTTTACCCAAATTACAAGCGAGAACCGAGAACAAAGGCAAGAACAACAACAGAAACCAATCAAGCAAACAAACGAAAACATTTATTTAGCTTCCCAACTCCAAGAGGCCGAATTGGACTAATTCTCCATCGGCAGCCAAAGATTCGTATCAGAAGCACCAAATCCGCCAGAACAGCACCAACAACTAACCACACCAACCGAACCGGCGACCAGATCAAACACGCCAAGTAAAACCACCAAAAGCGCACCAAATTCAGCCGCGAGAGGCCTCACCTGCGGCGGAGGAGGAGGACGCGCCGCCGCCGCCGTCCGCATCGACGCCCCGCATCTCTGCAGAACCCTAGCAGCAGCAGCTATCGGCGGCGCGCATCTAGGGCTAGGGCTTCTCGCGATTTCTTACGGCTTTGGATCTGAGAGCTGATGAGGGAAGAGAGAGAGAGCGCTCTCCCTTCTCTCCTCTCTCACAATCTCTCTCTCCTGCCTTAATAAAAAATATTTGGGATAAACAAGCAGGAGGCGAATTTATGGCTCCCAAAGAAAATAAGAATGCAAAATTAAAGTCGAAAATGCTCTCTTTTTTCCTCTCTTGAGGTAGGACTCGGGTCTTGGGAGAAGAGAGGGTTTCACTTGCAAGACACGACTATGCACCAAGGGGAAGAGAGAGAGAGAGAGATTAGAGATTAGAAGTGGTAGAGGAGATGCTAAAGAACTAGGCAGGCTTGCCTTGCTTGTTACTCTTATCTATATTTATTATCTCTTTTTTATGTGTGTGCGCTTGCCTTTTCTTTTTCTCTTTTATGGGGTGCTTTTTTTAGATATGATTTTTAAAATTCTGTTTTGGTTTTACTGCTAACCTTATATCGGTTTCTCTCTCTTCTATGATTATCTGTCTTCACTGATGGCGGTCTTGGTTGTCGATTTGGCACTCAGTTAGCAATTGGTTAGTGGTGAATAGGAGGCGTTGTTAATGGGCAGTGGTGGTAGGTCTATCCGGTATATTTGAGGACGAATTAGAGGAGGATAACGGGGTGATCGTTTTAGCGATGGTTTCTGGCTTTTGACTGAAATTTCACTGTAGTTAGCTTTTTTTTTACTGTAGTTGATTTAGCTTTTTGAACATAATTAAATTTAACAAATGTAAAAGTAGAAAAAATATGTTAGCCCATTACGAACAATGCAAAGGAACACGAGAAAAAAAGAAAAATACAAAAAAGCTCAAAAAATCTAAAAAAATTCAGAAAAAGACAAATTACTGAATAGTGAAAAAAAAACTGAAGCTAAAAAAAAGCTGAAACGATCGGGGCCAACATGTAATTTTGAACATAAAGAAAACAAAACTTTGATGTAACATATTTATAAGACTCGATAAAAATATAATATTATAAATGTATTTTTTGAAATAAATTTATATATATAATTTTTATATATCTAATCTAAATATTTAAAAATATATTGACAGTTAAAGTTTAAAAAAATTCGACCATACATACCACTAAACGACATTTTTATGGCTGGAGGGGGTATCTCGTAGCCTCGAGCGAATGAATAGCTCTATTGTCATGCATATTGTTTTATCACTTCTATGTAAATTTACTAATATATAGAAATATTAGTGCAATTAAAAAGTTCAACATCTAAGTTGTGGTTGGAGTACTATTTAGAGAGAAAATACAAGGACGTACACAAAATGAACAAGTTTAAGGATCTCTATTGCGATTTACTCGAATTTGGAGTGCTCATTTTAGTGATGGTTTCTGACTTTTGGCTGAAATTTCACTGTAACTGATTTTTTTACTGTAGCTGATTTGGCTTTTTGGGCATAATTAATTTTTAAAAATTTAAAAATAGAAAAAAAATATGTTAACCCATTAGAGACAATACAAAGTAACACGAAAAAAAAGAAAATACAAAAAAGCCTAAAATATCTAAAAAAATTTCAGAAAAAGATGAAATACTAAAAGTGAAAAAAAGTAGAAACTAGAAACAGAAACAAAAAAAAGCCGAAACGAGTGGAGTTGCACAAGGGACTTTGGAAAGTTGCAGAGATATTATGTGGATTAAGTCCTATATACATTATGTGCATTAGCCAATAGGATATAGCCTTTTTAAAAGTAATTTTCCACCTCCATGATTGATTTTGGTATTGACCGTTTGTCAACACAGTAAACTCTAGAGTAGAGTAGGGATCAATATAACATTTTCAAAGAGTAATTCTTTTTTTGGAAAGGTAGGAGTCTGGGAAATTTCAGGCAAGAATGAAACTTTTTTCTCTAAAGTACATACGAAATTTCTACCTTCCAAAATGAGTTCAAATTAAAGCTTCATTGCAAACTAATAGGTGTGATAGAAATGGAATTGTGTCCCTTTCTACAACCAAGACCAAATAGTTGAACATGAACTCAAGAGCTACTAGGTCAAAACCTTCATCAGTTTTTGTTTATGCGTAATTGTTGTGGCACAGCTTGAGGCATTGTTTGAAACATGTGAATTATTCTGATTTCTACAGGAATTTCTGTAAAATTCTTGCTTCCAAATAGGGATCGAAAGAGAGTAATATTGAGCGAGGAAATTAGCGCTAGCACATTCGAAGATGCCCTTAAACTCAACCAACCCTAGTTACCTAATCTCTAAATCTCCGCGTTTAGTTTTTATTGTAGGATTAAACATGATAAATTTTATATAGGAATGAACAAGCTTAGTCACTTAGGCGCCATTTAATTCCATACATATTTTGCTTTGCAAAGTCAAAACTAAACGCTACTTACAACAGAATATAACATCGCTTTGCATGGTAGACCCATAGTGCAACTGTGCAAGCGATGGCTTCTTTACTGTTTCATCGGGACAGCTTGCAGCTTGTGGGGGTGTTTAAAATGATATAGTTGATAGGTTTCATTGTAACTAAAGTGATTTATTTTAATGTAATTAAATTTAAAAAATTAAAAATTAAAAATAAATTATCCTATACGGACAATAAAAAAATATAAAAAATACAAAAACCATAAAAACAAAAAAAATATAAAAATAATAGTAAAATAAGAAAATTAGAAACTATGGTCAAAACGAGCGGACCTGCAACCCATGTGGTCACCCCAGCTCGTTCTCGTGTGCGTTTGACGTTGTAGTCGTAAGCATCCAGACCATCAGTCCTGCACACTGACCATTTTGTTTGTTCGTTTTCGTCTTCCCTTTTTCTGTGCTCCTTTAAAATATGCCATAAGCCTTTCGCTGTTGTTCTCCATTTGTTTAGCTTTGCTCAAAAGCTTACGTGCTGAAACACCATCTAGAAGAAGATGTCAAGAGCTGGTACCAAACATGATATTCCAAAAGGAACACAGCGTTTTTTTAAAACGAAGAAAGTTGAGATGTGTGGATAGAAGTATTCGCGGAATGATTTCTTTTGGATGGTGCAGCAGGAGTCCTTTTCTTTGAGCTCTTTTCTTTTCTTTTGGGCTGCCATGGGAGAGAATTATTGAACAGTGGAATATTCTTTGTCATGGAAATGGTTGGAAGGAATATGTTCCAAGGAGCCTGGTTAATCATCAAAAGCTCCAAATGGTAGGCACAACTAGCGGTGGGCATTGGGTCGTGCTGACAGGTGGGCATTGGGCCTTGCCATGCCGGCACGGCTCAAGTCCATCGTGCTTCGGGCTGTATCGTACCGTACCGACTCGACCTAGTCATTCCGTCGTGCCTTACCGTGCCGGCCCGTCTCGCCTTCGGCCAGGCTCAGGCATGGTTCAAAGCCCGTTGTGCCAGCGTTCGTGTCATGCCAGCCCAAAATAACTATATACAACAAAAGCGCGGCAGCCGTCATTTTCATTTCTCTCATACCCGTCTCGTTAAAAACTAGTTAAAATTAAATTATTTGCGTAAAAATATAGACACATAAATATTTCGAGGGAAAAGTAACAATATACGTACAATATATTAGTCTTGTGATATACATATGTGCTTGCCAAATGTAGACATATACGGAATAGAACCGTATTGTATATTGTATATTTGTATAGATACTAAGAATTTACTGGAGAGAGTGTGGAAATGGCAAGTATGTCTTTTCTTGATATTAGGAAGATCATGAAGTCTAGAACTGCTGTTGTATATGTTAAACCTCAAACTAACAAAGCGAAAAACAATAAAATCAGCAATAGTTGCATGCAAAAACAAAGATAGCGCCATTCGGTCAAGCACCTTGTCTGTGCCTACCCGTGCTCCGCGTGTCGTGTCGACCTGAGCACGGCACGATTTGCCGTGCCGTCCAACGGACCAGCTTTCTAGGTCCGACCCACCGTTTGTGTCGTGCCGACACGGTTCGCCACGTGACGAGTTCGTACCATGCTTAGGCTGTACCTAGCCTCGAGCTGATCCAGAGTAACTTAGCCTAACTCCCACCTCTAGACACCTAAGCTCAGCTCAGATTAGCCAAGAATCTCTGCAGGCTGAGTCAAATTTGAAGTTAGTAGTACTATCTAATTAATGTGGCATTTGTCGAGTTACACAGATTAACAAAGAATTGATGGTAGAACAGCATGTCTTGAAGTTACATTATACGGAAGACATGAACTCCTACCAAAAGAGAGTGATATGTCGAGACAGGTTATTTTTTTAGTACTCTGACTTCTATATGTTTCGTGAAATTTTTTTTTGTGGTAGGTTACACAACTTTACTCTGTGTAAATACCTCACATAGTCACATTTGATATCATCCGAATAATATCCTGTATATTTAAAAACTGAATGCGTCAATATATATAGAAACACACAAGTGAGACAACATCTGCATGAGTTAATTGGGTGACGGTAGCTGAAATTCTAGGTGCGGTGCTGATCTCTCCGTGTGCTTTATCCGCACGCAGGGCAGGCGGAGGGAAAAGGCCGAGAGGGCCGAGCAGATAGATGGCTGCGTATTTTGGGCAAGGCGCACACGTTTTTTCCCTCTCCCGTCTCTTTTTGTCCCAGCTCTGCAGCTAGCTGTGCGGCTAGACGACACGATCCGATCCACCGAGTTGTAGGTTGTGTTTGTTTCCAGTTCCGGTCAGGGTTAAAACTTTTGGAGGGTTAAAATTTTCGTTCGCTGGCGAAAGGAACGAAATTCCTTTCGTTAAAATTTCGGACAAAAAATCAAATTTTTGATGAAATTTAACAAAAAATTTAATAAAATTTAAACAAAAATTTGATGAAATTTGAATAAATTTCAAATAGGGTCAAATTCGGCTAAATTTTGACCGAATAAAATATATTTCGGAGGGCACCGAAGGGAGGAAATTTTGTCCATTTTGTGAAATTTCGTGCGAAATAGTGAACACTGGTTCTGGTGCATTTCAGACGTGGATGCAGACGAAACTGCTTGGGAGTGACTAGGTCCCGTTTATTTTGGTTTAAAGCCAATTTCTGCTTCTGACTTCTGCATTTTTCTTTACTATTCAGTAATTTCGTCCTTTTCTGGTTTTTTTAATAGATTTTTGGGTTTTTTTGCCTTTTTTTTCTTGTATTCCTTTGTATTGTCCGTGATAGGTTAACATATTTTTTCTATTTTTATTTTGTTTAAATTTAATTATACCAAATAAGCTAACTCAACTACAATAAAAAAATAAACTAGCTACAATAAAAAATACTATAAGCTAACGTTATTCTAAACGCCTCTTAAATGGAGTAGGTCGATGGATGGCCTAGTAGAAAGTTGGGTTACGCCCATGCTCCGGAAGGAAAATGAAAAGAGGAGTAATCGACCGCCTGGATTTTACCTACTCCTGATTATGTTGGTGCTGGACTTCCAAGCATATCTTCAGCGTTACTTCCAAACAAAAAAAAGTGCAGATTTTCAGCTTTAAGCGTATTGTTTCGTTTTTTTGGGCAACACGGAGTGTAAAAATATGAAACAAATTGGTAGCGTAGCACTTTTTCTTGGAGGGACATTTATTTGCAGTTTGGAACCCACTTCTCAGTGCTAGCATGCGAGCTCCACTCTAGACCATCCGATCGACATGAGAATGCATTTGTGATCATTGATTGCGGCAAGCTAACGGCGATGGGATCCGGAAATCAAAATCAACGCACGTGGTGCGCTTTCACATTGATCGAACGCGCAGGCCATGCTAGGACCGAGAAGACGCACTTGATAAACTGAATAGTACTACATACCATGCAGTCCATGTTCTGAACCTTCGGCCACAACTGTTTAGCCGTTCATCTAAACTGAATAAATAGTCGCAGCGTAAGTAGCACTGGTACAGTAGTCACGTCGAAATGCCACTTCTCGCGAAAACTTAATCCTCTAAACGCTGTGCTGGCCTAGCCAACAACGCACATTATCGTCGCCGATTACTAGTACACGCAGATTAGAGGGGTTCGTTTTAACGATGACTTCTGATTTTTGGTTAAAATTTTACTGTAGCTGACTTTTTTACTGTAACTGATTTGGTTTTTTAGATATAATTAAATTTAAAAAAATATAAAAATAGAAAAAAAATATGTTAGCTCATCACAGACAATGCAAAGAAACACAGGAAAAAAGAAAAATACAAAAAAGCTCTAAAAAATCTAAAAAAAATTTAGAAAAAGACGAATTACTGAAAAGTGAAAAAAAGTTGAAACTAGAAACTGAAGTTGAAAAAAACTGAAACAAACGGGCCAGTACGTCCCGATAGCCCCCCAAATCGGTGCTAACTGTCCATTATTCTTATTAAACCAGAATTAGTTGGATCTCCCGCGTGCACGGCGGCGCTGGCCGGCCAGTCGCCACTCATGAGCTCCTTATAGCGGTCCACCGTCCCCACCGGGTGTTGCTTGACACATAAGCAAATGCAGCGAAAAAGGATCGCATGCCCAATGGTAGAGCTGGGAGTTGGGCCGTGCTTCTGGGCGGCCGGCACACGGCCAAGACGGCCGGCTTAAGCACGGCCCGGCCGAGGCGGGTGGCGGGCGTGCTGCACGGCACGACGCACGGCGGCGGTGGGCCTCAAAATGCACGCGGTGGGCGCGCGGCGCGGCACGGCGGTCGTCGCGTGCTTGGCGGCCGGCCGATGGAGCACGGCCAGCACGGGGCACGGCCAAGCACGGCCAAGACGCTGCGCCATGGCGGCCGCCTCGGCCTCCGGCTCTCCTCCGGCGTCCCCGCCCCCACCCTCCGCCTCGTTGCCCTTCCAGCGCCAACCCATAGCCCATCACAGTATCACACATTCACACATTCACACATCACAAGCAAAGAAAGGCAGGGAGTAGAGGGGATTAGGGAAGGAGACACTTACCCGTGGGATGGGCAGCTCGGTTGCAATTTGCAAACATGTGCAGGAATCTGTGGGTGCGGGCACTGGGTCAGCTCCTCCGCCGGCGGCGAGCCGCCCCGCGAAGCCACGGCCCACGCCTTCATGAACTGCCACACGCCCACACCGACGGGCCGTCAGCCACCGCGTGGTGAAAGGACACCCCGACGGCCACGGCGCCAGCGTGATCATCACCAGCCTCCACATCATCAGGCCTCGTGACCTGCACGGCGAGCACCGGGAGGAGGCGGCGGGGACCGGGAGGCCGGAGGGAGCCCGGGAGGAGGGCCGGGAGGGGGGAGGCCTGGAGGGGGAGAGGCGGGCGGGGAGGCCGGGAGGAGGTCGGCGGGGAGGAGAGGGCGGCGGGGAGGCCGGGAGGGGAGGCGGCGGGGAGGGAGGACCGGAGGAGGCGGGAGGAGGGAGGCGGGGAGGGGGAGGAGGGCGGAGGCCGGGAGGCAGGCAGCGGGAGGAGGGGGTGGCGGGAGGGAGCCGGGAGGAGGGGCGGGGAGGGAGGAGGCGGGGAGGTGGGGCGGCGGGGAGGGAGGCCCGGAGGGGAGGCGGGCGGGGGAGGAGCGAGGAGGGAGGGAGGAGCGAGGCCGGGAGGAGGCGGCGGGGGAGGGAGGCGGCGGGTGGGGAGGAGGGGGGGGAGGCGGGAGGGGAGGGCGGCGGAGGGAGGAGGACCGGAGGAGGAGGCGGCGGAGGGGGAGTTGGAGCCGGAGGAGGGGGCCAGAGGAGCCGGAGGAGGAGGAGGGGCGGTGGGGCGGCGGCGGGAGGGCCGGGATGGGGAGGAGAGGGCGGCGGGGCGATCAAGCGGGATGCGGGAGGGGGACTCGGTCGGGAGGACTGAGGGAGTGAGGGGAGCGGCTTTTGCCTGAGTATCAACATGTTAGTAGGAGAACTACATCATCTGATATTTTACGATTATATCAAAATGAATTAGCAGAACTTAAAGATCATTTCCAACAAGTTCAATTTTCTTTTGCTATAACTTCAGATATTTGGACATCATCCCACCAGAGAAGTTCTTACCTTAGTGTTGTAGCCCATTATTTGGACAATGATTACAAGTTAAATAAGAGAGTCATAGGATTTAAATTAATAAATGAATCACACACAGAGAGGCCATTCTTTGAGCGTATACTACACGTACTTGATGATTTTAAAATAGATAATAAAATTGCATCTATAACTCTTGATAACGCATCAGCAAATACAACAGCTATGAACATTCTCATCCCAAGATTACAAACATATATTGGTGGTTATATCCTCCACCAAAGATGTGTATGCCACATCTTGAATCTTGTTGTTCAAGATGGTATGCAATTAATTAGCTCATATTTGAATAATATCCGTGATGCCATCGTTACCTTATAAGTTCCCCACAAGTGCTATCCGTGTTCAGTGAGTAGTCTATGCACCAATGGGAAAGAGCCAAGAAAATTTGGTCTTGACATGAAAGTAAGGTGGAACTCAACATATATTATGTTAAAAAGTTACAAGGGTGCGAAAGTATTATATCCGTTTTTGTCAATGCTAATTCCCGAATAATGAATTGTTAGTTACTAATTCAGATTGGCAAATTGCTAGTCATTTTAGAGAGTTTTAAAACCTTTTATAAAGCCACAAAGGTTCTATCTCGTGTTTATTATCCTACCTCCGCTTAGTTATAGAGTTCATTTGGTTAATTGCAGACAACATTGCCAAATTTAGGGAGGATCCCCTTTTAAGCCAAGCTGTCGTAGCAATGGAAGAAAAATTTATTAAATATTTTGGTTCTATTTCACACTTGTACTGTTTTGCTATTATTTTTGATCCTACAAAAAGTTGGCAGGTTTACAGATTGCTATGGAAGGAATAGGTGAATGTCTTGGTCTAGATTATTCGAAGCTTTTGCACACGTCAAAAGGAGCTTTTTCGTGTTTTCAATTGTATCATGACAAGTTTGGCAACAATGAAGATCGGAGGCCTCACAGCAGACCCACCAAGGAAAGACAAGTTTAACATCACACTTATGGAAGAAATTAAAGGGCAAGTCTACTTCTTCGTCCTCTCAGCCTCAGACAACCTCTAAGTGGAATGCTACCTCGGAGCTGAACCACTACTTAGAGCATGACTTTACAAATGTTGATCCTGATCTTACTGGTGGAGGTAAGATAGACTTGCTCGAGTGGTGGAAGAACAACAAGCGGATATTTCCGTCTTTGTCACATTTCGCACGAGATGTTCTCCAGTGCCGGTGTCTCGCTTTCTTGAAGCGGCGTTCGGTATGGTAGGAAGAATAATCGAAGAAAGAAGATCATCCTCACGCCCAGGATGGTAGAGGTAATCACATGTGCCAAAGACTGGGAATTAGCTAAAGAGCGGCAACAACATCAATTGGAGGATCCTGAAATCGTGCAGGCGTACGCTGATCTCGAACGCATGAACGATCTAGATATTGATGAGTAGCTACAATGTACTATGTTGTTATAGTTTGTATGTACATGTATTGTTCTTCGTACTCTTTTCCTTACTCGGAAACCCCACTCTGGGCGTAAGGTTTTAACGAGGCGAATATTGTATTTTAAAATATCAATGCAATTATACTTTTCCGAAATATTTACGCCATTGCGTCGATGTTTTCATACAATTAATTCAACTTCAATTAATTTTCAACGAGGCAGTGCGAGAGAAAGTAAGATGACGGACGTCGCCACTCGCCACAATAGTCGCGCGCTTTTGTCGTGCATAGTTACTTTGGTGGGCTTGGTGGCACGGCACGAACGGCAGACGGCAGGCTTTGGGCGTGCTTGGGCTGGCCGGAGGTGAAGCGGGCGGCGCGCGCGGCACGGTGGGATGATCGGGCGGCCGGCACGGCACGAACCGGCACGAAGCACGGTGGGCCTGGGCCGTGCCGGCACGGCACGGCCCAATTCCCAGCACTACCCAATGGGGACTCGAACTTTGCTTTCAGCTCGGAGACTAATTGACGTAGCAGCGTAGCATTGGTTGCGTCGCGCATGCCATGTGCTGTCATGTTCAAGGTTGGCGGCTACCAACTGCGAAATTCTCTAGTTGCAGCCTGGAGGGGAGTTGCAAGCCCTGCCTGCTAATTTGTGCTCCAAAATAGCCTGGTCCGTGCCCCACCTGCTCGTACCAGAATATTTGTGAGCTCCAAGAGTCGACCTCGCCGTGGGGACACAGGCAGCGAAACGGAACGGTGGCCGCGCGCGCCGCCCGCCCGCGGAGGCATCGCTGCCCCACCGACCGGAACCGAACGCACCCACCAGCCAGCCAGCCACATCCTTCGGCCGCACGTGGGCTGGGGCCCGTCCGCCGTGCGGGCATGGGTTGCATCGCGCCGACCGCGCGGTGGGCGGCGGGGCGGGGGCTGGATGGACGATCGGTTGTTTTCGCCACTTTTGTGGGGTTGCCTTCACCATTTTAAGCAGCTCGTGGGTGAGGGGTGATAAACAGCTGGGATGGAATGGGTTACTCTGACTAGCCCGTGTTACTCGAGCTGGGCCGATATGGACGAATCCTAGGAGACCCGCGATGTAACTCGAAATTGTTTTCGACTTCACCCGAGAGGGCTGGATCTACCCACACACCGTGTATACATCGTAGTACGTACGATTACGATATGAAGAAAGCGTGGTCAGTGACATCACTTTCTTCCTCAAAACTTTAACACCTTAACCCTAAAACCATTCCCCCTGTGCGTTGAAAAATAGCAGGGCGGTAGATGACCTCACGTACAAATGCGTGATATACATCACATCTTTGTAGTGATCGCGTGGCCTAATGGACAGGATAAGGCGCTCGCCTACGGAGCGGGGGACTGTTGGCTCGAGTCCCATCGTGATTGTGGTCGTGCATTGGACCTTGCAAGTTCGCCGAGGCTGCGTCAGGTTCCTAGCCACTCGGGTCCGCGCATGGCCGGGGCCTCGAAGACCAGGGTGAGCAAAATGCCTAGTGTTCCGAGCGGTTGCTGTCAACACCGCGGCGGGTCCGCGCCACCCAACGCCTACCTCTTATCGTCTCCCACGCCCCTCCCTGCTTCCACACATGCCGGCACTGTTCCCCATTACAACTAAAGTTTACAGCAGCAAAAAGCGGAATTCAAGACATTCTTCCGCGATCGAATCATCTGTGCTCCTCGTGGAATCTTTAGCCGAGCGGAGCCGAGCCGCCCCACAGACTGAACAGAGTGAGGAAGAAAACAGTGCCGCGGCAGCCGCGCCTCCGCAAAGCGAGTTGGTGTGCGGCGACGGCGTGCAGGTGCAGGTGCAGGTGCAGAGCTAGCTAGCCCACTCGCTTGGCCTCAAATGGATGTGGCTTCTGTTAGGAAAATATTGTAGTATAGTTTAGCATAATGCATTCGAGCGAGTGCGTGCTACGATGGTATACAAGCGTACAAACAAGGTCGGTATTGGAATTTAGAATAGTGCAAAAGAGCTTGCTGCTGCTGCATGCTAGGGAGGAATCTTTGCCGATGGGGCACTTGTCGAGCGTGTAAGCTTATGCTTCAAGCTTATATAGCAGTAGGACACCTTGTATGTAGAACCTTAGGATTGGTGGGGAGAAGTTGGGGGGAAGACAGGAACAAGAGGGTAATCTTGTCTTTTTGTATGTCACTTAAGAGGTCTGTTTCTTTAGCTGCGGCTTAGCGGTTTCTAAAAGAAGTAAAAACCAAGAGTCGATGAAAAAGTAAAAAAGAACGGGGCGAACAGCAATCACAACGGAGGGTGACCGCAGTGCATGAAAGGGAAAAGAGGGACTGATTTTTAGGCTGTGCTAGCTAGCTAGCATTGTGCAGGAGAAGAGAGACACTGAAAGAGCAGTTAGAGCTGCCATCTTTGAAAGATCTGGAGGAGTTTTAAGTTTTCTGTCATACGCAGAGCTGCGAATGCTGCTGCACAAGCATGCGCCCAGCAAGCGACGTCGACAAGCAATCACGGAAATCTTGGCAGAATGGGGTTCCTTTCTTCATTTCTTCCATTTCATCAAACGATTGTGACCATGTTCTAATTGGTCAATCAGGTTGTCTGCATCCCATTGTTTTCGCATGTTATGTACTGTGATGTACACATACACACCAGATCGAGGCCGTTTTCATCGATGGCATAAAACATTCTGCAAGTGTTCCCAATCTCATATGAGCCACATTTAAACCAATATGTTGATAATTAAGCGACATAGAAGTTAAGTGCTCTTTGATGTATTTGCTGGATGATACAACGTTGGCTTTTGACATACATACCAGCGTATATGGAAAGTAGTTATTCTCTTTTGGCCATGACTAGAGAGATGTATATTAGTTAATTAGTTCAAATGCCACACACCAACGGGGTGGTGGCACAGTTGGCTAGCGCGTAGGTCTCATATCTTGTTGAGTTATCCTGAGGTCGAGAGTTCGAGCCTCTCTCACCTCATTATGCCGAGTTATGATGAAATGCTCTAGTGGCAGCTTGGGTCGTCACAAGTCGTCTGATAATTCAGATTATGCATAAAGAGCAAAACTGAGCTTGGTATTTTTTAAAATATAAATGTTACATTGCACCAGTACTTGTATACATGATTAGAACTGAGTGCCACAAATATAAGTTTAAACATATATCAATGTTAATTTTCTCCCTTTTAAACATTGATGTCTGATAATCTTCTAGAAAAGCATTGAACAAGTACTTGCCATAATACAAAATCGAATAGCGATGGCTTTGGCTTTACAAAAACTTCAAATATTTAGTGGATAGTGTAATGAATAGTGAAAAAAAAGCTGAAGTCGAAAAAAGCCGAAACGATCAGGGCCAAAATCGATTGCTACACTTCAAATATTTGTTTTTCACCACCATGATCCAACATTGAAGAAGTTGGGAAGTTCATTCTCTTCCCATATGTTACCTTCACGAATTTAAAGAGGGATGCCTTCGACGAGCTCCTCAGTGCGCTGCTCGGGAAGTTCTCCCCTCTCTTCTGTTTCTACGACCACCTCTGTGGTTGTGGGCGCTGCAGCGCAGATCTCGGTCTCCACCGTTTGGGTGGTCATTTGTTCAACCATCGTTATCATCTCTTTGCTGACTGCAAGTAAAATCGCAAGAAACTTTCCCGCAGTGTCATCTTTCTTCGATGGAGACGCCGAGTTGCACACCACGAAAGGGAGAAATTTTTTCCAATATAATATGGAAGGAAAGAGCTACGTGCATGCTTATACGTACATTGTTTTCATTCGTTTGATTTTGAATGTAGAAGAAACTTTTTCGGAGATTAGTTTCTTGGTTTCTTCTCCTCGACCATTTCTGGTTAGACGAGATACTCTCGACCACATCTGGCCGAGGACCTTGAGCAGGGCTTTCAACACCTTGCTCCTCTTGACTCTTCTAATTGTCGAGAGCAGTTTTGACTATCTAAAGAGCGGACCCTTCCTCGATCATGAGAGCTGCCATTGCGGCAATTTCCTTCACAGAAGATATGAAATCTTTCCAGTGTTCCTTGTTGAGTTTCTTAATAAAATCTTGAGAAGTGCACACCGATGGGTTTCAGTACTATAATAGAATGGTACCTTGATCTTAGGGATCGATTGCTCAAGTACAGCTACCCCAATCTCAGACACAATACTTAAGTCCATGATGAACTGCTGGATTGGGTCAACCTTAGCAGTGGAGGCAAAGGAAATAGTAGCACTTGAGCTAGCTTTTTCCTTGTCGGTAGCTCTAGTCAATCGACGTCTTTTTGCAGCAGGAGCCTCTTTCTCCTCAGCCGCTTTTCCGATAACCATCAATTCGACCCCTTGGCCATGTTGATGGTTATTCATGTCCACACTCTAAAAAGAAAAAGTGAAAGAATAATATGTAGTCGTAAGTCTTTCTACGACTACATAGTCATAAATTCTTCTACGGCTATTTAGTCGTAAGTTTTTCTACGAATATATATTACTAAAGGGTGATATTAGAATTTCAATTACCTTTAGGTGTTCTTCCCTTTCTTCGGTGGACACGTCCACCAAAATACGAGGAGCAGCATCCACGTTCATTGATAGAACCTTCTTGCAAATATTCTTGACTTGAGAATTCATTTTATTCAGGTCAAGATCTGTTTCATTTAAACCATAACATCATTATACAATACCCAGAATTTAATTCTGCAAATGCGACTACACATACCATTTTCGTAGTCTCTGGTAGCATTAGCTGCACTAGAATACATCCATATGCGACGTCAACAAGCAATCACGGAAATCTTGGTCGAATGGGGTTCCTTTCTTCATTTCTTCCATTTCATCAAACGATTGTGACCATGTTCTAATTGGTCAATCAGGTTGTCTGCATCCCATTGTTTCCGCATGTACTGTGATGTACACATACGCACCAGATCGAGGTCGTTTTCATTGATGGCATAAAACATTCTGCAAGTGTTCCCAATCTCATATGAGCCACATATAAACCAACATAGAAGTTAAGTGCTCTTTGATGTATTTGCTGGATGATACAACGTTGGTTTTTGTCATACATACCAGTGTCTATGGAAAGTAGTTATTCTCTTTATAGGTCATGACGTTAGAAATTTATATTAGATTATTAGTTCAAATGTCACACACCAGCGGGGTGGTGGCGCAGTTGGCTAGCGCGTAGGTCTCATAGCTTGTTGAGTTATCCTGAGGTCGATAGTTCGAGCCTCTCTCACCCCATTATGCCGAGTTATGACGAAATGCTCTCGTGGCAACTTGGGTCGTCACAGTACTCTGAAAATTCAGATTATATATATAAAGAGCAAAACTGAGCTTGGTTTTTTTTGTGTTTTTTTTAAAAATACATTGCACCAGTACTTGCATACATGATTAAAACTGAGTGCCACAAATATAGGTGTTAAACATATATCAATGTTAATTTTCTCCCTTTTAAATATTGATGTCTGATAATCTTTTAGAAAAACATTGAACAAGTACTTGCCCTAATACAAATCGACTAGTACACTTCAAATATTTGTTTTTCACCACCATGATCCAACATTGGAGATATCATCCAGTGCATTGGTAATGTCGAGTAATACACTTTATTTGAGGAGTGCATGTTTAAAGTGGGTCAAAATCCAAACAGACTATTTTTCTTCAAACCAGTCTGAATATATGGACAGTTGATCCTTCAGGTGCTTCTTTTTGGAGTCTTTTTTATGCTGCCGAAGCCATGTCAAAATCCAAATAGGCTGTTTTTCTTCAAACCAGTCTGAATATATGGACAGTTGATCCTTCAGGTGCTTCTTTTTGGAGTCTTTTTTATGCTGCCGAAGCCGCGTCTCTAATAATCCTGAGGGACTCGGTGAAGTCCTCCAAAAGCTCATGCGAATCCAGGAATTGCTCGTCATCCATAGCTAGGATTACCTTGATAGTGTTCATGTAACTTTGGTAGTTCACGGTTAGAGCCTAACAAGATCAAACAAAAAAAACTAAACATAATTAAATTCAAGCTTTTTTTGCATCTTGACCAAAACAACCCCATCTTTTGTGTTGCAACAAAACAACTACCACATTTCAGCAATGAACATGTAACTAGTAAGACAAATTTGCGTCTATGCAATATTGGCAACTATGGGGGGTGGGGGGTATATGTAACCTTTAAATTAGATCTGAACAAAGGTTAGGCCAGGCAAGACAAAGCCCAGTTTTATTTCGAGTCTAATTTGCTACCCAAGCCTAGGCATCGGCTAGGCTAGGCTGTAAGCCGTAGTTTATTTTTTCTATACAACAATACAGTAAAAAAATATCTTTTCAGTTAATTTTGTAACCGTTACATAAAAAACTAAGGGCGCAGATGTTTGCACCACATATACACCACTCATATATAACCCACCCTCCCTACCCTAATCCCATTCCCCTCCCTCTTCCCAACCGTCGCCGCCCCTACCCTTACCGTGTGCGTCGCCATCCCCTACTTTGGCTGCCTATCGCAGCTTCAACCCCTTTCCCGTTGTTGTCGCCTCCTACATTGTCACCTCCCCTGCTCCCCCTCTTCCCCTCCTTCATCTCCACCGTTGTCGCCACCTCCCTCCTTCCTTATCTCCGGTAGCTACCGACATCGGATCCACCATTGCCTCCCGTTACCTCCCAAGCACTCTCGATCACATCACTTGCAGCCCTCCACCTCTCAATGCCCTCCTCTAAGCCCACGGCAAGGCAGGACCACCGTCGCCTCATTGCCTCCACCACCCAGCACTGGGTTGTTGTTGCCTATCCTGATTCTAATGCGGGGCCTCCAGTAAACCTTAACCCTAACCCCGCTAATGCCGATGAAGACATCGTCACCGGAGACGATGACAGAGGGTAGCACATGAGTATAAGAGCTAAATCGAACAATACGAAATTCAATTGAAAACCACAAAATTTTTACTTGAGTGTTATTTAGCAATTCCAGCTTTTCCCTTTCCACTCTTGTCTACGATGAATTGTCAAGAGGCTAGTGCTCAGGAAGAAAGTTCTTTTTAAAAGAAAGAAATGTTGGAAGCATATTGGTGAGGACTGACTCTATCATAGGATGGCGAAGAGCCGAAGACAGGTGACAACTTACTTCTGGCAGGACGTAGGTGCTTGGGGCAATGAAGACAATCGGATGCCCAAAAAGCTCTACCTTCTCAACTGGTCCCATCAAGTTTGAGAATGATAAGGTGGTATGGGTGATCATGCGTTGCAAAACAGCACTTGCCGCCTGGTTTGATTCACAAGTACAATGTTATTAGAAACAAGAAACCCCAAATAAATCAATACATTAGCACATAGGTTTGATTTTTTTTCTATCTAAGATGCTCTATCTAGGAACCAAGAATCTGACCTCTCCTAGCAACCATGAGAATGTTGGAACTTGTGCAGTGTATTCTACCAAGGGCATCTCAAATAGTCAATCCTTAAGCTAGGCCACAACATCAAAATCCTATCTAGAGGAGAGAGTGTGTGGAGAGAGGAGTACCATCGCTTCTTCATGTGTTGACCTATGCTCGAGAAACAAGGCAGGAAGAGACGGCTTGAGCGCCTGTTGAGGCGAGCTCATCTCCTCCCTACAAGATTTGTGGGCCCAAGCACTAGGGCAAAGGAGATGGTGGCTCATTGGGCCGCTGTGACCGCCAGACTGTCACCACTCACCACCTCACGTTGGACCTGGACCATTGGAGTTGAAGACAACGACTTCAAGGTGGTAGCAATTCAAATGATGGCCTCAAGGCATGGCAAATCTGATTGGATTTGGGCTCCATTGAGCCAAGTCCAGCCGAATCTGACCATCGGTGGCCGAATCGAGAAAGAAAGTGGAATGGGGAGGTCGGAGCTGAGGGAAGAGGGTGTAGGAGCCGACAGTGATCTGGGAGGTGAAGGAGGAGGATGGCGGTGTTGAGATGGAGCTAAAGGAGGGAGAGGCTGGTGAGGGTTCAAAATTTTGGCCGAAATTCGTTTATATCGGCCACCTGGTAAATTTTGTGTCGGCCAAAAAAACCGGTTTTGAATGGTTTTTACCAAATATAAAAGATATTTGTGACCATCTTAGGCCACATACGTGCATGTGGCCTGGCGGTAACACCCCTAGCCTTGGAGAAGGCAGATCTTGGGTTCAAATCCCTGAAAACTGCAATTTTTTACCCTTTTCAATTTCACTTCAAAAAAATTCAAATTTTGATTCAAACATTTAAACCGAATTTAGCCAATTTTTCTTTAAATAAGCAAAACTGGTTCTATTGGTGACTCTTGGTAAAAAATTAAAACCGATTTTCAAAAGCTTGGCTGGTGCTCATGGGCCAGCCTCGAAGAGGGAGAAGGGAGATGGCGGCACTTTTAGGAGAAGAAAGGAGGAGGTGGGAGAGGGAAAAAGAGAGGTGGATGACTGGCAGGTGGGCTGAATTAGATGAAAAAGATATAATATATCAATTGTGGAATGTTTAGACCATTAACTACTAGAAACAAATTGTTAGAGTAGTTGTCTCTATGTCGTTGGTGGATGACATGGAAGTCTTAGAGATGACTTCAAGATACAAGCTATTGTAGATGTTCTAATTCCATAGAGGAAAAGATAACCAATTTCTTTTTTTTTACCCTAAGGCATGCTAACAATTTTATTTTTGTTCTGAATACTCCCTGCAGTCATAAAAGAAAGTCATTTTTGACTTTTTAAAATCAACAAGATTGCATTTTGACCACTAAATTTTATCATCATATTTTTTGAAAAAGTTATAAACATATAATGTTTTGAAAGTATTTTTCATGATAAATTTACTCATATCATTTTTTTGTATATCCAAACCATATATTTTAAATAATATCTTTGGTCAAAATCGTTACCATTTGACTACTTATTCTAGACCGACATCTTTTTATAACCAGAGGGAGTACCACGAATAGCTAAGATTAATTGCACTGCTTTATCTTGGCGGCCTTAGCCATATATATACCTCAATACCATAAACCTGGACGATTGTTTCTGCAACTGCATGCGTGAAGATCACTTCTAAGGAGCACTTTTTCCTATCCACTGTCTTCTTTGCCTTGCGCACGTATTCAAGTGGATCATGGTGCATGGCTATGTGGAACGGGAGAATGATGAACCCTAATCGATTTCCCCATTTTGCACCATTGTTCTTGCTAGGATCCATCATGTCAGCTAATGCCTGATCATAGTTATTACCAGAAAGAGTGTTAAATCATGATCCATCATAATCCAACCCCCCTTTTTTTGTTTAGACATGCATATGTGAAAGAAGGTTAATATCGAGCTTTGCATTTCGTCCTTACATGTAGGCCAGGTGCCGGTCTTATGTTGACAAGGAGGATCGATCGGAAGCAGATGTTCTTCTTGATGTTAGTACCACCTAACAATTAAAGGGTGAGTTTTGTAACAGAGAACGATAGATCATAGACAGAATCAAGAGCAGTGTGTTACACATCGTACGAAAACTCATCAAAACTATATGCTACGCTCACCAGATTTCCGAAAGTAGTACCGCGAGAGAGCGGCCGAAGTCACTCCAGCTAATACGTCGTTGACTGTCTGCACGCGAAGAACAAACGAAGAGCTCATTTCAGTTTTTCTTTTTTTCTTTTAAAAAATTCCTTTCAGCAATTAATAGAACTAGTGTATTTGGCTTTAGTGCTGATACTTAGTTGTTAAGTGCGTTTTGCTATTTCTATGTCTTCAGTATATTATAATGTGTTAATTCCAACCCGAAAGGCTCTTGAGTACACTTACGCAGTTCATGGCGCTCTTGACGAATTTGACGTCCTGAAGGCTGAGGCTCCGGTGCACGAGGCGCTTGCCGTGCACCACCCCGTGGTTCGCCCGCTTGAACAGCGTGTGCGTATCCCTCAGGAATAGTATGGTCGCGAGGAAGGCCGCGACGTCCACGACGGTGTTCCACGCGAGAACGCCGTACGACCAGACCCACACGGCGAACGCCAGCGCGCCGGCGGACCAAGCTGGGCGCGGCTGGGCGTAGATCGGGCCTGTTCGGCTCGTCGGCCGTGGCATGGCGGGCAGCGCCTTCGGGCTGGCCGCGCTCCGTGCGCACGCGAAGAGAAGGGAGAGCAGCGACATCCCGTCGCCGAGGGAGTGGTGCACGCGGAACGCCACGGTCGCCGCCGCCTCGGAGGTCGGGAAGTCGAGGAAGTGGAGCTCCCAGAGCGGGCGGGCGAAGTCCATGGGCAGCGTGGACAGCGACGCCACGTAGTCCTCCACGACCTGGTCGGGGTTGGTGGCCACGGCGTCGGGGTCCAGCCTCAGGACGATGATGTGGTCGTCGAGGTTCACCGTCGTCCGCACCCACCGCGGTTTGCCATCGTCGAACCCATCAGTTACCTGCATCTCCGTGGCCGTGCATGCATGCAAACAGTCTATCAAGTTTAAAATTTACTACAGTAATTTCTTTCTTACATTCATATTCTCCTCTCCGTAGTACAGTCTTTGTTGAAGAGCTAGCATTTAGAGAGTTGTTATATCGACTGGATTTAAGGAACATTTAATTTAGGGGAGTGACTATACATCACTCGAATAAATCTATATAAACAAAAACAATGGATGATATTCAAAGGGCTTGTTCTTTTTGGTTGCGGCTGATGATTTTTTAATGGTTTTTTGGCTGTTTGCGACAGAGATTGTGGAAAGAGAGATACTCGCTTGCAATTTTTGATGATACAGATGTTAGTTTTTTAACGTGTACTACAATTAACTTATACACCTTATCTTAAAAAAAATACTCAATTTAAAAGTTAGTTACTGTAGCAAAAGCCAAAAGCGGCTTTTAGAAGCCGCAAAGAACAGGGTCAAAACATATTCTTCATTTTGAGTACAAAAAAATCTCACAACAATGCTACAAAAGCATACAAAATTTTATATTAATCAAGAAAAAAGAAAAACATCTTCATCAATTATTTTAATGAGGTCAAAATATAACGGTGTAGATTAATCATATATGTATATTATAGTTATATAGCAAATATAATTGTATTTTAATTATAGACAGTAGAGTTGTATATTAAAGATAAATGTAACATAATATCTAGCTGCATAATTATACAGATAATAGGTATTGTTCATTTGAGCTTCTAGTTTGAGCTTTCAACTTTAGCTTCTAACTTTTTAATTTCATCTTTTGTAGCTTTTTATTTTTTTGATTTTTTTACTTTTTTTTTCTGTATTCCTCTCTCTTTCAACCGAATTTAGAGGCACGTATTTTAACCTGGATGCTGCAGAAGCGGGGGTGGCGAACAAGGGTGTTGATCAAACCGGCGCGCACGGCGGCGTGGTTTATGGGCGTCCCGCTCCCGAGCAAGGTGACGATGTAGAAATCCCGGCAGAGCCGAGCGGTGGGGCTAACGGGCTCCGCCGGCGGTGGCGCGCCACCGGACGCTTCTGGTCTCGACGTGCGGACCGACAGCGGCCGCTTTCGTGCAGTCGTCGCCGCAGCGGCCATTACAGTACGTACTAGACTTTGTATGGTCTATTTGCTGCTCGTTTATTAACTTGTTCTCTGGAGTGAGCCGCGGTCTACTTATATATAACATGAAGGCTCTCAGCGATCAGGTAGCAAAGTGATGGCAGAAGTACATGCACGTCGTAGTAATTGCACTCAACTGCCAACAGTTACATGTTAATGCGGTCCTACAGCAGGCTGCTCCTGCGCCGCCACCCCGACCGCGAGTCGTGGTCGATTTGTATGTACATGGAGATTTAGGGTCTGTTTGGTAGAGTTTCAGATTCTTATTTTTCAACTTTTAATTCAGATTCTGTAAGAATCTACTTCTCTGAGAATCTGAAGCTACCTCTGAAAAGCGTTTAGCTAATGAGTTAACTCCAGATTCATAAAAGAGGATATTTGAGGGAAATAGACCATGTTACCCCTAGTTGTAACCCTTTTATTTATCTATTGTTGAATTAGCAAAAGAAACACGTGTAGATCTCTTACTTGCTTCATGTTCATGAATAAGGACAACTAATCAAAAGTACTTTACTAATATTCTATATTTAGAACTATTTGCTTTTGTATTGCTTAAAAAACATCGGTCAAAACTCAATCAATTAAAGTCAAAACTGACAAGTAAATAAGAACGGAGAGAGTACAACACAATAACATTTGCAAGTGAATGTAATAAATCTGACATTGGAATTTGCATTCAACAATCTCTGAAATTTGCACTAGCATTCATTATATAAACAAATTCAGTCATCTGACCGCTATACATTTTTACATGAAAGATTCCTTTCAATTGTGCACATACATATATCAATTTTCAAATTCCAGATCTAAAACAAAGCTTCATGATTTTAACTAGCAGCAATCATGATCTATGTAACTGAGTAACTAAGATACTGTATTATTTTCTTGCTCCCCTCAGTTCTTGTGTTGAGCTGGAATCTTGGTGCTAGTTTATACCCAAATGGACAGTGCCCGTGTCAGAGCTGCTTTGTGAGTATAATTTTGTTCCATTAGCTGAACTGAGCATATGCCTCTTGTGCTTTATCCAATAATAGTATGACCCAGAAACAAAATGTATCTTTCAGTTATCTGTTATGAACAGCCATCTTCCAATATTAACACATGTTGTACCAATCCAGGCATCTTGATCATTTGAAGCACATGGTACACCGACAATACATGAAATTCAGAAATTTGACAAGTATTCATGTTAAGAATGGGGTTGATTTCATAAGAATGAATTGTGAAATTTGGAAGTATTCATGTTCATAAAACACTCTCCTGATGTGCACATGCACCGACAATACATGAAATTCAAAAATTTGAAAATTGAGCTCACATATCTCAAACAAGAATTCCAATTCTCTGCATACATGAAACTCAAAAAATCAGAAAATTGAGCTCGCATATCTCAAACAAGAATTTCAATTCTCTGCATAAATGAAATTCAGAAATCAAAAGTGGTGGAGGGGGGAAGCTGTGGTAGAGGTGGTGGAGGGGGGAGGCGGTGGCGATCTCATCGCAGGTGGTGGAGGGGGCGGTGTGAGGCTGGTGCGGATCTCCTTGTCTTAGGTGCCGGGGGGAGTCGCCAAGGGAGGAGCCAGGGCGGCGCAATAGCGAGGGAGGCAGCGAGGCGACAGAAGGGGAGGCAGTGTGCTTGGGCCCGGGCGTGAGCACCTGGAAGGCGGCGATGACAAGAGGGGAAGGAGGGAGGCGGCGATGCGAGAGGGGAAGGCGGCGACGCGAGAGGGGAGGGGGGAGGCGACAGCACGAGAGGGGAAGGGGAGAGGGGAAGGCGGCGGGGCGAGAGGGGAAGGGGGGGAGGCGGCAACGCGAGAGGGAAAGGGGAGAGGGGAAGGCGGCGGCGGCGCGAGAGGGAAAGGGGAGAGGGGAAGGCGGCGGCGCGAGAGGGGAAGAAGGGAGGCGGCGGCGCGAGAGGGGAAGGGGAGAGGGGAAGGCGGCGCTCGGGTGGGGAGAGGGAGGTGGCGCTCGGGTGGGGTAGTTGGATGGTAAATGCGGATAATTTGTTTTAACTTCAATGGGCAGATTTGATGTAGGGTGGACAACTCCCCACGAGAATCCACCAAAATGTTGCTTCTCCTTTCTACTTCATTTTGGAATCTGCTTCTCGCGAGAAACAGAATCTACTCATTTTGGGAATCTGGGTGTTTGGCATAGCTTCATAAGAATCTATTGAGAAGCTAGGAGCAAGAGCTGTACCAAACAGGCCCTTAAAAAGCTCAAGACTCATGAGCTACTCAAGTTCGACTCGTTTTAAACTCGATTTAAACTCAGCTTGAGCAAACGAGTCGAACTCGCTAGCTTCACCGAACCGAGCTTGAATAGTTCGCGAGTCTCGATTCGAATTTAAATAGTGATACATATTAACTCTTACCAAGCTTACTCGAGTCGAACTTGAGCTTTTTTTATTATTGAAAATTAGTGCATATTTGAATTATTTTGACCGTTATCGAGTTTATTCGAGCCGAACTCGAGCTCGAACTTTTCTTATTGTTAAAAATTAGTGTATAATAAATTATTTTAATTATTATTAAGTTTTAACGAGTTGAACTCGAGCCTACTCGAGTTTTAACCAAGCCGAGCTCGAGTCCATATTCAAATTAAGATCCTAATTTAAGCTCAATTTAAATTTCTATCAAGTTTAAATCTAAAAAGCTAGGCTCGTTCGAGTTTAGATGTGTACAGCTCTGCTCTCAGCCTCACAGGTAGCGAAGTGATGGCAGAAGTACATGCGCGTCGTAGTCACTCAACTGCCAACAGTTATATGTTAATGCGGTCAAACAGCAGGCTGCTGTTGCGCCGCCGTCCCGGCTGCTAGTACCGACTCCATCCGTTGCGGTCTTCGTTTCTGTTGCTCTGCAGTGCATGCGTCACTCGTCATGGTATTCTGTTAATAGTCGGCACAAAATCAAGAGTATTTTCCTTGTTAATTAGTTCTTATTAATATATACCCCTCTATTCTTTTTAAGTGGTACCTAGAATACATGCAATCAATGTTGTAAACTTTAAACACTAATATGTTTAAAACTATTTAGACTGACCACATAAAAACTATATAATCAGATTTATTATTAAAAATACTTTATTGTTTTATTAGTATATACTAAGATAAAATTATAAAAAGTAATAGTCAAAGACATATTTTAGAGATCTAAAAAATCAAAAACATCACTTAAAAAAGTACAGAGTTAGTATGAAAAATGTTGTGAACGGTGACAATGGCTAAACTGTCGTGAAGTATAAATATAGTGTTATTAACACTATCGAACGATTAATCGGCCACACATTCCCATTAATCAGCCATGTTCCGATTAGTCAACCGTTATTTTGCGCTCGGGTGGGGAGAGGAGGTGGCGCTCGGGTGGGGTAGTTGGATGGTAAATGCGGGTAATTTGTTTTAACTTCAATGGGCGATTTGATGTAGGGTGGACAACTCCCCACGAGAATCCACCAAAATGTTGCTTCTCCTTTCTACTTCATTTTGGAATCTGCTTCTCGCGAGAAACAGAATCTACTCATTTTGGGAATCTGGGTGTTTGGCATAGCTTCATAAGAATCTATTGAGAAGTTAGGCTCAGCATAAAAGAACAATCTCCTCTCATTCTCCAACTTTGGTGTACGATTGTTATGTCCTTGTGCCTCAAAGTTCAAACAGGCCCTTAAAAGCTCAAGACTCATGAGCTACTCAAGTTCGACTCGTTTTAAACTCGATTTAAACTCGAACATCCATAGGATTGACAACTACAAACAACCTAGACCACCCAATTTATCCCCACGCTTGAGCAAACGAGTCGAACTCGCTAGCTTCACCGAACCGAACCGAACCGAACCGAACCGAGCTTTAAGATGAGATCTATAAATGAATTATAGTAGACACTGTAACGACTTTATTTATATCGACTAATACTACATATGAGTTTCTTTTACTCCGTATTATTTCTCACGAACAGCCAAAGGGCCTATTCTTTTCAGTTTTTTAAAACGGCTTTTGACTTTTGCTATAGTATCTAACTTTCAAACGGAGTATTTTTTTAGACGGAGTCTACAAGTTAATTATAGTACACGTTAAAAGCCCAATATCTGTACCATCTAAAATCGCAAGCGAGTATTTCTCTCTCCGTAATTTCTGTCGCAAACAGCTAAAATTCAAAAATTTCAGTTAAAAATCATAAGTCACAGCCATATCAAACAGGCCTAAAAGCTACCGGTCACAATCTAAACAAACAGACGCATTAGCTGATTGATTTATTAAGAACACGTTTAGAACACAATAATTTTTTCCACAGGGGCCTAAGCAACAGCAAAAACATGTCTGAGAGACTGTGAGTACCTGTGAATAGTTGACTTGTGTGGATCAGCATGACGCATGTAAAACCTCCTCCTTGCTCGTTATCCTGAACCCCCACACTCTGAAGTCCAAACCAAAACCTTGATGCCCTGCCCACCCATGGAGCTGAGGAGCTCTGCCCACTCCCAGTCCCCACCACCTGAATCCAGATAGCTCCAACCCCCTCCTCCACTCCTTGAACCCTTCCTCCCAGCTCCTTCGTCCTCGAACCCTCGCTCACCTCCGAACGCAGCGTCGGCGGAAGAACCATGGCAGGGGCGAAGCTAAAGCATGAAGGACCCGAGTGCACATTTCAATATACACATGTAATTACGATCTAACATATACATATTTAGGTCAGGGTGGTGTACGTATTTGAACTAGGGTGGTGCACAAGAGGTGAAAATAAGTTGCTAATAGCTTAACTTTTGATTTTACCCTGTTGCCGGTGCACTCGGATCAACCTGCCTAGCGTCGCCTCTGAACCATGGCCTCTTGCTCCCACCCTTGGCTCTTCCGAGGTATCCTCCCGTTCCTCATTTCAACCTCCGTTCCACGCACAGCACAAGGCAATTCACCTCCTTCGCTTTCCATCGAACATTCTGCAGGCATCTCGCCGCCGGTGGCCGCCTCCACCACCGTGCCCGTTCCTCGCTTCCGCATGCCTTCGGTAACCGCCTCCTCAATGCCTCAGATTGTTTAGATTCGCTGCGTGCAGTTGCACTGTGGGTAAGCTCGAGACTCGCGAACTACTCAAACTTGGTTCGTTTTAGACTCGATTCGAACTCGGCTCGAGCTCCAAACAAGCCGAACTAGAGCCTGATCTCAAACTCACGAGCTTCAGCGAGCCGAACCGAATAGTTCGCGAGCTTAAAATTTTTTATCCCATCCCCGTAACCATGCGCACTCCGCGTTCCCCGTCCGTCCGCGCACTTCCGCCCCAAAAATTCCCGCTCCCCCCCGCTATTCGGGCCGAATCCCGCCCAGCCGCCCAAAATCCTCGCGAGTCGCGCCCCGTCCCTCTCGGCTCTCTCGCTCCCCACTGGCCAGCCCGCTCCTCGCGCCCCGCACCCGTCCCCCTCCTCCTCGGCCCACCGCGCCCCCCCCCCGTCCCTCTCCCCGCTCCTTCCTCTCCCCGCCGCCGCCGCCCGTCCCCTCCTCCCCCGCCCCTCCTCCCCCGCCACCGCGCCTCTCGATCCGGCCGCGCGCCTCCTCGACCGGCGCCGCGCTCTCTCCTTCCCGCGGCGCCCTCCTCGACCGGATCGGCTCGGCCACGCTCCCCGCCTCTCCCCCGCGGCGCCTCTCCTCGACCGGCCGCGGCGCCTCCTCGACCGGCCAATGGCGCCTCTCCCGTCGCCGCGCGCCCTCCTCGACACGGATCCGGCTCGGCCACGGCTCCCCGCGCCTCGCGGCGGTACTCCCCTCCTCTCCACGCAGAGCCTACACGAGCCTCTCGAGCTTGTCCGAGCCGAGCTCGAGCCCAGCTTGAAGCTCGACGGCAATCTCAAGCTCGCTCGAGCTCGGCTCGAGTTTCTACCGAGCTCGAGTCGAGCTAGGTCAAACTCGCTCGAGCTCGGCTCGTTTACAGCCCTACCTGTGGGCTAATTTTCGGTTCGTTTGGTGCGTAGAAGGTGTTTGCTGGTTTGCCTCCCCGGAGGAAGGCATTGTTTTCTGGTGCGCTGAGCGGAACGCGACGGGCCAGGATCAGGTGCGCCAAGGACGACTCGCTCCATTTTGATCCATCTAAGATTGAGCCACCACCGTGCTCCAGTTACTTTGACTCCACGTCTGGCCAGCTTAAGCCGGCGTCGGGTGCCAGGGCAAGCATACCTGGGAAGGAGTACTGGCCGGAGGGCACTGCAGCCCGCGTGCGCGCTGCCCGTGCGCCTGCACCGGTCGGGGAATCGGCCGGGACGCCGTCGTTTGGCAAGAAGCCCGGGAGTAGGAGGAAAGGGTATAAGGAGCAGGTAGCATCAGCGTCAGCAGCGGATGGTGCGGAGATCGGTGGGGATGATGGTGAGGCCGTCGTGTCCATTGAGGTCTCGTCAGATGATACGTCGGAGGAGACAAAGGATTCGTTGGATGAGTATGTCATTTACGAGATGCCGAAGGAAGAGAATTTGAGCATGAGATGAACAAGATGATGGGGCGGCCACACCCGTTAGTGGACCCGGCGAAGGCAATGTCATTAGGGGAACCGAAATCAAGCGAAGAGCTCTGGTGGAATTGGAGGAGGAAATCTGAGAAGGAAATGTGGTCAAGATGGCAGAGGAGGCGTCCAGATGTTGACACGGTTAGCTCTCAATTGGTCGGAGTCAGTAAATGACAGACTATGTTGTTCTTCTGTTGAGGCTGCCTACCTGTTGCCAACATGATCAGTTAGTGGAACATAAGGTACACAGTAGAGTTCATATTCTCCTACTGCACCGCAATTATGCGGATTTGTAATGGTAGTATCCTACTCTTTCTATGCCCAATTTAGATAGCACAGGCACTAGCGCAGAACATGGCCTTATGTCCTTTTGTTGTTCTGTCCGTCCAAAGTATATGGTGTTTGTATTGCCAATCAACGCCAGGTGCTAGCCAGCATGATCTTGATTTTCCTATTCATCTTCTAGTGTGTAATGTGATGTGAGCAGAGTGGTGTATACCGATGTATCCAGGATTTTGCCAATGGGGGTTCAAAAATCAGACGAAATAGTAAAATTGATGTTTGTGGGTTCAAATACACATATTGATCTTGTTACGTTTAAGAAATTTTGGACAGTTCATATTTTACCACATCTAATATATAGGCATATGCTCCTTCAATAACTATAAAACCAGCATATTCCGACAAGCATATGGTAAAAAAGCTACCTTGTTTCTTTGAAAAAAATAAAATTAAGAACCTGACTTGTTTAACTTATGACACTGTGTTAGGGTATATATCAACTTGGACTTAACCTTGTCGTATTTAAATATGCAGTTTGGGATGGCGATCCTGTTTACCCAACTGTGAACTATGTTCTGGATCCTGATGAAGTGATTGACTACAGGAATTATAGCATTTCACACTGTGCCAGCTAAGGTTTACTAGATTCATGCTATTGTATTATTGTTTTGGAAAGCCATAAAACCATAGATACGACTTTTACTTTCAAGTTTTTTTAATAGTATAACACAGTACAGAATATGCCAATCGTGTGACGTGTGGCACTAATAGGAGTAATGAAATTTTAACTTGACATATTGTCCTATCCCTTTTCAGCATGGGATAATGATTACAAAGGAAGAGCTATATGCACGTTTGAATAAAGAGATGGAAGGCATCAATCAAGACATTACGGTGGATGAGGAAGATGATGGGGATGGTGCTGATGAAGTTGAAGGAAAAGTGAATCTTAATTGGAGTGTTCTAAAGACTACTGGACAGACTCAAAAGCCAAAGGTATCTTTTTGTTGTTAGCATTTATTTTCTGATGGAAACAAATTCATGCACTCTTTTGGCATTAAAAAAGACACCATGAAACAATGACATTTTTGTTGGTCTTATAGGATGTCTTACCTAATTATGTGCATATGTACTTGTATGGTGTAAACTCATGGAAGTTTTTGACTATTTTATATGGTGATACATGTGCACATTATATAATGTGCCAACTTCTGTTCCAAACACAAACCTGCATTTTTTTTTTGCACCTTGTCATAATAGACACATTTTTAGGGGGGGCATAATACATTGGTCACAAATGACAATACTTGCTTCTGTCTTTCTAGGAAAAGTTAAAGAAAGATCAAATGTCACTTAAAGAAGCTATTGATGATTCTGAGAACCTAACTGATTTACTTATGGACTTTGAAGAAGATGAGTAATATTGTGGGCACTTCTTTTGCTATTCTGTGCAATACACGTGGTGAGTAAAAGGTCAAGCATATCAAAGTACTCTTTGTTTATTTGGAGAATTTTGAGCCAAACAACTAGAGCTTCTTCTCTCTAGAAAATACACCCAACTCTCAGCTGAGTTTCTAGGTTTAGTTGCTACAATGCAGTACATATAGCATACCAGCAATATTACATGGTACAATCATTCTTAGGAGAGCAAGCATCAATAAGTACACTGATTGAATTAGTCCCTTAAGCCTTCCTATGATGCTTTCCAAGGCTTGAAGCTGCATCTTTAATATGTCTGAGGGATTCAGCAAAGTCGTCCAAAAGCTCATGACAGTCTGGAAATTGTGCCTCATCCACTGCTAGATTTACCTTGATGGTGTTAACGTAGCTTTGATAATTCACGGTTAGGGCCTACACAAGCAAACCAAACAATTAAATACGAGCTTAGGTTTTGCTTATCGCATGTCAACCCAGATTCCATGACATAAAGTGGATAGCTTTGGAAAACACTTCCGTTGTCTAGATGATTATTCATTACTGACATAGGTATAGAAGTGCTATACCCTACCATTGTTACTTTTTTCAGTAGTTCAAAACAATTGGTTTCTGGCAATTTTTTCTTCATTTCAGCAATGAACTTGTCATGGCAATTATAATCTACACCAGGCAATATTTCTGAGACTTGAGCATGTAACGTACTGACATGCTAATGTATTTATTTTGCACAGTTATATTTTAGAGGACTTACTTCTGGAGGTCCATAGCCGCTAGGGGCAATGAATACAACTGGATGCCCACAAAACTCGACCTGTTCAACTGGGCCAATCATGTTCGAGAATGATATGGTGGTATGAGAGATCATACGATGGAAGACAGCTGCAGCTACCTGTTTTCATTCACAAGTTGCAACGCTATTAGAAACAAGAAATTCATATGGGTTGTGTTGGCGCATGGTTCAAAATTTGACAGTGCAATGCTCGCTCTCTAGCAAACAAGAAAATTGACCACTGGCAACAACCGGGACCGTGCTCAATGCGTTTTTGGAAATAGTAATCAGGTGTTCTGTTGTTCACCTGTACTTCGGAATTAATCATCCAGCATTTATCGTGGATAGCTGTATTTTAGCACGATTTTCACCGTGAATAAGGTGTTCCAATTACATTTGAATTATCTAGAATTCTTCTGTGTGTCTCATCAACATGAGTGGACAATGCCGAGATAAAATGAGGATCAAAATGGGTAATGAGACCATGATATAATACAAAGGACAGAATATACCTTCAGTCCAAAAATTTTGAGGATCACTTCTGCAGCTGCATGTGTGAACACCACTTCTAATGAGCTCTTCTTCCTATCCACAATCTTCTTTGCCTTGCGGACGTAATCGAGTGGATCACCGCGCATGCCTATGTGGAACGGGAGGACGATGAAGCCGAGTTCGTTTCCCCATTTCACATCGCTTTCCTTGCCAGACTCTATCATATTAACACACGCCTGCTCATAGTAGCAAGAACGGAGTTGAAATAAATCCCCTTCTCTTCAAATTTACGCTAGAAAGATCGATTTTTTCCCCTGTCAATCTTGCGTCCAGTTAGTTCTTACGTGTAGGCTTGTGGTTGGCCTTAAATTGACGAGAAGGATCGATCGCAAGCGGATGTCCCTGTCAGTATCAGTGTCGCCTAAAGAAGAGGATAAGCAAATGCAACAGTTAAGTAGCAATCAGGTTGGAAATTAGATCGCTGTTAAAGGTACGCTTTGCCAATCGATCACCTGACTTTCGGAAGTAATATCGCGACAGGGCGGAGTAAGCGACTCCAACCAACACATCATTTACTGTCTGTGCATTGCAAACATTGTGAGAAAAAAAAAGAATTCCTTGAGAGTTTGCTTGCAACAGGTCAATCAATCATCAACAGAGAGAAAAAGGCAGAACTGTTTTTGTTTGCGGACTGTAAAAGCAACATCGAGCACTATGGTTCTGATTTCTGAGCTGTAAGGCTGGGAAAGAGAGGAGTCCAACTGAACAGGCCAGGCCAAAGCCTGATGTATAGTCTTACCCTATAGAGACTTCGTACGTTTCTGTTTCGGTTTTGGTTTCTGATTTTTAAATTTCGTTTTTTCCTTTTTTTTCGTATTTCTTCGTAATATTCATGACAGACTAACCTTTTTCTATTTTTAAAATTTATTAAATTTAAATATATTTAAAAACTATCGACAATTATAAAATAAACAAGTTGCCGTGAAAAAACATGACCCACAAAAAAAGCCGTTCTGAAGATGGGCCATAGCTCTGTAGCCTACAGACTCGGACCACGGGACAGGCCATGTTCAAAAGTCCAGTGTGTCAGACTGAAAATGTTTGGCAGAGAACTGCGTAGCAGTGGCTGCCGTGGAGCTACCCGCTCCTTAGGGGCCACGCTTTACGAGGCATCTGATAAAGGATGTGTCTGGTTATTATTTAAATATTTTTAAAATAAATATTTAAATTTATAATCTTTAGAGTCACCTAAAGATCTAACATCTCTCACCATTTTCTTTTTAAAGGTGAATTTGTATAAATCTTTGTGTATATTTAAATATCAGAAATTTAGATGATTGTTTAAAAAAAATATCTAGATGATATTTACAAAAGCCCTTTGATAAATATAAGATTTTTCCGGTAACCTTCGTTCAAGGTTTAGTGTGTATTTCAATAAAAAAACACACGTATATGTGATGTGTGTGGCGTACGTACTCTGTTGTAATTCTAGAAAAAGAAAATATGTTACGTATCTTTGGATGGACATGGTTAAATGGACATACTTGCAAAAGCTAAGGCCATGTAGGGTAGGGTCTAGCCTCCTTTACAAAGTAGTGAGAAGAACTTCATGTTCTCGCTACAAAGTAACTCTAGTCCGATCAACTTGTGGTTTAATCTTCATACGTATGAAACAAGAAATGAACTACTGCGTTGTTGGTGTATAATCGTCTCTAGAACACCAATAAGCTTTCGTTCAAAAAAACTACCAAAACGCAATTATACGAGTATCTGACGGAAAATGTTGCCTAGAAAAGTAAATGTAGCAAGTATTTGCAAACTAAAATCAACATGCTAAAAGACATCTATCTTAGACCAAATTTGTGGTCTGGAACTGAAGGCCCCAAACAGGGTCTAGTTAAGCACTGTTAGACTTTCAAAGTTTTGGGCATTTCAAACATGCCACTAAGAATATATATGGCTGAGTTTTTTGGGTTTCATAATTGGTTTTGGTTTTTATTGTAGTAACTAGATTTTCAAACGATATATCTTTTAAAATAATATCTACAAATTAATTATAGTATATATTATATCGATTTCAACTATATCAACCAAAATTATATGTGACTACCTCTTCGTACTCTTTTTTATGAACAACCAATTTAAAAGTCATAAGCTACCCAAAAAAACATCCGACTGGGAAGTTGGAAAAACAGCTCTTACGCAGTTCATGGCATTCTTGACGAACTTGACGTCATCGAGGCTAAGGCTCCGGTGCACGATGCGCTTGCGCTGAAGCTCCCCGTGCTTCATCCGCTTGAACAGCGTGTGCGGATCTTTCAGGAACAGTATGGTCGCGAAGAAGCTCGCGACGTCCACCACGGTGTGCCAGGCGAGCACGACGAACGACCAAGCCCACATGGCGAACGCCAGGGCGCCCGCAGACGCCGGCGGCCGCGGCCGCGCGTAGATGGCGCCCGAGCGTGTCGGCAGCGGCGGCATGACGGGCAGCCTGGTCGGGTCGGCGGCGCTGCGCGTGCACGCCATGAGGAGCGTGAGCAGCGACATGCCGTCGCCGAGGGAGTGGTGCACGCGGATCGCCGTGGTGGCCGTCGCCTCGGACGTCGGGAAGTCGAGGACGTGGAACTCCCAGAGCGGGCGAGACTGGTCCATGGGCAGCGTGGACAGGGACGCCACGTAATCCTCCACGGCCAGGTCCGGGTTGGCCGCCACGGCGTCCGGGTCCAGCCTCGGGTAGATGATGTGGTCGTCCAGGTTCACCGTCTTCCGCATCCACCGCGGGTTGCCGTCGTTGTCCGTCACCTGCATGTATATGCACGGGCGCGTTGCACCGGTGATCTCGAAACGTTGACACCTCAAAAACAAATGTACTACTAGTGGTACTTGGATGCTGCGGAAGCGTGGGTAGCGTGCGAGCTGGGCCTCGATGCCGGCGCGGGCGACGGGGAGGTTGACGGGCGTCGCGAGCCCGATCACGACGACGATGTAGAAGTCCTCCACGAGCCTCGCGGAGGGGCTCACGGGCTCCCCCAGCGCGGCGCCGTCGTACGCCGTCCGCCCTTCGGCGCCGGGCGCCGCTCCGTTGCTCGACATCGTGAGGACCGAGAGCGGCCGCTTTCGCAGGGTGGCTGCCGCGTCCATTTTGTTGCTTGTCTCGCGCCTGTGCGCTAGCTAGCTGCACGTACGGGAGTTGATCAGCTAGCGTAGCGCGCGGCTACATATCACCACCAGGCCAGGGGACGTGTGATTATATAGGACAGATTTGTCTGTACGCTGTAGCGCCAGCTCCGTCGCGCGCCCAACTGCCAACAGAACATGTTAATCCGAGCCGGCAGAGGTTTCTAAATCGTTATTGCGATGGCCATGTTTTCAGGCAGCAGAAAGCGATCTTACAACTTCATTCTGCCTTAGACTGGAAAGAGAAATTATAACGCCTTCATTTTTATTTTTAAAAGCGTTAGTAAACTCTGAGGGAGTCTTTGGAATAGCGATAGCTTTTGGTTTTTACTGAAAAAACACGGTAACTGACTGAAAAAACACTGTAACTGAGTTGGTTTATTAAGTATAATTAAATGTAAAAAAATCGAAAACGAAAAAAGTATAAGTAAATTATTTTTAAAAAAACACAAAAAAAATAAAAAAACAATTTTACTGTAGCAGGTACTGTAGCTACAGTACCTACTACAGTGTTTTTTCCGCCCAACGCCCATCGCCAGCGATGGAACATGAGCGGGGCCTGAAACTGCTCTAAAACTATATAGTTGTAGAGTACCATATAAAAATAAGTATCAACACAACACATGCTTATAAACAAAAACCAAACTTTATTATAAAGATAAAGCTTAACAACATAGATTTAGACACAGTGAGCGACAAGCCTAAAGTTAACTTATATTACAATAAAACACCACAGTCAAACTTGAGCGAGGCTAAGACTTAAAACAACTGATCATCGACGAAGGACGATTCCACAGGCTCCTCCTCAGCAACTTGTTCATCGTGCTTCCATTGATCTTCTGAATGTTGTTTAGCAAGTAATGAGTACAATTGTACCCAGCAAGTCACAAGATAAATCTTAATTTACTAATTGCATGGATTATTAATGGATGGGAGTATACAGATTTTATTAATGAGAGTGAATGTAATTTTATTTGTAAATATTTTTAAATAACAAATTTACAATTTCATAATAGTAAAGGGGTTTCCAACAGTTGTCTTCTTAGTTTACACCATTTAGGAACATAAAGAAATTTACTTATGCTTTGTTATTAGAATCGCCTAAATAAACACAACTCCATTAACCGGGAGTACGGCATATTCAAATACTATTTATTATCACTCTACAGAGTTGCTCAGTTTTACCCATAAGATTTCTCAAACTTCCACTGTCACGCAATAGGCACGCTTCCACTAGCGTACGACTGAGTTGAGAAAACAAAATTTTTCACTACTCAATTCTTTATGGGTCTGTTCTTTTTGGCTGCGGCTTATGACTTTTAGTTGAAATTTTTGAATTTTAGCTGTTTATGACAGACATTACGGAGAGAAAGATACTTGTTTGCGATTTTAGATGGTATAGATGTTGGGCTTTTAACGTGTACTATAATTAACTTGTAGACTCCATCTTAAAAAAATACTCCGTTTAAAAGTTAGGTACTGTAGCAAAAGCTAAAAGCTGTTTTGAGAAGTTGAAAAGAACAGGCCTTATATAGCCTCTACCCAATAGGTCAAGCACCGCACAAAATCGAGTATCCACGGGCCAATACAGAACACAACCGCTCAAATTTTGTGAGAACCTATCGTTGTTAAGCATGGTGATATTACAACCCATACTAAACTCCCTTACTTCTGTAAGAGTTCAATCGAGCTGAGCAGTTACTAGACCATGATTAACTGGTCAATACTTATGGTGGAGCGACTATTGTATCCTTTACTCAGTATAAGATTCTAGTTCTTACTTTTTACTTTGAGGTTGCCAAGCACAACCGGATATCTTTGTTGATACTGATGTGTTTAATATGCAGTCACCCAATTAGTGAAACTAGCTGGGTTGCCCACGCAAACGTAAGCTAAGCAATGCATATACACAACTATATATATGCACCTTTCAAGACCATGCGCAGACACAATGCATATTTCCATTATAGTTGTTGGAAGGGGCGTACGTGCCCGTGCATCTTTAGTACACACTGAGTTTGAGAACTCAAAGGGGGGAAAATGGAAAAGTGTGAGTATGTAAAGCAACTGTACGTGCAACAAAAAAACAATTAATGGCATAAATAACGTAGAAACCATTAGGTTTCATTTCAATAAGGCGGGGGCACGGTAGGATTCCGGCCCAATTCAGGCGAATCTTAGTTTTTCTTCCAAGTAGATTATATACTTGGAAGAAGAAGCCTTCATCTTAGCAAAGTGAAAGTAAATCCTAGGAGACATCCTCACCTTTGGACTCTTTGTTTGGATCCATTTCTTCCTAACCAAGCACGCTGTAAATGATTTCCATTTTACGGAGGATGGACGCAGCCCGATCCTGGACGACCTTCCACGCTTCGCGGACGTGACGCTCCTCCGTGAGCGTGCTCCCGACGGCGCACCTGAGCGTGTACATGCCACCGACCTTTGCGGAGCTGATGTACGGGCCGGAGCCGACCGCGTTCACCTCCTCAAGGAGCCTCCGGCTGAGCTCGTTGGCCGTCTTCTCGCCGCCGAACTTCTCCGGCGACCGGGGACGGAAGCACACCACTACAAACTGCCTGGACGTCACCACCTCGAACCGCGCGTCGGCCTTGACCATGTTCTCGAACGCCTCCGCCGTGCGGACGTGGTCGCGCAGGCCCTCGATGCCGTAGCAGCGGAGCACGAGCCACATCTTCTGCGCGCCGAACCGGCAGGTCAGCATCATGCTCCAGTCCTTGTGGTCCACCATGTCGTGCCCCTCTGCGGCCGCGTCCTTGAGGATGTACTCCTGCTCCGTGCCGAGCGCCGCGACGAGCGCCGACGGCTTCTTCACCCACAGCGCGCAGCAGTCGTTGTTGGCCAGGAGCCACTTGTCTGCGTCCAGGACTCCAAGCTGAACGAGTCCACGGCGTCGACGCCAGCGATCACGTGGCAGAACTCCGGGCAGACCAGCGCGGAGGTGGCGTCCACGTGGACCCAGACGCCATGCGGTGCCGCGACGGCGCAGAGCCCACCGATAGGGTCCACGGCTGTTGTCTGGGTGGTCCCGACCGTCGCGCACAGGAACAGTGGGACCAGCCCAGCGTCCACGTCGGCCTGCATGGCCGCTTGAATCTCAGCTGGCGAGAGCGCGAACATGTCGTCACGGTACGTCTGTATCTCGCGGCAGTGGCCGCGGTGGATGCCGGCGATACGTGCAGCCTTGCGCAAGGCAAAGTGGGTCTGGTCGGAGCAGTAGACGACGAGATCACCAATCCTCTTCCAGCCAATCTCCGCGAGCTTCCGGTCCCTCGCGGCGACGAGGGCACAGAGGCTGGCCTTGCACGAGGTGCACAGAAGCGTGCCGCCGCCGCCGCCGCCGCCGCCTCCGGAGAACAACAATCTCTCCGGCAAGTGGAGCACTTTCCGAGCCAGTCCACGACCACCATCTCGAGATCGGTGGCGCCCGGCTAGGCTGCCCACGTAAAAGGAACGACGTTGATGCCGGCAGTGAGGGCCTCGCCGAGGGCCCCGACAGTGCTGCTTGACGCCGGGAAGTGCGCGAAGTGTCGAGGGCTCTGCCAGTGCGTCATTCCAGGCAGGATGAGGTCGCGGACGTTCTGCAGCGCCACAGCGAACGCGTCGGGCTCCGGACGGGACGGCGCGTCAGCGGGGAGCTGGCGGCGAAGGAAGCTGGGGGTGACACTGGGGCGCACGGGGTAGTCGCCCATGCGGCCATAGTGGTCGGCGATGAAGTCGATGACCTGGTGGCCGTGGCCTCGGAACTCGTCAGCGTCGAGCAGCTGGTGGGCGCACTGCGGCGGTGGCGCATCCACCGGGATGGCGCCATTCTGGCCTACTGGGGGACATCATTGATGGCGTGGCAGTGCGCTCGACATGAAAGCATGAACGGCTCTGATAGCCATTTATACAAGTGGGAGTGCCCAGGACCACGCACGTGTCATTGTAGCACCCTACATACCAATATAAAATACTACTATAGAACATCATCACCAAAATAAGAATAAATAAAAGTAATAATAAAAATTGTGGAGAAAATAAAACTTTTAAAAATACTTTATTAGATAACAAGCGGAAACTGAAATAAATATTTGAAACATAGAACCGATCCACTTCTAATCAAATAGAAAGTAAATAAGAAAACATCAATAGTGGCAAACTACGGTGCTGAAAACTCGAGTGCTTCCACTCATACATGTTGCAACCACCCCACTGACCTTTTACTTAAGAATAGAAAGAGCAAGCATGAGATTTGAAAATCTCAGCAAGAATCCAACAATGGTGGTAACACGTGAGTAAAAAACAGGTAATACAAGTAAGTAATTAACACATGTTATTTGCAATAAAATTAGATTACCGAAAACACTGTTACATATCAGTGATAGAGATAACGAAATGGTGAAATCAAAGGTAATTGTTACGTAGCAAGTTATGGCAATAGCACCGGTGATTATTTCCCACATACCCGATTATATGAGAATAGTCAGGCAAAACGATGTCCTCAACTGTATACTGGCAGACGGAGTGTAATATCATGAGTAATGAAAGTGTATGTCCCCTGTACGTTACCAGATGAGTGGTAATCTTTTGTATATATGGGTAATCCTTGGCCAGATAACTGTTATATTGGTAACATGTTATATTGTATGAATTTAAGGAAATTAAGGAAAGACTAAGATAAGATTATGAAAAGTGAATGATTTGCTAAGGTTGAAAATTGAAGGGCTCAAAACCTGCTAGGTATAAGGTAAAATGATAATATAGTGATAAATGTAACTGTTACATTATAGGCAGATTATACAGTAAGAATTTAAGGAAACTAAGGTATGGTAAAGATAAGACTATGATAAGTGAAAGGATTTGCTGTGCCTGGAAGCGGAAAGCATAACTCCCAATAAGAGGACGGTATAGAATGATAATAACATGGTAGAGATCTAAGAATTAATCTAAAATGAGTATTATAATATAATTCACACAAGAGTTGTTAACCATCCAAGTTTTATTATATGATAAATGATTATTAATCAGATTAACAGTTATCATGTATATATAAATCCGTATGATCACATACAACATCATACAATTAATGGATCATGGTATTAGGAACTAAACTATAACAACCCTAATACAAAAAGAGTGTTAATAGTATTAAACCTAAATTAAACATGTTCATATGTTACCCCCATTAAAGATTAAAGCATTAATTCTAAAACACTAATTAAAAGTATAAATTCTAGAGTATAATTAACTGAGCATTCTAATAAGCCTAAAAGCATGAGAAATAAGATAACATAAAGCATCATGGTATGAATACAATATTAGAAGTCTAGAACCGACAAGCATTAGTAATATGATAATAAACAAGTAAGATTTAGTGATATGATAATGACTAGATAAGCTTTAGTGATACAATAATAACCAGGCAATATTTAGTGATATAATAATAAATAGATGAAATTTAGTGATATGATAATAACTAGGTAAGCTTTAATGATATGATAATGACCAAGTAAACTTTAGTGATAAGATAATAATCAAGTGAGATTTAGTGATATGCTAATTGTACTCAATGGCAATGGTGACAAAATAATCATGGATAATATGATATGCAAAACGAAGGGGTTATGGCCGCGAGATACTTACGTTGAGTATGCTTGATGAACACGCTGCACAAAGGATCTAGAATATGCAACTACCCGAACGGTCCCTCAACAGTTGCGGGTGAACCTACGTAATGGAACGGAAGTGAATTAGAAAAGGGTTATGATAAGATTATGAAAAGGATAGCAGGAGGTTGTTTGGCCGAAAAAGATGACGCTCGGTATGATTTCGCCGCGCAAACTGCTGCTTGGCCGTGCGATTTGCCGTTCGGTTGAACGAACCATAGCCCGCTGCACGATCGAAGAAAACCCCATGTGAAACGCTATTCGACTGCGCATTCGCCGTTCGGC
Organism: Melocanna baccifera; assembly: GCA_036346265.1. NCBI lineage: Eukaryota > Viridiplantae > Streptophyta > Magnoliopsida > Poales > Poaceae > Melocanna > Melocanna baccifera. The sequence goes on from CM070677.1 coordinate 37,759,482, forward strand.
CACGCGAAAACGTCCCACTACGCGAAATCACAGAACGCTGCATGAATCGTGATTTGACCGCACACCTAACCGGCGAACCACGTGACTATGGAAAAGGTCACGTGGCCACTCTGGCCACCGCTGCGGCTGGCCACAGCTGCCGCCACCCGTGCCGCGCCACCGCCTGCCACGGTCACCCTCGCCTGTGCGCTTTCCGCACGCTTGCCACTCTAAGTGCTGCCGCCACAGGCCACACTGGCCACTATCACCGCCTTTGGTGCCGTCATTGCCGCCGCCTCCGGTGGCGCCACAGCCGCCGCAACGCCGCCTGCCACACACCTTCGCCTGTCCACATGTCGCCGCCAGTCGTGCCTTCGGCCGCGCCAGCACACCGCCCTACCACGCGATTGCCTCCCGAGTTGCGCGGCGCCTAGCCACCGCCATCGAGCCACGCCCGGCCTGCTCTCCTCTCGGCGATGCGGCCGCCCTTGGCATCGCCCCGCCTGTTGCGTCACCTATCGGCCTGTGCGCTGCCACTCTGGCCACCAACGCCTATCGGCCACATGCTTGCCACCGCCGCCAACGACCAAACCTAGCACCGGCCCTAGAGAAGATAGAGACATAGATGGTGATAGGGGAGAGAGGGACTACCGGTTGAAAAGAATGGGGGCGCCGCCTCACGGGGAAAACAGAGCCCTATAAATGGGCCCTTAACGATTAGGTTAAACACTAATTAGGCTAATTGCCAAGCTCTCCAATTAGTGTGATACTTTCCTTTCCTTTTCTCTCTTTCCTCCAGGGTGCTACATGCTCTGTTCTTTTCAGCTTTTGATTTCTGTTATAGTACCTAACTTTCAAACGGGGTATTTTTTTTAAGACGGAGTCTACAAGTTAATTATAATACACGTTAAAAGACTAATATCTGTACCATCAAAAATCGCAAGTGAATATCTCTCTTTCCGTAATTTCTGTCGCAAACAGCCAAAAAACCATTAGCCGTAATTAAAAACCATCAGCCGTAGCTAAAAAGAACATGCCCTCAATCATTCCCCCGTAATGCATGGTGGCTAGTGGCCTTCTAGGCCTAGTAGTAGCACATGAAGTTAATTTGTTGTCCATGAGTTAGGTCTTCCGTTGGAATCGAATTGAAGTAGCAACAGGGATGCAGAGAGAAAATACGAGGTAGCGACTCCAATCCAAACTACATGATCTTAGGCCGGTACGGTTCCCCGTCGGTGTCCAATGCTCGCGAGGCCACAAGTCCCCAACCTCCGCCCGTTCGCCGCCCCAAATCCCAATCAGCGCGGCGCCCGTGTCCCGTCTCCGCAACGGCAGCAGCGTGGCTCCAAGATGAGCATGCTGCATGCCGTCGCGTCGCCTAGGGCTAGCGCTTTGCGATACTGCGTGTGGACTCTCGGCCCATAAGACCTGCACTTGGGCCACTCGGCTCATAAGCCATCCATCTCGGCCACGCGCAATATTTATCGCATTAACAATTTAATATTACCACGATTTTGTATCGTTACAGTATTTTCATTCTAGTGCAATAAATACAATCATTTTGCAACAACAAAAAATAAATCATTGTATTACCAAGTCGAGTCAAGATGGAAAAGGGCCGAGAGGGTTTCACGTAGCAATTCTGTGGAGATTGAGAGCTTGTCTTCGATAAGCTTGTATAGCTTTGCCGTCAGTGCAGTCGTGAACTCTGCAAACATTTCTTGAAGAGTTGAAACAGCAGCCACTGTTTGCCGTTCATCAGAAGCTTGTCCTGTGTACTGGCCGGCACGCTCATGGCAAGGTGAGCTCTCGCGCCTTCGCTTGGATGGGTCCAGAGTCTAGACCAGCTCACCTGGTCACTCCAGGACACTGATGGCGTGGTCGGCACCGGATCATGTCGGTTGTGCCTGGCGCGGTGATCGTCTTCCTCAGCACCACGTCGAGAGTGGTTGGGTCGGTGGCTTGTGCGGTTACGTGGCTGTCGTACCTTAGCTTTGCAAGAATTACGGAGCCGGCAGGACCTTGCTAGGTGCCCGCTACGTCAGGCGCCAAGCAGTTCAAGCAACGCCCCCTTAATTCTGCTTAAGAACAGTTGGAAGGTCGGGTTGTTCAGGTTCTTTCCTGTCCGCAAGTTGACGGGTTCCCTGTTTCTTCTCGACCAGTGGAGGGGTTTGACCTCCTGCCATCCCAAATCATCACTGGCTGGCCTTCTTGCGGACGCCGCACAATGGAGGGAACTGGCTCTGAGAGGGCAGCTGCACCTTCGATGCTCTTCCCTGTGGGGAGGTTGAGCTGCGGCTGAACTACTATGGATTTGAGGCATTCTCTCGGCGGAGGTGGCTTAGGGATAGCACAAATCTTGATCTTGATTAGACAATTTGGGTCCCACTAGACATGTCAAGAGTGTGTTGCCGTCGAAAAATTCCTGACAACAGCACCGTATCTCTATATAGATTACTATCTAGTAGTGTATACGACGTGTCAACCGATTTTATATCAAATCAGAAAAATCGACCATAGGTAAACCAAGCCATCTATGAGTACATCTCTCTCTTGTGCCAGATCAGCTGCCATCTTCTTCTTCCTCACCGGTGTCGACAAGGAGCTCTACGCTGGTGCACCAAGCCATCCACTATAGTGTATAGTACGAGTACAAGATATACAGTACATATTTTATGCAAAATTATTTTCTCTCTTGCAAAGTTGTGCATTTGTATACGGTATGGTATGTGATTTGTACTGTTGATGGCGGAGAGAGAGGCGGTAGGTCCACATGTACTTCCCCTTGTAATCAGTGCTTAAATGCCCTCACATATTTCCTAAATCAAGTAAAAATCAGAAAATGAAATTACCTAGACTAATCTCAATGTACACTGTACGGCATGAAAGTGGGAGCAGGTATACTCGAGTGTAGATCGGTATTTTCCCTAGTGTACCATACTACTAGCATTCCATTGGCAGAAATATTTCACTCAACGTCACCCAAACATTCATGGATCACCAATTAATTATAGGTTCCATTTTTTTCAATTTATAATTTTTTCTAATAAACAGGACAGCTTTCTTCATCGTTTTTTAAAGCAGCTTATCAAGATTGTTTTTTAAAGCGGTTTATAGATTTATCAGTATTTGGTTTATTTATACAAGTGCTTACTCTAGAAATAAAAACTATTAATTATAATTATAAATTATCAATCAAAACCGAAAAGAATCTGTTCATAGTACCACGAAGGGCCTTGGTAAATGATTGGCCACGGCCCACGGGGGTCTTCCTGAACCACCGCCACTTTTTTCCTTACGCTGATTGTACAGTGATGTTGAGACTAACATGCATATGGCTACACATGTGTAGAAACTCGTTTAAACTTTTCAACATCAACTTGGCTATCATATTTCGAAAGAAAAATGCATCACATTTGAAGATGGAAGCATAACATGTAGGGCATGCCGCTCGATGAACGTCATGTTGTTGTCGAAAATTTTTTGACAGTTGCGCCGCGTCTCTATGGAGAGTGTTCTCAGCAACGTATGCGACGTGTCAACCGATTTTTTAGTAAATCGGCAAAGTCGACGATAAGCAAACTTATATGAAAGTTTATTTTGGATGAAATCATCCATATAACAAAGTCGGGGATTTCCCGTCCCCCCACAAATGCCATGTGTCATTTTTACGAAAACCCTCGTGTTTCCGTAATTACGTATATACCCTTGGTTCTTTTGAAAAGGCCTCGATTTTTGCAAAAAGCCCATCCGCTCTTCTTTTAATGGGTAACACCCCGCGGTTTTAAGTAATTACGTACATGCTCTTAGTTCTTTCGAAAAAGCCCTTTCGCTCTCCTTTTACTACGAATTTTCGTCTCTTTTACTTCGGTTCATATTTTTTGTAAAAAAACCCCTCTGCTCTTCTTTTATTGCAAATTTTGTCTCTTTTACTTCGATCCACATAGTAGCTAGCGCGGCGTGGCGCCGCATTTACGTTACTAATATGATACAAAGCAATCATGAACTAGAACGAAATCTCAAAATAAGGATAGGTGTAACTCAGAGATTGATCAACACATCGATGTAAAGTATTATTGATCAAAGTTGAATTATAAAGGTAAAATTTTACTAGTTACGGCCTATTCGTAAGGTTCAAAAAATGTATATTAATAAAGGTAGTAAAAGTTGGCATATGCACGTTTTCCATCAACTAGTACAGTGTATTTATATCCTAAAACAATCAACTTAATCTTGGATTATGATTCAAGTCTCACTCTTCGTGTAAGTTCATTGTTTCCTTGGATAGAGTTCTTGTCCGTCTTCAATTCTTCTTGTTTTCAGTCTTATGTTGATGGTTTTCTTTTTTTGTATCTACCTTTCCTTAGTTGACAACTTTTTTATGTTCTTTATCGTGGCCGATGCTTAATTCTGATTTTTTTTTTGCAAATTCGGATTCTTACTTAAAATCATATCAATTGCTAAAAATACAAGATGCAAGTTGTGATGGAAGCCGGTGTACAGTGCAAGCCACAGTGCGGGACAGTAGAATAGCAGCAACGATCGTGTACGGACGGAGAGGCTACAGTTTCGTGATATTTGAGGCTGCTGCTACTCCTGTCTTCTGTTATACTAGTACACCTGCGCTTTTTCTTTCTGTCTGAAAAAGGGTTGTTAGGCACCGAACTCTTTTGGGTGTGTCTTTTTCATCTTGGTTTTTAGCTTAGTATATATGATCGATAATTTTTAGCTTTAACACGAGTAGAGACGGACCCAACGGCGGGTCAACCAAAGCTAGAGCCCACCTTACCGTTGGTCGGAACATGAATACCCCTCTACAATACCGGTATTTATTCATAGAGGGAGTAAATCATTTAGGTAGCGTTCAGAATAGCGATGACTTTTAGTTTTTGCTGAAATTTTACTGTAACTGGCTTATTTTTTACTGTAGCTGAGTTGGATTATAGTGCATAATTAAATCTAAAAAAATATAAAAATAAAAGCGACACACTAATCTAGAGCGGACGATGCAAAGGAATACGAAAAAATAAAACATAAAAAATACTAAAAAACATAAAAAAATAAATAAGGACAAAAGTGTTACAGTGTCGCCTATCGCTACTACAGTGATTTTAACGCCCATCGCGACGATTGAAAGCTGGAATAAGCGCTCCCTAGTCCGGAGGTACAAAAAGACCTCCTCCACAAGCCACTCATTCAATAAATCCTGGGTTCGTCACTGAGTGTGAGTATTTTGAAAAAGCTGTTTTGATAATCGGCTTCAAAACGACGACAAATGAATAATCTCTTTTATTTGTTTAAGGAAAATTGTAAGCCATGAGTCCTAAGCAAAATAACGTGGCCTTTCTTTCTTTGTTCCTGTCCTTGTCTGCCTTTTGTTCTTTTGGCCGCTTTTCTATCGGTTCATAGATACGCAAGCTAGTAGTCGTACCGGCAGATCACGTCGAGTCAATTTGAAATGAAACTCGCTGCCTTTCCGTGTGAGAGACATTGCCCCCCTTTTTTTTCTCCTTGAAACTGTTTTGAGGCATTGTCGGACTGTGGCTACGAGACAGGTGCATCTCTACCTTGTCTGACAATAACAGGGGCATGGGAAATCTGCTTTTTAGAGTGCTATGCGCGTTTCAGAACCTTCTATGGCCTTTTGACACGGTAAGACGTAGCACACACCTAATCCGACGCAACTCCTTTTTTTTTTCAAGGATGGAGCAACTCGTTGATACCACTAGGCTAACTAAAATGTGATGACATGACGCCCTACCCTTTTTACAGAGACGACCTATCTGGCAACAATGAAGACGTTGGACTACTTCTACAGTCTTTCTTTTAACACCACAGATTTGACCAAAAAACGAGTTAGAGCCTGTTCTTTTTGGCTGCAGCTGATAGTTTTTGACTACGGTTGATAACTTTTTGGCTGTTTACGACAGAGATTGCAGAAAGAGAGATACTCGCTTGTGATTTTTAATGATACAGATATTAGTTTTTTAACGTATACTACAATTAACTTGTAGACCTCATCTTAAAAAAATACTCCGTTTAAAAGTTAGTTACTGTAGTAAAAGTCAAAAACAACTTTTAGAAGCCGCAGAAAACAGGGCCTTACAGAGATGGATTTACGGCCTTCTAACGTCTGGCAACGATGGCTTTCAGCTTTGCCAGAGATTCTCTGCACGAACACTTGCCCCATACAAGAATTCACACTTCGGAGCTTAAGATCGATCACCTGGACTACTTTTCATGATATAGTTATGCACTTCCTAATAAAAAAAATCTGTCTGGAAGAACTCGGTAGTCTGATACACAGAAAGGTTCAAGTCACATGTAACAGCAAAGCTCAGATTTTTCTAAAAAAGGGCAGCATGTTTCAGTTAATATAGAGCTAGTAGCGTAATGCGGACGACTACAAGCAAAAATGACGCTACTAATCTCATAATCGATGGGGGCTCTTAGAAGAGACAGCCAACAGGTGCATCGCCAGCATGACCGAGCAACTCCAACCTCATGTACGGAACACTCCATGGCTTCCCTTCAGGGTACTTTTGCTGCAGATAACACATTCCATTCCACTCCGTGCAAACCAGCCCAACATAAACAGGGGTATATACTTACAGATGCCCGAGGTCCACCACTGCTCCTAGACGATCCTCAAGAACACCCCATCATCCTGAAAGTAAAGGAGAAAATGAGTTCAGTGAAACATTTAAATGGGGCAACCTTATATCACAAAATTTTGCGCACCAGGCAGCATATAAATAAGTCATGTAAAAGTTTGCTGTGATGTCTGTAACAAGAATTACCTCTTACGTTCTATAACCTGATAAAACAACACACATACACATCAAATGCAGTGAGATATCAGTGTTATTGATTATAAACATGCACCGGTAATATTTAGGAACAAATCCGCACTTGACGTTGATAAGGAAAAGCCAAAGTATGACATAAATAACTAGAGTAATAGAAATAGTACTAGGGAAAAGCATTGTTAGTCACTTTACAAATTGCTATTCTTCATTCTAATCACAATGAAGGCTTTGACACAGAGAAGATACTACATTACAGGGTTCTAACTATTATAACATATGCTATATAGTCTTTCACAAGGCTAAGCAAGTATTACCTCTCTCCCATACAATCAAAATCTCACCTCCAAGAACCTAAAAATTTCATGATTACAAGTAATGACCTATCTAATACTTGACAAACTGCATCAGACAAACTTGACATCTTGAAACCTTGAGAAATAGCATGTTTTACAAATTCTACCTGGAAAAGAAAGGAACTAAAATTGACACATCAGAATAGCTGGAGGTTACTTAGACAATCCTCCACTATGAAAAGAACTCCTATACTTGTGCATTTTTGGCGCATTTATCATGTCAACAGTGCAATGGCAACTATGCGATGCTTAAATGCAAATTAATTAGTGCCAGCTCAACGCAGAATCCATCCAAGCCGACAGGATGGCAGTAAAACTGAATATTCTAAAACCTTTTCTGCTCTAACCTAGATATGTGCAAAACTTGTCCTATGTGCCAAAAAACTCCTGAGCTCTGATCAGCCCAAGCCATAGTTTTAAAAACCGGATAGAACTGGCGGTTAAACCCAAAAAATCCAGAACCAGCAGCTTCGACGACTCAGTTTGCTTCAGACCGTTCATGCAATTGGACCAGGAAAACGCGGTTAACCCAAGCAGCTTTCCAGAAAAATGACGAACCGGCACAGTTCTTATCTGAGCGAAAAATATACGTGAACGAAATAGAAAATAAGGGGATGAGCGAAGGGCCGAGGCTTGTGTGGCCCAATTGGCCCATTTTGAGTGCTTAAGAGGCTAGCCTAGGGTTGCCCATGCCCAGCCGCCACTTCCACAGCATTCATCCCACTCTTCTTGTCTCTCTCTATCCCATCCTTCTCCATGCTTCTTCTTCATCTCTGTTCATGACCCCCAACTCGGCAACGGCTGGCAAAAAAGGACGACAGCCACATCCTCCATAGTCCAGTGTCACTTTAAGATCCATCCACACCGGTCTTCTGTTATGCTCGATCTGTTTGGCTATTTTCTAGATTGTGTCGTTGGCTTTGATCTATGATTTACCTTTGCCTAATTGCCGGTTGTGTTGTCGGTCACATTGATGATTTGCCTTCTCTTTCAACATGTGCGTATGTCCAAATTAGTTGGAGTTTATCTTCCAGGAAACAATTAAAGTATTTTTCTTTCAATTATTTTAGCACTAAAAGTAATGTTAGTACATTAAATATCACTAGTGAAAAGAACCAGCGGTCCAACCATTGGATCACCAGTCCGACTTTTAAAACTATGGCCCAAACCATGCTCTGTGTATTATATAACAGATTTCTGGTGAAAACTATTCCAAAATTACGATGCTATTGATGAAACAAATAGAGTCAGAAATCCGGAAGAAACTTAATTTGCCGTGCAATTAAATAGGGAGCTGGCGTCAAAGCTCCAATACAAAATAGGAATACTAATAATCAGTTTTCTTATTAACCCTTTTTTACTTAGAAGAATAAAGGCACAACATTATTTTCCATTGATTAAGAAAATCAGGCTAAACAAATTCAAAGTTTTGATCATCATAAAACAAGATAGGTTTGCATGATCAAACTAGTTATGGTTATGTCCATGGACCAATTATCCCTCAATTATCTTGTATAAAAATGAAACTTTGGTGTCATTACTCATTTGCAACATTCCGTGCAATGGCATAATAGGATATGAAGAAATTACAAGCATGATTTGAAATTGGTTGGTGTTAGGTTCACCACCTCGCTGGGAAGCCTTGAAAATTAACAATTGAGACCCATCAAATTGAGAGGTTCAACAAAGTTCTCCAAAACATGTTTGGTGCACAAAAGTGTGGAATGAAACCCCAACTGTGTTGTTTGATTATTCAAAGAATGTAAAAGAAACAACGAAAACAAAACCACTAGTTTAGATTATAAAATATAAAATCCAATCGTTTGCCACCAAATAAATCCAGAACCTCACATACCATTTCATAAACAGGTGCCAGAGCCTTAAATGTGATGATTGAATAAATCCACGCATCTAGGTCGCGCTTTATCGCTTTGAATTTTGGCAAGAAATAAACTAGGTTTCCCATTAGCAAAAAAGCAACGATTCCTTTTAGATACTGTAATACTACTGCACATCAAAAATCATCTATTATCTATATTTCGGTAGCAATTCCATGGCATAATCATATGAAGTGATAATTTACCTCCCAGAAGAATAGCACTTTCTGAAGCTGCCTTCCCTGTTGCTCAGAACGAGTTCATTTCAAGGCTATATGTTCTCCGCTTGAGAAGCACCTTTGCCGCCGTCCGATATGGCTCCTCAAAGGCATCTGAAATCCAGCTAGCACCAGCCGGACCAACAGCCTCAACCCCTCCCCCCTCCCTCAGCACATCCTCGCTCGGTCTGATAGCCACCAGTGTCGCACCCTTCAGCAGCAATCCGCCAGGCAGCTCAATATGAGGAGCATACCACAGTCGCATACTGAGTGCCGGCATGAGAGTGCGGTGCGAGTTTCCAGAAGCCGATACAGGCCGCACCTGCAGCTCTTGTAGCTGCCTCTTGTCCATAGTGAGCACCCCCTGCCCGTCAGCGTCCGTCAGGTCCAAGCTCTCGAGCGTCGAGTGATTAGCGATGATCGGCTGGAGCAAATAATGCCGTGCAGATGCAGCAATCAGTGAGCTGATCGTCCAGACAACGCGGAGCTTAAGCCCTCCATTTGTATAAAGTGACTCAGGGATGCTCCCCAATTCGTCGGGCTCGCTAGTAGAATCGGGAGAGAAAGCCGAGCTGTCCGTGGCAGTAGGGACCGGTGTTGGCGGTGGCGGCGGCTTTGACGAGACAGACGACGCGCCAAGGATGACGCAGCTGCCGAGGGTGGACCCGAAGTCGGCCTTCCACTTGAGGAGCACGCCGTCCTCGATGCCCAGCTCGCCGGTGGGCAGCTCGATGCGGAGGCGGCGCAGCACTTTGAAGGAGCGGAGGACCTCGGAGGGCGAGTGGTGGGAGACGTCCCCCACGGGCGGGGGCGGCGAGGAGGGCGGGGCCGCGGAGCGCCGTGAGACGGAGGCCGCGGCGGGGGAGAGGATCTGCCCGAGCGCCTGGATGGGCCTGACGATGCCGCCGAGCACGAGGCGCGCGATGTGCGCGAGCGCGCCGCGACCCCGCGTGGGGGCCCCAGCCTCCGCGGCCTGCGGGGAGCCGCTGGCCGAGCTGGGGGCCGGGTCGTCGGGTATGACGCAGTCGACCCGGACGAAGACGTAGTCGACGAGCGGGACGAGCGCGTGGAAGCGGCGCGAGACGAGGGCGCACCGCCCGAGCGCCTTCACGTCGCCGATGCGGTTGAACACGTCGAGGAGCACCGCGTCGGGCAGCCGGTCGAACTGGTCCTCCCCCTCGGCGCCGCACGGACACCCCTCGCGCCCTTCCATCTCCATAACCACCCAACCAACCGCGCGCGCTCGGCACGAGCACGGGCAGTGCAGATCGGGATCCGGAGGCGTCGGCGCGGGGCGAGTGAGTCAGCCGCCCGCGGGTTGGGGAATTTCTGGAGGAAGCGAGCAGTCGGCACGCACGGGCACGGGGACGGCGCGGCGGCTGCGTGTGGTGTGAGGTGAGGCGAGGGGGTTGGCTTTGGCTAATTGGGTGGTGGGCGTGGGCGACGTGTCAGCCGCAGCCGCTGATTGGGGGAGGTAATGGACTAGCTAGTGGGTAGTGCCGTAGTGGGGGTCGGGGTCACCACTTCGGTGGTGAGGTGCCGTGTCTAGCGGTGGCTTTCCGGTGCAGGATGGGACGGCACGGCGGTCACGCGAGCGAGCGGCACAGGCAAGCAACTCAGCGCTCAGATTCCGCCGGGAAGATCTCCCTCCGGCTAGTGGCTGGAAACGTAGCTCTCGGACGGACCAAAATTATTCCGATGGCAACCGTTCCCGACCTACAGCAACCCAAACGCCCTAGTGGGATTGGGATAGGATCTCCGCTGCTCCGTTGGTTGTTGACCTGGCAGCAGAGAGCCTGTTCTTTATAGTTATGTCTTATGGTCTTTGATTGTAATTTTTAAATTTTGGCTCTTTACGATAAAGATTAACGAGAGATATACTTATATGTGATTTTGGCTGATGATAGGCTTTCAACGTATATCATAATTAACTTGTAGACTCCGTCTTAAAAAAACACTCTGTTTGAAAGCTAGTTACTGTAATAAAAACTAAAAGTTGAATAGAAGAGGCCTAGAGTTGCTGGGGTTGCGATGGAGATGTGGATCATCAGATATTCAGATGTACGTGCGTACGATGCATCTTATTCTCAGGTGTGTTTGGGGCTCTGGGGGATGGGAACAGGATCTGAGCAAAGACTTGGCTAAATCTCTACTCCGCATGTGGCTCCTTTCCATTAAAAATCGTTTCTCAAAAATACCAAAAAAATCAGATTAAAAACCCAACAAAAAATTGGCCTAAAAAATGACAAAAAATTCTCCACATCGCAGCTAACCAGCTTATACCCTAACCTTCCCCACCCCTAGCCGCCGCATGCCATCCACCACCTCACTCGTAGCCACCACCCGCATCTACCGCATAGCCATCCACTTCGCCCCTTCCCCACGCCTCCACCCCTGCCCTGCAGGCAATGCACTCTCATCCCATTGTTGCTGCTCGCAGTGGCTGTACACCATCTCCTTCCCCCTCCCCTCCCCACACCTCTAGCCCCCGCACCGCAGTCGACACACTCTCATCCCGCCACCGCGGTAACTCTCTCCTCTCCGATTTGCATCTCCTCTTTCCTAGATTTGTTGCCCCTCGGATTGGCATACGACCTACACGATTAGCCTCCTATTGCGGTTACAGACTAAACAGTGAATAATGGGGCTATGAAAAGACCACAAAGGAGCTGCTCGGAGTCTTAGAAATCGTGGGAATAGATGATAGAAGTCTATGTTATATAGACTTGTCTTGTGAAAAAGTGAGTCATCTCTCTTCATGGCGCCTAGGCACGTATTTATAATCATGAGGAGGTTTCTTATATAAATGCTCCTATGTAGGTCTACAATCGCAGGGGCAATATCATCCTTTTTCTTGTGACAGCCCTCTCAAACCAGCCACGTGACAACACAATTGTTGGGCCACCTGGTACAATGGGCCGAGCCACTCCCCCAACACCTCCCATCACAACCATCGAGGCAATGGTGCGTGGATGAGAGCCTGGTGATGGCGGGGATGCCAACACACATATGGTAAGGGGCGATGGAAGGAGCGCGTAACACCTACAACGACGTCCTAAAGGAATGTCCGGTGAGTGAGGTGGAGTCTGGAGAAGGAGATTAAGTTGGACAAGGATGCAGCGAGGAGGCGCATGTGGAAATCCACAAAGGTGACGCCGATGCCTACATCAGTGAACAAGTTGCTAGTGACGGTTGCAGAGGAGGAGGATTCGAGTCTTGGTTTCATGCCCTCTCATATGGATGATACTCGCGGTGAGCAAAACCATCTTGAGGCTTGACTTCTTTGTAACACGATTTACTATTCTTGGTTTGATCTTGTTATGTGTTATTTAGTGCCTTGAGGAAATCAATTGACTCTGAATGTTCTTGTCTAGCTGCTCGCAACAAGGCTCTTCCAAGTTGCCATTTGCCAAGACTAGTGTCCATCCATCTAAAGAGGCTAGAGGGAAGCAAGCAAAAATATATGTCGGCACCTGATGCCGATAAGGTGTTCGACAAAAAAACTTCGTAGTCACAGGATGAATAAATGCCTTCGACCAAGTCGGGACCACGACAGGTTGACCGTGCACTGAAGGGATGATGTTAGGACTGGATCAGCGCTTGTGTGCTGGCTTGTTCTCTTTATGTGTACCATGGAGGCATTGGTTAGTTCTTGCCTAAAGTTTTCTTGGCGCATCGCCATGTTGTATTCTACCTAAAATTTTGTGGGCTTCTGATTAGCTATTGGTTCAGTATTTTTTTGGCTAGTGTTATTCTGATGTCAAACTTTGGCTGATGTTATTTTAGATCAGTCTATAATGGTAGGCAGATAATCTTCTGGAGGAACCAGCACTGCAAGAAGCTCTTGTTCACTAGCAGTAAGGTGAGGCCTTTGTCTACTATCTTGGTTAAGTTTTGTGGTAACGTGTCTATTCCGTAATTGATGATATGATCAGTCCCATGTGATGACAAATGATTTGGTTTCACGAAACAATTGATATATATTTGCCCAATCATTGTACTGATAGATATTATTTGTTCTTCCCATGGGAAGTGGGTATTTTTTTCTCTTTTTAACTTGCACTGCAAGTATGACTTGTGTACTAAAATTTCTCGAATGATACGCAAAAATAACAAGTCATTAAGGAGGGTGCATCACTTTTTCTAACTTCATATGTTCTCCTTTGCATTTGGTTTGTTAGAATCGGCATACCAAATGATGGAACATAAATATATGAGATGCTCAGTTTACTCCTTCACATTGTAATACTGCAAGTAGTGTTTGTATATGAGAACTACTTATATGCATAATACCTTGTAATGTTCGGACCTTTGCATTGCAAAATTAGAGTTTTTGTAGCTTGAAATAGTAACAAAGTGTGGGTAATTTATATGCTTTGATGATTGCACATACGAGTAAATAGTATGTTAGACATGGTTAGAGTATACTTTGATGACTGCATATATGAATGAATAATATGTTAGACATGATTAATACGTATTTCACAAAAATTATTAGTGTGAAATTTAAGTTTCTATTATAGCATACGGACACATAACTAGTAGGTAAATAAATCGGAGTTGTTATAAGCAGAAACTGCTGGATCGGATGGACGGATGCGCTGTGCTCCTGACGCCGGTGAACAGCGAGCACGCTGGGAATCTCCACATGCTTGCGACTTGCGAGACTGACACTGCAGCTCGAATCGACCTGGCAACGTGCCTATTGCTAATGTACCTGTGCAAGCGATGTGAGGGCTAAGGGAACAATGCTTCATTCGGTAAGAGTGTGAAAGTCGGCATGATTGGTTTGCACGGATGTGATCGATGGAAACTTCAGTGTCAAGCGATTATACTGGGCCTTTTGATTTTGATATATAAATAGTAATAACTTACTCAGAAATTTATAGAGAGAGATACATAGGAAAATTAATTATCGTAGAAAAACAGTTTTAGAAACCAATTCGAATAGGATTAGATTACAGATAAGTAGCATGTACATTTCAGTTCAGCAGAGCGCTATTATGCTTGAATTACTTAAGACTGAATTCATCTACAAACAACTGACGTCTATATACAGTTGACAGCACAAAAGTTCTCCGGCTTTCAGGCCTGTTTGGTGGCAGTAGCAAAATATTTTTTGTCTGCGGGTAGGATCTACCATCCCATGGTACGACTTCCTTTTCGCTTGCAACGCTAGTTACAACGAGATGTGGTTCATGGTAGTTGGTACCCAGCAAATCTATTGGTAAGATGCCGACAAAGATTCCTCAGATGCACTTGGGTATTTATATCAACTACCTAATCGCAGTTTAGAACCATAGATAATTAGATATGATATGGTGTTACGCTCCATTCAATTGCAGTTTCCTGTGACGATATCAGGTTACAGCATCCAGTAACCTTCCATACGCATCTACAACTTGAAAGCTTTTTTTTTTTTTGAAAAGGAAAACCCTGAAGAACTGAACAGGCAGAATATGAAGTTCTGAACCTCCAAGCTTATTTGGCGATGCGTTGAAAACACGCAGGAGACTCGAGGCTTTCCCGGGGAACCGGACGGTCCACAGTTTGTTTCATGAGCTAATCATTGGAAAAAGGAGAACTTGGAGGTCAACTCTATAGTATCAGGCTTAAGTGGAGAGTGATTGATTAGTTATCATTTCTGGCTCAGTGGATGACACGGCCGAGCTAGAATGGCACTCCAGAGTCCTTAATTATTCATACGTTCTGCAGTTTTTTATTTTATTTTATTTTAACCAGTATACGTTCTGTAGTAACAGCTAGCTTTCTAGTGAACTTATACGTCATGTATACAACTAGCCATATAGGCGTGGCGTCACGCCACGTCAGCCACCGTGTGTACCGAAGTAAAAGAGGCGAAAATTCGTAGCAAAAGGAAAGCGTAGAGGCTTTTTCGCAAAAAATCGAGAGCCTTTTCGCAATAAAAGGAGAGCGGCTGGGTTTTTTCATAAAAACCAAGGACCTTTGTGAAAGAATCGAGGGCCTGTACATAATTTCGGAAACCACAGGTTGTTATCAATGAAAAAATGTATGGACTTTTTCGCAAAAATCTAAAGACCTATTTGTAAGAAATAAGGATCTATACGTAATTAACAAAAGTTTGGATGCTATTTCGCGGGGCGACGCGTGGACACGTTGGGGGGCCTTGAACCCCCCAGCTTTGTATAGTGGATGATATTATGAACATGCCAAATCAAGTCGAGAAAATGGCAACGAGTTTGAGTTGCCATGGAACTAATTCGTGTATACATCAGTGATCCAACACAAAACAGAATAGTATTAACTGACACGAGTGAGAGTATTCATGAGACGATCTGTATTTTTACCATGGGGAAAAAACATTAGTCAACGAATTATTATTCGTTTTAATCGATAGAACATCGCTTTAACGAATAATAAGCCCATCAAAATATTACAACAGAACAATAATTAGAAATAATATATCATATTACATCTAAGTAGCCATGTAGGGCTAAACTTTGATACAACCATTCTAGCTAAATTATTACAATATCATAAACACAATCTAGTCCATGATCTAATTATATAGGAGGTGCTGAATATAAATACAATACATTAATATTACAGATACCCTAGGGGTGAGATCGTGCTGCTCCTAAAGCCCTAGTTGTCCCAGTCTCGTATAAGGGGTCAACCTCATATGACTCAGTCTCAACACAATCTCCCTCTCACTCAGGGTAGAGCCCGTCCGCATAAGCCTTATCCACCCCGAGTATGGATCCTAGCTAGCTATCCTCTAACAAAAGAAAATAATAGTAAGAGTGAATACGGTGTACTCAACAAGTTTATATAATAAGTATGCATTGTATGCTCATCATCTACCTTTCTTGAAACATATCATTCTCATTCGTAAACCATATGGAAAATAGATGTTTTAGGTTGCGAAAAATTCTGGATTATTAACTTTAGAAAACTACTAAACACTCGTATAAATAGCTAAAACCTCTATTGATTTTCATAGCCTCTAATCTAGGATAAAGATATGAGTTCATGATTTATATAGAATTGCACAAGCTTGTATTACTTTACCCATAATCACTAATTCATGTGGCAAATAGATCTTCATATTTTATAGATGTGATGCCCAAATCAGAATACATAACTTTTACTGCTATATCAGTATATTATACCTCCACCCGACTCACTTATAGCTGATGTCTCAAGACGGTGTATCACCCTCACCCGGCGTCCTTGCAATTATAAGATAGTTGTTGGTCAGATTTATCTTCTATGGCCCAACGTCCAATTGAGATCTCGCCCGACACTCCACATCTCTAATATATGCACTGAGCATATCCCTTATGGCCAAAAGTCCAATTGAGACCTTGTACGGTTCCTCCCCATATAAATCTACTTACCAGATTGTGGACGATATAATAACCTCAATAGAGTTACTAATCTAGCCTGTCCTTAGATGGAATAATAGTTGATACGATCAATGTTGTCCATTATATGAGTGAAGTTTATAGATCCTTATATTTTATTCTTGTGCAGAGAGTCCCAACCTGCCCTCTTGTCACCTTCCAAAGGCACTCTCTACCCACCCTTTATTTATCCTTACTTGTTAACTGCTCCATCAATCGACTGCTACAACATTTTATTTCTTTCTCATGTCGTTCATTTGATTTAAACATGGTTTTCATTTTTATACAGGGGATAGTAATTTAATAGAGAAATACTTGTTTTACTGAATATACCCTATTCATATACTCAAGGTATACTTTTCTGAGTTTAGATCCCAAGGTCACTCTGATAAAATCCGCTCTCCCATCCTGGTTCCCCTCCTGCAATTAGTATGTGTGCTACGGTTTCATTTATTAATACTGAAGGAAAAAAACATGAAGGTAAATTATTAAATAAAATGTACCAGAACATCCCTATATGATCCCTGAATTTTATCTTAGCCATTTGCATATTTTTATGTCTCAATTGCTATTTTAATTATGGTGTCAAAGTTTAATCATTGTGCATAACTTTATTTAATCACTTACGGATTTTAAATCTCCATATGGCGATTAATTTATTCTAAGGTCCAAAAGAATTCGAAATAAGTTTCTACCATTTATATGCGACTAACAAATTAATTAAGCATTTAAATATGCATCAGAATGATCTAAACAACAATATACAATTTAATCGATACCCGCTTAATTTTAATATACTAGCGACACTCAGTTCATTTGTAATAATCACACATTGTTGTTAATGGTATTTCATAATGTAATAGGATTAGCAAAATTCTATGGAGTAATTTAACATGCAAATTGACTGCTCAGGTTTAAAGATTTGCAAAGGAAAAAATTTATCACGCGTGCTTAATCTCTTTCCTCCCTTTTTTCTTTTCTTTCCCTCTCCCTTTCTTTTTCTTCCCTTGGTCGAACCCTTCCCATTTCCTTTATCTGATTTGGCCGTAGCTTTCTCCTTTCACTCAGTTTCCTTCTCCCTACCTTATCTTCTCACTTCTCCTTCTTCCTCTCCCGATCTGGATCCAAGGCGTCCTCCTTCTAGCGCCGTTGGCCATCGGCACCATGCACCTCCCCTGCCTCCAATTGTTGCACGGTCTCCCCCTAGTTCGTCCCCTTGCACCACCCTAACTGCAACCCTAAGCCACGTCATCGAGCTCTTCTTGGCTCTAGCCATGGCTGCCCTCTTCGGTTCACTCATTGCCATCCTGCACTAGAACGAGATTCACCTGTTCTTTACACACTCATCATAGTTTGCGGTAGTCCCAAGAGAAGTGCCCAAAATTTTCGCAATTGTAACACTTTAGCTTAGACTTATCGTGACTGCTGACGGATGCAACGGTCTCTTTGCCATCACGAGCAGCATCTTGCCCGCCTTGTTTGGCACGACCACGACCTTGCTTATCGCCGTTCCTGCCTCCACCAGAAGAGGAGTTGCCCTGGTCTCGCTTCTTGATGCGTGCCAACCACACCTCCTCCATGAGGATAAGATGACCACTGGCATCGTGGCCACAATCATCGGCCTCCATGTCTGCATCATACCTCTCCTGCACCCATGCACATGGATTTCATGGCGTCCCAGGCCTGTTTGGCACTGTCTTTCACCGTCAATGTCGCCAGCATCTCTGGTGGCACCCCCTGAAGTATGGCCGCTAGTGCCATTCTGTTGAGCCGATACTCCGCGCTCCTGACTCAATTGCCTCCCAGACTCTTTGAGCCTAGAGATTGACCCTCAAGAGAAGAGCCCACTCAATGTAGTTCATTCGCGTAAGGATGGGGTATCGCAACGTCACTCCAGTCTCCTTTGACATTACCTACGCCACCACTTCCTAGCCACTGCCGCTGCTGGAGGCCTCCCAACGACGGCCACTGTCATCGAAGGTTCGGGTTGATGTAGAAGATACAAACCTCACGCCTCAAGGCATCACCACAACATCTTCTTGGCACCGCTCTGATACCAATTGTTGGCATTGCTTTGATACCAATTACTGAGTCGATTCGTTTGCTTGATCACAAAGCCTACTGGTTGTTTGATTCGGCCATCCACGTCTTTAAAGATTTTCCGTTGTAAGGATTTTCATCTTGCCAGTAGCCACATAAAACACTAAGACATCCTCTGTGCCTTTGCCTTCCTGATCTTGCTAGCTTGGAAATCAACATGGGGCCCGTAGAATTTCGCCAAATAAGCCGATCTTACGGAGTAGGCTCCATCCATAGTGAGGTTCCATGTAATATCATCCGGGAGGTCCATCAAGGAGACCTCACTGAGGCGTGCCCAGAGGCTCATGAACTCATATGCTTGTTCCAAAATGGGCATTGGTTCCAATCCCCGCATCCACTGGTTTCCTCGTAGTGCGTCACGAACGGGCTATTTTCCTCCGAGCCAGCTTGAATATGATAGAGTTAATCTAGTTGTCTTCAGGTCTAGTTAAATCCATGATCAGAGTTTGTCCTACAACTACTATAGCCTACGACCAGTTCGAGTACTGTAGCAGTCGTAGGTTAAGAAGCAATCGGAGAAGGATACTATAGCAGTCATAGTCATAAAAGTATTGTAGCAGTCAGTGTCATAAAAGCTCAAGATTCAGAATCTACATAGGATTCAGAGTGGTTGTAAAGAAAAATCAAGGTGTATCCATATAGAACTCTCAACATGAATATCATGTTGGTTAAGGAATCTTGTATGTTATTTCTCTATATAGGAAAGATGAAAAGAACATAGACGTATCATATCACCAAAGATCTATTTGTATTTACTTGTGTTCGCTTACGTAATCATAAAACTCAAGTTTATCGCTCGTCTAGCCCCCAAGCAAGTTCCCCAACTGAATAAACCAGGCGCAACGCAATGTGTTTTGGCGCCTGACGATCCAGCCAAGCCGAGTGCCAGAATCTTGCGATTTTTCCGTCTCCAGTGGTGATGGTGGTACTGGTACAGACCTGGAATAGCCGGTCATCCACTTCGTCACACGGAGTCTGTGTGCCCAGCCATGGCCTGCCTCGTTCTTTCCATGCATACCATTTCCACCTTGGGCGCAAGGCTCTGCTGCACATCACGAGGTACCGGATGCCCAACCCTCCCAGGGTCTTCGGTCTACATACTCGCCGCCAATTCACCAGGCAGTGGCCTCCTTTTGCTTCTTCGCTGCTGCCCTTCCAGAGGAACCCCCTTCGGATGCGGTCTAGCTTTTTGGTCAGCAATTTATCTGGGGCAAGACAGGTGAGGTGGTAAATCGGCATGGAAGATGAGGAATTAACAAGAGTTAAGTCTCCCGGCTCTGGACTGGAGACGTCCCTTCCAAGCCGGTAACCTCCCGGCCAGCTTGTCAGTAAGAGGTTGGACATCAATTCTCCTGATTCTCCTTGTATGAAGTGGCAGTCCCAAATACTTGCAAGGAAAGGGTTGCATTTCCCCTGGGAAAATATTCTGGATTGCTTGTAGATCTGTCTGGTGGTTTTCACAGCAGATCGGAAAGATTGCACTCTTCTGCAAAATTGTTTTGAGCCCTGAGACCTTGCCAAACCAGTCTGAATGAGCTGAGCTGCTGAGCACTCCTCCTTGGGGGCGAACAAGAAGAGCTCTGCATCATCTGCGAACAAGCTGACTCGCATTTTAATGCTACGATCACCGATCGGATGCAGGATCCCCGCCTCCGCTGCTTTATGGAAAATCCGCTGAAGTGGGTCTATGGCTACAATGAACATCATCGGGAAAGGGGTCCCCTGTCTGCCCGCGTCTGTGCTTGAACCGCCTTCCTGCCTTTCCGTTTAGAAGGACTTTAGATGAGGCTGAATACCAGATTATGGAGATAAGGTCTCTCCACCTCTGACCGAATCCTAATGCTGCGTGCGCGGATACTTCTAAAAATCGGTGTATGGGTATCGGATACCGTATCAGATACGAATATAGTCCCGATACGGCCGGATACATATCATGTTAGTATCGGTGATTTTCCTTTTTTAAAAAACTTCTGTGGATACTTTTAGATACTTTCTCGATACCTCTCAATCATTACCTCTTATTTCACTCGTTATGAAGCTGTATGTTCACTCGTTCTATTCCCACATACGCATGCAATTTATCTCATCCCCAATATTAATTCCTTGCTCCCCTGCCCACACCGCTACAACTCCTTTGCACTCGTCAGTCATCGTTGCTTCCGTTCCCCCTAGTCCCTAGATCCGGCGACCGGATTTAGAGAGAGGAGATGGAGGAGGAAGAGAGTCTTAGTTTTTAGATGTCGGTACTTGGTAGACATCGTTGGCCCATCACCACCTTCTCCCAATTTACTCTCATCTCTCCTCTTTTGCTATCTCCACATCTTTATTTCTTCTCTGTGCTTGAAGAAGAATGTGATCAGTGTGGGGTGGTGGATCAGATGGTAGTAGAGAGAGATCAAGATGGGTAACACTAAGTGGCTGGCTGTGGTGGGTTGATATGCCAATGTATTATTTTGTACAAATAGGCTGGTGGATTGTTCTTTGTTGATGGTCTGGTTGGTTATGATGTGATAATGATCTAGTTGGACTACCCATTTTCTTATAAGAAATCAGTAATTTCTGTATTTTTTTATTTTAAAATTTTTATTATATATACACATACATCGTATTGGTGTTTTTTTAAAAAAATGACATATCACAATATCACCATATCGCGTATCGCTATCAGTATCGCATATCTGGGCAACCTAGCCCTAATGTTGTCATCATCTCCAGCAAATAATCCCAACGAATCAAGTCAAAGCCTTAGCGATATCAAGCTTCATGAAGAGGGCCGATTTCTTAGCCCTGTGCAGGGGCGGAATTAGGCCCATGGCAGGGTGGGCTTTAGCCCGGGGTGTGAAAAAAGATGTAGTGTATATAGCCTAGTATAGCCTGGGGTATAATTACTAATATTCAGCCCTGGTCTAATGGTGTTCACGCGCTCGCTCGCCAACCCGCGCTCGCTCCGTCCGTCCGTCGCTCGGTCCAACTCAACCCGCGCTCGCGCTCGCTCGATCCACCCGATCCGCCCACCGCCTCGCCCGCCTCGCCGCCTCGGCGCTGCTCACCCCTCACCACTCCACACACCTCGCCCTCCACGGTGCCCCTACTTCGCCGCACTCCCTCGACGGCTCGCCTCCGTCGCGAGATCCCCACGCCGCTCCGCCGCCTCTCACCCCGCCTCCTCCTCCTCCGCCGGCGCCCCTCCAGCCCTCTCCCCCCGCCCCCTCCGGCCCTCCCCTTCCCGCCACCCCCTCCTCCCCTCGCCTCCCCGCCGCCGCCGCCTCCTCCCTCTCCCGCCCCCCGCCCTCCCCTCCTCCCGGACTCCCGCCTCCTCCTCCTCCCCCTCCCCGCCGACCGCCGCCGCCTCCTCCCTCCTCCCCTCCCCGCCGCCGGCCCCCGCCGCCCCTCCTCCCCTCCCCTCCCCCTCCCAGCCCTCCCTCCTCCCTCCTCCTCTCCCGCCTCCGGCCTCCTCCTCCTCCCCCGCCGCCTCCCCGCCGGCCGCCGCCTCCTCCCTCCCCTCACCGCCCCGCCCCCCTCCGCCCCAACGGCCCCGCCCTCCTCCTCCTCCCAGATCTGAATAAGTTGCCGATGCTTGTTGGCTTGTTGCTGATGACCAAATGTCCAGATACCAGATGAGGGATGCTGATGATAAGTTGCTGGTTGCTGATGCTTGTTGCTGATGATTGTTGCTGTCTTGCTGATGCTTGTTGCTGATGATTGTTGCGGAATGCTGATGCTTGTTGCTGATGATTGTTGCTAATGAATAAGTTGATTGTTGCTGATGCTTGATTATTCAAGACTCAAGAGGTCGATTGATTTGGTGTGGTCGATTGATTGTTGCGTATGGTTATTTCTTGTTGTATATTGAAATGTGATGATTGATTGATCCTAGGAGTTATTAGTCAAGACAAAATGAAGCGGACGAAGACATTGTCATCTTATTTTTCAACGAAGCACAATCCAACGAAACACGTAAACAGAGCTAGTAATACGCATCAAAATAATCCTCGTGTTGTTCTCAATCCGGATGATATTGTTGCTTGATCCCGGCATCGTAAACCAATTGAGGATTTGGATGTGGATATCGAGATGCTTGCTAGAAGAGAGTATTTGCAAATAGGTCCATGCTAACCAATTGGTTATAAATTTCCACATAAAGAATATGGAAATCGAGGAGGAGCTTTCAACAATCATGGTTTGCAAGGTATAATTGGTTGGAATATAGTGTTGCTAAAGATGCAGCATTTTGTTTTTATTGTTTCCTCTTTAAGCAGCCTAGAGTTGAGAATTATGGTATTGAATCATTCACAAGGGTAGGATTTGCTAATTGGAAGAATGCAATTAAAACTTTTGATGAACATGTTGGTAAAGTCTGTAGTTATCACAACAAATCAAGAAAACATTGCGAGGCTTTCAAAAATCAAAGACAGGGTGTAGATTATGTGATGGCCGTTGCCATGAAGAAGGATGAGGAAGAATATAGATCACGTCTTACTATTATATTAGGTATTGCAAGATTTCTTTTATTGCAAGCTCTTGCTTTTCGTGGACATGATGAGTCTCCTAGCTCAAACAATAGGGGGAATTTTCTAGAAATGGTGAAATGGTATAAAGAGAAGGATAAGAATATGGCAAAATTGCTTGACAATGCTCCTGCTAACCATTTATTGGCTTCACCACAAATACAAAAACAGTTGTGCAAAGCTTGTGCAGAGGAGACCACTAAAGTCATTATTGATGATATTGGGGATAGACAGTTTGCCATACTTGTTGACGAGGCCCGCGATGCATCTATCAAAGAGCAAATGGCTTTGGTTTTGAGGTTAGTTTGTTAGTATTTTTATATCTTAGTAAGTCTAATCTATATTAACTATGCTTTCTTACCCTATGTAGGTATGTCAATAACAAAGGCCAATTCTTTGATGACATTCTGAACATACAGGAAATTATCTTGAATGCTTCGGCGCTTGATGAAGGCACTCTGGCTTGAGGACACTATATCCGGCAAGAACGGAGCTAATCGATTTGCCAAGAGCTTGCCTAACAGTTTAGCAAAACTATGCATCAGACTTAGGCCTATAGTCCCCAATTGATGCCACGTCCATCTTTTTCGGGAGTCGAGTAATGTGGGCTGAGTTGAGCAACTTCCAGTCCCTGTTGTCGAGATTGTGAATTTTAAATAATCTATTTTTTATTCTAAATTACAGTATTATAAATTACAATTGACTAGCTTGATTTTTAAATAACCTATTTTTAATTCTAAATTACAGTATTATATATGTATTTTTTTTACAGTTTTGATCATTAGGCCTATAGTTTGCTTTATAGTTGGGGCTGACAACTTTGAGCTAGTCGACTAGCTTGATTTTTAAATAACCTAACCTTTAGTATTTTTTTACGCTTTGATCGATAGTTGGATAATTTGAGCTAGTCGTCCAACCTTTAGACGACATATGATCAAGTTGTCCAACCATTGAGCGACTAGTCTATGTCGCCCAACGGATAGACGATAAGCCCCTAGTTATCTAACCATTAGGCGACTAGGAGGCTATACCCCCTCGCACGCTTGGCCATCCGCACGCCATGCTCTTATTTCAGCCTTTAGTTGCTTAACCGTTGGACGACTTAGACTAATTGCTCAACTAGGTTGGGCGACTAGAGGTTTATCGCCTAACGGTTAGACAACTTGGCCACGTGTCGCCTAACGGTTAGGCGACTAGCACAAATCGTCTAACTGTAGAGCGACTGATGGTCAAAACTAAAAAAATAAAATACAGATGTAATACTGTAATTTAGAATAAAATATATTATTTAAAAAAATCGGAAGAGCTTTGTACTGGCGTCACCCGCCTTAATCCAAACCATCCTTGATCTCTGACGGATACGGGTTCTTTCGATAGCAGCCAAACCGAACACCTTGGACTTCAGGAAAGCTCTGAATTCCCGCCACAACGATCCTGAAGGTCAACTCCTTGGCGCATGCATTTAGAAGCTTGATATTACCAACTCTGTTTTTCTCCCACGCTTCAAGTGCCTTAGCCGTCCTAGCAAGCTTGATGTGGAGACGAAGAACGCTGTCAGGAGAACAGATTGGTTTGCTCCATGCCTCCCCCACTACCTCTTGAAAACACATAGAGAATGTTGACGAAGTTAAACTAATGAAATACCTGGAAAATTGTGTTCCCAGGCCCGGCCTCCAATTTGTTGCATATTAATCATTGCCCATATCACCTAAACTTGAACCCTGAATCTACGCTAAACATGGCAAAATCTTTTTCTCGAAAATGCAAGAGCTTTATGTTTCATTCATTAAGGAGAAAGAAATTACAAAAAGAGGTCAAATCAGATTTCATGGCAGAGCTAGGAATCAAAGAGAACACAGTAAGATAAACCAAGAAGCACTACAAAGAGTGTACTACTGACTACGACAAGCAACAAAGAGGCCCGACAACTCCCTAAGGTGGGGAAGCACCACCACTTGACCTAACACGTGTTATCGTCGACACCCATCGCATCGACGACCTAGCTGCTTCGACTTCACCGCAGCATACCTCGTGGCAGCACGCATCAACACAGCGACAGCCTCACGGCAAAGAGCCTCCGCTGACGAGAAACAACACCAAGAGGACGACCACCGCCAATAGACAAGCATCGACCAATACGAAAGCAGCGCACACGCGGAAATGCAAGGAGGGTAGGGTCAAGCAGTCCAAGGCAACGCCTCCAAGGAAGGAACGGCACCAAAAACGTGTTGTCACCTGATCCAGCAAAAACCAAACCTGAGGTTTTCACCCCGGACAAATACCACAAGACCTTGCGGTGAGTGAGGTGTAGCTCCAAGACGATGCTTCCAAGAAGAGAAACAACGTCCAAGGATGTTGTCATCGTCAGATCCTATTAAGGAGGGCTAGATCTAGGATTTTCACCCAAAGCACGGCACCCCACCACCCGAGACAAGCTCGTCACCCACCATGATTCGGGTGCAACCGCCTCATAAGGCCACCCAGCCCAAGAGCAGCACCGATCATCGGCCTCCATGCTTGGCAACTCCATCCGCCTCCACGGCCAACTAGCAGCCACATCGCCTCTACCTGCCAGCCGATCACAGCCCCGTCTGGCCATGCACTGGCCAGCCCCCAATCCAACAAAGAGAAATTACCAGCTCTACAGCTGCGACCCTTTGCCTCCATCTAGCTCTAATGGCTACTCCCGGCGAACTCTGTCGCTTGGCTCCGTCCGTCTTGGCCCGTCCACCGCCGCACCCTAGAGTCGCCAAGCACTGATGCCCACCATGCAACACGTGCATGGCCGCTACACTCTGCACCCCTAAGCGCCACCCCGTGCAACCCAACGCCGACGCCGGCCCTTGCTTGTGCTCTCCCGCGCCGACGCTTGCGCTACCCAAGCTGGCGCCATTGCACCGTGACCATCCGTGCACGACGGAGAAGCCGAAGGTGATGGAGGCCCCTACCAAGCCCAAATTCAGCCCGAAGACGGCCAGATCCGGCCTCCTCTGGCTCTCCCGCCTTAGATCTGGTGTACTTAAGATGGTAGAGCGTGGAGAGGAAGACCTGCGTGATGGCGAAGGTGAAGAGCAGGTTGACGCAGACGGTGACACTCTGACCCATGGAGCACATCTCGAGCGGGAAGGTCTCACTGGGGATGAGCCACCCGAGCAGGCCCCACGACCAGGCGAAGGAGGAGACGAAGGTGCAGACAATGACAACGACCATGATGGCCCAGCTTTGGCCGAGGTTGTCAGAATGATCAATGACCTTGATCTCGAGCACCACAACGATGGCCACTTGCGACAGGAACATTTGCACGCTGGCCTCTAGCAGTAGCATCCAGGCTTCGCACCGTCACGTTGCTCCCAGCCAGATCCGCCAAGGAGGTGGACAGATCCAACCAAGCGACTGCAGGAGACCCCGCCGCCGGCACTGCTCAGCAGCGGCGGCAAGGGAGGAAACGCGGTGGCGAGGGGTGGTTGTTTGGGTGGCTGAGTCGCCCGGGAGCGGCTCAGGAGGCATGTGGCAAGATTTTCTAACATGGCAAAATCTGAGTGTCCAAATCAACATTCTTAGGCCGGCTCACTGGAGTTTCAAGCGAAAAGGCTCGTCCTGCAAACACATCTAATTTGGCTAGATCTCATAGCAGTAGTAAGAGCAGTACACTGTTGTATCGCATGAGTTGCATCCCCACTGGCCACTGAATTGTATTGGAGTCAAAAGGACGGTGTCGTGGATGTTATGGAGAAACCAAAACAACAGTACTTCCATTAGCTTTCCATGAGCGTACAGTCAACATTACAAGCATTGAACAAGGTCAAAGTATGAAGTGGAAATTTGGAATAGACAGTAATTAGTAACTGCATCAAATCAATGTTTCAGCAACGATACAACTGAGCACAGCACAAGCCATGGCTTCTTTGTTGCCTAAAAACAGTCTTACAAAGGAAAATGCTTTCCAGTAATCTGATGTATACGAGAGAAGGAAAATTTGCCCATAGCTTCGGATTCCTGAGGGTCAGAGCTCAAAATGACCAAAGTAGCGTGCTTGTTTCTTTTTTATAAATCTGGATATAGTAGAGACATCACCTTGAATAATTGTCCGGCCATCTTCCATATAAATGGCACCATCTGCTAATTTGAGTTCTTCTAGCCGATGAGTCACCCACAAGGCAGCAACCTCCCCATCAGCAGCTACAGAGTTCCTTACCGCCTTGATAACACTCATCTGCAATTTCACGAAATGGAGTTGCTAAGATTAGAATGCCGTAATAATCAAGTACAGATAACACGTAGGAGTAGTAACTGCTAACTACATATCAGAAACATAAATTATTTATGAAAGCAAAATATTACAACAGAGGAATTACCATACAGAATACGACGTAGGTTAGCCATAGCTTCTATGGCATGACAACCACCCAACAAATGGGAAAGAAGCAGCAGAAAATTGTATTTGACGGAATCATCACATACAGTAATCCAAAATCATGTGTCTATGAGAACCAAAGTTACATCAATTTTAATGAATTACATATTGTTGGGGTTTTGGCGCACTTCCCATACTATAACTGGAGTCAGAAATGAAATGTTTACTGAACCTTGCCCTCCTCAGAACAATATTTAGGTACCTCGCAAACAATTGCTTGAGTACAGTTGTTTAGAATCCAGAATATGAATAATATTAATACCTGGTCATATTCATCCAAGAATGTGGTCAGCTCATCCAGTAGTAGTACTTTGGATGCTTCAGCTAAAGCACCAGCAATTGCAACTCTCTGTTTCTGCCCACCGCTCAGAGTTTGGATTGGCCTCTGTTTTGGATGAAGGATGTTTATGAACCATGCGCAAGAATATATTATAATCCAAAAGGTGCATGTCAGCTGCCTACTTGAGAGTAGCTCAACATTCCAACAGCATCCAGAGATCGTGACACTCTTGACCTAACTTCATCTAATGAAAGGTTGAGCTTACCAAGACCAAATGCAACATCTGATTCCACCGTAGGCATCACAACCTGCATCCAATTAAAGCTCCAATACATCAAGAAAACTTAACATGCAACAGAAAACTTGGATATAATTTGAGAGGAGTGCATCACTAAGAAAGCTCCCATACATCAAGAAACAAAATTTTAACATGCTAGGATAATGTGAAGTCACTGTTTATGGTGCACATACAGTCAAGCAATCTCTTATAGCACATTCAATATGGTCCTAGAATTCGTTTGATTCCAGTACATGCATTGAGCAACCAACACGAACATATGGTTTGGTAAGGAAATGAAATATCAACATCTTGCATGCCCATAAATCTTAATTCAAAATTTACTTTTGGACTCAATACTTGTGATTTGTGAAAGGGAGGCTAACAAAACCAAGAAACACAGAACTGGACTCATAAGAGAAGCTCGTAGCACCTTTTTCTGGCTTGGTGAAACTAACTACTATAGGCAGTACTTACCACTTTACCAGTAACATCGAATGATAACCAGATATATCAGCACTTGTCTACATCATGCTTATAACTCATGGGTACTAGTGAACTAAGTACTGAATATGTATTTCAATACATAAAACTGTACGTGACTTTTGAAAATCATGCAGGAGATGCATTCTGTTGTCTGTTGTTTTTCTACAACAAGTTGGTATGTGAAGTACCAAGTCCATAAAATCTGTAACTTGTGGAGTTCAGAAATCGGGCAATATCACTTTAATTAATGACTGGTCTTCATCCGACAAATTGTATCACCAAGAGCTACTCAAACTATGACCTGCTGATTCAGGCTATGCAAGGAAGAAACATCGGGGCATATCACTTTCCATTTGCTGCAAAGTATTATTACATATCAGATAGAGCAGAAAAGGACTTTAATCAATTTCCTGTTGTAATTAAAACCTATACTTTTAACATTATTTTTTATTCCACTTGATAATGCAGTGTGGCATAATTGCAGGTAAAAAACTCATAGTAGAACAGAAGTAATAACCTGGTGATCAGGATTTTGGAAGACATAGCTGCATGGCCTATTAATATACACTGTACCAGCGGAGGGGTTTAGAAAACCTGCCAAAACCTAGCAAAAAACATGAATAGCATCCCATTAAGGTACTAGTAATAAGAAGCTCTTATAAACCAATTTCCAAAGTTCGGTAATCTAACTAAGCAACAAGAGAAGAAAATAAAGGAAAACATGTAAGTAAATAGAAAGAGGTTGGGAAACCAATTATTTTTTCAGGCTTCTGTATGAAATATTGTAACAACACCAGAGTAGATTATGCGACTTCTCTTGATTACTTGATACTCCTATTATCTTTTGATTCAGGGTGAACATATATTCTGGAAAATGTGAAATTACCATGGCCATCTGTGTCCATTGCTCCAATAGTTCCAATGTGATTGATAATGATGCACAGCTCTTAAGATCCAATGCACAATTGTTCACTTACACATAAAGATCCTGGTATTTATGATACCGGATATATTCACTTTCGACTCTCAAATTAAACTTCCTATTGGTTCCTGATGGCAGATGAAAGTTTTCCCCAAGCAAGATGTCATAGTATGGGCACAATCTCAGTAAATTTTGGCCCATTCCTAGGTCTTGCAAACCCTCTCTCAGTACTTAGAGTTTCAGCCAGGATCATACAAAAATTCAATGGCTCCGATTCAGCATTTTGAATTCTGATAAAGTATCAAGGACAAAAGGTTCTCCATTGCCTAAAATGGTCACGAGCATGATGTACTAGAGCCCAAATCCACGGGAATTGTCTCTTCTGTCCACAAGGAATTTTTTTTAAAAAAAAAAGACTGAACCAAACACGACCGGACTGCAATTGAGATGTCATATTCACTCCATGAGTTGGTTCTACACACTGAAGAAGAAAAATCGATTTCTTTTACTAAATTAAAAACAGAACAGAAGCCCACACATTACTGCCCAATATAATCTTTTGACAAGTAGGATCTATTGGCCAAACACTGGCTACCGAACCATAAATCTTGGAATTGCTTTGCAAAATTTCGGTACACGAGCTGATGAGCACAATTCTCAGTGTAAGGATAAAATGCACGTGAGAGCATCAGATTCAGTTCAGAAAATATAGACCTTGAGGAGGGTGGACTTGCCGCAGCCGTTGGGGCCGAGGAGCATCCAGAGCTGCCCCGGGGGGACGCGGAGGGAGCAGTCCTTGAGCACTGGCAGCACCCGCCCCCGCCGCGTCGTCACCGAGAACCCGACGCCGCGGCCCTCGATGGCCGGAGAGGGAGGCGGAGGGGAGGCCGTGGCGAGCACTCGGCGGCGGCGGCAAGGGGGAGAGACCAGGGTGGCTCGGCCGGCGGTGTAGGAGGGCGGGTAGGGGCAGCAGCAGATGGGGGAGGCGCCGCCGGTGAGGCTGTGCGGCATCTCGGCGAGGGCGAGAAGACTCGGAAGAGAGACCGAGGGCTCGGGCCGGTGCTCTAGCCGTTTAGACCTCGCCCAATCGTGCGCCTGATCGTTTTGCCTTTTGCCGCCGGTTTTTGGCGTGACTTTTAAAAACTACTGAAAATAAAGTAATGGCTAAAAAATTGTTTTTAGAAAGGAGTGAACAGTGAAAATTAAAGGAGAGGTGTGTATGCTTGACGAGAATTAGAGAAGTGGGTGTGTGATGCATCTGTGACCCCCTGCTTTATCCTCGAAGCGAGATGGTAGCGAGAGGAATGGAGAAGCAGCTTCGAGAAATCAGGTGTTCATATTAGCTTTTGATTTTTCTAAGCAGAAGATAATACAAATAGGCCCTATAACTTAGAGGGTCCGATCCATCAGGACCGATGGGGTGCTTTTGGAATTAGGGCACTGTTATATCTATTGGTATACTGTAGGTTCTTTTTAGCTGCGACTGATGATTTTTAGTTCTAACACGAGCGCTTGTGCGAACGAACTAAATGCCAATAAGCCAATTCAAAAGGTTGTTTGGATAAAGTCGCTTTGAAACAACGATGAAGAAGCTACTGCATTAGTTTGTTTAAGAGAAATCATAAACCATAAATTAGAACCAACTAGCAGCCACATTGCCTCTACCTGCCAGCTTGTCACAACCCGTGCCGCCATGCATTGGCCAGCCCCCAATCCAACAAAGAGAAATTACTAGCTCTACAGCTGCGACCCCTTCGCCTCCATCTAGCTCTAGTGGCTGCTCCCGGCGAACTCTATCACTTGGATCCATCCATCAAATTGAAAAGAACAAGGTTCCCTGTTCTTCTAGGCATTTGGCTTCTCCGAATGTTAAAACAAATGGGGCAATTTTTTTGAAACGGATTCTCCAAATGGCTTTCGAGTCTAAAACTATATGTGCCATCCGCTATCGTCTCAAAAAATACAGACAAAAGCCATTAACAACAGCAAAAAAAAAGGACCTATATGCTTCCTAAAACTATAAATGCTTCCCTAAAAAACATATTCTAAATAAACAAAATCCTACTTTCCTTGAAAATAAATAAGCTATGCTACAGTAACAGTGCCCCCCTTTTTGCTAATGAATGGTACTAGCGCTATTATACTCTAGGCACATTTTGAGCCATCCAATCACTACTACAAAAAGAGTCATCCTGGATATTTCATCACATACGGTTCAAGACAAATTGTTAGTGATAAAGTTATTATAGACAA
Organism: Melocanna baccifera; assembly: GCA_036346265.1. Classification (NCBI taxonomy): domain Eukaryota; kingdom Viridiplantae; phylum Streptophyta; class Magnoliopsida; order Poales; family Poaceae; genus Melocanna; species Melocanna baccifera. The sequence continues at coordinate 37,791,346 of CM070677.1, forward strand.
TTTTATAAGATAGACCATCTAAATTCACCGCGATGGAAAAAACCGTCTGTTGTGACTTACTTATCACAGATGGTTTAAAACAAAAGATATCTATGATGTATGTACTTATCATATATGGTTCTTTACCTAAAATCATATGTGATAATATTTCAACTTACCTATTCTCGCCGAATTTGAATTTTTCGCTCATCTCGCTGGATTTGCTCTCTAAAATAGAAGGCTCAGTTGTTTTTCTACTCATCTCCTCTTCTCTTTTCTCCTCCTCCTATCCTTCCCATATCCTTTTCAATTCCATTCATCTAATTTTGCTATAACTTGGATGCCCAAAAATTTGGCTAAGTCTGAATTTTTACCGTAACTTGAATGCCAAAAAATTACCTACTTTTTTTGGCTTTGATATAGCTATCACAAACAGTTCTAGTTTTGAATCGTCTGTGATAACGGACGATCATAGACGGTTCTAATTTTGAACCATCTGTGATACGATTTTCTTAGACAATTCAAAAACCGCATGTGAATAACCTCTATTATCACTGACCTATGAAATCAGATGGTTCAAAGAACCATATGTGATGATGGTTCTGAACCGTCTGTGATGAACTTTTATGTGGTAGTAAATGCGTCTTTGAGATAGCCATGACAATGGGGCATTCTTTTGAGTTGTGATTTATGGCTTTTAACTACAGCTTATTAGTCTAATAAATAATAATTGTTAAAGAAGTCGAAACTAAAAGCTGGGTGAAAAATCCAAATAAACGAGTCAATACCTCTAGCAAACTTCTTTATGGTTTAGGTTTACTGATCCCTCAACTAAAGTAATTTTTGATTCATAGGATGGATGGTCCCTAGATGAGAGATAGTAAGATTTTGGGGAAGAGAGCAAAGTGGTGGGGCCTACCATGGGATTGGAAGAGGGCGGCAGGAGTGACATGCGAGATTACCATCGAAAAGAGAAGGGAAGGAGAGATTACCACCACATGTGGACATGTGTGACGTTGCCCCAGTGTCTAGAAATTAGTTCTCGCCCATCTAGTTTGACTACATGGACATATTATTCATCACTGTGATGAGGCCAACCTGGTCCTAGGTTGATGCGGGGGATTGTACCAGTGCCATGCCGGTGGTACCGCCGACGCCACTGGAAGCATTATACGCCTACACAACCGGACGATACATCCGTTGTTGCAGATGCGGTGGCGGGCAAGTGGGAATCAAGGAAACCAGGTGCTGGCACTAGTGCATGCCACAGAGCACCTAGAGCAGCACCGTTGGGATGTGCGACATTGTTCCACCCCTGGAATTCGCCGAAATGGGTATTTCTTCTTACCCAATCCCTTCTTGTTGCCTAACTTTGACGGTGAAAGCCACTAGAGGGAGGGGGATGCGAAGGAGCAGTTGCACCTGACCAAGGTGCACCGAGCATAGGCGCGTGCTACCAGAACGCACTGGCCAAAGCTGGGTGCTCGATGGGCTAGGACCTGCCATTTTGAGGCTGCGGAGACAGGGACATGCCGAGCCATGGAGCACCTGGAAAGGGTGAGGAAACATACCATAGGGTCGTGGCGATCATCATCTTGGATGTCTCGGTGAAGAAATTTTCTTCAACTAGTAGGTAGGAATGTGCCTCCATGAATGAGGAGAATAGGGCTCACGCCAATAGGATAGAGGCCACATTGTGGTACCGCGGGTTGAGGGCGTGGATGAGGTTAAGGACCAGTGTGTTGTCGGTGATGGGCGTGTCGACGTCACGAAGTTGGTTAAAGAAATTCTTCAACCGCGCGCAATAGTCGGCGATGGACAAGTCGCCCTGGCATTGGCGACAAAAGTTAGAGTCGATGTAAATAGTGCATGTTCGTTTGTTGTCATTGCACATGCTTAGATGCGCTGCCCAACGGAGCACGCTGTGTCATTGGGGGTGAGGACGAAGGCGAAGATCTCTAATGAAACCGTGATGTAGAATCACGAGACACTGCTATAGTCATCGAGGGACCATGTGGTATCGTCGATAGGTGGCGTACCATCATGAATGTGGGAGAGCAAACCAAACTTGCCGAGCACGACAATGAACAGCTGACTCCAGGTAGAGTAGTTGGACTCCTTGAGATCCAGAGTGATCGAAACATGGCTCCGGATATTGACACTCTTGATGAGAGAGGAGGGCAATGCTGCCGAGGAAGAAGGGAGGTTGGTGCCGAAGTTGAGAACACCCAACGGCTGGGAAGTGAGGGTTCCCATGGTGGATTCACTGTGTTGGAGGGAGGTGGCTGGAAGACTTATGGCGGCAGTGTCGTGACTTGTGAGAGCAGCGGAGAGGAGGGTGGGCTTAGAGTTAGATCGGTTTCGCATCTGATACCATGTAGAAAGATATGATTGACCACACAATTATCTCCTTGTATTGCTTAACTATATAGTGTTACATGTACACGGAAATCAATTAAAGATCCTTAACTACAGGAGATAAGAGAGGAAAGGAGGCTAACTATATCATGTACATCTATGCAAACTGTGTGCACAAATATAGGATCATGCAGCCGTGACTGACGGGCTAACATCCTCCAAGACGGAGACATTCATGAGCACAAATTTGAAGATGCAAAAACGTCAATTATATGGACACTTGACCGCAGAAAAGGCCGGGGCTCATCAAGCCTTCAAATCTGATGGATCAAAGAGTTAATAACACACGATGGGTATACAATTTGGCAAAGCTTGGAAAGAAATATCAACATACCCATCATCTTTCCTGTGAAAATATCAGCTAGCTCTTGTCATCCATCCGTCGTCGGAGATTCCGTGGACATGATCTGATACTTGGATCGCGACTCGACCCGCGCGCGGTTCAATGCAACAGCTACCTCTACGACTAAGTCAAAACATAGCGGGTTTGGCAAGAGCGGCGTACGTACGCAAACACGTCCACGCGGCCGCCGTTTGCGGCACGGCCGGGTGTAGTAGCAGTACACATCTCCATCTCACTTCAATTCGCGCCCGCCGTGTACGCTGTACTACTAGCTCCTTCCTAGTGTCGTACTCGTACGTACTACACACGCGACGCGACGCGACGGCGCATATAAGCCCTTAGCCTACACGCGCGCAGACACAACACAAGAACCCACAAGAATCAGCAGCCATGGACATGGGAGGGCACGACATGGGCGGCGGCATGGCACCGCCGGCGGCGGCGCACGGCGGAGGGCGAGTGCGGTACACCCACATGACCTTCTTCTGGGGCAAGAACTCGGAGATCCTCTTCACCGGGTGGCCCGGCGCGCGCGGCGGCATGTACGCGCTCGCGCTCGTGGCCGTCTTCGCCCTCGCTGTGCTCCTCGAGTTCCTCGGCTGCCGCGGGCTGGAGTCCTACCTCTCCTCCCGCCGCGACCGCCGCGTGGCGGCCGGGGTGGCGCGCACGGCCGTGCACGCGGTGCGCGTCGGGGTGGCCTACCTGCTCATGCTCGCGCTCATGTCGTTCAACGGCGGCGTGCTCCTCGTGGCCGTCGCCGGGCACGCGGCCGGGTTCCTGGCGTTCAGGGCCGGCGTGTGGGGCGGGCGGGCGCAGGTGGAGGACGGCTGCAAGGAAGACCTCGCGCCGGCGGCGTGCTGCTAGCCGGCCGGTGTTATCGATCATCCATGGGTGTGCATGTATGGTTGTTGGTGCATGTTCCTGTACATCGTGCGTTTGTGTGTGCGATCGGTTGGATGTGTTCGTGGATGTTCCGGTTTGGCCGGTTTCATTTGCAAAGGTTCACGTACGTGTTCATGCAAGTTTCTTGATGGTCATCTCGGGTTAATTATATTTCTCGTTTGGTTGCATGGCGATTTGGCAATGGTGTACTGTGATTCTGTAATGGTAAAATCTATGTGATGACATTTTAGTCGCCCGTGTAAATGCTCTGCAATTCATACTTGATTTATTTGAATCTGCATGTGCATGTTGATCCGTTTTTCTTGTTTGTTCTACGCTTCTAGGTTTGTGTTCCAGACAAAAAAAAAATGGTCGCTTTGCATGTGCTTCAGTGTGTGACATACTTACGTGGTACTTATAAGATCATTTGTCTTGAGTGGATGTGATGTGTTCATGAATGATATGTTTTTCGAGCGACACACATGAATATCGGGGCTGGTTGTTTTGAGCTATAGTTTATGACTGAAATTTTTAAATTTTGATCTGTTCGTGAGAGACAGTATGCAGAAAAATAGTCGTATACAATTTTGATGGGTATAACTAAACTTAGCATAGTTTATACTACAATTTACCTATAAACCCCATTTTAAAAAATGTACCGTTTAAAAGTTAGTTACTGTAATACATACAAGACCGACTTTGAGTCATCTCGAACCCACCCGATATATGGCTACACTGAAACAATTAGTTCTCGACCGCCTAATTGAAACATAAACAACCGGCTTAACCCTGAAGTTTGCTTACCTGATTGCTTTTGTTCTCTACGTATGTTCCTTTGGGATTGACTATTGTACAGGCGATTGATTTTTCTTTTCATTCTTAATCATTTTTATTCATTGAATAAGTATCCTCCAATAGCTCCTTTTTTTTGGAGGGAGAAAATTAGTCTTATATAACTTTAGGTGATTGAGATGAAAATTTTTTTTGAGTATACTATGCAATAGGAAAACCTTCTCCTTTTCCTTTCACGCTCTCTTATCTTCCATACAAAGGTAAAAGAGGAATTTCGCTATGGGCCATGGTCAGTGGTATTTCTCGGTGGCGCAAGCAGAATAGGCATGCAGCAAAGTTTTCAGAAGGATAACCAGACCGCTATTGGCTGGCTACATCCAAAAGACGGTACAGTGCACACATGCACCTTTCTTTACTTTGCCCTTCTTGCCTCGCCACTTTTAGGATAGGAACAAACTTTACTTCCCGGGAAGATTTTTATATTTCCTATGAGCGCTGCTGAAACGCACGCACAATTGTTTCAACTTTGTGTAACAAAGCTGTAAAAGAATAAAGATGCATACGGCAGTGAAGCTGTTAAAATCACCTGTTATCACACGCAAATAATAAACCTGAGCTTGGATCGATCGTTGATTCTTGAGGCTTAGAGCTGCACGTACCAGAGCGCGGATGTCAGGCTAAACACCTCGCTCGCCCGTCATGCGTGGCAATTTGATCCTTGCAGCGTTATCTCTTTTTGCAAAGTGTCTGTCCATACAACTTTTGACTGTTTATTTTTCTAAAATCAGTTATTTTTCTAACCATCGGATGAAAAATTAAGGATGCAGATTATCACCCCCAACCCAAAATCGGTCATTTTTCTAACCATTATCCCCTTTTTGCAAATCGCACTTGGTCAGTTGCGCTGCAGAGTTAAAATCTGGCCACTCGTAGCGTCTAAGACTAGGTTTTGACAATGGAAACCTCCAAAGGAAACCTTTTATTCCATGCCCTTACGAGTACGACGGCTTTCCCCAGTTGACGTTCTTCGTCGTGCAACGTGGCGTATGGCGTCTCACAAAACACCAAATTGGCGTCGAGGAGGCGTGCTCTGCTTTATTTGTGGTCTATTATTACCAGAACGGTTGTCGTACGGAACGGTCCAGAAAAAAGCAGACGAAATGAACCGTGGAGGATGGACATGATTCACGAACACGTGTCAATAGATCTCGAAAGGGAACAGGACTACGTGCGATCGAGGGCCCAACTGGACGCTGAAGCCCACGCGTCATTTTCGGCCTAGATCTGGACTGGGCTTGTTTCTCTCCCTTGTGAGCCTATAATAGATTTAGACACCAAATCATGTTTGATGTTTCCTGCAAGGCACTCCTGTGTTCTTTTTACTTACTTTCTAGAATCTATCAAACTCGTTGCTAAGTTTAAAACTTTTAGATACGTATTAGCCAAATATATGTGTGTTGCAACGGATCTCAAATAATTAATAAGATGAATAAGCTGAGAACAAGGCTGAGTGCCTTTCGTTATAGCAAGGAGAGCATACGACTGGCTCTCCAAACCTAAACAAAGATTCAAAGAATTATAGAACATTACATTTAGGAGTACAACAAGCTTCAGATACATAGCATGTGTCTTCAAAGGAAAAGGATCTTTTTTCCTTTTTAAGTATAAACTATATATGAAATGGGATGGATTACTACCAACTCTTCTTTTTAAGTAATGAAGATATATAAATTATATTATTAGATTTATTGTTAATAATAATTTTATAATTTTATTAGTATATTTTAATATAAAGTTATAAAAAGTAATAGTTCAAGTCGTATTTTAGAGGATGTAAAAAGTAAAAAAAATATTAAGTAAAAAATAGAGGGAGAAGCTGTGTATGTACTCTCTCTCTCTAAAAAGAATAGGAGAATGATTGTGTTCTCTCTCTATACAAAAGTAGAATGTTTGTGAGTACGTGATACAAGTATAACCTAACCAACTTAGAGTATGTTCTTTTCAGCTTTTCAAAATGGTTTTTGGTTTTTGTTATAGTACCTAACTTTCAAATAGAGTATTTTTTAAGATAGAGTTTACAAATTAATTATAGTACACGTTAAAAGCCCAACATCTGTACCATCCAAAATCACAAGCGAATATCTCTCTCTCCGTAATCTCTATTGTAAATAGCTAAAATTTAAAAATTTCAGCTAAAAGTTATAATGCATGGTTAGCTGTGGATGGAAGGGGATAGGATTGCAGACAAGTAAATGGTCGGTTGCATGTTACAACCAGGATCCTAAGCCCGTGTGTCAGAAGGCGCGTACGAGCGTTGGAACCTGTAGGACATTGGCAGTAATCTTCCATGCGATACCATTTCAGATGATGTGAATAGGGATGGGAAATGGATATGAATTGTCTGAATTATCTGATTATTGTATTCGATAAGATACGAATATAATATAGATTTTTACATTTAATTAACAATTTATCTTCTATTCGTATTCGAATTCACATTAAAAAATATGTATACAGATATGGTGTGGACTCTTATCATCTAAAATGTTATTTTATCTGAACTATTCATATCCATATTCATATTTGGCAAAGCAATATACATATTTTATTACAATACAACTAATTAGTTGGACAAGTTTTTTTAATTTAATATGAATTCGTGTTTCTTTAGGCAAAGTGAATGAATTAAAATGATTAAGCGTGACTGTACGAGGATAAAATATCATTAATATTTTCATACTATATAAGTTTCGAGGATACCGGATCCGATTAAATTAAGTAGATAGTCTATTCGAATTTATATTCATTACAATATTTTATTTATATTCGTATTTAAGAATATCTATATTTGTATTTATTTACAAAACACAAATATAAATATGATAAAAGAATTATTTGATTCGTATTCCACCCCTAGATGTGAACGCAACCTTCTAATCCATGAATGGTGCCAAAGTGCCGCGTCTGAGAGCTACTCTGCTCAACTCCACTCCAGTGTATATATCCATATGAAAGGCAGGACGTAAGGTACTGGAACACACGAGCAACAGTTTCACCTTTTCACTAACTTCAAGCATTTGCCCGGCGCTTTTCAGTTTTTCTGTATTTCTTTCTCAAGAAAGGTGCAAGGTGCCAAGACCGCGAAGAGCACGGAAAATTGTAGTCCTTTTTTTTTACAATGGACTTAAGCACTAAGCACATGGCAGGCAAATGATCTGCATTGCGCATGTTGCTGTACGTTTTTTTTTTGCTTACCAGCTTCGTCCTACCCAAAAGTTCACGAAGGAAAGAGAATCAAAAGTGGTACTTTTAAGTATAATAATCTAGCCGAGAGTAGTTACTTTTATATCATATGTCACAACTTAACGTAAAAAGAGTATCTCGCGTAGTAAAGAATATATCCATATAGTATATAAGACTATATATATATGTGTAGAATGGACTCTCTTTATCTTTGTCTGATTAATCCACTTTTTAAAAGATCTCAAAAACTATGAATTGAAGGATTTAATTACTCAATATTTGATTGAAATGGATTCACAATATTCTAAAAAAAACCTGAATTTTTCTACTTCATAATCATTCCTAATTTCATTTTAAAAAGGATAAAAAAAACCTATATTATGATATGGGTTTTGGGTAGTTGGTCAAATCTAATATGGATAGTACATGAACGATAGTTGGAGTTAGTGACTCACCTAGGCCTCTCTCATCTGCAATCTCTAGGGAAGAGGATCAAGTTAGTCCTTGTGAATAGCTTGATGCATTATCTTCCTTTGACCCTTTGAGCGAAATGTGGTAGAAGGAAGAAAAATCCGTAGACCAATTCGAAAAATCCATAGACCGACCCATTGTCTTCCACCCCATAGGAACTAAGAGATCACCCCAAAGATGCCAGGTCAGATTTCACTACAATTACTTGAAACATATTTCGATAATATCCTTTTTCGATTGGGTATGGCTTTAACCATTCCTGAGATCCGACAATTAGTTAACCATAGACATATCTTTGTTAATCGTCGTGTGTGTATATAAGACGCGCGTGTTGCTCCCCAATGGCTAATGATTGATTAATTCTAAAGATACGTAAGCACTTGTCAACTTCCCATGGATCCTTCTCAAATTTTCGTACCACAGGTCCAAGCATGGTCACGCCTGATAACACTATGCCGGCCGGGGCCCGGTGCCATCGACCGACGTACACTAACCGCTGAAGCGCGGTGCCAATCGGCCTTGCCACGTTGGCTACGGCGTGCGCAAAGCCATGAAGCGAATGGTTCAGACCCTTTGCTCGAGAAGAATGTACATCCACTAGAGACCGGCCAAGAGATGGACCGACCGATCATTGTTAGGATACGAGTAAGTTATACTAATATAAATTAAAAATTTTTATCATATAAACTGAGAAGCTATGCGAAAGAGATTATAGATAGTTATCACTAGATGCATAGTGTAGCGAAAATAGAGTTGAAGTAGTCGATTCAACGAAGAGCACGTTAATGTAATGGAAGTAGTCGATCATCCTTCGGCAAACCATCTCTTCCTCGCGATCGTCCCAATCGGCGCCGCAGTTGTAGCAACGTTTCTACCGAGGTCAACATGTCTAGAATGGAACACCTATAAGATCGAGGAGGTCGACTAGAGAGGGGTGAATAGGTAGTCTTAAAAAATTCTTTTTCAATTAATACCAATTTCTATTTGACTAAACCAATTATATAATGTGGAAACTTAACTCAGATTGGTTTAGCATAAATAAGGCATAAATCAACAATGTTCACCTAAGTTCACCATTAATCTAAGTCAAAGTTTGCAATCTTAGATTGACAAGCAATCAATTTAATCCTATGAATGTAAGTTGTTTGAACATAAGTTGAGTACAAAAAAACAAACCACAAATGATACGGTTATTTTTTTACCGTGGTGTTCAAAGACTTGCCGGTTTCCCCTAATCCACGTTGAGGTAAGCTTAAATAAATAGGACCGACTCTAGAAATTAAGACTTCCACCTCAAATCCACTAGTGGTAACTTTTTCCACTCTAGGTAGGTAAGCTCCAACCTTCACACTTCACTTGGTTTTCTCACAACCTTCTTTGGGAAGAACACCGCGTACGACAACTCCAACACCGTTTAGGAGTCGGCAAACTCCAAGAGTAACAAGTCAAACCCCTCGCTTGACTCTCACCACGTACAACGAATTTACAAGTTCAAGTGGATACTCAATCCACCTCTAGTTATAACACACTCAATGTAAAACCTTCTCCTTGCTCACAAAGTGCAACACATACAAAATTAAAAGAAGGACCTCACACTAACTCAAAGAAGTGTCAATGGGTGCAGCAACTCTGCCTCCAACAGCCATAGGGGTATATATACCCACACCATAAAAACTAGCCGTTGAAAGCAAAACCCTGAAAAATCAGTATTTTCGGTAATTCCGCAGTGATCAAACCAGAACTACCTCTTCCATCGCAATAGTCAGAAAATTAACCGTTATCAGCGAAATCGGTAGTTCTGCTATTTATTTTCTAGTACTTTCAATCATCGAAAGTACCCACGCCACATATGTGAAACTACCGCTCTTGCGAAGAGGAGAAGACCACCACACGGTGTCTCTTCAAAACTTCTGAAGTCCGGTAGTACCACTCACACAGAGCCGGTACTTTCGACATCCAGTAGTACCGCGTAACACATGCTAGTAGTATCGTAAGCCGATCGAACCGCTCACACAGAGCTAGAATTTCTGATAATCGGAAGTACTATGCAACACATGTTGCTACTACTTCTGATCTTCGATAATACCGCGCAACACAAGTCAGTACTTTTGATCTTCGATAGTACTGCACAATACACGCCATAATTCCGATTTTTCTAACAAATGCAAATATTTTAACAAATTTTGCAAAACACATTTGCAAACTAAAGTATTATACACACAAGGATTATACATGATTCCCAACAAGTTGTAAAACACATTTGCACACCTTATAATCATGTCACAAGGAATTGACATATAGATTTAACATATTTGTAAAACACATTCACAAACTCAAGTCGCATACTACTAGACATGACCCATCTTAATAGTACGATAATTTATAGTAGTAATCCGATCTTTCAACCAAACTCTAAGACTAGTAAAAACTAGAAATACATCCTTAGCCCTAGTTAGTCACACCTTTACCTCGTGCACTTTCTTGAAGTATGATGACACACATCATCACTTCAAGTCTGGATTCTTGTCTTGATGTACATCAACCGATGATACATCCTTCACTTAACCTCTATCAACATATGATGGATCTTGTCTTCACTCGATAATCAACTCATGATCATCTTCTCTTCTTGATGGCTTTCAACATATAAAACCATCTTCTATCATTTTGACTTAATGATCTTCAACACATGAAGTCATCTTCACTTGTGAAACCTAACCTCTTCATCCAACTCATAAAAATATTAGTCCACAATTGTAATCAATTACTAAAACTTCACCACTAACACATAATGGAGAGACTAGATTCTATAATCTTTTCTTTTTGGTAATTCATGACAATCTCAACAAATAATGAGATATAAATTGATTTACGAGTATACACTATGTACACAACAATTGTATACTCTAAAATAAGATTTCTTAAGCAATTAACTCATTTGAATATGTGTGTTTATCTTTGAGATTAATTGCTAGCAAAGTTTACTCATCCGGTTATCATTAATCATCCAACCATTAACACATAATGGAGGAACTAGATGACAACTCAATTATAAATATATATGAACTACACAAGCTATATATACTCAAAAGATATATTTCAATGTAAATATCCTTAATATATGGAAAGAAGAACATGAATCAATACTAATGAAACCACATAGCATATATTGAACTCCTCTAAATGTGTGCATACAAGAATATATAGTGAAAAATATAAGCACATATTCATTTTAGATTTTTGGTGGAGTTTAATCTATATTTTGGATCTGAGAAATGCACTAAGATATAAATGAATGAGATATCAAATGCATACATATGCGATTTCATCTTTTCATCCAAGTGAGACTTAAGAGATCAAAATCAGTCAAACATGTTAGTCTCATAATAGCACTTGTTATTCATTACATCCAAATAAGACTAAACAATATCATAACTAATAAGCATATTGGTCTCACAATTGTATTTATTATTATCACCAAAACCAACTTAATTGGGGCTTGAACTTACAACACCGTGCGTCGGCATGCTAGTACCAACGCGCACAGCAGGGATTATGAGAGGTGACATCTAGGGTCTCGATGGGTGTCTTTCGGGATACCTTCCTCAGCCCCGCATCTCTCCTTATATAGCCTCTAATCGGATCCTTATCTGATATGAGTAGAGATCATATCTTACTTGAAAACTATAATCTGAATCATTATCATTCCAGCTTATTAAGTGTGTGATTCTATAGGTTCATATATCTTTGGCCATGAGCCGAAAACTTTTTTCGGTCCATAAGTCGGTAGTGGTCCTTAGCAGGACATAACATCTTCCAAACATACATAAAGATTATATCGGACAAACCTATATGGTGTTTTGTACCTATCCCTTTGCCTCATGATAACAAATCAAACTCAAGACGAAAAATGTGCTATCTTATGAATACTCGATCATTCACTCAAACCTATAGTGAATTACTCAGCTATGATTGACTTCTCAACCACATTCGACATGGCTATGCACTTTCTTAATCTAACTACATCGAGGAGTCCAGAGATATCTCTCCTGTTATATAGGAGAGAAATTTTTATCTTAATCGCTCATATTGCTCCACATATTTCATAGTAAACCCAAAAGTTATATTTATGACTACCTAGTCATGGAGTAGTGTTTAGTAACCTCTAAGTAAACTATTACAAATGTAGGAAACAATGGCGATCTCATGTCTAAGGATCCTGTATAGACTATGTATGAGACCAACTGATAACACTTAAGAATATAACAATTTTCACAGTGTCTAATAGTGGGTCAATCCAACATTATATTCTCTAACATATGTCCACATTATTGATTTGATATCGTATATCTATGATCCTTAAAATATTATCATTAATCAATACATGTGCTGATCTATAAATCATAATTGTCCTACATAATGATATAAGATCAGAGATAATTTAGAATAACATTAAAACATAAATAAAAAGTTCCACGAACAAGTCACATATTTGTTAATCAATATGAAAAATATTTATTCAAAGAATAAAATAATATATTATTTAAAAGATCATAAATATAAAAATAATACAATCATCTCTATAATTACCTTTAAAACATATTACTTAACAATCATCTTATCTCCTCTGCGCAAACGGCCGATCAAACAGGCCAAAGCAACAGCAAATACACGGTGCGTACGCCCCAATAATTGAACTGCGGTGCTGCAGCTGCTAGAGCGGTAAGTTTTTTGTGGGGCTTTGTTCAGCCTCTGGCTACAAAAGGAGTGGGAGAGCCAGCGCACGCCGCATATATTATCGCCATTATCATGTGTGTTAGCTCGAAAAGGGAGATCACACGGTACATTACTGTCGAAAGCATATGAGCAACGTGAAAGGAGAGCGTATATATATAGTCATGTAGATAAAGGTGGCTATCGATGGGTATGTTTTTTCTTTGATTTATGGTTATGATTTTATAATTTTTAGACTATTTATGAGTGAATATAAAGTAAAAGAAACTCATATATGATTTTAATCGATATAAATGAAATCGCTAAAGTATGTACTATAATTAATTTATAAATTTTGTCTTAAAAATATTTTATTTAAAAATTAATTACTATAAAAAGAAAAGTGGTTTTGGATGCTGAAAAGAAGCCCGATTATCTGCGAATCGTATGTGGAGCTGGTTAGTAAGCAACTAGTAATAATTAAGGCGAATAATAAAGCATGCAAGTGTGCAGAGGGCAGAGGCTGGCGTAGCGGCGCAGAAAAAAGAAATAGGCACGCATATCTGCTTGTGCATGTAGTAGTATAAACTAACAGTGCGATCCGTACGGATAGTTTCGTTTGTTTGCTCTGCTCTAGTCATTTTTTATGCCAAGATTCTCTCTTCTTGCAGGCCTTATCACTAGTCACTAGAATGCTCACTGTTTTTTATGTAGATATCCTTGATTTTTTTTTGTCCGAACATGTTTATCATTAGAATGCTCACTGTTTTTTATGTAGATATCCTTGATTTTTTTGTCCGAATATGTTTATCATTAGAATTTCTGCATCCCAACGTGTTTCACAAAACGAAGGGAACATCATGCCTCTGCATTCTGCATCATGCCGCTGTCAAAATCTCTTTGTCCGAGCCAAATAGACTTTCGTTTGCAATCTCTGCCACAAAAAAAATCTCTCCATTGTTTGATTTATTTCGCAAATTGCTCTTTGCAAGGGGTAGGTGCCACACAATGCTTCCACCTTGTTGACTCCAAGGAAAGGCTTTCTTGTGTTTTGAGTAAAGCAGCTAAGGTATATTACCGAAGCTTACAAAGGAACACAAAAGTCCAAATTATTGAAAAATAACAGCAGCAAACGAACACAGGAATGCAAAATTTGATGAACAAAAGTAGCTGCCAGATTCCATATATCTTTGTTGTGTTGCAGATTTTAGCAGTTCTTCTGCTATACTGGTGATTAGGAGTACTAGATACAGAAATCTTCAGAAATAAATTGGGCACGTATTGTCCATTGCCGAGCACAGACACAAACACACGGAAAAAGAAAAAAAATAAGGGAAAATAAGATCACCAACTCTATACAACTAAACCAAGAAACGAACAACTCGATCCCATATCACCAAATCTTGGCGTGGAGGATGTCCTCTCCGGCGTCGCCGTCGGTCTCGTCCCCGGCGATCTGATCGAGAACGAGGACAATCCCCATGGCGAACGCCGCGTCGAACCCGGCGCTGACCCGCAACACGAACACGTCCCTGCCCATCACCACCCGCGCCCCCTCGTCCACCTTCCTCCTGATCTCCGCCACCACCACCTCCTTTCCTGTCTCGCCCTTGGGTGCCAACACGCGGCAGCAGCGCCGCGGGAAGGAGCCGTCGACGCGAAGCTCGGCGTTCGCGTAGGTGGGCGAGGAGGGGAGGAACCCGACGACGGCGCCGGCCGCGGCGCCACCGAGGATGGAGGACCTGCGGGCGGAGAAGAGGGGCTTCTGGCCGTCAGCGCGGGCGCCGAGGAAGCCCTCCCAGCGGTGGTGGAGGGACGGGCGGCGGCGGCGCACGGTGAGGAGGGGCTCCCCCGCGGGGCCGAGGAGCGCGAGCTCGCCGGCGGAGGCGGCACCCCCTCCGTGGCCGCGGCCATAGGTGTCGACGCGAAAGGCGAGGCCGCCGGTGCGGTGGTCGTAGGCCGCGAAGCCGTCGCCGGGGGAGAAGTGTGAGGTCTTGCGCACCGTGAGCAGGCGCTCCTCGGCGGCGCAGTACTCCTCGCCCACGATCGCCATTGCACGCGTGGTCGCGCTTGTGCTTGCGGCGCGCGCTCTCTCGTCAGTTGCTTCGCTTTGGCACGAGGGCTCGAGGTGGCGGGCATATAATGGCGATCTCTGCGTGGCGAAGGTCCGGAGATTTTAAGTAGGGGTGACGTGAGGGCGGTCGGTGGAGATTCGAGGGGAGCGAGAGCAGATCAGCAGAGTGCTGAACTGCTGATATCGCAGCGACCTCCTTTTTGTCGTGCCTGGACTTGATCTACGGGAAACCCTCTGTTCTTGGAATAACGCGCTTAAAGCTGGCCACTGGTCCGTGTCGGACCGGCACGGTACAGACCCGTGCTCGGTACGGCCCGTTAAGGCCCGTGTAATAAATGGGCGTGCTGCGTGCCGTCCGCAGTGCAGCGGTGCAAGCCGTGCACGGCCGAAGCCGCGTGCGGTCGGTCCGCATTAAGGCTAAACGGTCGTCTTGACCATCTAGCCCGTTTAGCGAAAAAAACAGAAAAAATAAGAAAAATCGAAAAAAATAAGAAAAATTGTAGAAAATTCAGAAAAAAATCAAAAAAATATAAAAAATTATCAACATTCCTAATCATAAAAATAAATATTTGCAATGATATAATGATCTTTATTAACTTATTAAATTAATCATAAAAACAAATATTTGTAATTATATAGAAAATTATAGGCGGGCCGTGCCATGCCGTGCCGGGCCGGGCTGGCACGGCCCGATGGCTAAACGGGCGTCTGCGTGTCGGCCGCCGTGCCTCCCTCGGCGAGCACGGCCGATCCGACGTCTGCGTCTCTTCGCGCCGGCCGTTCTGGATCGTGCGTCTGCGTCGTGGGTCGGCCTCGATCTTGGCGCGTGGTGCGGTATGGCCCATTTGGCCACCTTAAACGCGGTGGCTTCAGCGTGAGTGTTTGTTTTTTTACTGTATTTTTATATTTTTGTATTTTTATTTTTTTCTTGTATTCTTTTTGCATTATCTGTGATTGGCTAACATATTTTTTCTATTTTTTAATTATTTAAATTTAATTATGTCAAAATAAGTCAACTCAATTATAATCCAAAATAAGCTAACTACAATAAAAAATTATAAGCCAATACTATTCTAAACACCCTAAGTATAGTGAATATTTTAAAACTTTGACCATAGATATATAATAGTATTTAGTTTTGTCGTACAACCATGGTATTAGTAGATTTATCATAGAAAGTATGTGCACACTATTATATTTAAATTTTTATAACATGTAATTAGAAAAAAAGATGTGTTTATGAAAGACCGTATCGATGTTCATATCACAAGTAAAAAGAACGGAAGGAGGACGTACGACGTAGCAAGTGGACAATCAGATCAGATCAGCAGCAAGATGGGTAGAATCAATGAACACGTTTTCTTTTTTTTTTTCTTTTGCAATTTAAAGGGATGTTAGGAATAGCGATAGCTTCTGATTTTTGCTGAAATTTCACTGTAATTAGCTTATTTTTTACTGTAGTTGAATTGACTTATTGGGTATAATTAAATTTAAAAAATATAAAAATAAAAACGGTACGTTAATCTATCACGGATAATACAAAGGAATACGGAAAAAAACAAAACACAAAAAAAACAAAAAAAAGAGAGAAAGAGACAAAAATCTAAACAGTGCCAAAATAAGTCCAACGCTCAATGCCACCGCCAACGTTGTGACGCTGAGCAGGGCCTAAGGGTAGCGTTATGCCAAAATATGGTCATGTTCTTTTGAATTGTAGCGTTTTGATTTCAACTTTTTAAAAGCTAAAATAAATAGGATGATTTTTCGAAGTCGCTTCTTCAAACAACTTTCGGAGCCTGCTGACGGGTGCATCGTCCACATCAGTGTTGTACCATCTGTCACCATCTTAAAAAGCACAACTAAAATCTATCAGCTGCAACCCAAAAAAGCATGGTATAAATGCCAAAGAATCACGTCCAATTAAAATAGTCAAATAAGAACCGAATCCAAACCTGTTTTCTTAAAGCTTAAACAGTAAAAATTGGCAATATGGTCGACATATCAAATATCTATCTATTATATTACTAAGACGGTAGATAAAGAATCAATCATGCTCGCTCTTAGAGGTCAGAAATTATCATGTTAATCAGTAAAAAAAATAAAGATATATATCGTCGATTATGATTGGTCTAAATTCTAAAGATTTGGATTAATCTGACATGTGTACGAAACCTTGAGGGATACAAACTCATGTCTGAGCTAGCGAATCCTAATTACTGTGGAAAGACACATACAAGGTTTCTAATCTGACACAAGCTCCTTAAGTACATCTGCTTGTGCTTTAACATGCATTCCTCGCAGGCCACCGTCCGCTGCTTGCCGTAATCCATGACAGGATCGAACCAAAGCATGAAGAAACTAGAAAGCAATTATGCAAGTATGTCACGGAGAGATGCGGTTGGCATGTTTGAGGCCAGCAAAGAAGCAACCATACGTACTCAGCATGCATGCGACCACTTCTTGCTTTGGATCCATCAAAGCAATCATCGGATCATGCCGCCCGTAAACAACATACATAATCAATGGGTGTATCGACCTCAAATGAAGATGAACATTGGAATTTATCAGAAAAAGCTAAGCTACTCCCCTTTGGTTTCTATTGGTTACGATATGCTTTTGGGAATATAAACTAGGTTAAGAGGAACCGACACATTCACTCTTAACTAAAAAGAAGTCGCTGGAGGAGGCCGACGTGGCCGGTACAGAGGATGCCAATGTGGTCAAAGAAGAAACTTCTAAGCCAAACAAAAGAGATGCAACAGGGAAAACAAACGAACATATACAACCAGCAGCAGAGACAAAACCAAAGATGAGATGCAAAGAGATAGGCCCATGTTGCCGGAATATATATGACAACGCTGTTCCGTGAGGCCAGAGTTAGATGGTGTCTATCAAGAAGCAGGGACAGTAGCTAGAAGGAGCAATTAATTGTGTAGTAAAGCACATATGGCGATAATATCCAGTGAGATAGTCATACAAATGTAGATGCACAGCTGGGTACGCCAACCGGCATAAGAGAATGTTATAAATAATCTTGACTCTGAGTCTAAAACGAAGTTAAGTTTGTCTCCGTGTATAACTCAAGTAGAAGTCGAATCCTACTTAGAATCTAAGTCCTACTTAAAGTCCGAATAGGTGTGCTAGTTAGGTTATATATTGATATGCTTGTAATCATTTTAATAGGGGGCAGCAAGTAAGAGAATACAAAAATCCCCCCGTGTCCTCTCAGTTTATTTGCGAGGTGTGTGTTTTCTCCTAGGCCAATCATAACAATTGGTATCAGAGCCAAAGATTTAAGATCAAGTCCAAGCGAAGAAGCGCAGCGTAAAGAAATCTTCAAGATCAGAAGCAGTACATCAAAGCGCAAGCGACAATTATGTCAACAGAAAATTTTGACGTAATCAAAGTTGCGAAGCGTATTTTCTCAAATTCCCAAGATTCACCTCAGGTAGCCTGATTTTTTATCCGTGCCCAAGATCATGTTACGTTCTTCGGGAAGTGGTGCCACCGGGGACGAGGCATCATCCAGGACAACGAGCAATTATGCAACATGGGCAATCAAGATGAAGATGTTCATGAGGCTCAAGGAGTATGGTACGCGATCGAGAATAGCAACGTTGACGTGCGCAAGGATCAGATAGTATTAGCGGTCATCTATCAGGGTATCTCAGAGAAGACGCTCTTCTTACTGGTCAAAAGGAGACGGCCAAAGATGCGTGGGATGCATCTTGGAGCTGATCGTGTGAAGGAAGCAAAGGTACAAACTCTCATAACCGAGTTCAAGGTGCTGCGTATGAAGGAAACGGAGTCGATCAACGACCTCGCCGTCCGGTTGGTGTTCATCGCCAACAAGATACGAGCCTTTGGCGAGAAGGTGGAAGAATTATACGTGGTGAAAAATTTTTTCATACTGTTCCTTCACAGTTTCTCCTAATTGCTTCAGTCATAGAGCAATTTGAAGACCTAAAGGCAATGACCATAGAGGAGGTCATTGGTCATCTTAAGGCGTATGAGGAACGCATCTTCAACAATGGTAACAACAACGAAGAACAGATTTTATTGACCTGCGCCGAATGGGAGATCCAATCAAAGCGTGAAGGCAAGAACACTTTCAATGACCGAGGCTATCAGAATTAAAGATTTGATAAGGCAAAAGTGAGGTGTTATAATTGTAATGATTACGGACACTTTGTTTTAGAATGTCACAAGTCGATAAAGGGGAAAGCATCTCTTGCCGAAGCGCTCAACGATGATGAATCAACAGTGTTCTGAATGATGAGATGAATCCGGAGTGTTGAGAAGATGTGTCGCCACCCAAACTCAGGCAAACTCAATAAATTAGAGAGTCAATATTAGGGGGTGATTGTTACAAATAATCTTGACTCTGATTCCAAGACGAAGTTGAGTCCGTCTCCATGTGTAACTCAAGTAGAAGTCGAGTCCTACTTTGAGTCCGAATAGGTGTGCTAGTTAGGCTATATATTAAGATGCTTGTAATCAGTTTAATAGAGGAGAGCAAGTAAGAGAATACAAAAATTCAGAAATCCCTCGTGTCCTCTCAGTTTATTTGTGAGGTGTGTATTTTCTTCTAGGGCAATGTAATAGAGAAGGAGCTCATCGCCTACCATGACGGATGGATAATTTGCCGCACACTCGCTCAATTGCGTTGACGCGAGGTGGTTAATGGAAAAATGCACAGCAGAAGTGCAAGTCAGGATCGTGCGTGCATCATGCAAAGTTGAATCCAACGTACAAGCATCGGATACAAGATGAGCATGAACATCTTGCAAATAGGAGTAAAACCGTAAATGCAAAATAATTCAAGGTGTTCACATGAAGTCATCTTTCTAAGAAAAAAAAGGAACAATAAGACAAAGGATGCAGGCAAAGTTGATTTCTAAAGTATGACTGTAGTTCCAGGAGTGTCATGGCGAAGTTAAGAAAACGGATTCAAAGTCTGAAAAATTATCATGTGCTTAATCCATTACAATTGGTTGGTTTTCCAGATCCGCTTAACAAATACGTTTTGAATCTTAATGGATTCAAACGATAGTACAATAATAGTATTACCCGATGAGATTAGTACCTTTTTCCTTCTTAGCGATAAACAACTAGGGGTGTTAACAGGATGAAGATCCCGGAGGAGACTCTCGCGGCCCCACCCCAACACCCACTAGCAAGCCTCTCGCCCCACGTGGGAATTGCCCCACTATGAGCAACCGACCAGGCCCATCACTATTAGCTGGTCCATTGCACGCACGGTACGTACACATGCACAACACGACACGACACGAGCCCGTTGGCGAGGATGCAGTTGGGTGGCACCCGCTCGCCAACACCCAACGAAGTGTTGGTACATACGAACAGGGACGACGTACGAGGTGCAGTGCGGTGCCGCCGTGCCACGCGGAGGCCACACCCTTCCTTAACCAATCGCCACACTGTCCCCAGACGGCGGCTCGCCGCTTAACAAACACGGCCGCCTCCTCGATCCCCTGTCCCAGTGCCCCGCGTATGGTGCGTGCAGTGCTTCCTCGTGAGAGGCGTCGCCCACTCGACCGTTTCCTCGGATCGCAGCAGCGGTGGGTTAGTGGGTTAGGTAACAATGTGTGACGGCGAGGTCGCCTCGTGGAAACGAGTGGATCTAAAACAAACGCCGGTCGAGCTGACGTTTCTGGTTCACTGTACCATGGCACTGAAGCGAGAAGACTTTACAAGGAAATTTAATCTTGCGCAACGAAGACGACGTCGGCAGTGGCGGACCGCCCTTGGGGAGGTCGGGTGGTCGTTCCAGCTCTGTCGCTGGCCGGTTACCCCCCTCTCTAGAGCTGACGCTACTATGGCTGTGCATTCAGCGTCCTAGAGTACGTCGTGCGGTCCTAGTGCCCACGGCGGCTAGCGAGAGCAGCCGACTAACCCTATCCCCAGTCTTGCAAGGCAGTACGGCGCGGCGGCCAGAGCATGGCGTGGCCGCTCGTTGGCTTCGTTAGGGAATCAGGATGATACTCCACTCCGACAAGTAGGCAACTTCTTTTCCTGTCTTGTGTTCTGTTCATCCTCACTTCAAGTCTTCATGAAATTTGTAATTCACACTAAAATTTAGCATAGTATGCGTCATACGTCACGTCGGTATGTGTTGGTACGCTGTAATCGCGCGTCTAGAGGATAATGTACGTTTTGATGATTTTTGTTCACCTATGTAGTGTTGGGCTTGAATTTTAAATTTGCAGCGCACAATAGCCCATCAAGTTTGGTTCATGGCAAGCTTAGGGAGAACTTTTTGCTACGGTTGCTTCATCTTTGATATTCCCAAGCGCAGTAGTCATATCGTCTGACTCAAGGTAAAAACTGACCATACAGTTCAATAAAAAAAAGAAAAAGAAGTCCTTACGTGGATATCTCACCAACTAGCGTTCACTGTTCTGTGATATCATGCCAAGATCTCTTTTCCTCATCGCTGAATCAGCAGCCGTTCACATCAGCCACGTCCGCAACAGCAGAGGCTCCCAACGCCGCGGACCTGAGCTGCAGATACGTCCTTCCACGAAGTTTTTTCCATCTCGTTTCGGCGGGTTAGATTCGGGCTGACGCGATCTGCACGCACGCTTCGTGTTTCGGCTGTGTGCCACGTCGCTGCTGCGATGCTGACGCGCCCTCTCGTGCTGCTCCTGGAATACAGAATCGTCACCACCAGCCATGTCTTTCTCTCGTGCGGCCGTGCCCCCAACATTCAGGAGAGCTAGGACCTATACCCAGTTACCTACGACTTCAAAAAAAAAAAACCTTTCTCGTTCTCAGTTACCATGCTTGCAACATCTGATTACGTACCAACGTACAGTAGTTTCAGGCTGTCCCTGGTCACTGTTGCGGTTAATGTTCCCTTGTTTTGCAGCTGCTAGACGCACCTCAAATTCCACTATGGTGGTTTATTTTTTAGTTTTTCAGGATTTAATTCTATGACCTCTAATTGGTGAGTTTTATTAAGAATGACTACGATAACCAATTGAAGGGAAAACAGAGCTTAGTGTCATCTTACGCTTAGCGTGCCCATCCATATTATTACAATAAAAATGAGCATGATTTATAATCATACTAGTTTAGTTTAATACATGTGCTTTGCTATGAATAAATATGTTGTGCCAATAAGTCTGGTCATCATTGTTAGACTAGCCCCATTACATGCCTTTGGCTCCGCTGCTGCGTCTAGCCAAACTTCATCTCAACTGGTGTCGCTCTTCCGCCGTTCATACTTTTGACCGTGCTGCTTGCTCTCTTGACTACACTTTGTGTAATATCCCAAAATAGCCTTTTAAGTACTTGTGTGTAATTAATAAAAAAAAGAAACATAGAAAAAAGGGATGCTGAAATTTTAGAGTTAAGTTGGTTTCCTGGGAGGAGTATTCGGGGAGTTGAGACCAGATTAAAATCTCATATCAAGTTAAATAAAGAAGGTGTGGGAGAGAAAAAGCCCTAGCCGCATCAACTTTCTTTCCCGTGCGCCGCCTGCCTTCGTTTCACCAAAGATCTGCCGCGTCAGCCTAGCCTCGTCCTCCGCGCCGGAGCGTCGCGTCGGCTCCGTTTTTCTTCCCGTGCCAGCGCGTCGGCCGAGGAAGTTTTCCCGCGTGCTTGAGCCTCGGTCTCTGTCCCGTGCCGCCGTGCGCGAGTTCGCGGTATCGCGCCGTCGCCCAACACAGTCGACACTCGACAGTGCTAGCGCCAAGCCGGTTTCCGCGCGTCGTTGCTGCGCGTGGTGGCCATCCGCTATCGCCACTTCATGCCTGCCGGCCAACACGCGGACGGCATCGCCTGGTGGCCAAATCCCTGCCAGTCGCGCGGGCGTTGCCGACAGCGGACGCGTGCGCCCGAGCGTTGGTTCCGCCAGCAATCACGCGCCATTGCGTGACCTCTCAGGCGCCGGCTAGTCGATGGCATGAGTTTTGGTGCACCAAGGAAAATCAACGGCAATAGTGCGCCCATAGTGAGTGAATCCCGTGAGAATAGAAGTGCAACATGGTAAGCTTTGTACTAGTTTATATCAGTTTTCAACAGTAACTGATGGGAAAGTTGGTTAGCGCTGCTTTGAAGTACTTCATGATAGTTTTGCACAGTAACTAATTCGATCCTGGGAGCTATTTACTTAATTAATTGATTTGGTTATAGGGGCTTAGTATGAAAATATCATCTACTAGAAATTATAGAGGATTCCAATAATCTTTTGTAAAAATTTTATTCATATCGCTCGGATAAGTAGAATTTGATATATAAATTTTATAATCCTGTTATCAGGTTAATTTGCCATGTGTTGGCAGCATCTAGTAACTAGTAGATTAAAAACAGTAAATAAACTAATTTTGAAATTTGGTCAACATGAACATTGTAATTAATTTTTTTAGGGTTTTCAAAAAATATAAGAGCACAATTTTTAGATAAGTACATTAGAAATTATGAATTTTGGAAGGCTGTTGTCTGGTACTGGGTTGCTGCTAGACACAGTCATATAAAATCATTAATTTGATCAATATAATGGAAGAATTAAATTTTAGTTATAACTAGAAAGTGGTAGAAAAATTCCTGTACATTTCTAAAATGCCAAAGTTCAATAGGTTTGCATGTGTAGATTAGAAATGAAATTATTAAGTTTGTAGTCCAAAAGATGACATTTATCTTTTGGTTAAAATGGGGATTTAAATGATTTAATATGGACATTTGACCAACTAGAAAATTGTAGAAAATTTTGTATAGATTCCAAAACTGGTATGGTTTGCTATTTAACGGGGTGGAAACTGAGAGTTATGATATTTTTAGTGCTGAGAAAGCAAGGGGACTGTCCGGTAAAGAGGGCAAATTGTGGGATTCGAAAGCGTGTAGGAGCGTTGTCGATTAAGTGTTATCTTGTATTACAATGGCTAATATTGAGATTGAATATTTACTATAGGAAGAGTACGAGTGTGTTGTCACCTTCAAATCATTCGGTCATCGCTGCTAGAAAGGCTTATGCATGGTAGAATGTTAATTTGAGTGTTACAATTATTGTTTGATTGATTGAATACTTATCATGATGATTTATATGCTTATTCCTATTTTTATGCTGCTCACATACTTATAATAAATTGATGATGATGTTGATGACTATGGAAGAATGATGAGTATACCAATTGCTAATGAAAAAAGATATTAATCATTGCATTGCATATTGAGCATTCATGATAAAAAAGTGTGACCCATGGGAGTAGGATGAGATCCCCATATATAAAATATGGGCAATGAGGTCCTCGTATAGAAAAGAACGGGCAATTGGTCCCACACTAAAGAGTGTGGGTAAGAGTGTTCAATCGCTCGAACTGAATTCGTCGGTGACGATTACTCAACACATACAATCACGCGGGCTGGTATCCTTTATGTATTTGACCTCTGCGACTACGCGGCTACATGCACACCTGTCCACTGGACCATGACGGGTCAACACGGCATGGGCCCGATTTTAGCACGATCCGTTTAGGCACGACCCATTTAAGCATGACAAATAAATGGGTCGTATCGTGCCGGCCCACGGCTAAGGACCGAGCTCAGGCACGGTCCATGACCGTGCCATGCTGGCATGGGCACAGTTAGGCCTTAATGGGCCGTGTCAGCATAGTTGGCCCGTTTAGCTGGGAATATGAGGAAAAATTTAAAAATTAAGAAAAATTATAAAAAAATTACAAAAAATTATAAAAAAATTGTAGACATTGTTCATAATCAAGATAATTATTATCAATGACATAATAAGTTTTATTAACTTATTAAATTATATTGCATAGCTGCCTCATTCAAAATTTTACCGAGTAAAAACTCAACTTGAGAAAACCTTGGTAAAGAAAAAAGGTATAGCTTATAAAGTTCACTAGTGACTACATCTAAAAGAAAAATATTAGAAATTCTATTCATTGCTATCTAAATACAAATTGTCAAAAAAATTCTTCTAAGTCTGTATTCTCTGCAGTATGTTGGAGTCTTGATTCTGCTTGTTCCCAATCTTTGGTGGTTAGAAGGATTTTGATCATCTCGTTCGAGAGACTTATTTGCTGCTCCTCGATTATTCTTCTAGATAGACTAATGACTTACTCCGAGGAGATTGTAGAGATAGGAATATTCAACACATCCTGTGCTAACAGGGATAGCACTAGATATGTTACTTTCTGGGGTTGCCACCATGAGAGAATGTTCAACTCTTGCTCGAAGCTGATGCTATCACTGTCGATATAACTTGATTGGTCTTCGGTGCTTTGCTACCTTGCTCCTCCTAATTGATGTATACCTGCACGAGAATTTCTAGAGAAAGAACAAGAAATCTTGGCGTATTTGTATTCATCGCCTTCTTTACAACTTGCAGCATGCCGTTGCAGGTAACCCATCCCACCTGAAGATTTTGCAGACAATTTATTACCATAAATTTTACAAACAGTATACCTCACCGAATTTTCATCATCGTTGATCCTGAATTTCTTGTCGAAATCATTCCAGACTCCTGATGTAGTAGCTCTTGTTCTTTTTACACACATGCTTTAGGTTGTGGATGCACTCGTTGAACCAACAAAAGATGGATCGATTGGACCTTGCGCCGTCGGGTCGGCCACTTCTTCTGGCTCTACAGCTTGTTGTGGATGTGGACCTTCCGTGGATGGATATTCTTCTTGAAATGATTGCATTTCCTCCGCCATGAGGCCGAATTCGGAGAGTTGAAAATCGTAGTTCTCTATTGAATCAACTGCAAATTGAAATAGTAAAGTACAATTAACATACTATTGAATCAACAAATAATAGTAAAAATTAAAATAAGGTAGCATTATTACCTCTTTTGTAGCTCTCCAAAATCCTTAAAATTTTTTGAATTTCACACGAATTTCTTACTAATTTTGCTAAATTTGTGCAAACATTACCAAAATTTTCACATTTAAACAGAGAGATGAGAGCCATGTTTGAGGTGTGGAGAATGGAGGCCGGATGCCTCCTATTTATAAGGAAAGATTTCATATTTTTGGAATTATTTGCTATTTTTTTGAATTTTTTATACCCTAACAGTCAAAAAAGGGTAAAATACCATTTTTTACCAGGTCGGGCCATGCCATGCTGTACCAACACGGCTCATTTACACCTGTTGGCATCGTGTCGTGCCGTGTCAGCACAGCCCACAACCGTTATCGGGTCATGCCGTGCCGTGCCAGCCTGACATACCACCGCTCGGCCCAGGCATGGCACGGTCCATCAGAACTATGCCATACTTAGACTAGATTAATAGTAACGGACCACAAGCCGACACGCTAAGACTTAGCCCATTAGCCATCTCTCCCTACATGCGCTCTCTTGCTACCAGCCCACGCCCCCAGTCTAATCGGCCGGAGGCCCACACCGAAAATCGATTGCATGTGCATCCACCTCGCCACGCCCGCGTGGCCGCCCTGCTCGCACGCTGCGACGCTTTCTCCCAGTTGTTCCGTTTTATCAAACGCTTTTGACCATATCAGATATGCCTAGATAGTCATATTTTCGGGTAAAATATGGACAAAATTTTCTCCGCTTATATCACAAGTACCCCCGTTATTTAGAACGGAGCTCCCAAACACGCATCTGGGTGATCCACCCCGCCCCCACGCAGACGCGCCGCCGTGCGGAACTCGGTCTCGCAGCACGAACGTTGCAGCCCCGGCCGGTGCGGTCGACTCACTGCGCGGGTGCGCCAGACCGCGTTGCCTTTTGCCTTGGCCCCGCACCGCAAACCGCAACGCACAGGCACACGGCGCCAAACTCCGCCGCTCGGCTCGTTGAGTCGCAGCACGCGCACGCGGCACGCCCCGCCTCTCCACGCATACGGCACACGCCCCGCCATCCCCCGCCAGACGCGGCCGCGATCTGGCCATCGCCCGGCCCGCCAGACCCGTCCGCTGTATGCGGTCCCACCGCGCTACATGCACGGCGCGGCGGTTCGTGCCTTCGTTGTACGCGTCGTGTTCGCGTGCCCTGCCCCCTACACTCTTGCCGAAGACTTGGCCTGTTGGCCAGTGTTGTCTGATCCTCCCAAATAATTCCTTGGGACGCTTTCGCCAAGGTAAACCTGGTGTCAAGTCACATGATGTTACATGCTCAGTAAATCTTCCACGCAAACACGGACCTACATCGAAATAAATCATACCCCGTATGGCCATATATCATTCAGAGGAAGAAACGTATCGTCTGTGCACCGCAGCTAATGGTACGGCTCCCGTTTTTGGGCTTATGGCTTGCTTTCTCCGGTAACTAGCTTTCAAACGAGTGTCTATTCGAGAAGAGGTCTATACATCTGTATTGGCTAAAATCATATACGAGTATCTCTCTTCGTACTCTCTTTCATGAACAACCTGAATTTAAAAATTTAAGCTAAAATCTATAAGCCATAGTCCACAAAACCCATATATCTGCAGATTCGAAATCAGTTATAGAACCCATATATCTGCAGATTCTAAATCAGTTACACGTCACACTCATCTCTATGTGAACAATTTGACGATAGAGAAGAATTCTCCATTTATCTGTACATAACAATTTGACGATAGAGAAGAGTTATCCATTTATATGTACAAAGCCCAGTTTTGAGATGTAAACTTGCAACTTGTCCTCCATCGTTAACAAAGCACAGAGTGTTCGGTAGCCAGGGCTACAAGCGCCTAGAGTAACCAGAACCTGCACACTTCTTGCAAAGTATCAGCCCTGTGTGAAAATTGCATAAGTCAGAATAGAGAGGGGGCATATACACTGCATCCCTAACTGCGGATTTGCTTATCTTCTTTTGCAGTCTTCTGCATATGATTCTATAGAGTACAAATAAAGACTAAAAATAATGCTTATGTTTAGAATGAATGAGCGTAATCCATTAGCGACTAGCCCTACTATGTGCAGATGGAAAGGACATGACATAAGGGAAGAAGGCAACCTGCTCCTCTGCAAACACGGCACTCAACTACGCCACTTTCTACCTTCATTTTGCCATCATTGCAAAAAACACACTTTGTGCCTCCTAGGTAGCAACATAAAAGAATCTTTAGCACACTATGCATGTACAAAAAAACTTATAAGCATGTAACTGAAAATTGATGTCAAAGAACCACACTTAACAAATTGTGCAAAGCGATCCCATGTATATGTGTTAAAATGATGAAACAGATTTTCATTTCTCCATAATTAAAATGATGATGCTGTAAAATATGTATGCTCATTTGTCATACAGGGTAGTTATGTGATGACAAAAAAAGTTCGAATGACTTTGCTAACAATTTAGAGGCAATACTATTAGTCCACCCATTAGTCAATACTCTTACAATGATGCGACCACTGCTATTAAGTCGTCGACTAGTCGTCGGGTCGGCACAGGATGAACGACTAGAGAGCTCGACTCGACTGGAGCGACTAGTCAGGCGTCCGGACGACTAATCGGCGACTAATCTCCTATTTCTAGTTGGCCGACTAAAGCCCACCTGGGAGAGGAGGCGGCGGAGGTAGGAGGCCGCTAGGAGGGGAGGCTGCGGGGGAGGAGGCGGCGGGGAGGGGAGGTGGTGGCAGGGGAGGAGGTGGCGGGAAGGGGGATGCACCTAGGAGAGGAGGCGACGAGGGGAGGAGGCGGCGGGGAGAGGACTGGAGGAGGCGGCGGGAAGAGGCGAGGCGGCAGGGGGAGGGCCGGAGGAGGCGGCGGGAAGAGGCGAGGCGGGGAGAGGCTAGGGCCAGTGGCCGCCGCTCGTCTCTCCTCCTCCAGTGACCGTCTTCTCCAGTGACCGCCGCCGTGCCGCCTTCTCCGGTCAGTGCAGCCTCCTCCCTCCCTCCCTCCTCCTCTCTCCCTCCCTCCTCTTCCCTCCTTCCTACCCTGCTGGCCCTCCTCCTTCCCTCCTCCCCTCTCCTTCCCTCCTCTTCTCTCCTTCCCCCCTCTTACACCTGACACCTGACTAGTTGCGACTAGTCCAGACTAGTCGGTCGACTAGTCTCCGTAGTCGCCCCCTAAGCGACTCGACTTTACGACTTAATAACCTTGGATGCAACATGCTGTGACACCACACCAATCAATTCATTTCTAGGGCTTTATTACTGGCCAAAAGTCATTCAGTGTATCACTGTATCTCAAAAAATTGCAAGAATCTACTGATAAGTTCCCAAAGATTTGTAGACATGGAAACTACCAAGAAATACGACAAGGCAAAGTACTGAAGTCAACAGTCATATCTAGACATATGCTAGCAGCCCAAACAGAACAACCAAACAAATGTTACCCACAAACTGGAATCTTTCACACGACACTTTTAAAACAGATATGCTGTATGGAAGCATGCTAGCCAGGCCAGCTGGTGATGCACGTCCACAGCAAAGTTAGGACATGGGACAAATGGAATTGGCTGCGCATTTACGGTAAACATGTGCCATGGAGCAACAGTAAACACCACATTAGCACCCACCCTGTTTACATTTACAGTGACATACTGCCAGGCCCCCAAAACTTTCAGCCCTTTCCTGCGGTTCTTCCATATGCTCAGTTACTTGGTTAAAATTTACAAATTACCCACCCACCAGCAAGTAAATGCGTGCTATCTGTAATTTTAGAAAAAAGGAAAAAGCCTATATAACACTCCAAACTTTCTCGAAAGTCCGTCCAGCACCATAAACTGTAAAACCAGATATTTGATCCCTGAACTTTTCAATCCAGTTCAAATAACACTTTGACTCGGTTTCAAATTGTGATATTGCTTGCATGACGTGATGTGTGCATGTTTTTACCACATAGGATAATACACTAGTCAAGTAAATGATAAGTGAGACCCACAAGACCTTCTCTCCTAAATCGAAAAAGAGAGGGAATTACAAGGGGGCGGTAGATATAGAAGCACGACTGAGAGCTTGATGGGGAAGAAGCTATTGTGGACCCCACATATCATTGATCTAACTTGATCAGCATGTCATCCTATACGGCAAACCACCTACTCATCACGCCATACAGACAATAATACCATACAAAACCAGGTTAGACTGTTATTTGAATAAGATTGCAAAGTTTGAGGAGTCAAATATCTGGTTTGGTAGATCAGGACGTGGGCTCTCAAGCAAAGTTTAAGGTATTATATAGACCTATTCATAGAAAAGAAATTATATAGCAATGCATCAGCAGGCTGATTTCTAGACTGACAAGAAAAGAATAGAAGTTGCAAAATACCGTTTCCAGCGCACCTGTCGCACGGCACAGGGTCCCCCTGCAACGAGACAGAAACGAAATCACAATCCGGAACAACCGCTTGTCACTTGTCACTTTATCAGCAAGGAGGTGGAACACGCAGCGCGCGGCGACCTTGAGGCCGAGGACGAGGGAGAGGGAGACCGCGGCGACGACGGCGGAGGCGATGAGGAGCGTCTGCGTGTCGAGGGGCCTGAGCACGTCGCCACCGTAGGCTGCCGGGGCGACGAGGACGCGGCGCTGGGAATAAGTGAGTGGGGCGGGAGCTACCTGGTGCCGCCTGGAAGGGAAGGAGGGTGGAGGGGAAGGGACGGGGGAGGAGAGGCGAGAGGAGGCAGAGGAGCAGGAGGCGGCGTGGCAGAGAAGGGAAGCCATGGGAGCTGGAGGCCTGGAGCAATGCAGTGATGGGGCAGGGATATGAGAGGGCGTTATTTCCCCCGGGATTCCGATTTTCCTTTTCCACCTCTATTCTTCTTGTCAGGAAGGCTCGGTAGTGAACTGGTGATGCAAGTGGTGATTTAGGAAAGAAAAAAAAATGCACACGAAAGTGTAGTCTTGAACTAAGAAAATAGAAAAACTGTAGTAATCATTCAAAATTTCAAATGTATGGCCTCGATTTACTAGTCGATTCTTCTAGATGCCTTTTCTATTTGATAAGTTAGATAGAGACTTGCTAGTTAATTATTCAATTATCCTAATTTTTTTCATTGAAGCTAATTATTTTAGGGTTAGAATTTGATAATCGTAGATGATGTAATATGCTCTCTTGTCTTTCAGATGGAGTGGTTATAAAACATGTATCATCAAACAGAAATATACAACTTTGTTCATCTTTTATGGATCTTTCTTGTTTTTGGTTGATTTGTTCTTGATTTGGTTGATTTTGATCTTCTCTTCCCCCTTTTTAATTTTGCTGGATGCTAAGAACGTGTAAGTGATAGAGATGTCCAATGAAAATCAATCCACATCTATCTAGACATCAGATTTGACAAGTTCATGAAGTTATCTGGTTTTACTTCAATTTGACCCTCTCGAGTAATTTCTTCAACTCAGTTCTTTTTGCCTCAATTCCTTATGTGTTCTAATTTACTGTGATATATGAGTATATATCTTAGAGCTATCTTAGCCATCATTCACCCGTGAGTAAGTCATATTCACCATTTTTTGTTTTTGCTCAATTTTAATGCAACCTTCTATCAAACGAAAAAAGTAGAATTTTGACAACAATTTTCTTGATTGTTGATCAGAATATATCCCTGGCATCTTAGAGAAGTGCATACCAAGTTTCAAGTTATTTGAATATATGAATCAAAAGTTACATGGATATTTGGTTTTTGAAACAGTGCTGATTTCACTCATCATCGAGTTAAGTTTATTGTTCACGGGTACGATTGCTATTGTAGTTGATTTTATTGTAGCAATCTGACTGGTGGGGTTTTGAATTTCTCAGATTTTTAGTTTCCTAATTTGTTGGCTTTTCATCCTAAATCTTCGGAGCTTTATAGCTATTGGTGTGAAGGATTAACAAATACTTGAAAGAAAAATTTAAGACAACATTTACCTCCCCTTCGTTGTCTTACCGGTCTTAATATTTAAGATAAATCTAGTCATCATTTTCTTATGTCAATTGTAAAAAATTTCAACCGCACACATTCTGGATCTAATAATTATTTGACTGGAGGGACTATTTATAAATTCCATTTTTAAGCAGACCAAAATTAATCTGATTGCCCATGACTCCGTGCAAAATTGAGCAGTATAGGTTCCTTCTTTTCATCTTTTAAAAATATTTTTGACTTTTCTACAGTAATTAGTTTTCAAATATAGTGTCTTTTCAAGGCGAGTCTACGAGTTGATTATAATACACACCGTA
This sequence comes from Melocanna baccifera, assembly GCA_036346265.1. Taxonomy (NCBI): domain Eukaryota; kingdom Viridiplantae; phylum Streptophyta; class Magnoliopsida; order Poales; family Poaceae; genus Melocanna; species Melocanna baccifera. Next base: position 37,823,357 of record CM070677.1, read on the forward strand.
GTGACTTCATTTATATCGGTTAAAATTGCATGTGAATTTCTCTTACTCTGCAATCTCTACCACGAATAGCCAAAAGCCATAAACCACAACAATAAGTCATAGCCCAAAAGAATAGCCCCTATATCCAGCAAGAATAACACAATCCCAGTCCTTTTCATGAAAATCCGAGAACCATCCACTTATTTTTCTTGCCTACCCCGCTGGCTGATTTAATATGATGAAACATAGAAGTGTATAACCCAACTACAACACAACTTACGAAACACAGTGAAACACCCTAAAATTTCAAATATTTTTGACCTTTGGTTGAATTCAGTTTGAATTTGAAAAACTACCCAATTCAGAAACTCTTGGCCTCTTTACGCTTTCCGTGTTTGGCTTTTTGTTTCCCCTGGCTATTGGCGCCTTCTCGGAATACACGACCGCCCCAGTCCCCTCCCCGCCACATGGCCCACCCCCGTTCGCCGCCGTCATGACTTTGTTCACCGCTGTCACCCTACCAAGACCGTACAATTGCCTGTTGCACTCTGACACTACCCATTAATGAGCCCTCAGTCGCAGTGGAGCAGCCAAGATTAGGTTTGCCGCTGCTACCAAGCAAGCTCCTTGCGGCCAACATGCTCGCGCCGCAACTTTGATCATTGCAACTTGACAGTTAAGGGAGCACTGAGGCCGAGGGGCTATGCCACTTGCCGACCTCCCCACTGCCACTGCTGAATTCAATCCAAAGCTCCCATGTCCTCCCTCTTCGGCCTGCCCGAGCAAGGCAGCCATTGCACAAACCGCCTTGCCTTGGCTATAAAAGCCTGCAAGCTCCCCTATCTTCATCATTGGTGCCCAATGCAACCCTGAGCCTCCCTATTTCCCTCGCTGGCCGTTAGCTCGCCGCTGTCACCACCTCATCCCAGTAAGCCCCAACTACCAATCTTTGTTAAAATCCTCGTCATTACTCAATTGCTTGTCTATAACTCCACCATGACTTCATGAACACCTCCGAAGCCTCGCCTTAGCCTCTCTAGCCCTCTTGCTCACTGGCGACTAGCTTCTCCGCCCGGCCGAGGATCTCATCATGGATAGCTTTGCACCAAGCTCTAGAGCCCGAGCGATCACCGCCATAGCCTTCCTCTTGTTCTGGAGATGCTCAAACTACACTAGTCATTGCTAATTAACCCTCATGTAGCTCACGTGCCAGGGTCGACCATCATGAAACACACCTTGCCGTCGGCCATCCACAACGATCTCCAAACCCTACCAAGCCTCAAAATGGATTAATTAGCACTTGTAGATCCCAACCGTGCCCTCCATTCCCATCACCGACCATCGCCGCAAGTGGCTGCCATCGCCATGCCCTATTTGGGAGTACCATCACCACAAGTGGCTGTTGTCGCCATGCCCTATTTAGGAGTACTGTAGCACCAATATAGGTTGAAGACAACTGTTCCTAGCAGGCCATGAGTCGGGCCGTAGCAGCCTAACATATCAAAGCTAGCCAGGACGAGTTTTGGGACGAGCCCAATACTATAAAACATTGTTCATAAGACCCGATCCACTATTGTTCCAAACCCGATCCACATTGAATAGTAGTAGCCTGTTATTGTTTTCAACCTGATCCATCGTGAATAGTGCACACATGTTCTTTGTTTAACCAAACTCGACTCTTCGCATGCACCCATTCTTTCACCGAATCACGAATATATATATATATATATATATATATATATATATATATATATATATATATATATATATATATATATATATATATCCATTTTTATCGTTTCGAGCCCATTTCGACCATTCTCAGCTCTATTGCACCAACCTAGACTCCGATAAAACTCAAACCCATCTTTATTTGGTTTTTCTAGATTTTATTTCTTTTTATGTTCCTAGTTGATACTCTTTTAAGTGCGGAATTAATTACTTGTTTTTATCTACTCTAGCACATGATTTCGCTGAGCAGTCAGTCCTAGAGGCATATCAAGACCCAGAAGACTTAGGGCAAGTCGAAGACTTTGAACAAAAAGTCAAGTCACATGTTTTTATCATGTTGAACATACATCTTTTAATTATTTAATTATTGGTACTTTCATTATTCTTTATTTACGCACTGTTATTTAATTAAAATAGCTATTTAGAATGACATGATAATTTAGCTATGTCCTAACACTGGAAAAGCCATGTTTCACTTGATGGACATAATTACCTTGACAAGCCTTAGTAACAATAAATTACTATAAAAATATACCATGGTTGACTAAGAACTTAAATGCTTTACACTACTAAGAGATTCGGTGTTTTGCCAATAGAATTATAAAATGATACTAGGGTTAATGATGTATCGTGGAAAGGCACGAGATAGTTAGAGACCACAACATTACCCTAGAGAGGTGGCTTTGGATGGATTGGTGCCAGTGCTATGGTGCACTTTGTTATTGGTTTGTGGATAGTTGCCTCATTTGGAAATAAGGACTAGAATTTTATGCTGAGTAAAGAACATTGTGACCTCTCAACCACAAATTTTGGCTTGTCAATCCTGGTATAAAAGTTGCTCGAATCAATTGAATATCTACAAGGTATTGGCATTCTAGAAGTGGAACGACCTGCACGTAAAGGGGGTGGTATGAAAGCGATAAAACCATACTTAACAACGATAGGAGCACATGGAGTTAGGAAATGCTTTCCGTGTTGGCCAGTGGAATGCTGACTATGTGTAGCCCCAACCATACTGGGTAGAGGCTATAAAAAGAGGAGAGCAATGAAGGGTCTTATTTTCTCAACTCAGTCATGAGGGTTTAAATAATATTGTGGGTAAACTAGGCAACTCTGCAAAGCCTATTTTAAATAGTATTTGAATACACCATACTTTCAGTAAATGAACATGTGTTTAATGGGTTATTTCAATAGCAAGACATAAGTAGTTTTAACATGTTTCAATCTGGTAATTAACTTATAAAAACTAATTTTTCTTAAGAAGTTAATGCTTTGTTATTTTATATTCAAAAACATTTACAAATAAAATTGCATCCTCAAATACCTTAATAAAACTATTATATCCCCCTCTCTGAAAATTCTGATAAATAGTGAAATAACATTCCACATATGACTTGTTAAGTACGATTATACTCATGCTTGCTAAAATATCATCAAGTGATGCTTGGAAAGAACATGAGGAACCCTTGGAGGACTTCAAGGATTTCTACGGAGTAGACAATATTTAGTTTTAGGACTTATCCTTGCTGAGGCACGTCTGTAGTTTCTTTTGTATTATACTATAACTTGGGGCCTTACACTCACTGTGTAAAACTTGGCTGCTAAGCCATAACTCTGTAATGAAGTTTGGCTTTTATAGAATAAGTTTGTGTTGGCATGATATACACTCAACTACAGTATCTCGAAGTTAAACATCTTGGACAGTTGTGAAAAAACCTAATAACCCCATAAATGGGGGCGTTACGCACAACTCCAACGACACACTTTTCTAGCCAAATTTCAACAGTTTGACGTTAAGTATTCATCATAATAAACCGCCGACACATCTCGAACGATAGAAACAACCTATAACAATAGTATGAATATTTCTCATTACGGATTCATTACCCATTGTGATGTGGGTCATTAACACCGACAAATGATCAGTCCAACAATGGTAATAAAGCATGAAACATTACAAAAGAACACTCTTGAAGGAATGATTTATCCATCCACTAATAGGGCCTGTTCTATGGAAGACATCTATATACAGGTCCAAGAAATACGTATATACTTAAAAAGACTGTAATACCCCTCGTTTGTACTTATAGACTAGTTGTCTCACTTAGGGGTATTCCCGTAATTCGTATAGGCCCAAGAGACTATAAATACCCTATGTATATCTCCTCCCAAGAGACTTTAAATACCCTATATATATCCCATCTATAACTTGAGCTCAAAAGGAATACAAGAAGTCATTTAAACTAGTGCGTCTCCAGGAAAACCCCTCGAAACCCCCTCAAAGACCACCGACAATAGTAGGGAGGTTCTTTTGGACCTCCAAACCAACATAAAACCTGTGTCACTTTCGCTCTCATGGACATCGACCTGTAACACAACCGACGTTCACCCCCTTACTCGTGTTTGGTTTCTACACCAACAACATTGGTGCTATGCATAGGGACATCGACCCTTCAACGAGGTTCTTGTGGGGGTTGAACCTTCTTCCCTCACTAAGGCAGAGAAGGTAGCGCTGGTGGCACCTAGGAGCTGCCTTACGTTGAGAGATTTTAGACGAGAGGTGGTAGGATTCCTCAACGCTAGACTCCTGTCCCTTGGGCGCCCAAGGGGCAAAGAAAAGTGATGATGTCTTGTATCCTATTGACGAATATACTTGTTGCGATACGTTGGGAGCATTTTCGATGTGCACTTAACAGGGTGCATCTGCAGGGTGCCAACGACTTAGTCAAATTTTGGCTCGACAAGAATGCAGATGTTCGAGATTTAACCAAATTCTGACTCGATGTCGCACGAGGCACAAGGGCCATGGAATACGTGCGAGGGCACAGGCGTTCCAGACTTAGCCAAATTTTTTGCCTCTATATCGTGTGAGTACTCCACGCGGTGAGGGCTTCGTGCGAGTCACGAGGCCTAAGAGATCCATGCGAAGGCACCTAGGACTAAGCTAGATTTTTTTTGCTCCATATCACGCAAGTGCTCCATGCGAGTATGGGTGCCAATTTTTGCATCTCATTGGACCCTTTGTGTGGTGTGGTTTTTATTGTCCCATTCCTGACAGTGACCATAGCTTCGCTAGCTCGATAATTGTTGTGCCCAAGCACGACAAATTGAACACGATGGGCGATGTGTCAGAGCAAAGCCTGTGGAGGTGAAATAGTAGACAGAGGACCGCCCCTCTGAGGCATAGCCTGCGAGACGGGCAATGCGCCGAAGCGAAGCCTATGAATGATGAGACTGAGGTCAAGAGAGAAGTTGACAGACACTAAAGAGAAGTTGTAAGTCGTCGAAGAGAACTTAAGTCATGAGGAAAAGCTGAATGGTTCTCGAGAAGGCAGGGATCATTAGCCAATTGAATGATCCTGTAGGTTCTTGTTGTTAGGAATAATCCCACATTGATTGTGGGAGAGAAGAAAGCATAAGTTAAGAGTGTGAGGAAACCCTCACCCATTGAACTAGTTTTTTTGGAGGGAGAAGGCATAATACCACTTATAAGTATATTGCTCTATAGACTTAGTTGTGTTCAGCTTATTTAGACTGTAGCCTAGAAAGTAAATTCGGTTGGACCTAGTCATGTGGTTAGGGTCCGATATAACAAGTGGTATCAAAGCCTAAATGCCTAACATCTACTTGGACCTCATAGTTCAGAAATGCCCAACCAATGTGTGAGGAGATTGTTAGGAATAATCCCACATTTGGTTGTGGGAGAAAAGAAAGCACAACTTATAAGTGTGAAAGAGCCACCACCCATTGGATTAGTCTTTTAGGGGGAGAACACCAAATACCATTTATAAGTGTGTTGCTCCATAGAATTAGTTATGTTTAGCCTATTTAGACCTGTGGCCCGAAAAGTAAACCCGGTTGAACCTAGACATGCGGCTAGGGTCTGATCTAACAAGTGATATCAGAGCTCAAGCGCCTAACATCTCCTTAGACCTCATGGTTGCAAAAGTGCACAACCAATATGTGAAGAGAAGATTGTTAGAAAATCCCACATTAGTTGTGGGAAAGAAGAAAGCACAACTTATAAGTGTGAGGGAGCCCCCACCCATTGGATTAATCTTTTAGGGAGGAAGAACACCAAATACCATTTATAAATGTATTGTTCCGTGGGCTTAGTTGTGTTCAACCTATTTAGAACTGTGGCCCGAGAAGTAAACCCGATTGGACCTAGACATGCGATTAAGGTCCGATCTAACAAGTGATATAAGAGTTCAAACTCCTAACATCTCCTTGAACCTCATGGTTGCAGAAGTGCACAACCAATATGTGAGGAAGAGATTGTTAGAAAATTCCACATTAGTCGTGGGAGAGAAAAAACACAACTTATAAGTGAAGAATTCACACCCATTGGACTAGTCTTTTGAAGAGAGAAGGCCTAATATCATTTATGAATATGTTGCTCCGTGGACTTAGTTATGTTCAATCCATTTAGACCTATAGCCCAAAAAGTAAACCCTATTTAACCTAGGCATACGACCAGGTCCAATCTAACAAGTGAGGTTTGAACCTTCTTTCTAAGGAGAAGGCAATGCTCTCTACGAACAACACCAATGTTGAACATGTGAAACCCAAACAAAAATGGAAAGGTGGACATCGCCAGTCTATCGTCCACAAGTAAAAATGACACGAAAACTTATACAAGTTTACAGGTCCAAGAAGACCACCTTACTCCTATCAATGAGCCAACATGGATTACTTAAAGAGAATCCTAAAGGATCACCAGTTTGAATATATTTTTTTATTGCTTAAAAGAGCTTGAGTTATAAATAAGAGATACATAATACTTATACTCTTCAGCTGTACAAATAATTAAAATACCCCTTATACGGAGACCTAGTTTATAAGTACAAGGGGGCATAGTTATCCTTTCTAAGCACAACGACAATTCTCCTATCTACATGTAGGTGTCTGCAGAGCGAGTCCGAACCGGTATAAGACCCGTGTCACTTTTGCTCTCGTAGACACCGACCCGTAGCACAGCTGGCATCACCATTCACTCGTGTTTGGTTTCTACGCTAACAACGAACACCGATTCACTAGTTAATTTAGACCTGAAACAAGTTTCGCGACAGCAGTCTACCCCACAGAACCCCGCTGAGTAACAAAAAACACTGAGATGATCAGCCCAACATACAGCTTTCAAAATCTACATAGAACAGATCTAATGCTACTATAAGAACCCTGTACATCCAACCAAAATGGAAATTCTCTAGACAAACCACGACAGACCGACTGTATACATCACCTCCTCCATGTACATGACCAAAACATAATGACTCCGCATTAGTAAAAGAAGTGTGTGCCCTCCGGTTCTTCATCTGTATCCCTACGGGGGAAAGCACACCAAAAAATTATGTAGTGAAATCGCCACTTCATCTGCATGGTGCAGATAAATTAAGATGGTGTTCTTGGTCATTCATTTCAACGAACACTGACAGGTGAGAACTCAGGATACATCACATGAAAGTATCACCATCTTTAGTTGTAAATCTTCACTGGCTTCTCAAAAGAATGGCGGTTCTGCACTTGTTTCAATCTAACTGTCAAAATATGTCCGCTGTTTATGTATCAATTAGCCTTAGTGTTCCCAGTATTCAGTGTAATACCTGATTGGCCAAGTAGGACCTTTTTGGGGTGATGTCTGAGTGCTCCAGTCCTAGGCAATGTTCCCATCCTCCATAAATATTTTTCTATTTTAAAGAAAAATACCAGCAAGAAAAAAAATTAGTTGAGGCCTATTATCCTGTCCAACCCCCAAAAGAAAATTTAATCCCACCTGGAATCGGCTCAATACAATATCTGAATCCTGGAGGTATTCCGGTCGACCGTAGGCAAAATAAGCAAATTTCCACTGATTAAAGCAACATAACATCAGATATTGTCCAATAAGATCCAAGGGAAAAGATAATGAAAAACATCAACAAAAATGGGCACAATGGTAATAGCCAATATTCCTCCAAATGAACCAAGAGACAAGGGAATGTGCTAATGATATCCATACTGACATCCATACAACATATTCGATAGATTGAAGGAAAAATACTGAATGATTAGCACGCCAACAGTAAACAACTGTCAATAAAGTAGTGCCCAGAAGTGTTTAAAAGAGCAGGCAACAGGAATCGAGGTGTGCAGAAATTGATCGTATACAATATTATAGAGATGAACAAGTACCTTTAGAAACTGCTCATCAGGAACCTGAAGTTTCTTCTGAATGCGCACTTTGATATCTGACAATGCCTCACCATCACGAATAAGAAAGAAGAAAGGTTCTCCATAGTATTGAATGTGCTGCAGAGATAGCCTTAATTGATTCAATGACAACAATAACTTCTTAATCATGCATATATTATTTATGTAGCGAAAGTTTAGCTGGTCGAGCGTTTCGAGGAAGTCAAAGCCGCAAGGGCTTGGCTTTTGGTGGGATGGTGTGGCTTTTGGTGAATGCAAGTATAGAAGTCCTAAAAAATGGCATTGAATATCATGCCTCAATACCATTTGACAAAGAAAAATCTCTCTACTTCTGATTTATCTTGTTGAAGGGTTCTCCTGGTTGCGATTTGAAGATGTTTTTGAGAGCTCCTTTTCACAATCCAACAAGGAACTAGTGGTTCAATCTATCGGTTTTTGTACTCTGGCTTTCAAGTAGCATTTTATTGTCCTGGGGAAAAATATGATGAAATTTCTTGAAAGTTTTCATTTGCCTCTTGCCGTGCGACCTTAGTTCAGCATATTTTTTATACAAAGAGATTTGTTTAAAGTAGTTTTTTTAGATTATTTACAACTCAAAACATAGCCTACCCCAACTTGTTTGAGACAAAAGGCTTTGTTGTTATTGATTCATAACTCAAACCACCTATTCAGCAAAACCCTTAAGCCATATGGCATACAAACAGCTTGTTGAGATTCCAAGAAGCCAGCTGTTGATGGCTTGTCCACATAAGACCCAAAAGCTAGCTTTTTGAAGAGACCACGGCTAGGCCAAACAGGCTTAAGTTATCAACACATGGGCATGTATCTGAGACACTGAGTATACTATTGCTGAACAGGCATTCCAATCACCATCTTGGTGTTCCTCAACCCCTTCCATTGTAATGCATGCCTTTGTTCCAGCATAGGTTTGCTCAGGTAAATTAGCAACAACGCAAATGTCCATCCCTCACAAACCTCACCAATTTCTAGTACCTTCTCCATCACTGTGATCGACAGATAGCTGCTATTTTTAGAGATCACAATGTTCCCTACACTTGTTTCAAAGTAGCTGGAAAGCATCGGATGGATTCTGAACTATATCTGAAATCGTGCCAATACATGCATGTTGTTGGTCCTTGAGAAATATCAAACTACTACAGGCAGCATAGAAGCTTTAGGACTAGAAAGATGCTTTAAAAATATAGGTACCTGGTTATCTTTGAAGAAGTGATACACATGAACCAAACGGTCTCGTGTACCAGCATTTTTCTCTTCTTCGGGAACCTGGCCAACAATAAAAATTAGGAAACTATGGAGAGAAAAAAGGTAAGCGGCAATAGCTAATTTTGTGAAGTCATAATGGCATGCTTGCTTTGAGGAATGTGTATATCCTTGGATGTGTTGGTCCATCATGGGATGACCCCATTCCTCATTTTCAACTAGCCATGTGTTTATGAGGGCTGAGGTCGTGCAGCCGTGATGGACCAACTCATTCCATTCATCAAAGGTTCAAACCAAACAAAAACATGAGGAATGAGTTGGTCCTTTGACCAACCCATTCCTTAAACCAAACACCCCCTTGTTAAGGATAAAATAGGATTGTTATTTCTTTCCTTATATGTCTCGGTTTCCTTATCTGTATATCCCCCTGTACTCCACACACACGCGCACACACACACACACATAGCCTCATGAATATACACACAATATTCATAACACCCCTAACTGTAGATTATTTACATTTAGGAACGAACAGAACATTGCTAAGCATGGTGAGTACCTCTTCAACATGCAGAGGTCCATTTTGATCATTAACTGAATCTATTTTCTCAACAGGTTGGTACACCTGAAAAATCAAATAAGGCAATTGATTGATCGTGCATAAAAAGGTCATCAGGATTATTATGTAGTATGTACATCATCTTAATGAAAGATTCAAAAGGCGGATGTTTCATAAAGAAAGGAGAGATGAAACTTTACAGGAGTAAAATGAAATCATGTCGTGAGCATTATATACTTTTCTCATCGATAGTCTTACCTACAACCACATATTATACTTTATGCCAAAGACAACTTCCTGCAGCTCATCTTCCAGCATTACAAGATCTCAGCCACTACATAAAAGCGGATGTTTCTTTTTCTCTGGGTTTTCAAGATATGACATTTACCACCAGTAAGAGAAACTACTATATTAAAGACTGGAATAGTTGGTCAAAGTTGGACTCGCAACCATTCACAGGTGGACTAAGCTTCTAAATCAACCTGGAAATATCTTAATCCAACTGAAAGGGCCAGATCACCCCAAACCGAAAGATCTTACAAATGCAGTGATATTCAGAATTTCAGACTTCATGAATGGTGATCCATGGTTGCAATCTTCACTTGAGTCCTTTATGTTTTAAAGAATTTTCTAATATTATTGTGGTTTGGCCCCTTTCATACAGGATTGGTGCACTGCCTTCTTCCTTACCTCCTGGCTGACACTGTCTTGTCACATCCAGGGATAGAAATCCTGGAACCAGTGCGAAACCGGGCCGGCGGGCAGCAACTGTAACCGGCCAGTTGTCGGAAAACCCAAGAAAAAACCGGTTGAAATTCATGAATCAAAATTTGAATTTAGGTGGTTTGAAACTGGTAACCGGGAAAAAAACTGGAAAAAATACTAAAAAGGGAAAAACCAGAAAAAAAAACCTAGTACAAAATGTTGAGACTAGCATATTTATGCATATTTGGTTTATACAATAGGTAATTTAGCACCAAAAAAATGTCTAAACCAACCTAGAAAGTGCATTTGTAACCCCCGGGATTTCAGCCGGTTTTTCCCTCCCGGTACCCATCGGGATTTGGTTTTTTATCCCTACTCACATCCTCATTTGATGGCATACCATCTTTCAGGCGATTCACAAAGAACAGAACAAAATGGCAGTAGGAATTGATTTCCGCAAGAATACAAGCCCCCCTGTTTAAGAAACAAGCTGTACAGTAGTAAAGGGGGGGCATCTGAATAAAATAAAGCATCATAATAGTCAATGGCCTGAGCCTTTAACCAAAACTAATCAAGAATAATTCAACAGAGGAAGGATAACTTCCATGGCACAATATAACTATCGAAGTTGATGTACCTTGTATATCTTATGATGGAAGACATCAAATAAGCGGAGTTCAGTATCACTACAAGACAGCTCAACCTGATAAAAGAGACAAAAGAAAGAATAAAAAAATTGTTGTGCACACACAAAACTTGAAAGAAAATTAACAGTTCTTGCACTCAAATCACCTTTGATTTTATGTCCTCAATCAACTCAAAAAGAGTGCTGCCTTTTGGCAATCGTATAAAGTGAGATGACACCTGAAAATTAAGCATTATCACAGAGCATTATCAGAAACATAGAAGCAGTTGCAAGCACAGAATGGGTGCAAACTAACCTCATTGTTTGTAGCATGATGAAAAGCAACTCTCACTGTTTTCAAACCTTGCAGTTCTGGCAAAGGAATGTCCAGTATCTCGTAATATAGTATGTCAGACATCTGCTGAATCGAAGGAAGCTCAGGCAATCTCATGTGAAAGGCAGTCAATCAGAACACTTGAAAAAGGTGCCAAACCTGATTGAAATGACTTAGCATGTCCAAAAGATGGTCAAGACCTCTGTACTTGATGTAGTGAGGTTTCGGCATCTGTGAATATGGGTTGTGTTGTGTAAGGCGGAGTTTCGAAGGATCATCAAGACCAAGATGCTGCGCAACTTTCTCGACAACATCATCATATGTGGAACGCTTTGAACTTCACAAGTATGAAAATGGAAAAGAAGTTATTGAATTATTGCCGTAAAAAAATTATCACTGTGTTAAATCCAGGTTCATAAGATTCGTGATGCATACAGTTCCAGAGAGAAATTGTCTTCTTTTGGTGTCTCAAGCAATCTGAAATGGACAACCTATCATACACAATTTAAAAACAATCATTGTCAGGGAAAAAACAACAAATGAACTATAAGTAACCATCAGACAACAATCTGTAAGAAACAAAAAGCAGAATTGCGGCAAGTTTTAATATAGATGCCATTCACCCAATGTTGATTTGAAATGGACAACCTATGAATAACATCAATTTCCAGGGGGGAAAACAACAAATGAAGTATAGGTAACCATCAGACAACAATATGCAAGATAAAAATGCAGAACCACTGCAAGTTTCAATATAGATGCTATTCACCCGAATGTTGCAACATCTAACACCCAACACTCAACTCGAACACAAACATTCCCTGTTACAAAATATATGATGTTTACATACTGGCACAAAAATGTATACTTCCTACACACAATTTATTTACGTACTGCACAAAAATAGTCACTGTGTTAAACATTCCAGTGTCAAAAACAACAAAAAATGAATTGCATTACAAAAGACAGGAATAGAAAAGCAAAAGCTAACTAAAATTATAATTGGTGTAAAAATAGAACATCACCAAGCAGCACCAAAGTAAAGTCAGATATAACAAACTGGACAGCAGCATATCAGAACAACAGAAAATGTATTAGCACAAAAGAGTTCAACAAAGAGCCGCTTTCAATTCAAGATCAATCTCAGAAAATTTGTTTCGAATTTAAAAACCAGTATTGGTTGGAATATAGGAATATGGTTATGTCCTTCACGCGATTATGTCATGTATAATACTGTCCTCGTAGGAATTAAGCACTGTAGTTCAACAACTTTATGTTGCTATAAATCTGAACTCATTCAAGGGCCTGCACTGAATTATTAAGTCACTAGAGTCTTCTCTTTTTAAAGTGATAAAGCTATTATAAATTAGAGTAAATTTCACAAAACCCCGGGTTTTACCGTCCAAGTTGCACAAAACCACAAGTTTTTGCTATGTGATATATAACCCCGGTTATTATGGTCTTGAAATTTCACAAAACCCCACCCCTAACAAATCTGATCTACTCTTCGATAATGTAGCAGGACGTGTCGGCGCCGGAGCCCAGCTTCACGCCGGACTTGAGCGATGACACCTGAGAAGCAGGCGATGACTTAGCGGTCGCGTCCTTGTCCTCTCCCTACTCCAGCAGCTGCAAGAACTCTCTGGTCACCTCCTCGGTGTCCAGCCCCGCCACCTAGTCCTCCTGTGGCTCCGCCGACTTGGCGGCCGTGTCCGGCACATCACCAAGTATCATTAACTCGAGGGCCTTGATCTAGTTGGTGATCGCCTCGAGCTCGTTGAGGCATCACGTGTGCGCTGTCGTGCACCACCGCCTCGACCACCTCGTCGCCTGCTGTCAATGAGGCCTTCTCCTTATCTTCCTCCTTGGCTTCTTGCTTGACATCCGCTGCTTCTTTCGTTTCATCCTTCTCTTCTTGCCCCCTCCATGCCTTTGTCGACGACGTCGAACTCTGGGAACTCCCAAGTCATCAGCCTTCGCTTCCGACTCAGGCTTCGGCTCGTTCTGCTGCTCCTGCTTGGTCTCGAACACTGGATGGGCTCGTTGAGCTTTAAGTCCCCAATGCCCCTCAAGTCCAGGAACAGCGAGCCCTTCATCGGCGTCAGTGACGGCTTCGATCACATCACCTTCGGGCTCATGATGCTAACCGACGACTTGCTCTGCTTCCATGCAAACAAAGAAGAGGACGAGGATGAAGAGCTTGTCTTGCTGGCTGGCTGTATAGCCCAACGCCCCCATCCTCCATTATCTGGAACACCAGCTTGACAATGAGCTCGTCGCCCTTTGCCTTCCCAGCGAACGGGAACGCCATGTCCCATTGCCAAACACGCTCCCTTTGCTCGCTCTTGTCCGTGGACTCCTTCACAAAAAGGTTCAAATCCACGGCGCTCCAAAGTCAAGCTCTGAAGCGTCCACAGCAACTGCAGATAGGAGGAACAGCCTAGCTCGAACTTGAGCAGTTTACCCGTGCCAGCGCTGCCGCTGCAGTAGAGATGGCACCGGACGAAAAGCGTCTCCTTAAAGTCGGTCGCGCCCTGCTGCACGCGGGACAGCATGGTCTTCACGGCGCCGTCGCGTCTCCTAGCACACGGCCACCGTGTGCAGCCCATTCATAGCCGGCGGCATATCCTGCACAGCCACCACCACCACGAAGAAGAGGCAGCCGAGCCTGTTCATACCGATGTGCACCAGTGCACGTATCGGCTTCCAGCTCCATATCCCCTTCTTGCCGCCTGTGGCCAGCGCCGTGGTCACCGCAGCGAAGTTCTGGCTCTTGGAGCATATCATCGAGGTCAATTTCTTGGGGCAGGGTTTTATAAAACTACAATATCATAATACCTAAGGTTATGTATCACATGCTAAAAACCATGTGGTTTTGTGCGACTTAGACCACAAAACCTAGGGTTTTGTGAAATTCACTCTATAAATTACTTTAGTGTGATTTCAACATCTTATTTGACTTCAGCACCAGCATCAAAGTACAGCATAATGCACTAAGCTTTTCTTTTCCAAACAGGTAATCTCTGTTCTATTGGCAATACACCTCACATGCACACATGCCAACACAAGATCCCCACTTTGGCGCACATGCAGTCGGTCACTTTATCTTGCACATTATTTACTATGGGAATAATACAGATGGAAAACCTAGCCTAATACTAAGGCTGTAGCACTAGCTTTGTGAAGCAACATGGATTTGCATATTCAAGCAGTTTTAAGCCTAACAAAAGATCATGTCAACAACTAACCAACCATAGAAAAATGTAGTTGAGAATTTGAGATGGTCCTTGACTCATGTTCTTAGCTAGCAGATTTGTTACTAGTGTTCATAAAGATAAACAAAAGAGCAGAACAAGTAAAGATCTTTCGTTGCGAATGTTATTGACTGATAATGAGATGTGGCAAAAAGGGACATACAAAGTAAAATGTCCAAACAAAGTATGAAACATTCAAGTAATGCAAGGTAATTCAAAGAAATAGCTGCTCCAGCTCAAAAAGGGTATTCCTTTAGTCTCATGTCAGATAAATTTACCTGTCTATTTTGGATATATTCAAAGAAAGACAACACATTGGGATGGCGGATTTGGTCCATTTTATCCGGAGAACAACGTTTTTGATAGCATATTATGTCACCATCATCAAGCTGAAAGCAACACCAAACAGGCCATATGTAAAACAAAGACAACTATTAACAGAAGCAAAACATTAATGGAACAAACCTGGCTCGAATGGAAGGAAATATCAGTGTCAATTGGTTCGCACATCACACTTGGTTCGAACTTTATTTCCTACAGAGATTTAAGGAAAATAAATTATGATGCTACAGAGGTTTTGAAAAGAGTTAGGGAAAAATCATCTACAACTCGAATGTCGCCAAATCCAAAGTTAGATGCTAACTAATGCTCCAGCAAAACCAAAACTAACCTCATACATTTCAATATCTTCATCAGACTGAAATCCTGCTATCTCGTTCAGTTTTCTCACTATATCAGATGGCTTCCCTGATGCTTTCACGAAAAGCCTTCCAACATATCTGTTTCATAATCACAGGGATAACATTCAATCAGCTTTGTCGGGTAACACAATAAAGAAAGTAGAAAAAACAGCTTACACCAGAGAGAGAGAGAGAGAGAAAACCTTAGTTCTTCCTTTTCAGGATCGTATAGCTTGAAGAAAAGTAATATATCATCCTTTGTCTTTACAGGCAGTGAAATTGGATGATTCTCCTGTATGTGCTATAAGCTATGTTAGATCGTACACCAGTAATCAAGACCAACACATTTTGGAGACATGGCAGCACAGTACAGTTGAGTAGCGAATTACATCAATGAGACAGTGACACACTGAACAAATAAAAAGCAATTGAGAAAAGCAGTTAACCTGTCCAAACTCAACCTCCAAGAACAACCTCAATTCAGAATTCTGTAATTTGTTTGTTACATCTTTAAGCTGTCCAACCTGCAGAAAAAACATTTCATTAATTGTGAATCAAGAGAACTGAAACTCAAGACAACCACCAAAACTAGGAAGCATATCTTTAAAGTAAATGACTTGATGTGAATGAGAAGGTTAACACACAACCCACTTCAAGCAACCAGTGTTTGAGGGCGATGCATTCGCTCCTGCGTGCGTCCACACCAGCCCCGCATGTAGAGTTCGCTCCGAATCGAGCTGGTGTAGGGTGCACCAAGGCTGGCCATTGAATTGTGCACGGAGTGTCCAGATCGAGCCACCCAGCTGCGTCTCACGAATTCGCATGGACTGCATCAGTGTGCACCAAGCCTCCCTTCACCGCTCGATCTCACGTAGATGGCTAGCGATAGTGCTTCTGCTTGTGAACCACGTGCACAAGCTAGGAAGTCGCTATTCGCCCTGGAGTGCCTTTGATATACCCGTTGTGCATCCGTCGAGGCTGACTGGTGGACCTGCTAATACCTGGGCTAGTGTGTCATATTCTGGGTGTAAAATTGTATTGTATCCCTCGCGTTTCAACCCCCATGCAGCCCCACCCCACCCGACCGCCCCACGCTCCCCGGTCCCAACTCCCCCCGAAACCCTAGTGTACCCGCCGCCTCAGTCTATCCGCCCCTGCGGTGCGTGAGCCCTCCCTTCTCCCTACATCCTCCTCCCACCCATCCATGAGGGTGTGCCTCCCCCTCACCACCCCTTGCGCTCACTACATTCCACACAAGCTCCTTCCCCGCCGTCCTCTGTGCACGGCCACCCACAAACTCTAGAGAGGTGTCGCACCGCCTCAAACCCGTGCCCGCCCTTCCTCTCTCCCTATGGAGTCTTCCCCTCCCCGACCACCGGATGCGTTGCTCCCAGCTGCGTCCAGCATCGCCTCCGGATGGTCGAGATGCCGCTGGACGTTGTGTTTTTGATTGCCACATACAGCGCTCCCAATTGGTCAACAGTGGACTGATCTACAAGAGGAAGGCCGCCGAGAACCACCACTTTCACCGAATTAGGCCGGGATTAAGGTGGATCTGCCAAGCGTGCTCTGGCCATCATGGGCTTGTCGTTGTCTCAGATGAGTAAAGACACACCCCCTTGGATTCTCAAAGCACCCCCTTCTCTCTCCCTCCCTCCCTCCCTCCCTCCTCTCTCTCTCTCTCTCTCGGGCTTGGTTACTTCGATGTAGAGCAACCGATCAGATCGGCGCCGGTAGTCGGATGGTACGACGACGAATGTGGGGTTGCACCAGCTGCTGCCCTTCTTGAAGGGGCTCCCTTGCCCACAACTCCCACCTCATGTGAGCTGCTTGTGCCTACGAAGAAGGGCAGTGCAGTCATTGGGCTGCCGTAGTGGAGCAGGGAGTAGTGGTGAAGCAAATGAAGCCCAACTCACTGCTGCCTCGTCAGCACGCCTCCAGCAAGAGAACACTCATGGTGGTCAATCTCTTTATTCACCATCAGAATCTCTCAAAGAGTAAGACTTAAAAGGTATCCAGCTTGATTTCCACCTTTCTGATTGTGATAATGTTGTTTCTTTATCTTTAACTCCGCCTGTGTAGTTTACTACAAAGCCTATCCCATACCAGGAAAAAGGCATTGTGTTAGGCTCGACGAGCCAACGTAAAAAATCAAGCCGCCTTTTCATGGAATGAAACCACAGTGGGGCGATGAGATAGATGAAGACATGAGCCACAAGAACGGGGTGGCAAATGGTGCCAAGCATCGGGTGTCATGTATGATAAGAGTCCCTCAAAAGTTAAAGAGTAACTTCTATAGGATGAACGATCAGACCTATGATGCTATATAGAACGAAATGCTAGGCAACTAAAGACAACATATACAAAAGATAAGTGTAGCGGAAGTGAGGACGCTGCGGTGGATCTGTGGTCACACAAAGGGGCATCAAATCTGCAATGATGATATTCATGATAGGATAGAGGTAGCACCAATTGAAGAGAAGCTTGTGATTGAGATGGTTTGGACATCTCCAACGGATGCCTTCAAAGGCACCGGTACGTAGTTGAATTTTAAGACACCGAAAACGCAAGAGGCAGAGGTCGACCAAGACTAACGTGGGATGAAGCAGTTAAAAGAGACTTGAGGGATTGGAACGTATCTAAAGAATTAGCTTTGGATAAGAACGCATGAAAGTTAGCGATCTATGTACCAGAATCATGACATAAGAAGGTTTAGACATAGTGTTTTAGGCTCTGCTCAGATAGCAGGATGCAGACTTAGGGTTTTTGCCTTATAGATTTTATTACAAGGGTCTCATTTCTTTGACAAAAGTCTACCCTATTGTTTGGGACAAAAATATTTGTCGTTGTTGTGATAATTTTGTTTCTTGGTATCTCATTGTTCACTGTAGGATTTAAAGGTCCCCTGTTTGTAGGTTGTGAATGTGTTGCCATGTTCCTAGCTATTGGGTTTAGTGCCGATAGGCAATGTTGTAAACTATTCTTGCATGGTATGTTTTCTTGTTAGAATGCTGTTCCATAATTACTGTATGTTAAGGTGCTTTACAGTGGAGGCTAAGGGATACAAAATGTGCCCATGTCTCATGATATGTATAAGAGTATTGCCGCGCGTAGTTCCTACATAGTTCTTTCAATGCCCTTTCATTCAGGGTCCAGCGTTCAAATGACAGCATGACATGTTCTTTCCTGTCCTTGATTATTTGAAGCATCTCACACTCGAACTACATTGGATTTTTTCCCTTAATATGTTGCACAAAATGCTTGGAAGAATCAAACATAGCTGTCGCCCAGACTTATGGCGGGGGATATAGCACTTATGCACTTGTGTTCTTATCTACAAACAACACTTATTATGAAATTTTGCATACAAATGTTTATATAAATTTATGAAAGACATTGCTTAAAGTAGCCCAAGGGAGCATTTGCCTTGATTGCAATGTGTTGCTTGTTCTTTGGATTTAGTTTGCTAAAGGTCTAGCTTTGTATGGTGGTCATCTATTCTCTGTAGTTATGCATGTTAAGGGTAGTAGAGATACAATAGGATTACTTCAGTTGTTTTCTTATATGCCTGGTTTTCTTATCCGTATATGGCATATTCTCCTGTAATATCCCCTTGTACTCTATATATATTGCCCATTGGACCTCTTTAATATACACACAACATTCATAACATGGTATCAGAGCACAGGTTAAAACCATAATCTCGATCTCGATCTACTTCCGCTGTTGCTGCCCCCGGGAGGATCGATCTCCGCTCCTAGGGGCAGACACCTTGTTGGGCCGCGTTGATCTCCACCAGCCACTCCCCGCGCCACTCTAGCAGGCACCCGCCTCCATCGCCTTCCGCTGCGACCGCACCGAGGACTCCCTCCAATCCTTCCTCATTGCGGCCTCCCTCGCCTTCGCCGTCTTCTGCCACAAAGGTGCCGGCGCCGCAGCTGGTCATCGCCGCCTCTACCGGATCTGACCGCCGACGGCTTCTCCGATTGGCCGCCCCAAGCTCGGATCTCGCAACTGCCAGACCTGACTTCCTCTTCGGCCGTAGGGAGCAATCGCTACAGTAGGGAGATGCCACTGTGAATGAGTTCTATGCTCAACTGTCCATGATATGACATCAGATTGATTCTTTCGGACCAGATGTTTATCGCACCTATCAGTGCTGTCAGCGTCAGCAGTCTCATCTAGAGCTTCACCACATGTATGACTTTTTGACACGTCTCTAGTCTGAGTTTGAGTAGAATCGTGCTCATTTGCTAGCTCGTCACCCTCATGTGACTCTTGCAGCTATTCGTACAAGGAGATTCGCCTTCGTGGTGCGGGTCTGATGTCCTCGTCGTTTCTTTCGGTTTTGGCGACTCCCCCAGCTTCTACACCTGATGCGCCTCCGGTTACTTCTCCACCAGTGACAGCTGTTGTTGGTAGGAAACTCCATTGCACCTATGGAACAAGGATGGACATGTGGAGCTGTTTTGCTACAGGAAAAAGGGTTTTCGTCGTGGTGCTCATCCTCCGAGGGGCACTGGAGGTTCCTCTCAGCGGAGTCCTAGTGCCTCTGGCACTCAGGAGTTCCTCACACTGCTGGGTCGCATGGTTGCTTCTGCATCATCCGGTTCTACTGGTTCTACTGCTATCTTCCGATCAAAGACCACCCTCTACTTCCCCTTCCTAGGGTATATCAACTTGAATTCTTGATTCTGATGCTTCCTTTCATATGACATCTGATTCCACCAGTCCCACTTCCATTAGTACTTTAGCTACTTCTATCATTGTTCACACAGCAAATGGTACCTGTTGCGACCCTGTTTCTGTCGCAGAACGAGGCACTCTTTCAAATTCATCCTTTCATGTTATGCTATTTCGTATGTTCCAAAACTAACCATGTAGCTTATATCTGCCGGTCAGCTCACTGATCATGGTTATGTTATTCTTGATTCTGATTCTTGTTGCGTTCAGGATCGTTGCACGGGGATTCTGGATGGTACTGCCCTCGCCGCCGTGACTCACAACGGCTCTAGGAGCTTCACTAGCATCATCTTTCTTCTGCTACCCCTGTCAGTCTATGTCGCCTCAACCACTACCTCTGCATCTGTTGCAGCCTCCACCGCATTTTTTGCTCAATGACATCATCATTTAGGACATCTTTGCGTCACGTATGTCTTCATTACTTTGTCGTGGTCTTTTAAAGTATGTGTCTACTGATGCTTCTCTAAATTGTCAAGGTTTTAGGCTTGGTAAATACCTTCAATTCCCCTATCCTTCTAGTGCCTCAGCGTCCTTTTGATCTTGTTCATTCTGATGTATAGGGTCCAGCTCCTTTCGTTTCGAAAGGTCATCGATATTCTCGGCATACAAGGATATACTTTATGTCATCTCGTGGTGAGGTTCTATCCATCTACAAGACTTGGCATGATGGTCTATACTCAGTGACTCCTATTCGTGGAGTTTTTCGTAGTTTTCTTGATGAGCGGGGCACTCAGTTTTCTTGCCCCGATGCTCATACTCAAAATGGTGTGACTAAACGCAAGCATCGTCATCTTCTTAAGACAACTCGTGCTCTTATGCTTGTTTCTGCTGTTCCACCACACTTCTAGGCCGAGGCTATTTCTACTACCACTCTTCAAGGTGAGATCCCAGTTGAACGTCTCTATGGCAAGACTCCTGGTTATTCCAGTCTTCGCCTCTTTAGGTGTATGTGCTATATTCTTGCACTTTGTGAACACATTAAGCTGACCGCTGAGTCTGTTGAGTGCGTTTTTCTAGGCTTAGTGCTGAACACAAGGGATATCGTTGTTGGAATCCTATTAGCCGACAGACGTAAATTTCTCGGAATGTTACTTCTGATGAGTCTCATCCTTTTTATTCTCACCCTTCTCCTTCCTCCACTTCGACACCTCTTGTCGAGCCATTTTCTTTCCTGACTTTTCCTTCCACCCCTATAGTCACCACTTCACTACAACCTTTAGTCTCTCTGATGCCTCCTTCCTAGTCTGCACCTTCTTCACCACCGGCACCCTCTCATGAGATTACTCCTGACCTTGTTCCTTCTTATCCTCTACTCATTGTCCGCGAGTTGAGGATTTTTCTGATGTGCCCTCTCCTTCTGATGAGTCATCCTCTTCGACCTCTCCTCCACGACATGCTCTTCGTGATCACCAGTCTATTCGACCTCCTAAGCGTTTTGGTTTTGCTATTGCTGCTCTTGCCGAATCGACTTCTTACCGTGATGCTGCTGTTCATCAGGAGTGGCAGCATGTGATGGCAGAGGAGATTGCTGCCTTTGAGCGTACTGGCACGTGGGATCTTGTTCCTCTTCCTGCGCATTATTTCTATCATGTACAAGTAGGTCTATAAGGTTAAAACCCGCTCTGATGGTTCTCTTGAGCGCTACAAGACAAGTTTTGTAGCTCTTGTCTTCTAGCATGTGGTTTTCAGCAGGAGCATGGTTATGACTACGATGAAACCTTTGCTCCTTCCTGTTGACCACCGTTCGCATCTCTGTTCGACAGTGGTCTACCTCTCAATTGGACGTCAAGAATGACTCTCAATGGCGAGTTACGTGAGCTCTACATGCAACCGCCCCCTAGGTATTCTATCCCTAAGGGTATGGTTTGTCGCCTTCGCCGATCTCTCTATGGTCTCAAGCAAGCTCGTGCATACCTAGTTTGATTGTTTATCTTCTGTTGTCACTACAGCTAGTTTCTCTGCCAGTGCTCATAATCCTGCTCATTTTATACACTTCGCCTTGTGGTCGAATGCTTCTTTTGTATGTTGATATGATTACAGAAGATGATTCTTAGTACATCACTTTTGTAAAGGAGCGTCTTCATGAGCAGTTTCTCATGTCAGATTTGAGTCCTCTTGAAGGCTTCTATCTGTCCCAAGAAAACTATATCTAGGATCTTGATCGTGCCTCTTACTGATCAGCGCACTGCTAAGACTCTCATGGAGCTTAATGTTCATCTTCGTCTCACTGATGGTGAGCCACTTACTGATTATACTCGCTATCGTCATCTTGTTGGAAGCTTTATTTATCTTAGTGTCACTCGTCCCAAGTTTTGTACTATATGCATATCTTGAATCAGTTTGTTTCTGCTCCCACTCAGCTCCACTATAGTCATCTTCTTGTATTGCGTTACCTTCGTGGAACTCTCCTCTTTTGATGTTTCTGTTTCTGCACTGACTCCTCTTTTATCTGACAGTACAAGTGCTATTAGCATTACTAAAAATCCGGTGAAATACCAGCTTACAAAGTATATTGATGTTGATGCTTCCAACATGCGAACATAGGTGCAAGATCATATTGTTGCTCTTCAGTATGTCTTTTTAGAGCTTCAGTTGGCAGACCTTCACAGAGACACAGATCAGGGCCTAACACAATTTCTACTTCTCCAAACTTCTTGTTGTTGACTCATCATAAATTTGAGGTAGGGTATTAGATATGTATTAGACAGCTATGTATTTACCCTGTTGTGTGAAGGGTTTCCTGCATATATAGCGTACTTGTACGTGTACATATATTAGTCTATTGGCCTCATGATGAATACAAGCGCTATTCATAACAGCATTCATCATGTTTATTTTGAACAAGGTAATTATATTTATAATCATATTACAAATGTGGTTCCTGTCATGGACTTGTAAGAGATGTGGTCGTGAAACAGAGTTTAGAAGTTTAGATGGCTATTTGCCTATTGATGTAGTGTACTGAACTTCAGAACTGGTGCATTAATTGAAAATAGATATGTACACTTTTGGTTCTCTTGCATTGAGCATTGATTGGACTTCAGGAATAGTTTCTATTGAAGGTAAAAGTCCAGCCTTTTCTTTTCTAGATGGCATTCACGAACTAAATATAGTTTTACCCTTTTTGTTTTTGTTTGAGTAAATCTCTTCCCCTATTTTACTTAACACTGCACATTGATTAGAATATTGCACTTTGCAAGGTAGTAAATATGGTTATCTTTTCTGTCAACAACAAATCTATTGGAGTAGCAACCTGTTGTTCCGTTTCTTAGTTAACTGACAGATTTGCAAGAAGGAAGTCTTTGCCTTCAGCTTAATAAACATGCTAAAGAGAAGTCTATTGAAATATCTTCACCTCATGATATGCTATACTTCATTATGCCATGCAAACTGTTTCCACATGGGCTATTATTCTGACATATACATTGATGAGTGTCATGGTTTATCTTAACAGCTTAAGGTGTTCATTTCACTAGCTAATTTATTTGCTTCGGACATGAATTCCAAAACTTCAGATCTAAAACAGTGCCCGAAATGGCTCTAATGGAATCTGTGTCCATAAGCAGTGCTTCCTGCTACCATTCGACATCGCCACTGGATCGGTTCCATGGTTGACGGGTTTGACAGCGCGGCGAAGCAAGCGTGACCTTCCAGTACTTAATAAAATAACCATACGAATTTGATATTACATCATCCAAAAAAAGGATAGAGAAAATGATGGATAAGTCATTGTGTTGTTGTTGTGTTGTTGTTTCTTCTCTCTTTAGGACAGCATCTCCTTTAAGGACAGCATCTCCTTTAAGGACAGCATCTTGACTCCTTTAAGGACAGCATCTCCTTTAAGGACAGCATCTTGACTCTTTTAAGGACAGCATCTCCTTTAAGGACAGCATCTTAGACTAGCTTTAGGACAGCTTTAGACTAGCATCTAGGACTAGCATCTTGGCATATGCTTGGCTGGTTAGCGGCCTATAAATTTGTATCCCCAACCCTCAAAGTTGGTATGGCATTTGTGCAAGAAATAAACAAGAAAATTTGCCCCATTCCCAGAGTGTCATCCTCTCAATGAGAGTAAGGATCTTGCTATCACCAACAAAGAAGACTCCAAAGAGTAACAAGTGGTATCGAGCCATACTATCCTCAGAGCCCGAGCATCTCCTCGCTCATCTCCTTCTCCACCGCAGAAGACTCACCAGAGTGCAGAGCGCCAGCTCGCCCTGTCCCCCGCCACTCCTCTCCGAGACGGCAAGAGCTCGTCGGCGCACTCCTCCACGCAATGCCTCTAGTAGCGCGCCATGTCCGCAGGCGCTCGCCGCCTCGGCCGCCGAGCACGCGGCGCGACGGCCGAAGCCGCTGGCGGCAGAGCAGCGCGAAGCCAAGCGGCGGCAGAGACGCGCGGCGGCGCGAAAGGGCGCTGGCGGCAGCGGCGAGCGAGCCGGGCAGCAGCGAGCGAGGCGAAGCGCGGCGGCGGCAGATGCGCCACGGCGGCAGCAAGCCGAGGTCAAGGCTCATACAAAGAACGGGCAGCCCATCTCTCGCGATGACAGCCGACGAGGATCTTGAGCCTGGAGAGGAGGCGCGCGAGGCGAGTGGCGCGATGGGCGCCGCGACGCCACGAGCGCGGGCAGGCCAGACAGACGCTGAACGCTACGGTGGACGCCCCGGAGGAGGCGCGCACGACGGTCGCGTGACGGTTGATCGGAGAGCGCGCCTTCACAGCGACGCGCTTCTCCCGGTTCGGCATCGTGGTCACCACGAGTACCGTGCCGTCGTCGAGGACATCGCCCGCCGCGCGGGTGGCCTACCCTCACCAAGACCAACTACGCCGAGCGGGCCGCGGTGATGAGGGTAAAGCTCCAGCGCGGCATATGTGGGATGCGGTCCGATCGGCGACGCCGACTACGATCAGATCGACGGCGCTGATGCTCTCATCGCCGCAGCCCCGCCCGAGATGCGCTTCGCTACCAACAAGCGGATCGCCAAAGAGGCTTGGGACGCCATCGCCGCAAAGACGCATCGGCAGCGACCGCGCCCGCAAGTCTACATTGCGTGCACTACGCAGGAGTGGGAGAACCCGCCTTCAAGCCGTGCGAGGACGTTGATGATTTTGCTCTCCGCCTCAACACTCGCTGCGAAGTTAGTGCAGTTCGGCGACGACACCTACGGCGAGGAGAGAGCCGTGGAGAAGCTCTTCCGCCGCGCCCCAGAAGTACAAGCGCATGGCTCGCCGATCGAGTCTCTCTGACCTCTCCGCGATGACGATCGAGGAGGCGCTGGTCGCCTCAAGGTCGCTTGACAACGATGAGCCACAACGCTCTCGGACCCGTCACCATTGGCGGAAGCTCCTCCTCACTCGGGAGCAGCTGGTCGCCACCAAGGTGACAGAAGAAGGGGAGCCTTCTTCCACGACAGCGCCACAAGCGTGGCAAGCGCGAAAGCCACGCAAAGACGCCAGCAGGGCGCGAGGTCCGAGGGTGATGACCGTGAGGCGCCTGCGCGCGCGCCGGCAAGCAAAAGCGGCACGAGACGACTCTTGCCACAATCGCGCAAGCTTGGTCATTGGGCGATTGTCGACACCACGACGCGGCTGTGCCCATGTCGCGCAAAGTGAGGAGCGGCCGGCTCGTTCATTGCTCATGCGAGCACCGAACTATCTCCACGCACCGCCGCAGCGCTCTCTCTCCACCTTGACGAGCCAAAAGCACATGCCCTCCGCCACGGCTCCGCAAGAACGACAAGATCGACGGGTGGTGCTCGACACCGGGCGCCACCCATCACATGATCGGCCGACGGAGCTTTTCGCCGAAGTTTGACTCTAGCGCCCGAGGCTCCGCTGTTTGGGACGCCCGCTGTGAAATCAAGGGCGCGGCTCGCTCATCTTCACCACCGTGTTCGGTGAGCACAGTGCTCACCGCGTCTACTACATCCCCGACCAAGGAACTCCATCATCGCCTTGGGATACCGGATGAGAACGGCTCGCGATGTCGAGATAGAGCACGGGGTGCTGCGATTTGGGATCTTCGCCACGCCTTCTTGCCAAGGTAACCAGAGGCGCAAATCGACTTTACATTCTTCACGCAGTGGCACAACCCTCTGTCTCGCCGCCGTCGGACGACGAGGCGTGGCGATAACGCGAGCGCTTTGGGCACCTTCACTTCGAGGCCCCAGGCGCCTGCTGCTACGGAATGGTGCGAGGCCCGCCGTGCCTTGACCATGTGGAGCGCTTCGCGACGTCTGCGTGTTGACGGCGCAGGCGACTCCTTTCTCTCGGGCGAAGTTTCCAGCCAAGGAGAGGCTCGAGCTCGTGCACGGGACTTGTGTGGCCCGTGACACCGCCACACCGGGAGGACGACGCTACTTCCTCGCCGCCGCCGACGACCTCTCCCGCTACATGTGGGTGATGGTCCTCGCAAAGAAGGAGAGGTCGCGGACGCCATCGCGCACGCAGTCGCCGCGAGGCGAGCGCGGCCGCAGCCGCACGCGGCCGCGCAGCACAACGGCGGCGAATTCACGGCGGCCGACCGCGGCCGCATCACAACGATGAGGGCATTCAGCGCCACACTCGCTACCGCATGCACCGCAGCAGAACGGCGTCGCCGAGCGCAGCGCAACCGCGGACGGCTATGGGATGGCTCGCCTCTCGCTGCAGGGGATGCCGGCTATCTTCGGGAGAGGCGGTGACGGCCGCTACATCCTCAACCGCCGCTACCAAGGCGCTCGACTACAGGACGCCGTGCGAGGCTTAGCACGAGCGCAAGCCGGCGGTCTCCCACTTGCGGGTCTTCGGCTCCTCGCGTTCGCCAAGGAGCTTGGCCACATCGGTAAGCTCGACGGCACGAGGAGCACTCGAGTGTTCATCGGCCACGCGAGGCTCGGCGGCTCACCGCATCCTCGACCTCGCACACACGCCCGGCCGCGTCGCGTGGCGTTGTGTTCGACGGCGGCGGCGGCCGACGGGACAAGGCGGTGGGCGGCGCTCGACTTCAACTCTTAGGGACTTTGTTGTCGACTACGCCCACTTCGAGAGCCGTGGGAGCTAGCACTGCCTTCACCAAGCTCGCCCACCTCGACACCTTGCTCGCCACCGCCTCCGGCGAGTGCTCCACCACCTTCGCATCGCCACGCCCCACTTCCGCACCGCCGCGCCACACCACCGGATCGACCTAACAGCCTTCGGCCCACGACGAGCGGCGCATGATGTGGAGTTCGCACCGCCGCCTCACGACGAGGACCGCGCCGACGCCTACCACGACGGCGAGCCTCTCGCTACCGCATCGTGGATCGACCTCCTCGCGGCGCAATGGCTCTCGAATCGGGCGCAGCACGACCTCGCGCGGAGCCGCACTCTCTCACAGACGACGGCGAGCCTCGCTCCATCGCCGAGGCGGAGAAAGACGCGGCATGGCGTGCCGCGATGCGAGGAGGAGATGGACGCCGCAGCGGAACCGACGCGGAGCCGGCGGATCTTCCCGCCGGCCACCGCGCGATCACCCTTGCTGGTGTTCGCCGGCGGGATGGCCGCGCCATCGCCAAGCACAAGGCTCGCTTGGTGGCACGAGGCTTTGTGCGCAGGAGGGGTCGACCGATGATGCCTTCGCACCCGCCGCGCGCATGGAGTCCGTTCGTCTACTCTCGCACTTGCGCCCCGGAGGATTGGCGCGCCCATCACATGGACGTTAAGTCCGCCTTCCTCAACGGCGACTTGAAGGAGGAGGCCACGCCGTCGCCGCCGGATTCGCCATCCCCGCAGGAGGGCAAGGTTCTCCGCCACGCAAGGCCCTCTCGGCGGCGGCAGCACCACGAGCCCGAACGCTAAGCCGGACTCCACTCAAGCAACGGGTTCCAGCAGAGCGCACACGGCCGCGGTCTACCGGCGGGCAAAGCGGCAACGCCTCGCCGCTGGCGCTCACGCCGACGACTGGTGATCACCGCCCAAGGAGGCCGAGGTCGAGGCGCTCAAGGCGAAATGAAGACCGCCTTCCGGATGAGCGACTTGGGCTCCTCCTTCTATCCGGGGATCGAGGTCCACCAGACACCCCGATCTCCCTTCGCCGACCGCCACGCCAAGCGCACCGCCGAAGCTGGCGGGCTCACCGACGCAACCCACCACACTCCATGGAGGAGAGGTCGGCCGAGTCGTGAGAGCACGGCGGAGGAGGCGGACGCGACGCAAGACGGCGCATTGTGGCGCCTTCGCTACCTCGCCCACACGCGCCCGTGATTTACGGCGTTCGCCGCCGCCACGCTACTCGGTTCATGCACGACCGACGACGAGCATCGCCGGCCGTGAAGAGGATCCTCCGCTACGCTGCGGGCACCTCCGACCACGGCTTGCACTACCCGAGGTGTCCTTCGCGCGCCACGCATGCCGCGGCGACACTTCATCATCGCACACGACAATGATCACGCAGCGACATCGACACCAAAGAAGAGCACAAGCGGGATTCTCTTCTTCCTCGGCAAGTGCCTCGTTAGTGGCGCAATACAAGCAAAGGTGGTGGCCCTGTCGGTGTGTGAGGCCGAGTACATAGCGGCGCCCACCGCCGACTCAGCGCCTGCTCGCTTCGATCGCTTGGTGATCTCTCGGCAAAGACACAGGCGGTGGCGCTCCAGGCGAGATGCAAGTCCGCCTGCTCGCAAAGAACCCCGCTTTCCACGAACGAGCAAGCACATCCGGGTGAAGTACCACTTCATCCGAGGTCGCTTGGATGAAGGCGAGATCAAGGCGAGCTACATCAACACCACGGATCGCCTTGCGGACTCGCTCACCAAGCCTCTTGGGAGGTCAAATTCCTCGAGCTCGCTCTAGGGTGGGGTGGTTCAACTTTTCCACAAGACGACGCACAAGACTTAGGGGAGAGTGATGGATAAGTCATTGTGTTGTTGTTGTGTTGTTGTTTCTTCTCTCTTTAGGACAGCATCTCCTTTAAGGACAAAGATCTCCTTTAAGGACAGCATCTTGACTCCTTTAAGGACAAAGATCTCCTTTAAGGACAAGATCTTGACTCTTTTAAGGACAAAGATCTCCTTTAAGGACAGCATCTTAGACTAGCTTTAGGACAGCTTTAGACTAGCATCTAGGACTAGCATCTTGGCATATGCCACTGGATCGGTATAAATTTGTATCCCCAACCCTCAGGTTTGTATGGCATTTGTGCAAGAAATAAACAAGTGAAAATTTGCCCCATTCCAGTGTCATCCTCTCAATAACCATACGGATTTGATATTACATCATCCAAAAAAAGGATAGAGAAAACGTGTGTTAGACAAAGGACCTGGTTGGTTGGTCGCATTAGCTCTTATGTTTAACCAATATATAGTGTTATTAGATGCTTGCAATAACCAATCAGATAAGCTGTCCGGACACACTTATTAGTTCCACAAAATGCTGTGACAAATTATTGATTATTCAGTTTATCTAGTTTCTGCCACTATCAACTGCTCTGTTCCAATACATGCAAACCATCCACTTCAAAAGAAGTCCGCCGAACTGAAGTACCACACACCAGTCCCAACCGTTACGAACATACATAGCAAAAGAAACCAAGGTTGGTCTTTTATGGAGAACAACGAGAATGTTCCTCGAATCTTGAATCGTGTCTAAGCCCAACACAATATATAAGAACTAGAATATCTTGACAAATGCCAAGTATTTAAATAGTTAAACCTAATAATGCAGGAAGCAACCCTGACAGCAAAATCACTCTATGAAACATGCACAATCACTGTCAAGCTAAGTTAAAGCAAACAATTAATTTATGTCCATATTCCACTTACAGTAGATGCTTCCTCCTGGAGAGTCAATGGCCGATTGGGCCTATAGGTATTGTTCTGCCGCTTGGCCCACAACCAAAACCGTTGGGACTGTACTGGGATACCAAATTCTTTTGATAACTCCTCCTGTCAAGAAAACAATGTTAAATCAAAACACCACATTTTTTTGACAATGTAATAAAATGCCAACAACAATAAGATCAAAACCTTTTGTCCCAAACAAGTTAGGGTAGGTTAGAAATGAAACGTCCTCAAGGTTAAAGAGATGAGAGCCTTGAAGACCTATAATACTAAAACTCTTTAAGTTGTACAACCTGTCAACTGAGCCGAGAGTCTAAAACACTGCCCATAAACTTTCTTATGGTTCCGGTATATGGATCGCTAACTTCTATATGCTCCTATCCAAAATAAATTCTTTAAATACATTTTAATCCCTCAAGTCTCTTTTAACTGCTTACTCGCACGTTAGTCTTGGTCGACCTCTGCCTCTTCTTACGTTTTCAGTACGTCTTAAAATTCCACTACGTACCAGTATCTCAAGAGACCTCCGTTGAAGATGTCTAAACCATTTCAAGCGATGTTGGATAAGCTTCTCTTCAAACAAAATATTCATACTTTGACACAACAATGTGATTGTTGCAACAGAAGTTCAGTAAACCGTTTTATTTCTACTTCCACAGTAGTAAAAATAATAAAAGTACATCTATTGACAAATCTACTCTGCAAACATTTTTTCATCATTTGGTAAACATAAATAATTTTGTTGGTATATTAATGGTTAGCTAACGAAGTTCAACTGCACAATAACAACAATGAAACCTTTTGTCCCAAATAAGTCAGGGTAGACTAGGAATGAAACCTCTTCAAGATCAAAAGACAAGAGCTTTAAAGACCTATAAAGCTAAAACCTTAAGCCATACAACCTACCAACTGAGTCGAGAGCCTAAAACCCTGCCTCTAGTCTTTTTCTGAATGTGTGTAGTTGAACACTAACAAAGTTCAACTACACACATTCAGAAAAAAAAACCACTGGACAAGGGGGTAATATGTAAACTAAGTAAAAAATGAATAGACTTTCATTTTAGCAATTCATTTCACAAAATGTCCACATTCATAAGAATTCATTTCTTATGATAGCAAGCATGATGGCTTCAACTTACAATTATTGCACCAAATCTAGATGGATATTTTTAGTAATTCACTTAACAAATTAGGCGGTAATGAAATTATTGTACCATGCCTATAGTGCAAAAAAAGAACACTATTCAACTACACCAGCCTAACTATTTCAAATGCTTGTAAAAAGAAAAAAGAAAAATACCAAAAATCAGACATGGCTCTGGTAATATTTAAAAAATGGGCATGAAAAGTAAATCTCAGCAATTCCCCATTTAGGAGGCATGACCATACCAACACTAATCTATGCACATATAAGCACAACTGCAAAAGTTTTAAAAAAAAAGAAAAAGAAAAATTGAAATATCTCTTGATCTATCATCGGTATTCATATCCAGCCAAAGGCCCTGAGAATAATTACCTTGGCCTGGTTGAATGTCATGTATTTAGGAGCACGGAAGCTACGAATTTTGTCATAGTCCACAAGATCAAAAAATATGTGTCTTCCAATTTGTTCTGCCAAATCAGAATCTCGTGCCACCTGGTGATGGTTTAGATGAAGCACCAAGTGAGAAGAGACACTAGAAAGATAAGTCCCCATCAGTTAAGGCAATGAATTAAACAAAGGCAAACCTTTAATGCAGTGTACATGTGCGCCTCAGCTTTCTCCTTTTTCTTATACTCCTTCTCTTCCTGTTCCTTTCTTAACCTAATCTGGGAATATTTACATGATATTATAATAAGCTCCATGATATGCAACCAATGAAAACTGAAAAGGAAAAGGTATTACCTTAAGGTGTTCAGATATGTCTTTCTCATCCAAATCACAAATAATTTTCTCTCTGTCACTTTCACGTACGTAAACAAGCATGTAAGCATTTGAATACTTGGTAAATCTAAGCGGGGTAGTATTCAATCCAGGATTAGTATGGGGGAGCTGTAACCAAGAAAATAGCATTATTCAGAATAACACAAAATAGTTAAAAGGACAACCTGAGAGGTCTCGGTGTCTGCAAATGGATATTAGTACCTCTTCCTCACCACCGTACTGCTCCTCTAACGCACGTTTCATGTCTTCTTTTGTAACTCGTTCATCATCAAACTTGTACCTAAATTGTGAATTTGCAAAGTAAAGTATTTACATAAATCCCTCCAGTGATAATCCAACAGAATGATGGAGAATTTAAGACAGGGAGGGCACTATAAAACCAAAGCAATCAGCTAACAAGCTATCTTCAAACTAAAGGAAGCTAATCAGAAACTACCCATTCTGAAATCATGAGTATTAAATCCATGGAAATCATTCAAACCCAGAACCACTCCTAGAAAGCTGAGTGTATGATCAAAATAAGAAGTTTCTCTTTAAAGATCTAGCAATAGAGGTATTGCTTCTTACCGCAGTTCAAATTTGAGAGAGAGAGAGAGAGAGAGAGTAAAGAGAGCACCGATTCAGCAACAAGTTGTCGTATCAGTACCTGATATGTATCGGGCACTCCTGGAGCACCGGTACATATGTTGGCATATTGTTTATTTCTTTCAAATCCAATACTATCCAATATGCTCCGATACGGCAGCAATTATGCGAACAAGGGCAAAGGGGAAGAGACATCCATATTTATTTATGCTGTACATGGCCTACGAAAAGTCCTAAGTTTATTATGTTATCTTACAGCTATTTAGGGAAAGACCACTGAACAGAGCAATAAGAACTTCATTGGAATAAACATTGGAAGATGTCCATTCAAAGTTTAACATGAAAAGCTAGGCAAAACACAATACTATGCATTAAATTATCACTTAGACAAATTGAGTCTTTTTCTTAACAAATAACATTTGATGATGACTACATTACTCAAAAGTCAAAACAAGAGAGCGACTACTGAATGTGACTATTTAAGTATTAATAAATAATACACTGCTACAAAAACAAATAATGTTACATAGCAAGCCTGTTTGCTGTAACATAGCAAGCGTGTTTAACAAAGAGAGTGTACCACATAACAGACAAAAGTTAGTTCTAGTAGCGAAGAAGACAAAAAAGTTTTGCCTTTCAAATGAATTGTGTAAATATGCAAAAGCAAAACACTAAGTTCTTTTTAAGATTACAGGGGAAAAAATTTGTATTGGCGAAGAGGAATAAGAACACGGCCTTTTTTTCTCACACTATCACTATTGTGCATTCGTTTTGGGGTAAGTCCCGCCCTACAGCCAGTGGGCCCAGGCGAGCCAAACAAAAGGTGCATGGCAACAGCAGCACAACACCAGGCGGTGGCGGGTCAACATCCAGCAACAGCAAGAGCAGTCAGGATAGATAGGCGTGATTGTTAAGCAACATTTCAATAAGTCTTATCTAACTTTCCTTATGGATAGTTTCTATATTGTTAGGGACTCCTTTTATAAGGTGAAGTCATTCTCCTTTCGTATCCATCTATCAAGCTGGGTGCCAGTCCTTGTCACCACAGCTGGGGAAGGGCCCCTAGCAGGAAGGACAAGAGTGAACATCCACTTGACTACCATTACCAACAACTACTTCCTAATATCCTCAACAAGGCACATAACAATTGCAACCTCAGCAAATGCACATTAGGTCAATGACAAAAAATAAAAGAAAAGAAAGAATCCCTTTGGCCACATTTTTTGTGGTGATTGAAGCTCCACAATCAACTGGTGATTTGTTTGTTCGAATCAAATCCTGCATATCCCTAAACTACAACACTAAATTCATAGTGTTTTCATACAAATACAATATGGTTTCCTTACATGAACAGTTAAAAATGAAAAGCACAGACTAGATGTAATATTTATTATATTGTTTTAGCTTGAATCACCTTTTCGGATGAGGATTAAAAAAGTGGTTCTTGTCTGCACATAAGAACATATCTACTATTTAAACTGAACCATACCATTGATCAGAAAGAGTTGGGCAAATAAAGGCATAGTAGTGTCCACCATGAACTCCACCACTATGAACTAGTACACTGCATCAAAGAGAAGTTCGGAAGATCAGTACAACAGTCCAAAATACTCAACAACAACAAGAAAAAGTTCAGTCTACATCCAGCAGCACAGGCTGAATTCCTATACACAATCCGAAATTTTACACTGAAAGTGTGTAACCCAGTGTACATTTTGAAACATTTCCTGCCTTTAAAACAGCAAACTACCTGACTGTAAAAAGCAGTTCAGCACATTGAAAGTGTATGTTAATATCAAAAAATTAAATACAAAGGACCATATTTGCACCATATTAGTTTATCCACAACAGAGGGGAATTAACTATGAAGTAATAAAACATGCACAGCTTCAACAATGTAATTGTTAAAGAAAATAGAGCACAATTAATATTGGCATTTCGCAATATGCAAAATGTAACCGATTTTAAATATTTAACCACCTACAGTTAATATTGCCTCAGCATATAATGCACACGGAGAGCTTAATGAACTCACCTGTGAAGAGTATAGAGGTTACGCACGCTCCTATCAGCGTCTGGAGAGAGATATTTTCCATCATCTCTATCAAGATCCAATTGAAGTGGGAACTCGTAACGGTCATTTATCTACATTGTCCAAGTTAATTTAATAACAGTGCAACAAAACACACAACCTATGTATGAGAAAGTACTTTGCATGTTTGCCTAAAAAATATGGTTGCACATCCAACCTTTAGCAGGCCTAGTTTTTACAACTAATAAAGGAATTTGCAAACCACTGACAGGCTATTAATCACTAATGCTGAACAGTGAACCCGTTACTTTTGAATATATGAAGCGCCCTGTTCTAAATTTAAGCCTTGGAAAAAAAGACTTGCGAGGAATAGTCCAAGCAGATCTGCTTAAAATGCCAAGGACTTGTTGATCTCACATTCTATGTACTTGCTGGTACCAATACAGCACCAAAAAGTTGTGTAGAAAATCTTAAACCCAAAATACAGCATCAAAAAAAAACTTTTTGCATGTGCAGTTGGTATATTCATGAAATGAAACAAACCACCCTGGGAATGGATCACTAAATATTTCAAGTAATCAGAGACTTCATGTTATGCCAGTGCCAACTTGTTAGGCAATGGCCATTACATTCAATAGCTTATTAAATGCGAACTTGGTTTGTGCTCTAATATTCTGATAAACAAGTGAATTTACAAATTACCCCAAACTTCAATCAACGAAAATCTGTGAAAACAGCTAAGCAAATACCTCACCAGATTCCACTTAACAAAAGTCATCCAAATGAAAAGAGTCAGATAAACATCACCTGAGGACTACATTAGAAAAATCATTTTATATTTGTGACGAATATTGTGTGTATTGATATGAGACTTAAAGGGCCACATATATATAGAGGAGTACAGGAGAATATGCCATATAGAGATAAGGCATATATGGAATAGAATACGGACTCTATCTCCTAATATGGACTCTATCTCCTTAACACCCCCCTTCAAATGCAAAGTGTATACAATAGCATTGCATTTGGAAAGAGTTGATACTAAAACAAAATTCGAATACTTAGATTTTAAACGAAAGACTCAAAATCCTAAAAGACTCGAAATACTGAGCAACAAAAATACTAAGCAAAACCGAAAACGCCGAAGATCTGACGAGGAAGAGCCGCGACGGGCGGTTGCAGGATGTGGCGGCGGACTGACGAGGAAGAGCGCGGACGGGCGGTCAGAGGAGGCACGCGAGCGACGATGAAGAGCAGAGCCGCGACGGGCAGACGACGGTGAAGGGATCCGCGACGGGCGGATCTAACGAGCGACGAATCTGACGAGGCGTGCAGGGACCGTGGCGGGCGGCCGGCCTCCTCTGCATTTGAAGGGACGGATATGACAAGGCGGACGAATCTGACGAGGTGCTGGGCGGTGGAGATCCGAGGATGAGGACGCCTGCAGGGACCGCGACGGGCGGACAGCGGCCGACCGCGATGGGCGGACGGTAGCCGAGGGAAGCCGCGACAGGTGGCTGCCCTCTCTGCAGCCGAAGGGTGGATCTGACGAGGCGCCGGGCAGTGGAGATCCGAGGATGAAGACACCATAGTGGTAGTGTTGACCGCAGCAGCACAAATTGTTGGTTGGCACTTATGGATCGGCTGAAAAGGTCTCCCTAGGCGCCCCCAACAGAGGCGGTGATTAAAAGGTCTCCCCAGGCACCCCCAACAGAGGCGGTGATAAAAAGGAGGTCTCCCGAGGCACCCACAACACATGCGGTGATAAAAAAGGTGGTCCCCAGGCACCCCCAACAGAGACAGACGGCGGCAGCCTCGCGCGCCATGAAGAGGCGCATGCAGCCTCCCAGTGACAAGATGAAGTCCGGCGAGATGAAGAGGCGCACAGCTGGCGGCCCCACGGGATCTGCAGCCCTCGTCTCCCTCAGCGGAATCTCCGAGGCTCGGGACGAGGCAAGGCAGCAGATCTGAGGCGACAGCGAGCCCCAGGCGGACGAGGCGAGGCGAGCAAACGGGCGAGGCGGCGATCTGAGGCGACAGCCCCGAGCGGACGAGGCGAGGCGAGCAAACGGGCTCCCACGCGAAGAAATTCGGCCCGGATCTAAGGCCTGAGACGGCAGCCCAACTGAGGCCTGAGACGGCAGCCCGACTCCCCAGGCGACGAAACGGGCGGCGGCGGCCGAGGAAAGAGCCGAAGGGCGGACGCTGCGGCGGGCGGCGGCGACTCCCCGCATCTGACGAAGACTGAGTCGGCGGAGGCGGATCTGACGATGAGCGAGGAATCAAAGGGCGAACGACGGGCGGATGGACGGGAAAGCCCGGATCCCACGGCGTGGTGCCCGGATCCGGTGTCCAGTGGCCGACGGCGACCGACCGGCGACCCCAAAGGCGGCGGCGCAGATGCGGCCCGGCCCGAGTAGCCTTCGGTGCAGATCAGACGAGGGGACTCCTCAGGCGGGCGCGACGGGCGCATGCTCGCGGGAGGAACCGCAACCGAAGTTGGCGCCACCGACGATGACGGTGTAGCGGGACGACTCCTTCCCGGGGGCGACAAACGGCGTCGGGTCGAATTGGTGGGAGAAGGGACTGCAGCCCAACATGCGGGAGAAAGAAAAGAAAAAAAAACTGGATTTGATCAAGAAGTGTCGCTTTCCTCGGGAGTGGAAATTGATCCTCCCGGGGGTGGCGGCGGCGGAAGATGTACGGAATTAGATGTTAGGGTTTGAACCTTAGTTTTGATACCATGTGACGAATATTATGTGTATTGATATGAGGCCTAAAGGGCCATATATATATATATATATATATATATATATATATATATATATATATATATATATATATATATATATATATATATATATCCTCCTATATATAAGATGTATAATTAGATGTTAGGTTTGAACCTTAGTTTTGATACCATGTGACGAATATTATGTGTATTGATATGAGACCTAAAGGCCATATATATATATATATATATATATATATATATATATATATATATAGAGTATACAGAGAATATGCCATATAAAGATAAGGCATATATGGAATAGAATACGGACTCTATCTCCTTAACAATATTGACCAGACTTGCAATGGAATAATAGATCTTTTATTACCCTACCCCTACTTTGCCTGAAAGGATATTGCATATAGCACATTACTACATGTGTCTTTCACCTTGTTATGTTTCAGACTTTCAAGCAAGTCAAGGTAATTAAAGCTAAATTTCAGAGATGAAGTGGTTTGTAAGCCATAGCGCAAATACTATTTGCAATTCTACTTTCTCCATGCCCCCATGCCCTTTATCTATGGGACTGCATCCTAAAAACTGAAGTCCATAGCCAAAGTAGAAAACTATTGTAGCTTTCTGTTGTCTGATAATAAGCACCACAATGAAAAGAATAAAATCAGAAAGGAGGAAACATATAAATAGGGTGAGGAAAAGATAAAGAGTCAAATACAAACCTTAACCATTGTATCCCGCACAAAATCATATTCGAACCGCTTTAATTGAAGTTGCAAAACTGGAGGGAAGTCAATAAAAAGCATCCCTTTCTTGGCATCCTGAAAAAAAGGAAGAAAATGCATTTAAACTACATAATAAATCTAACAATCACTATCTTACAATAATTTTATATGATGTGCACATGCATCAAAACATCTTTTCCTTACCAACAATCCAGCACTAAATTCTAAACATTGTAAACTTAAAAATTCATAAACTAGCTTTTAGGGTCAGCACGTCATAAAAATAAACTAACAATAACAAGTACGGTACATTCAACAAAATGCATGGCAGAACATCACAAACTAGATTCAACCATGTGCACCAGCAACGAGGAGCACCTCAACAGGTAATAATGCATTGTTTACTAATTGTTCATGTTGAGATAATCAGAAATAAGTTTTGCCACAGCTCCTCTGCAAGATAGATCTGGACACTCATGCTACCTCTACTTCAACAAACTAATTCAACTACATAGACAAGATTTAAAATTATGTACAAAAGGAATAAGTTCACATAACACCCTAAACTTGTTTGAAAGTCTGTTCAGCACCCCGAACTATGAAATCGAACATTTGACCCCCCCCCCTCTCCCAACTTTGTAATCCGGTTCAAACAACACTCTACTCTGACCCAGTTTCGCATGGTGGTATTACCCACGTGGCACGATGTGTGGATGGTTTCACCACGTACGATGACACACTAGCCAAGTTGGGCCAGTGACATGTGGAGCCCACAAGGCCTGCTCCCATACTGAGCTTCTAGTTGTGCTACCATGGCCACCACCCCCAGTAGTCCCCTCCCTCTCTATTTTGATTTGAAGAGGCCTTGTGAGCCCCACTCGTCATTCATCTAAACTTGACCAGTGTGTTATCCTACGTGATAAAATCATCCACTCATCATGCCATGTGGGCAATGCCACCATCTGAGACCAGGTCAGGGTGTTATTTGACTTGGATTATAAAGTTCGTGGGGTCAAATGTCGGGTTTCATAGTTTAGGATGCTAGACGGACTTTCTGTTGGAATTAATCCCGCTGCACTGCATATTTGCATTTTATTTTGTCATAGCTAGTGCCCTGAGATGTGCTCATGTTCACATCGTGGCCATGATTCTCAATTAAATTGTTAGCTAGTGGAGCGGTGGTTATGCTGAACGTAAGATGGCACGGCTGAAGCGGATCATGACGTAAGAATAGGCAATAAATTTTAGTTTTGCTTTGTATTCGGATTATATAAATCAGAGAAGAAAGCTGAGAAAAGTCGTACAATTTTAGCGTGACACGAAAAAAAACTCCATTCTCATAGTTGTAATCGAGTACAGGAATCCTCGAGTGTTCAAGTGCCCGTGGTCGTAGTCGACTGCTCAAAGTCATAGTGGTACTGTAGCAGCGGTACTATAGTAGTCGTAAAATCACTGTAGCAGTGGTACTGTAGCAGTCATAAGATTACTATAGCAGTCGTAAAACCATTGTAGCCGTTAGAGTAGTCGAGTGTGTCGTTGTCATAAATGAGTACTAGGTACTCGTAGTCGTTTGTGCCAAAGTCGTAAATGAGTAATAGGTACTCATCGTGTGTGTGGTCGTATGTGTGGTCGTGTGTGTTCCAACAATTAGTATCAGAGCGGTGAAGAGATCCTGTCGACAATGTCTAACGACGGATCAAAGTCTCCTTGGAGGTCCCTTACTCCATCGAGGATCCGCGGGCACAGCAGGACAAGGGTGCGCGGCCACGAGGTGGTGGTGCAGTAGGTGACAAGGGAGAGCGGGGGGATGGTGGTCTACACCATGCTGACGCGCACGAACTACTCCGATTAGGCTCTCGATGAGAGTCAACTTGCAGGCGCAGGGCCTGTGGCGAGCAATTGAGCCGGGCGACGCCGACTTCCGTGACGACGGGATGGCACTGCCCGCGATCCTCCGCACGGTGTCGTCTGACATGCTGTCAACGCTCGCGGGAAGAACACGGCAAAAGAGGCATGGGACGCCGTGAAGGTGCAGTGGATGGGCATCAATCGCGTGTGCGTGGCGAATGCGCAAAAGCTCCGTAAGGAGTTTGAGGACATCACCTTCAACGATGGTGAGACCATCGACAAGTTCTCGATGAGGATTATGGGCCTCGTCAACAATCTTCACATCCTCGGCGACGCAATCAAGGAATCCAAGATTGTGAAAAAGTTTCTACGAGTCGTCCCCTCACGGTACGCGCAGGTGGCCATCTCCATCAAGACGCTCCTCGACCTAAGCACATTCTCGGTCGACGAGCTCACCGGGCAGCTCCACGTGGTGGAGCGATATGGAGTCGACGACAAAGGCGGCTCTGGAGGGTGTCTCATTCGACGCGCTTACCAGGCGGCTCCGCGTGGTGGAGTGATATGGAGTCGACGACAAAGGCGACTCTGGAGGGCGCTTGCTCCTCACTGAGTGGCTCACATGTGCCAAGAAACGAGAGCAGGGTGACAGCTCCTCAGGAGATCGGAGAAGCGGTAGCAGCGGCGACAATCGCCGCCATGGCAGGTGGCAAGGCCGTGGGCCCGACAAAGTTGGTTTATTTTTTACTGTAACTGAGTTGGCTTATTTGGCATAATTAAATTTAAAAAAATAGAAAAAATATGTTAGCCCATCACGGACAATGCAAAGGAATACAAGAAAAAAAGAAAAGGCAAAAAAGCCCAAAAAACTAAAAAAACCAGAAAAAGAAGAAATTACTGAATAGTGAAAAAAAAAGCAGAAGTTGGCTTTAAGCCAAAATAAGCGAGGCCTAAATCTTACTAGTCCTGTGTGCTTGCTCACGCGCATGGATGATGTGGCATGAACGCTACGGCCACCTTAGTTTCCGAGCCCTGTGGAATCTTGGCGCTAAAGGGAATGGCTGCTAGGGTTCCACTCTTCGATCACGTTGAGCAGTTCTGTGATGGGTGCGCTCTTGGCAAGTAGCACCGAGCCACGTTCCCGCAGCCCACGACTTACCGCATCGAGCGCCCACTGGAGTTGGTGCATAGTGACTTGTGCGAACCGATCACACCGGTGACGGAGCGAGGTAATAAGTTTTTCCTGTTGATCGTAGACGATCATAGTAGATATATGTGGCTCGAGGTGCTCAGGTCCAAAGTCGAGGCGTTCAAATTTTCAAGAAGATCAAGACCCTAGCAGAAACTGAGCACGGTGGCAAGCTCAGGGAATTCCGCTCGGACCGTGATGGGGAGTTCAACTCAGCCGAGTTCCACGAATACTGCGATGAGCTAGGCAAGCACTGTACCACTGCACCATATTCGCCGCAGCAGAACGGGGTCGTCGAACACTGCAACGAGACTGTAGTGGAGATGGCACACTGTCTACTGAAGACCATGGATGTACCGGCGACGTTCTGGGGCGAGGCAGCAAAAACTGCAGTCTACATCCACAACAGAGCGCCGACACGGAGTCTCATCAACAAGACACCGCATGAGGCGTGGCACAAGAGGAAGCCGAAGGTTCGCCATCTCTGAGTTTTGGGTGCATTGTGCACGTAAAGAACGTCGGCCAGGTGTGAATAAGCTGGCGGACTGCTCGACGTCAATGGTGTTCATCGGCTATGAGGAAGGAGCAAAGGCGTACAGGGTGTACAATCCGGCGACGAAGAAGCTTCATGTGACTCGCGATGTTATGTTCGAGGAACATAAGCGATGGGACTAGAAGTCAGGCGAATGGAGTGCTGGGCGACACAGATGTCGATACTAGAGAAGCAATGGCATCGACACCCAAAGCAGATTCGGTGGCACCGCAGGCGGCGAAGCCACAAACGACACCTCCACCGGCATCTACAGGCGTCGAGTGGGCGACACCACCAACCCATGATTACGTGCTCAACACTGACACTGAGTCACGTCGCTACCGGGAGTTGTCGAACATTTACGACACTACGGAAGAAGTCGACATCGAGCAGAGCAGGATTTATCTTCTAGCTGCTGAGGAGCCAGCCAACGTCAACCAAGCACTTGAAGAAGCATGCTGGAAGCAGGCGATGGAAGAAGAGCTGACAACCATCCACAACAACGGTACATCGGAGCTTGTCACACTTCCAGCCGAACATAGGGCCATCGGACTCAAATGGGTGTTCAAGGTTAAGAACCCTGCAGGCAAGGTGGTTAGACACAAGGCGCGTCTAGTCGCTAAAGAGTACGCTCAGCGGCTGGAGGTGGACTTCGATGAAGTCTTCGCCCCAGTGGCACGAATGGAGACGGTGCGCGTCTTGCTGGCACTCGCTGCGAACAAAGGCTAGGAGGTAAACCACATGGACGTCAAGTCGGCGTTCTTGAACGACGATCTAGCCAAGGAGGTCTATGTGCACCAACCGCCTGGCTTCGTTGACCCCAACAATGAGCACAGGGTGTTCAAGCTGCACAAGGCCTTGTACAGTCTTCATTAGGCACCACGGGCGTGGAATGTCAAGTTGGATGCGTCGCTTGCCTCCCTTGGGTTTAAGCGTAGCCCTCTGAAACATGTTGTGTACCGAAGGACCAGTGGCATGTCATCGCTGCTGGTAGGCGTCTACATCGACGACCTGATCATCACCGGCACCAGCATGAACGACATTAGCACGTTCAAAGACCATATGCGCAACCTTTTCGAGATGAGCGTCTCAGTCTCCTAAGTTACTACATGGGAATCGATGTCAAGCAAGACGCTAGTGAGATCACACTTTGCCAGAGTGCCTATGCCGGGAAGATCTTGGAATCATCTGGCATAACAGGATGCAATTAATGCCACACACCGATGGAGAATCGGTTGAAGCTGAGTAAGGACAATGGTGCCGTTGTGGATGCAACACGTTACCAGAGTATTGTTAGGAGTCTGCGATACCTCTGCAATACAAGGCCCGACATCACTTACGCAGTAGGGATCGTGAGCAGGTTCATGGAGGCACCAGCTGCATCAAATTGGGCGGTGGTGAAGCAGATTATGCACTACCTTAGCGGCACTACGAGCTATGGGTGTTGCTACAAGGCAGGAACGCAAGAGACTGCACTGGTGGGGTTTAGTGATCTTGACCTCGCTGATGACATCGATGATCTCAGAAACACTACTAGGGATGTGTTCTTCCTCAGCACGAATATGATCACTTAGACATCCCAAAGCAGAAGGTTGTCGCGCTTTCGTCTTATGAGGCGAAATACATCACAGCGACAACGGTGACATGTCAAGGTGTTTGGCTGAGCCAACTGTATGGTGAGCTGGTCGGGCAAGCACCGAAGGTGATAAAGCTTCTGGTGGATAACAAATCAACCATCGCGCTAAGCAAGAACCTAGTGCATCACAAACGGAGTAAGCATATCGACACCCATTTTCATTT
The DNA here is from genome assembly GCA_036346265.1 of Melocanna baccifera. Lineage (NCBI taxonomy): Eukaryota > Viridiplantae > Streptophyta > Magnoliopsida > Poales > Poaceae > Melocanna > Melocanna baccifera. The sequence goes on from CM070677.1 coordinate 37,866,556, forward strand.
TATTCGTGAATGAAGATGGCAAGGTGGACATCGAGCATATCGGCACGGATGGACAACTCGTCGATATACTCACCAATGCGCTTGGGTGAGTCAAGTTCATCGAGATGACAAAGCTCAGCATCGTTGAGGTAAAGTATGCACAACAGGCTTAGGGGTGATTTGTTGGACTTAAGCTCGTTGCACTGCATATTTGCATTTTACTTTGTCATAGCTAGTGGCCTGAGATATGCTCGCATTCACGTCGTGACCGTGATTCTCAATTAGACTGTTAGCTAGTGTAGCGGTAGTTATGCTGGACGTAGGATGGCACGGCTGAAGCGGATCATGACGTAAAAATAGGCAATAAATTTTAGTTTTGCTTTGTATTTGGATTATATAAATCATAGAAGAAAGTTGAGAAAAGCCGCACAATTTTAGCGCGACACAAAAAATTCCATTCTCTCAGTCGTAATCGAGTACAGGAATCCCCGAGTGTTCAAGTGCTCATGGTCGTAGTCGACTGCTCAAAATCATAGTGGTATTGTAGCAATCGTAAAATCACTATAGCAGTGGTACTGTAGCAATCGTAAAACCACTGTAGTCGTGAGAGTAGTCGAGTGTGCTGTGATCATAAACGAGTACTAGATACTCGTAGTCGTTTGTGCCGAAGTCGTAAACGAGTACTAGGTGCTCGTAGTCGTGTGTTCCAACACTTTTGAGCTATGTTCTGGGTGTTATATAGACTTTTTCTTATACAAAAAAAATTCAAGCTTGTCAAACACACCATTTGAAGGTCCCGAATATCAAATGCTAAGTTCAACTAACCTGCAGACCATGTTTCTCAGATTGATACTTATTATCACCTTCTAACCTCTCTACTTCAACATACTTGTCAAACGATGCATAAACATCTGAGCAGCCCTTGACATCAAGAGCGAGATCTGGGGAAAAAGGTAACAAAAATGCATTATGAATCTATAATCACAAGGGTAACGCTAAAAAAATAAGGTCCAAATTTCTCCTTGTCACCTACCATAGAATGATTCTTTTCTAGTAGATTTGTAGTCAACATTAATGCACTCAATATAATTCATATGGTGACCTTCAAATAATTTTTGTATTGCTCCTTCCACAGTAGTCGCCTGCGCCAGAAGAGTGGTTGCACATCAATGGAAGGGTTTTTATTATTTAACAAAATTACAAAACATCAAACAAATGTCCAACCTTCATTTTATCTTCCAGCTTTTCACAAAGAACCCGATTCAATTCTTGCACATCATGCTGCATGAACGAATCATAGGTATCCCATCCAAAAGATTTGGTAAGCTCTTTTGTAGAAACACTATTGTCGCTATGCTGAAGTTTGTAGAAAAGACTTTGCAAAGCCAAAGGAATGCTCCCTGAAGGTGAATCATTCTCCGTAGTAGGCATATGGTATACAGCCTAAAATATTATTCTCTGCATCAGAATCACATAGAAGGATTAACCATAAGAGAAAACCAGAAACCCAGCCTCACCTTTCGAAAGTAGGGAATATGATAAAGTGTCTGAAGAAGGGAATTCATGTAACAAGTAGCTCCTTGATTCTTGAGACCAACATAACCAGTCTCCTTTTTGGAGTCATAGTTCCAGTAATCAACGACTCTACGCACAGCAACCTCAGCTTCAACAATGCATTGATCATTCACAATATATCCTTTACTAGGATCATATAGATCCATTAAAGACATAAAGGAAGTGAAACCCCAATCACTTTCTCGAGTACTGAAATGATGGGTTGCTTCTGTGGGGAAAAATGTAACGCATCAAACAACGATCGGTGAAATGTGGCAACTACTATGCTTACATATAATACTTTATCATAAAACCTGTAAAAGTACATTTCAAAATTGCAACTTGAGGAGGGAAAAAAGTTCTTTCAACCAACCAAAAGAAAAAAAATGCAAGCTTATTAGTTACTCCACATCATGCAACCTTTTATTTTTCATGTCCTTTCCTACTTTTTAGGTCGATTTGGAAAATTTTGAAATAATTTCGCAGAATAAGAACTACGCAAGTACATATCAACCACATCAAAAAATGCCAACTGTCAAGACATAACACAAGACAGTACAACTGTAGAAAATAGCTGTGTATATTAGGCCATGCTTTTACCTGGCATCAAGCTAAAAATAATGACAGATGCAATCGAACAAAGAAATGTTATTCAACAATAAAAAAAAGTGAACATTTCTCTTAATAAATAAGCAGAATCAACTTCAGGATGGCTACAAGAATATTGGCTTCTAAAAGCTGCTTTTCTACAGTACCTAACTTTCAAATTGAGTTATTTTTTCAAGACGTGGTCTACTAATCGATTGTAGTACACACTGCAGTGACTTCATTTATATCGGCCAAAATCACACATGAATGTCTCTCTCTACAAATTTCTCTACAAGATGTTACCATTCATAAGCCAAAGCCAAAAGCCTATATAAACAGGCCCATATACTTAAGGTGGTGCAATAAGCTAAAACCAGTTATGATGCTAACAATATCAAACTAATATTAAAACTTCAAGATAAGCAGATATGTAATCAAGTTTGGTGAGCAATAACAGGCGATACCTTTTCTTAATGAGAATTTGCCATCTAATTGGCTCTTCACAGCAAGGCTGAATTGTGCATACCTACTCCAGCCAGGAGGTAACACATTTGCATCAGCAACATCCAGGTACATCGAAAGGTGCTCTACATTGTTTCCGCTTGGGAAAACCAACACTCGCCTGCAAGGAGGTAATAGAAGCAAACTAAGCTCTAGAACTAATGAATGCACGATCAGAAGTAATGAGTAGCTGTATTCACTCACCACTTGTGGCCCCCAACCACAAAAACATCAGAGTAGAGCTTTCTACCATTGAGTTTGGAAAAATGTTCAATGGTCCATGTAAATCTGGATGTGGAGGTATCTGGTATGTGTTGGTTCTCAACTGCTGACGTGGATTCTGCAAGATCAAATAAATAGTAAGCGATGGAAGCAAAGAGAAAAGTAAAAGGACTTTCTGTTCTCCAGACTTAGTATTAAGCGTCATGCACATTCACAATGTCAGAAACCGGAAGCTTGGAAGCAGCTATGTGCCCAACTACTACCTCCGTTTCACAATATTTGTCTGGCACACATACCATGGAGACACAAAACTTAAGTAATTTTTAATGGAATTGGGTCATGCTTGCTCCTATTAGATAGAGTAGTACTATGTCAATCTAATGGGGGCAAACACAGTCCAATTCCATCAAATATTACTTAAATGTTGCACCTCATTGGCACGCGCACCAGACAAACATTGTGAAACGAAGGGGGTAACATTTAGCATATGTCCACTAGTCATTGTGCACTTACAACAGAAATCATCATCACCTCAACGACCTAATAACAGCAGCCATCTAACTCCCACCCAAAACCCCGAACCCACACAACCAAAATGAATGCCACAAACCCAACATGTCTCGGAATGTTATTCTCTTTCTAGCTCAAGGTTTATTCCTTTACCAGCATCAGCATCATTAGTGTTTTGGCCTTCACATCAAACACCAGCGCTAGAAAGGTTATGAAAGCAATACAAAATGCACAAGTTACGGCTATTAGCTGAACAGGAACCTCCATATCCAATAAAGCACTATGGATGGTAAGGTTATGGAAACAATCCACACCAATCAAACTAAAAATCCTGTTCTCCAGAGTGACAGTAACCGCTGACCACTGCACACTTCACGGCCACCTGCCAGCATGCGCATGAAAACAACAGAATATCTGCAATGTGAAACTACTGAGTCACTGTCCCCATGGTATAACAAGCTCATAGAGTCTATCTGGTACCAACTCCATAAGAAACAAAAATAAAATGCTCACTGCTGCAGGATGCACAGGTCCCTTAACAAAAAAGAGTGCATGCAAGGCCTGCATAACATTGTATGATCTCCAGATGCTCTAGTTAGAGCACTTGATAGCCCTATCAAAAATCAATTGTCATATAGTCTAGTATGGCACCATTTGTGCATTTACACCCTAGTTTAGTACTGTGCAGGTGATTGGCTATCACCCGTATGATCATTGTACATGGCTAACACCATCTGGAAACAAACCTCAATTCCTTCAACTGCTAACTTGAGCCTGCACTGTTACATCAGCATCTAGTTCATTCAAATGAACAACACACTACTTCACATGTCAAGTCATCTGATTCTCTGTCAATACTAATGGCTGGTTCAAACCAATTTTGACTTAGGTCAGGATTTAGGAGTGTTTTTCTTCACGATAATATTCCACCCAATAGAAGGAACAAGTACCAATTAAGAGCAATTATCGCTTTAACAAAACTAACTCAGAAATTCCATATATTTCAATCAGCAAAAAAATGTGCATTAGTTAAGCAAATTTTACAAAAGTAGCATTGGGCATAAAAGCTTTGCATATGTTCATGCTCAGTTGGACAAGAAACAATGGTCGACAAGTTCATGTTCTTTCTTGCAGATAAACAAAAGTACACTAAATTAAGGGTAGCTGTATCAACAAGGAGAAGATTCATAGGATTGTCCAAATTACTTCCTTTTGGAACAAAGAGTGAATAGGTCAAAATAAACATCAACCGACCAAATACAAACAGCGGTGAAGAGTGGAACATCAAGTTAGAAAAGGAGTAATAATAATATTAATACTATTGTTCCCCATCCAATAAGAAACCAGAACAATACTTCTGGAGAGAATATAAGAAAATTTGGGCAGACCAAGACCTAATTTGGCAATGTGATGATGTGCTCAGTGTGCTACACGAGAGCATATCAAAAACCTTGTAGAAAATACACCACAAAATAAATAAATGTTCAATCAGTTTCCTTCAGATTTTTGTGATGCAACAAAAAAAATTGCTCTCTCGAATGTTTTGTGGTGCAACACGAAGGTTATATCTATACTTCACAGGTGATACAAATCATATGCAACACTCCCAAAATCACCATTAGACTAATATAAGTAAAAAAAATTGGAAGTCTGGCGTCAAGCACGATTCAAAAACTAAGATCGTAAAGGAGTGATACTAGAGCCCAATCATATCAAATGGCAAACGGGAAAAAGCAACATCAGCACACTACAAAAGTAACATATTTTAACAATAAAGCTACAGGAAATGCAAAGAAGATTAAACTTCACCAGAGAATACCCAAAAAAACACCGAAAAATCTCACCTTCCATCGGCTGCGGCCCCTCGACGATCTCATGGTGCGGCACCAGCATCTCCTCATCCTGGTCCTGCTGCGGCGGCTGCGAACAACAAGCACCAGAACGGTTCAAGACACGGAGCCCAAAAAAGAAAACGAGAACCTTAGAAATCACCACTGCAGCGGCGCCCGCAAAACAACCCGAAATCGAACCCGATCAAAACAATCCCCAAATCGCAAACCCTTTACGGTACCGTAAAGCATTCCGAACCGAAGCGTCCGGAGTGGCAAGAATGGCGAGGTCGCGCGGGGTTTTACCTCGAGGGCGCGGGGGGTCACCATGGTCATGTACCGCGGCGGCGGCGGCGGCGGTGGACGGGTGGGGGGTCGAATCGCGGCGATCGCCGCGGAGAAGATGGGGATTTGAGACTCTGGCGCTAGGGTTTAGGGGAGGGGCGAAGGGATAAAGCGGAGGGGGAGGTCGGGAGAGAGGAAAAAAATGATGGGAGTAGCGCGTGCGCTTTGCGGTTTTCCAGGCTGCAGGCTTCTGCGGCTTTACGAGCGTTTGCAAATCTAGTTGCTAAGCCAATCTATAAAGGAGACATTTTTTTAGCACTGATATTAAGCGATGCAGAAATAAGTGTGAAGTCTAAATTGCATGATACTGAAATAAATCTTAGCGGCTGGCATTATATTAGAAAAAGTTTTAACTTTTAACACCTGGAAATGATGCTAAGGGTTAAATTACAAGTAGCTAACAATGATCATTTTAAATGATAAGGAATATAGGCGCTCTAAGGGGCGGTTTGGAGATTTTGATCGGACTCGTTGAGGGGAGGAGATGGTGGGCCTTTGCCGGTGGTATTTGTCTTCTTTGGTTTTTGTTTGTTTAGAGTAGTTAGAAATTAATATAAAGCCTATTCATGTTGGCTTTTTGGTTTGGTTTAGTGAATAGTAACAGCTTGTAAAGAAACTTGTAGAGAAAGAAACTTGTGTGTGATTTTGATCGATATAAATAAAATCATTACAATTGATTAGTAGACCCCGCTTTAAAAAGATATTCCGTTTAAATACTAGATACTGTAGAAAAATTATTTACTATAAGAAAACAGCTTTTTACAAGTCAATGCGAAGAGGACCATAAACACTTGACTTTCTGAAGTGACTTCTCCATTTCTTTCACTCTCATCTTGTTGTGGAGATAAGTCAGAGATCACGGGTGTATCGCACATCTTATTCATCTTACTTCCGTCTCGCATACGTATCTCTCCCTCACTTTCCCTACCGCTTACGTTCTCCTTCTAAAAAACTTCTTTCAGTCATTACTATTCATTTTTAATCAAAATCCATCAGTCACAACTAGAAACCATCAGCGCAGCTAATATGAATAGAGCCTTAGTACGATGTATTTGCTTCAGGTTATAGGCTGTTCATGAGAATGGGATGGATGGTTTAGTGATTTACCATATAGGTCCTGCTATAAACGGTTTTAGTTTCTGACTTCTTAATTTCGTTTTTTTCTTTATTCTTTGCATTCTCTATGATGATGTAATATTTTTTTTTTAAAATTTTTAAATTAATTATTTGAAAAATCTGACAGTCACTATAATAAAAAAGTTCAGAAGCCACGGCTTACCGTTGGAGCACGGTCATAATATTTGTCTTTTGTCTCAGTTCTTAAGCCAATTACAATTGGCATGCTCCGTTATATTTTTAGTCGGTTTTGCCAATTAGATGGTGTCATGTGTTCGGTATTCTTATTTTGAGATGGCTTGGCCAATCAAATGGTGCCATATGTCCAATCTTTTTTGAATATTTGTTCAAGAGGTGACCTTTGATTCTCGGTCATTCTATCATGCGACTAGCAAAAAAATAGTCAAAACATGGCTGCACGTGGGAAATTGGTGGATGGAGCTCTCTCCGTGATTCATGTCTGCGTTCTCCCTCCTCTCCTTGACCTAGCCATCGCCATCGCTCCGCCGGCTTCCCACCTAGCTGTAGTGGCATGTCTTAGACGATGATAATGCATGTCGTTGGCTAGGCTAGCACACCGTTTAGAAGATCTTAGAGGGTGTTCGAAACAGCAATGACTTCTGATTCTAGTTGAAATTTCACTGTAGATAATTTATTTTTTATTATAGTTGAGTTGGTTTATTGAATATAATTAAATTTAAAAAAATAAAAGTGATATGCTAATTTATCATAAACAATACAAAGAAATATGAGAAAAAAATAAAACACAAAAATTTAAGAAAAAATAACAAAAAGTAAATAGTATTTTTGCCGCCGATCGTCACTGCTCAACGCGCAGCAAGCTGCCGTGAGTGGGGCCACGTCTGTCACACTTCTTACATTGGTCCGACATATGCGCTTCAAGTTTCGGATTATTCGTGGAAACATGATGGATGGTGTATGTAACCTTTGTCCTTTTTTGTAAACAGTCTATGATTGGTAATCTCTTGTGTAATCCTAAGTGGCCTGGCCAATCAGATGATAACATGTGTCTGTTTTTTTATTTCATTCAAGAGATGGCCTCGGCCTCGTGATTGGCGAGCCTTGATGAATTTTGAGGTAGCCTAGTAAATCAGACGGAGCCATGTGTTTTTATCATGTTTCATTCGAGAGGCAACTGTGTGAACTCCCGGTCAAGCAATCGGCGAAAAAGCATGGTGCACATGTGAAGGTTTAGCGGATGGAGCGCCATGCACAACCCCCATCTATTCTCCTCACTAGTTGTCACAGTCGCCGTCGTCACTCCCCTAGCTTCCCTTCCGACTGGCGACTCTAGTGCCACATCTCGCCCTCCTTCCCCTTCTCCACCGCTTCTTCCGCTCAGGGACACAGATCCGACCATGACATCGTTTGTTCTTCACCCACTCCTGCGTCTGGGGCACCCCAACGGTTGCCAACAGTGAGTACTTGTACGTAACTCCAAACTCTCAGAACATCTTAAGTCCATTCCTTAGTTAGAGACATATGCCTTAACAAAAAGAAATTCACTTTTTTCTCAACAAAATGCATATGGCAGAACTTTCTCCTAGTTCCTTCCTTTAAACCACATCATCTATCGATTGCTAGCAAGAATTTTCTCCATCATAAGATCTCTTTTCACCACACCTCTGTTTAGTTTTTTTTTTTTTGGCCATGCACCTCCCAACATAGCCCTTCGGCGAGGTCCATTGTTGTATTTACCCTTTTATCCTCCTCCTTGTCTAGTCATGAGATTTGTGGCCTTCTGTCCCATCTCAGACCGCCACACCACATGTTTCCCCCACACTCATTGTTTGCTAATACACCAATGATCATTATCACTATGATTGTATTTATGCTTGATATGTGCGGTACTAGCATGTGATATGAAAATTTGTAGTGAATTATTAATGTTTTTGGTGTAAAATAAAGGTTGATAATTAGTTGGTTTGTGTAAAAAAAATAGTGTCAAATAAGTCCTATTGGAAAGTCAGCGCGATTCAAAAAAAGGCCTAAACTAAGAGAAAAGGTTTTTCTGCCCTGCACATAAATGAAGTGGACTCGGTTAGTAGGAGACTCGGAAGTTTAGTGGCAATTAGCAACTCCAAGCCTTCTGACTTACCATCTCATCCTAGTGTATGGACTAAAACCTGCGCTGATGCAGCCCAAGGCATCGTATCGGCATCAACTTTTGATTCTAAATCAGTTTCTAAGGTTAGTGTTAAAAGTTGTGCTCGAACTGATTTAATTGGATCGGTTCATGGGCTGTGGTGCAGTACATGATGCATTGGTTGTTCGCACTAGGAAGGACACCCAACCAAGCACCAAGGAACCATAAGAACAAATATATGTTGATAGCTGTGATCCAAGTCCAAATCCTACGAAGATTTGCTTTCTAATTTTACTTGAAGTCTTTTAGTTGATCTTTTCCATTTTGTTAGCCAGAATCAGAAAAGGAAGTAGTAGTTATGCTCCTATATTTTGTTACAAACCAGTTTTGTTTCTTAGAAAAAACTACTCAGTGTTTTGTTTCTCAAAAAACCGGTCCAGTTTATTTGAGAAGTTGAGTCCAGTTGTTTTTTTAATTGCTTTGGATTAGACCTCATCCATGCTGGCTTTAACTCTGCCTTCTAGCTTCTAGAAGTCAAAATAAACATGTTGACTTCTTTGTTTTGGCATTTTTGCTTTTTAGACGTTTTTGGGCTTTTTTTTCTTTTTTTTTCCTTTCTTTTACATTGTTTGTAGAGATATAATAGTGTTTTTCAACTTTTTTATTTTTCTTTAATTGAATGACTTAAAAAAGTAACAACTATAGCAGTATAATTTCAACTAAATATTAATAGCCGGAAGCCAAAAGTTTCAAAAAAGCCAAAATGAATGGAGCCTGTGATGCAGGTCATATGCGTCTGTGTTGTGCGCCCGTATAAAAGGGCAGGGACGTGGCTCCTTGTAATGGGAACTTATCTTTTGGTTGAAGAAAATACGGAAACACCAAGGAGATCGTGTGGCAACTTTGAGCGTGTGTTCGTAGGAGGAAATGCCATATAGGGTTTGTTTTTCTGTGCATCCAATTGAAGCCTGCTAGTTCTTCAATTGCTGTTGATTCATTGTGGATCAAATTTGCAATTCTCTCGTTAGTGATTGGCCCCAAGTTGTTCTATCTCTTGTTTGCCTCTTCTCATTGTGGATTACGTGTAAGCCAACTTGACCATCCATGTCAGAACAAACTTATCGAATAATAAGCCTTATCAAATAACAAGATGTACCAAAGTTTGTGCAGCAGAACAGTAATTAAATACATGGCAGTATTACAGTAACCAGTCATACAAGACTAAAGTCTTTAATAGGCTAATTACCGACTAATAGCATCCCTAAAATACTAATACAAAAGTTCATTCCTATGTCCTAATTATACAAATACTGGATAAAAGATAAAGACAAGAATTATTTATATACCGTGACTCTCTAAGATAGGGCACTAACTACCCATCCTAACAGCCGAATAGGGTGTCCATCTCCTTCTGGTTCTCGATATGATTACACTCATCCCACGCGATATCCTTTGGACCTATAAACCTCACGTCTAACTCAAGGTAATCCCCGGTCAGACTAGGATCTAACGAAAGAATTTGATAACAAGAGTGAGTACAACTTACTTAGCAAGTATTCTTAGCAACATATGCAATTTGTATAACTAATCTCTTCATATTCAAGTTTTTATTCCACTCCAACCTTAATAACAACATAGTATGTTAAGTGAAAGAGAAATTGTGTATTTTAGTATTCTAAATACTACTAATCACTCTGATGAAAGAGAAAGACCCCCCAGTTGGTTCTTGTAGCCTATAGCCTAGAAGGCAGGTATAAATTTATGATTTAGTTAGCATTACGTAGGCTTATATCACTTTACCTATAGCTACTATAAGCTCTTTGTAACTGGGTTATCGGTATTTCCTTAAATGTGGTGTCGCCACCTTTGGTCACCTCGCGCCATGCCATCACTTCACATAGGTGTGTAGAAGTGTTGGCAACCTATTTTGGGTGCGTCAACTGCCGTCATAACTCCACCGCCAATGCCATGTGTAGCAACGCCGATGGTGCCATTGCTCTGTTTTTTGACAGAGAGAGTGAGTAAGACCACTATAGCACATAAATAATGCAACCACTATGTAGTCTTGGTCCACCGCACCGGTGTCATTGACCTATGGGCCCATAGCCCTATGTTGTGCTCATGGAACGCCCCCACATGGCCTAAGGCCCACCTATTAGTGACTTCATTACTCATGCACCACACCAGGTGATACCGCCTAGCCATACCCCAGGCACAACCACGAGCTTCCACCTCTTATTATCACTATCCCTCTCAATCAAACAATCATTATCACTATCCATCTCAATCAAACAATCATGTAATATAATTATAAACATCTCACAACAATACCTATCAATCATAAGATACCGAAATCGTAAAGCAATGCTTTACCCAAAAACCCATCCTACTGTGCATTAGTGTGTCAAATTTTATTTCAACTAAATTAATTAGTATAAGTCATATTTTAGAAATTGCACAGTCTAATTAATTTTTTTGTTGTATAAGGTTACAAATCCTAGGTTAAATTTTAGTTGATTATCTAAATTAAATCAATAAAATTTTCCTTACGATCTAACGTCTGCTCTGATACCAACTGTAACACCTCGGCCTAACAAAAACCCAAGATGTTACCTACCACCACTATAGTTACATATTCAAACCTATGAACAAGTACTAACATCAACTAGATAACCAAAACATCCTTCCTAAAAAAACTAAATATAAATTTCAGCAATACTACAAACTATAGATTTAACCAAATATGAACCCAATGATTACCAAGAACAATATGAATAAATCTAAGGTAAGCAATGTATTAGCAAGCAATAATACGATCTACAAGAAGTTATGGGAACCCACAAGTTTAGCGTGTATTACAATGAATAGTTCTAAGTTATTCATGACCAAAGGCGAAACATTCCTAGATGAAATAAGGAGTCATGAGTGCAAGTATCTATGTGTTGCGCCCTTTCCCATTCATGTCGTCATCACCGCTCGCCTAAAACAACAAATAAGCATGGGTGAGTCCGTGACTCAGCAAGTACAAAGCAGAATAATATACCAGATATTAATATTTTAATACTTCATCTTAAGCCATCATTATCTTATTTTCATATTCTCATTTCCATCAAGTTCCATACACATGCATTTCTTTTTAATTTCTCTTCTCATGAATGCAATGCTCAAAACTCAAACCCTTTTTCTGCATATACCAGTATAGCTAGGTTTCACCCATCGATAACACATCTTAGCCTTGTCCTTTTCATACAGGGTTGCCCTGTCCTTTTTCATACATGGTTGCCCTGTCTTCATGGCTATAAATAGGGGTATTTATGTAAGAAGCCTTCTTCATGATTATAAATATGTACCTAGGCACTATAAGAGGGGAGAGCTCATTTTTACGACAAGTCTATGTAACACAGATTTCTATCCTCCATCTCCACAATTTCTAAGGCTCCGGGTAGCCCCGCAACCCTATTATTCACTATTTGATCTATAATTACAACAACGGCAACAACAAGGTGGGTAAGAGTAATTATAAGGAGTAGCTGAGGTCCAGAATGATTAGAAAAGCCGAATGTCATCATGGTGAATAGAGAGGCACGTGGCATGCCAAGTGACTTGATCATGTTTACAAACGAGGATGGTTCAGTGAGATTTAGACACGTGAGAGGCTTGACGGTAAGTCATTGAGGGCATATGGAGTTAAAGATGAAGCACATGATTGCTTTATGGCGAATGAAGCATGAAGCTTTGTGGAATGATGGTACAAGGGTATTTGGTAAATTACTCAATACCAGTAAAGTGACAGTGACCTAAGTGATTTAGGCCAAGGATATGTTGAAAATGTCATATGGATCATGTGTTGATTCACTATCAAATTAATGAGTGTATGTGTTTTGAAAAATATGCATATATGAGTGTAAAACTCAGTATAGTGTTGTGTTAATGAGTTAACCCATGTAAATAGATGAAACTAAAGTACAGGACTGATTAGGGTTTCTTGCAAGCCTCTCTATAAGGAGGAAGAGGTGTTGGATTAGGGCTAAGTTTGGAAAAAGCTGATACTAAGCCAACTTCAGGAAGTTAGAATTCTTGGAGAGAACATTTCAAAGATAAGTTGTAGCTCTTTTGTCTTGAGTTTTTTTGTTATTCTTTAGCTTTATGAGTGGCTGTAAGTATTCATCTCTAAGTATCAATAGATAGCAAAATTCATTCAAGTCTTTCTCCTCTTTGCTCAAGTGTTGAAATCTTGTTTTGGCTTAGTTTTGGTATTTTCTCCTCCCCTCTTATTTTTGCTATGATTTATGATGAGTAAGAGGTAGAAAATGAGTCTAATTGATCAATCTTTAACCATCTAGATCGCTTGTATAGCATGACTCAAGATCAAGCCTAGTTTTGCTTTTTCTTGGTTTAAATTTAGGTTTTCATGGTTAAGATAGTTGTATCCCAGATCCATATCTAGATTAGCTTGCTATGACCTGTAAAAGTGGATTTGGATCATTATCTTGATTAGAAACTCCTTGAGTAAGAACTAATTTAGATTTTAGGCTTTAGGGTATTCTTAGACTTAAATTTGATTATCTTCAAATTAGTGAACCTGAGCCTAAAAACCTTGTGATTCTTGATTTGTTTAGTTTTTAAATATTTTGAACAAGTCTTATGCAAAATTTAGGGACGTTTGGATGAGATTGGAGTAAGTTCTTGATATTTGAGTTTTAACTCGAGAAGTCTTTTTAGTTTGGAAACAAAGGCTCGATCAGATCGGCCCCAGACCTGCAGTCAGACTGCCCAGCCTAGTCTTAAGCCTCCAGTCAAATTGGCCTAGTGTGGTTTTGGTTCGCTCGTTGTTTCTTCTGTTCCCTTGGCTTGTCTTCTATTTTGTCTTCGTTTCACCTGTACGTTTGATCTTATTAGCTTTTTATAGTTAAGTGAGTGAAAAGGGCCAATAAATTTAATTTTACTAAAGTTGTATCATTCCCTCAGATCTCCACCATTGATCCTACGAGCTTCTAGAATCTAAACATGCTCATTGGCTGATTCTCTCGCAAGATGTGATGCCACGCAAGCACAAATCTCTCACGCTAATTAGAAAGAGCTGATCTCTCTAAATGGAGAACATCGGGTGCTGGTGGCGCGTTGGTTTAACTTCGAATCAAGGTGAAAGAGTAAAGTTGGGGTTTCCTTACTCGAAGTAGCGAAAGACAAAGGGCAATGTGATTGATGTTTGCTTCCGATTGTGAGCTGAACTCACTCGCCGTCTCTTACACTGACCAACGAGGCTGAGACTGGGACAAATGGAGGCCCAGAATAGGTGATGTTTATTTGGACTTAAAAGTCCTGTGTTATGATTTATTTTGTATTGTAACAGTGAAAATACATTGTAACTGCTGGTTTTTTAGCATAATTAAGTTATAAAAATTAAAAAGTTATATCATCACAGATGAAAGTAAAAAAGAAAGGCAAAAATATCGAAAAATCATATATTAGAAAAAGATGAAAGTTAAAAATTAAAAGTCAGGAGCAAAGACTTTAGTAAGCAGGGCGAAGGTGCGAGCTGGGGGAGGGCAGCGGCGCGTGGTCACCGCGGCTGGCTCGCCGTGGTGTCGTTGTCCGACGCACTCCAGTGGGCGCAGAGCACTCGGACGAAGAAAGTGTGGTGTACCGTGGGGCACCCACCGTACACGCGGCGGCCGGAAACCAGGCAGACGTCACGAGGGCACTAACGCCATTTCAGAAAAATCCTACGAGAATCGTATTCCTGAGCTTCTTCTTTTGAAAAGGAGGCATTCATGAGCTTTACACAGACAGAAGGATAGTGTTATCATCAATTTGATAAAGCGGGTCTGGAACATTTTGGATTTTGAATGTAATACGACACGCAAGAGTCTGGCTGAATCATTGGGTTGCATAGCATTGTAGAACAAAGAACAAGAAGGCTATGAAGGCAAAGTAAGAAATATAGCGAGCTTCAAGAGAGCACTGGCTAAGGCGCTGTTTAGAATGTGGAAAAATTTTCTTGTTCTTGCGAAAATAAACTAATCCTTATGAGATTTCTGTGTTCCAAACAAACCCTACCAGCCATATCAACGGGCAGCAAAGAAGTATGGAAAAGCTGTAATGGCATGCTTGGATAAGTGAAATTCATAAATCCCCATCATCCAAACACCCCTCACCTGGACAGATTCGACCGATGGTCCAATAAAGTTCTGTTTTTTTTACTTGGTTATAACCTGGTAGGAGTATAATTTAGGTATTACTTGAGTACCAAATCGAGCAAGTATCTTCAGCTACAAGAGTTACACCAGTCTCCACATCGGGGATAATAATAAATATAGTTGCAGTGCGATGGCTTGACTCTCTTTAGCCTACTAGCAGAACATATAGGAGGCAGATTAAGCCTGGCACAAGCTTACAACATCACAAGAGCATTGGTTCCGTCTCCGTCTGTCCACTTCAATATACTTAAGCTGTAGTCCTACTTCCTGCATTTAGACATAGAGAACTACTTCAATAACGAGCAGATAACAATGGCTACTAGTAAAAAACACATTGCAAAGATCAAAATACCATCATCGTTGAAGAAAGGTAGGCTGACGGCCACCCACATGTCGTCACTGAAGGGGAGAACGGTCACGCCTTCCGGTAATACCATGTCAGGGCGGCGTGGGTAGACCTGGATTCGGTTAGTTGACATCAGGCAACCGCATCCATCAGAAGTAACAGGCGCTGCAGTTGCTATCACCGCAAGGTTGGAAGTGTTGGTTGAGGGCCTTGAGGCTAAGGGGAGCGATGTGCGTTCCAGAGACGAGTCCATTACTTCATCCTCAGTGCTTGGTTCTGGAACGGTCGGTTTGTCACCTTTCATGTCAGCAGGTTGGACATGTTCACCAAGAGACTGGGTTGATTCAGCAATAGGAAGGGGATTAGCAGGCCCAAGAGAGCGAGAATCATTATCCACTGCAAAATGACCAAACCGTAGGGGTGAGTAGATGGAAATCTAGATAGACCCACACACAGAAAGCACAGCCATCAAAGGGCAAATACACGCAAAAAGAAACTTACACATTGGCAGTATGTAAACACTGATATAAGATGATGCACAATATCAGGTGCAAAAAGAACTATAGCAAGTCAAGAGTCAGCTAAAGCAAAATTAAACTTCATTTGAGTTCTTGTGCATTCTAAAACATGATTTATAAATGTGTCTACAGCAGAAATACTTGGTACTACCAATGCCCATTACAGCATGAATCCAAAGTCGCCCAAGTTCAAAGCAGTAGAAATTAAGCTCAAGCTCATGCAAATGGTACAACAGAGAATCTGCGAGACATACACGATAGACAACATTCTAAAATTAACTACAACACATTAGTACCTCCTAGATGCACATCATTTGCAATTTACTAGTCACATCAAACATCTATAATATGGGTCATATCACATATGCTTGTATTAGAAGATCACATTCTTAAACAGGAATGTGGAATTGTGGATCAGAAACTGGTTCAGAAGAAGCCCTGTACTAGAGGCTAAGGTAGCATATGCCCATGTCAAGTGCTTGAAGCAATAGCATGCAGAAAAAGGGGAAAGGGAAGGTAGCCAGAAAACTCACTAGCATCAGTGTCATTCTTCTTGTCACTTGTTACTAATTGGGGCACTGAAAAATCAGGTTCTTCAATCTTGACCTCTTCTCCAGCAGAAAGGTTCTCGGTTCCTTGTTGCATATGTGATCCTACCAGAACAGCGGAAAAAAGGGAGTCCTTTTTACCTAAAAAGCACAAAAATTGTTGGTTATCATATGCAAGAATTCCAAGAGAGGTTGTGCATTGAAGTGAGAGAGAAAAAAGAGAGGGAACAATTGAATATAAAAGGATACTTAAAAATAGAATCTACACAGAAATAACCACAGCACAATATAAAGCATGGTAGACAACTAAAGCATAGCCAAAAAACACATTGACAAAAGAATGATAAAGGTCCAAATATTCACAAAAATACCATCTAATTAATAGATTGGAAGGAAAAAAGGGTGGAGATGGAAATAACATGGAGCACAATTTGTGACAGAAAGCACTGTCTTGTGCTATCATAGGCGGAGATAAGTCTGGAAGAAAAAGTTAGAGCTGATTACACAGTTTGTTTGGTAAGTCCTGAGAATCCTTCTGACCAAATTGTGAATTGCAGCCTTCCGCTTATAAACCAAGTTAACCAAATCTACACTTCCAGCTGAACCTAAAAGCCAAAAATAATTTGGGTGGTTTGTTCAGTGAGATTACAAATCTGAAATCATAGGACAAAGAAATGGTGTCCTAGTCCCAATATCTTTTCAGAAAAATGCTTATTACCCCTAAAACCCAACCTTTCCCACCATCAATTTACTGATCTTGCTGCCTTAAGGTTTAGAACAGAATACATAGTTGGGGCCAGTCAGTGGATGCATCCAAAACAGCAAGTCAAGATCTGGGGAATAAAACACAACATCAAAGATTTCAAGAATAAGCAAAGGAGAAAAGGAGAGAGAAATATGTAGAAGCGAAGCACAGACTGTTACTCGCTGGAGTCTTGCTGTTGGTGATAGCAAGATCCTTACTCTCATTGAGAGGATGACACTCTGGGAATGGGGCAAATTTTCTTGTTTATTTCTTGCACAAATGCCATACCAACCTGAGGGGTTGGGGATACAACCCCTATAGGCCGCTAACCAGCCAAGCATATGCCAAGATGCTAGTCCTAGATGCTAGTCTAAAGCTGTCCTAAAGCTAGTCTAAGATGCTGTCCTTAAAGGAGATGCTGTCCTTAAAGGAGATACTGTCCTTAAAGGAGTCAAGATGCTGTCCTTAAAGGAGATGCTGTCCTTAAAGGAGTCAAGATGCTGTCCTTAAAGGAGATGCTGTCCTTAAAGGAGATGCTGTCATAAAGAGAGAAGAAACAACAACACAACAACAACACAATGACTTATCCATCACTCTCCCCCTAAGTCTTGTGCGTCGTCTTGTGGAAAAGTTGAACCACCCGACCCTAGAGCAGAGCTCGAGGAATTTGACCCTCCCAAGAGGCTTGGTGAGCAGTGTCCGCAAGCTGATCCGTGGTGTTGATGTAGCTCGCCTTGATGTCGCTTCATCCAAATGACCTCGGATGAAGTGGTACTTCACCCGATGTGCTTGCTCGTTCGTGGAAAACGGTTCTTTGCCGCAGCCGAGCGACTTGTCGCCCACCCCGAGCGCCACCGCCCGTTGTCTTTGCCGAGGAGATCACCAAGCGCCGAGCGAGCCGAGCGCTGAGTCGAAGCGGGACGCCGCTATGTACTCGGCCTCACACCGACAGGCCACCACTGCCGCTTGATCGATCGCCAACTAACGAGGCACTTGCCGAGGAAGAAGAGAATCCCGCTTGTGCTCTTGCCGTGTCGATGTCGCCGCGTGGTCGCCGTCGCATTCGGCGAAGTGTGCCGCCACGACACCTCGGGTAGTGCAAGCCGTAGCCTGAGGTGCCCGCAACGAGCGGAGGATCCTCTTCACGGCTTTCCGATGCTCGCCGTCGGTGCCGCATGAACCGACCGACGAGCCGGCGCAAATAACGCCAAATCTGCTGCGTGTGGACGAGGTAGCGAAGGTCGCCACAAATGCGCCGTCTCGCGTCGCGCCCACCTCCTCCGCCGTGCTCTCACGACTTCGGCCGCCTCTCTCCAGTGAGTGTGGTGCGGGTTGCGCCGGTGAGCCCGCCACCTTCGACGGCGCGCTTGGCGTGGCGGTGCCGACGAAGGGAGATATCGAGCCGCCCCGTGGACCTCGATCCCGTGTAGAAGGAGAGGAGCCCCAAGTCGCTCATCCGAAGACGGTCTTCATTTCCGCCTTGAACACCTCGACCTCGGCCTCCTTGGAGCCGGTGATCACCAGTGTCGCCGACGACGCCACCGCCAGGCGTTGCCGCTTTGCCCCGCCGGTGACCGCAGCCGTGTGCGCTCTGGCCGAACCCCATTTGCTTGAGAGCCGAGTCCAGCCTTAGCGCTCTGGGCTCGTGGTGCCCGCCGCCGTAGAGGCCTTGCGTGGCGGAGAACCTTGCCCTCCTTGCCGGGATGACGAATCCCGCGGCCGACGGACGTAGGCCTCTCCTTCAAGTCGCCGCTGAGGAAGGCGACTTAACGCCCATGTGATGGACGCGCCAATCCTCCCGGGCCGCAAGTGCGAGGAGTAGACGAACGGACTCCATGCGCGCGACGCGCTGCGGCATCATCGGTCGACTTCTCCCCGCCGCACGGCCTCGTGCCACCAAGCGAGCCTTGTGCTTGACGATGGCGCCGCCATCCCGCCAGCCTGAACACCCACTTAGGGTGATCGCGCGGTGACCGGCAGGAAGATCCGCCAGCCCCGCGCTCGTTCCGCTTGACGGCGCCCATCTCCTCCTCGCATCGCGCACGCCATGCCGCTGTCTTTTCTCGCCTCGGCGACGGAACGAGGCTCGCCGCCGCCCCAGGCGAGGTGCAGCTCGCGCCACGCGCCGCGCTGGGCCAGGGACCGGCCGCCGCGAGGAGGTCGCCCACGATGACGGAGCGCAGAGGCTCGCCGCCGTGGTAGCGCCGACGCGGTCCTCGCCGTGAGATAATGAGTAGCGAACTCCACCATGCGCCGCCGCTCGTCGTGGGCCGGCCGCTGGGTCGATCCCGTGGTGTGGCGCGGTGCAGGAGAGCCGGGCGAGCCGGCCGGCGCGGTGGAGCACTCGCCGAGCCGTGGCGAGCAAGGTGTCGAAGCGGCGAAGCTTGGAAGACGAGCCGCTAGCTCCCGCTTCTCGGCGGGCGTAATCGACAACAAAGTCCCTAAGAGTTGAAGTCGAACCGCCGCCCACCGCCTTGTCCCACGCCCACCGCTTCGCCGAACACAACGCCACGCGAGATGCGACGCTACCAGGTGACAGTGGTCGAGGATGCGTAGGCCTTCGAGCCCTCCGCGTGGCCGATGAACACTCCCGAGTGCTCTCGCCGCCGAGCTTACCGATGTGGCCAAGCTCCTTGGCGAACGCGAGGGAGCCGAAACCCGCAAGCTGGAGACCGCGGCTTGCGCCGTGTTAAGCCTCGTGACGCGCCCCGCCGCCGAGCGCCGTGGTAGGCGAAGCGGTTGAGGATGTAGACGCCGTCACCACCGCCTCCTCGAAGATAGCCGGCATCCCCTCGCTGAGGAGAGCCCGAGCCATCCCCACAACCGCCCGTTGCGCTGCCGACGACGCCGCTCGCTGGCGGCCAGACGGCGCTGAGAGTGGCGCCAATGCCTCTCATCGCAAAGACGACGCGACCACCACGTGAATTGGCCGCCGTTGTCTGTGCGCAAAGACGCGCGACTTTGCGCCGCGCTCGCCTCCACAAGAAATAAGGCGCTCGATGGCGCCCGCAGCCTCTCCCTTGCCGCCGAGGACCATCACCCACATGTAGCGGGAGAGGTCGCCGACGAGCGCAGGAAGTAGCGCCGTCCCTCCGGTGTGGCGGTGTCACCGCCACACAAGTCCCGTGCACGAGCTCGAGCCTCGGCTCGAAACTTCGCCGGCACGAGGAAAGCGGAGTCGTCTGCGCCGTCAACACGCAGACGCCGCAGAACCGCCCACATGGTCAAGGCACGGCAGCCTCGCACCATTTCCGTAGCACCGAGCCGCCTGGGCCTCGGGCTGAAGGTGCCCAAGCGCTGCGTTATCGCCACGCCTCGCCGTCCCGACGAGCAACAGACAGCAGAGGGTTGTGCCACCGCACGTGAAGAATGTAAAGTCGATTTGCGCCTCGTTACCTTGGCAAGAAGGCGGCGGCGAAGATCCCAAATCCGCAAACCTGCGCTCTATCTCGACACGCGAGCCGTTCTCATCCACCGTCCCAAGCCGATGATGGAGTTCCGCAGATCGGGATGTAGTAGACGCCGGAGCGTACTGCGCTCACCGACACACGCGTGAAGATGACGAGCCGACGCCTTGATTTCCACGAGGCGCCCCAAACTTGACTGAGCTCTGACGCTAGAGTCAAACCCTGCCGAAGAGCTCCCGCCGACCGGCCATGTGATGGGTGGCGCGGTGTCGAGGCACCACCCGTCGCCTTGTCGTTGTCGAGCCGTGGCCAGGAGGCATGTGCTTTTGGCTCGTCAAGGTGGAGAGAGCCACTGCAGCCGGCGCGGCCGAGATAGTTCGGTGCTCGCACGAGCAATGAACAGAGCCGGCCGCCTCCTCCGCTGCGCGACATGGGCCTCGCCACGCCGTGGTCGCCGACAATCCTCGCCCAATGACCAAGCTTGCCGCAGCTTGTGGCAAGAGTCGCCTCGCGCCGCTTTGCTTGCCGCCAGCCGCTACGGGCGCCCACGGCCATCACCCTCGCGACGCCCTCGCGCCGCCGGGCGTCTTTGCGTGGCTTGCCGC
Source organism: Melocanna baccifera (assembly GCA_036346265.1). Classification (NCBI taxonomy): domain Eukaryota; kingdom Viridiplantae; phylum Streptophyta; class Magnoliopsida; order Poales; family Poaceae; genus Melocanna; species Melocanna baccifera. The sequence continues at coordinate 37,887,676 of CM070677.1, forward strand.
GCTTGCCACGCCAGGTCGGTCACTTCGTGGGAAGAAGGCTCCTCTTCTTCCCGCCACCTTGGTCGCGACCACCGCTCCCGAGCGAGGAGGAGCTTCCGCCAATGGTGACGGTCCCGAGAGACGCAGCGTGGCTCATCGTTGTCAACGACCTTGAGGCGACCAGCGCCTCCTCGATCGCCATCGCGAGGTCCAGCAGAGACTCGATCGAGCGAGCCATCCGCTTGTACTTCTCGGACGCACACGGAAGAGCTTCTCCACGCTCTCCTCGCCGTGAGGTGTCGCCGCCAACTGCACTAACTTCGCAACAGAGTGTTGAGACGAGAGCAAAATCATCAACGCCCTCACCGCTTGAAGGCGGTGTTCTCCACTCTCTGCGTAGTCGCAATGTAGACTTGCGGGCGCGGTCGGCGCCGTCGCGTTCCGCAGCGATGGCGCCCAAGCCTCTTTGGCACCGCTTGTTGGTAAGCGAATCGCATCTCGGCGGATCAGCGGCGATGAGCATCCAGCCGCCCGATCCCGGTCGTAGTCGACGCCGCCAGATCGGATCGCATCCCACATATGCCGCGCTGAGCTTTACCTCATCACCGCGCCCACTCGACGAGTTGGTCTTGGTGAGGTAGGCCACTCGCCGGGCCGGCGCGCCCCGACGACGGCTGGTACTCGTGGTGACCACGGTGCCGACCGGGAAGAGCCGCGCGCCGCTGAAGGCCGCGCCTCCGCCAACCCGACGCCACCGCCGCGGCGCCTCCTCCAGAGCGTCCACCGCGCCGCGCGTCTGTCTCGCTGGGCCGCCGCGCGCTGCGTGGCGCGGCGGCGCCATCGCGCCACTCGCCTCGCGCGCTTCCTCTTCGCGCTCAAGATCTCGCCGTGCCGCTATCGCAGAGATGGAGCCGCCGTTCCGCGCAGAGCCTTGACCTCCGCCGCCGCCGCGCCGCATCTGCCGCCGCCGCCGCTTCACCTCCGCTCTGGCCGCCGCCACCGCCGCGCTACCGCCTTTGACGCTTCTTTCGCGCGTACGCTACCGCCGCTGCTGGGCCTACTGCTGCTGCGGCGAAGCCTCGGCCGTCACGACGCCGCGTGCTCGAGGCGCATCGAAGGCCGAGATCGCCTGCGGACATGGCGCGCCACTAGGGCCGCGTTGCGTGGAGGAGGTCCGCTTCGACGAGCCGCCGCCTCCGAGAGAGGAGGCGGGGATACCGAGCCGCCGCTTTGCTATCCTGGTCTTCCGCAAGGTCGAGAAGGAGATGAGCAGAGATGCTCAAAGCGAGGATAGTATGGCTCGATACCACTTGTTACTCGTTGGAGTCTTCTTTGTTGGTGATAGCAAGATCCTTACTCTCATTGAGAGGATGACACTGGGAATGGGGCAAATTTTCTTGTTTATTTCTTGCACAAATGCCATACCAACCTGAGGGGTTGGGGATACAACCCCTATAGGCCGCTAACCAGCCAAGCATATGCCAAGATGCTAGTCCTAGATGCTAGTCTAAAGCTGTCCTAAAGCTAGTCTAAGATGTTTGTCCTTAAAGGAGATGTCATTCCTAAAGGAGTCAAGATGTCATCCTTAAAGGAGATGTCCTTAAAGGAGTCAAGATGTCATCCTTAAAGGAGATGTCATCCTTAAAGGAGATGTCACATAAAGAGAGAAGAAACAACAACACAACAACAACACAATGACTTATCCATCACAGACAAGGTGCAGACATGAGGGGAGCAAGAAGACAGGTCGAAGAAAAAAGTAAGTGCAGAAGGAAGTAAACCCCGGACAGAATAGGTGGAGGCACCTGGAAATTGACTTTGTTGCTTAGAGATTGAAGGAGTTTGACAACCACCTTTAGATCTTCATCCAAAGGCTAGTACAGAAAGGAATACAAGATCTGCATCACCATTTACAAGTCTTAACGCTCTACCCTTATATAGGAAATGTCTAAGCTTAGCAAATCGGATCGATATATATATATATATATATATATATATATATATATATATATATATATATATATATATATATATATATATATATATATATATATATATATAGCTTTCGTTTGAGGGAATTTCTGTTTTTGTGTTGGGCCTTATTGGGAAGTATTGGTAGTCAGGTCCTGTTGGGATTTTTCTTAAGGAAAATAATCTGATACACCATCAATATGTATCGGGGCCACATTGGTACCCAATATGTACTGGATATTGATACACAAGTTGGCTAGTGTATCGGGTATCAGAATCATAATGGACAGAAATAAAAAACCTCAACCTGCGGGGGGTAAGACGACCTCCCGAGCATTTTGCTTAAGAAGGAGATCTTCTCACGTAGATCGAGAAAACTCCTAAACCCCTGCTCTACCCTTACACAGCGGCACCGTCGCCCGCGTGAGAACGACAAACGATCTGGGCCGGGCTTTAGACCTTTGCTTTGGTGTGGTAGCAGGCGAGAGGTTTTTTTTCCTCAGTCTGAAAATTTGCTCCCACTGGGAGTCGAACCCAGGACCTGAGGGGTACTACTAGAGCGCTTTAACCATTATGTTAGAGGCCCGTTCACATAATGGACAGAAATACATGTTGAATTTCATTAAGAATGAATTTTTGAAAAAGGGAGTACCTTCATTGTTCAGTAATAGCGAAGGAAAGATACTAGCAAATTCACTACTCTGATCGGCAATTTTGTTCGTAATCTGAAGCTCGTTATTTCAGTAGTTTAAATGACTTACTGCCTTTGAAATGTTGAAAAGCAAGCTTAGCAGCAATCATCTCTGCTTGCTTCTTAGTGTTCGCTGGTTCTCCCTGAAAACGTTTGCCTTGAATTTCCACAGTTGATTTGAAGACAGAAGAATGATTTGAGCCATCTGAAACTGTATTATAGACAGGCAAGGGAAAGCCTTCTTTCTGTGCTAATTCTTGTAGAAGATTCTTATACAATATTGCTTGAACCTACAAAAGGTAGAACGGTTCATCAAATTAGTTTTACCAAATTCAGCACATACCTTACAAAAGTATTTTTGGCAGAACAAACTGTTTAGGATATTACAAACTATAGCATCCCCTCTCATTCTATGTAAAAGCCATTTTCTTGAAGTTCACCATAAAAGCCTAGTCATCAAATAGATCAAACTTCACTGTTACAATATGTACAAGTAAAATAAGTTAGTGATTTCAATTTACTTCGCATTGCTCCTGGGTATTATCTAAACTACTACCTCTGTTCCTTTTTATTTGTCGTTTTGGATATCGACATGGTCTCCAATACACACATTTGACCATTGCTTTTTCTAATTATATGTTAATAAAAAATATTAAAAATATGATGATATGAAAATATTTTTGATGACAAATCTAGTGATATCACTTCCACGTAACAAATCCAAATACATTTGTGCATATTAGCGGTCAAAGTTTAGAAAGGTTGACTGCATGTATTCTAAAACGGCATCTAAAAAAGAACGGAGGGAGTATCTCTTTAATAGGGGAAACATGAACCGAAAGTTTACTTATTATTCAAATAAATGATGATGGTTGGATTAGTTATCATATGCAGGTGAGGCAATGGTATCAAAATCACTCCATAAATAAAAATATTATACCAACCGGCAATTGCTCTTGCGAGCTTGCTTCTTGAGGTAAGGACTTCAAAGCAAGTTTTGCAGCAGCAGATTCTGCCTCCTTAATTGTGTGACACTGTTGTGGACTTTCAAATGTTTGCCCATCTATGGTCACTATAGACTTGAACAGAGGTGCATGAGGTGGACCATCCCGAATGGGTTGATACAAAGGCAGCTCCTTGCCTCTCTTCTGAGCATAAATTTGCAATTGACTCTTGTAGTTAAGTTGGTTTCCAGGCAAAGAAATACATGAAGCTGATCCAGCCTGCAAAAGGTAGAGCAGTTTATCAAAAGAATATTGACAAATTTAGCACATACCTAAAAATATATGCGACTAAACAAGCTGTTCAGAATATCAGAAAGTAGAGCATCCTTTTCATAACTGTTCTATGTACAAGTCATTTTTTAAGTTATCAGTTTAAAAGTCACTTTATCAAATAGACCAAAATTCCACATAAGTTAGTGGTTTTCAATTTACTTATCGTGCTTACAGTTCTTGGGTACTTAGAAACACTCATAGTTGGAAGATGAACTGAAAGTTTACTAATAATACAAATAAATGCTGAAGGATGGTTTAGTACTCATAAATTGGTGAGATGGTGCAAATTAAACCCTCTGAAAGCGGGAAAAAAGTGGAACCAACCAGCAATTGCTCTGGTGGGTTTGCTTCTTGAGGTAATGACATCAGAGCAAGTTTTGCAGCAGTGGATTCTGCCTCCTTTATTGTGCGGCAGAATTGCGGGCTTTCAAATGTTCGCCCATCTATGGTCACCATTGACTTGTACAGACATGCATGAGGTGGACCGCTCTGAATGGGGTGATACAAAGGCAGATCTTTGCCTCTCTTCTGAGCATAAATTTGCAATTGACTCTTATAAGGAAGTTGGGAGTCTACAATAAACAAAGTAGTGAGTATGATGAATATAGCAAAAACACAAGTGACAGAACAGCAAGAACCTTTCTAGTGGCATGGAAAAAACTTCATAAATCATAACAACATGAGTGAAAAAAATCCAAATCATTGTAAGGGACATATATATAATAACTACTTCAACAAGCCAAAGGATTAATCATGTTAATAAAAAAGAACAAAAAAAATAATTTTCAAGATAGTACATATTGATTAGATAATAGAATGTCCTGAGACACAAATGTGTAACCATTTTACAACCTAAAAAACAACTTATCGTGCAATTCCTATCATAAATTAGGAGCTACATTACCAACAAACTTAAGTCAACTCTCGCTGTATTGCATGCAACTTACACATGTTTCCTTGCAAAAAAAGCAAATATACCCCTTGCTAAAACCAAAAACACGTAGTATAACCTTTATCGTTATAAGCAACCATATGGTCCATATAAAAGGCTTTCCAGGTAGAGCTTGATTTTTGCATAAGCTACATAAACTAGGTAGAGGCAGCTCGACTGCTAGAGTACAATTGGGGCTTCATCTTGTTTAGGAATCAAAGGTTACCTTTAGCTGTTCTAAGCTCAGAAATCAGGTTCCCAATCCCCGTACACTCAAAAAACATCAGGCATGTGTCCTACTACATAAGTTATGTGGGTTATAGCGAAAAGCTTGTTATATAAAAAGCTAGAGACTAACGACTGCCACCAACCAGCAAAAACAAAAAGTTATTACAATAGATGAACACCGCCATGTGGTTGAAGGTCTTTATTATGACTGATAGGTGAGTGATGAGAACATCCCTACTACTACCACGCCATCGACATCTCCAAATTCTCCGAGTGTTCATAAAGTATCGGAAGGTTCACTGACTAGAGCGAAAGCCAAGATTTTAAAAAAAGAGGTGAATTTACTCCTTAATGCATAAATTAATATTATTGATGATAGCTTTATACTGCCTAATTCTAGTGTGTTGATTGCCCTCAGGTATGAATCAAGAAACGCATGATGTGGAGATGAATAAAAGAAATGCATGCATTGAATAGACGATTGCCAGCCGGAAAAAGAAAAAGTTGAACCGGGTCAACTTGCTGTGTGTTACGCAAGGCTGTTATAAAGATCCGTGCCTTCTCTTGTAGGATAGACCATTTTTTTGTAAGAAAACACAGATAATAGTCTATTTCAGTTCTTGTTTCTTTAAACATGGTCGAAACATGTTCTTGAGTGAAGTTGAGATCATTCAACCTTTCCGCTAGGAATTGGGAGCATGATAGGACTTCGCTTGGTGGTCGTGAAGTCCAGCATGTGTGTTCTTACAAATTAAAAAGTGTTCCTTCTTGCATTGGCAACGAAGAATCACTACAATTCGAGAGGCTACGCGTAAGTATCTAATCCTACGTCGAGAAGATCAGGCGACCCCGTATCATCTTAGTATCAGAGCCCGGTTTACTCGGTAGAATTTTATCCCTTTTAATTCTCAGTTCATTACTTACTGTCCTATAGTCCACATAGCAAAAATTGCCTCACAAAAATATAGAAAAAATTCAAACTCTAGTTTCGCATCTGTTATTTTCGTGAGTTATATTAAGTCATGATCCAATAGAAATTTTGTTTATTGCTGATCATCGTGTCCTTTGCGTAGCTTAATCTTTGCATCATTAAAACATTCAAAATCTGTTAGTTGATCTTTCAACTAGCATCCAAAACGAGTACAATCAATTTACTTTCAAATTCTTGATCTTGCTGGCCAGTCAACTCTTTGTGCATCTTGAAAAAAAAATCATAGCCGAACATATCCTTGTGTTCCTTCTTTGTTCGGTCGAAAGAAAACTCTAGGCGAGAATGTTCGGACCGTCCGGAGTCCCTGCGCCACACTTTTGGACCGTCCGATCCCGATCGGGCCGTCCGAAGCCATCTCGAAGATGTTTGGACCATCCGACGGGCTCGCTAGCACTCACGTCGTCCGATCCTGATCAGCCGGCAACAATCATCATGAAATGTTTGGATCAGCCGAACCCTACTGAGCGTTTGGGCCGTCCAAAGCCCACGTAAGATGTTCGGATCGTTCGGAGTCTCCCTGCTACACGTATGGACCATCCAATGCTGATTGAACCATCCTAAGACCTCACGGGAAGGTTCGGACCATCCGAAGCTTCACTAGCAGTTGGCCCATCCGATCCCGATCGGATGCTCTGAAGGCACGATGAAGGTTCGGACCGTTCAAAGGGCGCTACAGATCGGGCCGTCTGAAGGTGATCGGACTGTCCGGAGGAATTAGTGGTCGTTCGAAGGGGTGCGACAGACGATCGGGCCGTTCGAAATCGATCAGACCATCAGAAGGTGTCAGAAAGGTTCGGACCGTCCAAAGGAGCGGGCAGATCGGGATCGTCCGTACGTGATCGAATTGTCCAAAGGGAACGGTGACGTTCGGACCATCTGAAGGTGAGGAGTCTGATCGGCCATCCGAAGTGCGTAGCGAAACGATCGGACCGTCCAAGATTGATGAAGTTCTTTCTAGCGGGCGCCAACGACTATTTAAATTTTTAGTGAGCATTTTTTTAATACTTGAGACTAGTCTTTAATAATTGCATTTAGGCTATTCTTAAATTAATTATTTCGACTGAATATTATTGATTTGTTCGGGCATCACTCGTTCGGCTAACAAAAAAAATTAGAGTTTAGAGAGAGTATCTTTTAATTACCTTTATACCCCTGCCTTTTACAAAAAAAATTGTGACTCACAGTCCTCATTAGACTCAGAATAAGAATTTGAATCTATTTGAGTCAGTTGTAGGGTAGCAGAAAAGAGACAAAAAAAACAGAGCAAAAAAAGTGAGAAAAAGGCCGAACTTGGGTATGTGTTGTATGCTATAATTTCAGCTGGAGTATTTAATTTCTTGAGCAATCTTGTGCCCTTATTTTCATATTATTGCAATTGGCTAGCGTCTCTCCTAGTACTTGGTGCAAAACGAGCTATTTAATCCCGATTGTTTCTATTTAGCTCATTCATTTGTTTGCATTGAGTCATATTGATCATTGCATGTGTGTTCATATGCTTTACTTATATCTTTTGGATCAGCACATAGACAATAATTTTCTAGCTTGAATTATTACTTAACTTTATAACATCAAGAATTTCAGATTACGTATGATATACACTCCATACCAAGCTCCACTAAATAACTGTTGTTGTATAATTGTGAACACTCTTACATTCGTTTGACCATCACGTTGCTATTCTACCTTCTACCAAGTGTAAATTTTTATTAGCCTTAATTCACTTCAGAAAGGTGAGAACCTTGTGAGAGAGTGAGGTCGAGTGATTTCTACTAATCATCCATATACCTTGTTATTACTTTGTATTTTCTTTGCACGGTCTAACCATGTCAGGTGGAGAAGATAATTATGGTAAGAAGCATGAAGTTGGCCTTAATGCTCCGGTGATTTGCTTTCAACATCAGGCATTGAGAAGTACATTGCAAAAAGAATTTGTAGTTGGCACTACTGCAATGGAAGAATAACTCAAAACAGATATGCAGGATCTCCGCATTGAACTCAAGGTGGATATGCAAGATCTCCGCATTAAGATCAATCAACAGATGAATGTGTTACGTGGGAACATTGTGAATGACGTTGTGCGAGTACTTCAACCACAACAAGAAGGGAAGTGTTCATCATATGGCTACCCTTCCTCCATGTGATGATGGAGCGCCACGCCGAAGTGGTCAAGAGGCTCAACAAAGGCGAGACCAAGTGGTAGCAAATGCTATTCGTCCACCCCTACCTGGAAGTGGTGAAGGGCGGCTGGACATGGTCGCGGAGGGGCCATGGACATGGAGGCCATGGTGGGGGAGCATCTCGTTTCAACGACAACGACTTTCTTCACTACGACGATGGCTACCACCACCGTAACCATTGCAGTGATGAACAACCAAACGAGGAGAAGTTTAGTAAGCTTAAATTTACTACGCCAACAATTTCAAGTACACATGATCCTGAGGATTACCTCACTTGGGAGCTCAAAGTGGATAAGATGTTCCGTCTACACAATTACTCCGAAGAAAAGAAGATACACATGGTTGTGCTTGAATTCACTGATTATGCACTCATATGGTGGGAATAAGTTCAAAATCAAATAAAAGAGTATAACGAACCTCCTATCACTACATCGAGAAGAGATGAAGTACCACATGAAAGCAAGGTTTGTTCCCAAATATTATAAACGTGATTTATGTGATAAATTGCAGCAAATGAAGCAAGAACCTTCACGGTGGAGAAATACTATAAAGAGATTGAAATGACTACGATTCGAGCTTATATATATGAGCAAGAAGAACAAACCATGACGCAATTCTTTACTGGTTTACACTCTTCCATCAAATGTATCACTGAATTTCAGCCCTACAAGAACATGGTGGAATTGGTACATCAAGCAACTAAGGCTGAAAGACAAGTGCAACACGACATGAGAGCAACAAGAACATCATCCTACATGCCTTGATTAGCACCCACAAGAGGTAAATCCATATCTCGTTTCAATTCTTTTAAGGCTAACCCATCTAGTGGAGGTTTTGCTCCTAGTACACGTCTGCACCAAGCGGGAAAAATGCAACAACACCAATTGCCAAGAAGAGCCCAGCACCTTTGTCTTCATCTTCAGTGGGTTCTACAGGAAGTAGTGCTATCCAATGCTTAGGTCATATGCAAAAGGATTGTCCAAATAATAAGGTTATGTTGCTATTGGAAAATGGAGAATATGTTCTGCTAGTGAGGAAGGTGAGACACACCTACATCCATATTGCTAGTGAGGAAGGTGAGACACACCTACATCCATATCAAATTCAATGGTTAAACAATGATGGTTTAATGAATGTTAGGTATACAGTTGATATTAGTTTTCAGATTGGTTCTTATCGTGATACTGTAGAATGTGATGTTGTGTTCATGGAAGTATATCATTTGTTATTAGGTAGACTATATCAATATGATCGTTGTGTGATTCATGATTGAAAAACTAATCAATACAAGTTCATGTGGAATAATAAAAAAATAGTGCTACGACCATTAACTCTTTCTCAAATTATACATGATAACATGCAAAAACATTACGATGAAAGTCGAGAGTGCGAAAGGGAAGGAGCAAAGGAGTGTGATTCCACAAAAGATAAGTGAGAGCCATAAACTAAGATTGAGTGGAAAAAAAAGGATGAGGGAGAGAAATAGTTAGTTATGATAGCCACTAAATCTAATTTACGAGAGATGAGAGATGAACCCACTTTTGGAGCATGTGGTATTGCTGTATAAAGATGCTTTGTTTTCTACTAATGATTTAACCTCTCTTCCTAGTGTGATTTCTCAAGTGTTACAGTCTTATGAGGATGTCTTTTCGGGGGAGGTACCCTTGGTCTACCACCAATTTGAGCCATCAAACATCAAATTGATTTAGTAACAGGACCTCCACTTCCCAACCGTCCACCGTACTGGACAAATCCAAAGGAGAAGACAAAAGAAGTTCAGCGGCAAGTGCAAGCGCTCATGGAAAAGGGATGATACAGAGTCAAGGATAACTCCTTTTCAAGAGGGGGGATGATGAGGACATCCCTACTTCTACCACATCATCGACCTTTCCAAATTCTCTAAGTGTTCATAAAGTATCGGAAGGTCCACTAACTAGAGCGAGAGCCAAGCTTTTAAAAAAAGAGTTGAATTTACTCCTTAATGAGCAAATTAATATTATTGATGAGAGCATTATACTGCCTAATTTTAGTGTGTTGATTGCCCTTAGGTATGAACAAGAAACGCATGATGTGGAGATGAGCAAAAGAAACACATGCATTGAATGGAAGATTGCCCACTGGAAAAAGAGGAAGTTGAACCGGGTCAACTTGTTGTGCGTTACGCGAGGCTGTTATAAAGATCCTTGCCTTCTCTTGTAGGAGGACATACCATTTTTTTTGTAAGAAAACACAGATAATAGACTGTCTCAGTTCTTGTTTCTCCAAACATGGCCAAACCATGTTCTTGAGTGAAATTGGGAATTCTTCACAAATTGAGATCGTTCAACCTTTCCGTTGGAAATTGAGAGTGCGATAGGGTTTTGCTTGGTGATTATGAAGTCCGGCACGCGTGTCCTTACAAATTAAAGAGTGTTCATTCTTGCATTGACAACAAAAGATCACTACAATTTAAGAGGCTATGTGTGAGTATCCAATCCTACGTCGAGAAGATCGGGGACCCGTATCAGTGAGCCTTAGCCTGTACATCATCAGTGTCTCTGTCAGTCACAACAAAGATTTTGTATCAAATGTAAAATTGGCAGCGAGTTCAGTACAACTTCTCTGTAGCTTATTAAGTATATGGTCCACGCAGTAGTTTCACTATGTTCATTATACCATCACCAAAATTCTATCTTTAGGGTCAAGTAACTACAAAAAGCTCATGATGTCCTTGAGAAATCGAATGCAATAACTCTCCATCAATACCGAATCAAAGAATAATGTGTGCTGGTGAGTCTATCTACTGACATGAATGCTTTGTACTCCTCCGGTTGCTCACTATGAAACTGGGGATCATTTCCATTTGTTGTAATGATAATACCAATGAGGTTGACTTCTAATGATCCCAAATAGGCAATCAAATCACTATTCATGTGCTACAAGAATCTCAATAGCTAGCAAAATGGCTAAAGTCTTACCACTTTGTTCATGCCCCAGATGAAATGGGGAAAAATGCACCAAATGTGGACTCGAACTAGATGTAACATCCACTAAGGCACTAACCATAGTGCCTAAATCCAGTACCAACACCCGATCACCCAAGCAAGGCGCTACTCGAAAAGAAAAGAAAACCTGAAGGTTGGGATTCCTAAAGGAAGGATTCCACCAAAAACCTGAGGAAAAAAACTAAAAGGGTTCTCTTGAAGGAAGAATTCACCCAAGCAAGGCCTTATTTTTACTCGTTTCGTACGGAACCGGCCACTCACCGGACGGCGGGGGAGGAGGGGGCGGGAGGGAGGAGAGGTGCTCGAAGGCGGCCATGGCGGCGAGGTTCTGGGCCTCCTTGGCCGACCACGCGGCGTCGTCGTCCGGCGAGCGGAACTCGGCTCCGTTGACGGTGACGGTGGCGCGGAAGAGGGGGGCGTGGGCCAGGCCCTCGCGCCGGTGGGCGTACTCCGGCGGCGCCCACCGCCGCTGGTGGCACAGCTCCTGCAGCCGCGACTTGAACATTCTCGCGATCGACCGGATCGTCTCTCTCTCTCTCTCTCTCTCTCCACTGCTCTACTCTGACGTCTATCGTGTGTCTCCTCGCTTCTCCTCTCCCCTGCTTCTCCCCGTGGCTCCTCACGCCTTCTCGCCTTCCTTTCGGAGCGCTTGTGTTAAGTGCGGACTAAGGGGGTGATCGGAATAGCGATGGCTTTTGGGCTTTTGGTGAAAAACATCAGAATGGCTAAAAAACATGTGAATCGAGTTAGTGGATAGTGTAGTGAATAGTGAAAAAAGTCAAGCTAGAAGTGCTCAAAAGCAAAGCGATCAGGGCCTAAGTGAAGAGATCTCGCGATTTAATGGGCAGTGTGGGGATCCCGAGGAGGTTTATGTCAGGCTGGGCCGTAAGATAGGAGCACTTCCAACTAGGGCACCAACGGGCAAAGACCAGTACTATCCTGGTCAAGCCTCAAAATCGAATTGGGAGCGATTGACTACCGTGACACTCGGTAGCACCACAACGGCGAGCCGCCAAGAGGGTGCTAGTCATGTGCCCAGCAACGAGTCAGGGTGGACACGGGAGCAGGAGCATCATGGCCGAGGGTGCAGGCATGCATGGCAAGAAGGGGTGGTAAAGTGCCAAGCAGGAGCAGCCGATGAGGCCAAGTTAGACGTGCACATCATTGATAGCAAGATGACTCCTCAAAACAACTCCAAGCCAAAGGTAAGCGATGGGATATAGGGAATTAAGAAATGTTAAAATTGCAATGTATTTATGATTTGTGACTGGTTGATTTGCTTAGATTTGAAGAGTTATTTTAACATTATGTCGAGTGGCTTAAGTACTAGTGGAAGTGAAAACGTTGGCTTCTTTATGCAGTATTGTTCAACCTAAAATTTAATTTGGAATTCATCAGAATTTTTAAAATAATCAATTTTTTATTTAAAAATACAAAATATACCTACAATTATATTATTTACAGAATTAGCTTCCTATCGCCGAACAGTTGAGTGACTGGAACGTGTCGCCCAACCGTTTGACCACAATAATGCAACCGTTCAACCGTTGGGCACCATTAATACACTCGTCGAACGGTTGGACAACACGTTTCAGTCGCTCAACTGTTGGGTTACTGTAGCTTTTAGTCACCCAACGGTTTGTCGACTGGTTGGCTTATATAAGAACGCGCCATCCAGTCGCCCCACGGCCGAGCGAGAGGAAGAAACAAAGAAAGGGGGAGAGGAGAGGAGAGGAAACAAAGGGAAAGCAGAGGAAGAAGAAGAGGAGAAGAAGAAGAGAGGAGGGAAGATTCATCTGTGAGGTAATTTTTTTTAATCTTTTATTGTATTTTTTGTAGTAAGTATATAGTTTGTTTAGTGTAGATAATAGTATACGTAGCACCTATAGAAAATTATAGTTAGAGAAAAAGTAGTAAATCAAAATCTTATTAATTTGTATATAAGTAGCACCCATAAAAAATATAATTACAAAAATAAGTAATAAATTAAAATCTTGTTAATTTACAATAGTATAAGTAGCACCCATATAAAATTTTAGTTAGGAAGAAAGTAGTCCGTGAGGGAGAAGTAGTGTTATTTGTAAGAAGTAATATAGTAGTAGCGGTGTTGTGTCAGTGCATACATGACCGACTAATATTTGGTAAATAACTAGAAAGTCGCTTAGTTGTAGTGGATACTCTAGTCGAGTGCATGAGGAGAATGAATGGTTGCATGCACTAATTAGTTCAAATTAGTGTAAGAGTCAGATAATGCCTGGTATGAAATACCTTAGTCTTCAGGTTGAATCGAAATAGTGTAGTGCATGTTCATTGTGGCATATGCCTTAGGGATTGAATGTCACCTTATCCATGAGGTAATGCAGTTGGTTAAGACAAACGAACGTACGAATGTAAATTACTGTACAACAGTACTTGCATATTGTGTGATGCGATCTAATTAGTTGCATTATTGGAAATATTTACAAGCAGACTTCAGTAATGCCGAAACCCACAATATTGAAAGTACATTATGGTGTTGGCACTGTTCGTGAAGGTCCGTATGGTGTTGACTTGAGCAGTTTTTCGTAAGCCACTCTGGTACACCTAGACGACGATAAGACTCGAATCATAGAGGTAATGCACTGGCTGACTCGTAGCTTCTCCTTGGATCCTGAGGTGTGTAGAGTCGTCATACAAGGGCTTTGGAGCCGGTCTCCCACACGAATTAGATGGGAGTTAAGAAGGCTGATATGCACAACTGTGTGGAAGGGCTTTTCTCAAGGTTGCCGACGCCGTGGATACGAGTGTGTGCTGCTTGTGCAAGGATGCTAAAAAAAGTTGTATTGGGCCACGATAAAAGCATCAGACGAAGATCGATGACTAGATGGCCTGGACTAAAGAGGAAGCTGTGCAGGAGGACGACGAGGATATTTCCGATGACAATTAAGCTCCCATTCCGCGGGAATGGAAAAGATTTGTCGCCGAGGGTGTAGCTGCGCATGATGAGCACGAATCATCGTGGGAGTACCATGCACAGAGGTCTGGTTGCACTCAATATTTGCTAATAAGTCATCCATGCAGGATGCCATTAAACTATGGGCAATGTCCATGCAACAGACGTTTTGGGTCGTCAAATTTAGTCAGGAGCAGTACACTGTCAAGTACAAGCAAGCCAATTGTTCTTGGCGAGTGCACACATATAGATCAAAGTATGAGACTCACTGGCTCATCTCGAAGTTGGAACCGCACTCCTGCGTGCTCACCGGTATTTTGTCGACGCATCGTAACCTAATCTTGACCTTCATAGCTGATTTAATCTATGGAGAGATAGTGGAGAAGAAGGACATTGAAGCAATTCGCATCATGGTGTGGCATATGAAGCTGTAAGCTTTAGAAAGATGGTTCGGGTCATTCGAGGTAGCGTACGACAACTTTTCTTGTATGCTTTAGGTGTTAAAGGACAGAAACCCGGGCATGTACACTGCTTTAAAGGACAAGCCATTTACAACGCTACCAGGTTTTGCATTATTGTAGATGACCTTCTTAGCATGCGGAGTATGCATCGAGGCTTTTAGGCATATGATGCCTATGATCTCAGTTGACGGGGCCTTTTTGACAAGGAAATACAAGGGGTAGATCCTTGCAGCCATTGACATTGACGGGAACAATCAAATTTTGCCGTTGGCCATCGCATTCGTTGAGAGTGAGAATTATGACAACTGATTGTGGTTCCTTCGACATGTAAGGGTGGGAGTTGTTGGAGCTCGTCCTGGTGTGTGTAATGTATGATTGCCACGTAAGGATATTGAAGGCCATAAGAACACTGCAGCAAGACCCGGAGGAGCCGTTCCCTTGGCCGGATATGAGAACCAGATGGTGTATTCGCCATCTAGGGGCTAACTTCTTCAAGCAGTTTTTGAAGCAACCATTAGTGAAGCTATTCGAGAGGTTGGCTATGCAAAATCAGCAACACAAACTTGATACTTTATGGACGCTATTGGATGAGCACAATAGGAAGCACGTGGATGAAAGGAACAAGGGACCAGCCATTGCTGAGGTGGTACAAATCAAATGCCTCACACCACTGCCAGAGTCCGAACCTGCTGGTCCGGGGAGGAGGACCTCGAGAAACATCAAAGGCTTCTCCCATTGGATCGAGATCGAGCCATTAGAGAAGTGGTCTGTACTGCATGACATGGATGGCGCAAGGTACATCATAATGGCCACTAACCTTGCAAAGGTCTACAGCTGGGTTCTTAGGGGCCTTCGTTCTATGCCCCTCATCACCATCATGGTAAGTATTCTGCACAGCACAATCGGCTATTTCAGAGAGAGGTATGCAAATGAAGTACTTCATGTCGCCAAGCCACAAATACCCTACCGTGCAAAAATTACAGCATACATGCAGACGAAGACAGAGAAGGGACAGTTGCACTCGGTGTACGTGATGGGCAATGCGAAGCATCGTTTTGATGTGCTTCTCCGGGATAGAGCCTGATCTGAGATGACTCATTCTCTTGTCACAAGCCTTGGAGATCACGTGAACCAACCTACCTATACGTGCAACAAGCCGAAGCTCTTGCATAAGCCATGCTCTCATGTTCTTGGCGCTGCGGGATTATGCAAATGGACCCTTCGAACTTTATGTCCCAGTATTTCTTAAAGGATAGGGTTGTGTAGGCGTGGTTTGGTGAGCTTAGGGGGTTCAGGGTTGTGGGTAACTTTGCCTCCTTAGATATTGCAAACAGGACCTGGATTCCGGATGTTGCCATGTTGAAGGGTGGGAAGGGCCATCAACAGAGTCGTCGGATTACCAATGACATCGATAAAACGCAAGTTAGGGCGTTGAGTAGGCGCTGCGGCTAATTGTGGTTTGTTTTCTTGCACTTAATTTATATTCAATCAATTTACATTTATAGAATTAAATTAATTACTTGTCACTCTAGAATTACAAATATTTGACATAGGCCTATGTTGTTAGTGCACTTAGGTGAACGTAGTATATTTAGGCCTTATTTGTGCTAAACTAAATTGATTTACACTTTCGTATTATAAACTTGGTTTCAGCAAAAGAATTTTGAAGTTGTCTATTCATCCTCCTCTTGTTGGTTTCCTTGATCGTACAAGTGGTATCAGAACTTGGTCTCTCATGTATTACGCTTTACCACCGAGAGTGCTAAAGAATGGTGACCAGTAATATAGTACATCTAGATAAATCACCTCTATTTGATGGGACAAATTATGATATTTAGAAAATCTATATAATATATTATTTTAAGGCCATGAGCCTTAAAAGTTAGCGGATTGTAGATGTGAGCTTTTCTCCTCTATTGGGTCCTCTTGCTCAAACAATTGAGGAAGAGAAATACTTACATCTTAGTGAATATCTTGGAAAGGAAAAAGCTAAGAATATGATTTTGAAGAAAGAGTATGATAAGTTGATGCATCAAAAAGAGAACGTGAGATCCTCCTTCTCATGGAATATTCTAAGGCTAAGGTGGATATAGGCATTATATGTGACTTACTAGATGATATATCCACCTCTTGTGATGATTTGCTTAATATGCCTTGTTGCAGACTTGACCTCCTACTTTTGCCAAAGCCACAGACCCCTTGGGTGCCAGTGATTGGTTGATCGAGATAGGGAAGAAATTGGACACTGTGGGATGCTCCAATGCAGAGAAACTTCGTTATGCTACCCATCAGCTAATGAGACCTGCAGCCACGTGGTGGCACATTTATACCTGTAACCGAGTGAGTGAACAGCCTATTATTTGGGAAGAATTCCAACAACGATTTAAGGAGACTCATGTACCCACAGGGAGACTAGAACTAAAGAAAAGGGAATTCCGAGCCTTAACTCAAGGGAGTAAGAAAATGATAAATTATCTCGGTCAATTCAATGACCTCTCCCGTTATGTCACCACAGATGTAGACACTGAGGAGAAGAAAATAGACCTGTTCATGGCGGGTATGCATCCCTATCTTAAGATGCTCCTGTCCATCTATAAAATCACTAAATTTTGAGACCTAGTAAATAGAGCCATCATTATAGAGAGTGAGCACACCAACCTCACCGAAGAACGAAGGAAGAGGGCAAAAACCGATCACTGTGCCACATTTGTTTCACCAAGATATGGACCCCCAAGGTCTAAACCCCACAACCCCACCTACTACAGGCTGATAGTTTCACCAAGGTCGTAGCACTTGCCATTAGATGCGCCAAGTGCGGGCTAGGCCACCTCACCAAAGATTGTTTGAAGGGAACTGATACTTGCTTCAACTGAGGAAAATCAGGCCACCATAAAAATTGATTGTCCTTACCCTCAAAAAAACCTTAGGGCGGACTGCATCACCCACCAACACACCTTGTCTGCCAGCTCCCGTACCCCACCAAAATATTCGACCAAACCATTCTAAAAGCAATTAGATTGCCCTAATAGGAACTGAAAAAGAAGGACCCGCAAAACTCACTGAAGTAACGACAGAGCAAGTTGGAGAAGCTACCGATGTCACCACAGGTACATTACTAATACCACCATCTATGGGTACCGTTCTATTTGATTCAGGGGCAACACATTCATTCATTTCTTGCAAATTTTTAGAAAAAAATAATTTAATGATAGAACCCCAAGACAAAGTGGATGGTGGTAAGTACGCCGGCAGGTGTGATAGGAGTGTCATCTATAAGGAGAAAACAGGCTAGCATCATTCACAATACCAAATTTCTAGCCGATCTTTACGTGATAGATTTAAGCGGTCTCGATGTAATTCTGGGTATGGATTGGCTATCCACCCATAGGGTAAATATAGACTGCGAATCTAAGAGTGCCTCTATCAGAAAGCCAGATAGAACTAGATTTACTTATTTAGGGGCTAGGACGTTACGACGGCAACCTTCCCCTAGCCTAGCTAGTACCCAAGAGAAAGAGTTACAAGATACACCAGTAGTAAGAGATTTTCCCGATGTCTTTCCTGATAGTTACCAGAAATGTTGTAGGATCAAGAATAACTGATTAGAGGGAGGTGAATAGGACGTTATAAAAATTTGCCTTCTAAAACTAATAAGTACAAATCAACGCTAGGAAAATATAATAATTAAATATGAATGCTAGAGGAAGGTAAAGAAATAATCACAAAGGGTACATGCGATGTTTTTCCCGTGGTATCTAAGACTTACCGGTTTTCACTAATCCATATTGAGAAAAACCCAAGCGCTTTTGGACCGGCTCCACGAATTAAGCCTCAACTCCTCGATCACTATTGATTGCTCTTGCTCCTCTCCGGAGATGGCGAGCACCAAGCCACTCACAATTTTGCTCGGGCCTCTTCACAAGCTTTTTGAAAAGGTCACCTCGCAATTAATCTCCAAGCCGTCTAGGTGCCGGCAAGCATCAAGAGTAAAAGATCAAGCTTCATTTGACGACTCTCAAATGCCAAGGATCAATCTAGAAAATGAATGCACATGAACATGGCTCACAACACCTCAAATGAGTGCACAAGAGTGAAAGAGGTGTGAAATGAATGTTTTAGGCTCAAAGATGTTCAATACTAACTTGGCTGCATGTCCTTGAGCTGGGGGGTATTTATACCCTCACCAACCAAAACTAACCGTGGCAAAAATTTAATCTGAAAATTTAGAAAAATTGAAACTACTGGTGTTCTAAGTGCAGTACTACCGTAATTCACTGTAGCACACAGTAACTACTATGTTAGAGCATCAGAACTAGCCGTTGAAAAAGTAATGCGTTACTACCGTCGTTATAAGTGCGGTACTACCGCACTTCGGTAGTTTCGCATATCAATATGGTACTACCGCACCACGGTTGTTCCGCCGTGCAAAGTCCCAGATTTGATTTCTACCACTTAAGTATTTTAGGGTCCTTTCGAAAAAACGCATCACGAATTGGTCTGCACTTCAACATCGGTAGTTCCATCGACGGCAAGATTACCAAGATCGCGAGAGTTCCGCCGTGTTAAATCCGGTACTACCGATTTCGGCACGCCTAAGTCCCAGCAAGGGTGATCTTTAAAAAAATGTACCACTGAAAATCCGGTACTACTGTGGTCCGATAGTTCTGCAGTTTGCATGGCGGTACTACTAGACTCCGGTAGTTCCGCGGTTAATGCGGTGGTACTTCCAATTTTTGAGAAAGAGCATAGTTTGTTTTCAAACTTAATTTCATGTGCTTGCATGATCCTAAACTGATCCTAATGGCACAAGAATATGCTATCAAGTTATTTTCAATGATCCCTCTTAATAGTACGACAACTATCCTATAATTCGATCTTTCAACATTTATCCTAAGACCGGTAAAAATCAATAGAGATCCTATATTTTATGTACCTTGTTCTTGATCCAACTTGATGTCCATTTTCGCATGTAACTTGCTTTTTTCCTTTCCGAACTTATGAGATTTTGCCTATGCAATGCTCAACACACATATTAGTCCTATATTCATAAATTGTCATTAATTACCAAAACTAAAATTTTGGATCCTAGATGCTTTCAAATGCCCCTAGTGAGAGAAGTGGAACTTGCCATTGATCTGATTTCAGGCACTGCACCTATCTCGAAGAGATCGTATCGAATGAATACTTGTGAGTTTGGGGAACTAAAGAAACAATTAGATGATCTCCAAGCCAAGGGATTCATCAGGGAAAGCACCTCACCATTATCTCTAGAAGAGGAATTGAAGTACACCCCCCAAAATTGAAGCGGTAACCTCGTGGGAGCAACCCACCAATGTTAAAGGAATTCATAGTTTTCTCAGATTTGCAGGCTAATACCGTAGGTTCATAAAGGATTGCTCGCAGATCGCCAGTCCCCTCACTAAACTTTTGAGGAAGGATACCCCTTTTATGGAATGATAACTGTGAAGAGAGTTTCCCAGCTTTAAAGCAAAGACTGACCACCGCGCCCATTTTAGCCTTGCCTGAAGAGGGAGTGGACTACATAGTGTACTGTGATGCCTCCAAACATGGGTTAAGGAGTGTGCTAATGCAGAATGAGAGAGTCATTGCCTATGCTTCTAGACAATTGAGACCTCATGAGCTAAACTATCCTACTCGTGGCCTGTAATTAGGGGCAATAGTGTTTGCACTAAAAATATAGAGGAGTTACTTTTACGGATCCAAGTGCACACTATTTAGCGATCACAAGAGTCTCAAATATATTTTTACCCAGAAAGAGCTAAATATGAGACAAAGGAGATGGCTTGAGCTGATCAAAGATTATGCTTTAACCATTAATTACCATCCGGTAAAAGCTAATGTAGTAGTAGATACTCTCAGTCGAAAGGTCAAATGTCACCAACTTATCCTTGAAGACCCCACCTCTGAGTTAACTCAAGAATTAGACAGAATGAGAATAGAGGTCAAGATATCCACTTCACAAGCCACTACATTCCACCCGACCCTATTGGATTAGATCAGGGAGAAACAATGTTGGACCCTTTTATTAGGGAGGAGATCCGAAGAATCAAAGAATGTGATGGAATTTCGCATAGATGACCAGGAGACCATGTGGCGACAAAACCGGATATGTGTACCGAAGAATGACCAAATTAAGGAGACTATCCTACAAGAAGCTCATGACACCCTTTATACTATCCATCCTAGAGGCACAAAAATGTATCGCGACCTCAAAGAGAATTTTTGGTGGGCTAATATGAAAAGAGAAATAGCGATATATGTAGGTCAATGTGACACTTGTGAGAAAGTTAAAGCAGAACATAGCGACCTGCTAGACTGCTAGCACCATGAGAAATCCCAGAATGGAAGTGGGAGGATATTTGTATGGATTTTATTACTAGTCTACCCTTAACTCTTACCAAGAAGGATACCATTTGGGTCATAGTAGATCGCCTTACAAAGTCAGCCCATTTTCTAGCCACCAATCAAAAGTACTCAGTGGACAAATTAGCAGAACTATATGTAGAGCGGATTATTTCTCAGCATGGTGTGCCTAAAACTATTACCTCAGATAGAGGATCAAAATTTGCCTCTGGATTTTCGCAAAGTTTGCACAAAGCTTTAGGCACCAGACTAAATTTCAATACAACCTATCACCCTCAGATGCACGCCGATTGAAAGAGTAAACTAGATCCTAGAAAACATGTTGAGAGCCTGTGTGTTATGTTTTGGAGGCCTCTGGAATAAATACCTACCACTCGCTGAATTTGTCTACAACAATAGCTATCAATCTAGTATTCATATAACACCATATGAAGCTCTCTATGGAAGAAAATATCGATCCCCCATATGTTGGTATGAAACCGGAGAGAGACCTCTCATGGGACCAAAACTAGTGAGGGAGAATGACGAGAAAATAGAAATCATTAGGGAGCAGCTTAAAATAGCTCAAAGCAGGCAAAAGAGCTATGCGGACCAACGTAGGCGAGAAGTCAACTTTGAAATTGGGGACTATGTGTATTTGAAAGCCTCACCATTATGTGGAGTTCACTGATTTGGGATAAAAGGAATGTTGAGCCCTCGATATGCAAGGCCTTTCCAAATTTTACAGCAAAAGGGTGTCGTAGCATATCAACTAGAACTTCCAGCCAATTATCCAGAATCCATAATGTTTTCCATTTTTCCCAACTTCGAAAATGCCTACGTGAGCCCTCTCAGCATTTGACCAATCTAGACATACCCCCAAGCAGACCTAACGTACGAAGAACACCCGGTGAAGATTCTAGAAACGGAGGATCGATAATTAAGGATTCGAACCATTTGCTTTTGTAAAGTCCTATGGAGGAATCACTCAGTCCGCGAAGCTACATGGGTGAAGGAGGAGGAGCTGCGTGAAATCTACCCCCATCTGTTCAAGTGAGCATCCGATTCCATGGACGGAATCGCCTTAAGGGGTGAGGCTGAAAGAACCCTAACTCTAATTACTAGCTAAGCAATATAATTAGCAAATAATCGAATTTATTAAAGCATTGTTACAACATGGTGATTACAAAAATTGAAGTACATTATGTGGATCTGTTCGAGTAATAATTACAACATCTTTACAAAAGGTATTGTATAAAAAAGGGGAGCTAATGTCTAAAATTACAATTTGAGTAATGTAAAAGCTAAGGGAGAATATAAATAGCAATCTAAGGGAGAATAAAGTAGATTAAGGAAGAGTTTGTCGTCAATACCCTTGGGCTACTAGGGCCAGTATTAGGGAGCTCTTAGATGTTCCTAGACCGTTCGGGCCGATCGACGCCTCTCACCCTTAGTGGGCCTCATCATTCAACAAATGCAAAAGCCCAAAGCTCACAAAATGTTTCCAAACTTACCTCAGCCCATTGCACCGCAACAGTGCACAATTCACCCTCAGGACCATCGAACCATAGCAACAGGAAAGCAAGACTCAAAGGGGGATAAGATCGAGCTGCCCAGCTGGACACAGCTTGGCTCCGGCTCCAGCAGAGAGAGGAGGCTGAAACCTCCTCCTTATAAGCCTCAAACCACCGTTCAGCCTCACTGCCCATTGCGTTCTCAAGAAACCGCCGATAGCAACCAGCCCCAAAACTCGCAAACAAAGCCAAGAACATCAACAACCCCAAGTCAAGCCAACCATTTCCCTGCATCTTCGCTTTCGGCCAGAGGCCAGAAAGTTGAGTCGTAGAGCCTCACCACAGAGAGAGCTGAGAGGGGTGACGAAGGAGGAGAGTCAGGAAGTAGCGGAAGATGAAGGCCAGCAAGGATCGAGAAGCAAGGAGGTCGACAAGGTGGACCACCACAAGGTTATACCCAACAACGACAAGTCCTGCAGACTGCATCTTTGTCCCCGACCACAACCTCGTGAGGACCACATTGCAACCCCCACCAACCGAACACTTTCCATTCTCAGCCCGACAAGTAAGTAGGCCCACTGTCCCTCCCATTTTCTTCCTTCCCCTTTTTGGTTTCACCCAGGTTAAGCACACAACGCTTGGCACTACTCCTCCTCGACTCGTCCGGTTGAGCCAGGTAGTCGAGCGGGAGGAAGGAATCTTACCTAGCCCAACCGGTGGCTACCACAACAACCGATGGCCACCCTAGTGCCGTGGAGCGCCCTCGATCTTGAGGACGGCTCCTAGGCGCAAGAAACCCCAAGCCCAAGTCCCGTTAGCACGAACATTAGGGTTCCCCAAAACCGGGTGTGGTAAGGCTAGTATATAAAAATATAGCACTGTAGTAATTCTAAATCAAGGTAAGAGGAGTCGGGATCAGGGAAGGGGAGATAACACTGTAGAGCAGTCGAAGTGCAACCGAGTAGTCGGAGTGTAGCCGAGTAGTTGGAGTGATCGAGTAGCCGGAGGTCGGACGGTAGGAGTCATGCTGACGACTGTAGGAGGAGCAATCACCAGATTCGACGAGAATCCATCAAATCCGGCTATAAGAACCCCGGTAGCAATAGATCTGGCGAGGATCGAGAAGGCGAGGTCGGATCTGTCCGGATTTGAGCTAAAAGGGTAGTAGCAGCCGAAGCTAGGGAGTAGAGGAGGGGTAGAGAACCGGCGGCCGAGAGCGATAGAAGGGAGGAGAGGAGTAGTCGGTCGTGTCAAGGCAACCGAAGGGAGGAGAGGAGTAGTCGGCCGTACGAAGGCAACCGAAGAGAGGAGAGGAGCAGTCGGCCAAGTGAAGGCAGCCAAGGGGGTAAGGAATAAGGAGTGCGAGCTGGTGTCGGGCGTATAGGAGTGACCGACCGGAGATCATGGGCCGAGTAAAAATTTTCGGTTGAAAGGCCCGTTCTTTTCAGAAAATAGTATTCTTTCTTTTCTTCTTGTATTTCAAAGAAATCTTATCCAGTTCTGTCAATCAAACTGCCAATAAATAGTATAAAAGTCCACCTAATCGGGGGTAAAAAAGGGAAACTTTCCTTCTAAACTATTAGTATTTAAATAAATAATATCTTATCAAAGCGTGTATACCTGCAATGTAGAATTCGAGCAGGCCCAAGTTGAGATAGCAGAGCGAGTTGCCAACAATCCCAGCATTTACTACTATTCAGGCAAGCTGAATCTTGATCATGAACGTAGTTATGTCAAATGTACAAATTATCTTCCGTACCATTGCTATATATATATATATGTATGCATCTGGAAAATGTTTTCGAAAAAGTTAAATCAATAAAGGTGTTGAGTATAGAGCTAAATTAGAAAAGAAAAGAGGAGAAAAAGAAAGAGAAAGAAAGATGTTAGTTAGTAGTCCGGCTGAGAGGAGCAGCAGGGCTACAAGTATATGTATAAAGTGGGTAAAGGGGATCTTGTAAAGGAAGAGAGAGGACAGCCGGACCCCTTTACATAGGGATAGTATATAAGGATCCATCAAACTCTCACTCGGATTGGGGACAGTAAATAACGTGTCAACCATCCCTCCGTCTCGGACTGGTAGAAAATAGTACCCCGTTATGTTATTCATCTCTCCATATTGGGTAAGTAATTATGTGTGAGTAAGAGATTGATAAAGCTCAGAACCAATACCACCGGTCTGGAAGTGAGTAAGTCCCAAGACGCTATATGCGTTAGGTGGAGTGTTGGGCCGGGAGCCGGTGCCAACCAAACACTATTGGAAGTCAGTAGATCCCGGGTGAGCGACCCGGTATACCGAGGGATAATAGATGGGTTGGAGAATTGAGCAACGTAACTTGAAAAAAATTCTGTACTTTGAGCTTGACCCCACACCAAAGGCAGTGTGGAAAGCCTAGTTCAGATGGTTTAGAGTAGTCATGGGTACAGTGGCACAATCCTATGCAGTGCTAAATAAAATCATGAATTCATGCCAGTCTCCTGGATTGCAGACTACGGTGATCACTAGGGATCTTTCTTCATCGAGTGAATAGTGGAGTTCGTGGGAGAGGAGGACGACAACTATGAGGAGCCGGAGAGATGGACCCCTTATACTTCGGCTGGGATGAGTAAGTGACCCCGTGAGACGAGAAGAAGAGCCCTAGGGTACCAATCCGCACCTTTTGCTTATCTGTATTTGTAAGTAAGACATTAGCCTTCGTGGCAAATGCTGTAATAAAGGAATACAATATCTACATTATTGTTCTACTGCGCGATTTTGGTAAAAACTTATTATTTGCCGAAACAGTGTTCTACTGATTAGGCAAATAATAATCCGTACGCTTTCATGTGATTATCCGTGGGATAATAGCGTGGGGTGCCACAGGTGGTATTAGAGCAATAATATAGAGCCACACTAATAAGGTAGATATTGTAGTATTGCCTAAGTGAACACTCTCACTTGTTATATTGCCCTAGAGTTTTCTACGAACCCTCGTCTGGATGTCAATTTCTATTCTATTCTACTTCAAAAGTATTATATTAAAAACTTCTCTATCTTAGAGAGGGGTACCTGAACTGACATAGAACCCTTGCTTTTGTAGGATCAAAAGGTAGATCTTGATTTTAGATAAATATAGAAAAAAGAATAGAACCAAAAAGGTATATCTCAATTTTAGATAAATTTAGAAAAAAGAATCAAGTCAATCGGAGTTAGAACAAACGAGAACAAACTCTTGTAAAATTAATCCTAAAGAAAAATACTAAAAATTAGAAATTCTACAATGTTGTGGACTCGGTGCATGGAATAGCTAGTCTATGGTAGACTCGGCTCATGAAATAGTGAACAGTGTATGGTCCTAATGACATGGCTGCTGACTACACAACTAGGATTGACGTGACAGTGACATGTGGCACTAGGGCTGAGGTGGCGATGACGTGGTGTGATATGTGATGGATGGCGTGGCAGCTGACGTGGCATCTACGTGGCTTGACACATGTCAGCCACATAGGATTAGGACTGCGTGGCTGCACGCGTGGCTGGTCTACTGGTTCATTTAATAGTAGTCGCTGATAGGTGGGGCCCGGCTGGCAGTGGCTCGGCACACGGCGAACTAAGTTCACGGAGAATTTGAACTGACGCACGACGCGGTGCGGGTGGGCTCCACGACTAACGTCGGCGGGCGTGCAGCACAAGGCGTCACTTCGACGTGTGAAGGGACACAGCGCGGCGAGACGGTTGAGGGTGGTGGCTAGGGTTTGGCCGGCGGCTGAATGGGCTCTTGGCGGACGGCGGCGCTCGACAAGCTCGACGGTGAGGTGGGACAGTGAGACAGCAGCAACCTATCAGTGGTTGGTCGGATGGTGGCGACAACAATGGCAACGACAGAGCTCAATAAATGATGGCAATGGCGAGGGCTGCGTGGTGCGGAAACTAAGGGGTGGTGTGGCGTTTAAGGCATGAACATTGAGGATGGCCGACTCGAGCACGGCTTAAGAGTCTGTGGCGGACATGGGCAGTAGTGGCGTACTGAACACGAAGACGGAAGTCTGGGTTAAGGACAATGAACAATACTAGGATGGTCGATTGACGACACATGGCCCTTAAGAGATTAGACGATCGGTGATGAATGGTATAGATGAACAGTAACCTAGCCTCCGGATGGTTGCCACGTGTCCTTGGTCGAAATCTAGCGGCCTACGTAGGCTTGGCTGGATGGCTGGCACGTGGCTAGGATGAGATCGGATGGATGAGGTTTTAAGGGGATGAAGGTGTTTTTTTTATTTTCCATGGTTTTTCTAACTTCATAAATTCAAATAAAACCATTTGAGGTCTAGAAATAGCAAATAAATTCAAAACAACAAGAAATTCCTTGAGATACAAGAACCCAAATAAAATATTTTCAACTAATGTTAATGCTTATTTTAGTCAGATCATATCCTTTTAATTTATAAAAATTCAATTGAAGCTTGTATTAAGTCTAGAAAAAATCCAAATGGTGTATTTTCTTTTAGAGGCTTCAAATAAATTCTAAAAAACAAGATGTTACACAAAGATAATCCAATTTTAAAGGATGTACTCTTCGTAAGTACCCGCAACAAATTGTAATAGAGGATTCCTTGCAGACGATGCATACTTCTTCCTTTGTTTCTAATGTCACAACACCACCAGGGTACCATTAGGCAAGAGTGTTTCGAAGGAAAATAGCCATAATTTTCATTATTTGGCTGTTTCTAAGATGATTTTGTTCATGTATTACTGAATACGCTTCCCATGTGTTAAAACAAAATGGTCCCTCACACACGATTATTTACCCGGTCAATCAGATCTTCCTAAGTACTCTTGTTCAAAAATGTATGGCATTCTAAACTCTTGATCACAAACATATGTTATGTTTTACCCTATTGATATTATGTGAATTGCAACCTGTCACAGTGGGACTCCTCAGCTTCTCCCACAACGTAAAACACAAGAAGCATGACACATAGCAAGTAGCTAGCTTCCCAATCCCGACACGATCAGGCAAGTCGCTAATATGTTTGTCTCAACCTATTGTATGCCTCTTGAGCAGAGCCACATTTGTTCATCACTTTGGCTTGGCCATTGAGTTTAGCATCACCAAATTGCCGCGTGCCAAATTGAGCATGGCCTCATACTACATGAGTCATGATGATAATAAGTTCTTGTTTTACTGAACCTTTAAGTTCTTGTTTTATTAAACCTTTAAGGAGGTATAAGTCATGACGACAATAAGTTCTTGCTTTACTGAACCTTTATGTTCTTGTTTTATTAAACTTTTAAGGACTCATCTAACATATGACCGGTAGTGCAATAGCACTGGCATGTTACCCAGGGTAGTTGGTTTCGACAATAACACGACAAAAAGTCAACAAATCCTTCCTATAGTCTACGCGCATAATTGAACATATAGAACACGCACGCGAGGAGATGCACACAACAGTCTGTGTGCTTGTCCCATTCAACCGTAGCGTGTTTGAAGGAAAACTCAATTCAAGTAGCAAGTTGTAAAGAAAAACTATGTCGTAACTTCAACAAAATTCATATAGCAACTTACAGAAAGTTTAGGTAGCAACTTTAATAAAAATAGAGTAGCAACTCACAGGAAAACTCAAATTGGATGTAACTCATGGAAAAATCGTATAGCAACTCCAATAAAAATAGGCTATCAACTCACACGGAAATCGGTAGCAACTTCAATGAAAATAGAGTAGCAACTAAAAAAATTAAATCGGAGTAGCAACTCACTGGAAAACTATGTAACAATTTCAATAAAATAGGCTAGCAATTCACGAGGTAACTAGGTAGCAATTGCCAGCAAAACTTAAAAGTAGTAGCAATGCACTTGAAAACTATAACAACTTTAATGTAAATTGGATAGCAATTCACATAGAACTAGATAGCAACTTCAATGAAAGCAAGAGTAGCAAATCACAGAAAAACTCAAATCAGAGTAAGCACTCACAAGAAAACTATGTAGCTAGCAACTTCAATAAATTCGGCTAGCAACTCACAAGTGAACTAGGTATCAACCCAAGCAAAACTTAATTTCTGAAAGCAACTCACATGAAAATTATATAGCAATTTCAATTAAGATTGATTAACAACTCACATAAAAAAAACATTAGGGTAACTTAAAAGCAAACAAAATTAAGATCCTCTTACTCAACCAAGGCTTTAGGCTCGCCAAGAAGATTTCTTAGCTCCACGTCAATTAGGCAACGCCTTTAGATCTCCAGCACTAGTTCTCACATGAGCCTGCTGTCGATGCCGTTGCTACTGTTTGGTTCGTCCTGAGCCACATCGTTGCCTAGGTCATTAGTGTTGTTGTTGTTCTGGGCTATGCCTGCGAGCTAGCTCTTGGGTTAGGCTGGGTCCTGGTAAAAATGGGCCGCTCGCTTGCAGAGGTTTCGACTTGAGAGCGATTTGTTTAGTGTTTATGAGAAACGGGCCTGAGGACCCTATTGCCATGGAATTGCTTTTCTTCCTCCTCTTCTTTAGTTTTTTTCAATGAAAGTGGATTTGCTTTCCTTTTCCTTCCTTTTGGCATTGGCATTGCAATTCAAAGCGCCTTTGCATTTTGCGTTCTCCTATCCTCATGATGAATCTCGTAGTTATCCTTAAATTAAGTGTGATTTCACTCCAAAATTTCCTGTTACATTTTCCTTAGATTTTTCCTTTGTATTACGATGAAGTTTTTTCTTTGCGTATATGCTCTTTATATTCGAGGGAGCATGAATTGAACTCCAGACAAGCCATATTTAAATGCTGGTATGAGCCACATTAGTGAGTACGAGATACCCTTTCTCCACGAGGATGTAGAACTAAGAGAATTAGAGAGGGCCAATAGAGAGAGAGAGAGAGAGAGTTGGTTTATGGAAATGAGTAGATCTATCTCACACTTTTTGCATAGCTCCCTTCTTCAAGCCGCTTCTTTCAACCATTTCTCTTCATTTTTAGCGAAAAGCCATCAATAAAAACCAATATGAACACCCACTAAACCCAAGCAAAGCCAACACCCAAATAGCAAAGTAGTGTGGTGAAAAATGGGTATGCGTTCGTCGTATGTGCATGGTACCAACAAAACGAATAATCAATCACTAAATAGTCACGATTCAATGGAGAATCGTATGTTCTTAATCATGTATGTTCATAGCGTGAATATAGTTGCAAGGCCAAAAAAAACACTGGACCGAACTCTATAGTGTATATAGTTAATTTACTTACGTAAACTAAACATGCTCCACGATGACAACAACCGAGCTGAAAAAGAGTAATCGATCACCAATGAAAATACTTGGTCTTATGACCTGAAGTACCAAGTACGTATAAACTCGCAAACTAATAATGTTAATGCATTTTATCTAAAACACTAAAGCAGATATCTTCCGAAAAAGATTAAACAAAACGAAGAATTTGAGTCCAAGATAGAGAGAAGAGGGAAAAAACGAGAAGCAGCATTTCGGTTCAAAATAAACCAACCGAACCAAACCAAAAATATTATTATTGGACTTTGCTATAAGTGTGGTGCACCACATTTTTCTTATCACTCTATCCCACTTATTATAGATTCATATTATTATTGGACTTCACTATGGTTGTGGTGATCAATTTCTTCACCACGCAAAGTGTGGCTAGCCACATTGTGACCAAGGGCGGGGACAGGGGGCAAGCAGGGCTTGGCCCTTCCCAATATTTATATTTCCCTTGATTAGCTATTAAGTATTTTAGTAATTATTTTATAAAATATTCATTTAGCTCCCCTCGTGAGTGAACAAAGTTCACTTTTGATTAAATTATTGACACCTATGATCTCCTTGATAGGCATGGAGCTAAATTTAAATTAATAGAAATATAACTTTTTTGTATTGTTATATTATATTTTTATTTGATTGTTACTTTTTTGGCAAAAAAATATCATCTGTTTAGCCCTCCTATATTTAAATCCTGGCTCCACCCTTGACTGTGACTAAAAAAAAGTGTGATCGCCAAAAAAGAAATACTTTTCTTCTTTTTTTTACTATTACAAGAAAGATGCATATATACCACCAAGCACACATACTACATACACATGCAATGTTCTGGATTTTGTTATTCGTGAAAAAAGTCGCAAAAAAAGACTTCCGGATTTTGTTTTGGTTGTACCGGGTAGTTCTGTAGTCCTACATTACTGCTTAAACAAGGCTCCTGCTTTGATCTAAAAAAAGGTTTAGTTTGCAGAAAATCCTGCAGACGCAAGGTCAAGATCGGACGGTTCCGCAACATTCTCCCCGCAACACAAAACAACGAAGGCAGCAAAACAAACATCGAGAGCGCACATAAGCTCGTCGTCGTCGTCTCCGTCTCTCCTCAGATCTCAGTTAGGTCGTACCTCTACTCCCCCCTCCCATCCGGTCCTCCTCCGTGCATCGATCTCCGCGAGAGGTAGCCCAAAACCCTAACCCTAGTCTCCCAGTCGCTGCCCCTGCCAAGCCTGAGGAGGCGGAGATGGCCTTCATGGCGGCGCTGGAGGCCGATCTGCGCGCGCTCTCCGCCGAGGCGCGCCGCCGCCACCCCGCCGTCAAGGACGCCGCCGAGCACGCCATACTCAAGGTATGCCTCTCCCCGCCCATGCCCTTCGTACCCGAGATCTCAGTGCCGCCACTCATTTCTCGTGTATTTCGCTTGCTCCCTCGTTTCGGATCCAATTAGCCATGGGAGTAGTGTCCGACCATCTCGAAGTGTAGCTGGAAGTTGTTGTGAGGCTCTGGCATATCTAGTTCCAGTTCGGTACCGCGATAGCAATACGTAGTGAGCTAGTGATATAGGAGTAGGACTCCCACCTGGTGATTTTAGGTGATCTCAATCGGGAGAACTATGTTTTGGCCAATTCTACTTATATGACTTGCAGGAGATGGATTTCAACTGTAATATGTGGTTTGCGATTAGTTTGGCTCGTTTGGCTTAATGATTAGTGCTAGTGAGGGTATAGCCGCTAGGTTGGTATAGAATTTCAACTATAGTGAATGGTTGTTACTTGTGAGTGGAGCTGAGGGATTTTTTTGGGAAGGCTGGGATTTGCAATTGATTTTGCCTATGACTTAGTTTTTAGTTGGAGAAACTCAAGCTTGGGCCAAGTGCAAAGAACTTATGGGAGTGACACCGTAAGAAACCAGAGCACCAGTTGCCCACAGAAGCATAAACCCGTGGATGACGTGTGGAATACTGGAATTACAAACTTAGCTTGGGTATTAAATGCAATAAGGTTGTCTTTGGAGGAATACTTTCTATTTGAGAACTTCTTGTAGTGGAGACACACGATTGACTTCTACTGTTGTTTCTGGGCAGTGGATATCCTAGAAGTAGCTTTTATAAGAGGAGTTCATAGTAGACCAAACAGGTCCCGACATTAGCAGAGCTTAAGCAAAATATACAGGGGCCTATCGATAATTAAGATATAATACTACCTAACATGACTTGGCACAAAAAAATTAGCTTCAAACTATCAACATTGGGAACATGAAAAAGTAGTACTCATATTTGATGGAAGTAGGACCATCTGATAGACCAAACAAAACAACGCCTGCCATATATCTCTTAGTGGGCTTGTCGTATGGGGGGTAGGTACCACTTTCTTTTGTGCTATAGCTTTACTGTATTTGTAAATACACTACCAATGGTATTTTCCTTGTTATCCTGGTAGTCTGGTAGAGGAGTGACCTTGAGTGATAGTGGCACAAAATGTTGCTGTTAAGTAATTCAATAATGAAACAAAACTAAGGTCTTCATTATCCATAGTATGCTCTGAACCAAATTTGTTTTAAACTATTAGCCAGCATATGGTTGTACTTAGCCCACGTGGACTGGTTATCCATAGTCATGCACATTGCTGGAGAATTTGATCTTTTGGGAACCCCTTGACACTTGCATGTGTTGGTTTTCTATGTTTGAGGCACTTTTGATGTGTGAATGACCTGATTAGGTAATTGGTTCTATTGCATGACAATTTTATCTGTTTTGGAATGCACTAACAACATAACCTGTTATTTTGCAGGAAAGTGATTAAGCATACCCATCCAGCCTGACCAAAATTACCTGTTTAGCTTCTTTAATCTTTACAGTATCAAGGGATCTTCCCTCCCATAATCCAAATAAAGTCAAAATTTCTGCATCTATAATTGCTAGATGATAAATAACATTTTTTTTGTTGCTTATGTTTCCCCTGCAAATATACTTGTATCTTGTGGCACTTTTTATTGGCATTTTCAGTAGTGTTGGGGTGGTATATCTCATGTGGTATAAGTGGTATGTTACTTGTTTCCTTGACATTTATTTTCAATTCTTTTTGGCTTGCAGCTCCGATCATTATCTAATCCAAGCGAAATAGCTCAAAATGAGGATATATTGCGGATGTTTCTAATGGCATGCAGTGTTAAATCAGTGAAGCTGAGTGTCATAGGACTATCCTGTTTGCAAAAGCTTATATCACATGACGCTGTAGCATCATCTGCATTGAAGGAGATATTGGCTACTTTGAGGGATGTGAGTTTTTTTTATCACTTCTGTATCCAAATGCCTCTCATTTTGTTCATTTTGAAGTTTTAGTCTTAGATAAATGTATAGATTAAGGGGGTGATCGTTTCGGCTTTTTTCGGCTTCAGCTTCTAGCTTCAGTTTTTTTTTCACTATTCACTACACTATCCACTAACTCAGCTACAGTGTTTTTTCAGCCAGCTACAGTGTTTTTTCAGCTAAAAGCCAAAAGCCATCGCTATTCCGATCACCCCCTAAACTTGTAATTTCTGTGGATATATTGAAGGGTGTGTTGTTAACTGTTATTCTGACAATTTGAGTTTGACTAGTAATGTGCCCGTGCTTTGCAACGGATCTCATCTTGTGGTTCTACGTGTTTAGAGTTTTTTCTGGGTTTTTTTGGCTGTTTTTTTTAGGGTGGGTTTTTTCCCTGGATTTTTGGGGGGTTTTGGCTGTTTTTTTAGTGTGGGTTTTTTCCTGGATTTTTGGGGGGTTTTGGCTGTTTTTTTAGTTGGAGTGAAGCATTGTAGAGGAGGTGGGATGATGGACAAACTTGCCTTTTATATTAGTAGAGATAATGTGTTTTTTTTTGAAGGAAATCAGAGAATCTGAGCTTATGTTTGGAAAGCCCGATTCTTTATTATAGCTGTTTATTTTTGAATTAGGGTCTTCTGCTTTTTTTACTCTATGTACATTTTTGTTATAATTTGATTTCCATCAATCTTCCTTTCGTATCTTAAGGCCTTTAAGCTAATTATTTTTGAACTATGATGTTTGCCTTGTTGCAGCACGCAGAGATGACAGATGAGAGTGTTCAACTAAAGACTTTGCAAACAATGTTGATTGTCTTTCAGTCACATCTACAACCTGAAAGTGAGGTAGAACTATCAACAATTATCATTTTGATTCTTTGGTATCTGTAATAGATGGAAAAGTTTCTTTTTATGTGTTGTATGTTTAGCTCACCCTAGAACACCTAGAAGCTTCTCTCTACCAAAACAGTTAAACTTATGACTGCAATAATGAGCCAACAAATAGTTATCATTTTGCTTTTCTTTTTCATTTTCTTTGGAGTGCAGGCTGTTGGAACTTGGGTTTACCAGATGTTAATGCGTTAAACATAGTGCATTCTTGTTCATTATGTTTCAGTTGACTATATAATAAAATTTTGTTACCTGCAATGGCAAAAAGAGTAACTCCAACTGCACTAGTAATTCTAAATTCTTCTGAGAGGAGGGAACATGGCTATTGGCTATTTCTTGGACTGTACGTGAAACTTGACTCCTTTTTTATAGTTCATGCAAGCCTAAGAGATGCAGTATCATTATTTCTTGATCGCCTTTTCAGGATCATAAAAATGTTACCATCAATAGGCCTATCTTATCAGTATATTGTTTATATTTCTCTCAGGAAAACATGTCTCAAGCTCTTGGCATATGTCTTCACCTGCTTGAAAG
Source organism: Melocanna baccifera (assembly GCA_036346265.1). Taxonomy (NCBI): domain Eukaryota; kingdom Viridiplantae; phylum Streptophyta; class Magnoliopsida; order Poales; family Poaceae; genus Melocanna; species Melocanna baccifera. The sequence goes on from CM070677.1 coordinate 37,922,139, forward strand.
CAGTCGATCTTCTGACAGTGTCCGCAAGTAAGCTCAATTCATGTTCTGTTGCTCACCGATTTTGAGTTCCTTTATCGTGATCTCCTAAATCATATATTGTTCGTTTAGCACGGCAGCAGCTACATTTAGACAAGCAGTGGCATTGGTCTTTGATAATGTTGTTGTTGCTGAATCACTTCCCTCCGGTAAAACTTCTTCGGCAAGACTCAGTTCGCGTGCTAGCTCTGTTGCTGATAATGTTACTCGTAGCTTCGGTCAGACACCGTAAGACTCAGTCTATTTCATCTTCTTTTTTAATATTGTACTCATACCTTGCAGGAACACAGAATAGTCTAATATCATAACAAGTTTGTTAGTTAGAAATGCCTCTTGTAAGTATTACCATCTTTAGATTTTGTCACACTGCATCCAACCTGGCAACAACTATTGATGACTGGCACATCATCCAGAGTTGAGACGCACAGAATAGTCTAATATCATAACAAGTTTGTTAGTTAGAAATGCCTCTTGTAAGTATTACCATCTTTAGATTTTGTCACACTGCATCCAACCTTGCAACCACTATTGATGACTGGCACATCATCAAGAGTTGAGAGCTGAGACGCACGTGAGATGAGACAACTAAGCAGGGGCTAAGTTGTGGGAAAAAATGCCCTAAACAATTAAATGAGGAGCTTGTTTGCACCAGTGTATAGAGTGTAAAAAGTTGCAAGATGAGTGCCAAGATGTGCGCGTCATAAATATTCAGACCATTAAGATAGAGACCAAGGTTCCAAGTCTACTTATGAAGTGTCTGGCTACTATGTAATGATCCCTCTCCGAGTTGTCAAGATGATGGTGAGGTTGGAATGCAGAACAATAGAAGCAATACTAGTATTTTTTATAGAAGATATTTTTATTAATGAGGCTATTAGTTAAAGTAGATCAACTTTGGCAAAAATCATTTGACAGCTGTTTTTGTTCTAGTACCATGTGTTCTAGTACTTTGACATTTGAAATTTCATTTCCGATGTGTATTTCTTGCCTTCGACAACATTGTCATCGCATGCATTCTGCTAGAATTTTATCAGCTGCGCTATGCTTGTATTTTGCTGTGTGACACCTTTTAATGATTGCACATTTGCATTGCCCAATGAATGCAGACAGATCTTGCTCATTGCTACTGTGCTTTAGTACATATGTCATGGTAATGCAGTTGACATGGATGATAATATAACAAATTTTAAATTGCTTGTGTTTCCATTCTAACAACTTCTTGTTTCTAGTTAAATTGAAAAGACATTTGATACTCAAATAATGAAACAGTACAAAAGAAAGACTTCAAATATTTCATTTTTCTATCTTTTTGTTTTGCATTTTTCTTTGCCTGTTTTAATTGATATTTAGCTTGTACTACATGACAGGTCGCTAGCGTGTAACTCTGGCGAGCTTACCATGAGGGAGAATCTTAGTGACGTTGGAAAGCTCGGTCTCCGTCTGCTCGAAGACCTGACAGCTCTTGCCGCAGGTGGATCTGTATGTGTGAACAATTTCTGATAGCACTTTTTTCTGTTCTTCAGTAAATAGGAATAAATTAAATAGCTTATATTTTGTTGCTACATAATTATTTTTCATTAACTCCCAACTTTTATTACTGAATTTCTAGGCATATTTTTTCTTGATAAAGTTATTACTGTTTTCCCCCTCTAGGCTATGTGGTTGCATGCTCATTCACTGCATAGGACATTTGCCCTTGACATACTTGAGTAAGTTTTCTATGTTTCACAGTGAAAATCTCAGGATACTTTCATTTGTAACAGTTCCATGATACCTAATATTCTAAATATTTTGACCGAGTCTCACTAGTCCCACATCGAAAATTGTTTCACTTGGGCTGCTGCGGTCATATGTCGTTAGTGAATGATGTGGCAATGATTCTGATTTGGAGTGCTGGCTTCACATGTGGCAAAAGTTTTGAAAACAATTGTAAAGGGCATTATAAACACACCAACGTTAAAAAAGTTACTATTGCTTACTCATCTAGAAACTAAGCTTTATATTGATTTTCCTATAAACCCTTCTTAAATTTATGACCTTTGGAAGCATGGTTATCAAGTCGACGACTAGGCGACAAGTCGCCGGCGAAGGAGCGGCTGGAGCCAATGACTCGACTTGCGCCGCCACCGCTGCCGGATTTGCCACCGCCGCCGGCGGATCTGCCACTGCCGCCACCAGATTTGCCGCCGCCGCCGCCGGATCTACCGTCTCCGCCGTTGCCGCCGTCGGATCCACTGCTCCGTCGGCTCCGATCTCCGCCGTGGTGCCGCCAGCACCGAGATGGGGAAAGGAGAGAGTAGGGCGAGTCTGAGGAAGAGGCGAGAGCGGGGCGAGTCGAGAGGAGGCGAGGCAGCCGTGGGGCGGGCGAGAGGATGGGGCGAGAGGCGGGGCGAGGCGGCGGAGTGGGCGAGGCAGGGGCGGAGGCGTCGGAGTGGGCGAGGCAGGGCGGAGTCGGCGAGGAGCCGAAAGACCGGGGTGGGGTTAACTTATAAGGGACTGATATTGCATTTTAGCCCTCATAATTTCTGAAACTGCAATAAAATCCTTCTCTATATATACATATTTATATAAACTATACAAATAATACCTGTCGACTAGTCAACTAGTCGGTCCTTAGGAGGGTAGTGTCGACTTGATAACCATGCTTGGAAGTTGGAAGTGCAAGAGATAGCATTAGAGTGGTGCTTCTATGCTATTTCAAAACCAAATAGCATAGATCATAAAGTAGTATTGTTAGAGCATCTCCAATGCAAGAGGTGCTTAGCAAGATTCTTAGAAGAGAGTGTACCAGCAAGATTCTTAGAAGAGAGTGTACCGTATCACTAAGCATCCATTCAGAAACCCAACCCTCCAATGCAAGCATCTATGCTTAGAGGTGGTTACATACTTACATGTTCCTACAAACTCATAAAGGCCCATGCGAGCATCGATGCTTGAGTTTTGTACCTTAGAAAATCATTTAACACCTGCCACCTTGGATCATTGAAGATGCCCTTAGTAGTGAAATGGTGGGTGGTTGCAAATCTGATCCTTGATGTGCTTTAAAATTTGTGCTTTTCACTTTTGAGGAGAATATAGAAGTACTACTTGTCTATTCATCACGTTATTGTTACAAAGATGGCCCTATGTGGAAACATGAGGTTATCGTTATTTTTTTTTCAGTTTCCAGATTCTGTTTAATTTATGATTTAATGCTGACTGTTCCTTTTAATTATTAAGTAGCTAGTTTATGACACAACGAAAGTTATCGTCTAGTTAGCACTAGTGATTGCATCTTTTGATCAGTGTTTTTAAACTTTTATCATAGAATATTTTGATATTATCTAGGATTTGATTCCAGTTAAACTTTACTGATCCTGATGCTCTACTGTTGCTGAGGGTGAAGTATTAACTATATGCTTTCTGCACAACTTTTATATCGACGCTATATCTCATCTAGGCATGTTTTGTGCCAGGTTTGTGCTATCGACATATGTTCCTGTATTTCGGGCATTATTATCTTACCAGCAGGTTTGTGCTTCTGTATAACCTCTATCAGCTGTCAGTTTTGTTAATCATTGATCCATAACTTTGCATCCTCTTAAAACCTTCTAGGTCTTGCGCCATCAAATATGCTCGCTTCTTATGACTTCACTCCGCACAAATGTGGAGGTAAGTAAATAAAATTCAGGAGCTTGACTTTTTCAAACATATAGCATGCTGAACTAGTTGCAAAATTATAACAGTTGTAGGCATGGTTATTAAGTCGTCGACTAGTCGACAAGTCGGTGGCTTAACGACTTGTACTTGCGCGAGTTGCGCGACTAGTCGACTTTGACTAGTTGACCAGCGCGGCAAGTCGGTGCCTTAGGAGGCGGGAGGCAAGCACGGGGCGGCGCGGCCGGATCTAGATGGATCCGGTGCCCCGTTGACTAGTCGTCGATTTGCGTCGACTAGTCGACTGCGACGTCGGCGCGAAGTCGGTGCCTTGGGAGGTAGTGTCTACTTGTCGACTTAATAACCTTGGTTTGCAATTTTAGCCTCTTAACTTCAAATTGCTATCATTTGCGTACATGAATAAGGAGGATAGTGTCGACCTACCACTTTACTAGCATAGAAGTTTGAAGAGCCCTTGAAGTACTTTTAGGTGCATTCAGTATATATTTACATTTAAAACATTGTTTTGTTTCTGGCACTTAATTTTTAAAATGTATGCGCGGCCATGTGTTCTGCTTTGTGGACTTTTGAACCTTGGATGCATGGAAAGCAATGTTATCACGGCGATAAGGCGAGGCGAGGTGCCGGACTACCTTCACACCTTTTAAGCGAGTATGGCGTGCGGCGTGGCGATGCCATACTCACATCCTACCTTTTTATAGCAGCAAATTTTTTGAACATTGAGTGACTATTTTAACTATGTAACAAAGCTGTAAACATGAATAATGGTGCAGCTAGAAAACATGAATGTTGAATGGCATACCTTGATGACATTGTCCATTGTTTGCTGACTTTACTCTTCTCCCAAGTAGCATGCAACTCCCATCAGTTCCATCTAATAGCATTGCTGCCATGGAACAAAACTTAGAACGTTAGTAAATTGTCAACCCCTTCTAATAAATTAAAGTGACAAACTGTACATACAAAATATGAAAACAAGATAGCAATATCAATGGAAATTAAACGTGATTACATGACAAATGAAACCATAGTGGTATAGTCCATACAAATGAAACCATAGTGGCATGATTACAAGACAATAGTAGCTTAGAAGTCACACACTCTAGACAACCAAAAAGACCAAAACACCAACAATCTAGTACTCATCTCTCAATAATCATGAGTGTGCAGCCATATTGCTTCCAAGCCTCCTCATGCTTCTCCCTCAATTTATTTGTCTCTTTAACGTTCTCCTCAAGCAAGGGCACCCTTAGCTCATGGTAACTAGGAGGCTTATAACCATGACCGTATTGCCCAATGGACTCATACATAACCTCGAAGCTCCTTGCGTTTGCAGCATTAAATGGTATGCCACACTCATAGAAGAACTTGGATACATGCATGTTCACAACATGTCTTTCTTCTTTAGTCCTCATCTTTGCCTCCAAGGAACATTGAGAAGTGCCCTTGGTATGTCTTTGCTCAACCACATCTTCAGGTTTTGGTCGAAGCATATCAGCAATGGACTTGTTTTGCTTTGCTTTTGGTGCTGGAACATTGCAATTAAGGGCGGATTGCTTTCTTTTTGCTGCTGTCCCAGAACTTGGTTGTGGCACAATGGCAGAGGCAACGGTAGAGGCTATGGAGCCACCACCGCTGGCTACCTCAACTACATTATCTCCTTCTTCATCATCTAAGTTAAGTGGTCTATTTCTTCTGTTCTGCTTCAGATATTCTTGCATCTCTTTGATGATTGGTGTCGTTGTCTTGGCACATTTTTGCACATCTCCATATCCACCTGTGAGATGCTGCTTCAATCTTTTGATTCCATCACATACTCTCCTATCACAAAGTGAATATTGCACCAAATCTCTATTGCCAATCTCTGGCCCAAAGGCATACTTCCATCCTGGATCTTTAGACTTCGCCTTCCTTGCAGGATCTTTCTTTGGATCATACTGCCCATCTCCTTCAATGCAAGCACCCTACGTGGTTGCTATTGCGGGCTCACTTTCATTTGCCATTGTGCTACCCAGTTCCTACTGCATAGCAATGAACATAGAGACATGAATAAAAACATGCCTATGCAATAAAAACATCTAGCAACAATCTAACAATGAACAATCAACATCTAGCAATATCGAAACATCATCAAAAAACATGCCTACTGCATACAGATTACAGAAGGATGCTCGCCTGTTCGGTGACTATAAAACATGCCTACTGCATACTGCATACGAAGCAATATCTAGAAACATCTAAAAACAATAAGAACTAGAAACATCTAGGGAGGCGCGCGTGGAGCCCGAGGAGGCGGTGGAGGCCCGAGGAGGCGGCGTGGAGCCCGAAGGAGGCGGCGCGTGGAGCCGTGGGAGGCTTGGAGGAGACGGCGGCGTGGAGCCCGAGGAGGTGGCGCGTGGAGGCCCGGAGGAGGCGGTGGAGCCGGGAGACGGCGGCGTGAGCCCGGAGGAGGCGGCGTGGGCCCGGGGGAGGCGCGCGTGGAGCCCGGAGGAGGTGGCGGCGTGGAGCCCGGAGGAGGCGCGCGTGAGGCTCGAGATCGCTCGCACCGCCTTCGCATGTAAGTATGTAACGCCCGCCCGTCTCCACTTATCCGCCCGAGAGTTTCTCCCGCGCTCCCGCTCTCTCTATTTTCGCGCCGTTTCCCGCGTTGCTCCTACCACGCGGCGCATATGGTGCTCGCCTTGCTCCTGCGACGCAGCGGCCAGCCATGTCGACGCCTTCCCGTCCGAGGCGGATGCCATACGTACCCTAGGCGAGGCGACGGCCGTGGCGGCAGCTCCCGACCGCTTCGACGCCAAAGCGATGATTAGGCGACGCGCCTTAATAACATTGATGGAAAGTATTACATAGGGGCTGTATGATCTTTTGGTCACGGTACCTCCAGTGCTCTAGCTAATATGGGAAAAAAACTTGCCCCGTTCTGGCCAAGTCGGGGCTAGCAAGGTTTGGCCTTAAACAAAAAACTAGTCTATAGAGTTTGCCCTTGCTTATAAAGTGTTCTTGTCAGAACCTTCCAACCTTTGCTTGAGCTAGACAACCAATATGGCTCCCTGTGGTGGTAAGTCTTTCTTTTTTTTCTCTAGAACACGCAGGAGAGCTGCATATCATTTCATTAAGAAGATAAAAGAAAAACAAAAGGGAAGGAATCCCAACACACACACACACTCACATCAGGACACACACACAACAACCTTAGCAACACCTAACGACCCATCTAAGACAGCAAGAGCCTTAGAACCAAGATCACTGGCCTCCAACAAAAGCCTTAGCAAGCAACTCCTGAAGACCTTTTGCACCTGCTGTGCACCACAAAATGCATTCGCTAGAGATGGTCTGCAGCAAGGTAGAGATGCTTGGGCTAGTGCCATTAAAGACAATCATTTCGGCGCTTCCAGATTTCCCAAGCGACAAGGATGATCAGGCTATTGATCCCTTTTCGACAGCCTTTTGGTACACCCTTCACAGCTTGGCACCACCAGCGTGAGAACTTGTTAGAGGTTGGCTAAGGAGCAATAGAGGCCAGGCCGAGCTTCTGAAGAATTATATACCAAACCTGACGGGTAAAGACACAGGAGACTAACAAGTGTTGTACAGCTTCATTTTCTTGGTCACAAAGGGGGCAAGCCACAGGGTGTGGGAGACCTCTTTTGGCAAGTCGATCGGCTGTCCAGCAGCGATTCTTAATAGCAAGCCAGATGAAGAATTTGCAGCGAAGGGGGGCCCAAGACTTCCAAACTCTCTTCCATGGTGCAAACCGAATTGTGCCAAGGAAGAAAGCCTGTAAGCCGACTTACTAGTATAGCCTATAGAGTGCCCAAAAGCAAAGCAAGATAGGATCTTCAAATTGGGCTGTGCTGCCGTGCTGATATCAGTTTCTGTGGTTGGCTATGGAACTCATGCATTTTATGCTATTAACAGCATAGATCTCCTGGTGATTCTTTGCAAGGATTGATCTTAGGTTCTAAGGTTAACTCTGTTACCAAAGAAGCGTGGTGCAGTCTCTGCTGCCAATCCTTGTAGTCCCAGGTAGTTAGAGGCCTGTCATACGAGTTTTGGTGTGCCAGTTCCTAATTCAATTGCTGGGAATCAAAATATCTAGATCGAAGTGGATTCCATGAGCTCTTTACTATTTTGCCTTCCTGATTTCATGTATTATTCTTGTTATTAACAGCTTCTGTGTTTGATATGTTTGCTGATTTATCTTCAGCTTGAAGGTGAAGCAGGGGAACCTTCTTTTCGACGTTTAGTCCTACGTTTGGTTGCTCATGTCATCAGACTATACAGCTCTTCACTTGTTACTGAAAGTGAGGTACTGTTCTGCCCAAGCTCATATACATGCCAATACTCCAATGGACCTGTGCGCCACTAAGTAATCTGAATTAAATGTGATCAATCAAAGCTCCAATCCCAAAAGCTTTCTGATAATAATTTGACTGATTAACCAGAGAGGCGCTGATAATGATTTAGGTTCTGTTTGGCATTGCAGTGGATTATGATAAGCTCATTTGGTAGAAGTAGAACACTTTAAAATATTTTGGTGTTTGGCTATCTACTGTTTTCTAAATTCCAAATAACAAAACAACAACAACAACAACAGAGCTTTTTGTCCTAAACAAGTTGGAGTAGGTTAAGAATGAAATCTCTTCAAGGTCAAAGAAACAAGAGTTTGTAATAAAATCTACAAGGCTAAAACTCTAAGCCCTGAAAACCTTTTGTTCTTTTTGGTGTTAACCTTTTGTTGTTAGCCTCGCCTTTTTGGTGACGGTTGTATGAGTCTTCTTAGACTCCTTTGTTCTTCTTAATATAATGATGCGCAGTTCTCCTGCGTGTTCGAGAAAAAAAAACTCTAAGCCCTACATCCTATCATCTAAACCAATGGCCTAAAGCACCGTCCCTAAATCTTTTAAAACAAATGAGTGGAAATGTGATAGGAACAACCATTGGATAGCAGCATTTGTCTGACTTTAATCTGATTTACCAAACAGATGCTAGATTTCTCACAATTGCTTTTGAAAGCATCTTTTAAAATAGGCACTGCACAACACAGCACGGCAACCACAAACTGACCCTTACTGTGTAATCTAACTGGAAGTCTTAGCTGACTATTATGCTGATCATAATTAGAAACAAAGGAATCACTGGAGTAGGTACGTAGGTTCAATACGCTTGGGAATGTATTATATAAAAATTAGTATTAAAACTGGAGAATGAGAAACACCAATCACTCGAGAATGAGAATTTGTCTTAAATCATTGGATTTTATTTGGATGGATTATATTTGTTATGAATGTTGTGTATATATTCATGAGGCTCAAAGAGCAATATATGGGCCTGTTCTTTTCAGCTTCTCAAAACGGCTTTTAGCTTTTGCTACAGTATCTAACTTTTAAACGGAGTGTTTTTCTAATATGGAGTCTACAAGTTAATTATAGTACACGTTAAAAGCCCAACATCTGTACCATCCAAAATCGCAAGCGAGTATCACTCTCTCTCTGTAATCTCTATCGCAAACAGCTAAAATTCAAAAATTTCAGCCAAAAGCCATAAGCTGCAGCCAAAAGAAACATGCCCTATATATAGTGAGTACAAAGGGATATATAGAGGAATATGCTATATACAGATAACGAGACATAAAAGAAACAAATAACAATCCTATTCTATCCTTAACAAAATTAAACACCAAAAGTCACCAACATCTTTGAAAAGACCACATGAATTATTCTGTTATGGTTGAGGATGGAGGAGGGTAACTAGGGCAAGGATCGCCCTCTGCCCTTGTGGCAAAGGCTCTGATGTAGCCGGATAGAACCGGGGAATAATTTCTTTATTGCCTTCTCAAGTGATTCAGCAGCCTTTTTATATAGCCGGTGTCTCCTAACAATCCTTGCTATAGATATCATAAGGATTCCTAAACAAACTCTGCTATAGTTGGTAACAAACTCGTAAGAATAGAAGCTACTTATCTCTAATTGTAATTGCACCCAGCCGGCAACTCTCCTATTGCCACAGCTAGCCCTGTAGTCCGTCATGGCTCCAGTTGGACTTCCGAAACCTGGTATTCTGAAGCCCGCGAGTTGTGGCGATGCCGGTGGTATGTTTTACCCACAAAAGCGTCCACAACATATTCACTTTACAATCATGACCTTCTGTTGACATCATCAATCAGCTTTAGTTTGAACTATCAAAATTTGATTTAACAGTTCATATTAGAGTTCGCATTCTGCTATTTTAAGGGTACTTCCTGCCATATATGTTCACAAATATGCTCGACCATGCGATCGTGCGTGTTGAGCAAATGAGGCCCTACAGGTCACTTGTAGGTTGAAATTGCCAGCTTGGCTCTATATAATATTTGAGTGCCCAGTGCTTTTTTTATACTGGTTATGTTATCCTACCTGAGCACTAAGATGCTTGTGTTGACAGGTATTTCTTAACATGCTTGTAAAAGTTACCCGTCTGGATTTACCTTTATGGCATCAGATACTTGTTCTTGAAATTTTGAGGGTAAGTTTCCTTTGCAACAACAGAAATTGATGCTTGTGGGTGATCTATTCTTACTTTTTGTGCCTGTTGATTCATCAGGGTTTTTGTGTAGAAGCTCGCACTCTGCGCTTGCTATTTCAGACATTTGACATGTACGCATTGTATCTACACTATTCTTGAAATTCTTTTGAGGTGTTCATTCTATGCTTCTTCGTCTGCTTGTGGGTGGCCTTCTGTTTGTCTTCTCCAGAAGCTTGCTAATTATACTGTGCTTGCAGGATAGAAATTTGGGATCTACTTGTTATTTTGTTCTTCTTCTGACAATCAATTTGAGCAATTTTAAAAATTGACTCATAATTCACATTTTGCTATTAGTTGTCCATCACCAAGATAATTGATGCCAGAATTTAACTGGTGTAGCCATGTAGGTAACACACATATTCTCATGAATTCATGATTGAATATTTAAGTTTAGTAGAAAATGTTTAGTGTAACTTGCTTCATTTGTCTAAGAGTAAGGTTTTGTTGGAGCAGTGCCTTAGGGCATGTTTGTTTCCTTTGACCCCATCCTTGCCTAGCCTTAGTGACGAGGTGAACTACCCAATCTCATGTAATCAGGATTTAGGAAGCTGTATGGTGTACCTTCTGTGAAGTTTGTCATAGTTAACTCTTTTGTTATACTAACCTTGTCAGTCTATAATTGAACTAGGGAATATTTGGTGACTTGATCTATAGAACCTTGACCTGTTAGTTCATTTATTTACACATCCATTTTAGGTGCAAATGGTTCTCCTAACCACATCTTGTATGTCAAGTTGGCATTAATTAGGTTAAAGGGTCATACTATTGCAATGATGTTGTGAGTGGTACTGCCAGAAGATAAGATTGGTAGATGTAAGCTATTCTGATATAGGGTCACTCGATCTTCTCGACGTAGATCAAGATACTCACGTGTAGCTTCTCGAATCGTAGTGATCCTTCGTTGCCAATGCAAGAACGAACATTCTTTAATTCGCAAGAACACACACGCCGGACTTCATGACCACCAAGCGAAGCCTTATCGCACCTCCAATTTCTAGTGGAAAGGTTGAATGATATTGATTAGTGAAGCAATCCCAATTTTCCCCATGATGTGGTTTCAGCTATCATGAAGAAACAAGCAAATCAATATATTATTTGTAATATCATGGTCTATTCCTTACAAGGGAGGTGCTAGGGTATTTATGGGGCCTCATGATGCTCACGCATGGCTCGGCTAGGGCCGGCTGAAAAGTGATTCGGTCAAGAAGCCGAGTCTTACTCAAACTAACCAAAGTTTAGATTCCTTCCTAAGCTAATGATCTAACTAATGAGTAGACTAAGTACAGGACCGAAACAAAGGATGTATCCGGTCATTAGTCTTGGTCATTGGCTTCACGTAGAGTTGTTGGGTTGTCTCTTTGAGAGATCTGCATGGCCTTTCTTTGGGTCCTTTCCATGCACGTTGTGTGTTTCTCCGAAAACGTCTAACAGTTCTTATTGCCACATGGGCAGTTGGTTCACGAGGGTCGTTTTTGGCTTCCGCGTATATGCAATCCATTGCGATGCTTTCAAGGCTGGTCTCAATGAGTAATTACAAACATGACCAGTAGCAGTGACTAAGAGCATATGTGGGGCCCACTGTATGGATCTTTTCTGATATGTAACATTTCTTTCTTCAAGTCCTTCCAAATACATCTTCACTCTACGGTTGTACAGATCGAATATGGGTCTGTATATAATTAACTAAAATAGTAGTAGCTCTGTATCTCCAAGTATAATAATTAAAGGTCCAATAAAATTATTGTTCATTTGGCAATATTTAATGCAGCTCAACAATTTTTTCCAGTCAAATAAAATATTTAACTGAAAGCGCTAAGCATGTCTGGTGTTATGGATATTAATGGTATTTCTTATTGTATCAGGGTTTAGTTTTGTGTCCCCTCTATACTCTATATATATTGCCCATATGGTCCCCAAATCGAATACAACTCAACTCTATATTGTTTAGACTTGAACTCTAACAAAAAGGAAACTAGATTTTATTACTGTCACCTTATTTCGGTCATAGCGGTTGATCCGTGATGAATTTGGAGGTGGGACCAGATCCATTGGCTAGCCCTTGAAATTATCTTTCCAACAAGTACAAGAACACCCGAATCGGACTCCGTTTGTGAAAGTTATGGCCTTTTTAATAACTATCTGTCACGCTGTCTTGAACCGATTCCGAATTGAATTCTAAATTGAATCCGAGTTTCAATTGGGTTGAGCACGTGGGAAGTCCGAATTGGGCTTGAAAATCTTATCCAAAACTTGTACTTTAATTTCTTGGGCTTCCCCCTTTTGCTCTCCCACCATATGTGCTTTCTTTCCTTCTTCCATATGGGTCTTTCTCTTGTGTGCTCCATCCAGTCACATAGGATTTGTTCCTGTTAGCTCCATTCGTATGTGATTTGTTTCTTCATGTTTTTGGCATCAAATGTGGTTATCCTTTTTCTTGTGCCTCTCCATTGTTTTGCCCCTAGGCTCCAGTTCCTCCCTCTCAATTCCAATATCTTCCATTTGACGAACCTGAGAATGCACCATGTGACAACATGAAATAGTATTCCATTCTTATGAATAACAATATTAAGTTTAGTTTGGAATGAGTTCACCTAACCATATTTCACGCGGTTCAATTCTTTCCAGTTGAATAATATATTTAATTGAAAAGTGTAAGATACATGCTTATCCACATCACCTCCACCCTGACGCAGCCCCAGCCGCCCAACGCGCCCGAGTTCCTATCCCCTATGCCGCGCTGGAAGGGAAGCTGATGAAGTCTGAAGGAGGTGCGGACGACATAGGCCTTGATGTAGTGACTGGAGATGGCCGAATGGGGACTAGAGGGTTCTGGTGTTTTGGGTGCGCTGCTATGGGAATTTGTGGTGCTTTGGTGTGGCTGCTTCTAGCTCTTTGAGTCTTCTAGTTCCTTTTGAGTTTTTGTTGTGTTTGTTCAAATCCTTAGTCTTTATTTTTTAGTTCGTCGAAGAGTCCACAAATATATTGTCAGTCATAGAAGCATATGAATTTTCTTTTGCATGGCTGCATCTGCCACAAATATATTTGATAGTTTTCTCTATCCAAGAGCTGCACGCTACGACGATATTATCAACACTCGGACTTCGGATTTTTTTCTATTTTAGTGTCAACCCTTTTTTAAATGCAATGCTATTGCATACGCTTTGCCATTTGAGGGGATGTTAAGGGTATTAGTGGTATTTCCTATTATACTAGAATTTAATCTTGTGTCTACTTTGTACTATATATATATTGCCCATTGGTCCTCTACACACAATATTTATAACCACTAATGCCCTTAACATCTGTATCCGCATCATATTCTCTGGAAGACACGACGAATCCTAAAATATTTTAGCATTAAATAATCAATGGACATGATGACAAGTTAATTCTCATATGAAAAATGTTTACTTCACAGTTTGGAGGAAGGTGATTTATTACTTATGAAAGATTTGGATTCCATTAACAAGTAGTATCCAGAAAAAGTAGTGTAGATAAGCTATACAAGCTTCCTTGGTTTCTTCTGGTGATTGGATGTGTATAAATCTGTCACGGAATTTGTAGATTTGAACATGTGATGTAGATAACTATTTGCATGGTAGTGGTATATTTAGAGCAAAGAACCTATTGGTGGAACAACACATGCTTTTCACCCTATGTAGAGTATCTATTGGAGGTTACTATTAGAATAATTAGATATATTTCCATATATGCGTTTACCATCTATGCGCTTTCCATGTATATGCTTTCCATATATACGCTTATCATGTATGCGCCTTCCATGTATATACTTTCCTTGTATGCTTACTCCAGGCCAATATATATACAAGCCACCCTAGCTCTTTAGCTGTGTGGTGTTTGCTCCAACCTTTCTCTACTCTACATGGTATCAGATTGCTTTCTTGAGTTCTTCTGATATTTCCGCTGCTGCTCTCCCTCCCGTACACCCCTGCCCCTCCTCTCCAGGCCGCCGCTCTCCCGTGCCGCCTCCTCCGCCGCGTGGGGCCGCCGCCTTCCTCCGGCCGCCCCCACGCATCTGCACCACCACCCGGCCGCCGCCGCCTCCTCACGCCGCGCCGCCGCCTCCTTCCGGGCCGCCGCCGCGAGCCTCCTCCTCCGTCCGTCGCCGCCGCTCCTCCTCCGGCCGCGCCTTCCGCCGGACCGCCGTCGCCATCTCGCGCTCTGCAGATCCAGCGCCTCGGAGCCGCCGCCGCCGATCCGGATCGGCGCCGCCACCGCCGGCGGCGCGGGCCTCCGACCGCCATTGCGCCGATTCCTCCTCCGCCGCCGCCCTCCACCTCGTCTTGCCGCCGCCGCTGGTGCTACCGTCGGCGCGCGCTCTCCGCGTGCTCTCCGCGGTTACCGCCTCTCCGCCGCGCGCATCGGCCGCCGCCATCGCCTCGCGGTGCCTCTCCGATCGGACTGGATTTCAACCTATTTATATAGGTAAAAAAAAGATCTGGTCTTACGCCGCGCCTCCCCGACCATGGCGACCCCTCCCGCTGATCCGACTATTGCCGCCGCCGCCGTCGGCGCGATAGCACTGTCGCCCCTCCGATCGTCCTCAACCCCTACTGCACGGTCGTCGTCAAGTCCCATGTGCCGACCATCTCGATCTGAAGGCGCCGAACTACTCCCGATGGTCCAAATTCTTTCGGACCATGTGCACGAAGTTCGGCCTCCTCTCCCACATCGACGGCACCGACACGGCGCATCGCGACGAGGCTAACTGGGTCCTCGCCGACTCCGCCGTTCTCAGCTGCCTCTATGGCTCCGTCTCCGACGACATCCTCAACTTCGCAATGACGGATCAAGAGACTGCACGAGATCTTTGGGTCGCGATCGAGGCGCTGTTCCGCGACAACAAAGAGTCCCGCGCGGTCTTCCTCAACAACCAGTTTCACTCGCTTGTTCAAAGCGATCTGACCATTGCCGACTACAGCTAGTAGATGAAGGTACTCGCCGACGAGCTACGCGACATCGGCCACCCGTCATCGCGACATGCAACTCGTCCTCAACCTCGTTGCGTGGCCTCAACCCGCTTCTCCGCCACCGCCGATGACATCGCCAACTCGTGTCGTTCCCCTTCGCCGCGGCACGGGTCCATGCTCGCTCTTAAGGAGACTCGCCTTAGCAACGAGGCAAAGATCGCCACCACCACAGCACTGTTTGCCTTCAGCGGCTCCTCCGGCTACACGTCATTGACCACTACTCAAGCCGCCAATACTTGTGATGGGCGTCGCGGTGGCCGCAACCGCCGTGGCAGGCAGGGCGGGTCCGGCCATGGCGCGCAGGGCGGGTTCGGCCGTGGCACCAGTACCGGTTTTCAGGGTGGTCGCATACCACCATCTCCACCGACCGGTCAATTCTCGCGCCGTGGATCGCCTCGGCGCGTCGCGGCGCCTTCCCGCTCCCGGCCTTCTCGGCGCTCCACCTCAGGCTCATACCGCCTTCACGCCGTCCCAGCCTTCCACCCCGTAGACCTGGGATCAGCAGGGTCTCATTACTGCGCTGAACCAACTGGCTGTCCATGGACATGGTGGCTGGGTCATGAACAGCAGCGCCACTTCCCACATGACGACGGACGACGGTACACTCCTCTCTTCCCACCCTCCACCTCATTCGGTCGTTACTGTTGGCAATGGTTCCCGTCTCCCTGTCATTTCTCGTGGTCACACTTTTCTTCATACACCAACCAACCGTTTTCTCCTTTCCAACACTCTCGTTGTCCCTAACCTAGTTCACAACCTTCTTTCTGTTAGACAATTCACTCGTGATAACCATTGCTCTATTGAGTTTGACGCCTTTGGTTTTTCTATTAAGGATCCCCGGACACAGCGTATGATGCTTCGCTACGATAGTGTAGGCGACCTCGACACCATACCTCCAGTCGCCACCTCAGCTCCGCCCAGCACCCACATCGCCGTCTCCTCCCAGTTATGGCATCAGTGTCTTGGTCATCCCGGCATCGCCAACCTCGACACCCTACATAAAAACTCGCTCATCTCATGTAATAAAGTAGACCGCTCTCTCTGCTAGTCCTGTCAACTTGGCAAACATACGCGTCTACCTTTTGTTATCTTCTTCGCGCTCCTCTGCGCCATTTGAGCGAGTTCATTGTGATGTGTGGACATCTTCTGTTCCTAGCATATCTGGTTTTCTTTACTATCTAGTGTTACTTGATGATTTCTCTCATTATTGTTGGACTTTTCTTCTTAAAAAGAAATTAGAAGTTTCCCATCTTTTAGCAGATTTTACCGCCTATGCTAGCACACAATTCGGCCTTCCTTTAAAATCCATACAGGCCGACAACGGCACCGAATTTGTGAACCACACCAACACATCCTTCCTTGGTTCCCGCGGCATTACCCTACGCCTCTTTTGCCCATACACCTCCCCGCAGAATGGCAAAGCCGAGCGCATCATTCGTACCCTCAACAATGCGGTCCGCACGCTCCTGCTCCACGCCACTATGCCTCCCAAGTACTGGGCCGAGGCGCTAGCAACTGCCACCTATCTCATTAACCGTTGCCCATCCTCCTCTGTCGGTGGTGACATTCCCTATACCCTCCTTCATCGCTCCCCACCACAGTATAGTCATCTCGGGTTTTGGTTGTCTTTGTTTTCCGAACCTTTCTACCACTTCTACCCATAAGCTTGCTCCACGTTCCACGGCCTGTGTCTTCCTCGGTTACCCTTCTCACCATAAGGGGTACCGCTGTCTCGATCTCGCCACCAAACGTGTCATCATCTCTCGCCATGTTGTCTTTGATGAGAGCATATTCCCGTTTGCCAGTAGTGATCGATCTTCACCCCCTCCCTCTTGCTCCAACTTCGATTTTCTCGATGAGAGCATATTCCCGTTTGCCAGCACTGCTGCAATGGCACCCCTGCAGGTACCCCAGATGACTGCTCCACCACTGCATGGTGTCGAGATATCATCTCCTTCGTCCACGGCGCCATTCGTCGCTCCGCCACCACGACCGCTCGTGCATCTGGTTTACTCCAGATGGCCACGTGCGCGCTCCTCCGACCTACCGCACCAAAGACCGTTGCGCGTCGACTCCGTGCCCGACTACGTCAGCGCCTCCCTCGGGCCATTTGATTGTTACCCGGGCTTGGTCTGCCGCCGATCCCTCTGTGGAGTTTTTCTCCCTAGCGGCCGACCACTCTCTCCGCCGCTGTTCCGCGAACTATCGTAGCGCCGCGCCGATCCCAACTGGCGTGCCGCGATGGCCAGGAGTACAAGGCCTTCATGGACAACGACACCTGGCGCCTCGTCCCGCGCCCGCCTGGTGCCAACATCGTCTCTGGGAAGTGGATTTTTAAGCACAAGTTTCACTCTGATGGCAGTCTGGCCCGCTATAAAGCGTGCTGTGTTGTTCGTGGCTTCTCTCAACAGCACGGCATAGACTACGACGAGACATTCAGTCCAATGGTCAAATCGGCCACCATCCGGACTGTTCTCTCCATCGCTGCATCCCGCTCCTGGCCGATCCATCAGCTTGATGTCAAGAATGCCTTTCTCCATGGCTCTCTTAATGAGACGGTTTACTGCCAGCAGCCCTCCGGATTCGTGGACCCTACTCGTTCCACCAATATGTGTCTTCTCCAGAAGTCCCTCTATGGTTTAAAGCAGGCTCCCCGAGCATGGTACCAACGGTTCGCCTCCTACATCCGCGGCATCAGTTTCGTCGCCTCTTCCTCCGACATGTCCCTGTTTGTCCTATGTCAGGGGACTGACATGGCCTACCTACTGCTCTACGTCGACGACATCGTCCTTACGGCTTCCACCCAAGGTCTTCTCCAGCATTTCACAGGCTTGCTTCACTCGGAGTTTGCTATGACGGACCTCGTTGACCTGCACTTCCTCGGCATCTCCGTCGCACGCTCCTCCGACGGCCTCTTCTGTCTCGGCGGCGGTATCGTTGATCTCTGCGACGCTACGGCATGGTGAGTGTCACCCTACGGCCACACCAATGGACACTCAGCCAAGTTATCCGGCCATGACGGAGCTCCCGTGGCCGATCCGTCCGAGTATCGCAGCCTTGCGGGGCTCTCGATGACGACACTCACACGCCCCGACTTGGCGTGCCGCCCAAAAATATGCCATTTCATGCATGATCGCGGAGCCCCATCTCGCGTTGATCAAACGCATCTGCGCGATGCGTCAAGGGTACTCTCGACGCCGGTTTTCACATCGGCATCTCCCCAGCGACATCCATCACCGCCTACTCCGACGCCGACTGGGCCGGCTGCCCCGACTCGCGACGCTCCACCTCCGGCTACTACATTTATCTCGATGATAATCTTGTCTTTTGGTCCTCCAAGCGTCAGACAACCGTGTCTCGATCAAGTGCCGAAGCCGAGTACCGTGCTGTTGCCCATGCTGTAGCTGAGTGTTGCTGGCTGCGGCAACGTCTCCAAGAACTTCACGCCCCAGTTGCTTCAGCGACCGTTGTCTATTGCGACAATGTCAGCGCCATCTACATGTCAACTAATCCAGTGCAGCATCGGCGTACGAAGCACATCGAGATTGACATCAACTTCGTTCGCGAGAAGGTTTCACTTGGTGAGGTTCGTGTTTTGCACGTACCATCCTCCCATCAGTTCGCGGACATCATGACAAAAGGTCTCCCGACGCAGCTCTTTCAGGATTTTCGATCCAGTCTTTGCGTCCGGACTGCCGCTACGACTGCCGGCGGGTATTAGAATAATTAGATATATTTCTATATATGCGCTTACCATGTATGCGCTTTCCATGTATATGCTTTCCATATATGCGCATATCATGTATACGCTTTCCATATATATACTTTCCTTGTATGCCTACTCCAGGCCAATATATATACAAATCACCCCACCCTTTAGCTGTGTGGTGTTTGCTCCAACCTTTCTCTACTCCTATACAGTTACGACTGAAAAGGCCCCCTGGCATTTTTTATCTTTTGCGTTTTGTTGCTAGGTCAGAAGTTTACTTTTGTGACTCTTCTTCATACAAGTTACTGCATTAATGCTTCCCATCTCCAGGCATACATTATATTGTATATGTTTTTTGGGGACACTTCAGCTAACATTTGCAATTTTCTCCTAATAAAACAGGAATCCTACAAATACTAATGTTGTGGAGAACATGGTTAGATCACTTGCTTTGGTGGTAGCTACTATTCAGGTGGTATTGGTTCCCTTGCTAGAAAAAAAATCTCATCCCAGTTGATTAGCTTTGTGCTTCTAACTATTCTCAACATTTTGGTTTCTTGTGTGTTTTTGTACCATATTTTATAACATGACCTTTTCTTTTTTCCTTATAGGCTTCAGATTTAAGGGAAGAGACTCTTGCAGCTGTTGCTGGAATGTTCAGTAGTAAAGCTAAAGGTACCTTCTATAATTCCTAAGTATGTCGATAGTTTACTAACTCTGTTCTTATTATTTAGTTAACTCAATTGCTAAATAAATATGGATAAAGAAAAAGGAAATAACAGATGGCAACCAACCGAAGTTACCATGGTGGTACTGTTCTGTCATGATAAAATACCCATAACCAATGGATAAAGGCATGAAGCTGATTGTTCTCCACCCTTATTTTGTCCTTTCTGGTGCCATTTGTGTTGAACTATGAGTACATTGCACACCTTTTCCCACAGCTTAAACTTAGGCAGAGTTGGTGGATGAAACTCAACATGGTATGAGAGCCCAAATATCCTTACTTTATGACTTATGCGGTGTAGTTATGGGTTAAAGACTGTTGTAATTCTTGGAAGGTCTAGTGGTGAGACCACGAGCGTCAAATCTTTTGGATATTTTCAGCTCTTACGATCATATCATGGGCTCATGGCATACCTAAGTATTATATACACAGGGATTGAGTGGAGCATGGATAACGATGCATCAAATGCTGCTGTTTTGGTTGCTAGTGAGGCACATACCATCACTTTGGCCCTTGAAGGCCTTTTAGGTGTAGTTTTCACAATTGCTACTTTGACTGATGAGGCTCTAGATGCTGGTGAGGTAAGAAGAGATAATTCTTATTTTATGAATATGGCCATTTGGGAATGTACAATTAATATTTTTTTTGTTGCCTTTTAGCTTGAATCACCAAAATGTGAATTGGACAGCATGAGGGATTGTAGTGGACAATTGGCTCTTCTTTGTGTGGCCATGGTCAATTCAACATGGTTGACCATCCTTGACTCTCTTTCACTTATTTTGATGCGGTGAGGTCCATTTTCAAACTTATGTTTTCCTTTTATTTCCATTATGCTAGCTTTCCTATGCTTTTGCTCATGAGGAATCCAATTAATAGGTCACAGGAGAAGCTATAATATTAGAAATACTGAAAGGATATCAGGCATTCACTCAGGTGATCATAATATTCTGTTTGATGCACCAACCGCTTTGGAAAATTACCCTGCTTTGAGTCCACTTAAAGAATGACAGAATCCCTTTATGTGTCTTTAACGGGATACTGATTTTTTTGTTGCTTTTCTGTTTTATCCCTTTTATCCCCATTCTCTAGTATTCATTTATGCAAAATTATATGAATTACCTTTTCTGGATCATGAGAATATGGAATGCAAACTCTTTCAGGCCTGTGGAGTTCTCCGTGCTATAGAGCCATTGAACTCTTTTCTAGCATCACTTTGCAAGTTTACAATCAGTAACCCAAATGAAGGGGAGAAGAGAAGGTATGCCACCAGCATCTTGTTTCGTAGTATATTACTGGGCAGATACATTTGTTAGAATAATACAACATATCCCTACGGGCAGCTTTCCCACACTCTTGCATTTTCAATACATGATATGTGTCTTTGTAATATAATTGGTCAGAATTACCATATATGCATGTCTTAGCAATTTTGGCCTTATTAATTGTCTATGATTAATTTTGGGTTCCATGACCTATATATAAAAAAGAGTTTTCCTTTCTTTGGTCTTTTTTAATTTGGTAAGTAAGAACTTGAAAAACAAGAAGAGTGGTAGAAAGGAATTATGATGTCTTTTGGACATGTTTGTAATAACATGGGCTTTGCCAGGATGGATTTGGTATTTCTTTTTTAAATGAACATTTATGTTTTTTTAGGTATGAACTCCCATTTTTTCTCGAACCCGCAAGAGAACTGCGTATCATTATATTAAGAAGAAGAAGATTACAAAATGAGTCTAGACGACTCAACAACCCCTAAGGGAGGGGATACAGATAAAAAGGTATCAATGCCAAATCCTACGGAGCCCTTTGGCTCTGCCATACACCACACACTGGTCTCCTCTCTAATGTCCCGCATGATAGTATTATGGTTAGGCGAAACTCCCTCAAAAATACAACTGTTTCTATGTTTCCAAATTCACCAAGCCACCAAGATAACCAATGAGTTGAAACCCTTACGAATATCCTTGGGAACCCCTTGCAACGCTTGATGCCACCATTCTGTAAAAATGTAGTCATCTAAACCTGGAGCTAAGTGCTGCAGATCAATCAGGGATAACACTGAAACCCACACACTCCTTGTAAACACACAAGTAGTGAGCAAGTGTTGCACAGTCTCCTCCTCCTGATCACATAATGGGCACTGCTCTGGGTGAACTAGATCGCGACGGGCCAAACGATCAGCTGTCTAAGCAACGGTTTAAAGAGGCCAACCACATAGAATTTGCATCGAGGAGGAGCTCAGGTTTTCCATATTGCCTTCCACGGCTCAAACTCCACAAATCCCTCTAAAAAACGACGGTAGACTGATTTTGTTGAGAATTCACCAGAGGGAAATGGTGTCCAAATATGCTGATCCTCCACTTCAGGAGTGAGCACAAACCCGGTTAGGAGGTCCCAAAGATGGAGATACTGTAATAGAGCCTCACTTGGCAGGCTGCCTCTAATGCCACGAATCCAAGTCCCATCAGCTAAAGCCTCCTGTACTGTTCTGCGATTAGCAATTCTTTTTGGCACTTGTAAACAAAGAGCAGGTGCAAGGGCAATTAAGGATTTTCCATGCAGCCATTTGTCACTCCAAAAAAGTGTTCTTTTGTCATCCCCCACAATGGAAGAGATTGAGGCGGAGAACAAAGCCAAAGAATATGGATGCACTTGAATATCGAAGTCAGCCCAAGGCCGATCAGGCTGAGTCTTTTTAAGCCAAAGTCACCTCATTCGCAAGGCCCATCCGAGCACCTCTAAATCAAGAATTCCTAGGCCTCCTAGCTCAAATGGCCTCTTGACCCGGTCCTAAGCAACGAGACAATGGTCTTCAATTACATCTTTGTGACTTTTCTAAAGAAAAACTCTCCTTATCTTGTCAATTGCTTTGATAACCTACTTAGGAAAATCTAATGCTATGAGTTGATAAATGGGTATAGCCGAAAGCACTGCACGAATGAGGGTGGCCCTCCCAGCCGGGTGCATCATGGCTGCCTTCCCATTTTCATTTGGGAACTACTGGTGTTGATTTGAACAAGTCTCGCGTGTCATCAGGCATCACTTATGACCTCATGGCTGACAGGGTCATTGTTTCTTGTTTGCTTATTGCTGTGTCAGCTTTCTATTGCTGTGTAGAAAATGATAGCTTGAATGGATACTACTGGTGTTGCTTATGTTTTTTTAGCTAATAACTATGGTGAAAGGTATGTCATTATAACATAGATATTGGTGATTACTGGTTAGAATATGACTTTGCTAATGCCTCAATTTTCATTTGGCTTTATCTAAATTCTGAAATTTGGAGGGTTGGGCATCTAATTATTATTATTTTAATGTTTTATGCAATAAATTTCTTTGCATGTAGTGCTTCAGCTGTTCATAAAACCACAAAGTTACCTGCTGATTTATCTTTATTCATGAACTTTGAGCGATTACTTATTTTCCTTTTATACCTATTGTTAGCATCTTGCTCTCTCCTGGATCAAAGAAGACAGAATTTCTAATGGATCAGCGTGATAGTATTATTCTAACGCCAAAAAATGTGCAGGTAACAAGCAAGATTCACCGTTACATTGTGCTCTGGTGCTTTTTCATATACATATTTATAGTTGGTTATTTCTTATTTTCTTAAATCCAGGCACTGAGGACACTTTTTAATGTGGCACATCGATTACACAATGTTCTGGGTCCTTCCTGGGTTTTGGTAAGTGGAGAGTTAGATTAACCACTATGCTACTAGTAATATATCTGATTCTTGGAAACTTTTAGGTCTTGGAGACTCTTGCAGCACTTGATAGAGCTATTCATTCTCCACATGCTTCAACCCAGGTTACACAATGCAACTAATAATATTTTGTCCCCAACTTGCTACATAGTGTGGAAGAATTTGTGTTACTTAGAAGTTGACTGAGACTTTTTTTTTTGTTAACATCATATTATCACAAATAGCATCTTCATGGTATCATTACTCTAATGATCTTTCTGCTTTTCTTTATCTCAATATAGGTTTATATAATCATTCTTTTGAGTTAGCTTGTACAATACTCCCTCCGTTCTTGAATAGATGGCATTCTAGGATTTTGCACTTCAACCAAGATAGGTGTACAAAAGAAATTACAACAACAATAACAACAACAACAAAGTGTTTTATCTCTAACAAGTTGGAGTAGGCTAGAAATGAAACCTGCTTAAGATCAAAGAGACGAGAGCTTTAAAGATCTATAATGCTAAAACCATAAACCGTACAACCTGCTAACTGAGTCGAGAGTCTAAAACACTGCCTCTAGGCATTTTTTAATGGTTTTGGTACATGAATCGCTAACTTCCATGCGCTCCTATCCAAAGCTAATTATTTAGATATATTCCAATCCCTCAAGTATCTTTTAACTGCTTCCTCCCACATTAGTTTTGGTCGACCTCTGCTTCTTCTTGTTAAGGTTAGTTTTTCTCAACATTCTCGCTCCATATAGTCATAAGGATATAGAGTTGTAGTAGGATATAGAGTTTGTATTCTATTCCATATATGCCTTATCTCTATATGGCATATCTCTTTATACTCCTATATATATGGTCCCTTGGGTCTCATATCAATACACACACAATATTCATAATATGGTATCGAGCTAAGGTTAATCCTCTCTAACCCTAGCCTCTCAAGTTTTCATGCCGCCCCGGATCCTCGCGATCCGATGTAGGTTTCGCCTCCTCCCCCGATGTAGGTTTCGCCTCGCGGCGCGCCAAGATCGCCTCGACGGGGATCGGGACGCGCGTCATGCCGCCGCTGTCGTCGCTCCCGCCGTCCGCCGCCTTGCGTTTGCGGGCGCTCGCATCGACCGCCTCCCACGCCAGCTTCACGAGTGGGCTTTGGGCCTTTTGGCTGTGAGCCTGTGATGGACGGACGGGTTTTGTTCGGTGCGGTCTACTTCGTACTTGGTGGCGAGCAGCTTCTGGGGCCTTGCCACTTGCGCTCCTTTTATGTTGGTTTCTTATGGGCCCTTGCCACCGATCTTCTGTGTTGCCTATTCAAGGAATGCTAGGGCAATCACTGGCAGCCACTCCCTACTACCTTTAAAAAAAAAATCTTTTAGGATTTTGAATTTTCCGCTGCGTCCATTTCAAATCCATAGTCTCTATCTTCAGTTCATCTAAGCTATGCGAGTCCACAAATTTTTGTGTCAGTCAGTCGATTGTTTTGCTAGCCTCAGTCCATCTTTTAGGATTTAGTGTGGTTTTTTCACATAGCAGCAAACGTTGCTCTTTTCTCTGAGCCACGTGCAGGTCTTTTGTATGGCTCTTCTCCGGTTCGTCTTCGCCGGATCTGGCCTTGCTCTGTTCGGATCCGGCCTCATTCGTGCGGCTCGGACTCCTCCGTCGGCGCCTCTCGCCGCATCCCGAGCTTTTAAGGCGCGCGCTTCTTGTGCATCAGTGTTTCTATTGCGCTTCTTGTGCATTGCGCCATTGCCTCTCGGTCTATGATGTCGCCACTCTTCTTTCTCGAGCCGCCACTCCGAGCTTTTAAAGCGCCATGCTTCTTCTCTGCTGCGTTTCTATTGCGCTTCTTGTGCCGCGTCGCCGCCGTCTCGCCGATCGCTTTATGAGCGCCACCATACTTTATGAGCTACTATATGACCTCGGATGGAGATCTTCTATTTTCGACACAACTTTCAAGAGCCGCATGCTCGACGACGTTTCAAGTATATATATGGTCTCTTGGGTCTCATATCAATACACACACAATATTTATAACATATTGAGTTGCATGCACCAACCAATTCACCCAAAAGCTTAGCGATGGAGAAAGATGTGCAAAATTCCACTACGGCCTAAGACGTGGAATAGAAGTGGCTGCAATTATTATTTTTAATTGCGCCACCGGTGTATCATGCACCAACCAATTCACCCAAAAGCTTAGACCTCCGTTGGAGATGTCCAAACCATCTCAAGCGATGTTGGACCAATTTCTCTTCAATTAGTGCTACCCCTACCCTATCACGTATATCATCATTGCAGATACGATTCCACCTTGTATGACCACAGATCCATCGTAGCGTTCTCATCTCCACTACACTCAACTTCTGTATATGTTGTCTTTTAGTCGTCCAACATTCTGCTCCATATAGCATCGCAGGTCTTATCGTTGTTCTATAGAATTTGCCCTTTAACTTCTGAGGGATTTTTTGTCACACAGGACACCATATGCTTGGCGCCATTTCACTCACCCCGCTCTTATCCTGTGGCTTACATCTTCATCAATCTCACCGTCCCATTGTAGCATTGATCCCAAATAACGAAACGTGTCTTTTCTAGGTATTACTTGTCTGTCCAGCTAACATCTCTATCATGTACAAAAGAAATTACCCTATTTTTTATTAGGTCATTTATTGCTCTTGAATAGTGTGTATTACTTTAGTCCATAGCAGTAAATGATTTGGAAATAGCCAAAGGGGAAAATGTCATCTTGTAATTGTAGAATGACGTGTATTCAAGAACAGAGGGAGTATCTAGTGTTCATTTTTGTATGTGTGTGTGTGTGTTTGGGGGGGGGGTGAGGGTCTGTTGTAATGGTCTTGGGTGGGGTAGGACGGCAGCCACATGGTCCACACCTCGGGGGCAGGGGGTAGAAACTAGGAGTTTCTTGTTTATTTCTTGCTTAATGGCCATAGAATGGTACGGCTTGGTTATATATAACCAGCCCCTGACAATAGATGGCTAGATAATAACTAAATGCAACAATGTCATAAGAATGCTAACAACCTAATGCAACTAAGGGATGAGGCTAAACACCTGAGAGATAAAGTTTCCCCTGAGTCTTGCGTCTTCTGCTCCTTGTGTGTTGCTGTTTTTATGGTATGCTACAAGCTACAGCCGGCCACAAGATGCTAGTGGGTTGGGGTTGGGCCAACCCAATGCCCCATCCTAGTTCATTTGCTTTATTCCTAAGGCAAGATCCATGTATACAAAATGAACCACCAATTAGGTGGACATGGGTTGACCCACTTGCATCCCTAGTGGTACTGTGGTAGGGCAGTTTTTGTTAAATTCTTGTACCATCAATGTTCTCCTAACTTTTCTGAAGTGGTGCAACCAATTCTCTCACAGGAAGTATCGTCTTCTGTTTCAAGACTCTCAAGAGATACATCTGGACAGTACAGTGATTTCAATATTCTCTCTTCTTTAAATTCTCAGGTTGGGAGGCAAACATGAATTTTTTATTTGTTCCTTTTTGGCCAGCATTTTTTTGGCTGGTTTTCGTCTCTTAACTACATTTTGCATACCCCACATGGCATCTTGTTTCTTTGTTGGAGGTAGTTGTTTGAAAGTTCAGCCTTGATGAACATAGCTGCAGTGAAGTCACTGCTGTCTGCATTGCATCAATTGTCAAGAAAGCACATATCGGGAAATTCTCAATTATCAGGCCAGCAGATTGGAAGCATTGCATTTTCAGTGGAGCACATGACATCGATACTTGTTAATAATCTGCATCGTAAGTACTTTCCTTGTTTGGAGCATGGATATGTTCTTTTCAGACAAGCAACCTATTTAAATCAGTGACGATCATTTTTGTTCTGTGCTTGAAGTTTGATCAGGTATAAATACCCAGAAAGATGTATTTGGTAAACCGTAAACAATGACAATTTGAGATTGATCATATAGACACTCAGGAAGATGTATTTTGTTAAATTAAACAATTAGGTGTGCTAGATTTCTGCTTTTCTAACTTCACATGATTTGCGGAATTTGCAACTAGTGTCATTTATTTTGCCGTATGTACTATCAACTATGGACTATCTTCTCATGGACTCATACCTGCCCATTGGGCATTACATTGAGATCATCTCATATTCATTCCAATATATCGCATGAAATTGTTATCCTTTGTTGATGAGCATGCCCTTGAAATATTGCATAATAATTTACCATTTCATGACATAATTCATGTAGAAGAATGCGCAATTGAGCATTGGATCTAGGAAGATCAAGGCTCACTAAGAGCTTAAAAACAATGCATTGAACTTGATCTTAAGTCTTAACTGCATAGTACAATTAAATGCGAACTCTAATCAGGATTTAAAGGTTACTGATACCATAGTATTGCGTCTTGTTTTTGGTATTTATGTGTTTCACCCTATTTTAGGAGTTGAACCAATATGGGATCAAATTGCTGCTCATCACCTTGAGGTAGCGATGCATCTTTTTAGATTGACTGTTAGTTTTCTTGCCTTTTATGTAATGCCATGATGATCTTGATGATGGCAACAAATTGCAGCTTGCCAATTGCTCCAACCCACAAGTATGTAATATGGCGCTGGATTCATTAGATCATGCAATTTGTTCTGTAGTGGGTTCTGAAAATTTTCAGGGCATCAGTTCAGCACCTCATCAGTATAAAGAGGACCAAGTAAGAGCTTATTGAACTTACCTTATTCTGCTTCTGTGTTTTGACTGACCTTTCTATTCCTGTGCTTGCTAGTTGGTCAAAGAAAGCAAAACAGTATCATTTGAGTATGCAGTTTTATCTCCATTGGTGATCCTCTATTCCTCCAACAAGAACATTGATGTTCAAATGGGTGCACTGAAAATTCTTTTGCATGTTCTTGAGGTACTTACTTTGTTCTGTATGTTTTCCATTGGGTACATCAGACAATATAGTAATATACCTTCTTACTCTTATTGTTTCAGAGACATGGAGAAAAGCTGTCCTATAGTTGGCCCAGCATTCTTCATATGTTGAGGTGTTACTGCAGTTCATGCATGATAGGGTTTTTATTTTGTATTTATTACTTCTAGTTGCTTACATCCATCTTCTGCTAGGGCTGTTACTGATGCATCTGAGAAAGATATCATCTCCTTAGGCTTCCAGGTAAAATTTTAAACTGCACAGTGCTTATGTTTAGCTCACTTCCGAGGCCTGTAATATTTTCTTTTAGCATGAAATTATGGAAATGGAATGGGACTACAATGTTCACTTCTAAAATGGAGGAACAAAAAAGCATAATTTGATTTTAAGTATGCCAATAAAATAATTTGGACATATATTGCTGTTAGATACTATGGTTATGCAATGACATTTGATTTGTCCTAATGCGCTCTTACTATGGTATGTTCTACCATGCCCTTTAAAGATAGCCTCAACACAAACATTTGATTTGCAGAGTATACGTGTAATAATGAATGAAGGACTGGCAACCATTCCTGTGCAATGCCTTGATGAGTAAGTCAAATTGAATTCGCTATTCCCTGGGATACTATGAGATCTCCTTTTGGTAGCTGGTTGGTTGGACACAAAAGAATCATCAACTTACAAATACAATAACCCTCAACTGTTACCAGGGGGACTGAACACAAAGTTGATGATACCTGAGTTGTAAAGTTATATCTGCTCACGGAGCTGGACATGCATATCTAAAGTTCATGTATTGTTTACTATCTGTTGCAATTTTCTCTTAATACTTTCTCATGTCAACAAATGCAGATGCATTTTGGTAACTGGAGCTTATGGTGCCCAGAAAACTGACATAAACATAAGTTTAACAGCAGTTGGTCTTTTGTGGACTGCTACTGATTTTGTTGTGAAGGGACTAATCAGCAAGTCTGTTGAGAAAGCTAACCACATGAATGAAGGTGCATGGGCACTTCAGATAACAGTACTATCCTCTCTGATTTGTATGTAATCACTTCATGGCTCTCTTTTGGCTTGCAGAGGTTCAGTCTGGCGCACCAATGGAAGAGGCAAATGTACATTCCAGTGAGAAAGCTGCCAAGCAAATTCCCTTAAAACAAGTAGTTGATTGTAATAAGCTTTTCTTTTCAGTTTTTTCTGTCCTCCAAAAACTGGGTGGGGATGACCGTCCTGAGGTATGTCTTTTCAACATGCCATTTATTCTGTGCATGGCCATTCATGATTTGCTGAACATCTTTTTAGTCCTATTGGTGATTCCATTGCGTGTTTGACTTTCTTTGACATGCATAGCACTACTGTTGTGCTGCACTATTGGTAGTTTGTTACCTTCTATATGCATTCAAATATCATAAATTGTACAAACTTTGGCTTCCTCTTTATGGACACCACATACTCAATGCATGCTTGGCATCCTTATAATGGAATGTAATTTGTCTTGCCTTTCTCTGGAAGTGAAATTTGCTTCAATTTAACTTTTTTTGAATGAAGAATTTGCATTTGGTTACTTAGTTCAATAGTCAAATATCATTGGACTATGAGCAGGTAACAGTTTTTCTTACTACTGAGAGCTCGTATGTTTGTTCATTTCAAGGTTCGGAACTCGGCAGTTCGGACTCTCTTTCAGACTCTCAGCACCCATGGGCAAAAACTTTCTAAAAGTATGTGGGAGGATTGTCTGTGGATATATGTTTTCCCTATGTTAGAACATGTTTCCCACTTGGTAAGTAATTTGGCATTTGTTTCGCATGATTTATCTTCCCCATGAATCTTCTCCAATTACAATTAGGCTAAACATTCTTTTTCAGGCATCTACCTCATCTAGAGATGAATGGCAAGGGAAGGAACTAGGAACTCGAGCAGGGAAAGCTGTACATATGCTTATCCATCACAGGTTTCCAATCTCTCAAAGCAATATGAAATTCTTTGTTTATCAGAAAAAGAGGCTGGGGGGAGCTTAACTGGCTTATTTCTTGGATTCACCAAAAAACTGGAACTTAAATTGACCAGGGAATACACTTCCGTCTTAAATTTTTTAGGCTTACCTGGTCTGCCACTAAATAGTCTTGAATTTTTGTAAGCTTGCATGTTTCTTGGCAATTTGCCTCATTCTTTCCTTTTATTCATCTAACGGTCTCCCCTTCTGTTTTTCTAGTCGAAATACAGCACAAAAACAGTGGGATGAAACTATTGTTCTTGTACTAGGTGGTATAGCACGGCTTTTGCGTTCATTTTTTCCTCTCCTCCAGCAATTGAGCAAATTTTCTTCTGGTAAGTTTTTCTTGTACTGGTCATTATGCTTATGTTGCATATCAATTAGTAAATTACCAGTGACTGTTATTGTATCTAAACATGTTCAGGTTGGGTGCTTTTGCTTGATTTTGTCAAAAATAGCATCTTAAATGGTAGCAAGGAGGTTGCTCTTGCAGCTATAAATTGTTTGCAGACGTTTGTTGGTTCAAACTGTCCAAAGGTTCTCTCTCCCTCTCTCTAACTATGTAACAAACTTATTACAGTTATTAAGCTAAAGTGTTAATATTACAACTAAGAATTGTCAAGCTATCATTATTCATTATCTTGTTTGATAAAAGAACCTACCTTGACTGTAAGATAGAAATATTCTTCTTCCCCTGTTCACCATGAAAGTAAGAAATAATCTTTTTCCCCTGTTCACCATGAAAGTACCTGCTCAGATCCTTTGTGATGCTGAAAGCTGAATGCTGTATATCCTGTACTTAATAAAAAAAATGTTTGCAAAAGTAATTTGTAAGGGCATTGGCCCAAAGAGTGTCATGGGAATAAACACGAGAATCGGGGTTAGAAATCTCAAACAATCCTTTCTGTTTGTGATTTGCAGTTCCAACTATTTTGCTACCTAGTGCTCTTATGGTTTGAACTCTGTTATCCATTTATATACAGTTTTGAACATAACATTATCGTGTATTAATTGTTAAGGATATAGAGTTGTATTAGGATATAAAGTTTATATCCTCTTCCTGATATGCTTTCCTTATCTGTAACACCCTCTTGTACTCCTATATATATTGCTCATTAGGGCTCTTCAATATACAAGCACTATTCATAATATGGTATTAGAGTTAAGGTTCATACCTCTCAAACCCTAGCCTCCGCACGTCTTCCGCTGCCTCTGCACCTCATCTCCAGTCGCCGCCCTCTTCTCTTCGTTGCGCCGGGATCTAGCCATCGCCTTCCGGAGCCGCGGAGGTCGTCTCGGATCCAGCTCGCTCCCACCCGAATCCGTTCGATCCGGCCTCGTCCACGCTGGATTCCGATTTTGAGTCTTCCGGTCTCGTCCGCACCGGATCCGGTCACTGCCACCGTCGGGCTCTTCACGCTTGTCGGCGCGGCTCTCCTCCCTTGATGTCGGTGCCATCTCTCTAGGCCGCAGCTGCCAGGCCGCCGACGGGGCTCCAGCGCTGACCACCACGCCGCCGGCCGTCGAGTGGGGCAAGATTGGCGACGCGCATCGCCTATGGAGGTCGGAGGATCGGATCCCTGCACGCGCCGCTCATTCCCACAGCGGCTGGAGCCTCCGTTGCCGGTGAAGCCGCAGGGCCCGCCGGTTCCGAGGCGGGCCGGCGCTGGCTGCGCGGGTGGGGGAATGAGATGGAGAGGAGAGAGGGATCGAAGAGGTGACGATGCTGGGAGGAGATAGCCCGTGGTCGTGAGGTGGGTGGGTAGCTGCTGTGCGGCCTTGTACTTATCCCATTGTGGTCACCACCTGGAGGGCCATTGGATTGTTCCGCATCTTTACCGTGCGTTCATTCCTGCCTCACATCTGTCCTGTTGGATGTCAAGCCTTCTGTGTTGCTCGACAGGGCTACTATTCCCTTTGGTTTGTCTTGTCGTGCTACTGCTATCTGCATCTACATATATGCTAGTTTTTTTATTGCTAGCTGCTAGTTGCTTCCGCATATGTGCTAAGTTAGCCACTCTTACTAAGTCTTTGCAGTTAGTTTTCTTTGAGTCTTCCGTTGCGTTTATTCAAATTCATAGTCTTTTATCTTTCAGCTCGTCTAAGCCATGCGAGTCCACAAATTTGTGTCAGTTAGTCAATTGCTTTGCAAGCCTCAGTCTATCTCTTAGGATTTGTGTGGTCTTTCGCATGATAGCGAACACCGCTCCTCTTTGAGCTGCGTGCAAGTTGTAGAAGTCATTATGATGCCGTCACTTCTCTTTGAGCTGCCGTCCCGAGCTTTTAAGGCCGCCGCGCTTTTTCTGCACTGCGCTTCTTGTGCACTGCGTCATCGCCGTCTCGGGCTTTGATCTGCTTTGTGGGGTTGTCACCATACTTCATGGGCTACCGCATGATCTCGGATGAAGATCTTCTATTTTCGACACAATTTTCAAGAGCCGCACGCTACGACGATGTTTACAAGACTTGGATTTTGGATTTTTAATATTTTAATGTCAACTCTTTCAAATGCAACGCTATTGCATACGCCTTGTATTTGAGGGGAGTTGTTAAGGATATAGAGTTTGTATCCTCTTCCTGATATGCTTTCCTTATTTGTAACACCCTCTTGTACTCCTATATATATTGTCCATTGGGGTTCTTCAATATACAAGCACTATTTATAACATTAATAACTCATGATAGAATGCGAAATATAATAGTCTAATCACAAACATACTAGCTTAATATGTAATGAATCTGTGTTATTCATAGCTGTGTTCAAGTATTGATATCCTATTTTTAAATCGATGAAACAAAAATCTCATAAGCAAACAAGTCCTCAATTATTTCTGGCCAAACCAAGCCAATTGTTTAAACAATGTCATTGGAAAAAAGTACTGGACACTTTAGACAGGGTTGTGTATTTGTGTATGTGGGCACCATGTTCGAAATGCAAGCTGTTAAGAGGAATGTAGTCACCTGATGACTGCTGTTACGACTTACAATTGTACTGGCTGCTTTATGGTTTTATTATATCTGAACAAAACTAGGAAGAAACTTTTCACAACCCTGAGGTGGCGGTGTGACTTTAAGGAGCCTGCTTGTTGTTCAAAGAGTTTACAACTTTGTTTATGCTTTCCTGTAAAAAGAAAAAAACTTGATTTATATTTTCACTGTGGTTGAAATGCCATGCATTGGACCTGTCGCATTGTTTCAGATATTATTTCCATAAGAAACGCAAATACATGTTTCAGATATTATGTACATAATAAAAGCATCACAATTCATTTTTCATGTATATTTTTTCAGGGCAATCTAGAATCCTCCTATGTCAAATCTGTTCTTGATATTTATGAACTTGTTCTTCAAACTTCACCAAACTATAAGAGTGACTCAGCTGATAAAGTGAAGCAAGAGGTCCTTCGTGGTCTTGGTAATTTTTAGAACTTGGCGTTTTCTTGTAAGTTTCATATGTTGCAATGAGCTACTAATCGTGTTTCCTTCGTGCAGGAGATCTTTATGTTCAAGCACAATCTTTATTTAATGATGACATGTATCTAAGGCTCATGGCTGTTATGCATCTGATGATTAAGAGTTCGATGAATCCTACAGATTATGATAGTGAATTGGTATGTTCGTGAATATGCATTTTTCATTAGTCTCATTTTGCTACACTACGGAGACCGTAAAACTTTAGAAGTGTCTTGTTGCAAAGTATTTGTATTTTTTTTACATTGGTCAGCCATCCCTATACATGTACTGTGGGGAGTGGTGTATGCTTGCACTTACAGAAAGGAAGAATGTGGGCATGAGCAGGGCTCAGAAAACCAGTGGGAACTGGCTGGTTCCAACCGATTTGCGGTCAAACCAGCCTGGGGTTAGAACCTACCAGGATTAGTAACGAGTTAAGAGTTACTGCCATCTGCAAGTTACTCTGATTTACATCCGTTTTTGAACAATCCAATTGTTTTGGTCCGAGTCAGGGTTTTTCCACTGGTTTGCTGTCCACTTCCCAAAAAGCTAACGGTGCCACAACCAGCCTGGTTCTGGTTTTGTGAAACCTGGGCAGGAGAATGCACCATGAAAGAAGCCTTTAGTCTTTTTTTTTCTCCTAGATAGTCTGAAAATGTGCCTTTTCATTCCATGGTTGTTTTGTGACCACTGGTCATGAGATTACACCATGAAAGAAGCCTTTAGTCTTCATTTCCCCCTAGATAGTCGTGGAATGTGTTTTTTATTCCATGTTTTTCTTATATGTGTATTATACCTATGTATTTTTCCTATTGTATAAGGGTTATCTGCATATATGCTATACGTGCGTATATATATACTAGCCTATTGGCCTCATGATGAATATAAGCGCTATTCATAATATGGTATTAGAGCCAAACCTAGGGTTTTGCCTGGCCGTCGTTGTTCTTCCCTAGTCGTCGCCGCTTCACCGTGCTAGTTGCCGCTACTAATTGGTCCTTCACCGCTTGGACCGTCATCTTTCGCCCCGTCTCTGCCTCTTCAGTCGCCTGGCCACCTCCTTGCACTAGGATCCAGACTCCATGTTGGATTTGGCTCACCGCCGCTGGGCTCTTCGCTAGATCCAGTCGGATTGGGCTCGCCCAGCCAAGCCGCTTGGGTCATCGGTGCCACTCGAGAGTTTTTCGCCGACGCCGCCACTCGGGTGGGCCTTCCACCGACGCCTCCTTCCGCGCGTTGGCTGGTCATAGCTCGTGCCAACTGCCGACCGCCGTTGTCTGGTGTCGAGCTGCTGTCGCGGATCCGCTCTGGGTCGCGCTAATTCTGCTAGGGAGTACTTGTCGGGAGTGCTTTGTGGTTTTCTTAGTAGGGCACTCTTTAAGTTTTGTTGTCTTAGTGTTCATGCTCAGAATGGTGCGGCTGAGCACAAGCGTCATCTTCTTGAGACAGCTCGTGCTCTTATGCTTTTGCTGTTTCAACACACTTCTGAGCTGAGGTTATTTCTACTACCACTTTTCTGATAAACATTTAGCCCCTCTGCTCTTTAGGATGGGATCCTAGTTGAGCGTCTCTGTGGTAAGACTCCTGATTATTTCAGCCTTTGCCTCTTTGGGTGTGCGTGCTATGTTCTTTTGCACCTTGTGAGCACACTAAGCTGACCGCTTAGTTTGTTGAGTGTGTTTTTTTGGGCTATAGTGCTTGCTGAGCACAAGTGATATCGTTGTTGGAATCCTGTTGGCCGACAGATGCGGATATCTTGGGATGTTACTTTTGATGAGTTTCGTCCTTTCTATCCTCGCTCTTCTCCTACCACTCCAGCATCTCTTGTCGATCCACTTTCTTTCTTGACTTTTCCTTTCACCTCTATAGTCACCATTCTCCGGTACTCATTTCCAGTCGGCACCTTCTTCACTACCGGCACCCTATCCCTAGGTTACTCGTGACTTTGTTCCTTATCCTATCTACTATACTCGTCATCCGCAAGTTGAGAATTCTTTTGATGTACTCTTTCCTGATGGGTCCTCTTGACCTCTACTCGCTATGCTCTTCGTAATCGCCAGTCTATTCGACCTCCTGGGCGTTTTGGTTTTATTACCGCTGCTTTTGTTGAACCGATTTCTTATCGTGATGTTGTTCATCAGGAGTGGCAGCATGCGATGGCAGAGGAGATTGCTGCCCTTGAGTATGCTGGCACGTGGGATCTTGTTCCTCTTCCTACGCGTGTTACTCGTATCACGTGCAAGTGGGTCTATAAGGTTAAGACCCGCTCTAATGGTTTTTTGAGCGCTACAAGGCTCGTCTTGTAGAGCGTGGCTTTCAACAGGAGCATGATCGTGACTATGATGAGACTTTTGCTTCTGTCGCTCATGTGACCACCATTCGCACTCCTTGCTGTGACCTCTATTCGACAATGGTCTATCTCCCAGTTAGATGTCAAGAATGCATTTTTCAATGGTGAGTTGTGTGAAGTGGTCTACATGCAGCCGACCCCTGGTATTATGTTTATGAGGGTATGGTTTGTCGCCTTCGTCGATCTCTCTATGGCCTTAAGCTCCTCGTGTCTAGTTTGATCACTTCTATTGTTACTACAGTTGGTTTATCTGCCAGTACTCATGATTCTACTCTTTTTATTCACACTTCGCCTCGTGCTCGAACACTTCTCCTTTTGTATGTTGGTGATATGATCATTACTAGAGACGATTTTCAGTATATCACTTTTATAAAAGCATCTTCACGAGTAGTTTCTCATGTCTAATTTGGGTCCTCTTCGCTACTTTTTTGGAATTAAGATTATTTCTACTCTTGATTGCTTTGATTTGTCTCAAGACAAGTATATCCAGGATCTTCTTGATTGTGCCTCTTACTGAGCAGCGCACAGTTGAGACTCTTATGGAGCTTAACGTTCATCTTCATCCCACTGATGGTAACCCTCTTACTAATCCTACTCGCTATCGTCATTTTGTTGGGAGTTTTTTTATCTTGGTATCACTCGTCCTGACATTTTGTACTAAATGCATATTTTGAGTCAGTTTATTTCTACTCCCACTCTGCTCCACTATAGTTATTTTCGTGTTCTCTGATACCTTCGTGGAACTTTATCTTGTCATCTTTTTCCCCTCGCTCCAACTCTTCACTGCTCCAGGCATATTCTGATGCCACTTGGGCTAGTGATCCCTCTTATCGCCGGGCTTTTTCTGCTTACTGTGTTTTTCTTGGTAGTTCTCTTATCGCTTGGAAGACTAAGAAGCAGACATCAATTTCTTGTTCTAATGCTGAGGCTGGGTTGCAAGCTATGGCTTTGTTGACTGCGAAGGTTACTTGGCTACGGTGGTTATTTAAGGATTTTTGGTGTTTATGTTTCTGCACCAATTTCTTTTTTGTCTGACAGTATAGGTGCTATTAGCATTGCTAAAGATTCGTGAAACATGAGTTTGCAAAGGATATTGGTGTTGATGCTTTCTACATGCGGACACAGGTGTAGGACCAGGTTGTTGCTCTTCAGTACGTGCCTTCCGAGTTTTAGTTAGCAAATTTCTTCACAAAGGCATAAACTAGGGCCCAACACAGCTTGTCTCACTAAACTTCATGTTGTTGCTCCACTATAAGTTTGAGGGGTGTTAGATGTGTATTATATCTATGTATTTTTCCTGTTGTATAAGGGGTCATATGCATATATACTATATTTGTACGTGTATATATACTAGCCTATTGTCCTCATACTGAATACTTTGAGGGGATGTTAGATGTGTATTATACTTATGTATTTTTCCTGTTGTATAAGGGGTCATATGCATATATACTATACCTGTACGTGTATATATACTGGCCTATTGTCCTTATAATGAATACAAGCGCTATTCATAACAGTTTCTATTTTGACAACTTCCATGCTGTAGAATAGGATGCTTGCTGTGTCACTTCATGTCTGAATTTGTCTTTTATGTTTTAGGGTACTATCCCTGCTGTACAACGCGGTATCTTGGAAATTATTCCTATGCTACGCCCAACAACTATGTTATCTTCAATGTGGTCACCTCTCCTCCTTGAGCTTCTATGCTATCTTAACGGACACGAAGGCTCCCTACAGAAGAATATTAAAGAAATACATGATCAGAATTCTGATGCACTGGTAAATGGCGCAAAGCAAGCTTTTGGTAAGACTCATCTTATATACAGGTTTGCATATTTGAAGGAAATATGATCTCTTCTTGAGTAATTTGTGTGTAACTTACCATGGCTACAGTTGAACGAAGCCATCCCAATGGCAGTGGCACAAAAGTGGATAATGTGGTGGGCTGTGGCTGGGGTATTCTATTTATAGAAAAGCTTGTGCCGGTCATTGCCAACCTTTTTTTGGAGGCTCCACCAAATGAAAGGTTTAGTGCCTCTCCAGAAGTCATTCAAGGTCTTGGAAGGTAAATTGCTTTATGTAATTCAATTTACAGTGCTAACAAAGCTTTGAAGGAAAAAGTTACAATGCCCTTATTTGTGAACCCATGATCATACTCTTGCCCCGTTTTGCAAACGGAAGCCTATTTTTCATGTTCCATATGATCTTATCCTAGTAGTTGTATATTTTTAGAAAGAGTGAGCAAGAATGTATTAGTTATTCATATATGGAAGTAGAGTAGCTGAACAGGCACTGATGGGACAATGATGCTTGGATGTTTTGATAAAATGGGGATTTTTTCTTGCATAGTTTTTTGGGAGTTAAATATGACGGCATAACTTACTGGGGTGTCATGTTTTAACATGTAAGTTCCTAGCTTTTTATCTGATAATAGACATAAACTGTGTTGGTATAAATTAAGATAGAACACAAAAGCCAGAAAATTTCCCTTGTGAAGAAGATTCTATGCTTATTGCAGAACAGCTGAAGTGTTTCATACTGATTATAAATGTGAGAAAGCTTAATTTGAAACCATCTAGATAATGAGAGGATGAAACTATTATCGTTGTTTCCCTGCATACTTACTCTGGAAGTTGCTAACATAGGTGCATGAACACAAGGAGAGACAATCCAAGGGGTACCCTTTGGAGAATTTCTGCTGAATGCTTCAATCGTGTTGTGACAGATGAGGTGACACAGGATAATGCTGGATGTAAAAGTGACATGAATTCATATAGACTTTCTAGAGCTCGTTTCTGGAAGGAGGTTTCAGATGTGTATGAAACCTTTCTTGTTGGCTCGTGTGGGCGTGTGTTGTCATCAGACGTTCCTTCAGCTGACTCTGTTACAGCTGATGGGAGCCTCGAGATGACTGTCCTCGCTGTTTTTGGAGACAATGTTCTGAAACTGCAAAAGGATGCTCCAGTTGAGGTTTGTTCATAAATAAGATGTATTTCTTTAGCTTTTACAGTTTTACTTGTACATGACAATTGCTAGTTGGTTGGCGTGGAAGAGTTAATTTTGTTCCAATCTTGTAAATGTTCAATTGTGTCCATCTAACAGGTAGTCCAAATGTTTGCTGTGATCACCTTCTTTCAGGTCTTGCAAAGGCTTGTGAACTGTCTTGATCGTTGTGCATCACGAACAGGATCCCTGCCTCTTCAAACTGTTGGTCTTCTACCATTGCACTGCAGCAGATTTTCACTGAGCTGTTTGCAGATGATGTTTTCTTTATGCAGGTACAGCAGTTTTTCTGATTTGTTTGCTTGCATGCATCGTGTGCGATGCATATAAAAAACAGATGACAGGTCATCTTCAAAATAATTTGGCTGCATTGCTCATATCTGAAGAACTAATATGCACCTTGCATGATAGCTGCCGCATTCCTCATATCTGAAGAACTAATATGCACCTTGCATGATAACATGTGAGGGATTTGGGTAATCGGGGTCTTTCCAACAAGGTATTGGGTGGATGGGAGATTTTGACATGCATCTTTTTTAATCATTTGTCCTTACTCCTTAGTGTGGAGCAAGGGAAAAAACCGGTGGTTATCGGCCGGTTACCGGAAATCCTAGTGGGTACCGGCAGGGAAAAAACCGACCGGCAACCTAGAAAATTCTTAGGTTGGTTTAGACCTTTTTGTGCTAGATTACCTATTGTATGAACTAAATATGCATAAATATGCTAGTGTCAACATTTTATGCTAGGTTTTCTCTAGCTTTTCTCGGTTTTTAGCGGGTTTTCTAGTTTTTTGAGCAAGTTTTTCAGTTTTTTCCGGTAATCGCCCCAGTTATCGGTTTCAAACCGTCCAAATTCAAAATTTGAAATATAAATTTCATCCGGGTTTTTTCCGGGATTTCCGGTAACCGGTCGATAACCATTACCGGTCGCCGGCCGGGAAAACCCTCGGTTTCGAGATTTGGAACCTTGGTCCCAACATTTTCTTTTAGGTTTCCCCTGGCTTTCCTGTTTTTTAGTGGTTTTTCTGGTAACCAGAACAGTTGTCGATTTTCAAACCACCCAAATTCAAAATTTGAAATATGAATTTCATTCTTCAGGTTCTGTAGGATATGTGGAAACTGCACTCTGTGCTGCACCAATGTTTACTTATCCCCAACTGTGCGTACATTTAGAACTGAATCTCAGCTTGTTTATGTGATTGCAGTTGTACATCAAAGACAAGCTCACGTGCTATATCATCAGAAACCAGCAAAATTTCTATATCCATTCTTACAAAGCGATGTGAGGTTATACTGGACCAGTTTTTATCTGATGAAAATGACCTAGGTACCTTTGTAAATCGATAATAATTTAATCTTTAGCTTGCTTTTAATAGTAGTCCTGCTGCATTTTTGTATATTCTTTAAAACACTTTAATTAACATTACAGATATGCTGCCTTTTTTGTGAATTTGTATTGATCCTGTTGTATTGTTGCAGGAGAACATCAATTGCCCAATGTGAGGATTGAAGAAACAATTTGTGTCCTTCAAGAGCTTGCTAGACTAATAATAAACACTGAAACAGCTAATGCTCTCAACATACCACTATATCTGAAAGAAGCTTTGGGGAAAAATGAGTCCCATGGACGGGCTCATTTATTGTCTTTGCTTCCCACTTTCTCCGAGCTTGTTGTCTCAAGGTAAGCAAAGGGTTTTCTAGTCCCATTGTGTTTTCCAAACATGCATAAATTTTTGGGGAACAACTTTATGGCATAGCAGATAGTTTATGCCTTAGCAGTTTATGTCTATGCTAGGATGCCCTAATACGCGATACGGGTACGACGCTACGATATTTTCCAAAAACAAGGACACGTCGATCACGATATTATATACATACATACATACATACATATATATATATATATATATATATATATATATATATATATATATATATATATATATATATATATATATATATATATATATATATATATATATATATATATATATATATATATATATATTGAAATTAAAAAATTATAAATAGGCTACGAGAGAGGAAGAAACTGAGATTACCTTGATGAATTGAATGTTACAGATTAGTTTTCTTCATTGGCCTCATCAACTTCACTCTGAAGCTGCTAAAAGATAGCTGTTGTCACCTTTGGGCACATTTTGATCCCGGCATTCGATATTTTAAGCAAGTGTATTTTAACTCTCTAGTAGCTTCCACAATATTCCCAAGCACAATACTTGCATCTTAATCGCATATTTTCTCCACCACCTATAAATCTCTTCAGAATATCAACAAGCTTCCACAATGGCTTGGTGTTTAGATCAATTGGATCCATCTCCTAAAACATCAAGAGGTACAATTTCAAAATAGCAAACAATAATTACCATGGTAGTATATAGTAAACAAGTAAACACCACAGAATAATTAACATTTACCACTGTATAAATACTGAGATCATCTATTGGTAACACCAATGTACCGTAGACAACCATCTATCCACATTTTAGAGTTGCAAGTCTTACATCAAGGATGAATAGCAGAGATCACACAAAATCAACAAACTCTGCAAGATATCAATCACTAATGATATATATCAGTTCATTTGCATTTAACCCAGAAGACTTGTGACGTCAGGGCGATCAGAACAACACCTTTAATCTAATCCAGCGTCTCAAATATGTCATTGACTAGCAAGAATCCATCCTCAAGTTGGAAGTTCTTTCTAGTTTCTACAAAAATAATGACTTTGTGAGGTAGCCCAATTATCACTCGTTGCCCTTGAAGGTTATTGTTTTACACTGCAGTTAACTCTTCTAGAATTCTTATGTTCCATCGAACTACACGAGCAAGCATTTGCCACATGCGATTTCTTCTCTTTTTTAAGCTCTCTTTGGCTTCAAAGACCTCCACATGATTAGAGCACCCACATTATATGGCAATGGATTGCTCCCACCGCTGCTCGCCCTACTCCCGCCCCGCCTCGGCTCCTCCCATTAGCACCGCGGCCGCAAATGGGAGGAGCTGAGGCAGCGTGGGAGCATGGGGAGTGGCGAGTAGGGGGAGCAACGGGAGGGGCGGCTGACCTGGAGGGAACCAAGAAACCCATTGGAGGTCGGCAAGCCAGGCGGCGACAACGAGGGCGTGGCGGATCTCCAAGCGCTGGCGGCGGGAGAGGCGGCGGTAGTGAGGTGACCTCCAGGCGACGGGACCGGCGAGGATCAGCAGACTACTAGGCGCTGCGAGCGGCTAGGGAGCGACGGATCTCCAGGTGCTGCAAGCGACGGACCACCAAGCGCTGCGAGCAGCGAGGGAGCGGTGGCCGAGAAGGGATGTGAATGTGCTGGGGTGCAAAATTAGGGTTTGGGTG
This sequence comes from Melocanna baccifera, assembly GCA_036346265.1. NCBI lineage: Eukaryota > Viridiplantae > Streptophyta > Magnoliopsida > Poales > Poaceae > Melocanna > Melocanna baccifera. Next base: position 37,964,590 of record CM070677.1, read on the forward strand.
TTGTTTGGCTGGCTAGCAGCTCGAGATGTAGGGCGACCGTGTGAGTGTTCAGGTCTTCAGGCTGTTGGGCCATCTTCTCTATTGGAACAAGATTCAATTGGGCCAACGTATTGTTGGCGTATCGCACTGTATCGGCATCGTATTGGAGTTTTTTTTTTTTCTGCTGAAATTCACCGATACTCCGCTGATACCGTATGACCGCATATCAAAACGTATCGCCGTATCGGACGGGTACAACAGTTCAGCGGAGTATTGATGCCTCCTAGTGTCTATGTGCTTTCCAATCGTGCATAAAATTTCTATAGGATTTATCATTAGCAGGCAACATGTGTTTTTCGCATGCCATATTAGAAAACTTGGATCATGTGACATGATGGAGGCCAAAACTTGTTAGTTGTCTTTTGCCCATTTTGTTTACACTTGAAAAAACAAGGCGGTAGAGCAGCACCAGAAAGAATTTAACTTGTGTGAATGGCTGCATACTGTCCGTTGTAGGTTTTCATGTGATAGAGATCTAAATTATTACTATTAAGGATATAAGGGTATTTATGTCTTTTCCTAGTTTATAGGGTTAAGTTGTATCTCTTGAGTCTCGTACTATATATTGCCCATTAGGTTGTGCAATGCATGTGCGATTCATCTATTCGTGTATAGATCTAACATGGTATCAGAGAAAAGGTTAAAAACCTAACCTCTTGCTCTCTTCTGCCGCCGTCGTCCCTGGGAGGAGTGTTCTCCACTCCTGGGGGCGGCCACTGATGAGCCCTCGCCGCCACCAGCACGCTCGCTGGCGTCACCGCCAGATCTTACCATCTCTGGCTCGTCTTCGTCACCATTGGGGCCGGATCGGTTGACTCTCGTCGCTACCGTGTTGGATCTTGCGCAACTCATCTTCGATTCACGCTCTTCTGTGGCCGTAGCCTCCCCGGTCGTCCCCGCCATGAGCGCCATCTCGCCACCGCTTCCACACACTTGTCCCGCTTGTCGACTCCGTCTTCGTCTGGCTCGGCCAACAGCTTGCCGCCGACGGCCTGCCTTCTGGCGTTGCCTCCAATGGGTTGTTCAACCCAACTCGGCTCGCCTCCAGGCGTTGCTCGGACAGATCTGCCCATGCGCTGCCCCGGCCTGCCTCCTCCCGACCACCACCTAGCTAGCTCCTACTCGGATCGACCGTCGTTAGCCACGATGCGACTAGATCCGACCGCATCCGGCCATCTCTGGCCCGTCTCAGCTAGCGTTGCCATGCTCTTCCCACTGGCAGCCGCTTCTCTGCGGGCTTCTTCGACGACCGGAACACCGCTGCCTCCTCCCGCTTGGTGCCGCCGCGTTATCTTGCCCGGATCCGTCACCTCGGCCGCCGTCGATGCTGCCTCTCTGCTAGCTGCCGCCTACTCGCGCATCTCCTCTGCCTCATTCTCCAGCCTCCGCTTCTTCGCCTCGTGTGCTGCCATCTGGATGTGTTCTGTAGGGAGTAGAGTGGATGGAGATTTTATGTGTTGGGACAGATGGAGTGTGTGGCTTTAGTACTTTTCCGTGTGGTGAGGCTTTGTGTGCTGCTATCTGCATATGTGTGTTAGTCTTATTACTGTTGCTACTTTTTGTTAGCTAGAGATTGAGGAGTTAGCCTATGCTAGTATTAGTGTTTTTGCTGCTAGTTTTTCTTTTGAGTCTTCCATTTGTGTCTATATAAGTTTGTAGTCTCTATCATTCAGTTCGTCCAAGCTATGCAAGGTCACAAATTTATTGTTAGTCATATAAGAATAGGAATTTCCTTTTTGTATGACACCAACCGATGCTATTCTCTCTAAGCCGTGTGCAAATCATAAAAGTCGTTATGATGTCGCCGCTTCTCTCTCAGCCGCCGCCCCGAGCTTCTTAGGCCGCCGTGCACTGTGCCGCCACCATCTTGGGCATCGATATGCTTTATGGGCTGATGCACGATCTCAGATGGAGTTTTTCTGGCTTCGACACAATCTCCAGGAGCCGTACGTCACGACGATGTCTTCAAGACTTGGACTTTATTTTCCTTATTTTACCGTCAACTCTTTCAAATGCAATGCTATTGCATATGCCTTACATTTGAGAGTGTGTTAAAGATATAAGAGTATTTATGTCTTTTTCTAGTTTATAAGGTTTAGTTGTGTCTTTTGAGTCTTGTACTATATATTGCTTATTGGGCTGTGCAATACATGTGATTCATTTATTCAATCTATAGATCTAACAATTACAACGAATACACAACAATACCCACAAGCTCTAGAGAAAAATTGGCAATGTGGCATAGATATTAGGGACTCAACAATTCACGGAAAGCAGCCTGATGGGCATTTCTTTCCCCAATAGGAAAAATTTTGCTACAACTATGATTCTTTCTCCTGGTAATGACCAGCTGATTATTGCTGTTAGTCGATCAACTCAGCCAGAACTGTTATGGCTTTGAACAATCCATTGTTCCTGAATTGAGGGACAGCATTGCTTTGGAGTCTCTTCTTGGAAAGTGTTGAGCAAATTCCAAACAAGTTTGGTACAGATCTTTTAAATAAAGGTGTTAGTTAGCTAAAATACTTCATAAAATTGGAACAGGGATGATTGGCTTATAGTTCAACTTTCTCATGAATAGCCAGGGCATGTCTGGTCAGCTACCTGCCAAATTTTGAACAGAAACAATTGTCCAATTTACAATGTAAACCTAGCTTTTAACCATCTGGCGGTGGCAACCTGTTCAGCTCCATTCTTCTAAACCATGGTTTCACTTCATGCTCTGACTTCCAACTTTCCTAGAACGAAAACTTAGTATTTTCTCAATGGTTCTTTCAGCACTGCTGAAGTGGCTAGGCTCTTCCGTGCATGTTATATTTGTTATAAGAGTGCAGGTTTTTGTTTAAGATCTTTGAGGAAAACATATTCTTTGCGTATGTCCCATTCTACGTATTTGAAGAAACAGAAATAAAAAACATAAAACCGGCATTTGAAGAAATAAAACTGCCAGTATTGCTGAACGCTGATACCTTATTTTTTTATAACTTTATTTATTTTTACTTAAGTTTGATATAATGCTATAATGTTTGGGTGATTAGATAGAACATGAAATTCCGATAGTATATAACTGTTTTTTTTTATGATCGGCATTTAATTTATATTTTGGCTTTGGTTTATTATTAGCCATTTTTTCTCGTTGATATTTAAGTTTGTACTGCAATTCTGTTGTCCCTGCTGATGCATCAGAGAAGCTAGGGTGCGGGAGCTCGTACAAGTGCTGCTCAAACTCATTTCCTTGGAGCTAGGACTGCAACGTCTGACACAATGAATGATGACCTCCATTTTATATTCTTTGTCGTATGAAAATCATATAGTTTTGTTAATATTCTTCCTTTTCTTTTACATCTTTATTCTGTATACCCATCATGACTGGCAATTATGCGCTTGAGGCTTCACACACATGTATCAATGAATAGGGTTGTATTATTGTGTACGTAACATTTTGTTGGGAAAATATGGTGGTGGTTTCTGTAGTCGTTAGGTATATAGCCGGGCCCATTCTTTTTACGTTTTGACGTAGCAGTAACCCTTGCAAGTTGCAACCACTCCTGTAAGTTGTGCCAATCCCTTATATTTTGGACTGTTGATTAAGCCTGTAATTTCCTTGTATTTTGGGCTGTTGATTAAGCCTGTAATTGTCCTATAATGAACTACCTACACTGATCAGTCATATTTAAGCAAATTCAAATTATAGAGTTGTTTTCGCTAACTTGCGTGTGATTTTTATTTTGCCTGAGTAAATTCTGACAAACTTATCAGCTACTGGACACGTTTACCTGACATATATGAAGTTTCACAGTCCAAACATGTGGAGTGCTGTGAATTCTATACATGTTTTATGCGCCTGGACGTGATTCTTATTCTAAACTATCTCGAAGCAATTCTCCCTTCTTCCAGTAAATAAAACGGGAGCCGAGGCAAGAACGGAAAGGGTTCTCGTGAGGGCAAATCGGTTTGTGGAGTGGAATAATTTTAGGACGGGCTTGTACACCATGATTCTATAATTTTGGACCTATCAGCATTGCGGAGCGATATGGTGATGGACCATCTCAAACCAAAAAACAAGGAATAATGAGATCCTAGAAATAACGTATTCCTCAAACTAAAACAACATTAAGCAACTGTTAATGCCGCCATTACGTCTGACACTAATAAATCCTAGAGTGCCTTACTACTGAGCCTTGTTATTGTTGGATGTCACTAGCGTGCGGCCGTTTTCTTTTCGGACGTACATGGTCACTTCCTCCCACCCTCCCTTTCCTTTTTCAAGTCAGCGTGTCCTCCTGCCACCGAAGGCCCATCGAGTTGCGAGCAACCGACTGCTCCCTCTTCCTCCCACCCCCTTTCCTTTCTCTACGAGTCGACCAATATAAACGAAAAGTAGCAACTCTTTAGAAAAAAACGAGTAGCAACTATAGGTTTTAAAGAAAACTACGGAGCAACTAAGAGAAAAATCAAGTAGCTACTCACTGAGAAGGAGATAGCAAACTCATGGAAAAATCTATTTACAACTCACTGTAAAATTAAATAGCAACTTACAGAAAAGTAGAGTAGCAATTCACTATAAAAATCAAGTAGTAACTATAAAAATCGAGTAGCCACTCACTATGTAGGGGCAACGGCTCACTACGAAGGGGTAGCAACCTCACTGAGACTTCGAATAATAATTCAACTGAGAAGGGATAGCGAGTCTCTGTAAAATCGAGTGGTAACTCACTGAAATGGATAGCGAATCTTACTTAAAAGTTCAAAAAAATCTAGAGAGTAACTCCAGTGAAAATTGAGTAGCAACTCACACCTTTAATAAAAAAATCAAGAGAGTGGAAAGTTATACACTGGTTAAATGGTAGCAGGTACTTGTCAAAGGTGAGATTCGCTAGTGCACAGGGCTGAGAAGGCGAAGCCAACAAAATCAGCCTTGCCTTTACTCGAGGCTTTTCTGGTCATGCTTCCTCATTATGTTCCGTGGAGCGCCACATCGGCCAATCTCTTTGGACCTCCGCACTGGCTAAGAGCCTGATGCTTAGCTCCGCTATGGATGTGTGACAGGATGCATATATGAGAGAAGAAATAGAATGAAAATTTTTGGAGCAGTCGAGGGCAGCTGTTGGAATACGAGTTGAGCCACGTAGAGGTTATTTGGGCTACCACAAGCCTTAATAAATATCGTGCGGATTTTTCGCCTCCCTCTACATCCAATGGTGTACCGGCTTAGTCGTGTCATTTGCTTATCGTGCAACTAGGAGCGGAGAGGCTTTTTTTTGGTGAATTTGGATATGTAGGAGGGTATATTCTAAATTTTCATCTATGAAGCGGGTATATGATGAATTTTTTCGTTTTTAAGAGGGAATCCTGAACCTTGTTTAAGGGGTTAGGGTTAGTAATAAACAAGATGCTATTAGAGCCCATTGGGTTTTGATTCGGCGTGTGTGTTTCCCTGACCGCGAGCGCCTCCGGCCCGCCTCCTCTTCGGTTCTGCGTCTCTTGTGAAATCGTGTCTGATCGTCACCGTTTCCTCTCCCTCCATTCCTTCACAGCGCCCGGCCGCGCTCTCCCCACCACCCTCCACGGACGGTGGCCTCTCCATCTCCAGCTAAAGACGGAATCTCGTACGCATCGCTCTCCAAACCTTATGCCTTCTATGCATCGACCTGTTTCTGAGATCCTAATTGTCTCTACTGCGCCGCCGCGCATATGCGGCACGAGTGAAATAGTTGTCCATGATTGAAGAAGAGTCGCCCAATTGTTCCTGAATGTATTTCTTTCTTTCCGTGTTGCCGTTTCATGTTGTAAGAAGCAGTTCTAGTTCTTTCTCGAAAAAAGGCGGGAGTTCCGGGTTGCTGTGCTACTGTGATAGAGGGGGGCACGCAAGGTGTTTGTTGAAATACCTCAGAGGGGTTCGTTTGCCAATTCCAAATTTTGTTAGTCTCCGGAGTTGGTGAGGATGAGACAGGAGTGTGTCCCTTAGAGGCAAACCAGACGGGAAGTAGTTAACAGTCTGCTATGCGCTCCTACTACATTGCCGAACTTTCGATAAGCGATCTTTCATGGATTACACACACAAACCAGCTGCACTCGTTTGTTGTTGAAGTTGTTTATGTCATTTCAATTCTTTTCTTCATGTATGTAGATCTCCCATGGGTACAAAATTGCTCAAGAGCTTGAGCCTGAGGAGGCTATTAGGACAGCAAAGAAATTCAGTCGGTGGGCATTTTCTCTTCTTTTGTTCGTGGAACGTGCTCATCGTATATATAACACAATGGCTGTGTCTTTTTTCCCTTTGTAGATTTATACAGAAAATCACAAGCATGGAGCTCTACGGTTTCTTTTTCTGATGTTGATGAGAAGAATGGCATGGGTGGTGATGCTGATGATGATTTTACAGGTTCTAGGAGAGATACCCAGTTCCGTGGTGTGCATCGGGTATTTGATACATTCTATGAAAACAGCTATTCGTACTTCGGCCCTCAGGAATGAATTTTGACACTCAGTTGACTTATTTCGTTCTTGCTAGGCAATTATTTGTGGCAAAGTTGGACAAGCACCAGTGCAGAAAATATTAAGGAATGGGCATACAGTAACTGTATTTACTGTTGGGACAGGGGGCATGTTTGACCAGAGGACAGTCGGTGTTGAGAACTTGTCAATGCCAGCTCAGTGGCATCGAATAGCTGTTCATAATGAGCAGCTTGGTGCATATGCTGTTCAAAAGTTGGTCAAGAAGTATGCGGTTTAAAGCATTACATTCTTTTTTTTTCTCTCGTATGATATGACATCAGAACTTTAGTTCGGAGTCTTAATTTTACTAAGGATATGCGGTTGTTATTCTTGTGCCTTATTTCAGTGCTGCAGTCTATGTTGAGGGTGATATTGAGACTAGAGTCTACAATGACAGAATAAATGATCAAGTGAAAAATATACCTGAGATCTGTGTGCGGCGTGATGGTATGTTAATCTGAAATTCAAATGAAATATGACCTTTTGTGATCCATCTTTCCGGTAGCAACGTCCAGTAAGAAAATAGAGTAATTCAAATGAGTTAATTGAGCCCTAGATATCTGAATTATTTCTTGAAAATTTCCCTGTTAATTATCTTTTTCTTGCTATGCCCCACCCATCCCCACCAAAAATGCAGCCTAACTGTTTCGACTCATCTCAATATACTGCGCTATCATTTCTGAATTAATGACACTGTCATTCTTTTTAGAATTCTGAGTTTTGTTCATTTTTTCCATTGTGTACAAGGTTCATGTCTAAAAATTTTAATCTGTGCAGGCAAGATTCGCTCGATTCAGTCTGGGGACAGTGATGTCAGCAAATCATTAGATGAGTTAAGTAAGTTCAGTTTGCATCTTGAAAGTTTTTGTTTCATAAGGAAATGTATAGAACATTTATTAAAGAATTGAATAACATTGTAATAGGCAGCATTGCAATTCAGTAGAATTGTTTTTCAACGCCCAGCTGCATGTGTATAGATGTGTGTAATTGTGTGCATAAAGAACTGCATTCATGTGTAGCATGTGTTCATCACAAAAGACCATCGTAACAACCTTCTTGTTGGCAGGGGAAGGATTATTCTAGTTGCAATCGAGAGGACGATTGGCAAGAGGAGGAAGAGTTGGGCAATTGAAGTGTTAGGCTCTTGCTTCTCTTGAGGCAAGTTGTGGAAGTGTTTTTTACATTTCCTTCTAGATGCAAGTTAATGTGCTCCGTTCCTTTTTTTTAGCAAATGGGATGCTCCTTTGGGATTGAAATCAATTTGTATTCTCGAACTGCTCACCTATCTAGCACTGTTGCCACATTTTTTTTTCAATTTTGGCCATCAAACACCCATTTTAGCGAAAATGGCTCCCCTTGAGCTCGAAAGGCGCAACAGAAGACACATATTACCTGCCACACCAAGGTAGCTCAGTAGGAGGTGGATGGCGCGGTAGGCAGCTGGGCCCATGGCACTGTCCAGCTGCTCCTGATCGGTAGGCACTGCTGAGCTACGCTAGTTCGTAGTAGGCAAGCAGGGTAGGGATCCGGGGGTAGGTGTGGCAAAAACACTAGTTAGTGGGCTTTTTGGCTCGGTTCAAAATTATTTCAATTATATTCGTTAATTTGGATTTTGCTCTAGTTCAAATCGTTAGCTTGCTTCTAAAATACTTTCAAACTAAATGCAAAATAATATTAAGTAAAATTATGCCATTTTCAAAAAAAAATTGATAAGACGAGAACTTGACTCGATATCCACCTCTAGTGGGGGAGGCTCGGGGCCTGGATCTAGTACTTGGCTTTCACAACTTGTGTAGATTTATCCTAGTCAGAAATAACCTAGGTTCAACGAGGGCTGAGAACCATTGGCGTCTTACCCATGTCCTTTCCACTATCATCTAGGGTGTAAATTTTCACGTATGAATCTCTCCGGCGCCACTGGATAGTTGAGCATATATTTTGCTCTTTGAATACCCTATTGTACATATCCGGGTTGTCATCCATTGGAAGAGTAGTAGCGCTCTGTGGTCTACTAGCGTGAATGGAGTGGATTAGAGATGTGCGAAATAGAATATATAATGTGAAATAGCAAATACATACTTACAAGAACTTGTCACACATGTAGTGCGCTTGGGTGACGGTTGCTGGTTATGTGAACTGAATGATATGTGTTAGATTGCCGCAGTCACACTGTAGCCACGAAAACTCTGGCATCTTGGGTGCATCCTTGCAAGAATTATCAGGGTATGATTCCTTTCTTCTTGGCCACCCACCTTCGCTTGTGAAGTATCTCTTCATAGTTTGACATCCCTACAAGCGACGTAGTGTTGTCTTGTATCTCTGCTCTTTTCTCCCTATCCTCTTCCTGTAATTCTGAGATCAGTTTGATCGAGTCTTGGGTCTAATTGTGAGAGCTGGCCAGATTTTATAGACGATCGGTGTGCACTTTCGGGAGTAAAGCTTGTATATATTATCATTTCACTAGGAAAAGCTAGTACGTATTATCAAATCACTAAAAATTTGGTGTGTGCTATCCATCTTTGCGAAAAGCTGGTACATATTGTTAAATCACTAGGAAAGCCAATGCATGTTGTCTACTCACTGTGAAAAGCTGATACGTGTTGTCAAATCACTGAAAAATCTAGTGTGTGCTATCCACTTATTGCAAAAGCTGGTATATGTTGTTAAATCACTAGAAAAGTCGGTGCATGTTGTCCACTCGTGAAATTCATGTGGATACAATACATTACATGTCTACTACTTAGTACATGGATTGGTGCTTGCAAACAAAAACCTACTCCTAACAAGCATTACGATCTGACCTAGTTCATAGGTCGGGCTACTACTCCATAAGGTTGTGGCCATAGCAGGTAATATAGTCATCGGGTGAACTGCAGCGAGAGCAGGAGCGATGGTAGCTAGCTAAGCTGGAGCGAAGCGAATGCGGGTTGCCTGGTATCTCCAATGTTAACAACAATTGCTGAGCTAGGGCTCTGCACGCTTACACGCGGGTGCTCCTCGGGCGTACTCCTCTAGTGAGTGGCCAAGTTGGAGCTGGGTTGGTGGGGATGATGGGGTCCAATGGGTACTGGAGAGTGGACCACTTCTGTACTGCAATCCGCTCGAACTCAGCGACTGCGGAAGCCCTCTCACGCTTCACCGCAACCAAGGCCTTCTCACACTTGGTGAGTTGAGCGCGAAGAGTCTCGGTGTGGCTGTAGTTGGTGGTGAGGTACTGGCGGAGGTCTGAGATCTCCTCCAGAGCCTTAGTGTAGATGGCTCCCATAGCTCAGGTGAGCTAGACCCGATGGGTCAGGAGGATGTCATTCTCAAAGGCGGTGATGAACGTCTCGCCATAGTGTCCTCTTTCTTGTGTATGGATAGTAGCCAAACGAAGAAGTCAGCATGACGGCCTCGTGGATCTCGCATAAGCGAGCATAAGCCAAGCGAGTGACGTTTTGAAGGGCGTCGGTGGAAGTACTCCTCAGGTGCTCAGTGCGGAAGGTTTGGGAGGTGTACTCACCTTCCCTTGCAAATAGGAAGACTTTTATCATTCATGCCTCCTGTTAACTTCCTAGGTTTTCCATCCCTTGGAGATGGAACGGTGGCAGTAACCCAGGTATTGTATTAGTTTACGTAGTATGTCGGTAAATTCTCCTTTGTCCTCTCCATGGGTGAAGTAGCCCCACGGGCTAAAGTCAGCTGATCCAACCATCTACAATTGAACAGGAGGATATTAGTAACATTTTAATGATATAAAGGAGGGAGGTGAGTCAACAACTAACAGTGGTAAGTAGAAACAGTAGTACTCTATAGTTTAGGTGAAGATTTTGCTTTTTAATTTTTGAAAATAAGACCAGGTCATTGGAGAGAGCAACAAATATATACGTGCGGACATACATAACATTATTTTAGCTATTTTTTCGACCTATATTTTTTGTAGCTATTTACAATAAATAAACATGATTACTTATAGAAACATATCTATCAACTAAACATGGCTACCTAGTGTATTTCACATTATAAAATAATAGTTATGCTAATGAAACGCTAACGATATATTAAGCATATTGCTCGTATGCAAATGAAGCATACCTTTTTCTGAAGGTATTCACCTGCCCTGCAATGCTTTCAACCGCGATGGATCATAAGTCACAGCTAAACCACCTCGAAATTATATTACAAACTCATCTTTTAAGCTGTCTTTCCTTCCTCTCCCTCCCTACTCTCTCACTCAGCACAAAATCCCTCTTTCCTTCCCCCTCGCTTGTTGTGCTCTCGCTTGGCAAGAAACTGACCGCAGCTCTCATTTTATACTCGCACGCGAATGGCAGCGCAATTAACGTGCAAATAAAACGAGAATCTAACGTCGTGTCGTGTCGCATCATCACCCACACGATTCTCTCGCGCCAGTAGCCAAACCGTGCACACCCGTGCCCCTACCCACATGCAATGTACCTGTGCCAACGCTTACCAGCATGATTCCCTCAGTCGCCCCCTACCCACACACATGGCTGCCTGCACCTGCCTACCGTGCAAGGGTGGCTCGGCAATGCTTGGGCCAGCCTAGCTGCTGCGCCGTGCGTTTTGTGCCATGTTCGGGAGGCATGATGCACCATCCGACTCCTGCCGAGCTACCCGATGTCACAGGTAACACGTGTCGTCTATCACGCTCTTTAAACTCAGGGAGGGAGTCTTTTGCAAAAAAAAAAAGGGTGTTTTGGGGGGGGGCAAAATTGAAAAAAAACGTGGTAACAATGATAGATATGTAAACAGTTTTGTATTCTTGACCGAGGGTCAGAGCTGTTCAAGAAGATGCTTTATTTCTGACAGCGAGTACTTGAGTACCTCATTGTTGTAACCAAGATCAGCCTCATCATTTTGCCCGTAACTTGGTGTTTTCGTAGTAACTCTCGCAGCTGTTGATGTGTGACCACTTATCGGCTGCAGGCATAGAGCAGTCACGTCAGGGGCGAGTCTGCTGTTGGTGTTATACATACCACGCCAGCCGCGCGCACGTTCAACTCACGAACTGGGCAGCCGCCGGCCCATCGCGCTCCATGCCTATTCATCAATCGCGCAGCGGCACAGGCCAGCCGCGCTAGGTTTGGCCTCTTGACCGTACGCCACTGTATGCCGGACCCCGGCTGGCTCAGCCCCGTTCCCGACCGTGCGCGCTCGCTGGCCGTGTGTGCGCCATCGCAGACCCCGCGCGCGTTGACGCCGCGCTGGGTGCCCCGAGAAATTGGTTGCGTTGCGCCCGCGTCGGCACGCTGCACGCCCATGCGGCACCCGCTTCAAGGACGGACCAGCCGCTGGCCGCTTTGTTTAACTTGCTCCTTCCTTTAGGCCGCGCAACGGCCGAGCGCCGCATGGGATGGCCTTGTACAGACCACGGACGGCGGGCGGCCGGCTGGGCGGGTGCCTGGGTCCATGTATCGCCGCCATTGCTGCTCGAAAACACGCGAAACCCACCGTAATATCCTCGATTGATTCCTGAGCTTGATTCATCTGAGCGGATAAGACACGTTTGGAACGCTGGAATTTTCCATGTGTGTTTTGCGAGAGTTGAACTGTTCCCATAAAATTGTTTCAAAATTCCAATGAAGAACCCGCGCTTCAAATAGGACCTAACTGAATATGTTCATTTTAAGGCCAATGTATATGTGTGGAAACATAAATTCCTTGGAGCACATCCATTGCTATTGCAAAAAAAAGTCATGCATATTTTCGAGAAATATCAATTACATGTGCAAAATCCAGTGTTCCAAAAGGCGGATTAGGTAGTCGCCTAGACGGGCCTAGGCGCTGGGCGGAGCCCCGCTGCCGCGCTTGGCCAAAATTGGCACGCTTAGGTGGCCAACCCACCTAAGCAGTCTTCAACGGTCAAAGGCGGAGCAGGGAGGGGACGGCTTCACTGGGAGCAGGGAGGGGGGGCGGCCAGGGACACTAGGGGAGAAGGCGGCGGTTGGGGGAGCAGAGCAGGGGAGGCGGCCGCGATGCTGAAGGAGAACGGGAGGTGGTGAGGCTGGGAGAGAAGGGGAGGCAACAGCGGCGTTGGTGGTGAAGGGGAGGCAGCAACGCTGGGGGAGAAGGGGAGGCGGTGGCGTTGGGAGAGAAGGGGAGGCGGCGGTGGCGCTGGGGAGAAAGGGAGGTGGCGAGGTTGGGGGAGAAAGGGAGGCGACGGTGGCTGGGGGAGCAGGGGAGGAGATTGAGTTAAACGAAGGAATGGTTAGGCTAGGGTTTGATATGTTAGGACATCTGGCTTGGGCCTTGGATCGATAGTGTGATATTAATGCTTTGACGCTTTGGGCTATGTTTGGCTTGGGCCTTTATCGGTATAATAATGTAACTCCATACTCAGTCAGCCTTGTCCAAGTCACCACCTAAGCCCCGTTTAATCCGCCTAGGTGCTAGGCCCCTACTCATCGCTCCACTTAGCGCCTACTTAAACACTAGCAAAATTGAGTGTTTGCTTGTGATTTGACAATGTGGATAAAATTGGGCAAAGTCTATGGAGCGCTCGCTTGCTACATAGAGCCCAATTGCGCAGTCTTCTTCTGTGATGACAAAGGGTGGCGGCGAGCGACGAGAGGGGTTCACCTGACCCCCCCTCCGGTTGTAGAGGGAGGGAGGCGGCGGGCGCTGTAGGCTGCAGACTTGGAGGAGGGCTGTGGGCTACGTCGATAGGTGGCACGACGAGATGAGCTATTGAACATTAGGGTGGATGGGATTAGGGGTGGTGGTGGTGGGAAGAGGGGGTAGCGAGGCAACGCCAACCGTGGGTGGTTGAAGCGGCGGGGGGCGGCGATGGAGGCGCACGGAGCTCTTCTAGGAGGAGGGAGAAGAAGACGGTGGTGGTGTGATGCTCTTGTTTCTCAGGCCGTTAGATTTTTTCGGGAATTGCTTCTATTGAGGCTGAGAAGATGATGGCGACAAGCAACATGACACAATGAGCAACTGAATATTAGATTTGACAGGGTTGGGGCGACGATGCAATGAGTGCGCCGTCGGCCACAGGGGTAGCAATGGAGGCACGTGGAACTCCTCTGGGAAGAGGGAGAAGAAGACGGTGGTGATAGGGAGGAAAAAGTAGGTGAAGAATGGACTGAAGGAGGAAGAAGAAGAAGGTGAGGTACATGCACTTTCCGGCTACTAGGTGCACACACGTCCGGTAGACAGTCCTTCAATCTTTTTGGTTACTAGCCAATTGGCCTACGCAATTGCACAATTTGGTGTAATATAGTAAAACTTTACATGATTTCATATTTTAAAATTTATATTTTATGTTCTAAATTTGAATTTGGGTATTGGTTTCATATTTAATTAGCAAATTTTATTTTGGGATTTCTCTCCTTATTTGTGAAAGAGAGGATTGAGAGGTGGGTTCATTGAGCAAATTTATACTCCTAACCTTTGAATTAAACGTAGTGCTACCTATTTCTTTTTTAAATTAATATATATCTAAACCAACTACGAAAACTAAGTATTTAAAATTATAGTCTACCAAATTAAAGGTTAGATGTTTTTAGATCTTTTTTAAATTAATATATCTCTAAGATAACTATCCAATCTAAGTCTTTAAAATTATGGTTCCCAAATTTAAGGGTTGGATGTTTTTCTTTTTATAAGAATTTCTAGTATAATTTTCTTTTTCCCTAGTGGCTGTAAAAAAATTTGTCATTGACTTTTAATATATAATAACTAAATGCACATTTATTGTTACGAATAAAAATTTATATTATCTTAATTTATCTACCCATTATTGTTAGGCTCAGCTTGCGCCACACCCTCGACTCAGTTGCGACACCTGTCTGAGCTCCACTCGGCCTGCAACACGGCTCTGCTGCTGTGCTCGTCCAACACCTCGCCCTCGGCTCAGCCAACATGTTCTGCCTGTGCCACACCCTCAACTCTGTTGCAATGCCCGACATGCATTTGTTGTCCTCGTGTCATGTTGCTAGTAGCCAAATTGAGCCCCATTACGACCCACCAATATTTTTTTTCTCTTCTTTACCAGCAAGCAAACTTGAACAACCTGTTTTCTTCAGCTACTTTTAGTAACTAAAACATCACTAAAACACGCAGTTAATTGGGAGATCCCATAATTTCAAGAGCGTACAACGCTAACTACACAACTGACGAAAAAACCCGTGTGTTGAGCTTCAGCATAGAAAACCAAACAACTATAAGCAGCATCAAATATTTTCTTCTTTTTTTTTTTAAAAAAAAAAACAAGATTGGATACAGAGTACACATACTGGAGAGTCTAACAAAGCTCATATATACAACACTAAGAAAGGCTCCTTCAGATCGTCAGATTGTGCTCCTTATCGCAAAACCCTCCTTTCCTCTAGCCATTAATAAGCATTCATGTCAAGAAGCACTCGAAATTTTATTTTGACCTTGAAGCAAAAATTCTAGAAATAGACCCGTTTGAGCTCCTTCAGATCGTCAGATTGTGCTCCTTATCGCAAAACCCTCCTTTGCTCTAGCCATTAATAAGCATTCATGTCAGGCGTCAAGCATCAGTTCATAGATCATGAGCTCCTAAAACACTGCTGCCTTTGCATCTGCCTTATGTACATACTAATTACCGTGCAAGTCACTCCTTGTTTTAACATGTTAATTGTTGTCATTTCCCAGGCCCGTGACCATGACGAAATCAGTATGAAAAGCAAAAGTTTTCATTGACATCCTGAACATTAGAGTCTATAGCAGTTCATCAGAACATACCAACCAGGCGTACCAGACTTCTTCATGGCGTACGTACTCTTTCTATCAGTTTATCACATGGCATTTGAGGGCGAATAAATGTGTATCTGCTGGACCAATACGAGATCGAATAGACCAAATTTCAGGAAGCAGTGTCTCTTACCTAAGAGAAGGCTGCAGCCCGTGCCTGGTGGTGAACGAAAACGGAGAACCGGTATTAGACACCGACCACGGTGAACTCGCCTTGGAAATCACTGCCCTCTTGCATCCGCTTCCTCGTAGTGGACGTTCCGGGCAGGTTCCACCGAGAGCAAGTGGTGACTGGTGAGGTGGGGATAGAGGAAAGAAGAGAGAGCGCCCATCGCTTCGCGTCGCCCTCTCGCTGCATCGTATTCTCGCGTCACTGGTTGGCCCTCGCTTGCTGTCTTCTTGCCGCCGCCGGTTGAGACTCGAGAAGCAGAGAGCGGGGATCAGAGGATTGGTAGGGGCGACGCGGCGAGGAGCGCAAGGAGAGGGAGCGAAGGCACTTGGCGACTTGGCGTGTGCAGCTAGAGGAAGGGCGCAAGATCCGGATTTTGTGAAAGTTGCTGCCTTTTTGATGAGACATGAGATGGTGGAAGTGCGAGAGGAGGAAAAAAAATCAAGAAGTTGAAATTAGGGTTATTCTAGTTGAAATTTTATTGTATTGCTTTTTTACTATAGTTGAGTTAGTGGATAGTGAAAAAAAACTAAAGATAGAAACTGAAGTCGAAAAAAACTAAAACGAAAGATAGAAACTGAAGTCGAAAAAACCAAACGATCATAGCCATTGAGAGGAGGAAAAGGGAGGTACTACTTACTCTTTTAGAACTTTGTTTGGGAGACTTGATTTTGGTTGAGATTCATGTGGATGAATCGAAAATTTGAACTAGAATCCTGGTTCATCTATTGGATCTCGATTGAAAATGGTCCTTAAACAAGGCCTCAAGTGATAAAAAAAACATAGCACAGCTCACCTTACACGTCTTTATACACATGGCAGCGCCAGAGATTCTGCTGGAGGTGGCATCCTGTTCCCGCGTTGTCTACTTCCTACTTTCCAAATTGGGCCGTAAACCAGCTCGCTGGATCAGCTGCTCCCCCCAACGTAACCCATCCCTTCCCTGCTCCCCACAACCTAACCCATCCCTTCCCTTCCTCCAGGCTAACTCCGTACGCTTTACCACCGCCACCCCCGCCCCGAACGATCGAGCCGTGAAGGCGCAGCTTAGCTCCGTTCCTTCCCGTCCAAAATTTCCCCCTAGTCCATCGGCTTTCAACCCCGTCCGCCGCCTCCTCCTCCGCGTCCTCCCCAGTTCGAACCCTAATTCTCTCCCCCACTCGCGGAGCCCGCCACCGGAAGGGGAAGGCAGGGAGGGAGAGCCCCCAGAATCGGGCAAGATGGTGCTAGCTCGGCGGGAGCATCTCCCGCGCGCTGGCGCAGATGAGCAACGCCACGGTCATCGATGAGAAGGTGCTCAGCGACTGCCTCAACGAGATCTCGCGCGCGCTCCTGCAGTCCGACGTCCAGTTCAAGATGGTCCGCGACATGCAGGTCAACATCAAGCGCAACGTCAACCTCGAGACGCTCGCCGCGGACACCAACAAGCGCCGCATCATCCAGCAGGTCCCCCCGCCCAAACCCCAGAAAGCTTTCGGATATGTCGGTGTAATTTGGGGGGAAATCCGGCGTCTTGTTGATTGCTGCTATGTCGCTCTTGTAGGCCGTCTTCACGGAGCTCTGCAACATGTTGGATCCCGGGAAGCCTTCCTTCACGCTCAAGAAAGGCAAGCCATGCGTGGTCATGTTCGTTGGCTTGCAAGGTCAGTCTACATGCTGCTACGTTATGTCCCATTTTATCTTAATGGTAGCTGCTGTTTATTACATTTTACATCTGCCCAAGTGGAGTTTGCCCTGCTAGTTTTTGGTGCTCATGGAACTCCCTTGGTTAGGAGTGTTCCTAACTTTCTATCAATAATCCCTACTTGATTTATTTCAGTTTGCTTGAATGGGGATGTTTAGCTTACGCTGGCATTGTCAAAGCTCATACGGGCTTAAAATTGCATGTACCATTATCAAGCGCATAGATGCTTTAAAAGGTTGTTCAGAGCAGTAACACAAGTGGCAAAGCGCCCAATTTGTTATTTTCTTGTTGATTTTGTTGCTTTTATGGAAGAACACAGCTTTTTATCCGACAAGCTTTCCTATAATTTTTACAACACTTAAGTATTTTAGTCTTATGAACATTGCATCCAATGATCCTATTACTCTCCAATTTATTTAGCATACACAACAGTTCAACTCATCAGCACTTTTGTGGTTCTCTTGTCAGTGTTGAGCCAATCTCTTGTGGACACACTTTCTGAATCACCAATGTGTTAACTTGTGGAATATGTTAATTTCAAACAATAGTATACGCTGTGATTGAGGCACATCACAAAAGCATCATAATTTCTTCATTTTGTTTGAACTTGGTTTCGCAGCAAATGATACTGAAAGGGAATTTGATGCAGCTATGACATATTAGGAAAGATGGGATAATATTAAGGGGTGTCGTCTGATTGCATTGTTAGACAAAATAACAGAAAGAACAAGTTGGTCATGCGAGGTTCTGATGTAAACAAGTGCAGTTACCTCATCATAACCATTTCATGTACATGGTCTGGTTCGTGCCTGGTGCAGCATGACCGATACATGGATGCGGGGAAGTTTCATCTTCTTAATTAGTCCTTTCCTTTGCTGTTTAGGCAAAAAGCAAGCTGTCCAAATCAATCAAGACATACGGTGCCATTTGTCTTTGTCCAAGTAGTCTCTGTAGTTAGAGTATTTTAATTATCCTTTTAAGAATTTGTATTCCTATTTTCGTTCTGTAGTAAGGCTTATAAAATACATGGCATGATTTATTTTTTGGACCATCCAATTCAGAAGTAATAAATCAGCCAATTTCTCTTAGTTATTTTAAAATTCTAGATTGAATCTTGCATGGGGCCATTCATCTTTTTACCCTTCACGTTCTTTTTGTTTTCCCTGATTTTTGTGTTTTGGAGTGTTTACGCTGCATCAGGAACAGATATCTGTTATTATTTTGAATACATTTTTTTGGAAAGCATTATGACATATGATGAAATTTTATGAGAATAAATATCTTTTGTAGTGACTTGATTAGTTCTGATTGAGCTGCTTGCCTGCTTATTTATGCATTTAACGGGGGACAAACAATGCAATAGAATTAACAGAGGTAAACCCTTGGTCACCTTGTTTAAATTGTACTTCTTATTGAGCTATTGGCATATGATTTATCTGCAGTTGAGTTTTAAGTGATAGGAAGCGCTAGAATCAGAATATACTGACCAGCTTTCTTATTTGGCTTTGGGGTGGATACCAGATATGTTGCATGTTTTGTTCTAAAAATAGGTATATTGCAGCTTTTCTCATTCTCAGTGGGAAGTTGGTTAATTTCCCAAGGCATTTGAAGAGCTTGTTGTAAGTGTTTGATCTGATATTTTTAAGTATAGGATCAGCCTGCTTTCTTGTCCGACTTTCTGGCTTGGGTGTGAACATCTCTTGTTTGCTTGACCAACTCAGATCATGTTTGGTTATGTTTTGGCTTTTGTTATCTGCACTCTAGTTGCATTATAAAATTACAATCTCTGTTCACAAGACTACATCATGTCCATGCAGGTTGGTAAAACTACCACTTGTACCACATATGCATATTATCATCAGCGCAAAGGATTTAAACCGGCACTGGTTTGTGCTGATACATTCAGGGCTGGTGCTTTTGATCAGTTAAAACAGAATGCAACAAAGGCCAAGATTCCTTTTTATGGAAGGTGTTCGAACTTCACAACTTTAATTATTGGTTTGTCTTATGATTCTGATCTATTGCCTTTTCTAATGGTTGTCGCTTTGCAGCTACTGGAGTCTGATCCAGTGAAAATTGCTGTTGAGGGTGTGGAGAGGTTCAAGAAAGAAAACTTTGATCTCATCATTGTAGATACAAGTGGAAGGCACAAACAAGAAGCAGCACTCTTTGAAGAAATGCGCCAAGTTTCAGAAGCAACAGTAATACACTCAGAATTTTCAAAACACTTTCAGCATTACCTGAACCTAGTGAAAATCTCACCTACATTCTTGTGCTATTCTGCAGAAACCAGACCTGGTAATATTTGTGATGGACAGTAGTGTATCGGTCAGGCTGCATTTGATCAAGCCCAAGCATTTAAAGAAAGTGTTTCTGTTGGTGCTGTAATTGTTACGAAAATGGATGGTAATGTGAAAGGAGGTGGCACACTTAGCGCGTTAGTTTTCTCTTCCTTTTCTTGCACTACCCTCTTGGTGCTGTTTCATCTTTCCTAGTTTATGAAGAATATTGTCTTCAAATAATCTGCAGTAGCTTCTCTGTTGGGACCTTTCTTACCTTCACTATAGTCTGGTAACTCTGGTTGCATTTTTCAACAAATAATTCTTTATAGAGCTGTGTTTCATTCTAGAGAAAAACTATATAATGAAATCTCAACCATGAAGGTCAGTTTAGTGAACGCAACATCCATTCTAAACAAGTACCAGAGCTGGATGGAATTATGATATAGCGGCATTTGGATGATGGTATCCTCAAATCAGTTGCAACATATTGTATGTGCTTCACGATAATGTACTTCAAGCCTGGAGCTACTTTGTGCACAACACTATCTTCGTCCTTGTAGTCTTTATTCTGTGTGGAATAAGGCTTTTTTTGGTTGATACCGTGCTTGAATATCACTGCTACATTACAGTGTCATGTCAGAATTTGAGAGCAGCTTAGCATTACCTAACATCCTTGTTTATTTTCAGGGTCGCAGCAACAAAAAGTCCAGTGATATTTATTGGAACTGGAGAACACATTGATGGGTTTGAAGTTTTCGATGTGAAACCATTTGTTAGTCCCCTGTTAGGTCAGAAAAATATTTGGTGTGCTATGTTATCTGTGTGTTCCCTTTGATTAACCTTACTTTGTGTAATTGGCAGGCATGGGAGATTGGTTAGGCTTTATGGACAAGATTCATGAATTAGCACCTACTAATCTGTTAGATCTATAAATGAATAGATCAATCACACATATATTACATAGTTCAATGGGTAATATATAGTACAAGACTTAAGGGACACAACTAAACCTTAGAAACTAGAAAAAGACATAAATACCTTTATATTCTTAACATCTTTCTCAAATGTTAGGCGTATGTAATAACATTGCATTTGAAAGAGTTGACATTAAAATAGAAAAAATCTAAAATTCAAGTCTTGAAGACGTTGTCGTAGCGTGCGGCTCTTGAAAATTATGTCAAAGCCAGAAGAACTTCATATGAGGTTGTGCAGCATCCCATAAAGCATGATCGAAATCCTAGACGGTGGCGACGCAGTGCACAAAAAACGCAACAGAAGCGTGATGGCCTTAGAAGCTTGGGGCGACGGCTCGAGAGAAGAGCGACAGCTGCTATCATGTGAAAGGCTACACTGAATCTTAGGATGGATTGAGGTTAACAAAGCAATCGAATAACTAACACAGAAATTTGTTAACTCTCATGACTAAAACAAATTAGAAGATAAATGACTACGGATTTGAATGGACGCGATGGAAGATTCAAAGAAAAAAGGACTCAAGCTACATATACTAATAGCAACATCTAGACACAACTCCAAATAACCCAAGCATATAATGAATGGACTTACACCAGGGGACTCCACTCGCTCCCTAGTCACCTTTCCCCCTCTCTCCACCATTGGCCGGGGGGAGGCGACAGTGATGTGGTGAAGGGGGGAGCCCAGTGATGACGGTAGAGGTCGGATGTGCGGAGCGGCGGCCCGGAGGTGGCGGTGCGTGCACAGGGGCGCGACGGCATTAGCCGAAGGCGCGGAGTGACGCTGGGGTACGGGCACACAGGTGACCCGACACGGCTCGGTGGCCCTAGTGCGGCTGCCCAGAGGCGCAAAGACGTCAGCGGTCGAGGCACGACGTCGATCCAGCAGTGGGATTCGGCGAGGGGAGCCAGGGGTGGATAGATCCAGGTAGGGTGAGGGCTACGGCGGTCGGATCCGGTGTGGAGGTGGCCGAATCTAGGTGGGACGAGGGCGGCGACAGCTGGAGCGGTGGATGTTGGTGGCGTGAGCTCGGGCAGCCAGCGATCGGTGAAGAGGCTAGACCCCCATAGGCGGCGTGGCCCAAGGGCGGTGGCGGCCCAGAAAGGGCGGCGGTTACCCGAGAAGAGCGCGACGATCCAAATCTAGTGTGGAGGAGGCTAGATTTGGGCTGATGTGAGTCCCGCGGTGGCCTGATCCGGGGTGGGGCGAGCCTAGAGCGTGGGCAAGTGCGGTGGTGGTGCCGAGGAAGCCGATGAGTAGCATGAGGTCGATGACTATGGCAGAGACAGCTTGATCCAGACAGATCTGGGCGGGGCATACCTTGGTTCGGCGAGATCTAACGGTGGTCCAGCGACGGTCCGGCAAGATCCAGCGGCGGCGACCAGCGAACGCGCAGGCTGCCAGATCCAGCACTGAGGCAGCAGGGGATGATGACATGCGGCTACATCGACAACTGAGGAAGAGTTGGTTGCCCCTAGGAGCAGAGGTCGATCCTCCTAGGGGCAGCAGATCTAAATATGTAAATATCATGCTTCGATTATTACCTTTGATCTACTAGCGTAATTCGTGCTGATAACGTGTTAAGGAACCGTTGCTGGTAAGTCCAGTCCAAGCGATTCCTCCTTTATTCAAAATAGATAATCAAATATAGAATATTGCAAAAATAAATTAAACATAGAGAGATGAGAAAAGAACTAATTTCTTTATTACTTTCTTTATTTTTTATACTTTTTATAATAATAAAAATATCTATTTATAGATTAAATAAAAGAACTCATCAATAGACTAGGCTTGCAAACCACCGCCTCCACCGACGGTTGGCAGCCCAGCGACAACGCCAACTCGACAAGCCCCTAGCGGAAATACCATCCCGCCCCTCCTGTTCCATCTTCCGCACGCGCCTGTGGGCCTAGGCTCAGTGGTAACTTGGTAATTTACAATCCCGTCAAAACCCCCAGACCAAACGCTGCCAGCTCAACCGGTCAACCGCACTGCGCACCCGCCTCCCTCCTCTTCCGCCCGAAGCCTCCACTGCTCCACGCCCCCGGCCATTTAAAACCTTCGCTTCGTCTCGACTCCACCTGGCCATTTTCCCTGCCCAACCCGCGCTCGCATCAAACCCTAGGGGGCCGACTCCCGATCCTCAGATCCAATGGGCGCGGCGCCGTCGACGCCGAGGCTGGGCGCTGGGGGCGCGGCGTCGCCGGGGGCCGCGGAGCAGATGTTCGCGGCGCTGGTCGGCGAGAAGGCCTACCCGATCTCCTCCGAGTTCTGGAGGCAGCTGCTCGAGCTGCCCCTCACACTGCAGTGGCCGCGCGAGCGCGTCCTGCAGGCCTGCCACGCGTTCGGTGAGCACGACTCGATATCCACGCCTCCTGCGGTTGCTACGATCGCTCCCCCCTCCTGTTGCTTCGGGTGACTTTTTTTTTTAGTTTTGCTGGTTTTGATCCGTGGGGGCAATGCAAATCATGTGATTTCTGTTTGTGACGTTGTGGGTTGCACCGCGGTGGGTGGGCTTATGTGGTGCTTTGAGGTGAGAGGGCTAGATTGACGTGGTATTTGCTGCGTTCTTGTGTTGTTGGGATGCTTCGGGTGTTGATTACTTGCTTTCTGTCGATTGCGACTTTGCGAGCTGCATTGGTGCTTATGATGTGTGTGCCTGTTTGTGTGTGTGTGTGTGGGTGGGTTGGGGGGGGGGGTTAGTTATCGTTCTGGCGAATTTGATGGGTGCTTGGTGACCTATATTTGTAGGGACTCCCAATCAAAGTACATTGAGCTTACTTTGTTGCAAAATATGCAATGTTGGTGATCATGTTGGTAATTTATGAGTTCCTGTGCGCCTGGGTTAGTATTACTGGACTACTTTGCGAAGAAAAAAACACAGTTTAAACTATGGATTTTTTCCTGATATTCTTTTTGGTGAGATGAACCTGCAAATGGATGGAAGTGATGCTTTGAGTGACCGATTTGAGTGAAGGCTTTAGGCGCTAGTTGTAATTTGATGGAAATGTTTTCATTGTGAATTTACCGTGTGATTGATTGGTTTTGGAGTTCAACTAAGGGGTGCAGAGTCAAATGTGTGAGGATTAGGGGCTTGGGGCCTGCATTTGTGCTTTATGTCGACACTAGCAAGGGACTCCAATAGATTAGTCTCTGGGTGGTGGAATTGGTGAAAATTTACAAACCGTTTCTAGTTTGTAATGAATAAGATGGAATACTGGTAGGGAGTCAGGAGAGGAGAGTGGATTATAGCCCACATTCTTGCCCCACTTATTTGGTGAGGTTTAGAGGATTTTCGACTTCTGGATTGTGAAACCTGGTTGGTGATAAAGTGGGAGTATGGTTAAGGTTACCTTTTGCTTTAGTGACTATGATTTGTGCATGGTGGGGAATGATGAAAAACCTGAATGTGGGTTGGTGTTTACAAATTAGACTAGAGCTTCCTTTTTTTTACATTACTACTGTTTTGTTGCGGACAGAGAGTGTTAAAAATGGAAAGATAGGCATATAGCATGCAGAAGAGTTGGCACTTTTTTGTCCTTAAAGATGGGATATCATACAGAAGTTTGATTATAGAAATAAAACAAATATAAACTAAAATAATAGCAATGGTGACTTAATTAACATCAACCAATGCTTTGGTTGTTCATGTGTTTCTGGGTTAACAGTATTCTTTCACTTGAAGATTTAATGTTCATGTGCAAATCATTTAGGAATACTGAGCAACAGTTTTGTTCTGGATTTACAATATGACTTGCTTTGCATGAGTAACAAACAATACTGATTTGCCTGATTTATTTCTTTATTTTTCTGACAAAATTTAATTGGTCCAATTCCTCATTATAGTTGTGACACTTTCAGTATGTACTCTTCGCGTAGAGTTCTATCAATTTAACAAGAAAAGTTCATTCTGTTTGGCAACATTGGTTTTGGTAAACTTGATGTTCACAATATTTTGGCTGTTCTTTTAATTATTGGTTCTTTGAATTATATTTGATCGTCCTATGCTAATTAGTCTGAGTTATGTGGATTTGCAGCCCAGAACAACTACCATACGAAGCATCTTGCAAAGATTTTGATCCATTTGGTTTGGTGCTTGCAAGAGTGCGCATCAGCTTCTTCTGTATCTTATGCCGTCTATAGAAAGGCTATCAATGCTGCCTATATATCATCCATATTTCTCAAGTTCATTATTGAAAATGCAAAGGCAGATAATTGGCAAGAGGTATGCCTTGACATTGACAAAAATGAAGAGGGGCTGGAGAATTTTCCTTCTGGTAATCGGTTATCCAAATGCACCAGTTTTTGTATGTCTGATACATTGCAAAATATGATGATTCCATAAACCACTTTTTAGCAGCTGTAATTTTCATGAAAATCTTGTATTACGTTGCCCCCCAAATGTTATTATATATGTCATTTGCGGATGTAATGCTAATGATATTTGTTGTTTCTCTGTTCGTTATAGAGCAAAGTGTGGAGTATTTTCTGATGAGAGGGATGCTGAACTACGTTGGTAGTGTAGATGTAAGGTATCTCAGTTGATGACTTTTGTCTATTTAGGTTTCCCTTTTTTAAATGCTGTTTTCTCATTTGCAACTCACTGTTTGATTATGCTCTATATGAAGTCCGGAGTCATGCTACCTACATCATGAGCTTCTAAACTTGATGCTAGTTCTTATGTCGACTCAGTTATGTTCTGGACCATCCCCAGAACCAAAAGATGTGCATCCTTTCATTGATGCTGCCATGCTTCAGGTAAAAGTGAAACCTGCTGATGCATTATGTATGCTAGTTTATTTAAGGAAATTATTGAGCTAAATTTGGAATGTGTTTCCATGCCACACATTTCTTCTGCAGGACAGTTCCATAGTGGCCTCTGTAGTTCAAAAGTTGCTGCTAAATTTTGTAACACGACCACAAATTCCTTTGAATGGTTCACACCCTGTTTTCTCTGATGACGGTGGGCCTGGTGTTCTGCAAAGAGTTGGCTCAGCAGCTGGTAATTCGAGTTCTTTCCTAAAGCATCACACCGCCTCTAATTTACTACATTATCTTCCCAATTTACATCATGTCAATGCCCTGAACACCTTTGCCATCTTCTAGGTTCAGCTTTTCTTTAGAATGTATTAATTGGTTTTTGTGTACTTCTGATGATCATTTTAATTGATATCCTCCTATGGCCTATGAGAATCATCTTGCACATCCTTGTTTTTAAGTTGCAACAGTATGCTGGTTAAAAAAAAATCTGATGTCTAATTTTATATTAGATGATGCTAGAACAGGAAGTTGTCATATACTTTTCGACCATCCTTATATTCCATACTAAGAAAATGTTTGTATTATGGAAAATCTTTAACTCTACTTATGTATTTGGTTCTGCAGCAAATTTTGTACTACTGCCATATTATACTTTCAACTACCTTGTACGCACAAGTGCTGAAGGCGCAACAAGTCAACTAGCAGATAACAGTTTACTTGTTCTGCTTATTCTGATCCACTACCGGAAATGCATTTCAATGAATGAGTCCATTCCAAACAACAATATCTACATGAGTGATTCAAATACCAATGTCAAGGATGCACCAGCTTTTCATGAGAACCCTTACTGCAAGGCGCTAAACAATGCTAAGGACATTCAATGTAAGATGCACATATACTACAGAGAAACTTGTGGCACTCGTATAGATCACTAACAGTTACAGAAATGGATTATGCTGCAGTTGATCGTGCTGATGTTGAAGGAAATGCTCAAAATGGACCTGTTGTCAGGTTGTCTTTTGCATCACTGTTTGATGCTCTTGGCACGTAAGTAACACCTCATCATGCTAATGTTGAGGGATATGCTTGTATCGTTATTCATTAGATGCTTGCAAATTTGCCAAATATTTGTGGGGCCATTCTTGTAAGGCAATGAGATTGTTTCCTTTTTCCTCGCAAATAAAAGTGTAGCAACGATTTTGGTCATTTGTGGAGTATGAATAAAATTGAACTCTCCGGATGGAATTATGTGTCAGGGTTTGATGGTTAAAAATGAGACTGCACATAGCAATAATTTTGGTCATTTGTGGATTATGAAAAGAAACCTGAACACTGCTCTCCAGATGGGACTCATGTATCAGGGTTTGATGGTTAAAAATGAGACTACTGCACATTAGTTGGAAACTAACGTTTCGCGATTATATTTTGGAATTTCTATGGGCCCATTATCTAGGACTTGTCCTTTATTCAAGATCAAACATCATGTATGCTTATCCTGTTCCAGAATGCAAGTTTAAATTATTATGCACAAAAATAGCTTGGTGGTGTATTTCATTTGTTTCCACTATCCTTACAGATGCTTAAAAGATGAGAGCTCAGTTCTGTTGCTCTATTCTTTGGTCCATGGGAACTGTGACTTTCAGGAGTATGTTCTAGTTCGAACAGACTTGGATACTTTGGTATGTTTTTTGTAACTATATTTGTAAACCCTTCTCGTTGGAGCATGCTGCATGCGTGCATGTAAAGCATATTTGGACTAATGCTTTGGGTTAACAAAAGCAGCTGCGCTTTTAAAATCCTTTCCTTTTTAATTAGATACAAAATTAGCATTTAATATGGTTTTGGTAGCATTGCACCTTGACCTTGTTTTCGGTTTCATCCCTATGGCTTCATGAATTGGCTTATTCAATTTGTTGGTAAAACAGATACGTAAATCTGTGACTCCATGTTAGTCGGCATAAAATGTTGTAAACTAAATTCCACATTTAAATAGTAAATACATAAAAAAAACTGAGAAGTATTGGCTGAAATAATATCCCAACAGCCACTTCAGGTGTAAGGTAATATAAACTGCGAACTTACAGTGGCTTACATTTATTAGAAACATCATTTGTCCACTGGTTGAGTTGTTGTCTTCCAAATATTGGAATATTTTGAGTTAAAGATAATTTGTCAATTTTGTCGACAGCTGATGCCTATCTTGGAGATGCTCTACAATGCACCAAGGAAGACTTCCAATCAGATCTACATGCTCTTGATAGTTCTCCTGATACTCAGTCAAGATTCAACCTTCAATGCTAGTGTGCATAACTTGGTAAGAAAATTAACTAAATTTTACTTTATTTATTGCACATTTATTAATGATTTAATATACACTTTTAGGTGCTTCCAAGTGTTCCTTGGTATCATGAGCGCCTCATGCATCAAACAGCTCTAGGATCTTTGATGGTCGTAATACTTATTCGGACCATCAAGTACAACCTCTCCAAGCTGCGAGTAGGTATCAGAATCTTTGTTGTTTCCTACAGGAATGTTGACAAATGTCACACGTTATTGATCATACCCTATTTGAAGTGTCCTTTTGATCTTCCTGCTATCCAATGCTACAGTGTACCATGTGCTATACCTATTTTTTGAGCTCATGAGTACAACAAGGATGTCTCACGCACGCATACACTCAACACCACACACACATCCACGTGGGTGCATCAAATGCACACGCTTGAGATTAGAGACAGAGACCTAAGATCTTCGGGAGCGCGGGCACGCACTTTGACCACTGAACGTACCTACGTGCGCGCGTATACTCAGAGAACACTATTAACGTGAATAGTATCGAAGGGGCATTGTTCATGTGAACAGTGCCCCCAAAATTGCACGTCGCCATGGCTCGAAGCAGGGCGGGCGGGGTGTCCACCGACAGCCCCCACCAACCGAGCAAGAGCTCGGCCGTGCGCTATACCCTATTGGAAGTGTCCTTTTGCATCTTCCTACTATCCAATGCTACAGTGTACCATGCGCTAGCCGCTAACACTACCTTTGGTACTAACTGCTTAGTGACAAGCTTATCTATTCGTGCAGGATGTCTACCTTCATACAAACTGTCTTGCAATTCTAGCAAACATGGCCCCCCATGTGCATAGGCTGAGTGCATATGCATCTCAAAGGCTGGTTAGCCTCTTCGACATGCTTTCTTGCAAGTATGCTAGCTCGTTCTTTTTTCCCAATCTATTTACTTTGCATGATTGTCACTTGAAGTTATTTACCTTGTTTTTTTCTTTTACATACCATGCTCCAGGTATGCCAAATTAGCTGAGTTAAAAAATGACAAGGCTCGCAAAGTTATATCTGATCAAATTGAAGCAGACAACATCTCAGATGATACGGTATTCTCTACAGCCAATTGTTTCATAATAGCATCCTGTTTATGTTTCCCTTTTTTATTTCTGAACAGTGATTTACTTTTGCAGTCGACAGAGCTTCACATATACACTGACTTCTTAAGAATTGTTCTGGAAATTATCAATGCGATCCTCACATATGCTTTGCCCAAAAATCCTGAGGTCTGTTCTGGTCGGCAATTCAGTTTACCAGATAGGCAGGATAGTCCTGCTTCTAACATGTTTGTCAGCAGGTTGTGTATGCTATATTGCATCGGCAAGAGGTTTTTCAGCCCTTTAAGAACCATCCTCGCTTCAATGAATTGCTTGAAAATATATACACAGTATGTGTTATTGTTTGTATTTTATGAACTCGTCAAAGTACAACACGTAATAATTGTTTGTCCTTTCCAAATTCTCATCATATTCCATGTTATGAATCTGTCTGACAGGTATTGGATTTCTTCAATAGTCGAATGGACATGCAACAGTTAGATGGGGAATGGTCTGTGGACAAGGTTCTTGAGGTCATTAACAAAAATTGCCGTTCATGGCGTGGAGAAGGAATGAAGGTGAGGCTTATGTTGTGATGTTGCTGTTTAACTGATATGTACATGAATCAATGTATAATTCTTATTGTTTGGCCTAAATTTACGTCCTTTACACCTAAAAATACTTCTGGTATTCAGAGTGGCATGACAATTTACAATGACATATTTTTCAGATGTTTACCCAGTTACGGTTTACATATGAGCAAGAAAGTCACCCTGAGGAATTCTTTATTCCATATGCATGGCGGCTTGTCCTATCACAAGGGTAATTATTTCCTGTTGTGTATGCTATTCTCACATATAAGATGCAAAAATTATCAATATGCAACTATGCAAGTAATGTTAATAGTGATGTCTTAGGCATGCAGCAAGTGATGATAGAGAAATGCCTTAGGATTGTTCTTGAAAAATCTTGATTTTGATCCGTTCAAGCTTGTCATAAGCTCTCACATATTTCCATGCAATTCTAGTTCAAATGTTGGCTTTGTCGGGGTTCTGGAACGAAATTGGCCCATATCAATCAGAAAGGATGATAGCTTTTCAGTCTTTGATGCCGACTAGACATATTTTGATCACTTGCTACTTTTTCTCGTTTCCAAAACACATTATATTTCACTGTGAGATTTGTCCTAACTATGTTCTGCATTTACCAGATTCTCTTTCAATCCCGGTGCCATAAATTTGTTCCCTGTGGAGATTCATGTTGATGTAAGTTGCTCTATTTTTGCTTGAAAATCAATCTGGTGTATGCTTAGGTCTCAATTTCAACATGGTACCCAGAGCATCATATGAGTAAATATTAGATATTTGCATATACCCAATATGATTAGGGGTGCTAATGGGTCGGGTTCGTTCGGGTTCTACGGGTTGGGTTCTGATTTGGGTCCATTTGGATGGTTAAAACAGGTTAACTGGTAAAGGTGGGTTGGGTTGGCTGATGAAACAGGTTGGTGTGGGGTGGGTTGGGTTTTGTAATGGCTACCCGAATTGGGTTCAGAACCCGTGGGTTTCCTTCCTTCTCAACCCACTTTAATCGGCTGCCATGCCTCATTTGACACTCCGACCGTCGTCCTCCCTTGAGTCACGACCGCCGTCGCCGGCCTCCGTGTTCCCCTCCTCTGCCCAGATCTCCCCCACCGGAGTCCTTGGAACAGTCGAGGCGCAAGGAGACGGTGCTCAACGTTGTCGTCTCGTCCTCCTACCCCTAGATCCACGCCCCGACACCTCCAGCCATAGCGAGTGACAGCGACGAGGGCAACAAGACCGTCCTTTTCCTCCCCTCAGATGCAGCACCCGCCTGCGGCCAACAATCCCGTCGTCACCCTCGTCCACCCCCGCCCCATCATCCTGCGGCCATACGCTGGCAGCGACCCCGCGAAGGCGCACCAGCCCAGCCGCTGCAACGGTGATGATAACTCCAAGGTCGAGGTGTTGTCCATTTCCTCCGGCTACGAGGTAGTGGTCTAGTGGACAGACTTCTCGTGCGGCCGGTGGAAGGTGTCGACCGTGGCGAGGAGGGTGGCAGACGAGTTGGGTGGGCCGCAAAGCGGGGCCGAGTGGTCATAGGTGATAAGAATTACAAGGAAGAAGCGGCGCATGTCCAGGACGGTGCCGCCACCGGCAGTGGAGGAGGAAGCCCAAGCGACGCCATTGGGAGTAGGGGTTTGGATATGGAGGTGGCGGTGGGGTGGAGTGTAGTGGTAGTAGAGTGGTTGAAAATGGATTGGGATGTGGGTTCAGCCCATTTATTGGATTCGGTTTGGGTTGGTTTGGGTGGAAGTATTGTGTGGGTTGGGTTGGGTAGTTTGTGAGAGCTACTATTTGGGTTGGGTGGGGTTGGGTCTTCTTCATTTTGTTCTGTGGGTCCAGGTGGGTTTGGGTTGGGTTCTCACCCGTTAGCAGCCCTAAATATCCTTTGTGTTTCCAGAACAAATTTCCCTTAGGAATGCCCAGTGCAACTACCACTTTATTTCCATTTTATTTGGAGTTCTTGTAATAACGATGTATCTTTCTGCCAAAATGAATCACTCCCAGGATGCACCATCCAGCGAACAAAACGTCTAGGATGATCTGGAACCTGACAACACGAAGACATGTTTGACCTGTTTCATCCATCGTGGCAAAGAGCTCGTTGTATATAGGCGGCACATACCAGATAATCTAAGTGTATTCTCATTCTTTTGTGTTAATATTTCATAATGTAATACCAGAGGGAGGGGTGGGAGGAATTGCAAGGGATTGAATTTGGTTAGTTAGTAGTGGACTGTAGGGTACCATAGACAATTCTTTCATAAGTTGTTGTATTTACGATTCAAGCTGAAAGGTCTCTGGTGGTTGTTACCCCTATTCGCTGTACCGATAGTCAGTTTTCCTATAGAAGTA
The DNA here is from genome assembly GCA_036346265.1 of Melocanna baccifera. NCBI lineage: Eukaryota > Viridiplantae > Streptophyta > Magnoliopsida > Poales > Poaceae > Melocanna > Melocanna baccifera. The sequence continues at coordinate 37,996,035 of CM070677.1, forward strand.
TCCGCCAAGGCACCAGAATTCTTCTCCCAGTCTGTTTTGCCTTCTTTCTTTTCCTTTTTTTTTTTTTGAGAGATAGCCAAGTCAGAAACAGGTAGCATCTGTCAAACTCGTCACCTCCTTTTGCGTAGAGCTCTAAACACGTGCATATGAGCGTGCCTTGCCTCTTGTTGGCATCCTCTCTTGTTACGGTCTGACCATCTACTTTCCATAGTTCTTCGCAGTCCTCCCTGTTGCCTCATCTGGGTTCACAACCGAGTATGGTGCTTACGTAGGCTAGAAGTTGCACGGGGTAAATAAAGGTTAGGATTTAGAAACTGTGGCACATTACAAATTGGCTCAGGTAGCTACATTTTTTCCTTGCCAGATTCCGGACTTTCTCAGAAACTGGTATGGGTGACTAGCTCCGAGTGGTACCTTTCTGAATTCTCAATGAGCCGAATCATTGTAAGTAGGTCCTAATATATCTAAATCATTTGAAATTTAGAATAGTAAAACCGTTTCGAGAGCAGTTTTACTTCAGTTGCCTATCATACACGATTCCTTGTAATGTTCCAACCCAAGGAAGCTCAACTTCACAGTGTTGACATCAGGGTTTGAAATTCCGGTACTGGGGGTTTCCTGCTCGGCGGCCAGTAACTGAAAAACCCGGCTAAACATCGGTTGAATTTTGACTCTAAAATTTTGAATTTGGGATGTTTTGGAAACGGCAACCGTTTCGGTTACCGCCCAAAAATCAGAGAAACCACTAAAAATCAGAGAAAACATAAAAAAATTAAATTTAGAATGTTTCGAAGTATATTTAACTCATACACAATAGGTAATCTAATAAAAAAAAGGTCTAAACCAGTCTAAGAGGTGCATTACACAGTTACAAAAGACTCAAGTTTAAATACACTTCTGATAAATCCGGCCGATTTTATATTTTCCGGTACCCACCGGAAAATCTAGTTACTCATCAGTAATCGCCGGTTTTCCAACCCTGGTTGACTCTACCAGCAAAAAAATATCCCACCAATCCTATGAAGCTCGCGTCGATGCTACTGATTTGAAGCTCAAAGCCTCAAGTTCCCTTCAGTATCGAAAGCTCTGATCAACAATGTGGCCATTCATCAAGCATTGCTCCAACAAACCACACAATCAAAATTTTCTAATACAACTCACGGCACTACATGGCTGACAACCAGCTCCATGATCAATGTATTGGTCCGTAGTACATTAGCTGGGTCGGTCAACATGCACTCTCAGATATTGGTCTAGGTTATTCTGGAATACCTGCACCAGGGGGGAAAACGTCAGTAAACGTGCTAGGTTCTTATTAACAAAAAGTAAAGCAGTAAAACGCTTGCATTCATGACATAATAATTTCGATTCAGAGTTAGCACTAATATTAGCAGAGATTTCTATGTGAGCAATTCAGCATGATACCACTAAGGCAAGCTATTTATTTGCTTAGTTTCATCTTCCACGACACATATAAGTTGGTACATTATTAACAGAATTAGATATTTGATTTTTTTTCACTGTTCTATTTTTTGATATGAAAAATATTTTACGAAAACAGAAATACCTGAAAGGAAAATAATTCCTTCCCATTGAGAAGGGCATCCATTGCAGCATACTTGTCATCAAATACACTGTAGAATATCTTGTAGAACTCACTCCTGAATCATGCCACTCAACAGTTTAGAAGCATCACTATGGTCTGTGTTTTAGAAAAATACAGGTGAGGATACTAACTGTTCTTCTTTTGTGGTTTGTTGATCCATGTCATCGAACTTCCTAGTCAGTATCTCCGCTCCTATTGGTCCAAGTATGTTGAGGACCAAGGGGGTGTTCAGAATAGCGGTGGCTAATGACTTTTTTTACTGTAGTTGGATTATTTTTACTGTAGCTGAGTTGACTTATTTGACATGATTAAATTAAAAAAAATTAAAAATAAAAAAATATGTTAGTTCATCATGAATAATGCAAAGGAATACGAGAAAAAAATAAAACCTAAAAAAATAAAAACAAAAAAAGATAAAAATGTGCACAGTACAAAAAAGCTGCCGTATGACGTCGAACATAGAAGCTGGCGTTTTTGAGCGTGGCCTAAAGCTCCTAATGTCCTTGGGAAAGTATGCTGAAAAGCATGGAAATTTAAGAGTACTCAGCTTAACAACAATAAAAATATGGTTTGGTGTTGAATAGCTCAGATGCTGAACAGATTATAAACAATAATAGTCGTATACATGATGATCCATGCACACTGATGAAGGTTTGCACATGTATATACTCATATAGAAGGCGTTGAAAACAAGAGTAACTTATTTGCTCATATTTCTGAAGAGACGAGGTCTAAAGTACAAAAAGGTTAAATCTGGAAAGAGAAGAGAAATATTATGGTATCAGCTGATTAAGGGGTGTTTAGAATGTTGTTACCTTATGATTTTTTTTACTGTAACTGACTTATTTTTTTATTATACCTGAGTTGATTTATTTGATATAATTAAATTTTAAAAAAATTAAAAATAGAAAAAATATGTTATCCTATCACAGACAATGCAAAAGAATATAAGAAAAAAAATAATAATAAAACTAAAAAAATAAATAGTAACAAAAAAGCCCAACACTCGTCGCCACCGCAACGGCTGAGCAGGGCCTAATTTTCAATACATAATACAGACCACCATTGCTAGTAGCATACTCCGCAATCGAAGTGGTTCAACAGGCAAAATTATTTTTGCAACATGTTCTTTCTCCAGAAGAGATGGATCATCTGCAGCAATCTTCCTTCTTTTATTACTTTTGTTGGAAGATGTATTCTGAGATGTGGGTTCTGTTATGTCATTTTGGTTAATCACTTCAACACTGTCGTGAAAATGAGATGAGTTCATGAAGTGCTTGGAGGGTGGAGGGTTCCAAAGTTTGCAATAGTGATTCTTTCTTGTCAGATGAATCCAAAATTTTAACCCAGTTGTGCAAATTGAGTTGCTGGGGACCTGTTAATGATTAACAGAATTTCTTGTTTCTGTGAAAATCATAAGGGAACTGAAATCAAATAAATATAATAAAAACAATATGGAGGGGTTAGCCATTACATTATTCCCAAATAGAAACGATGGTAGATGAGAGGAACAAAAAGTTACAGTGACATCAAACATGGAAAAACACTAACATTCACCAACTGCCAATATAACATCGGAGCACACTATAAGTCTATAATAGTCATTGTGTCACTGAATTTAATCAAAATAACTAATAGGATGGAAAGCTTAAGATGACTCAAGTGCCATATAGTACTGACCTCTCGATGCGTCATTTGTAGGCTGAAAACCAGCGCTACCTTTCGAATGACAAAAGGAACTCTTCTGCACCATTTTGTTCTGTCTCATGAGAGAGGAACATATAAGTTACCAAACAAGTAATTCAGCCGACGAAACATGGAGCTGTTCACAGAGGAGGAACAAAGAACACAAGGAGAAATGATATTGCTATCTAGTACTAAAATCCCACAATAGTTAGTTCAAATTTATTGTAAAGAATAATAAACAAAACAAGCCCAATAAGTTTTAGAGACGAACTTTTTCATGATGAAGATCCCCCTTCCCCTACATCTCCTTTTCTTTTTTTGGTTCTAAGATTTATGTAAAGCATTTAAAGGTTGGTCTTGTTTAACACAACAATCTAAGATCAATTAATGGAGTTCCTAAGCTAAATTTTTAACAAATTTTTTTGTGTACTCCGTTGATCCGTCCGAACAAGGAATATATACTAGCTTATCGTGAACTAAAAATCGAGGAAACGTTGCATCTATATATGCATGTCGTCAAGATTGATATACAATTAGGTTGCAAACTTGCACCCGATATGTTTCAAACTACTTTGCAATTGAGCCCACGATCGATCTTCTAAAAATACAAACTTATTATCTTTACTTGAGAACAATTAAAATTTCTATACCTAACAGTACTGGTGAAAACCAAATCCTTATTAATTTCTGAAATAGAGGGGAAAAGAGAAGAAGAAGAAGAATATAGCTAGAAATCAAAGAGAGGCCAGATCCAAATATTAAAGATGCATGTGAGATTGAGAAACAACAGATCTCTCAAGAAACATTAAAATCGATCTGTTTGAGTAAAAAAAGAAATAAGTTATCACATCTATGTGTTCATCAATTTTTTTCTAAAACAAAACATCTATGTGTGTTCATCAGTTTCAAACTAAGAAATCATCAGGAAAAAAAAGAAGACAAGAAATAGTCTGAAGAAACTAATGAGAATTACGATATTCATGCACAAATACATCAGTCTTTTCATTCCTAGCTAAGCAGCAAGCAGTTATAACTTATTACCTGATCATTTATAGAAATGCATAAGAAGCTAGCACCTTCAGCTTACCTATCCTTTACCTCTTAACTTCTCTCTCGCTAGGTTTTTGCACGCACGAATATCTGCGTTCATCTTAGATCTCTCTTCTATATTTCGGTTTTATTTTCTTTGTTGAGAAGGAAATTTAGCGGCATATGATATTAAGAAACTTGTAGTGCTCCGATTAGCGGGTGAAACTGCGCAGCACGATCTGAATCTTAGGCATCCAATTTTTCCAAGAACTAAATCAGTCAAAGCAAAAATGAAAAGAAAGGTCAGATCATGCTGGCAGCTTCAGCTGCTGAAGGTGCACATACCACACCACAAGATGCTAACTTGCTAAGGTAGCTATGTGATAGACATCACAGGCCAATGGGTGAGGGATGAAGAGGGTTTAGGGCATGGGAGCTCCTCATATATAGAGCAGCAGAAGCAAATAAAATTAAGTACACCAATGTTAACTATGCAGAGATTAAAGTTAAAAACGGGAGGAGCTAAAATTTCTCAGGATTTAAAACTTGTAAAAGCTGGCCACTGTGTGCCGATATGGTCCTATGAGCATGCAGAGGAATAATGTATTGAAAATTAAAACTGGTGTTGTCTTGCATGCGATGCTTATGCTCACAGCACCAGGATCAGCTAGCTAGCCATCTAGCTAGGGTACGCAACTTTTTGCATATCTGCACCAGGACACCTTTTGGGCCAGGAGTAGCCGGGGCGTGCAGATGCAGTACGTGCACAAGGCCAAGTTGGCCGTTGCAACGGTGACCTAAGTAACGGCCGGCTACTGCTTTGCCAAATCCAGCTAGATCCTAGCCCGTGAGTAGCGCCAATACACGTACATGCAAGCTACCGCAAGCGTCCGGCTCAACGGCCGACGTACAAACGCTTATCACGATCGCGTACGCCACCGCGCGCCCGTCGGCGTCTAGCTTCTCTCCCTCAGCACCAGCGCGCCGTCACAATGCGCACCGCCGCGCGCGCCGGCGCTTCAAGGAATTTAACCGAGGGCACCGATCAGCGCGCGCGCGCGGCACGCCTGTCTACGAGGGATATCGGACGGTTGCCGGCAATTAATCAAGAGAGAGGCCGGACGGCCGTCACGGTGGGTGATGCTTGAATTGCTGCGGCTGGGCAACGCCGACGCCGTCAAATTAATGCAGCCCTCCGCGCTGCCGCCAACCCAGGAAGGCCGGCCGGGCAACGACGACGCCCAATTCCGCAGCACCGATTGACATGCGCGCACGACATTAGAGGCGTTTATTTAGTCTCCGGCTTATTAGTATAATAAATAATAAATATTTATTAAAGTTAAAATTAAAAACAAAAAAAAAGCCAAAAAAAATAGGCGATTTGCACGCCAAGCCTTCGATTTGATCTCAGAGAGCTAGCACAATGCAACACACATCCAAAATAAGTGGCAATTGAACAAATATTAGTACACGAATGATACAGGACAAAGAAAAACCTTTATAAATGGGCACTAACAAGTGGATTCCTACTTACAGGCCAAACTTGAGAGATCGTATGTCAGTCAGTGTTTACAAATGTTTTGTAGAGTTCTTCTCGTACGTATTGCATTGCGATGCAAATTATGTTAAAGTTTTTTAAAAAATAAAAAGCCTTGTGGAAAGTAATCAAAAGAATCTAGGACTAGGTAGCTCGAGAAACTAGCTGGGACTTAGGGACCAAAAGGAAACAAACCCTAGTAGTTCACTGGTCCACGGGTCCACAGATGGTGTCCGATGACGCCGTTCGTTGCTTCCCATGCCATTTTCCTGCAGACGTGCTGTGGTCCTGGACCACCACGTGTCGCCAGCGCATGCCATGATCTAGCGGCGTGCTTGCATGGGACGATGCATGGGAAGCTGTGTCTGTGTGCGGGCCAAAAGTTGCACCAATGGCCACCAAGGATGCACTGAAAAGCAACGTATTATACGTATTGTATATCATACTCGGTAGACAGTATTTGTCCGTATGAGCGCGTCGTATGCGTGATCGAAGTAAAAAAACGACAGGGGACCAAACTTGCATTAAACATGTTCATGGGCAGTTGTCCTGGCCCGATTTTCCCGGGCTCAGGCCCAGATATCCAGCCGTTAGCCTGCCCAGCCTGGCCTTTGAACATGCCAACCTATTAACTAACCGGCCACAAGTTAATTCCTTACCTTTTTTTTTATTTTTATGGTATCTATACTGTATTTTTTTTTTATAAACCAAGCATAGGCAAATTTTGTAGGCGCTCAAAAGAAATAAGTCTATTTGACCCCTTCAACTATCACGTTTGTCTCAATTAAAATACTTAACTATGAAACTAGGTAACCAACACACCCAACTTTCAGAATTGGGCAATTTACCCACCCCCAGGCCATTCCACCTCGCTTGTCAACTAACGTGGAGTTGATATGGCAATGATTTTTGGCAACTAGTCATTTGAATTACCAAATAAAAATAAGGCGGGCCTACATGTCATGCTCTATGACTTCTTCCATTCCATTTTCTTCTCTCCCTCCCTCCTCTTTCTTCTCTCTGTGTGATCATCGCCACCACCCCCATCGGGCTCTGCCTCCAGGCCAACTGAGCTCATGGCAGCCGAGGACAACGCCATCGATCGGTGGAGCTCGTAGCCCTTGGCCCGACCGTGTGGCGACTCATGCCCCCTGCCCCACGCGAATGAGATGTACGAGTAGCATTGCCATGAGCATCTAGTCTAGTGGCAAGAGACTGTGATCGTGAGCGTCGTTCGTGGCGACAAGCATATTGTTCTCGGAGACAATCTTCATGGTGTCCACGGTCAAATCAACACCTCAATTACACCCATCTCAAATTTCTTGAAATTACAACCTCCAATTTCAACCATTACATTGATTCAGCACAAACAAAAGCAAATTGAATTAAGAAAACAACAAAAGCACAACATGCAAGAGAAAGGATTGGATTTGCGTGACCATGGACCAGAGGACTCACCGCCGCAACTAATTGCTGGCCTTCTCCACTGTCCCCATCAAACTCCACCTCCAAATTTAGATAGTAGTGGTGGAGCCCATGCTTGGGGAGGATGCCAAGAGCGATGGTCGAAGCTTAAGGAGGATGTTGGGAGCGAAGGTCGAAGCTGGGGGTGGAGGCCAAAGCGGTGGCCAGAGATGGGCAGGATTACCTCACACTCATTCATCCTTTATGGCATTAGTCTCCCCACCCTAAGACGTCGCTAGGGGCGATTCCACTAGGGGTTTGTCAGGCTCAAGCCTACCCTCCCGCACCGAAACCCCCCTCCTCATCACGACATCACACACCATGGACGGATGCGGGCTGTGGTGCCATGGGTTGATGGAGGTGATGGCTAAAGCTTCAGTGGGGGAGGATGGACAGAGGGGGGAAGAGATGGAAATGGACTAGCCCATAGCCCCACATAGCAGGTCCACAGTAAGGCCTGCTACCTACTAGCCCAGATAGCACGTAGTCCTTGAATCCAAATCCAATCCACCCCACCCACCTCACAACCAAAATCCAAGTTGCTCGAGCCGGTGGGCGGTGGTTGATATTTATCTTTGTTGTTCATTGTGTGTACTAGCTGATTCTAAACTAGTTGATTTACACAAAGATTCTGGGAGTCGTTGTTCCGAGATCTGACACCTGTGTAGGCATGGTCCGTTTAGGCACAACCTCATTGGCTTGATTAACTAATTGGGATATGCCATGCCAGCCCACAGGATTTGCTTTGGACCTAGGAATTACCCAAGGAGGCTACGAGCCATGTTGTGGCCCAGGCACGTGTAGCTCGATGAGCTAAAATGGCCCATTTAGCATGCAGGCCCACATTTCCTCTGTCGCGTGTTCCTTGGTGAAGAATCTAGCCCTACCATTATGCATTAATGGTGAGTTTTGTCAATTGATGACAACTATTTGTGAGACTAATATTTTCCACGAGTTAGTGAAACAGGTTAGGTCCCACAATGAGGATGACTTGGGAAGGCGACATGAGTTGATCGTCATCACGTCAAGGTTCGGAATGAGGATAACATCATATGTTGAAGGTCATCAAGTTGAGATCCTGAAGTGTGGATGGCTCCATATGTTGAAGGCCATCAGGTCAAGAGAATGCATCATGTGTTGATGCACATCAAGACAATGATCCGATTTTTAAGTGAAGATATTTATCATCAAACTTCATGAGGATGCACAAGGCAAAGGTATAACTAGTATGGGCTAAGGATATGTCTAGTCTTTTTTATCGATCTCGGTGTTTGGTTGAGAGATCATATTATGATTATAGGTTGCAGTATTATTAAAAGAGATCTTGACTTGTAACTTAAGTATATCATGTGTTGAGAGCTCACTTAGTTTGCTCTCACACTGTCAAGATCTGAATATGCAAATTCAGACTCTCTGTATATTTTACACCAGTCCAAGATCATGCTATTGTATACAGTGGAAAATAGATGAAATATCAACCATAATGATGAGTAACTATGAAAGAAGCAAATATTGTTATTTATCAGAGTAGCAACCTTATAATCAAGCTTACAAATAATAGCATAAATGGCCTAACAAAGACTAGTAGTGAAAAACAAAGATAAATATAGTGGCCATTCGACATGCCCACAGGCAATTGACTAGGGAGTGAAGTCCTAATATGTGAAGTCGCTGAAGAATCCTTCCTCAAATACCTCTGTCTGATATGATTCTTCTTCAGTAACTATGAAATAAAGGATATAGTCGTAAGTACATAGAGTACTCAGCAAGTCATTTGTAACATAATGCAATATATAATGATGCGACCATGACCCACGTTTATCTCAATGGTGAAACTCAAGTTTAAACATCACAAATTAATTAGTCAGATCTATCCTATACTAGACATATGGTTGCACGATAAGGCTAAGATCAAAGATGCACAAAGTTAAGTCCTAAATCATTACCTTAGCGAGACATCCACATCCCAATGTGTTAATTGCACTTCTTTACTGTACGATCACTCGTCCAAGTGAAAACTATTTTGTTTAACCAACACTAATGATACTACCCATGCCATGGTACATAAATTTTATAATTGTGGCTACCACCACGTTTCAATATCTCATTATGTTAAACTTAATTAATTGATCAATGTGATGATGATCCCAACGTAATAATAAGCATGGCTAAGCATACTAGACGTACAACCCAAATGGATACTAATATTGCATCACTAGATAATTAACCATCCTATTGTGAAAATGGAATCATGGCATTTAAATTATCCAATGAGTGATAAAATCAAAATTGGTTGACAACTTCCAGGTATAAGGGTTTGTAATAAATTAGCATAACAATTTAAAATAAAATAATAATACTTATATTTGAAATAATAAGTTCAATATGATCAAAGGTTATGACTTGCCTTGGCTTTGGTCAGTTACGACTTCTTGATCTTCAGTTCATGCTTCTACTCCTTTGAATACGTTATCTAACAAGAAAGAAAGTGAAAAAACATGAATACATCCAAATAAAAATACAAATAAAATCCAAAAACAAGAAAAATTATAATAAAAAGATAGAGCTCAATTTTATATGCATTTAGGAAGAAGATCAGGCCAATTGGAGTTTGGATGGAGGATAATGGGCTATCGGAATGTGGATTGGCTGGGAAATTTTGGAAAAAGAAAAAAAGTAACTTCGCTAGGGTTTACTGTGCTATAGACTGGGTGCATGAACCAGAGGCTTGGCTTACGGTAGACTTGGTCTATGGAATAGTGTTTTAGCCAATGGGATCCACAAGGCAGATACTTGGCTCATCGTGGATGGCAACGTGGTGATGATGATGCAAGCACTGACGCACATGTTGACGTCATCGGTGACCAAAATGAAGCATCGCACCATGTGGGGACACGTGGCATGCTCAACGATGTAGGTAGGTCGGTCGACGAGGGAGACGAAGCGGTGGAGGGAGGGCACATGGCGAAGAACAGCTCACCAATGATGAAGATGATGGCGACGTGAAGATCGGGCAAGTTCACAGGAGACAAGGAAGACCAAGCATCATGGCGGGGTGGTCAGCGACTCCAGCGATACAACGAGGTGGCGAGGTGAGGAAAAATGACGGACTTGCTACACCTTTATACTTGGAGGGAACATAAGTCGAGACAGCCACAGTGTGGAGTTCGGAGTAGAAACGTGAGGCGTTGGTGAGTCAGATACGGCGCAAAGTTTGGATCAACAACGGTGATGGACGCACGAAGAAGATGAACATTGCATGAACTGTTCATATGACATGTGGGCCCTACATGTCAGCGACTATGAGCGGGCCAAGCCAAGGCGGGACGGAAGAGGTGTGCTATGTGGGCGACGCAGGCCAGGTCGAGAAGGAGAAAGGCTGGCCGGGAAAATAGATTTGTCCCTAGGGAGAAAATCTGGATTTTAGATATTTTCAAATTTTGGAAAAGATGATAAATCAAATTAAGCTCAAATAAATAGCAAATAAAATCTAAAAAAATCCTAGAAAATACAAAACAAATTCCTTGCATCACAAGGAACTCAAATAAAATAGGTTTTGTTTTAATTGATGTTTACTTTATTTGTATTAAATCTTTCTCGTTTCTAAAAATTCTAATTAAACTTTAATTAAATCAAGAAAAATTTAAATGGTTATTTTTATTGTTAAGACTTTAAAAAGTCACTGAAAATCATGATGTTCCAAGCTCTCTATGGCATGATGCTAGTTTTTGCGAATGTGTTTTATAAATCCTTGTAGCTTGTGATTGGAGTTTGCAACTATGCTTTGTAAATAGTTGAAGTCTATGTACCTACTCCTTATGGCATATGCTGAGGTTTACAAATAGTCAAAACTCATGCATAATCCTTGTACCATGTGACTTAAGTTTGTGAATGTATTTTGTAAATGGTTTGAGTCCATATACCTAAACCTTGTGTCAAGATTCTAATATGTGTGAATGTATTTTGCAACTTGTTGTGCATCATACTTTGACCCTTGTTTATATGGTACTATGATTTTGCGAATATGTTTTATAGATTTGTTGAAGTACATGCATTCTTGTCTTTGCTGAAAATCATTGGGCGGTACGACTGACCCTGTGTGAGCGGTCATACTAGCTGGCAGTACAATCGACTCTATGTGAGCGGTCTGACTAGCTGACGGTACGACCAGCTCTGTGTGAGCTATCGCACTGGCTGTGCGATATGACTAGGATATGTGTTGGTACTTTTTTCTAGAGTCATTTTTGTGGTTCTTGGTCTGGTTGTCTGATCAGCCTTTGTGGCTGTCTGACCAGCCTAAGTAGTATGACCAGACCTTGTGTGGGCGGTCTGACTGGCAACACCGATAACGACTAGTTTTCTAAGCATTGCAACAGAGGTGGTAGTACCGGCCATTAGTTGGCAATAGTATCGACCTTAGGCTATTTTTGCTGAATTCGTGCTTCAACAGCTAGTTTCTTGATATAGGGGTATAAATACCCCCTTGTGACTGGTTGGGAGCAAGAGCTACTACCCTATTCTTCATTCGTGAGCTAAGAGCAAGCCCTCTCACCTCTTATACGCATGTGTTGCACTTAGTGAGCTAGGAGAGAATAATCCTTGTGTATGTGTTGCACTTAGTGAGCTAGGAGAGGAAAATCCTTATGCATGTGTTGCACTTAGTGAGCTAGGAGAGGAAAATCCTTGTGCTTGTATTGCACTTGACATTGGATTTCGTATCCATTCAGTTTTGGCACTTGATTCATTTAAGTAAGCATTTATGACTTGTTACTCTCAAAGGTTGCCATCTCCTAAACAACATGGAGGAGTTGTGCTCCAGTGATCTTCTCAAGAAACTTGTGAGAAGATATGGTGTGTTGTGAAGATTAGAGCTCACCTATCTAGAGCGGAAAAGAGCTACCACTAGTAGAATTGAGGTGCTTGCCTTAATTCGTAGCGCTGGTCCAATTAGTTTGGGCTTAACTCAATGTGGATAAGGGAAAACTAGCAAATTTTTGAACACTACAGTAAAACATCATGCGTCAATTGTAGTTTGCTTCCTTGTGCGCATTTGTATTATTGCAATTTAAATTTCTAAAATTAAATTGATTGCTTATCACCCTAGGAGTACAAAACTTAACCTAGTTGTAGCTTGTTGTTGCACTTAGGTAAATCTAGATTATTTATGCTTTAATTGAGCAAAATCAATTTGATTTATGTTCCGCATCTAAAATATAGTTTTAGCCAAAGAGAACTTTAAAAGTGTCTATTCACCCCCTTGTTAAGACTAAAGATGTAATAAAGAATTATAAATAAGGAGATAGGAAAAATATAAATAATTTAAAGATGTAATAAAGAGCTTTATTTATGTTTACATGACTGCTCATTAAAAACTTTGCCAAGTAAAAACTCAATTTAAGAAAACATTGGTTAAGAAAAAAGAGTACAACCTATAGCTCTACATACATCAATATTCTAAGTGTCATTGTCCAGATAAAGATTGTCGAATGAGTTCGTCAACAATGTATTTTGACAAAATGTTGTCGTCATGCATCCTCCTATTCCTAGTCTTTGACCGTAAGAAGTATTTCCACCATCTTGTTTGTGAGACTTATTCTTCTCTCCTCCAGTTTTCTCTCAAAAAGTCTGAAGGCAGACTCAAAAGAAACCATTGAGACTATAACAATAGCACATCCCATGCTAGCTAGTATGGATATCACTGATTATGTCATCTTGTGCTCCTGCCACCACTTTAAATTGTTGATATCCTCCTGGCATGGCACTGTCTCACTATCTAGATAGGCAGATAGCTCCCCAATGCTGTGCTCACTTTGTCTTCCTTTAGTGCATGATGTCGTATAAGAACCTAAATCTCCGGAGAAAGAACCTGCACCCCAGATCTTGCCCCACGTGATTTTCTTCTTACCTGTGATGGATGGTGGTGAAGGTTGCTGCAAGCGAACTCCCTAAAACTTTTAATCAAACTTGTGATAAACATCGATTAGCTGAGTACGAATAAGTGAGAAATAGCTACAATAGTCTATCCCCTCTACATCACCTAGAACTCAGAGAATTGCTGAATCCTCGAATTTGAGCTCTGGGATCTAAAATAAATGCAAAAGCATGTAAAATTGGAATTTCTTTCCAATATTTCAAATTTTTAGATTTCATAGCAAATACAGCATCTCGTAAAAATATATCACTTCATTAGCCTGCAAGTGAGTAGCAATTAAAATAATACTATGCACAATTATGGGAGGTGTTGGGTAATAAACGGTAGACCAAGGAACAATAGAATTATAAAAAAGTTCAACAAAAGCTAGTAATCCCTCAGCAACATACCATTGTTGCTCAGTCAGTAGAGTACTGTCGTGAAGGCTTTGGTAGTGTGTTTGCATAAAAACGAAAAATGTGCTCTTATAAGGTACAAGACTCTTAAGCATCATATATGTAGAGATTTTCTAGCTACCTTAGGACTACAGTCCCAATTACATACCGTAGCATCGGGGTTGTATTTCAGCTGCTTTTTGCCTCATTGATGCTCCTTGTTTTGCCATACATATTTGAGCATGTCTTATCAAGTGCCCCGTTTCATCTGAAGACTTTGTAGTTGTAACATTCTGATTTTTAGAGCCTTTTTAAAGTTGTTAAAATAAAAATAACTATTTAGTTTTTTCTTGAATTAATTAAAGATTAACTGCATTTTTTAGAAATTAAAAAGTTTTAATATAACTAAAATAAATATTAACATTTGTTAAAAATATGTTATTTGGGTTCCTTGTGTCTCAAGGAATTTTTTGAAATTTTCTATGATTTTTTTGGATTTATTTACTATTTTTTCGAGCTCAAAAGGATTTTGTTGAATTTTTGAAATTTAGAAAATCCTAGGAAGTCAAAGTAAATTAGCCCATTAAACCTCAGTCATTAGTTTCCTTCCATACTACATGTCAGCCATCTGGCCTGAGCTTTCCACCGGCTACTGGGTTTCGGCCAAGAACGCATGTCCATCATCCGACTGCCTCGCTACTGTTCATTTGTGCATTATAACTCAGCCATCTGATCCTTAGCTGTTGCGACGTGCCATCAATCTGAGCCACTGGATCTGTGTTTCGGTCGCCTCAGCATTCGTGTCCGCTATAGACTCTCCATTGTATTTGGCTCAGAGTCTCGGCGTTCGTGCTTTATGAGCCAAGCCGCTGCTCGTTCTCCGCGTCCCTCAAAGCCGTGTCGCCCGTCGCTCTCGTCCGTGCGCCATCTTCACTATGGTCGCCATCACCTTCTACCAGTGGCGGAGCCAGAAATTTTTCAAAGCCTGGGCAAGCCATAAGCTAAATACCTAATTATGGTCTATTGAGAACCGCAAGTATCGGTTATTTGGATACACAATTACATATCATGCAAATCCACAATAGTTTTGCAGTAGTTGCTTCTATAAAAACAAGGTTATTGAATTATTGCTATTCTTTGAAAAAGTGGAGGTGACATCCTAGCCAATCCACAGTATGCCAAATTATCCCCACTCAAGGATAGGCACAGCAAAATTTTGTTGGATTCCTATCAACTGAATAAGAAGATTGCAGTATTGTACTCTGCCCTACAATCTCTTGGCACTACACTAAACGGATAAGCGCAATTTTACTTGATAGCTGAGTTATTTCAAAAGCTAGTGAAAATAAAATCCAGCAACACATATCATCTACATATAGATATACTCTAAAAAACGATCATCGTTTCTTCCCATTCCAAGGGAATACAGTCTGACTGTCATACCATGTCTGTCCATCAATTTTACCACATGCACAATTAAATCCCTTGAGCTTTTTCCCGGACACATTTCAGATCTCCACTCACCAGTGGTGCTTTGTAAGCCAAATAACTAATGTGCTTAGGGTTTAAGTTGTACTCTTCAGCGCATCCAAGTTATGAATGTTTATGAGCCACCTTAGCATGTAATTTCATGCATATAATTCAAGTTCCAACTTAACTGAATTGAAACAGTTTAAAAATTGGGGGGAAATTACAACTTTGTTAAATATATAACTACTAATGCGAAAAAGGCAACAATTGAAGCTGAATTTATTAAATAGCCCCTAATCAAAACATTCCTAACAATTTCGAACCATTAGTTCATCAATGTGTAGTGTTCACTTACAAACTAGAATAACCACATGCTCACAAGCGGACGAGCTAACGCTATATACTCTTAAAAGGATTCATTCAACTAAAAGCATTCTCCTTAAACACAACCAACCAAAAACAACCAATCTAAACATTTGGCAAACCAAAAGACATTGGTTCGCAGAGACCTCGAGGATCCGCCGAGACGACGAGCACTGGTCGGATTGCGGCGCCACATGACGAAATCCAACGCAAACAACAGAACTGGAACTAGAAATAGAGGCATCTATGTTGGTGGCGTAGTCATCTTGGAGGGTCGTGCCGAGGGCAGAACGCGAGAACGGAGGCGGCGCGCGGCCGGGCGGCGGCGAGTGGCTGCGGCTGCTGCCGCGGCTCCATGGAGTAGGAAGGGCGGCGGCGAGGAGGATGGGGACATTGCCTCGGCCATGCCCGATCCGCGAGTCGCCAGCCCAGCCAGGCCGCCGCCACTTTCGCTGGCCGCTTGGGGAGTTCAAGAGTTGGGGCTGGACTTGGGGAACGAGACATGAGACAGACTGAGAGACCGAGACTTACAGGTGTCCTCAGTCCTCACGCTGGAACAACAGTAGCTAGCACTAGCAGGCCAACAAAGCCCGGGCAAGTGCCCGGGCTGGAGGGACGCTGAATACGCCACTGCCTTCTACACTAGCCACCATTCGCTGCTCTTGTCAGTCAGTCACCGCAGCCGAGCTGCACCTTTTCATGGGTCGTCCATCGTCTCCGTTTGCTACTTCCTCACCGCCATCAGCCTCACCACCGCACAGCCGCTGTAACCCTCAGTTCGTGCGCCACGCTCGCCCTGCTCGAGACGACGTCTTGATTAGCAAGCCACCGCATCACCCCGCACCCCTACCGGCTGCAACTCTTCGTTTATTTCATAGACTCAATCCTTGTGCATCAGGAGTCTAACAAGTAGGGTCCTACTCGCTAGTGAATACTATTTCGTTGACCCGTGAATTGATCATGCCGAGTTAGCTGCCATGTCAACCCTAATCCTACATGGCTACCACGTGTATTGCCACGTGGGTGCCACATCAGCCAGCCAAGCCATCCCGATGCACTTCAGCATGCCACGTCACCTGCCACGTCAGCTCTAGACCCCACTTGTCAACCATATGTCATGCTGCATCAGCCCTAATGACATGTCACCACCATGTTAGCAAGCCCAGTCTCCAATTCACTGTTCCATGAGTCGTGTTCACCGTAGACTAGCTATTTCGTGCACCGAGTCCACAACACAGTAAAATTTTTGAATTTCTAATATTTTCTTTAGATTTAAATTTTCCAAGAGCCCGTTCTCCTCTATCCTAGCTCCGATTGATCCCTTTCTTTTTTTTTCTAAATTCATCTAAAATTAAGATATATCTTTTGGTTCTAATATTGAAGTTTTTAGAGTTTATTTGAATTTTATTTAAATTTATTTTATGCTTCATTGTGTTTTCTCTCTCGTTAGATCATGTCTTCGAAGGAGCTGAAGCAAGATTTAAAGATCTAGAGCAATTAGCTAAGCATGGTAAAGGCAAGTCGTATCCTTTGATCATGTTAAATTTAGTTTTTAAATTTATTTATTTATTTTAAATTATTATATGTTACTATTTTATTACAAACCCTTGTACTTGATAGTTGTTGTCCTATCGATTAATTCCTTATTTGATAATTTGAATGCGATGACACCATCAT
The DNA here is from genome assembly GCA_036346265.1 of Melocanna baccifera. NCBI lineage: Eukaryota > Viridiplantae > Streptophyta > Magnoliopsida > Poales > Poaceae > Melocanna > Melocanna baccifera. The sequence continues at coordinate 38,013,173 of CM070677.1, forward strand.
CACCATAGGATGAGAAATTATTCTATTGATGCAATACTAGTTGTTACATAGGTTGTACATTTATTTTGCTTAGCCATACTTATAGTCCCGTTAGCTTCATCATCAAATGTGATCAATTAATTAATTTAACTTAATGAGATATTTAATCATGGTTGTAGGTATAATTATAAAATTTATATGCCATGATATTGGTGTATCATTGGTGGTGGTTATACAAACTTTGTTTTCACTTGGGAGAGTGACCGTACAGTAAAGGAAAAGTGTGGATTCACTTCGAGAGATGTAGATGTCTGCTTGTGTAATATTTAAGGACTTAACTTTGTGTGCTATTGATCTGGGTCTTACCTTGCAACCACATGTCTAGTATATGATATATCTGACTGATTAATTTATGATATTTTAATTTCTATTACACCAATGCGATGAACATGGATGCTAATTTTCATGAGATGCAAAAGGGAGCCGGGATAGTGAAACCTTAGTGGGTAAAATTAAGTTGAGATTAAGCATTATAAAGGCTTTGTTGTTATTTCTTTCGTGTAAGAATGATCACATCATGTGGGTAAAGTTGTGCAATCTCTGCAGAGTGTAAAATTGTTTGAATAGCCGCATACCTAGTTATGGACAATGCTCAGTAATTTAACATGAAGAGTAGATATTTCGTAAAACTTGGTTGAGATAACTTTGGAAAAGTGAATGGTTAATTCACTAAAGGTTAAATTCATAAATAGTTAGTTCACGAGTGGTTCAATGTGGATTATTCAATTCCTCTGATTAGTTACTTATTATCATTTCCTTTAAAGTTCTCTTTCAATCTAATGATTGTATTTACTTTAAATTATTACTTTCTGTAAAATAACCTTTCAGTTATCTATTGGTAAGTTTTGCATACTATATTGCATCTTTGTTACAAACGACTTACTAAGTACCAATGTACTCACGACTTACTAAGTACCAATGTACTCACGACTTTATGTCTATTGTTACTCAGTTGAAGAAGTGGAACCACATCAGTAAGAGGTACTAGAGGGAGGATACTTCGATGACTTCATGGATTAGGAATTTGCTCCCCAGTCAATTACCTATGGGCATGTTGAGTGGCTACTACGTTTATTTCTGTTTTCCGCTACTAGTTTCTTAAGCCATTTATGCTATTATTTGTAAGCTTGGCCATAAGGTCGTACTCTGATAATTATTAATATTTGAATTTGTTTCTTTATTAATCGTGCATACGGTCAATATTTCATCTATATTTACACTGTGTGCACTAGTATGATCCTGAACTAGTGCGGTATACATAGAGAGTCCGAATCTGCATATTCGAATCTCGACAGTAGTCTTCCTTGTATGTCTTATTTAAATGTTATCATACTTTTGATGTGCTAGACCTAGATGTATTTCTTCTGGAGCTTGCAGATGCAGAGGTACTCAAAGAGCTTGATTATGGTACTACAATAGCCTCAGGCTCATTCCCCAGTTGAGGTGTACCTTCGAATACTAGAGTTGCATCAGTCTCGAAGGCTACAAGGTCTTCCGACATGATGCCATAATAAACAAGAGGAAAGTGATCCATCAAGAAAACTACAATTAAAAAATTACACTATCATTTATTTCACTATACTATAAATAGTAAGAAATTAAGACTAATAAAAAATATCAAAAAATCACTATGGTTACCTCTTTTACTGATTGCAGCCAGATTATGAAATTTCAAATACTTGGTAAAAATATTTTGAATTTTTCCAAATGTTCACAAACTAGATCTCAATTTTCACAATACAAACGAGATAAGAGATTGTGGGAGGGTGTGTATTTATAAAAAAATCAATATTTTTGTTATTATTTGATATTTTTTGAATTGTTAAGCCTCTAACAACTAAAAACAATGAAAATTTTTGAATTTTTGACTATTATCATTCTTTAACAATCCTTAACGGGCCAAACGATCATAACTAGGCTATGTTGTGTCGATTGGGCCTTAACAGGCTGGCCGTTAGCCCATTGGGCATGGCCCCTACCTGCTAACCACCTCGGCCAGTCGGCCTTCTATTATGGCGTCCTATGTCCTATGGTCTTGCCCTCCCCCCTGCTTAGCCGCTCTGCTCGCCACCCCATCCCTCTCGTCCTTCAATGGTCTGACTGCTCTGCTCCACCTGCCCCTACCACCTTCCCCGCTCCAACGCCAGCCCTAGCCCACCTCCGTCGCTCCCTTTGTTGCTCCTCCACCAGTGCGCCATTGGACACCCACCTCCTCCACTGCTCGGCCCACTCCCACCTCTCAGATGCTTGGCCTGGCCCCACCTCGTCCGGCACTTGGCCCGCCCTCCACTTCTCCATTGTGGCCCCTCCCGCTAGGCCCCCACTCCCTTCGCCACCCACCTCCTCAGCTCTTCTGCTGTCGCCACCAGCCAGATCCACTAGACCATTGGCGACTCGGCTTCTACACCGTCGGGCCTAACGGGTCATGCTCACCCATGCTTAGCTCGATACGGTACTATGCGTGTTGGGCCGAGGTAGAGACCCAAGCACGACAGCCGCATTGGGCAAGGTCAGCATGGCCCGTTTAGTCTTGGGCCATATCATGCTTAGGTCAGGCCAATAGTATCATGCTTTAGGCCAGCATAGTTAGCCCGGCCCATTTGGCCACCTCTAAGAGGGAGGGAGAGAGAGAGAGAGAGGAGGAGGAGGAGGAGGAAGATGAGGGAGATGACGGGTAGGCCCCACTGCCACATGTGAAAACTATTGCCACATATGCACCACATCAGTTGAAAACCAGGGTGAAATGGCTTCAGGGAAAAGTTGCCCGGTTTTAACAGTTGAGGGGCTTGGTTACCCGATTTTGTAATTAAGAGCTAATTTTTAGACAAACACAATAGTTAAGGGCGTCAAGTAGACTTGTTCCGCACCCATAAACAGAACAAATGAATTTGGCTGAGAAACCGATCAAATTCTGTTAAAATCGGTAAAGAATAGGTATAAATTGATGTGAATCGTTGTTAAATCGACGTTGAAACTTGAAACCAAACAAGAATCCATTTGCCAGTCCAGACAACTTTGATCGAAAACTGGTGGGATCCGGCCCCGCCTGCTCTCTGGACCCTGGGTATGGTAGCCCCATGGACACCAATTCCTTCCTTGTGTTGTGTGTCCAAACTGCAAAGAACCTATGAGTTATATAAAGAAAACGTTCGTTAAATAGAAAACCCTCCAATCCATAGCTCCATAGAGGTACAAGTTGAAAATCAATTCATGTCAAAAAATTTTGTACTCACAGTTGGATGATCAAAAGGTTTGAGAAAGGAGCTATAATCTTAGAACTTAGTAGTTACAACAACCAGTCAACAACTACTACATCGAGAGGTGGTGATAGCAATCATAAACATAAATCACTTCCACCATGTGCCAAGGGAAAAAAGCACAATAAGGGCCTTGTGAAAGTCTGGGTAGTAGCAGAAAGGGAGTTGTAGGCCATGATGACACCGAAAACATAACAACACCAAAGGCTCATGTCCCCCTCCAACTCAACTGGATCCAGACTTTAGAGCCAAAAAAAACCGTGAGACAGGGAGCATGACTCGAGAGGTATTAAATATGTCCATAAGCATCCTTAAGCCAGGGAACATGCGCCGAAAGCTTGATTGGCTGAAAGAAATGCAGCTCTGGCTCATTAAATTTTGTTGAAAGGCAAGTCTAGGATCTATGTCTCCAATAGGTGAAGTTTCTTATGGAAACCTCGTCGCATAATTATTACAATCAAGATAAAATCTTCTATCCGTAGGAGTGTCCAGTGTCCACTCTCATGCCTTCAACCATTAACTTCAGTACCTTCATCTTTCAACGAACACATCAGTTCACAAGAATAGATCGACAAAAGGGTTAAATCATGCACCTAATACATGAGGACTGCAAGCAAATACACATTTCTTGTGTCAGCGAAAGCACAGAGTCATCATGTTAAATTATGCACCCAATCTGAGCAAGCCTTTATGATTTTTGTACAAAAAAGGGTTCAGCTTTCCTACAGCATTGCAGTAAACTGTAAACAAGTTCAGTCAATGATGAAAGATGTAATTCAGAGATCATTGGGCCATCTTACCAGATCTCCAACTTTAGTTTCCTTAGCTTTTCTTAAATGATAAAGAGGAAACAGTGACCCAAAAAAGCTTGTGTTTCCTATTATGTGCTCCCTGCAGTACAAATACTAGGAGGCTCACAGGAAAACTGTGCTGTCTTGTTGCACTCTTTTTAGCTAATCTTGAAGTGTCCACCACCATCATGGTATGTAGTGCTCACTTGCACCTCCCCTTGTCTTTTAATAGCCAAGAATTATGTTCCAGATTGGGCTTGACCTGACTTTAAAGACTGTTCTGATTGATCTTAGTACTTCTTCAGAGCTTGAGCTGAGAAGTGTGATGGGTAATGAGATGGGCAACAACAACGTCACTGGTCAACAAGGTATGCATTTTGCTAAATACTATCTGCTATCTAGGAATGAGTTTAAATATTTCACTGATGAGCTTATTTTGCAATGTTTAGTATCAGAAGAGACGGCTAAGGGTTTCGACAAAACCATCGACCATTTGGATGGTTCACCTGGGCTCAACAACACAAATGGTGAGAAAAGTATGGTTGGTAGTCTACAAGTTTCAGGTTAAAATCCAATGCAATTTAATTTTGAATTGAATCACCACTATAAATCTATGATCACTCATTTATCTTCTGTTTATGTTAGATAAGGAGAAGGATGGTACTGAGGATGTAGTCATGTCGAAGTCCTTAAAGGGCCCCATCATCTCCAATGGTGGAGATGAGCACATGGCCTTAGATCAAAAGAATTCATCCACTAAGAATGAAGACGACTTAGATGAGAAGAAGAGGGGCTCACTTCAGGATCACACATCAACACAAGATGATCAGAATATTAACTTACCTACAGAAGGAGGTTAGTTCAGCCGTCTGATTTGGTTCCTAGCTAGCTTGTTTTGTTGTTTTTATATCATTTTATTCAGTTGTTTTAGTATAAGTCATTTAAGAAGCATGGTGTACTGTGAAAACTTTAGAAATAGTGATTTCAGTATGACACAGAAAGATAAATTTAGGGATTCCAGTAAGAGTGCAAACTTGCTACCCATATGAGTAGCTACCCCCTTAATAAAAAGTACATAATGCTTCAATGAACAACTATGCTTGAACTTCAGAATCTAAAATGAATCTCTATAAACATAAGCACCACTCTGCATTTAGTCCGGTTTTCCTATAGCATTATAAATTCTCGTAATAAAATCAAGCAATCTGGCACAGATGATGAACCACTGAAGAACAAAGAAACTGAAACAACCACAAATTCCATAGAAACAATTGTTCCTGTCAGCACCACAATTGAAGATATGACAAGCAATAAGGATGGTTCAACGTCCGATGAAAAAATTAAAAACCTTGTACATGAGACTAGAGGGAGAAGTGACGAAAGTACCATAGCTGATTCCCGCTCGTCGTTAGAAGAAAATATTGAAGGGTTGCTAGAAGACGAGGAGGAATCTTGCAGTCATGAAGTTGCAGTGGTGGCTGGTAATCTAGTTGGAGAAGATACAGTTGAAAACCTAGAAGAAGGACAGACTGGGGTGTCAACAGTAGAGGATCAATTGATGCCAATCAAAGGAGAAACTGCATCATCAACTGAATCAATTATCACTGATTATCTTGATGCTGATGATTCTGAGATTAAGGAGGTTGTCATAGAAGATGAGCCTAGACAAAGAGACAATTCATCGTATGTGCAACCAGCAGATGACACCAACCAAGAGACACCCAAGAATGATAACACTGGAATACCAGAAGAGAAGGAAGAAATCTGTGAAATAAACAAACTTCCAACAGTAGAGACTGTGATTGAAAGTGGTGAAGTACTAGACGAAGATAAGAAGATCCGTGGATTGGAAAATCAGGACGGAGACATTCCAAAATGTAGTGCATCTGGTGCTCTTGGTATTGGTGAAGTTGATTCAAAATTTCAGTCATCTTTAACAGATCCCAGTGCAAAAAACGACAGAGAATCGGTGAAACATGAAGTAAATAAGAGGGTAGCTGCTGCAGGACAGATATCATATTCTGTAAGAACAACAGTGGAGCGTAATGTAATTGAAACAACACACAGAGAGCAAGTGGCAATGGTTGACAAAGCTATTGCAGTGCAGAATCTATCACATAATTTTGAGGGAGAGAAAGAATCTGATGGTATCCATGACTTAGTCAATCTTGTTGAGATCAATGGAAAAGATTTTACAGGATTAGACTCATTTTTATCTTATCACCTTCCTATTGTGAATGAAGAAAAGTTACCAGCAGAAGTCAATGAAGAAGAATTAGTTCCACCTATGACTGCAAAATCATCTCCTCTTCAATTAGAAGATTTTGACAAGAAGGGAGATATAAAACCTGATAGCTCAGATAGTAATGAAGAGACCATCACCTCCACATATGAAGAAAAGACTATAGATACACAAGAAACTATGAACAGCTCACAATGTGATCAGCCTCAACAGATACTGCTTGAAGAAGAACCTGAAGTTGTGAAATTTGAAAGCAGCGAGACTCTTAGCACTTGCATCCAGTCGGTGGAATACAGTTCAGCGACAGGCATAATCTTCCCAAATGGATCGAACAAGGAGAGAGAAAGTGCATCTGCTACAGCCATAGGTTTTACTTTTGAATCCAACCAGGAGAATGTCACGGTGACTGTAGGGTTTACTGCTGAATCCAACCAGAATAAAATCACTGCAAATGCTGAGAAGGCTAGTGAGGAACTGTGTCTGCTTCAGACAGCACCTCCACGAAGAGATGTTGGTGAAGAGACTCCATTACTTCAGAGAGCAGAAAACATGAGTTATTTCAGTTATTCTACTGAGCAGAACAGCAAAGTAGTCGAGGACATCCCAGTGGCGAACATAGCTCTGATGCAAGCTAAAGATGAAGTTGATGAAGAATCTGAGAAGAGCCCACTGTTGAGCCCCAGGGAAACATCAGAAGGAGATTTCAGACCACCAAATCACTCTGCAAGAAACAAGAAACCACTTCAGAGCTTAATGATAGAGGACAGGGTTTGTATGTGGTCTCCATTGAAGGAAGAAGAACCGGTTCCTAAGAACAGCACCATGGTTCGTTCTCCCAGAAGCAAAGGAAAGCAGAAGCCAAGAACTTACTTTTTTGCCAGCTGCATGTGTTGCAACACAGCTACGAACTGATGTATGGTTCCATGTGTTTTCTTTTTCTTAAATTTTCAGTGCTTGGTTGATTACTTTGTCCTAAAGGTTTGATGCTTGAGTTCATTTAGTTAAGATTATCTTGCAGTTGTCGGAAATTTTTGAGATACCACAACTTGTATTTGATTGGAAGTTTGTAAAATTGTCTTCTGTATTATATTAGTGTATCTGATGAGAAGAAAGAATGCATTGGGGTTTATATCAACAATAATGAGTGCAGTGCTCTAAAGGGTTGTCAAGTTACATACATCATTTGTATACTACATGGCATATAGCATTGCGACATTAAATGGCTCCACAATCGTTTATCTATGCCCAAAATAAGGACACATCCATAAGGCATCAGCATGACATACCTACAACTTGCAATCATCAAAGGCCTGCTTTTTTTGGCTGCGGTTTATGGTTTTTGGCTAAAATTTTTGAATTTTATCTGTTTGCGACAAAGATTACGGAGAGAGAGATACTCACTTGCGATTTTGGATGATACAGATGTTGAGCTTTTAACGTGTACTATAATTAACTTGTAGACTCTATCTTAAAAAAAATACTCCGTTTGAAAGTTAGGTACTGTAGCAAAAGCCAAAAGACGTTTTGAGAAGCTGAAAAGAATAGGCCTAAAAACAGGTCAAGTTAATCAAAAATGATTTTGCTAGAATATTCTCTAAGATATAAACAAACAGAGCTAACCCTTTCAAGAGAATTACTATATTAAGTTGTATGCACCAGTCAGTTCACCTAAAAATTTAAGCTGATGAGAAAAGATAGACAATTCACTTATACTTCAACACTCTCCCTCATGTGTAGGCTCTCTCAGGCTTAAAACGTAGAATAGAAGTGGGCTGTAATTATTTTTTTAATTGTGTCAACCAGGTCTCGAACTCAAAACCTCTTAGCTTTGATACCATATTAAGTTGCATGCACCAGCCAATTCACCCAAAAGCTTAAACTGATAAGAAAAAGTGGGCAATTCACTTGTACTTCAACATATTAAACCAAATTTCCAATAAGAGAATCAAACCTTTAACGTCTTATGGTAGTTAGCACAACAAAATATTAACCACCGAACTATCAGATGATCCTCTTATTCCAAAGCTACTTTGGCATACTACATATGCCCCCTAATTTCCGGTCTTCTCAAAGTAAAATGCTTCCCATGATACTTTGTATGGCATAAGAAATGTTGTTTAACCCTCAAAGTTGTGTCAAAATGTTCTAACTAAACTGGAATAAGGGAATTTCCTAAGTATGTTGTTTATGCTTTCACCAAATTAGTAGTAACCAGCCATACTTATATAGGTGGACTAATCAGCCATACTTAGCCTTTAGTGAACACTATCCATTTAACACAATGGGAAAAACTCAATAACCCCATACACACATAGAGGTTTTATTCACACAAGTTCACTTATACACGCTTTTCAAAGTGCATAAACCCGAATACAGTAAGTCCTTTACCTTGATCTATCTTGATTAAACCAGCTTCTTCTTGACTTAAACTGCTCTCTAAGCGTCATTCATGCGCCGCGATTTTGATATAAGGCAAATTCCGATATTTTGGCTAAACTACTAAAATACCCTTTCTTGACCGGACTTTATCTTTTATTGCAAGCAATCACCATACTTACCATATATAGGTTCACCATTGGCTTGCCACACGTCGGCAAGTCTCTCCCACTCTGGTTCCACCGAACCATACTTCATTTGGACCAACCAAGCCACGTGGTAGAAACCCGCTGTTCGAACTTATCTTCAATATTTTTCGCCTTTCTTCTGCTATGGTTGAGCTCACCATCTCACCCGGCATCCTCGATCGTTCTGGATCTTGGCTCCTCCTTGAGCGTAGCCCCGTTCCTCGCTGTCGACCTTGGTGACTCTAAGCGTCCTTACATATCTAAAGATAAAGAAATTATTTCTCTTGCAAATAATACACAGAAAAAATAGGAACAAGAGACATGAATTTTTTAGTGAAAAACCCTTGCAAAAAAAACCACGAGCACTTGAAGGTAAATCACTACAATGAGGAGCGATTACAATGGAGTGTTTCTCATGGAGCTTTCACTTCCTATAGACTACTAGGATACATATATAGTGCAGAGGAAAAGAGTCCCACATAGAGAGAAAACTGAATTAGAGTCGGTTACTATAGATTTATACCACGTCTGATACAAATTGTGTATATATCTGCCATGTCACGTCTGGCATAAGGCGATGAAGTGTCCTACATGGACACGGTACGAATTCGGATCACCTTTTTAATAGTTTTTAAACAGTTCTTCATAACTTGACCCACGTTAGCCAAAATATATACCATACAACCTTAATGCAATGACCTAGATCACTCCAACTCAATCCATAACTTAAAACTCAAAATCCTCAAGTTTTTTCCAAGCAAAAAGCATTCTGGATAATATGCTATCTTTGTAAAACCAAATGACCACCCTGTAAAATTTACAACGGTTCACCGTAACATTACCCTGGACCTTGTGCACAAGGTCCTTTCAGAAGATCAGGTCTGGAAGTCAACATCAAGGAAATATTGTGGTAACTGCTGATTCTGAGCCCATAAAGACTGATGCTGCTGGTGGCTCGTTGGAAGGAAACACTGCACAACTTACGGAGGACACCGTGAGCATCTCTCAACAGATAGAAGATACTGATGGAGATATTGCTTCTAAGGATCTTTAATCGAATGAAGATACCAGCTGACCCTTGGACCATGTAGGCACCGATTCTTTCACTTAACTGAAGTACCATCATGGTCAGAGCCTGCCGTATCACACTAAAAAAAATCTGCGTAGCAGGTTCAGGAACCAAGCAGTTTTGAATCAGGCCCATCTATCAGTAACGGCTCCATCCTTGAGTGGATGGAGTACGGGCTGTAGTTTCGATCCCGAGAATTAACATTGACCACCAGACACCAGCTTTGTTCTCTCAATGGCAAACTAGCTTCAGAATGAACATTCGTTATTTATTGTGTTTGTAGTGATCGGATAGATTTTTCTTTTTTGATCAAATAGCGGATGTGAAGCTTTGTACACTAGCGAGGTAAACAAGAAACCGTATGCATGGCCAAATAGCGCATACATGATGCGTGCGACATATTACAAATCAGCAACAACTCTACCGAAAACTCGGATCTATGCGTACTTTTTTTTTTTCTTTTTGTTGTTAATTTGCTAGAAGCGCAATCTCGAGGGACGCAAACACTTGATCTGACCGCTAAACGTCTCTCAGAATCGAAACAACTTAGATACAAATAGCCATGTCTGGAACAGGGTTACGATAATTGGCCGATTACCGGTTTTACCGGTATCCATTGGTAAAAATGGAAACCGGCCAAATAATTTTTGTCAAATTTGAATTGGGGCCGATTTGCATCTAATTTGGATCAATTTGAATTCAACTGATCGATATTTTGTGAAATTTGAATTCTAATTTGAAAATTTCTGCTGAAAATTCTCGATTATCAGCAAAATTGGCCATACCGTCCCTCTAGTAAAGATTTAAAACCGGTAATGAGAACTGTGATCTGGAATTACACCCGATCAATTACACAAGAAGGGTTATAAAGCAAGATGCCCCCAGACTCTGTTGGAACTAATCTTTACTCATGCTAGTCAAAGTACTCGAAGTCGTGGTTGAGTACTCGAAGTCGTAGCCGAGTGCTCGTAAAAGTATTGTAGCAATCTAAAATCACTGTAGCACTCATAGAAATACTGTATCACTCGTAAAAATATTGTAGCAGTCTGGAATCATTGTAGCACTCGTAAAAGTACTGTAGCGCTCGTAAAAGTACTATAACAATCGTAAGTTACTATAGCAAGGAGCAGTTGTAAGTTGTAGGAGTCTGGACGTAGTCTCAACAAGACTGGGCTTTTTGGGTAGTGTGCGATATGCGCAAGTTGTGGAGTCGTGATGCGAGGTGTGCGTAAGTCGTTGAGTCATGGCCGGTAGAACTGGATCACAGTGTCTATTTACATTCGTTGTAATCAGTCTGTTAAGGCAAGAGGAGTGAATAATAGAAAAAAGAAAAAATGGTGTAAGATGTGTTACACGTCGGTAAATTCTTGTATTCTTTGTTGTTCATTATCTTCCCCATGAAAGTGTGTGTCCACGAGTAAACCGTGTGTGTGATCCTGGTGTTGTGTTCTAACAATTGGTATCAGAGCGAGGTGTGAGGAGAAGCTGCCTGGCAATGACTCGCTGGTCGGCATAATGGGGTGTGCAGCGACATGCATTAGGTAGAGGCCGCAGCTCACGACGACAGTCTCCACCAAAGGTACATGGAGGCTGGAGGCGCGTGGGTAGGCTGCAAGGCGTAAGCGACGTCAACGATGAATGACGTTCTTCCACCATCAACAACGTCATGGTGTAAGGTGTCGCGAACATGGCGATGTCTAAAGCGGCAGCGGCATCATCTAAGTGTTATGTTGCATGTAGTTGAGTCCGTATACGAATATAAGTGCACAATTGCATTTTGAGTCATTTGGCACAGTAGGTGTGTTGCATGTGTCATTTATTTAGTTGTGCACGTAGGAGATGTGTTACATATGTGTGCATAGTCGTGTCATGCTCATGCACATAAGTGTGTTAGTGCATGATATATGTATGTGTGTCCTTGTAGTTGTGTTCAAGATTCCATGTGTGTATGCTCTGAGGAGAGTCTCTGTCGCTGTCAAATTGTGTCATCGACGAAAGACAATTAGGGCTAAGGAAGACGTCAAAATCATCGGTAAGGTGTGTCACCGACGGTAAAAAAGTGAAAGACACTAGCAAGTTGTGTCACTGGCGGTATGGTCAATAAGAAGGAAGCAAAACTCCTTAGAGATGCATCAGGAGATCGGATTTCGTCTTGTGAAGTTTAACAAGTCAAGATTAGAGGGAGATTGTTAGAACTAATCTTGACTCATACTAGTCGAAGTGTTTGAAGTCATGGCCGAGTGATCGAAGTCGTGGCCGATTGCTCGAAGTCGTAGCCGAGTACTCAAAATCGTGGCCGAGTGCTCAAAGTCGTAGTCGAGTGCTCATAAAAGTACTGTAGCAGTGTGAAGTCACCGTAGCACTCGTAAAAGTATTGTATCACTCGTAAAAGTACTGTAGTAGTTTGAAATCATTGTAGCACTCGTAAAAGTACTGTAGACCTCGTAAAAGTACTGTAGCACTCGTAAAAGTACTGCACCAGTCGTAAGTTACTGTAGCAGAGAGCAGTCGTAAGTCGTAGGAATCTAGATGTGGTCTCAACGAGACCGGATTTTTCGGGTAGTGCGCGATGTGCGCGAGTTGTAGAGTCGTGGTGCGAGGTGTGCGTAAGTCGTGAAGTCGTGACCGGTAGAACCGGATCACAGAGTGTCTATTTATATTCGTTGTAATCAGTCTGTTAAGGCAAGAGTAGTGGATAATAGAGAAAAGAAAAAACAGTGTAAGCTATGTTACACGTTAGCAAATTTTTGTATTTTTTGTTGTTCATTGTCTTTCTCATGAAAATATATATCTACGAATAAACCGCATGTTAGCTGTATTATCTTTACTGTAGTTGTATTATTTTTTTATAGATTAGTTGATTTATTTGAAATAATTAAATTTAAAAAATTAAAAATAGAAAAATATGTTAGCCTATAATAGACAATGCAAAAAAGCCTATAAAATAAAAAACCAAAAAAATAAAATTAATTAATAGTAGAAAAATAAAAATTAAAAATTATAAGTTAAATTGAGTGGTGTCTGAAGTTGTGAGAAGTGAGAGAGCTGCTTGTGTGTGGGGTGCGTGATACGCTGTTGGGCTCGATCTTACCTTAGAACGCGACAGAAGTAGTGAGAAAACTGCTTTACAAAATCGGGTATGCGTATTTTATTCCTGCTTCACCGAACAGAAGCCATAGAAGAAGAAAGAGTTCAACCACCACACGCGAGTGAGCGCCTTTCGGCCGGCTGGCATCGCTGTCCAGCCCGGTTCGCGGAGCATACTTTTCGGTTTTCGGTAGGCCGCCTCGGCAGCATGGCGTCGCCACCGGCCAGCGCCACCACCCCACCTCCCTCTCGCTTTCGTTTTTGGCTCGTTTCGGCGGCTGGGAATATATAGCGCTGGGTGGGGAGGCAAGTGGTCGGTGCATGCCACCTATGCGCATCAATCATCATCTGCCACTGCTAGCCGCCTAGACCTTTTTGGCGTCTGCTCCTAACGAATCCGCCCATCAAGCCGCAGTCATAGATCGGGATCTCGCCAGGGGTGATCCGGCAGGTGCGTTCTTGGCGATTCTTGCATGAATCGATGCCAGGTTTCTGTTCTTTGCTTTTGTTTTTTTTTCTGGATAACTCTTAGCTTAATTAGCTTAGTAAGCTTCTTGGGGCAATCTCTTGTAAGGTGTTTAACTTTGTTGTCTCTAATTCTTTTTTTGGATTCCATGATGTTAGTGGTTAGTTGCTTGATTCTGTGCTGATCCTTGTAAGGTCGTGCGGAGGCTGATGCTTAATTTTGCGCGGATGGTAGGATTTCACCCAGCCCCTGCAGGAGGGACGCTAATCCTATTAGAATCCCATTGTGCTGACTAGAACAGCGCTAACTTCGTATTTTAGTTTCGATAGTCGGATTTTGTGTGTGTTGTTGGCAGAGTTTAGTTGGTTCTGGTCGTCTGGTATTAAATTCCTAGCTTTGAAGAAGTTCCAGTTTACTCTTAGGACCAATTCTTTCTTCAACGAATTTTGCGAGATCTTGAGGGAAGCTCTTTGTCCTGCATCACTGTTTCTCATGGTTCTCGGGGTTGTCTTTTACGGAAATCTCTTTTTTTTTTTGTGATTCTTTGTTGGTTCCAATTCATGCGAGATAATTGGCGCCCTTCTTATTTGGACTAATGCTTTCAATATTCTGTTGGTCGTGGGTACCTGTCGATTGCCGTTTTGGTTGGTGCCGCACACTTTTGGTTTCTGTTATCTCGTGTTTTTCCAACCTGGTGTTCGGTCCTCCTGTCTTTTCTCCAGCTAAGCTTGGCTTTTAGTTCATCAAAACTACATATTTTCGCTACAATGACACAGCCATCATTATTTGTCCATTCATGTTCAATACGCAATAATGGAACAAGGGTCTTAATCATATCGTGTTGAACCTTGATGTCAATAGCTCCAATAAGCAGTAGATTAGTAGTAACACTGAAGTCACACTTTGCTGATAAACTTCGCTTTGATGCCTTTATAGCAATCCAATTTCAACACCAACCACCTTTCACCAATCTAAAGAAGTTTGGAGCAACTGGTGTGAAGATTTTAGCATACTGTCAGACGACGGGTACAAGGATGCCAATCCTACGTCGATTGTCAGCCGCACTGTCCTCAGCATTGCTTGAATGGATCTTGATGCTGCTGCTATTCATTGATGCAGTTTACTGCTTCCTAGTTACCAGATTTGCTCGTCTCTGCAAATTACCGGCACCATGCCCTTTCTGCTCAAGGCTAGATCATGTTCTGGGTAACGAGAAACCATGCTTCTACAGGGAATTGATCTGTAAAACTCACAAGTCAGAGATCTCTTCTTTGGCCTTCTGCCACCTCCACCAGAAGCTTGCAGGCGCCCATAGTATGTGTGAAGGATGCAGTAGCTCACTAGCTGCAGAAGAGAAACAAAAAAATGATGACAACACAGATGAGCCCTTGGTGGATGTGGATACATCCGATGGTGATCAAGGAAAAGATGCTGCTTTGCATTTACCTCTTAAAAGAATTTGTTCATGTTGTGCACAGCATTTCAAACAACGGAGCATAACATTGTTTTCTCGAAAGATTGCAGAGCTAGAACCTGCTGAAGTTGCAGAACTAGAACCTGCTGAAGCTGCTGTCTCAGCAAAGGTTTTCACAGATTATCCTATGTCATGTCAAATGGATGAGTCTTTGGAACCCAAAGATATTTACCACCAGAGTGATCATACATCTCATGAGAGATACAGTATGCTACAGATGACTTCTTACTCCGAGGTCGAGGTTACTTGTGCTGATGATGGGGGAAGTCCACACCCTCATGAAGCCAATGATATGGAAAAAGACTTGCAGGAAGATGCAGCTGTTGAGAGACCAATTCTTCCTTTCCCTGAGGTGGTCAAGGCATATGAAATGGATGTTCAGAAGGAACTCAATGCTACTGACTCCCGTGATAGATCTTCAGCATGTCATGTTGTGGATGGCCATCCTGACGGTGTAATTGGTGGGGGGCAAATGGAAGCAAAAGACATCTCATCCGGAACACAGACATCCCTAGTTGTTATAGAAGAGTCGGATTTAAAAGGTAAATTTAGTTTCCCAGATCCCACCACCACTTCCACTTCTCTTCAGTTGATAGATCCTAAAATAGCATGGATAATGGTGCAGATGCCGATGTTTCCCAAATTCCAGTTGCATCAAGTGGTGAGTTACCTCAAGTTCTTGGTGAAATTGAAGCATGTCTGAGGACGAGCGAAAGCACCGTTGATCCATATACATCTCAATTCACAATACTTGAACAGCACTATGCTTTTTCAGGAGACAGAAACATAAAAGGTATGCTGTCTTGAATTTGGATCATAACCAAATAAGTGGTAGTTTGTTTCTCTTCATCTAACCCCAATACAATTTGTTAGATAATATTGAAAAGGTGTATGGGTCAGAACTTACTACTGTAAAGGGTTTGGATCTATTGTATATTGCAAGAGGGCCAACAGGCCAATATATATACATCCATGTACAAAGTGCAAATAAGCCCCTAAGCTATACACATATCTAATACCCCCCTCAAACTCATGGTGGATCAACAGCACTGAGTTTGGAAAGGTAGAACCGATGTTGAGCAACCGTCTGCGCCTTGGTGAAGAAATCTGCTAACTGAACCTCTGAGGGCACATACTGAAGATCAATAACTTTGTCTTGCACCTGTGAGCGCATGTATGAAGCAGCTACTCTAATGTGCTTAGTGAGCTCATGCTTCATAGGATCTCGAGCAATGCTGATCGCGCCAGTACTATCTGATAAGAGAGGAGTCGGTGTAGGAGTGGAAACACCAAAATCCTCAAGTAGGCACCGAAGCCAGGTGATCTCAGCTATCAACGACGCCATGGCTCTTAACTCAGCCTCAGCGCTCGAACGAGAAACAACAGTCTGTTTCTTGGTCTTCCAAGCAATCAAGGAGGATCCAAGGAAAACACAATAGGCAGAAAGAGACCGGCGATCAGAAGGATCACTAGTGCAGGTCGCATCAGAGTATGCCTGAAGGTGCAATGAGCTAGAGCGAGGAAAGGAAAGACGACGAGTGATGG
The DNA here is from genome assembly GCA_036346265.1 of Melocanna baccifera. Taxonomy (NCBI): domain Eukaryota; kingdom Viridiplantae; phylum Streptophyta; class Magnoliopsida; order Poales; family Poaceae; genus Melocanna; species Melocanna baccifera. The sequence goes on from CM070677.1 coordinate 38,029,707, forward strand.
TCCCACGAAGATACGCAGAACACGAAGAAGGTGACTGTAATGGAGTTGAGTAGGAGCAGAGACGAATTGACTTAAGATGTGAACTGCATGAGAGATGTCAGGACGAGTGATACCAAGATAGACAAGGCTCCCAACAAGATGGCTGTAGGTCGAAGATGAGCATCAAGCTCCATAGGAGTATCCACTATACGCTGATCAGTAAGACAAGCGCGAGTAAGGATATCCCGAATGTAACGCTCTTGGGAGAGATAGTAGCCCTCAGGAGTAGCAGTAACCTCAATGCTAAGAAAGTAATGAAGAGGACCTAGATCAGACATCAAGAACAGCTCACGAAGACGCTCCTTCACAAAAGCAATGTAGTGAGAGTCATCACCAGTAATGATCATATCATCAACATATAGAAGAAGCGTCCGACCCCGAGAAGAGGTGTGAACAAAAAGAGCAGGGTCATGATTACTGGCAGAGAAGCCAGCGGCAGTGACAACAGATGAGAATCGGGCGAACCAAACACGAGGAGCTTGCTTTAACCCATAGAGAGAGCGACGAAGGCGACAGACCATACCATCAGGGACATAATACCCAAGGGGCGGCCGCATATAGACCTCGCGCAGCTCGCCATCGAGAAAAGCATTCTTGACATCTAACTGAGAGATGGACCACTGTCGAACGGAGGCGACAGCAAGGAGAGTGCGAACGGTGTCATATGAGCGACAGGAGCAAAGGTCTCATCATAGTCATGACCATGCTTCTGCTGAAAGCCACGCGCCACAAGACGAGCCTTGTAGCGCTCAAGGGAACCATTCGAGCGAGTCTTTATCTTGTATACCCACTTGCACGTGATGGGGGTGACATGTGCAGGTAAGGGTACAAGATCCCAAGTACCAGTATGCTCCAAAGCAGCAAGCTCCTCAGACATCGCAAGTTGCCACTCAGAGTGAGCAACAGCATCACGATAAGTCAGAGGCTCAGAAGAGGCAGTGGCTGCAAAGCCATAGTGCTCAGGCTGCCTAATAGTGTGGCGATCACAAAGGTCGTATCTGGGAGCAGGATCTGACAATGACGGAGAAGAGGAATTGGGAACAAAGCCCACCAAGGAGGAAGAGCCAACTGGAGAAGGAGGAGGTTGAGGATGACGAGCGTAGTGCAAGGAAAAAGGTGAAATCTCAACAAAAGAGTGGGAAGAGTTTTCCGACGTAGGTGGAGGAGGATCAATCGAAGACAAGGCCGAAGGAGGTGGACGGGGCAAAGCATTAGTGGAAGTAGGTGGAGAATGAGGAAAAGTCAGAAAGGAGACCAACTCAGCAAGAGAATCAGATCTGACTGGGGGAGAACAAGGGTGGTAAGGTTGGGACTCGTCGAAGGTGACATTCCGGGAAATCCTTATCCGACGTGCAACAGGGTCATAGCAGCGATAACCCTTGTGCTCAAGACTATAGCCAAGAAAAACACTCAACTAACTGAGCAGTAAACTTAGTGCGCTTATGAGGTGGGAGGAGAGCAAAGCAGACATAACCAAAGCTGCGAAGGTGACCATACTTTGGGGCCCAACCAAGAAGACGCTCGACAGGAGTAGATCCCTGAAGGGCGGTGGAAGGCTGCATGTTAATAAGGAAAGCAGCAGTGGAGACAGCCTCAGCCCAAAAATGAGGGGGAACAGAGGAGGCAAGCATGAGGGCTCTAGTAGTCTCAAGCAAGTGACGATGCTTATGCTCAAAGACACCATTTTGAGCTTGAGCAACAGGACAGGAATACTGGGGAAGAGTACCCTGTGCAGCGAGAAAGGAGCGGAAGGCTGTAGAGAGATACTCGCCCATAGAGTCAACACGAAGCACACAAATAGCCAAATCGAACTGAGTGCGAACCATAGTGGTGAATTGCTGATAAATAAAGAGAACCTGACTGCGAGAGGACATAAAATAGAGCCAAGTATAACAAAAATAATTATTAATGAAAACTACATAGTAACGATGATCCCCATTCGAAACGAAGGGGGCCGGACCCCAAAGATCAGAGTGCACAAGATCAAAAGGACGAGTAGAAATAGAGTTACCAGAGGGATAGGGGAGCTGCAGCTGTTTGCCAAGCTTGCAACCCATACAATGTAAAGAGGTATTCCCAGAAACAGACCCAAGAACACCACGACCAACGAGTGACGAAAGACGTGAACCACAAAGATGATCAAGACGATGGTGCCACTGAGCAAAAGAAGTAGTGGATGCAGCAAGCCCAGAAGGAGTGGTGGCGGCTAATTGGCTGGTGGAGAGAGCGGAGGGCAAATGAAGCCAGTCGAGCTCCCAAAGACACTGTGAATCACGGCGGCGAGGGCCAGTATCAAGCAGAGTCCCCGTGCGACGATCCTGAACAGAACAAGAGTCAGGCTCAAGAATAACACGACAGTCATGATCAGTGATCTTATCAGCCGACATAAGCTGCAAAGTAAGCTGAGGAATATGAGAAATTGCAGGAATATGAAAGGAGGAGGTGGACAACGTGTCTCGACCTACAATAGACAGAGGGGTATCATCTGTAGTCTGAACAGTAGAAGAAGAGACTATGGATTGTATGGAAGTGAGATGTATGGTAAAAGTCGTCGACGGTGGCATCAAGCTGCTGAAGAGAGTGCGCCCGATGCACAATTGAGAAATACATAGCATCACTCGTCGGCTGATAGTGAGCTTGGAGACGCTCCCACATAAGTTGTGTCGTCGGCAGCTCCGTCACATCCATAGAGATAGCCACGGTCATGCTACCTACCAGGATGGCAGTAGCACGAGCCTTAGCCGCCTGCCATAGCTCATAGGCATGCAGGACAGACTGATAGAGCTCCAAGGCCTCCTCCAACATGGCATTGGCCTCGTCCCGAGCCGCCTGATCCGCATCAGCAGGGAGAGCAAGCTGGATGGGTGGTGTAGGACGAGGCAGGCAAGGATCCTCACCAGTGAGATGACCCCACAGACGCTGGCTGTTGAGGAGAATCCTCAGGTGCACCGCCCACTCCCAGAAGTTCGTACCATCAAAATGAATAGCAGGAAATGGAATGGCAAAAGAACTACCAGTGGAAGCCATTTTTTTTCTTTTTTTCTTCTTTTCTTTTTCTTTTTCTTCTTTTTTAAGAACCGAACACGGTTTTTTTGTTTTAAAGGTGAGACTGTCTTCCCAGAAGAGAGCCAAAATAGCGGGTGGGCGTCCCCCGGGCGTCGGCGACTTTCGGGCGACAGCTCCCCCAGGCAGCGGCGGCCGGTGGCGGCGCCCCCAAGCAGCAGCGGAGGCGACTGCGGGCGGCGGCGGCCCCAAGCGGCGGTGGCCGGAGCTGGAAGCGGTCCAGGCGGTGGCTTGGGCTGGATCGAAGGCGACGGCGGTCGGATCCGACATGCAGCGGCGCGGTGCGGGTGGTGGCGCTCTCGCGGGAGGAAAAATAGGAGGCGGAGAGGAGGAGGGAGAGTTCCTGCGGCGGCGGCCAGCTAGGAACCCTAATCTTGCTCTGATACCATATAAAGGGTTTGAATCTATTGTATATTGCAAGAGGGCCTACAGGCCAATATATATACATTCATGTATAAAGTGCAAATAAGCCCCTAAGCTATACACATATCTAACAACTGCTACATCAAGTGGTGTGTTCCACCAGAGAAGTGCATTAACTAATGATCCAACTGAACCTGCACCTCAGGACACTCACTATGTCACTTCAGAAGATACAGTTCTGAAAGGTTTCATAGTTTTCACCTCCTTTCTCATTATAGCATTTATATACCTTTCTAGTTGAACCTCAGAAAAGGACTTATCTGTTTTGTATGTGACTATGTCAGATAATTACGGGGATATCCATGTTTCACAAGTCAGTGGTGATTCTGAAACTGTTGGTGAAACTGAAGATTATCCTAAGAAAATTGAACCCATTGGTGACGTGGGAAGACATGAACTGACATCCCAAGATACTTCCAATACCGCTTCCAAAGATTCGGTGGCAGAAGGTTAGTTAATTTATACCTTCCATCCAACAACAGTATTTAAAAAACTGGCTCTTACATTTAAGTTTGACCACTTGCTTAGATTATGTGGAAGAAGCTCATATTTCGCAAGTTGCTATTAGATCAAGTGGTGAAGTATCTCAGGGTCTTGGTGCCATTGAGGAACACCCCGAAACAAGTGAACACATTGGTGAAAGGAGACCATCTCTTAGTACTCAGATTAGCATGAACGAAGCCTACAAGCTTGCTATTGGTACCAAAAGTAGCTTGCCATCCCCTACATTGACTGATGTGATTCTTGGAAAGGATTCTTCTTCTAGTGTAAATGAAGAATTAAGGTTACTACTATCACAGCTCTCGGCTTCCAGGGGACTAGAGGCTCCATGGATCGACCTAGGCCCTAGCCCACGCGCATATGGGCGTGGTGATGATTTGATAGTGCAGAATATCACGAAAAGAGTTTCGATCGAGGGAAATGCATGTGGTTTGGAGTCACTAGACGGAAGCATTGTTAGTGAGATGGAAGGTGAAAGCACCATTGACCGGTTGAGACGACAGATTGATCTTGACCGAAAATCCATACACCTCCTCTGCAAGGAACTGGAAGAGGAGAGGAATGCTTCAGCAATTGCTGCAAGTCAAGCGTTGGCTATGATCACCAGGTTGCAGGACGAGAAGGCTGCAATGCAGATGGAAGCTTCACACTACCAACGGATGATGGAAGAGCAAGCCGAGTATGATAGCGAAGCACTTGCGAAAGCTAACGAGCTGCTTGCTCAAAGAGAACAACAAATAGAGGAATTGGAAGCTGAGCTTGAGAACTACAGGATACAGTTTGGAGGTGGAGGATCAACAGAGAAACAAGCCAATCAAGTCCCCTTCAAAGAAGAAAATAATACGACAACTTTGGTGAGTTTTGAAGATGAGAGGGCATACATAGCAAATTGTTTGAGGAAGCTGGAGCAGAAGCTCCACTTCTACTCCAACAACAGTACTTCTATTGATTTGTCCAACTCAGATGCTATAGAGGATGACCTTTCCGATAAAATGCCTGTTGTCGAAGGTGACCCGTTGCAACGTCAAGAAAGCTCAAGGGAGACACGAGAGCCCATTTTCTTAGCAAAGGAAGCTCAGTCTTCAACATTGAGTGGGGAGGTTGATCTAAGCACACTTCAGGACGAAATCGCCAAGTTGAATAAGAGATTGAAGACACTAGAAGGAGACCGTAATTTTCTTGAACACAGCATAAACTCCCTCAGGAATGGCAAAGAGGGTGTAATGTTCATACGGGAAATGGCTAGCAACCTGAGGGAACTGCGAGCAATTGCTATTGACAATAAATAACGTGCCCCAACTTGGATTTTTGTTGTTCATTAAAAACTTGTTTGTATAACAGATTCCCATCCATCATGTACATTGTATTTTTGTAGCCACAAAATGAAAATGTGCGTGCGCGCTATCTAGGAAGTTTGTTCTAGCTTGAGGGAAATTTTACAGGAAATACTTGTAATTGTGTATAGACTATTTCTAGGCAAAGATGTGCATGTTTTCTTTTTTTCCTATTCAGAGTATCGGATTTGTTCCCATATCCTAGCAGTAGTGAACTAGTGATATCATACCAAGTGACCACAACTTGCAAGTGACATAACGAAGTACGTGGATTTGTAACCTGGTCGAGACTTGAGACTTCCAACAGTATCTGAATTGCTCCTCCAAGTTGCATCAGTCCGAAAAGGCGAGAAGTCCCAGGTCCATTACCTCGGCATCCAGTTATCCCAACCTAGGAGCTGCAAAATCACATCACTTCTCCGTTTCCTAGCTCCGTTACTTGGCATGACACAGAACCAAATGCACGTCCAAACGTCCAATATATAGCACACTGGAAGAAAACTCTACAGCTTACCACACCAATGGGCGATGGGATAGCCATACATCCCATTAACGTTGGCTTGTTAACTGCAATTGTGCGCTCCAAACACAGCCAAAAAACAACATAAAAGCACTCAAAACTGATAGACTAACTGAAATACTTTTTTACATAATGTATCCTTTCTTTTCCCCTTTTGAAATTAAAACTTACAAATTGAAGGCCATGGCAATCCTTAGACCTGGCATCATGGTCTGTTACAACTTACAACATGCATTATTATGGATTGTGTACAGGCATCACCATTGCCCGTTGGCACGTCCATACAGATATTCCCCATTCACCCTTGCTAAATTTGTGTAGTCCCCCATCGGCTGTGAAAATCCATTCGAGTTAACTCCGAGATTTACCGTTGGGTTAGGACAGCTATATAGCCAAGGCTTCGATGAAATTAAGTCCACCCTTCCATTGGAATAAGCGCCCAATGTGGAAAATTGCCCCCCTCTCAACCTATGCTGAGCATTCAGCCTGTCGTAGGCCCCCGGGTAACCCTCGTTATAGTGATGGTCGGTCAAGTTCAACCGGCCAGAACTACTCACAGAAGACATTTCAGAGTCTGCTAAGTTGCCTCTTGAAGAAATTGGCAAGCCAAATGTACGGTATTCATGGAGTGGAGACTCCGCCATACTCCCATTGCCTTGTTCCTCCTCGAGCAAGTCATTGATGATATCAAGGTGCGGAAATTCTTCACCCACTGGCCCCTGCAGCTGGTGTGAAACAAAACTTGCAGGAATCTCCCTCTGGAACTGCCTGTGTTGAAGTCCCCCAAATCTGCCTTGTCCTTCTGTTCCACTGCTGATTGCTTGCTGACAAGAATCATCTTTCCAAGGGCGTACACGTGCATCACCATTGGTCATTTGTTGATAAGGAGAGTCATCCCTCCACATGTGTTTGTTAGCATCACTATCACCTTTCCATGGGTGCCAGTTATCAAGAGCTTCCGGCTTGCCCAGCCCAAACATGGAGCCTTGCTTACCAGGTAATTGGTCATTCCTTCCAACAGGAGGCACCATAACAGATGCTGCCGATGCATATGCTGATACTGGCTGCGAAAGTGCAATACTTTGTCCTAGAGAAGTTGACTGATCAAGACTTGCCAAGGTTTTATCAAGGCTACCCTTACCAATTATGGCATTTTGGTAGGTCTGTGGTACATAACTAGGGACAGAAGGGGAGGGCTCATTGCTCGATCGTCCAGACACGGTCATTGAACGTGAAAGCAATGGGTGTACTTGAACTGCGGGCGTAGGTGGTAAAGTTGATCTTGGTGCCTGGAACAGAGGAGCACTTGAAGGCCTTGGTGTTGCAGGAGTTTGGGGAACAGAAGTGATTGCAGCCTTTTGGGGAACATTATCTTCCCGAGCTTCTGAAATAGATGTGGAAGGTATTTGTCGCAATACTGGTTTAAGTGGGGCAACCATATCAACCTGAGGTGAAGGTGATTTTGGTGGAGCTGGAACAAGTGGGACAACCTTATCAACCTGAGGTGAAGGTGATTTTGGCAGAGCTGGAATAGCTTTAGCACCCTTTTCAACCTGTGGTGCAGGTGATTTTGGGGGAGCAGGAATAGCTTTAGCAACCTTATCAACCAGCGGTACAGGTGATTTGGGGGGAGCTGGAACAGCTTTAGTGACCTTATCAACCTGTGGTGTGGGTGATTTGGGGGGAGCTGGAATAGCTTTAGCGACCTTATCAGCCTGCGGTGCAGATGATTTGGGGGGAGCTGGAATAGCTTTATCAATTAGAGACAAGCTTGAAGGAAGGGTAGCAGCTTTACCAACTGGTGTCAATCTTGAGATGATTGGAGTAGCTCTATCAATTTGCAGAGTTGAACTCGATAAATGTTCTTCACACAAAACTGGCTCGACTTTACTCAGAGTGGGAGCAACAATGGGCACAGATTCAATGCTTATGGTGGTGGTTTGCGTTGCTGGAACAGCTCCAGTATCGGCACCGCTGGTGGCTACAGGTACAGACTTGGGAGGTGGTGCATCGATATTTGCATCAGAAATAGTTACTGAAGATTGCTCTGAGCTCTTCAGAACATTAAGAGTCTTTTCCAAAGGACTAGATGAGGATGACGAGAATGAACCAGATGCTGCCTCAGCTGCTGCCTTCTTTTCCAAATGAGCCTTGAGTAGTTTCCTGCCCTCAATTTCCTTCTGAAACACGCATAAATGGAAACAGACTCGTCAAACTTTTAGCAGTACATAAACAAGTGCACAAGACAGCTGAATAATTGGGGACTGCAGTGTTACAGAACAGTTGTTAGAATTTTTACGATGAGATATTGAAATGATTGGCAAACATTAAATAAAATTCCAACTCAGGAAGTGAATCCCCCAAATGTATATTTTTTTCATAACATCTCCCATGCAACACATCTATTCAATGTAAATAACATGAAAAAGGATGAGTACTTTCTGGACATATCCCAAGAAACATAATGATAAATCCATTCAATGAAAACAATACCGAAAAGGATGAGTAACTTGGGACAATATGCTGCAAATATGGTCATCAAAGATACGCTTTTAGATAAAAATTTAGAATATTATCTTGTGGTATCCAGCTACAGTTTGTTCAAAGATCTGGAGGCAGTCCATGCTATTCATCCATACAGCAAAAAAAAGGAGAGAAGGAGTGGTGTTCAGTCAATTGGAACATGATAAGCAAGTGCGATGAGTGCTACAAGTCTTAAGCCAAAACATATCCATGGTATCATAGCAACAACAGCTCTGATGTTTGCTCCTGCAGTAGAATTGCGTAACAACTCAACTCTCAAAGCATTAGTTATAATGCATAGCAAAACATGTTGCTAATCATTGCAAAATCTACAGTCCAAATCATTAACCTCTAATCCTCTATGAATTACCAACAGAAATAAGCAAATTTACACTACTACACCAGATTAAACAAAACTACAAAACTATGATAAGGCATCGGTTTCTTTCAAACCAATGATAATGATGGAATGCTTAAGACAACTGTTTGCACAGCTAGTATAAGACCAGTAAATATTGAAGAATCTGATCTTGAAGATAAAGCCCAGTACTTTATGAAATAGTAACTTCACCTCCTGTAGTCGTTGTCCAAGCTTCCGAAGCCTATCTTTTAATGTGAGTAGAGCAGTCTCCTGATCAAGCTTTGGAGCTGGGCCACAGCCAGATGTATTGCGGTCTGAATCACTAGTAGTGCTTGAGGGAAGATCATCCACATCTCGGGCAATGTTCATACTGCCTATGCTCCTGCTACGCTGAGTTTTCCCTCTGCAAATAAATTCAATTAAGGCAATCCTAGCTGCCAAGAGAAACAATGCAAACTTAAGACGAAGTGCTAACTGACCTATTAGGTGATATTTGACTTCTACTGTCTAGCAAGTTATTTCTTTTGCCTTGCATACTGTTCATAGTAGCAGATTCAGATGAATATGGCGATGACTTGATCTCTACAGTAGAATTCTTCTTCCCAGACTGCACATTTTTCATCTCAATGCCAACATCATTCATTCCATTCACAGGTTGTGAAATCTTGTCACCTGTGTCAGTTTGACATACCTCAATTGATCCATCTAAATTGTCTGACACATCTGAAGCACCTTCTTCAGAGGTATCGACTTTCGCTACTTGTCCTGCCTGCTTAGAGTCCTCCCTATCATGAATTGTGCTTTCATCTTGATCCCTTTCTGGCAAATTTGAATCAGATTTTTCCTCTCTATCCTTGTCTTTAACCTTACGATTGTTTTTCTTTTGTTTGGCCTGAAAATGATAATTCAAATTATGTAAGCAAAACAAATTTCAAAAAATCCAACCTAATACAGAAGAAATGAAGGCAGAATGGCATAAATAAGAGCACTAACACTAAAGTAGAAACAAAGCAGGAGTAAAATCAACTTTTCTTAAAGGACCGAAAGCAAATAAGGATGTAGCGGCAAATAGCCATTGAAACCAGAAGCCCGGAGTTACTGGTAAAACCAGACTTTGCGAGTATAGGTTAAATAGAGCAGTTTAAACTTGATCAATTATGCATAAGACGATGCCAGAATTCAGATGCGCTTACAGCAGGTTTGGGGCCATCAACTCATAATACACGACAATGATTTAATGGTTTATGCTTGCCAGCAGAATTCCAGTCACTTTTAGACCAGATGAAATAATGCCAACTTTTTTTGTCTAACCTCCCGGTAAGCAAATTTGAGTGGTTTTGATCAGTTCCTACCAGGAAAACAGTACCGGCTACTTGTCAATAACAGAGCAGAAAATGGGTGAACTCATCAAAGCTAAAAACTCTAGAAAACAACTGCAAATTGGCCGTGCATCAAGCCAACCAAACAAGTGTAGTAAATAACAAGACTAATCATTAAAAGAATCCTAGCAGAAAATATTCATTCAATATATTCAAGTAGTTGGATATTCTTCCGGTTCACAAACTTGTTCAAGCAAACTGCAACCAATGAAAAGCTTTCATCATGTCACCCTGCTAAAGCTTTCATCATGTCACCCTGCTACGAACTACATGATATTCAATACAAGGAATTACGAAGGGAGGAGAGGGAGTGCTTAACCACATTAAGAATGCGACCTGTTTTTTCTTTCCACGCTTCTCCTTTTCAGTGCTATTACCACGCTTCCCCTTCATCTCATTTTCAAGGAGCCCAGCTTCTTCCTCTTCACGAATAAGCTCCTCTTGCCTCTTCAAAGCAACAGCTTCTTGATAGGCGACCTCAATCCCACTAACATGAGAACAAAATGTAAGAAGGAATGCTAAACATGAACGATTATCTTGAGCAAATCTCAAAGACATCAGACTATGTCATTTTATTTCTAAGCAGAATTAAAGGATGAGCTCCAACTTAGTGTAAAAAAAACATCTGTTTAGTTTTCCAGGATAAAACTATAGTGCACAGTTCAATGAAAAACAGCAGGAAACATGGAACAATATCAGATTTACTCAGTGGCCATATAACTTAAAGGTATACGCTTCAATGTAAAACATCAGGAAATCATTGAACGATTTCACAGTTACTCAGCGATGTAAAAACCTAAAATGCAGGTCACCACATCATTCATCTGGTTGGTCTAGGAATATACAGAAGATGGCACTAGAAAATTAACATAAGGGCATCAGTAGTGTATAAGGCCTCAATGGGTCTTAAGGTGGACCCCACATAATTCTTAAGGTCTCCTCTGTTATGTTTAAGACCACCACTGGGTTTTAAGGAATGGTCCCACTTAGGAGAGAGAAGGACAGAATACACAAGAAAAATTGTATTTTAATACTTATGACCAGGTCTTTAGCTTGAGGGCTGGTCTTAAGCTTTTTTTGCTTATAGCCTTTTTAAGGCCAACCCTGTAATGTATAAGGTTGACTTTAAGGTGGCTTAAGACCCCCTTTTTCATACATTATGGATGCCTTAAAGGAAGACACAATACAGACCATAAATGATTGAACAAATCTATGATATCTACACAGTAAATCAGTCAGGCAAAGGTAACAAGATGACCAAAATGAATGAACTTTTTACCTAAATATATGAGATAGCGCAAATGTTTCAAGTATCTTCTGACCAAGCTCAGTTAGGCGCCTTTCTTCACGCTCAATAGAAATTTTGTTAACTTCTCCAGAACTACCATCCTAGAAAGATAAGAACAATAAAAACTGAGCGGCAATGTAATAATTATACTGCACAAACTAATAATAATGCTTTCAATCTTCAGATATCAAGACCACACACACGGGATGGTTCGATCAAATTCCTACTACTCCCTCTGGCCACAGAAAATTTTTGTGTTGCCTTTCAGTCTCCAAGATACAACTATGGGACGCCGATCTTTATGAAAATATATTTGTCGAACCTATTATATAATTATATAATTATGGAATTTTTTACATGAGAAATCTACTCATACAAATTTTATTCACCCAACTTGAATATTAACAAAGATATTGTTGGTCAATTATCTTTTTACCACAAAAAATGGTGGGAACTGGGAAGACAAGGAAAGAAGATCGGTATAGGACGCAGAGTAGATATATTTTGAGCCAAACTAAGTTAATTCCGTGTTAGTGCAGTCAAATCATACAACAATACCTACCTTAGTGCGGCTCTGGGAACATTTGTCATCCTTTGGAGACAGAGGTTGACAAGGCAAGGGTTCCAAAGCTGCCCTCTCAAGCAAAGCTATGACATCGCCAGCCAAAACAAACATGTCCGTATCAACATGGACCATAGGCGCTGATAGCTCCTCCAAGTCCATAAATTTCATTCTCCCTTTCTTGCCCTTGCTATGGTGCTCAAGTGCCTTCAGCCCCGTATACAGAGAATCCATTACTAATGTTGAAGTGACTTCTTTCTCTACAAAGAAATGCTTCACCATTATTTTCAATATGACATCACTCTTCTCTCTGGACATGCGCAGTCTTGTGCTTGGGTCAATTGCAAGCCAGAAAGCACAGAAACTGCAACACCAAGAAAGACATACATGCATTAGAATTAAAATTCCAAAAGGTAATCACAAATATTTAACTATTCATTGTGGCAGGATCACAGGACATTCAAAAAGCTAATTGTCTAACCTGGACCATCTCATTTTGTCCTCAATGAGCTTGCTAAGTTTACTCCTGCGTTCTTCAACAAAGCGTCGGTAAATTTGCTCTATATTTGTCATATAGACACGGAGTAATTCCCATCGATAAGGGCGGTCAAGGCAACGAAATGGATGGTCCACTTTCTCCCTCCAATATTGAAAAGCAAAAGAGAGAACAGTTACAGAATGATTTGCGATAAATTGATAAGTATTCAGTACCTAGGAGAATATAGGCAATGAGTGCAGCATATCCTCAAATATATTCAAATACATAAGCACATAATAGGTGTGTAATAACAGTTTAACATACTAAAGGCAGAACTTAAGATTTAAACAATGATGAAGAGAGGGTCACAAATAAGGGCTTGTTCACATTGGCCGCGGCTGATGACTTTTGGCTGAAAATAAATAGTAGTGGTTGAAAAAATTGGCTCTTAGAAGGAGAGAGCAAGCGGTGGGAAAAGTGAGAGTTATGCGTGCACAAGACGGGAGTAAGAGAAGTGGGGTGTGTGATAAGCCCATGACCCCTTACTTTATCTCTGGAGCGAGATAGGAGCGACAGGAGTGGGGAAGCCGCTTCGAGAAGCTAGGCGTTCATATTAGCTTCTGGCTTCTCATCACAGAAGCTAGAAGCGGAAGCTAATATGAACAGACCCTAAGAAGGAACTGTCACATGCCAAAATACTGTACACGCGCACTATCCACGCACATGAATAGTACCCAGGGACTGTAGCAGAGTGCATAGGTACTGTAGCAAACGCACATGGAAGAGTCAGATTAGTTAGGATAAAAATAAGAATAGTTATTTTTCTTATTATATGAGTTTACTATTTTATAGATATATTCCATCTATTAGAGATAGATTTCCTTAAAGATAGAAATTGTTTTTTAAAAGTTAAGTTGAGTTATCCCTATAAAAGGAATGGCATGTATCTATTATCACTAAACAATGAATAATGAAGAAGTATTCTCAAATCTCAAGTCCTTGATTCCTAGCTCTAGTCTTTCTCATAAACCGGCTACTCTAGATCCGTTCCTTTCCCTAATCGGTGCTCTCCTTCGGCGCAAGTCGTCGCCGTCCGACGGATGTTTATCCTGTTATGAACTATGGTTCATGACAGGAACTCTGAACGAAAGGCACTAGATTCTTATTGCAATAAAAAACAGTCTAAAGATGGTTTCTACATGCATGAGCAATGTGCAATTATAGCTTGTAATGGGATAAAATTAGGATTTTAACAGGAAAAGATTGCACAGTAAGACTCAGTTTTGAATTAGCTAGGAGAGCATAAATACCACCCCTACACACACACACAAAAACACCTCAATTCAAGTGCATAATACAAATAATCCAATTACGGATCTTTGGTACTTGAAAAACATGGAGGCAACACATCTATAAGCATACTTGTGGTATCTTTCACTGGTAGAGATATAATTTATCTTCAACCATAAGCTTAGGAGCAGTAAATATCTTTGAAGTACTAAGCCTGAAAATTGATAAAGTAACTACCTGATAACTTGAACTTGTGCTATGATTTCTAGAACATCATCAACAAGAAAACCATCTTGAATCTTTGACAACTCCATGAACTTTTTCCATCCCCAATCATGCTCCTTCTTCCAGAATCTGTGCAAGGTGTCTGCAAAGTTACTTAGTTAACCTCTGGAATTGGCTGTTTAGCTCGAAGGGGAAAAATCACCAATTCATTGTACCTGAATATTTAACTTTCTTAGGATCAAGATTGCCTACAGCTATAGTAAACTGTGCAAAATGGCTCCATCCTGAAAATGTCAAGGCGTGATCAAAATATACTCTGTAGATGACATAAGATAGTATAGGCAACATAGTAACACCAACCTGGAAGGAGTTTGTCATGATTAGCAACACATAGAAACAATGACAAGTGATTGGAGACATCACATCCTTGAGGGTACACTAGAATATACCTGCAAAAATAACAATTGCAGATGAGCAAGGGATAAATCTATGAAATAGAGCACCTAACCAGTATGCATCACAAACTGAGTTGCTCAACAATTTAGAATTCCCAGCTCAAAAAAGTTAATAAAGCTATTGGAAAATGATAATAATATAACAGACATGAGGGAGATAGGCTAGTTTACAATTTCACATAGACTAACCAGCTCAAGGGTCCTGGAAAAATGACTAAAACTATAATACAGAAGAAAAAGAGTACGGTGTAAAAATTGGCTTATTAGTATTCTTCAAGCTCCAACTTAACTTTGGAAGAGATCAAACAAAATTAATTACATTGTAAGCTAACTGCCATGCAATCCAATAAATTAGAGAGAGAGAAATATCACACATGTCATGTATTTGAGAAAATCTGCATTATTCAGTGGAAGGGATAAGATAACAACGACAAAAACATTCATGGAAGCCAATAAAAACCAAGAATAGTAACAACTCAATACTCGCAACCAATAGAAGTAACACTCAGTGTAACATACGAACAACTAAAACTTAGTTTGTTGGGTTTGTAGTAGTATGAAATGGTGATATAGCTAGGAACAATAATCTACTCACACTGTGATATATTTCAACAAAATGGCTTTTAACAATACAGTTACATTACCATATTTTAATTAATAAAATGTCTGTTCTTATTCCAATACAGAATGACTGCTGAACTATTATTACAACGTAATTTGCATATCATCTACAAAGGTGGTCAGAAGAACATACAATGTTAGCATGCTTTGTAGCAAGCTAGACAGTACATTAAAGATGACACTTGCAAAACTCTGACCTAAAATCTACAAATAATTGCACAGAATGGTAGTAGGTTAGGTCCATCGAGTATTATGTCAATCAATATCATGGCTAACGTAGCCAAAGATAGAATGAAATAGCAACTCAAAAGGAATTGAACAAACAGAAATTCAAGATACAGGACAGTTTTTGGTGTGTTATGTAGATATTCAAGAAGTTCTAAGCCTATCTTTCTCTTTGTATCAGACATCAGTAATTAAAAGCTTCAACTATATACAGCCAAACAGCCAGTTCCTTACAGAGATTCACGCTTTACTTACAGCACTAAGTGAAAATCACAACATATGTACAATTGAAATGAAGAATCTAGCATCATGCTAAAATTTAATCAAGACTGGCCCAGCTATTTAACAATTCTGTTTACATATATTAGGAAAAGTGCACATATGGATTTTACCACCACTGACAACGAGGGAACTATAGTTTAACGCCATTATGAAAAGATTTGACAGCCTACAGGTTCTCTTAGTTGCAACACTGTCAAACAAAATGGAGAGCAAACATGAGCTGGAAAGCATAGTAATAAAAGCAACCATTCATACACAATAGGCTATAAGCAGCACAGTCCAATTGAAAAGGAAACACTTGTCAACATGTAACAGTATATCAGAAAGAACACTAAACTGCAGACATTTCAAACTAGGTTCATCACAGACCAAAAAAAAGAAGCAGAGAGAGGTTGCAACAAAATTTTCAAGTCAATTGCCATTGAGCACCCTACCACTTATAACCACCGGCTTCAAATGGTTCGCTTTTCATTTCTCTCTTCTTCTCCTTTGAAAAGTTTTCGATTCTCCAAGTATGTCGCCTGAATAAATCTGAGGGTCTGGGCCCTGAGATAATAATTGCCAAAGATTAGCTAAATGAAATGTAGCCACAATTGCCACTAAACAAAAAATAAATAAATAAATGTCTCTAAACAAAAACCCCATGTTAATTTGGAGAAGCTGACTACAACTAATGAAGTGTCAAGATATGCACCGAAAACAAGTACCCATATTTATCCCTGCAGTCAACCACAAAAGCTGATACTATATATATATATATATATATATATATATATATATATATATATATATATACACACACACACACACACACACACACACACACACACTTTGGAATTAAGTTATCAGGGAACTGCCGAGAGACAGGGATTGGAATACACTGCATATGGTGATGGCCTAAAAATCTCGACTACCGCATAATTACTTTTGGGTGCACCCGTGCGGTCACAATTTTCATACAAATATTCATCGGTATGAGCAAGACATATGGTGATTACTGACACAGGAATGATATAGTCACCAAACCAACTCCCAGAACATACTGAACGGCCATCATGCAGGTTTTGGCCTACATTAATCAATTACAATATATTTATCTTCAGTAACTTCCAAACATGAACCTCCCTATTTGAAAGTTAACCAAGTAGCCATCAAAATATCTGCAAGGGTAATATGTTCGGCATTTACTTTGCAACATCACTTCTGAGGCACGCTAAACTAAAATATCAGTGCTTTCCCTGAAAGAAACATCATCTTTAGCAGATACAGAGATAGGCAAGACATTTATCCTATGGCACAAGTAGTTAACTAATACTAAGCACTAAGCAGCAAAATTACATTAAGACTTACCAGCTCTAAAATGTCAAATCCCATACCAACATTTTTCTGCTAATTTTTTGCTGTTTCAAGGTGTAACAGAAATCTCTATGTTCTAACGAAAGAGTGACCAATTACATACAAATGCCCATGGGTCAGAGCTCTCCAGAAACTCCATGCTTGTACAGAGATCCTTAAGCTGAAGGCCGCCATATAAAGCATTTAAAATAATCAGGTTGTGTTTGGTTCAAGGTTAAGAGGTGGGTTAGAGGCTCAACCTGCCAAACATCGGTGGGTTAGGAAGGGTTACTTTCACCTGGCCAAAGCCTTTCAACCCTCCTAACCAAAGATTAAGCTGACCCACCAAAAAGGTAAATATGCTAACCCACCATAATTAACCTCCCGGGTTTTTCAACTGTTGACCCAGCTAAACCACCAAATCAAGCCACACAATATTTTAGACCAACTATGTTTGCTGCCAAACACAAAAATTGGGTTAAGCAAACCTAGCTGGGTTAGGATAAGCTAACATAGCTATTTTAACCAAGAGCCAAACACAGCATTAAAGGTAGAGATAGTACAGGAAACCAACAGCGCAATATTCAGAAGGAGAATTGTATTGCACTGACATATTCAACATTTGAATGTGAACAAGATGAACAAATTATAGGAGTAAATAAACTAGTGATGTTTATTGATTTCACCTTCACACAACTTCTCCAAAAAAAATTCTAGTCCTTTCAGGTCTTCATAGCCATATAATCTTTGCCCATACTAAGTTACTAATGCATAGCCATCATGATTACAGTCACCAGCACTCCTGGCAGACCCATATTTTTGTGTGATATTGTCTTTCTAAGAAATTAATAAAACTTTTAGAAAAGGTTATTCAGTTTTCTTTCTGAAAAGGCTATCCAAATTTCAAGCTCAAGTGCTATCCTTTTAACTTAACTGACAATATTTTAAACATCACAATAAACAAAAACAGTCCATTTGCGTACCAGGATCATCTTCATCGTCAGTATCCCAAAAGGGAGGGGATGTGGAAGGGCTCCCATTTGCAATCTGCTCGCAGGACCACCATTCAGACAGGGAATCGCCAGGCATGCTGCAATCCTCGTCCCCCATCCCAGTCGTGCTTGCAACAGAATCATCAGTTGCCATGGCACCAGCCATTAGCAAATCCTCGAAGCTCCAACAGCCTGAATTCAGAGCTCGTATAGAAACAACAAGGACAAATTTATGCTGAATTCAGCACGCTTGCTATCTCCAAATGACAAACTCTAATGAAACGTATACTAAACCCTCAAAACTCACGCTAAATCGGCTCCGGAATCGCTCACAAACCCACAGTATCCCATAATTATAACATACAAGTTACCATCCATCTAAAACAAAAGCACCCACATTTCTGGGGCACCCCCACCTAATTTCACAGTTTCACTGAAAAATAGGCAGAAGTCAAGCTAGAAGCAGCTGGGCAAAACCTAACGCGTCTTCCAACCAGCCAACGTTGAATTCCTTTCCGACCCCAAATCCCCAATCGCCGACTAAACAGGTCGCGACCTAACCCTCAAACCCTAATCCCCACGGGCGTCCGCCGCAAGCATCCCATCTGCGCGCGGGCGTCCCCGCGGGAGGGAGGCGCCCGATCCAGTGGCGGTCTATAGAGCCTAGGGTTTTACCTTCGTCGGAAGGGAGAGCTGGCCGCGACGGCGAGCAGGGGAGAGCTGTGGCGGCTGCGAGAGGAAAGGGGCACAGAGAGGGGAGGGAGAGAGGAGGTGGGTATTTTTCGATTGGGGAATTTATATTGGCGACTGGGAAAGATGAGGTGTGCGGTGTGTTTCTTCTTCAGGCAGTCTGATGGATTGTAGTCGCCTGTCGCCGCCTGCGCGCACCCGTGCGGCGGACCGCGGGTGGATGGGGACTGAAGCAGGACTGGAAACTGGAAAAGTAGCCGAGGGCAAAAACCGGTGATAAGCGTCGCTAGCGAGATAAACTAAATATAAAATAATATAAGAGGAAAATAATAGATTAATTATCTTTACTATTCTTTACTACTATAAAAGAAGAAGTTGGTGGTTGATGAGTCCTCCTTCATTTTTTTAACCATTCGATCTGATTATAAGATAGAATCTCAACCGTTCTCCCCACCTCCCCCTCCGCACCCGCCGCCGCCCCACCTCCCCGAGCGCCTCCTCCCCACCCCACCCCGCGTTGCCGCCGCCTCCTTCCCTCCGCACCCCGCGCCTCCGCTCCGCCGCCTCCTCCCCCTCCGCACCCCGCGCCGCCTCCTCCTCCCCACCCCCCCGAGCGCCTCCTTCCCTCCGCACCCCGCGCCGCCACCTCCTCCCAACCCCCCCGGGCGCCTCCTCCCCCTCCCCACCCCGCTCCGCCGCCTCCTCCCTCCCTCCCACCCCGCGCCGCGGCTCCTCCTCCTCTCACCACGCGCGCACCCAAAACCCCTCTAAAACCCTCGCCACGCAGACACCGACCCGCCTCATCCTCTTGACGAGCGGCCAAACCCTAGAAACTCTGCAGCGGCCGCAGGAGGTGAGGAGGAAGCCGCTCCCGCCGCGGCCGGAGAGGGAGAGGGAGATGGGGATCTTCGAGCTGTTCCGCGCGATCGGGTACATCACGGCGGGCGGCGTGCCCTTCTCCGTGCAGCGCCTCGGCACCGAGACCTTTGTCACCGTCAGCGTCGGCAAAGCCTTCCACGTCTACAACGTAGGCCACCACCTTGTCTCGTCTCCCCCACGCTACTACCTGTAATCCCCTTGCCTCCCATCGTTGGAAAATTTGAGTCGGAATTCGGTGCTTGCTTCTCGGCAGCGTAAGTTGGAGTAGCTTATGGGGAGCTTGCGGGAGTCCGTTGCTCTGTTATAATTTACAATTTCAGATGCTAGGAGCAATAATTGCGTATTAATTCCTATTTGGAGCTCAGGTGGAGCTCAGGACCTATTTACTGGTTGTTACTATAAGGTTGATGTAATTTTCTCTTGATCTCGCGTCAGTCGAGCTGCTTCACTGTCGATATAAGCCTTGCTCTGCCTTTGTTCTCCCTCACTTTACATATGTTTATGATGTAACCAACTTTCATTTTAGGACCGCATTTGTAGTCTTGTACTTACTTTGTTTTTGTTGTTTGTGTTTTGCAGTGTGCTAAACTAAATTTGGTCCTTCTTTGTAAGCTTTGTTATCCGTATGTGTGGTTCTTTATGTTCGTATTTTCTCGTGGTTTATGAGCTTTTGTGTGATCAAAGGACCTCAAGCGCCCAAGAAGATTCGTACTCTTGCGTCCTACAAGGAATATCGTTTCTTGCAAATGGAAGTGACATTGCCATTTTCAAACGAATCGATCGTAAAGAAGCTACGTGCTTGCAATAGCTGAATTTGTGTTATCCGTCATGTTAGTTAGTTACCCATTGAGGCCATAAATGTTGATATTTCATTCTTTGGAACAGTTTAGGCATTGTTTCGTTTTGAAATGCTCCTATAGCCTCTAAAGTTGAAATTTTTAGGTAGTGATAAATGAAATGGTTATTTCAAACTTCCAAAAGGGAGATCTGGACCTCACCATATTATGCTCATCAACTGAGTCTACTACTGAGACAAACTGTTCTTTTTTATGTTCTCACATAATCTCTTTTAATTAGGTGGTTACTTGGAGTAGACATGAAGACAAGATCAACATGTTATACCTGTTTGGAGAATACATTCTAAGTGCAGATTCTAGAGGTAACGTATTTATATGGGCCTTCAAAGGAGCAGAACCAAACAGTGAGCCTGTTGGGAGCATATCATTGCGAGACAAGTTTACTCCAACCTGCATTATGCATCCTGATACTTATCTAAATAAGGTGCCTGGAGCTATCTTAAGTTTTTTTGCTTTGCTTTGGAGATAGCTTACATTCCAAAACTCTTGTGCATTCAATTTCTTCTCTGTTAACAAGTCTAATCTGTTCCAAAATCAGGTCATCATTGGTAGTGAAGAAGGCCTCTTGCAGCTGTGGAATATCAGCACAAAGGTTAAACTCTATGAGTTCAAGGGTTGTTTGATGGAGACGTGCTATTTATGGTTCCTTTTCCTCCAATTATTTCTTAGGTTATTTGTTTTAGCGATTGTTTGTATATGTGCATATCAGTTAGATCATTACGTATGGATGATTGCGTGTTGTTATACATATTTTTCCCATTCTTTGTATGTTCAATGATAGATTGCCGTCGTGTATTATGGCTGCATACTAACTTTATTGTTTTCCTCTTTTTATTTGTTGTTGACATCACCTTAGCAATATAGTTCAAGAAATCGGACATCATCTTGCCACCGGGACGAAAGAATGAATTGTTTTGTTTGAAAGGACGGATGCCGATATGTATGTATACATAATGGTTGTCCCATTTTCAATTCTTTTTGAAACTATGAACTCGCTTCTCGATTTACGTCTTTGTGCTCGATGGCTAAATATATTTCCTTCTATTTTCCTTGACATGTCTCAGAGAAAAGAGGTGAGAAAGTCTGGTTATTCATCAACAGGGCATCTTGGATTTTGCTACAAAACTGAATTTCAAAGCCTTGAACCGAGGTATGCTTGTGAATTGCTAAGTGGCGATATCTGTTTTATGCTTCTATGTGAATTGCTAAGTGGCGATTTGTTTTCGAATTACGATGAATTCGACCAAGTGGTGTTGCTTTCGAAATAATTTGATTATCTTAAGAGCTTGGAAATTGAAGAGAAGATTAACAAGCTAAAGTGGATTAACAAGATAAAGTGGTACCCAGCAGCAAATGGCGCATTGTTTCTTATGTTCACAGATAACAAAGCTATAGCGTTTTGGAAGGTACGCCTCATCAATCAACAGCTATGGAAATTTCCTGTGAACTTATACCGCTAAACTGCTCCATGGCTTATGATCTGCATTGCATTCTGCCTCATATAATCGTCCAATTCATTCATCGAGATCGGTTGCTACATTATGAGCCATACAAATATAATACATACTACTTGTGTGTCTATGATTTTACTGATAGCAGGCTAGCAGCTGTCAGATTCAAATATCATTATGCTGCAAACAGAGCTCTGTGCCAATATTCTCTTCGAATTTCAGTCTCGCAGAGAGCCACATGGACCGCTTCGAGCATCTTTGTAGGCATAGCGTGTCTTGGTGCTAATGATTTAGGTACCTTTGGTCAGCATGTAGAAATCAAAGGTGCAAATGTAGTGACTCTAGACTAACTTTGGCGAACTAAGGAGACGTTTGTATTGATTTTTGCTTTGATAGTATGCATCACTTTTATTTGGTTTTTCGTTGCAACGCACGGGCACTTTACTAGTATATTATAAAAGAAGGAGTTGATGGTTGATCCGTCCTCTTCCACTACTTCTCAGCTATCCGATTTAAGCGAGAGCAATGAACAGTTCACCATTTACCCCTGCGACGCAAGCCCATGGGCCGACGGCCGTGCCTCCCTGCGGGCAAGGCAACCGCCCACACCGGCCGCATCCCCCACACGATTCCCACGCACACCACACCGTCTTCACAATCTCCACCTCCGCTCCCATCCCCCTCCGCCTCAAACCCCCCAAATGCTCCCCTCCGCTCCCCATCTTCGCCTCCCAAAACCCTAGCCCCTCGCCTCGCCGCGCCGCGCCGCGCCCTCTATGTCGCCTTCGCAGCCGCAGCCGCCGGTGGCCAGTACGCCGGATCCCCCTGTGCCGGCGTGGCTCCGCGGCCTCCTAGGCGCCCCGGAGTACCGCCCTACGAAGTCGGAGTTCGCCGACCCCATTGCCTTCCTCTCTCGCGTGGAGCGGGAGGCCGCGGCCTACGGCATCTGCAAGGTTATCCCACCCTACCCCCCGCCCCTCCCACCGCTTCGTGTTCGCCCACCTCAACCGCTCCCTCGTCACCTCCTCCGACGGGCCCAATCCCACCACCACCGACTCCTAGCGCTTCCTTTGCCTGGGCGACGCCGTCATCGCCGCTCCAACCCTCGGTCCTCCTCTCCCCCCTCTCGCCTCCTCCCCTGGCAACAGTCGAGGCCACATGCTAGGGTGGCTAGCGAGCAGATCTAGCCGTCCCCCACACGGCGCCATCAGATCCGGCTATCCAGGCCACTTCCCCAACTCTGACGAGCCACCTCACGGAAATCAGCACCGTCATCAGTGCTCCTCCACCAATCCTCGGCTCCTTCCCCCTTTTCATTGCCCATTGAGCTCGAGCCCCGTACCCCACTTCACGTTTGGTCAATCTGCAGGAGGGAAATAAGCGATGCAGACACTAGCATGGGCGACGTCAAGGGGCTACCACAGGCAAGTGCAGCCAGCGTGGGGGGATCATGTTGCAGATGAGGGATGGCAACCTACAGCGCGCGCTTGCGGTGATGGAGCGCAAGATGCGGTCGAGCGGCATGGAGCGGTTGTTTCGACGCCGAACCAACCACCATGTCAAGAACTCAGATAAGCGCATGCTTGCCCGCAAGGCCCTGCTGCAGCGCGTTCGCTCCTAGGAGCTTGGCAAGAAGCTCCGCGAGATCCTCATCAACAAGATCAGGTCAGCGCCACCTCCTCTTCCACTATTTCCACCTACTATTACTCCATTCTTGTACCCATGTAGTTGCAAGCTCTCGTGGATTCTTTATTTCATCGGACTTTTTAGTGGGTTCTAGGGAGGAACCAAGGAGGCTTTTGTTAGTGCTTTCCAAGTGCTCGACGAAATGTCTAGCTCGGTTTTAGTTACAAGTCATGAGTCAAATTAGGTGAATGTTGCAAATGAGTGATTACAGGATCATGCGAACCTCAGCGGAAGATGGAATGTGCTCCCCTTTGGCTTGTCGTGGGCAACAAACAGGCGCTTAGTATTGTAGAAGCTATAAGACATTGAACATGCAGTAGATTTTACTAAATAGTAGGGTGATCTGCACTGGCAACCCTAAGATTATAAATCTGTAGATGGATGAAGTCAGACTATACATCTCAGAGGTTTGTAACATGAACAAGCTTTCTTTTCTAGCTTCATGAATTATGTTTACTAGATGGCTTGTGCAGGACCCTTTCTCGTGCTCTACTCTTCTCCTCTGTAACTATGATATGCATTAGTAGCTCATTTTAACATTGCAATTTGCAATTTATGGATCTATATTGACGATTGGGGCGATGATTGGTGTTGTTAGTAGCAGGTGCTTAGCAGACTTTCTAGGACGTAAAATGGTAAAATGGCTCAATTATCAATTAGGCTAATTGTGTATTTTTTTAACTTCAGATTCATCTTCAAATTGTGTCCTTTTTTCATTTGTCAAAGACCATGTGGATATCAGCTACTATTTGCATTTTTGGTTGGCTTTCTATACATTTTGCTAAGGTTTGTTATTTGGTAAAGTGATATGATCTGAGTTCTTATGCATTTCCTATCGATATCTTACCTTGGAATTATGATGTAAAGGGTGCTACTATGCTCTTACTTTGGAAGAACCTTACTGGGCTTTAATACTAGAGTTGTTTCTTATGTGGTATGTATCTCTTAATTCACTATCGATTCTCTTCTGCCTTCCCATCTTGTATCATTTGCAAAGTTCATGTTTCCCCCTTGATCACCTTCATGTTTTAGTGTGTTGATATTGCACTGGATGTGGTAGGTGCATGTGTTCACCATCATGTTTTAGTGTCTTTGATCTGCGATTGTTGATCTATTTTGGGAGTTCACTACTTACATAATAGAAGTACTGGTTGCATGGTGCAATTTAGTATTTGTGAGTAATTTGTCTTCACATGCATATAATTAACATGGCTATGCTTCACATTCATGTTTCGTGGAAATAAATACTTTTTTGTGCAGGTATAGTGCCATGTGTTCTCGTGTCAGCAGGGCTTCTCTTCATTCTAGAGTCACCAAGGTGGCTGGTAAGGCACATCAACTTTAGGTGAATGTTCAGTGAAACATTAGGGTTTTGAACGTTTCAGGGGAAAATGATCTGTTTGCCCAATGGTTTCTTATATGCATAGATGGGTGTTGGCTTGATGATCTTTCAGCAATTGGGAGGGATAAATGGCATAGGCTTCTATGCAAGCCATATCTTCACTTGTGCAAGTACACAAATATCGTGATCATTATGTTTTCTATTTTTTGGTTGCCAAACAAACCTATATATCCTGCTTTAGCATATATTTACATATAGGTAATTTATTAATGGGAACACTGTAGTTTTCTTTTCTTATACTGCACTACTGTTGTTGGTATTTGACAGCAATAATTACTGTTTTTATACTCTTTTCAAGTTTTTATACTCTTTTTTCATGAATATTTTTCACTGCAGTTAAGCCATCTCAATTGGAGCAGCTTAAGTTGCCCTTGGTGAGGAACAAACCTTTGGTTGCTCCACAATGTGTTGCCTGCACACCTGTTCTAAGTGATTCTGGGGAAGGAAGGAACAAAGGATTTAATCGGCTCACATCGGTTCATCCCCAGGAAATTCTTCTCTTTTTTGCAACTCTGTAAGTCACTCCCTTTTTAAAATGTCTTTCTATTATGCTGAAGTTTATTCTTCCCTGTTTAGTCTGAGCTTAGTTACATAGGTAGCATGCAATAAATACTCTCATTTAAGAAAAAATATTGTTGTGAATGCTTAGTTTACCATTAGAATTCATTACGCCTATGGTTCTCTCTTTTTGGGTGGATCTTAGTTTGTTATTGGCTGGGTCTGAAGAGTAGTTCACATTTAGGTTGTTCACTTAGATAGCTCCAAGTGGAAAATCGTTAATCATTTCTATAGATGTATACCTAATTACAAAATAAATAAATAATGGTTAGTTATTTGCAAGAGAAATAAGGTTATGATTGATTGCACAAAGAGAACAATTAGGTCCGTTGCATGTAGGCCAATATGCTAATCCACTAAAAAGGAATAATACATAAATGGTTAGCTGCATGAAATGCGCAATTTGCTTTGTTACTGCTTATTTTCCTTTTGTTTTCTTCATTCTGGTCATATTGTTTTCTATCAACTACCTTTTTCATTGAAAATCTGAATGGAGAAATCCCATGGCAATCCAGCAAAACATTAATTTTGGGATCTTCATTGATCAAATGTACAATACCATGGTTAATTTGAGAAACTAAATTGAAAGATATTAAGGATTAGTGGCCACTCTTTTTGCAACGCAACCAGAGGAAAGAAAAAGCTTCTAGAGTGGGTAAATAAGAGAAAAAAATCTCACCATTTTCTCAATGATAAGAAAATTTGGAAAAAATTTGCTGCTGAAGGGAGATTGTATGCTTTCTATCAAAGTAACTATGATGCTGCTAATGGACAAAACCATACTAGGAGAAAGGTCTATAGAAAAAAGTAGATTACTGCGAAAAAAGAAATTCATTACCCATACTATATGTGCCTTATTATAAAAGAAGGTGCGGCCTTTCCTACCCCTTTCTCATCAAAGAACTATGCTGACTGACGGATTTCTCCGTCCCACCGAACCCGTGCGCTCCTCCCCTCTTAATTCCTCCGCCTCACCGAACCCGTGCGGTCCTCCCCTCTTAATTTCTCCGCCGCCTCCTCCCCTCCCTCCTCCTCCGCCGCCGCCTGCCCTGCTCCTCCGCCAGTTAATGTTTATGGCATGATGTCGTATTTATCAATTGGTTTGTTATTCTCCAAGACAATCTGACAGTTATTTATGTATTAAGAATACTATAGAAAAATATTATTTACTATTATTTCTGTACATATTGTTATATGTGGTGCTTGTTCTATCATGCTTCACTAATATGATGCTTGATTAATTTACGAGTATAAACATGTATGTTTTGTTTGATACATGGTGATGTAAGAAAAAGTTAATATTTATTATTCAGTTTGAGATCATATTTGATAGTATGCATCACTTTTATTTGGTTTTTCGTTGCAACGCACGAGTACCTTACTAGTAGAGAGATAAGGATGACTTTTTTATTGCTTTCTCCTTTACTAGTACAAGTTACAATAATTGGGATTTTCTATTTATAGACTAAGCGGTGAGATGTCCACTATGGATTAGGCTTACAGGCCAAAAACTAGATTTTCCAACACTCTAACTTGGGCACTTATCCGACACGTTCATGTCTTATCAAAACTTCATAAAAACTCAGTGAAAAAAATTTAGAGAAAGAGTGCCTTGGCCGAAAAACTTCCGAAAAACCCGTCAAGAAAAAAAATACAATCCACCCAATTAATCTATAGGATGTATTCTTTTGGGTACTAGATCTTCGTGATCAAGTTTCAATAGACAGCTCGAGAAAAGTCTCTCCCTGGTTTATGCACTTCTTTAAGTCTCATCATTCTAATTTTACATATACACCTTTCAAAGTTAGATACTAGAAGTGACTTAGCGAATAAATCTACAAGAGTTTCATATAACTTAGTATGCAGTATCTTAATTTTATCTATCTTTTGTAACTCATGAGTACAAAAAATTTGGGGTTGATATGTTTTGTAATATAACTCTTCATATAACCTGTCTGTACTTGTGCAACAAACTATATTATCTTCATAGATAATTGTAGAAGCTTGCATGATATTTAATCCACATGACTGCTGGATGTGGTGAATTATTCGTCGAAGCCAAGCACATTCTCGTGTAGTTTTGTATAGTGCTATGATTTTTGAGTAATTCGTCCAAGTTGATACAGGACTCTGCTTATATGATTTTCATGAAATTGCAGTTCCATCACACAGGAATACATAACATGTTTGTGACCTGACTATATGCGGGTCTGAAAAGTACCCGGCATCTGCGTAGTCAGTCATATTTAGCTCTTGTTTCTTTCTATAGAATAATCTAATATCTTTGATTCCTTAGGTATCGAAAAATATCATTTATTTCCTACCAATGCCTTTTGGTAGGTTCTGCATTATACCTCGCTAATAAGTTTACGGTAAATGTAATATCTGGTCTAGTGCGGTTTGCTAAATACATGAGTGCTCCTACTGCACTTAAATATCGGAATTCCGGTTCCAAAACTTCCTCCCCCCTCTTCTCTAGGTCCGTATGGATCCTTGCCTTGCTACAAAGACCTCCCAACCGTTGGTACTTTCGATGAGTACGTTTTTTCAAAACCAAACATTTCTAACACCTTCTAAATGTATACTAACTGATGCACAAATATCCCTTCTGGGACAAGCTCAAACTGCAATTATAAGCAATATTTGATTTTACCCAAATTTTTCATTTCGAACTCTAATTCTAGATAAGAGTTTTCTTCCTTTATATCTTCCAGAATTTCGATGATATTCAGATCATGTACATACACTGAGATTATACAAAATCCATTCAGAGATCATCGCGTAAATACATAGGGACAATCCTCATTATTCATGTAGCCTTTCTTGCATAAAAAATCACTTAAGCGATTATACCACATCCTGCCTGATTGATTAAGCTCGTACGGTAATTTTCTGAATTTCACACTGTACAAGTTTTTTTTACTGTCTTGGTTTGAGACAGGTATACCTTCAAGTACTTTCGTATAAATGTCCGAATCCAAGATTACAAAAAATATGTCGATACCACATCTATCAATTTTATTTCTAAATTTAGGTTTATTGCCATCAAGATTAAATATCTAAAGATAGTGTTGCCTATGACCGGGGAATATGTTTCTACATAATCAACTCTTGGACATTGAGTGAATCTTGTGCAACAAGTCTTACTTTATATCTTACAATTTTATTTTTCTTATTTCTCTTTCGAACAAATACCCACTTATGCCCTATAGAGTGCACATGGGGAGGCGTGCAGCTTACAGGCCCAAATATCTCTCTTTTATTCAGATATAATAATTCAGTTTCTATTCACTTTTTTCAATCCTCCCAATCCGATTTTTCTTGCATTTGGCGAGCGATGCAGGCTCTGAATCAAGATCATGATTGTAGCTTTTTTTTGTAAAATAGATATTAACATAGGCTATTGTCCTATTCATGGATTCTCCCGTATATATATATATGCATATATAATTTATAGCTATTTTATCATGGGTTGACTCATCTAGTTCTTCTACTTGCTCACTGCTCCTTCCAGTTGCGGGGGCAAGTTCTTTTAGTTTTTCAACTCCAATGTATGCGCACACATCTATGCTGGTTTCTCCCTCCACGGGAATGTTTAGATCTGGTACGCCCTTTTCTGAAGGTGCCATACTTGTGCCAGGTCTCAACTGGCTCCCATGCTAGTTTTGAGGAACTTTGGTGATTAGTTGTGTCAAGGTCTTCTTATCCTTTTTCACCAAGCATCCCCAATTAGTTGGGATTCGAGGGGACGGAGTTCTTGTCTTTATATCCTGCGGCTTATGGACAGGATTAGGGATACCTTTAATTTTCTTCGGTATTTAACCCTCTCCGGTGCATTACGTGTAGGCACATGCGACTTGGTCATACTTTTTAAATCACTAAAGAGGTCAGGCAATTAATTTCTTAGTGCCTGTAAATCAATGATCTTTTGGACTTCTCTATTTGCTTCACTAGTGCATGGGTCGTGCACATAGATTCTTGTGGCTTGCCATGTAATTTTCTTATATTCTTCATCATGGGGTTGATTTTGTCTCGCTAATGTTGAGAAACTATTCTTATCAAATATAATATCAACGAAATGGGCGGTGTGCAAATCTTCTATCATAAGGTCTAAATACTTGATTATGGATGTTGTCTCATAACCAATGTATATCATAGACTTTAGGAGAGAGCCTATTGCAGTGCATTCTAGTGGAGGTATCATTATATAAACTTTACAACCAAATATATGGAGATGACAAATTTTTGGTGCTGACACTTGCGCTAGTTGCATAAGTGAATAGATGTTATATGTCAAAGGACTAAAGTTGATGAGAGTTGATGTATTGCAGAAATGTGTGTCCCTAATATGTAGTTGGTAATTACAATTCTGCAAAAGCGGTTGGGCAATAAATTTAATTATCATAATTAATGTCTCTGCTAGTCCATTCTGGGTGTAGACATCTGGGACGAAATACTCAATTTTAATTCCTATTGCCATGCAATATTCATCAAATGTCTTTGAAGTAATTCTCCGACGCCATCCATTCTGATGGACTTTGTATGATGATCAATAAAATTATTTTTAATTTGAATTATCTACAAAATCAGCTTTGCAAAAGTATGATTTCTCGTAGATAATAAACATACGTGCGACCATTTCGAGAAAGCATCGATAAGCACTATAAAATATTTAAATGGCTCTAACAAAGGTTGTATAGAACAACAAATGTCTCCTTTGATGCGTTCTAGGAATGCAAGAACTTCATCCTTTACTTTCAGAGTAGAAGGTCTAGTAATTAATTTCCTAGTGGCAGATGTTGGGCACACAAAATTTTCCTGATTCAGAAAATTCTTCATATCGATATTATGTCTCTGTGAATTATTACTTATATTTCTTATCATCCTAAGATCTGAGTAGTCTAATCTATCATGCTAGAGACAGAAAAGTTCAAAGTTTCTAAATGTAGTTTTTAAGCAATATAATCTGCGATTACCTTAATATTAATGTAGTATATCCCAGATTCGAATAAATGAAGTCTTTCTAATACCCTTCTTTTACTTCATGCTTTGTAATGACCAAATATTCCTTATTATACTCTTCTTCAATCTCAATGTGGAAATCATTAGTGCAAATATTTTTGAAACTTAATAGAGTTCTAATCGATTCTGAGTACAATAGGACTTCTTTAACGACCAAAGTTGTGTCTATCGGGTGTATAATTGTGGCTCTTCATGAGCTTATTATATATACATCACTACCGGTGATTGTCGTAAGACTACCAGTATTTTTACTAATCGACTGAAAGAATTTTATCTCTTTCAAGATGGTATTTGTTGTGCCGCTATCAGCTGAGCACACTTCCTCTATAGGGCGGCACATACGTTCTAATATAATGTACTTTATTAATATGTGGTAGGAGGCAATCAACACATAAATAAAATACTTCAAATATTAGAACATATTATGCTATTATTGACTGAATAAATGAATTAATTAATTAATATCATCCAACCTTCACGAAAAAATAAATTGTTTATCATCAATGCAAAATATAATTTATTTTTTTCACACATGAAATGAATAACATTTAAAATATAGATGTATTCTGTGCATTAGACTAAATCTGCTAAGAAATCTGAGACTTCGACTGCTATTTTGTCAGGGATGAGATTCTCTTTCTGGGAAATCATAGCGGCGACATATGCAATATCAAAGGGTGGTGCCACTACGGGATTGGAGTCAACCTCTATCGATGCAGGCAGCTGCTCAGAATTTTTCCCCTCGATAAGGGCAAAGTATGTTTCATGTTGTCCTTTACCACTCTTCTTCTTTTTAGTCTGGAAGGCATCAACGACGTGGTGCGGCTCTTTACACATCTGCGACCAATGCCTCCACTTACCACACTTGTAACATGTTTAGTCTTGTTAACCATAGGGTTTATCATTTCACTTTGATTTGCTAGTCTTATTCTATTGTGAAGTATTTGATTTGCCTTTCTGGGCTGCGGCTTTGCCCTTCCTCCCTTTTTTCTTTATTATAGGCTTTCGTATCTTGAAACTCCCAGCGTTAGTCTCATGATCGGTGGAGCTCCCCGGTGGTTCCTTTTATCTGAAATGTGATTCTTTTTATCTGAGTCCTCCTGATATCAAGAGTTTGCAAGATAGAGCTTGTGCAATGTTCTTGAGAGCTTCTTCAGCTTAGTTCTCCTTAGCCCAAGGTACCTCAAGTGAAGTAGGCATCCTATCTCTTTTGGAAGCTTTTGCACATTGCCATCTTCCAAATCCAAATTTCTTACTAGTGTAAAGCTCCTTGCAACATTTTTGCATTTAAATACAACTGGTGCACTGCCGCTAAACATGAAAACAGATCGCAATCTATTCTTGTGTTCATTGCTGAATGACACATTAGATGTTTGCAATGAGATGTGCCGAGCACTAATATTTTCACCTTTATCACTGCAGATGATGGAAAATCTCTCATTTTCTGACAGCAAGATGGCAAGCTTGTGAAGAAGATCATGAATTTTGCACACTTTTACTCTCCCGCTGCTGCTTGCGATCGCCACTTGTACCGTGCTTCTGCTGATGAGCTCCATGAGGTACTTCTCTGCAGTCATTTCAAGTGTCTCATCATCTTTCTCTTTCACAAATCCTTCGGCAATCCATAACCGAACCAGCTTCTTTCGGGAGATCTTCGAGTCATATGGGATGACAGAGAGCAGAAGAAAGCATGGCTTCAAAGGGTTTGGGAGGTCCTTGTAGCTCAAGAGGAGCGCTTGCTGAACTCCAATTTCACCGTTGCTTGGATCCTTTTGAACGCTTGCTAGGACACGCCTCCATTCGGTGTCTATTCCTTCTTTCCTGGACATCATGCTCCCTGCAGCAACAATAGCAAGGGGCAAACCGGCACACTTGTTCACAATGTCCTTGGCGGTTTCCTTCAGACCATCAGGGCATATCCCGTATGGAAAGAATGCTTTTTTGCAAAACAAATTCCAGGAATCCTCAAACGGCAATGGCTGAAGCCTACGGACATTGCTCTCTGCATCTTCAGCTGAGCCAGCCACGACGGCGTTACGCGTCGTCACAAGCACCCGGCTCCCGCTGCCGTTTCTGGGCAGTTCCAGCTTGATCACGTCCATGAGCCGTTTGTCCCAGACATCATCAAACACAAGAAGAAACCTCTCTCACCGTCAAGGCCACACAAGAGCAGTTCCTGGAGCTGCCTCTCGCCGAGAGAGCTCGCCTCGGCAGTGGGGATCCTCATCAGCCCGTCGGCCATCTCGCAGAGAATGTTGCGCAGCTCCATTGTGTTCGACACGTAGATACACGCGCAGCGGTCGAAATGCTTCTTCACATCTGGGTTGGCGTACACAACACTTGCAGATCTATATCCAGGCCTATGGTGTCTCTGTCATGAACCAGAGGACATGAGGCTAAAAGACCATGAATCCATTTATCACTCGACTCCATTGGCCTTTGAACCGCATACGCCGATCGACGACGGGAGATGCCGCTCAGCTGGGCTCGGATGCGCCTGATCCGAGACCCGACATCTTGCCGTGATCTCAGCTTACCAATGGCGCAGCAACCGCGTACCTGCTGGCCGACGTCGAAGATGTCGAAGCGTCCTCCGAGTCGAGCACGATGTCCCTCATCTGGTCGATCCATGCTTCTGCAGCCACGCTGCCCTTCGTGCTGCAAACCTCCATCTCGCTCAGGAAGAGCTGCATGCCGTGGAGCTCGTCACGGAGCCAACCGACGTCGCGGCCTGTGGACAAGAGGCGCCGGCCATGGTCGGTTGCTCTGCTGGTAAGCAGGGAGCCTATGCCATGGATCAAAGAAGCAAGGACGGGTTCGGCCATGGAAATGGTGTTCGCCCAATCTGTTGTTGAGCAACAACGGAGGAAGCTCAGTCCACGACTTGTTATCCATTAGAAAGTCAATGCGCAGCGTTGTATTATTGCTTTTAGGCTTTTGGCAAATATTTTCAGTTGTTTATGCCCTACTGATCTCCTTAGCCCACAGGCACAGGCAGGACCATCTATTCCCTGATAATGATGCGTAATTGTTTCAAGAAGATAAACAAAACATTAGCTCAAGAAAAATTAGCATCTTTCTGGGCCAAAGATCCAATGTGCCATCTTTATTAAGAAAGCATCAATTACAGGGTATTACAGTCACAGAAGACGAATGAGCAGCCTCCATCTGGGGTGATAACGATTGTGATTGTGATTGTGATAGAGATCGATAGGGACCACATGTTTTTCTTCTCTAAAGTAAATTAACACCAAATACACCATAAAGAGTTTCACCTCTATGCTAAATGAAGTGGCATTTCAGTGAAGACCTGTGAAGCGGAATTGTTTATGTAAGATATGTTTGCGGACTTTAACAGTGGACTTTCTTTGGGCATTAATGTAGAACGTGAAATATGGTTTGTCAAGCATTGGAGTAGCTTGTTGGCCTGGTAATTGGGCTGCAAGCCACTAATGCCCAAGGGACTTGACTCAGCCCGCAAGCCTGGGCTTAAACTGGAACTCAACTTTGGACTTCAAGTATGACATACGTAGGCCTCTTGGGTCTAGTGCTGCTCTGACACAAAACCCAAGTATATATAGAGAACATCTAAAAAAGTTATATATATATGTATATATATAGAGGAAAAATACTTTCTACATCCAGGTGTAATTACATCCACCTCTAATATACCACCTAAACAAATTTAAAATACTCCTTTATCACTTTGGATATACTCGTATACTAATTATAAGATACTTCAATGTGAACCACATGAAAAAATTGCAAGGGAATGCATAGTTTTTAGCATATTTTGTAAATACCTTCATATACACATATAAAAAGGAGTATGTCAAAAAAAATCTACATACTATCTCTGAGAAATTGTTCATACCACCTAGATGATCTTAAATACTCGTATACTGCACGTACATACCATCCGTTACGTGAGATACTTCCTACGGTATGAGATACGATGTAGGGTGTAATTACACTCGAGTGTAGAAAAAAGGCTTCCATATATATATATATATAGAGAGAGAGAGAGAACATACCTAGCACTAATAGGTAATTAGACGATTAGGCCGTGAAGGCCGAAATTGCACCCCTCCCCCCGCACTTACACCAACATGGTTCAATGCCTCCAAGGAGACAATAATGCCCGATCGCTGGCCCAAAAAACATTGTCTGCAGGCTCCGACAAGGCGACATAATTGCGCTAGCCACCTCGGGCTGGTTTGATCGGCATGGCACGTTCGCGGTGCTCCCTAGATGCTTGAACTAGCCACACACAATACCAGACCCGTGTACACGAGGCCACTGAGGTGGATTTCACCCCTGGCTTAAGAAATAACTTGGCATCCCGGATCAGCATAAGCATCATATGAATCACCTCCATGAAGGCTAAAATCGTATGTGCACACAAACCCGGCACTGACACCAGTGTGGCTCAATGCCCACATCGAGATAGAGATGCCTTGACGGCCGCTGGCCCAAAAAAGCATTCGGTGGCCCTAACCCAGGAAGACATAGCTGCATTCAACCCTTCATGCTAGTTTGACCCATACCGAGTGTCCCCGGTGCCCCCTAGGCACCCGAACTAGCCACGCAAGATGCCAAACGCATGTATGCAGAGCCATGGAGGTGGATTTAACCTTCGCTTAAAAAAGGTCAATGACCCAAATCAACAAAATCACTACACAAATGACCTTCGTCAAGGTCAAAATCACGTGCGCAACCTTGCTTACCTACACTAGTGTGGCCCGATGCTTCTAGGAGACAAAAAAACCCTGACAACAATTGGCCAAAAAATGTTGTTAGCGGGCCTTGACTAGGGCGACATAGCTGCGCTAGCCTCTTTGTGTTTTTTTACTGGCGTCGACCGTTCACAGTACCACCTAAGTGCCCAAAATAGCCATGCATGATGCAAAAAGTGTGTAAGTGGTACTACAGAGGTGGATTTCACCCCTGTCGTAAAAAATAAGACGGCGACCACGGGGAGAGGGGCAATCACCACACGAGGCACCTCCATAAGGGTTGAAATCATGTTCGCGGTCATTTGCACCGATACCAACGTGGCCTAATGCCCTTGTAGAGACATAAACACCCTAATGGCTGTTGACCCAAAAATCATTGTTGGCGGGCCTCGACTTAGGGTGACAGTTACTTTGGCAACTTTGTGTTGGTTCAATCGGCGCCGAGTGTTAGATGTGCCCCCTAGGCACCTGGAAAAGCTACATACAATGCCGAACACGCACACGGGGCCCATGGAGGTGGTTCACTCCTAGCTTTAAAAAAGCCAGCAGCCCCTATCAGCAGAATCACCGCAAGAATCTCCCCTTGTGAAGGCCAAATCATGATATTACGTGTGTGGCTCGATACCCTCATGAAGATAGGAATGCCCTGACGACCGCTAACCCTCACGGTGACATAGCTGCATTGGCCCGATGTCCTCGTGCTGGTTTGACCGACGCGAGGCATCCGTAGTGCCGCTTAGGTGTCGAACTAGCCAAACACAATCACTGCATGATCACCTCCGTGAAGTCCAAATTCGTGTGTGCGGCCCCCACACTGACACCAACATGGCCTGATGCTCCCATGGAGACAGAAATGTCTCAATGGCTGCTGGCCCAAGGAACACCGTCCATGGGCCCTGATCTGGGGCGACATAGCTGCGCTAGTCCCTTTTGGAACACATGATTTTTTTCCCTCTAGATTTTGCAAGCATTGAGCTATTTTTTGTGAAATTATGCAAAATTAGAGTGGAAGTATATTGTTCCAAACAAGCCTCTGGTACGAACTGCTAGAAACAACCCAGAATTCAGTTTGGTTTTGAATTTCTTGGAACCTCGATTTCATTTGAATGTTCAACCAATTTAGCACCTTCCCCATCCATTTATGCTTCCTTTTCTTGATCATACCACCTCCTCTGGATGATTTTGCATCTGTTCACTATTCATCATTCGGCAATACACTTACCACCACCCCTGTCTCCCCTCCTTGCCACTCGGCTCCACTTCATTCATAGCCACCACAGCTCAATGCTGTCGTCATTGATTCACACCCCTATACCAATATGTCAACTACCATACCTTGCCCTGACCTCCCTTTGACAACCTCATTTATGAGCCTTGACTGCATGCCTCGGACGCCCGCCTCCCTTTGCCACCGCCACCCCACACTTCTCTCTCGACAGACCTCCTCGCGCTGAAATGTTTGACCGTTGCAACCTGCCTACTGCGGCATCACCAAGGCCGAGGTGCCACACTACCCGCTAACCTCACCCCTACGACTACTAACCATCACCGAAATCTCCTACGCCTTCTCTTCAGCCATGCGTCACCACCCGAGAAGCGCTGCTACTGCTCTTAACCACCTCGCCATGACTTTAAAGCCAAAACAACACCTAGGATCACCTCACACCACTGCCAATTACTCATCCGAACCATTCCCTCAACCTCCCTCGCACTTCTTCGCCGCCACCAACCTCCCTTGCACCAGTAAGGCCTCTTTGCCAAATTTTTGTCTCGATCAATGTTAGTCCAATTCCTTGCACCCTTAGGGAGCTCAGACCACCATGAGAACCCATGGGTAACCTCAGTTGCCATTGGTGAGCCTTGCCGGGGCACATTCGTCGCCATCGCCATAGCTACCCTGTTCGGTGAACAGTGGTGGCCATTCGAGGAAGACGATGCACTATGGGTTGGGCCATTTTTGGCCCACTGGCCAAAACTCTAGTGAGCCGAGTTGCTACTGTAGCATTTCACTGTTCATCGACAACCTGATCCACTTCTTCTAAAATTTGACCCGTTATTGTTGGCCTATTACTGTTCATATCTGATCCGTGATGAATAGTGATAAGACCCATTACTGTTCATCCGAAACCCTAAATATAAGTTTTTATCCATTTTGTTTGTCTCGAGCCCATGAAAGCCATTCCGATCTCCGTTCTGCCAACCTAGATCCCGACACAACCCAAACCCGCATTGTTCCAAAACCAATCCACCACTATATAGCAGCTTGTTACAATTCATCCCAAAAATCCATCCCAACATGTATATAGCCATTTTGACTGTCTTGAACCTATCTAGCCCAATTCCAACCTTATTCAGTCAACCCAAACACCGTTTAAACTTTAACCACCCAAAACCATTTCTTTTTATGTATGTTCTTGTTATTTTATTGCTTTTGTTCCCAGCTTGCATTCTGCAAAGTAGAAAATTATTTGCATTTGTTTTTGTACCAGTATTCGGATTTGGCTAACTAATCAACAGAGGAGCTATAGGAGCCATCAAACAGCTGGCATAAGCATGGAGATTACAGTAAATTAATTGGACTATGGATAAAGAGGCAAGTCACATATTTTTGATCATTTTGAATCTACATTCCTTTAATTATCAAATTATCAGTATTTTCATTATCTCTTATTTACGCACCATTATTTTATGTATAATAAATGTTTAGAATGACATGGAAATTAGTTATATCCTACTACCAGAAATACCATGTTTAATTTGATGCCATATTCACCTTGATAACTTAGTAATATTTAATTACTTTATAAATAATCATAAAATGGCTCATCCAAAATATTTGTACTACTAAGTGACTTGGCATTTGGCCAGTAGATTTATTTAAGCAGTTCTAGGGTTAAGGGTGCATCGTGGAAAGCTACTAGATGGTTGGAGTCCACGACCTTACTCTAGGGTGGAGGCTTGAGTAGATTGGTGGTGGTGCCGTAGAGCACTAGGGATCTAGGTGTGGATGTTTGCCTCATGGTAAAAAGTAAGAACTGAAATCTTATGTTGATTAAAAGACACAGAAATCGTTCAACCACAAGTATTAACTTTTCAACCATGGTCCAGTAACTACTCAAATCAATTGAATATCTAGAGGAAGGTGGAATTCCCGACGCGGGAATGGCTCAAGGGGAGTGGTATAGGAACGGTAAAACCATACTTGACAATGGTAGATCCACTCATAAACGGGTGGCAGTGTTCCACATTGGCTAGTGGATACTCGATAATGTGTTGTTCATAACCTACCTGGTAGAGACTAGAAAGAGGAGAGTAGTGAATGACCTTATTTTCTCCACTCGGTCGCACGTTACCTGTTACGTGTTTGG
This sequence comes from Melocanna baccifera, assembly GCA_036346265.1. Lineage (NCBI taxonomy): Eukaryota > Viridiplantae > Streptophyta > Magnoliopsida > Poales > Poaceae > Melocanna > Melocanna baccifera. The sequence continues at coordinate 38,068,252 of CM070677.1, forward strand.
ATATTAAGAGTTTGAGAAAAGCTAGGCAACTCTGCAGAGTATGACAAATGGTATTCGAATACGTTGTGCTTCCAGTTAATGGACATGTGTTTTATGGGTGATTCTAATAACAAGGCATAAGTAGATTTTGAGAATTTAATAATGAAAAGTATGGATAACAAACTCCCCTTTACTATTAATTAAATATTGTTTTATTGTTTTTTTAAAGGTGAGGTTCTTTACTAGCAAATTTGCATCCACAAATATAATATTATTAAACCTAACACATTCCATCCACTACTACAAAAGAGGCAATACTGAACGTCTACATCGCAGACCGTTCTCATGAACCGTCTGTGACGTAATTATCACAGACGGTTCATATGAATAATCGTCTGTGGTATTTTCATAGACAGATATTCATACGAACCGTCTGTGGTAATACAAAACATCACAGATGATTATTACTAATAACCATCTGTGATAATACAAAATATCATAGACAGTTATTACTAATAACCGTCTGTGATGTATCACAGATGGTTATTGATACAAATCATCTGTGATAATGGTAGACATCACAGACCGTTTGTACTAATAATCGTTTGCGATACTTCACAGATGGTTTGTATTAAAAACCATATGTGATATATTTTCTGCCTCGTAATCCTCTAAAATTTCATAATCTTCGGCCTGAGTCCGAGTAACATTCTGTTCTGAGACACCTTTAATAAAATGAACATAACTTTTGCATACGGTGTCCTTTTTCGATGTTTTTGTACTCATTGAAAAGCTAATGACGAGACCGATAAAAAAACCAACTACTTGCACCAGCAGCCCTCTAAGACCCCTAAAATTGGCCATCTTTGGTTTCAAATTTGCGTTAAAAGTTTTTTGTTTCTGTTTTCGCCAACATTTTTTTATCTTTCCTTCAGAATTTGAGGTTTGCCTCACCTTCAAAGTTATATATTTCGTCGAAATCTTTCGAATGAGTATATATATAAGTCATATAAAACTTTACTATTTTATCTTTTGAGACTAGCCATTTACATTGCACCGATATATTATTTCCTACCGTCTGGCTATTATTATTAACAAGTTTTAATAAGAATCATCTATGATATCACCGGTTATCATAGACGGTTTTTATTAAGAACAATTTATGATGTTTACATCATAAACGGTTTATAATTCGAATCATCTGTGATAAGCCCCACCACGTCACCGATTCACGACATCTCCCCCAGATCCTGATCTCACTCGTCCATTCTCTCCGCATCGAACGAAAGGCATCGGTCTCCTCCCCACCTCTCACCCCCTATTAATCCATATCTTTCTACTCCAAGAACCAACACCACTAGTACTATTCTAACTCATTTGTGCGTAGCAAAGGAGGGAAAGGGTTCGGTTCAGTAAGGGTGGCTAAAATTTCGCTTGAAACAAGATGCAAATGAAGAAGGCAATGGCAGATCTGCACTATTCTAAGTCGTCGGCATCGGCAGGGGACTTTCGTTTGTTACATCATAAAAGTGTGGCACTATGTTGATTTTGGCATAGAAGCTGAAAATAATGTTCGTTGTCTTTATGTTTCTGCTACTTGAAAATTTTCCCCCTCCACTTGTTTTAGATTATAGTTTAGTGAAGGATTTGTAAATCTAGCTTGTATTAGCCTGAAGTTTCTTATAGTAGAAGCATATTTCTGAATTTATAACCGTAAATTTGTAAATGTCCACTTGTGTATACAGTACTATATGTAATTCAAATTTAAGTACATCGTTTCACTTTCAAAGGATATGGCATGGCTAGCATTTCTTGAAATTAGCCAAAAAAATAGTAAAAATTTTAGATACTATCATAGACAGTTTTGTAGTATAAACCAGATACAAAGCACAGACGGCTGCCACCAAAAACCGTCTGTGATATGTAAGTATCACAGACATTTCGAGACAAGCTGAATCGTCTATGATATATCCTCATCACAGACGGTTTGTGGTTAGAGCCGTTTGTGATATTATGTTTTCACAGATAGTTTGTGGCTAAAACTGTATGTGATATTATGCCTTCACAGAAGGTTCTAGTTCTAAACCATCTATACTGTGATTGTCACAGACGGCTCACAAACCGTTTATGATAACCTCCGATTATCACTGACCTATTGATTCAGATGATTCAAGGAGCCGTCTATGATGACCCTTTTTTTGTAATAGTGATCTCTTGAAATTCTAGCAATTAATTAAATAGCATTTTCCTCTATGGCTTGCTGAGTACTTAGTGTACTCAATCTTACTTAATTCCTTCAGAGCAGATACCAAAAGAGGAAAAGATACATCAGAATTTTGTGTTAGGGTTGCAACCGCACTCAAGCGTTCCTGTGGAGCATTCTATGTTCTTCCGAATGTAAGTTAATTTTTGAGCTTGGACGTTCTTATTGTTGTTAACATTGACAGTTAGGTCTTATTTTTAACTATGTTAATCCTTTTTAAATATTTATGAGTTGGCATGATACTTTTTCTGTCTCTAACTGAACTCCTATGCTGTTGCAGGTTGAACGACAGCGCTTTCTAAAAAATGGCGTTGTTACACTCTTAAATCGTATGCACCAGTACTTGGCATGCGATGTTACAAATAGATCCAAACTCTTGCATCAAACAAGATTGTCCTGCTTCTCACCGGTGACTCAACGGCGAGATCCAATCTTCACGGTCCGCACGACACATTGGCGGCTGGAGGGCGCCGCGCGGAGGAACCCTGAACCTGGCCGCGTTCGTGTTCCTGCCGTTGTTGCCAAAGTCATCCCTGCTAGCACCAAATTGCTTGGTTTTCGTATTTATGCGTTTGTGGTTAGAGCCGTTTGTGATATTATGCCTTCATAGACGATTTGTGGCTAAAATCGTATGTGATATTGTGCCCTCACAGATGATTCTAGTTTTAAACCATCTGTGTTGTGATTATCATAGACGGCTCACAAACCGTCTATGATAACCTTCGATTATCATTGACCCGTTGATTCAGACGATTCAAGGAGCCGTCTGTGATGACTATTTTTGTAGTAGCGATCTCTTGAAATTCTAGCAATTAGTTAAATAGCATTTTCCTCTATGGTTTGATGAGTACCTAGTGTACTCAATCTTATTTAATTCTTTCAAAGCAGATACCGAAAGAGGAAAAGATACTTCAGAATTTTGTGTTAGGGTTGCAACCGCACTCAAATGTTCCTGTGGAGCATTCTAGGCTCTTCCGAATGTATGTTAATTTTTGAGCTTGAACGTTTTTATTGTTGTTGAAATTAACAGTTAGGTCTTATTATTAACTGTGTTAATCCTTTTTAAATATTTATGAACAGACATGATATTCTTTCTGTCTCTACCTGAACTCATGTGTGATTGCAAGATAAACGATGGCGCTTCCTAAAAAATGGGGCTGTTACACTCTTAAATCGTATGAACCAGTACTTGTCTTGCGATGTTACAAACAGATCCAAACTTTTGCATCAAACAAGATTGTCCTGCTTGACCCAATCTTCACGGTCCGCACGACACATTGGCGGCTGGAGGACCACCGGTGCGGAGGATCCATGAACCTGGCCGCGTTCGTGTTCCTGCCGCTGTTGCTCGTCCCTGCTAGCACCAAATGGCTTGGTTTTCGTATTTATGCGTCGTCTTCCCAGGACCCCCCCCCCCTCCCCACCAACGGCAACGAGAGGATGGAGCAGTACTCGCATACTAGTAGTAGTAGTAGTACAGCCTAGGTTTGGTGCATGCGCATCGTGTAATTTGCATATATGGACCCAACGGAGGCAAAAGTTACAGGCAGCCACTGAATCACTGATACCTACTGATTTCATCGCGTACAGTTGCATGGCCATGGTACATTTCTCTGCGCAGATCATATCGTACTGATTTAATGTAGTACACTGCATCTAACCATTCTGCTTTTCATTTGCGTCTCACCTTTCCAGCTTGACTTGTATCCGTAGTACTACTCGTCAAGGAGTGACAAATTCTGGGTGGGTTCCATCCGGCTTTTCCTTTTTACTTTTTTAAATAATATATTTTATTAAAATAAAATCTACTAATTGATTATAGTATACGTTATACCAACTTCAATTATACTGACTAAAATCGTATTCGACTGTTTCTTTCTTTGTAATCTCTCTTGTAAACAGTCAAAATTCAAAAATTTAAGCCAAAATCTACAAGACACAGCCCCAAAAAAATCCACCCAAGTCTCAAATCCTAGTCCATGCTAATCAATGGAGGTGCCTAGAAAATATATGAATATTTTTTTATTAAATGTACTCCAATTTTAAGCCATTAGATCTAAGATCTAAAGAATCTTATCCTCCCGCAAATCATATATATTCCTCTTCTCCTCCCCTCCCCTTCCCTCCCAAACCCCACCCGTCGGCCCTCCCTACCATCGTCGCCACCGCTGAATGCTCGTCGCCATGTCATTGTCGTCCCCTGCCCTGACGCTGCCCACTAGCGAACCTTTACAGCCGTCTCTCCTACCTCCCTCCCTCCCACCCCGCCCTTCTCCCTCGTCTTTGGCGAACCACCTCGCACCCCCACCTTCTTCTTCCTCTTCGATGAAACCCCCCCGTGGCGCCCTCCTTCCTTGTCTTCAGCTGCTACCGGTGTTGGATTAGCCGCCGCCTCCTAACCACTCGTTCTTGTCGTGTCTACCGACTTCCATCGCACTCTTTTGGCCCACGGCACCGCCTCGCAGTCGGTCCGCCTTCGGCCTCCCTCTAAATATGGGGGCTCCAATGAGTTCAACTCGAACCTAAACTCTAACCTAACTCATCGGAGCTAGAGAGAGAGGTGAGGCACAAATCTCAAGACAAAATCTTAAGATGAGAAATTCGAGTACTCAATTTAAAAAACAGTCAAGTACTAGTTAGCAATTCCCATCAATCAATACCCTGTTTCTGGATACAACACAGGGCCTAAGTCTGTGATTTGCAGTAGTACCAACTACAAAGTGACAAAAACCGGAGGCGGACACTTTTTACCAGCAAAAAATTTGCATATCGTAGTTGTCTTGCATGAACATGCTTACATGACACACATTTCTCTGTACAGAACCAACTAATTATGTAGCAATGCATGCCACATGAGTCGTGACACACATCTATACATCATCGAACTATCTAATCTTCCTCTTCTGTCATTAATTACCTATTACATACACCTAGCTAGCAAGCTAGGGACTTGGCATGAGTAGTCTTCTCAAGACTCGGACGGCGGCGACGGCGAGCCGGCCGGTGGGAAGATCCCCTGCCCGGTGGCCAGCATGGCCCTCGGGTCGAACTCGGCCTTGAGCCGCGCGAACCGCGCCCACCTCGCCGAGCCGAAGTGGTCTGCCCACTCGGGCTGCGCCTTGTGGTTGGGAAGGTACTGCTTCGCGCCGATGCCGGCCTCGGCGCAGAAGTCGAGGATCTGCTGGTTCTGCCGCGCCAGCGCCTCAAGGCTCTGCGCCGGGTTGGCCGCGCCAGGCAGCGCTGACCGCAGGAACGCCACTAGGTAGAACACGTCCTCCTCCGGCGTCACTGCCGAGCTCCTCGGGTCCCACCTGCGCGAATCGCAAAGCAATCAGCACCCAGAAATTTAATACTAGCAGCAGTAGATCATCAAATCGGCTCGAAAGGTTGGAGCGGAGTAGGAAAAGAAACAGTTAGCGACTCCGATACGTCTTTTTTAGGTTGAGGGTGTGCTCGTTTTAGCGATTGTTTTTGATTTTTGTTAAAATTTTACTGTAGTTAGTTTTTTTACTATAGCTGATTTAATTTTTTTGAGCATAATTAATTTTAAAAAAAATGTAAAGATAGAAAAAAAACATATTAACCCATTAGGGACAATACAAAGGAACATGGAGAAAAAAAGAAAATACAAAAAAGCCTAAAATATCTAAAAAAAATTCAGAAAAAGACGAAATACTGAATAGTGAAAAAAAAACAGAAGCTAGAAGCAGAAGTCGAAAAAAAGTACGTGAAAGCGGCAACGCATCTAGCCACTAACCCCAAAAGGTGATAGGAAACCAAATTCTGACTGTGCCGTGCTTGTTGCGCTGCGGGAAAGGCTAAGCGACGCCGGTTTAAAATAACGATTTTGCTGTTGCACAGTTAACTATAATTTTTTATCTTTCGGTTATCTAAAGTCACACTAAAAAATCTCTCTTCTTCAAAAAAACAGAGACCGTTAAAGGATGCTCATCCAACCGATAAAGAAGTGCCTAAAAATAAAAGAGAAAACAGTCGCTTGTACAGTAGTCTATCCCTTAAAATAACTGATCGACGCAGACCGCGAAAATTGATGCCCGGTTACTGACTTGCATAGCATGGCATGTTGCATGTTGCCACTACAGAATTAGAATAGACCCTGTCGCCTTAGTGCGCGGTATGTCTGCGGCCATTCAATCACCAGATTCGGCGATGGCAATCAAGCAACAATCGTGGGTACACTCGATCGCCACAGTGAGTGTGGCCACCTCCGCAGTGCTTCGTCTAATGTGAGGGTCGGTTTGGTAGGACGGCCGGGAACGTGACGTCTTGAGCCCTGCTCGTGTTGCATGTGGGGTCGTGCGTGCGTGGATGGATCGTGCATGGACAGTGATCGGTCGATGAGCCGTACGTCGTGCATGGAGCTGGAGACGGAAACCAGAACAGGTAGACGATGGGCTTACTTGTGCCTGTTCATGGGGTAGATGAGGATGGGCCCGCCGGCCGTGCGGCTGCCGAGGACGCCGCGGTCGAAGACGGCGATGCGGGACGCCGGCACGAAGAGGTTCAGCCACGGGTGCGGCACCTCCCACACGCCCTTGCCCCGGAGCTTCAGCTCCGCCTTGTGCACGCGGTCCAGAAAGTCCACGTACGGCAGGTCCGTCGTGAACACCGTGTCCGGGATGAAGCTCAGCTCGCCCAGCAGCGCCTCCACCTCCTGGAAATCAAGCACACAACATTTTGTAATATAGATATGTCTTCCTTTTCTTATCCGTTACTTATAAACATATACCACTCTTAGAACTAGATGAAATCTCTTTTACTTATAGTATGTTGTGGTACAGCATAATATTACTAATCAAGTGACAGATAAAATAGTGCAGGTTTTGCCAACGGAATTTAAGATCTAGTAGCAAGATCCATGCAGTGTGCTCCTGGATGTGGGTGTCATCATGTGATCATCAGGGCTGCAATTATACCATTGCGGGCTGAACCGCCCGTAACTAACTGAAAACATGGCCCAATCATTGGCTAAGTGTATGTATAATAGAATATCTTTTAAGGTTATTTTTATGATCATCTATAATAATATCATCTTAGATGTCTATTAGCTTTATTAAATGAGTAAAATCTTATGTACAGAGAGAGAAGGTGATGAGAGATAGGCCCTACTCATTTCGGCTTCAGTTTTTGATTTATTTTTCACTATTCCTAAATTTCATCTTTTTGGTTTTCTGGCTTTTTTGAACTTTTTTGTCTATTCTTTTTTTCATGTTCGTTTGCATTATCTATGATGAACTAACATATTTTTATATTTTTAATTTTTAAAATTAATTATGCCAAATAAACCATCATCACTACACTGTAAAATAAGCCAGCTACAATACAAATCCAACTATAAACCACCAAAATTCAGCCCAACTGAGTGGCTCATAATGTGCTATCTCTTACGAAAAAGATGACTTGAGCCCACAAGCCAACACAAATAGTAAGAGAGTGTGTGGCACGAAGTTATGATAAAATTAGTATAAAATAGTTAGAGAAATTATACTGTTGGGGAGGTTATCTCTAGTGCTATTTTTAGGTGAGGTGAAAACCTTATAGACAATTTTAAGAGATAGACTATTGTACATGTCCTAATGCTTCTACCTCATTTAAAGATGATACTAGAGACAACATCTCCAATAGTTCATCTCTAAAATTAATATCTCTAATTATTTTATATCATTTTCATCATATTTCTCCATCACACTTCATTACCATCTGTGCTGGTCTGTATGTTCAGGTTGTCTCTTGCATAATAAATAGCACATTCTCTTTACTCATTCCTCTTTCCCCCACATAGAAATTTGCTGATGTGGTATAGCGAGGAGACATCAAAAGTAACATTGTTGGAGATCCCTAATGTGATTACTGATCATGACCAATACTTCCCCATATCAAAATATATGGGCTATAGTTTTTCTATCTTGTTTCATATTAAGTCGTGTATGTAGGTTTAATGGTCTTTTCTCTCTTTTGCCCTCATTGATCTTCTCTCTCCAACATTTATGAGTAAATACCCACACAAGCATTATCTCTCTTATTCTCAAGACATTGGACACTATGGCCATTTCTCTCTACCATTTATTTGGTTTTATGCCCTTCTTAATCCCTGTGTCCAAACAAAATATGCTTTATAAAAGAAACGAACCGTCGTAAACAAATAGGGCGGTTAGGAGGCAATGTTATTGAATTAGGAAAGGCGGCGCCGCCCGAGGGACACGGACCTGATCGACGGTTCCGGCGGTGGAGTCGTCGTAGTTCTTGGTGACCTCGAGGCAGTAGAGCACCCCGGAGTGGCGCTTGAGCGAGCTGAGCTTGACCGGGTTCTGCGGCGAGAAGAAGGAGGACCTCCAGTTGTTGATGAGGCCCTCGGCGGCGACGACGAAGCCCTCGACGTAGTCGAACCGGTGGTCGCCGTGCAGGGAGATGAGCCTCTCCTGGTCCGCCGTGAACTCGCTGAAGTTGGAGTAGAGTGCCCGGATCCAACGAACCTGATGACCAACGAGACCACCATGCAGATAATTAAATTAGGCCAGACGCCGTACTGAGCTTAATCAGCGCAGAACAGTCTGATTACTTAGCATGGATTAGTTAGCTAATTGAGTTACATGGAGAACAAAATCATATGAAAGATCGCGCGTGTGCTAAACAAAAGGCTTCTCTATACAAATAGACGGCCCTGTTCTGAAGTGCTATGAATTTTGGTTTTTGATATGGTTTTTAGCTAAAATAACATTATAATGGTTGTTGATTTTTTTAGAAATATTTAATTAAAAAATAAAAAACAGAAAAAAAATAAAAACATAATTATATTTTCACAGATGATATAAAGTAAAAAAATCACTTTAAAAATTAGCATGTTCTAAATAATTTTTAGCTTTTAAAACTAGAAGACCGAAACCATGTTTAGAACAAAGACCACCAATCGATCAGCGAGAGAAAGCTGATGGGTGGATCCCAACCAACAACGTGGGCGGCTGGGCCACCTGACCAGACCCATAAACTAATGATGTACTTGGGGACTTCCTTTTGGGGCGGACTGAACAGTGATAACGAAATGCTGTTCCAAGCAAATGCTGCTGCTACTGGCCAAACATACGTGTCGTACAGCCGTGGCTCCTTAAGACGGCTATAATTAGCGACACGTTCGGGGCTTTTCGGTGTCTCTTGTGGGGGTTGACATGTGGTGAAGATCGTCACTTGCACGGCCGGTGTTTAGTTCCCTAGTGGGCGGCCATTAGTTGGAAAGCAAGGATACTGCATCGATCGCCTATTTTGCCTTGCCACACGAGAGAGAGAGAGAGAGAGCGCGAGATATGGTTCTTCCCCTTGGAGAGCAACACTAGGATGTGGTGTGAGTGTGTTACCCTCTGGGGAGCAGGCTCGAGGGCGATGCGCGCCCGCGTGATGATCCCGAACTGCCCCAGCCCGCCGAGCGCGCCGAAGAACAGGTCCGGGTTCTTCGTCTCCGAGCAGGTCACCACCTCTCCCTTCCCTGCCAAGAATCGATCGGTAACGGGGAGGATCAGTACCGCATACAAGAATGCCGCGGCGGGCGAGTTAGGAAGGTCCGGCTAGGATCTCACCGGTGACGACGTCGAGCTCGTAGACATTGCTGATCTGGGGGCCGTGGTGGAAGGCCTGCCCGCTGATGCCGGCGTTGGAGAGGGTGCCGCCCACGGACAGGTACAGGTAGTCCGTCCACGACCGCGGCGCGAGCCCGCCGTGCGCCAGCGTCCAGTTGAGCACGTCGATCCACAGCTCGCCGCCCCACACGTCCACGTAGTGCCCGCCGAGCGCCGGCGAGTAGGCTGGCAATGCCCGCGCCCTCCGCTGGTCGGCGCGCCACCCGTGCCTCATGTCCACGACCACCCCGCCGGGCACCTGCGCCTGCCCGCTGATGGAATGGCCGTGGCCCCGCGCCGAGATGCGGAAGCCCCGGGCCGACCCGTACGCCGCCCGCACCAGCGCGGCGACGTCGCCGGCCTCGCGCGGGTGGAACACGGCCAACGGTTCGCCCCGGGTGAGCCCCCCGAAGTCACGGGACGCCTCCAGGACGTCGGACTGGTCGACGCTGAGCTGGCCGCCCCCAACCTCGCCGCCGAGCTGCAGCAGCTCGGCCGGCTCCACCGGCAGGCCGACGGTCGAGATGAGGCAGTAGATGAGGAACACCATGAACACCAAGCACCGCGCCATTGCCAACTACACAAACTACCAATCCTCTCTTCTATGTGTTTTCTTTGGTCTCCTTGGCGCTAGATGTGTCTGTGCACTAGCTTTGCACTAGAAGAAGAAGAAGATGAGTTGTGTGAGGCGTTGTGGTGTGGCGAGGCGGTATTTATAGGGAGAGGTGGTGGTGGAATGGGGCCTAAAGTGAGAGGGGGAGGGTCGAGGGAGATAGGAGAGATAAATTACATATGTCTCGTTTATTGATTATTCGTAAGTATCTTTCTAAATAATCAGTCGCTTTTTGGACTGTTGGAGATCTAACGGTCCGCGTTCTTCTCCTAAGACCTACTACTTCTCTTCTCCAATCCCATTGCTCTTACTCCCAATTGATCCCATCTCACAATGCCGTTCACCTCTTGCCTCTCTAGTTCTCACCTAGCCAACGACGCCGATGATGCTAGCGAGCCCTTCTCCCTTTGTTGCCACCTACCTCCTTCTCCCCCGTCTATTCCTCTATCACTGCCGTCCACTTACTCCTCCCTCACCGATGCTAGTGCCGGCCTCCATCTCCCCCGCCCCTACCTTCTTCCTTGTCTCTATCGGCTACTGCTGCCGGATCTGCACCACCTCTCACTGCCTTCTAATATTCTTTTGATTTTCTCTTCTCTGTCGACCTCCACCACCCTCACCCAAGCCCACAACCGGTCCTCCCGCTGCCCAAGCTTCCCTCTAAATTTGGGCCCGATGAACCTCAAACCATAGCCGGTGAACCCCCAGCTCTAACCCGATGGTGGCAGAAGATGACAGCGCTAGAGAGAAGGATGATGAGCTCATCGGAGCATGAATCTTTAAATAGATTGGAATGTGAGAAATTCGATTGATTTCAAGGAACATTTTATTTGACAGATTTCTAGCGGTTCCGGAGAAATTAAAGGGGTAGAAGGATTGATGTACATGCCGCAGGAACAAAACACGACCGATGGGGGCCGCGCTCCCGAGAAACAACTGATCTAAAATTCTAAAGTGACGTTGGTTTCCTCCTGCGCGCCATGTGCAATGAACTTTTCCGGTGGAATTCTTACATTGGTTGGAAGAATGCGCAATCTATAGAAGCTCTAGCTAAGCTCTGAGCTGAGGGAGATCAACACTCAAACAAAAGAAAAATACTCCCCGGCCTTCCGATCTTAACTAACTTTCTAGCTAGGGCGTGTCCACTCTCAGCTCACTTGAGGCAGGCAAGCAGAGATGCAGATGGGGAGAATCTATAGCAGCACCAACCTTTAACCAACACCTCTTCCAATCGCCACAATCACCTAAAGTAGACCATATCCACTAGGTTTCTGATCAGGCATGTACCAAAGTACGTGCTACCCAAATCTTCAGTAAAACTAAATGTAGCAGTAGTACTCTATATGTTAGAGTCTAATCTTGTTTCATATTTTTTGCTTACCGTGTCCGAATGTGCAACGTGTAAGGATAGAATACGTATACAAGTCCTCTTGCCGTGTATACGTATCTGAGTTCATTTCCGTTTCTAAGTTTCTTGCCGTTGGTGTAGTATATAAGTAGTGACGGGGCGAAGCCAACAGGGAGAGGGTTTAGTAAGGCTTGAGCCTCACCTCCCCCAGTGGCAACCAACTCACACACCACTAGAGGATGGTAATGGTTGGCTTGCCGCTTGAGGCACACGCCACGTTCGTCCATGCCTTGCAGGTCAACCCGTCGAGCTCGGCGATCCACAAGCCCATCACCTAAGAGGCCACGGCGGCGAGGTTCCACGATGACGTGATTGGCCCATGCCTGCCGCTCGTGTTTGAGGAGGTGCTCATCTCGACGTCGTGGCCGGGGAGCTTTAGGATGAGGACACAGCCTGAGCCTCCTAGCTTAGAGCAGTAGGAGTAGCCATCAGAGCAAAATAAGAAGATAGACTTGAGCCTCATGCTGTGATCGATAGAAGCTCATACGTGTAGAGCACTAGAACTATCTACTTGTGTCAATTATTTTGATTAGTACACAATTATTAAGTGTTTAATTCTTGAGTTTGTGCTGGCTTCTGAATAATAGTTCCAGGAAGAAATGACCTATGACCTATTAGTTAAGTCTGTATCTTCAGATATCATCACCAATTCACTAGAGGCATGCAGGCAATTAGTCATTAATTTTCGAAGGTTTTGCTATTCAGTTCATTTGTTTTTCAGATGTGAAATTTATTTAGAGTGCATCCTGTAATGTTTTTAAGTTCAAAAGTTGGATGATCAAGTGTCATATTCTAGCATAAGAGAGAGAGAGAGAGAATGTATTCTGCACTACCTAATGGCCGTGTGTGTAAGCAAAATTTTCAAACATGGCAAACCTATCCCAATAGCTTTCGGGGAAATGCATGACAATACAATACAAATATACAATAGTACTAGGAAAGAAAGATATTTTGAGAATTTATTATTAGAAAAGTGCTTCTATTTCCCTCATGATCAAAGCCATACTCTATTCATCAAACATTCCAATGACACGTTCTATACCATCCAAACTCTAAATCAAGTGGTTCAAAATTTTAAATTCATATAAATTCATAATATACTTTCGAGTACCTATTTTATACTTTTTTATTTCATTTAATTTTATTTTATTTGGGCCGCTTTTCACGTGTAGACCACGATGTTTTCGAGTATGACTTCGCTAATGTTTCTCACCACAAGATACTTTGAGCCCACCCTACAATTTCTTTTTGGTTTCACCACTGAGCAGTGAGGTATGTTTGTAATCAGCAGGGGCAAAATGAGAGAGAAAGCAAGGAAGAGGTCAACAAAAGAAATAAAGAGAGGAGCCCAGGAGGGGGGATTGTAGAGGGCAATACGGTTGTTCATTTTTTGCTGTCTCGGCATTTTTCATTTTTCAGAAGGAACTATGTGTTGCTTTTGTGTATAGGTGCAGAGCACTGCTTTCGCGTGTACAAGCCAAAGGCAACATCAGCACCAAGCGTCCCAGGCTGTTCATCGTCCAAAAAATCTGCAAAGCGAAGGGAAGATTTGCAATAAGTAGTATAAGAGTCTATTGATTTTGGTAGTGCCTGAAGAATATGGAAGAAGCATCGACTTTGAGTATCCGGGGTAGGCTGATCTCTCTCCAATACTTTCTCTTGATGATTGACAATTATCTAGTATAGACAATAAAGATGAAGGCGAACATACGCGCCCGGGGAGTTTGGGGTGCAGTTGATCCAAAGGGGAAAGACAACGGGGTGGACAACAAAGTGGATTAGATGACTTTGGCTATCATCTACCAAGCGGTACCAGACTCTATGATACTTCAGCTCATCGGGAAGGAGACAGCACGAGAAGCGTAGGAGACGCTTTAGAAGATGCACAAGAGAGTTGATCGCGTGAAGGAGGTGCGGCTCCAGAATTTGCGGAGCGAGTTCGAGAATTTCCAAATGACAGAGACCTAGTCAGTGGATGAGTTCATCTGTAAGTTGACTTCACTATACAATCATATGATCTCTCTTGGCGATAAGATGGAGAAATCTGTCGCAGTGAACAAATACCTATATGTGCTATCAGAAAAGTACGTGCTTGTCGTCATCACACTCATGTACTCCTCCAACTTAGAGAAAAAAAGATCGAGTAGATCACCAACTCTCTCAAGGCGCACGAGGAGCTACTAAAGGTATTTCAGTCTGTACTGAGTAGGAGTTTTAGTCCCATAACCAGTAGACGTTGCTACGAAAGGGAGATCCGAGAGACAGTTGTGGCTCATCAAGCAGCCACAGACGATGGTACGGGCGAGACAGCCAGAGTGGTCGAGGCGGCAGAGGTGGCCGTGGAGACAAGTCTGGGCAAGACAGTGGTGATAGATCCTGTGACAAGTCACATATCAAGTGCTTTGAATGTAGCGAATACAGGTACTACGCATTGGAGTGCCATATCCACATAAAGTGTTTTAACAGCGACAAGTATGGGCACTACGCTTTGGATTGCCGAAGCAAGAAGAAAGATGTTGAGGTAAACCTCACCTGAGCCGAGGAAGATGACGAGCCGGAACTGCTTCTTTCCTTATGTGTCGAAGAGACCCCAGGTATGGTGATGTTAAACGAGAAGAATGTAGTTCCTAAACTACGCACGGAGGAAGGTAGAGACAATCACACTGATTGGTGGTACTTAGACAATGGAGCATGCAATCACATGATGGGAGATCGCTCCATGTTCATTGAGCTAGATGAGAAGATTTCAGGCAAGGTAAAGTTTGGCAATGGCTTCATGGTGCAAATAAAAGGCAAAGGATCAATGCTATTACAATGTAAGAACGACGATAAGAAGTTGTTGTCTAAAATTTATTTTATATCGAGTCTGTGTACTAACATACTCAGTCTCAGACAGTTGACGGAAGGAGGATGCAGGGTGGTGCTGCAGGACGAGTTCTTACGTGTCTATACTAAGAACGATGATCTGTTGATGAAAGCGAAAAGATCCCTAAATCGGTTACACAAAATTTCCTTAAAAATTTGGAAGCCAACTTGTTCGGAAAGCAGCTCGGGTGCTCAGCATGGTGGATCCCCGCTTAGGGGGTGCGCATGAAGAGCAGCTTGGACGCACAGGGGGTGCGCGTATGCTTGAAAGGTCTTGCGCATGTAGTTGGAGGTCAAGGCAGGCTCCACATGCTTGCAGGCGCAGTAGAGCGCAATAGCGCAGGTGGTCAACTTGACGGGCCCCGTGTGCAAGGCACACGCGTAGCAAGTGATGGCTCAGGCACACAAGGTGACGAGCCTAGGGCTGGAGTAGGCGCATGTGCAGTTGAAGGTGGCGTGCACATAGCTGCGGATGGTGGACTTCGTGCAAGCGGTGGGTTTTCAGGTGAAAAAAATGCACAAGTTCCAAGAGGAAGGCTTGGAGTACAAATCGGTGTATTTTTTGTGATTTTGTAGAAGGAACGTGATCAACGGTGGAGACAAGACGCACGAGCACAGGAGTTAGAGGCGGTGTAGCCTTAGCTGAGATGTATGCAGGAAAGCAGGCAAAGTTGGTCCAAAAGAGAGCAGTGTGAGGTTTAGGTAATGGCGAAGCCAAGACGTCCATGGGAGTCGGTACCCTAGCCTAGACAGGCGTGCAAGGAAGGACAAGATCAGTCCAGGTGGAAGACATGGCAAGCGTCAGTTTGTGTGTGGCTCAAGATGTAGCAAGTGCATATGGTAGAGCGGTGTTGATCCAGGAAGGAACGACGCACGGGAGTGTGGGTTAAAACAAAGTACAAATGCGTGAGAAGATCAGGATGATCAAGATGAATAAACAAGATTAAGAGGTGTTTGTTAGAGTCTAATCTTGTTTCATATTTTTGCTTACCATGTACGAGTGTGCATCATATAAGAATAGAATACATATACGAGTCCTCTTGCCGTGTATACGTATCTGAGTCCGTTTCCGTTTTTAAGTTTCTTGCCGTTGGTGTAGCATATAAGCAGTGAGGTAGTTTGTAATCAGCATGGGCAAAATGAGAGAGAAAGTAGGGACGGATTGCGGAGGGCAATACGGTTGTTCGTTTTTTTTTTTTGCTGTCTCGTCGTTTTTCGTCTCTCAGCAGGAGCCAGGCGTCGCTTTCGTGTACAGGTGCAAAGCGCTGCTTTTGCGTGTAGAGGCCGTTCATCGTCCGAAAAATCTGCAGAGCCAAGGGAAGATTTGCAGCACTATACCACTGTGGTAGCAGATGGTCAACATCTCGGCTTCAGTGTTCCGCAAAAAGCACGTTAGCTATTGCTCTTCCAGACCCGCCATATAGGCTGCTGCTTTCCTAGGCACTACTGCCTAATGGCGAAACGAGGAGGAACATCGTTTCAGGGAAATCGTGAAAGCGCCGTCCCGCGTCCACACACCGCTGATTGCACAGGATCGCACGAAGATACGCACGCCGCTGCCTTTGCTTTCCGCTCGATCTTCTTGTGCTGGACGCAAGAATTCGACCAGCCACGTGGTTTTACACCGGGCGACGAGCATGTGAAGGAACAAAACATGGTGGAAGGAAGGCGGGGTTACCCGGCGATCGACGGGGAACGTCAGGAGGAGGAGGATCTCCTTTGCAGAGGTGAGCGGCGCCGGAGGGCGCCATCCGCCATCGCACGCGCGCGAGCCCTGTGAGACATGTGCTGGCTGGCTGGCTGGGCGATCTACCAGCTAGCAAAGCAAAGGTAATCTGAACATAATCGCATCAGTGTTGGCAAAAGTGTCAAGGCAATCATGCCTACTTGCAGCTGCTAGACCTCAGCACGAATAGCTAGCCCGGCTTGTGGGCGATCGGTCTAAGCTGCACTAGTGCTGGTACTTGCTTCCAGGGCCGTTAGGATTTCATTGATCTTCTTAGGCCCCGCTCAGCCGCTGGCGTCCAACCATGGGTGTCAGCGTGTTTTTTCCTGTAGTAATTTTTGTTATTTTTTATTTTTTGGTATTTTTGGTATTTTATTTTTTCCTGTATTTCTTTGTATTGTCTGTGATAGATTATCATATCGTTTCTATTTTTATTTTTTTTAAAAAATTTAATTATGTTTAATAAGTCAACTCAGTTACAGTAAAAAATAAGTTAACTACAGTAAAATTTCAGCTAAAAATTAAAAATCAAAAACCAAAGCTATTCCGAACGCTACCTTATTAACATGAAAACGATTGATCCTAGCAATAAAATTGCTAGCTTCACCTGTTTGGGGCACAGGGATCCGACTAGCTTGTTGCGTGCTTGTACCCGTGACTGCGTCGTAAAACGGACATGCCCGAACGACGCCGTGTAAAACTGAAAACAGGCCGGTCAAACAGCATAATTAAGCCATTAATTGCCGTGTCCATGCAATTCAATCGATCACATTCCATTCCTACTACTACTACTACTTATTGCGAGCTAGGACCATTGATCGATGATGGCCAAAGCAAACAAATTCGTACAAATGCATGCATACTCTTGGGCCGCGCCCAAAACCGCGTCAGCTTCGCATTCGACGGCCGTGGCTGGCGTTTTTTTACTGTGTAATTTTTTCTGATTTTTTGTATTTTTTATTATTTATGATATACTAATATGTTTTTTCTATTTTTAAATTTTTTAAATCTAATTATACTAAATAAACTAATTCAGTTATAGTAAAAAAATAAATTAGCTACAATAAAAAAATTATAAATCAATGCTATTCTGAACCTCCCTTTAATCTCAAGTTGACCAAAGATTATTCTCTCGGAACAGTAGCGCTCACTCGCACTCGCCGGTGGTCCATGCCCACTCGGATTGGGGCGTCTGCGTGGAGAGACCGAATCCTCGCGGATTCGGCATCGACATCCCTGTGCGATTCGATCGGGGAATTGTTCGCACGTTGTCGCCTGCACGTGATGTGCCGTCGCCACTGCGGCCGTGCCCGTGCCTAGCCTCGTAAGTGCGTCGCTCCGCTTGGCGCCTAGTTAATGCGCTTGCATTGCCTTTCTCTGCCGTCTCCCGCAGGAATTTTACGTAAATTTCGCAGTACCTTTATAATAAACAGTCTAATTCCTGCGTAACTAGATTCTTGATTGGATCAATATTCTTGTATGTAAAGCGGGCCATATATATTAAAGGTTCACTTCACGTAACGGTTGTGTCTATGATCACGATTCAAAAGAAACTTTATTCCTTTAGTGACAAACTAGTCGGAAGCTAACAACGAACAACCATTGTAATGACGACTAGTCATATGGTTCTATAAATCCTGATCAGGTAAATTGGTTAAGAAACATGATAGTTTCCCAAGTGATTAATGTGAGAGGTTATTAGCGCATCTGGTAACTTACAACAAGTGGCCAAGGGACATAATGGTTTACAACTCAACAAAGATATACATGTGAACACAAAAGAGGCCTTTAGCGGTATTAACTGCCATTCCTTAGATATGATAAATAGGGTACCCTGTGTGCAGCGTGCCCTAGAACACATCAATTCCATTTTTGTAACATTCTTTCTATCCAAGGCAATAAAGTCTCTGTTTAATTGTGCTCTCTTGTTTTATTTTCCCGTAAGTTGATAGGGGACCTTGGGTCTCAATCATTGACATTTGGCGCTAGAAGGAGGGCGCCGTCAAGCTAGAGATCACCGTCGTGATGTTTTCAATTCCTCGCGCATGGATGAGAACACATTCGACCTTACAAATTATGCCGATCTCATGGACAAGGACTATCTCCCTAAGGAGGCGTGCTTGGTGGCAAGCAACTTCTACCTCACGTATGTTCCCAAGGAGAACCTACGCCACCCACAACCCAATCCTTTGGAGGCGAGGCAGCTGAGGACACACTGCTGCCCCCAAGCAACTCCAAGGATGAGTACATTCCCACTCCTATCTCAACTAGAGAGACAAGTTACCACGATGTCAATGTTGAGGTTCTGGCGGAATCATCTCCAGAACATCTACTCCAAGATCTCAACTACTACCCCTCCTCCGACGAGGACATGACGTTCTCACCCTCCATCTGCTCTGACTTCTATGCATGTGCAGCCATTAATGCTAATGAGAATGACAAACAACGGATGGAGCATGAACAACATGAGGCCCCGGAGCAAGCCAAATGTTTGGTGCAGGAACAATGCAACAACCAGTTGCTTGCCACCAAGCAGAAGGCAATGGAAGAGGCATGTCACCAATACCACTCCAATGCACTAGGGACATTCAGGAGGCCAAACTAACGTAGGCGATGATCACCCTCAATAACATTTGCTAACCACACCCCAAGTTGTCCCAAAGACATCAGTAAGAGATCTAACACTGTACTGTCCCCTTCATGAGTTGAAACCGTGGTGAATCGTGTTTTCATGCTGTCAAATGCCATCCTCAACCACTAGGTAGGAAAAAACAATGAGCAGGACCTCTTGGTCATCAGTTCATTGGCTATCGACCTACAAGGATTTGATATAGAAGTATAGAGCCTTTTGTAATCATCGAGATCCCAAACTGGGTCAAGAGCAAAACACTTTGTTTCCAGGAGTTGTCATCATTACAGTGACAACCAACCCCGTCATGCAAACGATCCACCTCGATCGAATGTGTTCGACAGGATTGGTACAGGATATAAGGCATTCTCGCCTAGTCTAAGAGTGGTGCTCTGGCCAAAAAATTCAAGCCAAGTCATTTAGAGAGCTTTAGGCCTTGTTTGGAAGGACCATTCCCGGTGGGGATATATGTGGATAAGACGGGAATTTGAACTAAAATCTCAGTCTATCCACATGGATCCTAGCCGAGAATGGGCTTCCCAAACAAGGCCTTAATGGGACTCAGAATCCTTTAGAATTCCTCCAGATCTACACTACCATCGCCCAGGTTGTGGAGGTTGTGGACGATGATGAGAAGGTAATGGAAAATTACTTACCCACTGTATTAAAGGGCTCTGCTCATACATGATTTTTCAATCAACTGGAAAGTTTAATTTATAGTTGAGAAAACATTTGCTATGCTATTTTAAGCAATTTTAAAAGATGTTACACTAAACCTGGAAAAGAATATGATTTACATTGTCTTTGGCAAACTTCTGGCAAAAACCTACCTCAATTTGTTAAGAGATTTGTAGAGGTATGCAATACCATTCCTAACATTATTGATGACTCTATTATTTAAGCATTCAAACAAATAGTAATCTACAAGAGGTTCATAAAAGACCTAAACATTCACTTGCCAAGAACCGTGTTAGAATTATTCGACATGGTTGATCGCTACTCTGATACTTAAGAAGCAGTGGAGTGGAATCGTCTGGTCAAGAAAGGCCATGCACTGCCCCAACTAGGTTTAGATGAATCAAGCAAAAAGAGTCCAAGAAACCGACTATACCTGAAAAGCACAAGGGCAAGATAAAAAGGAATAGGTCAAATACTTCGCCAAGAGAGGTTGCCGTCGTAGAGCAGCATCCACACTATAACAAGGGGAAAACACCTTGGAAACAGCAAGCTAGTTGTTCTAATGATCAATCAGGATCCAAGGGATCTAGTATGACCAGTGGGAATGGTTACTAGTGTCCACTCCACAATGCGTCTGGGCACGACCTACACAACTATCATACTTGGTAGAAGCACATTGACACTTTTTAAAGGGCCAATGCCCATGTTGCCTAAAGGTGGTGGCCTGAGCAGTACTAAAGATGCTGATGGAGATGAAGAAATGGCATTCCAAAAGCTAGACAACCATGTCAAAGTTATCTTTAGAGAATCTGATGCCTACTCGTTGAAGACATAGTTTAAATCAACTAGGTGGAAAGTCAACAACGTAAACACCCAACCAAGAAAGCCAAGTTATCCAAAGTGATCAGATGTAGTCATGTTGTTTAACAAGGATGACTATTCGAAAGGCATGTCCACACCTCAAAATTACCATTGGTCATTTCTTCTATAATTAGTAATTGCAAAGTAGGAAGAGTATGGGTCGACAGTTGTAGTTCTCTTGATTTGGTTTTTGTTAATACTTTAGATGAAATGCAAATACCTCATTCTAAGATAAAACTAGTTATAAATTCTTTCTTTTGAATAGTACCTGGTCCATCCATAACACCTATCGATCAAATAGTATTGCCAGTAACATTTGAAGATTCTCGCAATTTTAGAACATAATTAATCACTTTTGACATTGTGGATTTTGAGTTAGCTTATAATGCCATATTGAATAGACCATCGCTAAAAATTTATGGCAGCTGCTCATCATGCTACCAGAGTATCAACATTTAATTTCTAGTCGAAAAGGTGTCATCTCTGTGCAAGGTAATCAATCTACATCACTTAATTGTGATCATAAAGCTCTAGAGATTATTGATCAATTACTATTAAGATATTTAATGAAGCAAGAAACAACATTGAAAAGCTAAAATGAACTCCTCAAGCCAATGAAGAAGTGAAGCAAGTTCCACTTAACCCCGATGACCAGTCCAAGACAGTGCAGATTGGTATGAGCAATAGGAAACTAAGCTCATTGACTTCCTTTAGATGAATGCAGATGTGTTTGCGTAGAAACCACCTAATATGCTCGAAGTCCCAAGGGTGGTAATCGAGCACATGCTAGCCTTGTGGCCTGACAAGTGACCAGTAAAGCAGAAGCTATAGTGTTTTGCTCTTGATCGGCAAGAAGCCATCCAACAAGAGTTGGAAAAACTTTAAGATGTCAATTTCATTTGCGAAGTCGACCACCCAGATTGGCTGGTGAACCTAATCAATTTAAACTTGTATTAATCCTAAAAATTGAAATGGTGAATTTTCTTTTAAAGGCTTCAAATAAACTCTAAAAAATAGTATGTTATAAGCCCACCAATCACTTAAGGTTTGTTCATATTGGCTTTTATAAGCTGCTTCTGCTTTTAAAAGCCGAAGCCAATATGAACACCGCAGCTTCTATAAGCTGCTTCTATCAACCACTACTATTCATCAGCCACTACAATATGCTCTTTCATATACTGTAACATAGCTTCTATAAGCTGCTTCTATCAACCACTACTATTCATCAGCCACTACAATATACTCTTTCATATACTGTAACATACTTTATATTTTATAATGTCATTATTTCTAAGTTGCATGGCGGTCCGAATATCATAATGCAGTTTATTGCACCGTCTTTCTTACATAATCCACTTCTATTCATCAGTCACTACTATTTATCAACCACTTCTATTAGCCACGACTATTCATCAGCAATAGCCAAACGTCATCAGCAAAAGATAATATGAACTGGTCACCAAGCGTCTATATTTATCTAACTGAAAGGTACTCGACGATACTAATTTGATTCTAAGTGGATCAATTTTGCCTGGTCAAAATCAATATCGTCGTTCAAGACCTCTACATGGTATGCCATTACGGCATAAATCCTCACGTGGTATATCTCTTGTGTTGCCAACTTTTCACAACATTTCTCAAGAGTCTTCATCCATTTTTCCATAAGTTTAGGTTGATCATCCGGCCATTTGTATCGTGCCTAACATTATACACAAATATATGACACCCAATTAAACATGATGGTTAATGTGGTACATGTTGATCAGAATTTATTAGAGTTAGTGACATAAACTTACCGTGAAATCACACCTGATCCTGTCAGCACAAGTACCATCTTGTGGTCCTTTCATACACCGATGCCGCCATTTTGTGGCAGGAGCATTGGATGGCAGATTCTTTGTGGTATCACGCAAAATCTGAGGGTAGCGATGCTTTAACAAGACCTCAAGTATGGTATTGGGAACTCGGGCCTTCTGGTTGAAGGGCTGCTCCTTCCAATTCCTGCAAACATGGCCGAACATCAAATTATAATATCAAAAATGTTCACCCTTAACATTTTTTTTTGCATTGCATACCATATTTTTGTTTTAAAGAAAATATGAAACAAATCACTGGCATACCAATGTACGTCTATTACATGTCCTTAAAATTTGATGACACAATTATTCTGCACTTACAAGATACAGAAGATCAGTGCATTATGTAAATGTTTGCTTGCCTTCTATTGTTACACTCACATATGGTTGAATTTCTGTATGAAATTTTGCATGAGAGTAGTACACCTATTTTTGAAATATGGGATAGGTGCCCAAAGATTTCCCACACATTTTTATTAATTACTCAGGCCTCAACTTATTACCTTCGCCCCAAAAAATCTAGATAATAAAAACTTTGTCATCTCCACTAAATAGTTACCTGTCACCAGTACGTATGATTACAGTCTTGGAAGCATGTGTTGTCGGTGATCGTGTTAGGTCCCTGAGGTGTCCGAACACCCCTGGTATTATGTAAGTACACTAATACCACTATTCATCGGGATCATTGTAGTAATCCTCCTGATTAGAATCATCTGTCGCGTAGTCCATCTCATTACTAATATCATTAGGAGGAGGCTCATTCGGCTGTGAAACAGTGTCACTGATATTCAGTTTGTTCAGAAGTTCAACATCAGATTTTTCATGACCAATGAACGCCTTCGCTATGAGCATCTTGTGCTTTTTTCAACCAATTTGCATTAGTACCATTTTTATTCCAATCATCGTACATCCACGTACGATCTCCATCCATTGCTTCTTTTCTGTAAATGATTCTGCAAAACCAGTTTATATGTGAAGTTAATTATGACCATAACCACCATTGTTTTGTGTTTAGAGGTGTTCTGATCACTATGCAAAGCATAGATGCAATCAATTCTTGACAACAAAGGAAAATATAAAAGTTGTAAACGTAAAAAGGGAACTATAAGTTAAATTTAATTACGATTGCATAAACAAAAAATCCATACACCATGCAGTTCAAACATGACATTATTAGTTTGACGCAACAAAAGGATATCTTATCATAAATGTATGACGGTAAAGAAGCAACTATATCTCTAAATTACTTACACGATGTGCAGTGATCTTTGAGCAACCAATTGCAGAGATGAAGTCAACTACTACGTGTAGTGCCAGTTACCTGGATCAAAGAGAAGCAGTTACAGGGTGTGGAATATGTATGAATATTGAATATAATTTTGTTTCCCGTCAGCATGGAAAATTCCACATGCTATTTTTTTTAATAGTAAGAGAAAACAGAGTTCCTTACAATCATAACCATCTTGCTCGGCTGTGCTCAATCAAAACCGATTCAATCGGTTTAGCTTTGTAGTTTCAGCTTTTTTCACTATTCACTACACTATCCACTAACTCAGCTACAGTTTTTTCAGCTCGCTATTCTATCACCCCTCAGTGTAGATTATTGCTCTACAGTCACGTGTACAGCTAGAATTCAAGCACCAAATCAGGGGATGTCTACTGCTCTACGGCTAGAACGCAAGCACCACATCTACGAAAATTAGCACGTCATGTGGCCAATTTAATTAATGATCTATTGATATATTTTGTTCTCGAGTACAATATTAACAAACTTTCTTTGGAGGACTTTACCACCAAGAACAAAGATGTCTCAACTATCTGGAATACAATGCTACAGAAATTGATCGCACAGTGTGGAAGGGGAAAAATTAGATTGAAAAGGCACTAGAGACATGCACCTGGGCTCGAATCTTCCTTCGTGGCAGGCAGCGGCGAGATAACTTGTCCCTTCAATCCGCGGCGATAAGAGATGAAAGTGAAGACAATGAGGTCACATGCGTCATCTGCTGGATTTAATCGGTGGAATTCAATTAAGTCATAGTTGATTCCGAGACTAAACCACATCTGAAAGGAATTCCTCTGTGTTGCGATAGCAGGTACCAAGTACATATTTGTTCCAGCAGTCTAAACTTCGCAGAGTGTTGAAATATGTCATCCCTACCCTATACATCCACACCATGTGCATACATATAATTACCTTTTTTACATTTTTTAAGAGTACATTGAGCATGCATACCTGTTAGACCATATGGCCAGGTGTAGGCTAAATGATAAATAATTAATAACGTTGGTTATAATTGGTTATGATATTACTTAGAATAGTGTTGCGTGATACGCTCGTGTGAAGTGTTGTGCGGATTGACTTGAGTCAAGTCGTGGACTTATGCTCGTACGCGGTTATGTGGTTATTCATGTGCAGGTGTTGCTTGAGGCGGAACATGGTCGATGACGGGACTGAAACTAGGTTCAGGTGGAACTGAGATTTCGGAACTAAGTTCAAGGAGGAACTGAGATCCTATCGGTTAAGGATATCATGCGAGATGTTTAGACCAGAGAACAACGTGCATGAAGATGATGCGTGGAGAAGATACAGGAGGTGCGGTCCTGGAGGCTTCGACACATGGAAGGCAAAAATCGGAAGTGTAAAAAGAATTAAAAAATCCATGTTAGGAAAGATTTTGGGTCCCTTAAAAAGTAGTGGGCCAAAAAGCCTGGTTGAGACAAAAAAACTCAGAACAAGTTGTATTAAGGTTTCTAGTGGTGGCTAGAGATATATATAAAAAGGGGGGCTGGCGGCTATTTTTGTGGCCATGGCTTTTGAAGAAGAAAACCTGAGCGACCAAAAAATAATTAGGGCTGGCGGCTGTTGAGATTGAGGCCGGCGGACATTTGCTTTGTGCGATGCTGTGGTGATTTCGGGTTAGAAGAGAGACAGGCGGCGCGACGAGCGTTTTACATTGAGAGAAGAATTGCTACATACTGCATACAAGAAAAGCTCGGCACGGAAATCGAGTGGAGAGCGGCGGCGCTTCATCCGTCCAGTGCGCCATCACCTTATTGCGCAGGGCAAAGAAATCACGCAGTCTGGTGCGTGTAGGTTTCTGTTTCCTCGATCAACGCACGGTGCAGAGTCTTCAGATTAATCAACATTGTGGTCAGTTGTGAGTATCTCAGCGTAACTTCAATTTTGTGCCTCGTTCTCTGTGTGTGAAGCTAGTAGATCGAATTGCATCATTGACTGGCGCTAGTGAGTAAAAAAAATACCAAGGATTGAACAACACCTCCTATGACTGATGATGGGATTGGTTACAGTAGTCAGTAGTGTATGGGAAAAGTGAAAGCAAGTCTTAGTATTTGATTTTATTTTCTATTGAGTACTTGCATGATGTCCACTCGTTAGCATGCAGTAGCATTAAGGTATGAAGGGAAATCTTAATATTTAATTTGCTTGTAAGAGAGATGAACTTACACAGTAGGTTGAAAGTGACAGTTCTTTTTCTGTTTTTATTTTTCTATTTGTGCACTTGTTTTCTTTTAGTTTTGTGCATAGTTAGAAGATTATATATTTAAAAATAAAAGATACACGCTACGCATTACAATCATTCACCCCCTTTTGATTGTCATCGGCGATCCTACACTACCCCATGTCACACATGTACAAACATACGTACGCGTCCACTATATATCCTATGAATTTTTCAGAGGCTACAATGTAGAGTTGTAAAAAAGGTTGAACTTGATTCGTTCTAGGCTCGGCTCGAGCTCTAGAAGAGTCATGCCCTTGCCTACAACCCAAGCTCACTAGCCTACAAGCCTAAGCTCGAGCGTTAGCAGAGCATTTATACAAGATATTATGTTTAAGGCCCCGTTCAAGTTGGGCGATGGATCGATATTTCATCAGCATTTTTTTCGTTTTTATTTTTACACAAGATATTATAAAAACCATCGTTCGATCACTTAAGTATAGTTACTGAGTTTTTTATGCCGAGGTCATACATGACTACAGTCTAGAACCTCACCCTGTAGTCAATTGAGCTCGGCTCGTTTAGCGTGCTACTCTAGGATCTCATGGACCGTAGATATGCATTTTCTTAATGAACGCCAGACGTGTTTGTTTAGTTTGATTAAATAATGCACACCATATCAATCCTAGGGATAAAACCCTGGTGCATGGGAACGAACACCCTTGCTCCAACCACCCAGTAAAACTTTATGACTACATTTGACCTATTTTGGAACAAAAAAAAAAATATATTAGTGTGTTTCAATAAGAATTTTATGAGTTCACGGATTTATCTTCGGTCAATTCATATTTCTAGATGTGTGCTAAGCAGGTGGACTCTCATGTGTGTGCGTGCATGGTATTATGTTCACGTCTACCTTGTAATTACAAAAAAAGTGAGAACAAGGAAAATCACACAAACATGCTTGGTGTAGCGCATGTGCAAAATTGATTATTAAAAAGCACGTGCACGGAAGTTAAAGGTATAATATTTAGGGATTTTTTTTACAATAACTTCTATATAGCAGCGTTAAGGGGTGCCAGTTGAAATCAAATCTAGGTATCGATTTCTTAAAGGCTTTATAAATGTTCGCTCTAAATGTGTTTTTTTTAAAGGGTATTACCGATTTTTCATGTCCACAATATTAACCCATTCCTTCTGGTATGACCATCCCTTCTCGTACGCACGCTGCCTTCCCAGCACATCCGACACACGGCCGCCGAGCAAGGAGGTGCGCTAGCTCCGCCGCTTCGCTTCGAACGCGCGCCCTCACTTCGTACGCTCCGCAGTGGTGCGTCCGTAGATCGATCCGTCGGCGGCCCGGGGTAGCGTTTGGGAGCTATTGCTCTTGCAGAGACAAAAATATTTACATCACATCATGTTCGTTACATCAAGTAGTGTTATCGATACAATAATTACTTTTACTTGAAAAGGAATTTGATATTCTGCACATAATCAGCTAATGCAGTAGCCACCACTTTCCCTTTGCTTCTTGATTTCTTCATTAGGACTCAAGTGCAGGTCGGGAATAAACATTTCTAAGTCTGTTGCATCTGAGAAGCGGCAGCATGCTGAAGAGAGGTGTTCATAGTCTGAACCATCTTTGGAATGTGGTCAATAATGTGCTTCAGTTGAGAGTCAATACCTACGACCACTTCTTCAACAGATGGATCATCCTTTGTACGTTTGACCCCTCCATACTTTATCCTCACAGCAATTATTTTAAGCTGCTTCAAAATGAAAGTTAGAGCAAACATAGAAGTTTAAACCGTAGACTCTCTCTCTCTCTCTTCTCCAACATTTCTTTTTAGTAGAAGATTTCTACTCTTTAAGTTGTTTATGTAAATATAAAATTTTAGGGAAACAAATAATTATAAATTACTCACACTTAATACAAACAAAGTTACCAGGATATATTTTTCACCTTGTCTCTTTCTTGTATTTGCCAAGAAGTGTGTCATGCTCTTGAACAAGCTTCTCATCAATTATATATGCCACACTCCTTGAGGTCTGAAGAAAGCTTTTGATTTAGCTCTCGAAAGTGTTCACGCTCAACGATGACCTCCTTGAGGATATCATTCTTTACTTTCAAGTTTTCTTTCATTTGAATAAGTTGGAACTTATAATCGTTGGCAATATTGCCAGCATAAACCAACATATTCTCAGACCACCCTTAATTGTCCAACCAGAAGATCTCTTTTCCGAGTCAAGTTATCTGAAATTGCAAAAAAAGAGAGAAAAAGCCAAAAAAATGATTCAAGTAGTTGAACAGAAATTTTTTATATTTACTCCTTCAATCTTGCAATCTCAGCATCTTTGGACACATATGCTTTTCCAAAATTACTTATGTAAGCTTTCACCATGCCAAGCATTTCAGTTGTATTTTGAAAATATAGCAAAAAGAAGTCAAAATTTTTGTCTTTTGATTCTAAAATCTTAAGAAGTCAAAATATTATTAACATTTTGCTCAAATCTACAAGTTTATTTTCTAAGTCACTATACCCAAAATCGGTTGGGATAGTATATGCAAATCTTGAGGCATTGCTTGGTTTAGAAGGTGGTCTCCTTACAACAAGACACTAGTCTCAGCAGTAAAAGCAAATTGAGAAGATGTATTTTCCTACTCAAAACCCAAGGCAAAAATAAAAAACAATTTCACAATTATAACAAACAAGAAGTTAAAAAAAAATACTTACTTGAATAGCTGCTTTAGAAGTGGAATCTTGGCCTCCTTGTAGGTCGGGGACAACTTGGAGTGGCTCCTTGACGGCAGGTGAAATGTCAGTGGTCGAAGCCTTCTCAATGATTACGTCTTCTATTGTTGGCCTTGTCATCTTTTTTTATTGTGGTTGGAGCATCCCCGACCACTTCCTTGGAGATGGGTTCATCTAAAGTGACCGAAGTTTAGTCAACTCTGTCTCCTATAGATGTTCCCTTTAGCCCCATCTTTAGAAAGGTCAGATTTTTGAGTTTTTGTATCTTTTTCTTGTGTTCTGATCACTTTTTTCTTTTTTACATTTTTAAATTTAATTATACCCAAAAGCTGTATGTAGGCATAGCACTGGTCTCCTCACTTGCATCAAATGTTTGCATCAAATGTTTTTATTTTCCAAATGTATGTAGGCATAGAAATAATGATTTTCTCTTGCACACGTGAAGACAAAAGGGTCTTTACTGTCATTAACTGTCACCACTTAAATATGCATAAATAGAGTTGTTTGTGCCCTAGAGCACATCGATTCTGTTCGTGTAACATTCTTTCTATCCATGGTAATAAAGTCTCTATTTAATTGTATTTTTATTCTATTTTTTTCATAAGTTGGATAGAGAACCTTGGGTCTTGATAATCGACATTGCAGAAATTTAAAACACTGTCGTCGATCATAATAGAACAAATCCAAGGAGAAAAACCAAACTGATTAGTAAGTGTGTGAATGATACAAATAGCGCTGGTTATCCTGTTCGAACAACTGACTCCTAGGATTACAAGATTGATTGTAGTGTACAGTGTCATATTTTTAAGGCGAGTTCCCATCTGATACGTACCGCCGCTCTAATTGAAGAATGCCGTCTAAGTTGTCAAACATTTATGGCAGCACGTATCGCCATTACACTTTTGATCACTACAACGGTGAGTTGTCGAGGAGAGCAGGAACACTTGGTCGTCTGAATCTGAATGTCCTGGGGATCTTATCCGGTCGCTGAGGACATGTATTATAATTCAGATAATTGCTATCTCTAATATTATATCTAGATGATACTAAAGATAATCTATATATTTTTTTATCTTTATAGACAGTTTTTTATAATATAATATATTTTATTTATTACGTTATAGTCAACTATTATATGAAAGACGATCTAATTTTTTATGTTTTCTCTCTTTCGTATTATTTTGTATTTTATATGATAAAATTTATAGATAGTTAATATTATATCATTGGATGAGATGCCGTGTTCGATCTAGCACAATTATCACGCAACGGGGACAAGAAACGGTCCCTCCCCGCGGTACGATCCCGTGGCGCAGCCAATGGATAGGCACGGGCATTGGACTCGATTAAATGCTTGCTCGGTACACATGGTTCGTAGTACTCCATAGATGCACCAACCTTGTGCCAGAAACAAAGCCTAGAGGTTCACCTCATAATGCATTCTCCTTCTGAATTACTCATCCATTAGTACCTGAAATATGTACCTGAAATATGTACCGCGAATGGGAAGAATGTCCCCACACGATCGTGCGATGTGGATCGATACCTGCAGGTAAGTCTTAGCCCCGCTCAGCGATTCGTCGTTAGCGTTCGATGGTGGCTTCTGCGGCACTGTAGTAGATACTGTAGCTGCAGTATCTATTACAGTAAAAATTAAAAATCATCATTATTCTGAACACCTCTTTATACCTGAGAAGTGAGAACGTACGCATCACGTATGCACGGGGAATGATGGGACATACGGACGCAGGGGTAGAACAGTTGCCTCAGCATAGCCGGTTGCATGCACGCGAGGATATGGATGGATACACGTGTGACGTTTCACGGTTGTCCTGGCCTACACAAGAGCGCGAAGGTTGTAAACGCCGGTCTCTTGCGGAACGCCTCCGCCAACGACGCCACGTATGGCCAGAACCGCGCCTGCATTCGAACAGTCAGATCCAAGGGTGGGTCCTGATCTCCGTGTCCGCGCGATGTCATGCATGCGCCGAAGGCAGCTTTCCTATAAGCCAGCTGATATCACCGCGCGTGTCATGTCAGGGTTTTGTTTTGTTTGGGTTCTTGCTACAGCTTGCACGCACCTCACGATTCTCGGCAATGTTGGTCCCGGTCATGTTGGTTCGGGGAAATCGTTGTCTAGTATCACATGTTTTTTCCTCTTTGTGCACGTTGTTCTAGAATTTGCTGTACTATCCGGCCAGAGTACTGAGTACATATACAGTAGTGGATTCAAAAATTTCAAAATAGATATTCAAAGTTGTAAAAAATATTACGCAATAGAAAACATATAGATCCATAATAGTGAAAATTAAAGTACAATTGTTCGTAGTGAAGACAAATTAATGTATATATATGTTTAGATGACACCTTAAATGGCAATTGCAAAACCAATAAAATGCAACACATCAACATCGAATAGCCTTGCCTAAGTTACCTTCAATGTTTAAATATCCAAACGGACCAAACATCTAATATAATTTAGGAATTCCAAGCTTTCAATGACTCTCAACTTATTTATCCAAACACATCAATAAAATATGCACAAAGAAACATCATATGCAAAATGAGAAGACTGAGTAGCTCCTCATAGTCCAATCCAGTTCATTAAAGCATCCCATATAAAGTTAGTTTATGGTTCATCACAATTTATTACTTGGAAGTAAATGATTGAATTTGTTGCTACACCAATTCATCTTCAGTATAGTCTTTCTAATATAACATTTGAGCAATTAAGTAATTTCAAGCACCATGTGTTTGCAACACATGGCATTTTATTGAAGCAATAGTATGTTTAGTTCATACCCTGCAGCAGTGCAACAATATTCGCATTCCACAATCAAAATCTTGCACTAGAACTAAACATTGTAAGTTTGCATTATGTCCTACAATCAAGCACGGAGCAATATCCGATTCGAAAGCGTGCAACATCGGAACACTAACGACAGACTACTGACACACAAAGACACAACATTTTTACCTAATCGGGCGACTCGGCATCACCGAGACACCAACCACCGGCGATGCCGATGGCGCAAATTTGGAAAGCTAGGAAAGGGCGGACCGGCGGCCGCAGAGGGTAGAAGCAGGCGGCGGCGCGGCGGCCTTCGAGTTGATGCCTGATGGCGCAGATCTAGAAGCTGGAAGCCTGGAAGGAAAAGGGCGGACCGGCGGTTGGCGGAGCCGCGGAGGGTAGATGCAGGCGGCGCCGCAGCAGGCGGTGAGCTGTGTGGAGCCGTGGAGGGCAGATGTAGGCGGAGGGTAGATGTAGGCCAACGAGCTGTGCGGTATAGATGCAGGCGGAGGGTAGATGCAGGTCGGCGAGCTGTGCGGTGCAGATGCAGGCCGACGAGCTGTGCGGTGCAGATGCAGGCGGAGGGTAGATGCACGCAGCAGGCGACGCTCGGCTCGGGGTGAATGGCGAAGGGAGGGGTCGAGGGGATGAGTGACATGAGTCGAATGGGCCGAGGGAGATGCGGAATGGGGAATGGCCAAATGGGCTGTGCGAGTGTGCGGTGTTAGCTGATGAGGGGGTGGCCGGATGGGCTATTTGGGCTCCTAAAACATACTAAAAATAGTTATTTCAGCCCAACTATATATATACATATGTATTATACCCTGTATATATTAATTTTTTGTTAAAAAAATGGGTATTCAACTGAATACCATTGAATTACTGTAGATCCGCCCCTGCACATATGCGTTTGTTAATTTGCAGATGTGCATACGTACAGGTACAATGGATGCATGCACCATGATCTTCAAATATATCTCTACGTAGTGGCAGACCTAAGATTTTCAATATAGATATTTGGAGTTATAAAATTTTGTTTAATAGAAAACATACACATACATGATAGCATAAATTAAAGTACAAATTGTTCGTAGTAGAGACTATCTCGAATAATATAGAGAAATTAAAAAATAATGAAGAAAATTACAATATAACTCAACGATGCTTCATGACTTAGAAGCGAGATATGATATCATCATCCTTAACTTGTAAGAAAAATTCTCGCTCAAGAAAGGTAATCAAGCAATCATTTAAGTATTGCTCTTCTATTCAATTTCTTAGCTTACTCTTGACATAATTCATTGAAGAAAAGACTCTCTGAACACTTGCAGTTGTTACAGGAAGAATTAGTACCAATTTGAGAAGCTTGTAAACAATTTGATAATGGAGGTTCTTCTTTGTTTGAACAAGCATAACGGAAAGCTTTGCAAGATTTGTTACTTTTCTAAACCTTTTATCTCTTCGCATATCAACAATAAAGTGTGTGAGTTGAAAGGGAAGATACATCAATTCTATGCTTGAGATATCTTTAGAATAAAACTAAGCAAGTCTAACTAATTTAAACAACTCAATTAAATTTAGCTAGCCCCAGGCACATTAGGATTTCTATTAGCTAGAATGCACCTCCCCTCCCCAAACCCCAGGTACATATTTGGGGTAAGAATCAAACTATCAAAGTATAAAGGAATATATTCCTCAATCCTTAGTGAACCGAATATGACTATATGTGAGAGAAATACAACAAGAAATTGAGAAAAGAACTATATGACATATGCAAACAACGAAGCTGTGAAGCCACGTGAAGCCCGCCGCGCAGAAGCGCCGACTGTCGCCTGAAGCGGCAGAAGCGTCGTGAAGCCCTCAACCCTAGCCGCGTTGCGGCGGCTGCTTGATGGAGTGATGGGGCGATGGCTGAGACCTGGTGGAGTGGGCTCAGTGGGCACTGGGGTGTGCGGTGCCGTCTGGTGCAGTTGGTGTCTAGTGACGACTGACTACTGGACTAGACCGTGTGACGGTGTGAGCGCAAAACACGGGCCGTGACTACGGCCAGGCCTAGGAGGGAATGCGCGTCGCGGGAGGCCCGACTGCTCAGGAAATTCGAGCTGTGCACTGCCGTATGATAAGAAAAAGAATACCAAAGCATATACATGCGTAATATACCTAATATATAATAGATTTTTTGTCAAAAAAATTAAGTGTTCAGCTGAACACCCATAAACCCAATGGAGTCCACTAGGTGTCTAGGTTTTTGTAACGTTAAGATTTGCAAGAAAATAAGGGTGTCTGCCCGCGTGTGTGCATTTGTGTGGGGTGCGCGCGCTCGTGAGTATTGCGCGTGTGCGGTGGCGGTGTGTTATTGTGTGCGTCCTCCGCTGTAACTATGAAAACGGGTTTGCTTTGTGTAAGTTTCCCGCCTTTTTGATAGCCCTAAGTCAATTTTCCTGACCTTGAGGTTAGCTAGCTTTGAGATGTATGTTCGATTATAATTTTGATCCAATTGTTTTTAAAAAAATATTTAAGATACCAAACTAACTTCACAAAGAGATAACTCCAAAACAAAATATAAAAACAAGATGCGAGTTATAGATCCTGTTCTTTTGCGGCTTCTAAAAGTCACTTTTGGTTTTTGCTACAGTAACTAACTTTTAAATGGAGTATTTTTTTAAGATGAGGTCTACAAGTTAATTGTAGTACACGTTAAAAAACTAATATTTGTACCATCAAAAATCGCAAACGAGTATCTCTCTTTCCGCAATATCTGTCACAAACAGCCAAAAAACCATCAGCCACAGCCAAAAGTCATCAGCCGCAGCTAAAAAGAACAGGCCCATAGGCTTCAAGAGATGCTCAAAGTGCGTCGACACCGAGGTGCTCAGCATGGTAACGACCCCACCATAGATCAGCATCTTAAGCTTGCTACAGCACACCACGCCATTGGACCGCACCAGCACCAAACCGACACCCCATTACCAACACTCCTGGTTTAGAGTCTAGCTGTAACACAGGAGAGAGTCTGAGCCATGTACACACCTTAAGCAAGCAACATGTCGATTCCACGCATTAAACAATAAGCAGTACAGTACCATATAGTGAGCCGACACATATATCCTCACTACTATTCACCGAAAAGCACGCATAGAACAGCGAAATAACAGCAAATCATTCGCATAGTGACAGTTAGTTTGCTGCAATATGATAGTACCACATCGACGACAAGACTAGCACTAGTCCTAGATTATTTTGTGGCGGTACACTTCAATCGTTTTCAGCGAGATTTTGGAAGGATACGCCATGATTCCATGAATACGTGATCTGGTTGGCCAGTGCCTCGCGTGACCTAACACAGCTCGTGCAGGCGATCTCTTGATGTTGCATGACTACTGTGCATCCGGATACAAATCCAGAGATGCATGGTATGCTCAACTAGGAGACCATTGAACTTGACGAAAAAAAACTATAGTCTAGCGAGAACGTACGACTTCTTTCGTTGTTTAATTTTCTCTTTTGGTAGGTATACATGATACGTCCTCCTTTGTTCTGGATGGACATTGTATTGTGCAAGTCTAAGGCAGCTAGGTCTGCAATTGTTACAGCATACGGACTGTTACTATCTCAAGGCTATACCAAACAGATGGGGACACGGGATCAAATATTGAAAAAATGAAGTGATAATTCTGGTCATTGGTCGAAGAACCTGGGTGAGAAACGGAGATATAAACGGCGTATCGATCTCCTGTACATATATATAGTTGGCATTTTTCGAAGACTTAAAAGTTCAGGTATATATCCATCCAGGACTTTTGTCAATTCTTGAATACTACGAATTAGTGGCGGGCAGGTTTGCAGTTGGGTATGCGAATGATTGGAGAATGTAACAACTCAAAATTATATTGGCAACAAATCTAGAGTACTGTATACATACCTGGAAACTGAGATCTCTCCAGCCGTCCGGCTGGCCAACTCATGTGATGCCAGCACTAGATCGGCAGACAAAGCAACAATTAATTGAGCAACCACACAGTGTAGTTCTACTGCCGCAGGACCATCTCCTAATTGATGCAAGAACCACGTGGAGAAAACAAATCGAAGAAAAAACTTCTCTGCTCCTTTTTAACACTCCACTTGCATGCACAACCGATTCAAGCTTGTGTTCTTTTTAAAATTGCGTGATCTAATTAAGTGGAGTTGCACTCATTAGCTGACGGCTAGTTGTGTGCTGATAACTACATGACCGAGTATAGTACTTGACTAAGTTGCAGTAGAGTTATTCTCTATCACCGTTTCATTATGAACAATGCAAACCAAACGGATGATTTTACTGATCAAAGGTTTTAAAGCGAATTTGGAAAGGAGATATGGGCTAATGAACGATGCAAATAGAGCGGATAATTTTCGTCCGACTGACCAAAGACTTTTGAAGCAAATTTGGAAGGGAGAAATAGGCACCCTGGACATCTATGTCCAACTTCGACACCAAGAAGAAAAATGCAGAATAAGATATGGGATAAATGATATCTATCCATATCCATTCTGATTACATCCTTATTCCCTTTTCCAAAGAAATATGATATATGATCAAATTTGACAGCCTTTTTAAGATTTTGAGATCTAGATTATCTCATAGCAAAAACCAATCCAGTTTGTTTCTTTTCGTAAATAAATACATAACAGGCCCGCAAGTGCGTAAGATTGGGTTGTCGTCCTAATCACATTATTTTTTGAAGCACCTTCGGATTAAACTATGACAAACTATCTGACTAGCTAATTTCCGCATTACTTTATACGACTTCTCTTCGAAAAAGAATTACTTTATATTCTGAAAATATTTTTCATGACTAATGTAATGATACTATTTTCACAATCTAAATAGTTTTTTAATATATTACTAGTTAAAGTTAAAGAAATTTGACTGTATGCTTTTCAAAACGCCATATATTCTTCTTTTTTGCGAGGAAAAGAATTTTATAAATTGCTCAACAACAAAGTTACATTCCTAAGCAACTAATTGCTCGACACATGATAGATAAAGATCATGCCAAACCGCACAATGATTCGTGCGCTTCGCTATTTGTGCGAGCCTCATGAGCAACACAATTTAGCTCTCTCTTCGTGTGCCGGATCGAGAACGGCTGGCAATTGAGCAGCACACTCCAGGATTTCTGTGATGATGAAGGTGATTCTCGAGCGTTGCACTGCCGGGTTAGCTAACAAATTCGCCACTGAAGCACAGTCCGTTTCCAGAACCGCAGCTTTATGTATTCATGCTGCAGCCAAACTTACACCCTCGCAGCAAGCCCAGGCTTCAACCTCCTCTGCATCTTCAGCAAACTTCAGAACATGCCAAGAAGACGGTAAAACGACACCCTTTTCATCACGGATAATGACTCCCAAGCCAGCTTCACCTGGTAGCATCGGGAAGGCACCATCAACATTGATTTTTACACAGCCTGGGTCAGGAGACTGTCATCCAACCTTCACAACAGGGACTGCATTCGGCTCAGGGCAATGAAGAACTCCAGCGATAGGCCTCTTCCCCTTTTGATCCGTCACACCTATATTTTGTCGGATTAGGTACAGCTCCTCCTAGTAATCCTGAAGAAACCTGACTGAGCCAATAACAGGAAACGGTTTGCCCGCATTAGTAATATCATTGCGCACCTGCCACGCTCTCCATAGGAACGACAACAATCTGTCCTTCTCCTCTACTGTCAGCGAGTTTAACAGGAGTAATAGCCAGTCCTGACCTGAGAAAGATAAACAAGACTCCTCAGGGAATGGCTAGCCATTTGCCTTCAGAGTATCACGTAGAGCTCTAGCATTAGTGCAATGGAGGACAACATGATAACCAGTTTCCTCAGTCATGCCACAACTATCACAAATTTTATCCAACGCCAGAGTACACCTCCACTTATCCACCTTCATTGCCAGGACATCATTTGCAAGACGCCAAGCAAAAAGATTAATCTTCTGTGGGACTATCATGTTCCAAAAATTCTTCCAAACGACCGCTTACCATCTACATTAGAACTCGAACTCGGTCCCCTTTGTCAACTTCGCGTCTATCAACGATAAGATTGTAGGCACTTCTAACAGAGAGCATGCCCGATTTTTCATAGTGCCAAGTGATCACATCTTTCATATGTCTTGGAGGTATCTTGATCTTCAATATTTCAATAGCATCATGGTCATGAAAAGTATTTGTAATTACCTCCTCCTTCCAGCAGCTCCGCTCCTGGTCAATTAGCTGGGACACCCATTTTAATCTGCTAGGCTGACGCTTCCCTGTGATTTTCAAATTGAAAGGCTAAGGAATCCATGAACTCCTCCAAATTTTCACCTTAGTACCACACCCAATACGCCAAATAGTTCTTGTTTTGAGCAGATCCAGCCCGTGCATAATAACCTTCCATGTGGGAGAGACTACCTGTGGGAAGGCCATGTCTAGCAGATCGCCATTAGGGAAATATTTCATCTTAAGAACTCAAGCACACAGACTATTAGGCAACATTACGAGGCACCAAGCTTGACAGGCTAACAACGTTTGCGAAATCCCAACCCTTCATGAAATTTATACTTTGTTAGCATTTCCCATGCTAGCCAATGGACTTTCCTTTTATTGGGATACGGGGTAGACTACACTACTATAAATTAAAATATTTACTGCACAAATTAGGAAGCAATGCGAGTAAGAAATCACGAATCATTTTCACTAGACACGTCGTGCAGTGGAAGAAAAGTTAAAGCAGCCCGATTCAATGTAGCGTACGTTCGTGTAGTAGAAGCAGTCGATCATCCAACGTCCTTAGAAGGCAATTCTCAGAAGCCAATCGTCCTCTAGCAGTAGTCAATCTCCACTAGACAACCGTCTTTTCCTCGCAATCATTTCGATCAGTACCGCAGTCATAGCAGTACTTCTACCAAAGTCCACACGTATAAGGAGGAATGTCGTGTACCGGTGTGCTAGCACTAGCATGCAAGGCAGGACCTGTGAGAGGTGGCGGCTCAGTGGCTGTGTAAACATGATTAAGTTACACCCCTAATCACAAATATTTTCCAACGAGTACGACTCCTTATTCCCAATCACATGCAGAGAGTGTGCTTAGCTATAGATAACTCGCTGTCACGACCAGCTAGCAGGTCGCCGTCGCGAGTCCACGGCCGTTCGCCTTTCCTTATTCCCAATCAAAGAGCCCACGCGGCGTCGCTCCGGTCTTCGCTTCGGATTCCCCGCGACCGGCAGGCAGACAGCACAATCCGGAACAAGGGCCCAACGCCGCGCTGCCGGCGGGATCCACCGCGGTGCGCGCCGGCCACCACACCACGTGCCGATGCCGATAAGACCATCCTGTCAAAAGCTCCAGTCCCTGCATCTGCAATTCTGCACGCTCGTACTTCGATCAGCCAACATGCATGTATCGTGCATGTATGGCGGATGGCGGCCGGTGGCACTGCCCAAACCCAAAAGCATGCTGCTGCAGCTAGGGTGCTGCATCCTGACCCCTAGTGACCATTGCATTGCATTGCATCGCATCTATCCATGACCTATCTTGGTCATGGTGGCACCTCAGGTCAGGCCACTTGTATGATGAATTTGTCGCAAAGAACCAAATCCCAAAAGAGCTTTCCACCGAGATTTGGGATGCATGCCTCGGTCGCAGCTGGATCGATCTCTCTCATCACATGTTAGTACTTACTACCAACAAAGCTAGTGTTGCCTGCCGGCCGCTGCCTCCTTTGTTGCCTTTGCCTTTGTATAATGGAGTAGATGGACAGAGGTCGCATCCAAATGGACGTATGGAACAGTCAGGTCCCTTCTCGAAGATGTGGTGCAGATGATCGAGTTGATGGCAGATGCGATCACCGATCGATCCAAGTGGAGATCGATCGAGAGATTTGATATCAGTATCCACATTGGCGGATCAGGATTAAAATTTAGGTTGTGTGGGATGGATCAATAGTAATATAAGAAACAAAGCAAGACATACCTTTTTTTCGATAAGGGAAATTTTATTAATTCAAGGTTTTAACATCGAGCAGATACAAGACCCTGAAACTTCCCAGCCTCTGCATAATCAAGATGCACACAACCCAAAAGAACCAAAAGAAACAAGCACTCTAATGCCAATCAATCCGCAGACTAGACCGTCACCCATGTGCCTGGGTAAAAATTCCTTGGCCACACACTCCAAATGATGAGCCGCCGCTACAACCAAATCCTGCGAAGAAGGCTTTTGAAGTATAGCCCAGGTACGAAGCCAATGGATAACCGAAAAGATAACCTGTAAAGGGGAAACAATATGATTTTTGCCAAATAACAAATCATTTCTGCATAACCATAATGACCAACAAGTAGCCGCTGCTCCTAGCAGGAAAAGATACTTCAATTCTTTCCCAACACCCCGAGCCAAGTGCCAGATAAATGAGATACACTACGGGGTTGAGAATGTCCGGTAGCTGCACAAATAATAGACCAAACAGCGTGCGCAAAACGACATTCAAAAAACAAATGAATAATCGTTTCGTCCTTATGACAAAAACAACATTTCTTGCTACCTTGCCAATTACATTTGGCAAGATTATCTTTCATAAGCACCACCCCTCTACGCAGGAACCAAATGAAAATTTTGATTTTCAGAGGAGCTTTTAACTTCCAAATCCACTTATTCAAGTTAGGGACATCAACATTAATCATTGCCAGGTAATGTGAATGTACCGAAAATTGTCCGTTTTGGTTGAGATTCCAGCAAAATACATCAGGTTCCTGGCTCAATATAATGTTAGCAATGCGTGAAAGTAAATCATACCTAATCTATTTTACAATCACAACAATAAGAGCATACGACAATAATTTAAACCCAAAACTACAATCCACATG
Organism: Melocanna baccifera; assembly: GCA_036346265.1. Taxonomy (NCBI): domain Eukaryota; kingdom Viridiplantae; phylum Streptophyta; class Magnoliopsida; order Poales; family Poaceae; genus Melocanna; species Melocanna baccifera. Next base: position 38,108,641 of record CM070677.1, read on the forward strand.
CAAATATGGAAGTAGAATATGGTACCTCATTAATGAAGTTTACACAGTAATTTTCCATCAAATTATCAAATTGGTGAATACACTAGTTTAAATTATTATGTCATTATATTCCTTGAGTATACCCTCATCAACAAGGGAGAGACTTCACAGAGTAGTCATAAACTCTTCTACGACCACTAAGCAGTCGTAAGTCCTTTTACGACCACTTAATCGTAAGTTATTCTATGACCACCACATAATTGTAAGCTATCCTACGACCACCACGTGATCACGGACCTTCTTGCAATCAGTCTATTTCTTATTGACTTGTCTACGATGATCTACTACATCGTGAATTTGTCTGACAAGGCGGTTAAAATGTGCGTTTATTCTCAATAACTGCACATAATTTCTCTCTGATAACAACCGCCACATAACGAATGGGCTATCACGTCTCTCTGATAATAACTCTCGTCGGGCAGTTATCTCCTGAAGTGTTAAGACATGTTTTGACGCAAGATAACGGCCGTCACTTCGCCAACTATATAAAGGTTGACGTCGAAGAGAAAAGGGTCAGATCCAATCGAAGTAAAACATAGTGCAAGGCATTTCGTATTACTCTCTCAGTTATAATCAATTCTTAGAGCAATAGCCACACAGGAAGTAGAGTTGTTATTCCCCTAGGAGAAAATCCGAACCTATATCCTCAAGAGTTCCCCCCTGATGAGGATATAATAATTTCAAATTATTACATTATTATATACTATAAATATACCCCTTATCAATAAGAGAAAAAAATCCATAGAGTAGTCGTAAACTCTACTGCAATCATCCTATAGTCGTAAGCTGTCTTACGACTACCTGGTCTCCATCCTTCTACGACTATCTCATAATCATAAGTTATCATGCGAGTATGAGATAGTCATAAGTGGTCCTACGACCACCTCGTGCTTGTAGACATTCCTGTGACCACTATATCTCCAACTAGCCTGTCTACTATGATGTACCACGTAGTGGGTCCACCTGACAAGGCAGTTAGAACGTGTGTTTATGCCCAATAACTGCACACACAATCTCTCTCCGACAACAACCGTCACACAGCGAATGGCTAACATGTCTCTCTGACAATAATCTGCACCAAACAGTTATCTCCCAAAATGACAAGGCGTCTTATGACGCAGTTCAACTACCAGCATTTCATCAACTATATAAGGGATGATGTCGGAGAAGAGAGGAGGGATCGAGTAGATTGAAAAGATACTGTAAGTCCTTTCTGCATGACTCTATTGTAATTACCCTCTTTGAGCAATAATGACACAAGACTTAAGGTTGTTATTCTCTAGGAGAAGGCTCGAACGTATATAAAAATTTTTGTGTCTTCTGTGTACTCGTAGCCTGTCCCTTGAGAGAGTTTTTTCCAAATCTATACAAATCATATGTAAGATTGGTATTAAAATATCAACAGTTGGCACATTCCGTGGGGATCTCCTTCCAAGAATCCGGTAATTTTCTTGTCGACAAGTTCTCTTCCTTCTGATGTCCTCATGGCAAGATAGTGGAACGAGGAGAACTGGTTATATTTGGCCGAGTACGCAGACCTTGACATGGAGGCCATCTATGATAACAAGCAAACAATGCTCGCTTTCGGTGGTGAGGCTATCTCTAGAAGTTCATCCAGAGAACTTGTCACCGCACCACAGAAAAGGCTGAGGGAGGATCCACATCCCCCACGGTAGTATGCCTAAGGGAGGAGTCACTTCCCCCTAGATGAAAGGGTCAATTTGACTATGAGCCAGACTCGCAATGCGACGGTGGGCCTGTCCCGAAGTGCTTGAGTCCACCAGCGGTGGTGGTCTGCCCGGTTCCAGCTAGTCTCATAATCTCGCATTCTAGAAGACCGGTACCACCTGGTGATCGTAACTCTCTGTTGGAACCTTCAAAGGGTGTGCTCCCTGAGAGTTCGTCGGTCCCGTCGCAGAACGCAAATCCAACCGAAGACAGTTATAACCGAGAATTTCTCTACCTGACAGGGTTTACTCCTAGTCGCGATGTGCTGTCACTGGAGGATTCTTCAGATGAGTGGACCTCCACTGGAACTGGAGATTCTACACGAGAGGTAATGGCCCTCCCAGCAAATCCTTATCACCTTCCCGAAGGAGGCCCTTAGGATGCTCTCCACAGAGCACACTCTCCCTCAGGATTGAAATTGCTGAATTTAATACAGTAAGTAAAAATAGTATCGTAAATGAAATCATTAGCATTAGTGCAGGTCCAACCCCCACACTAGCCTAACCACAGACATCTCATCCGGACCATCTTTTCTAAAGATCTCATATGAATTCTATCCATCCATGTGCTTTTTAATCTCCTATGGATTCCATCCATCCATAAGTCTTTTCAGAAACTATTTTCAAAACCAAAGTCTAATCTATAAAAAATTTTACTCAGTTTACCCATGACCGTGGACACAGCTAACCAAGATAGTTTACACACTCTACAGAGGTTGTATAGTTTTATTCACAAGATATGATTAACTCATGCCATCAGCCAATACACGCTTTCGTAGGCGTGCGACTGAGCAATCATAACATGACCTTTACAATGCAAAGCGTTTAACCTGACCAAGCCAACACTAAAGTTTCACCCCAGTAAAGAATCCACCCGACCGAGACTTCCTATTGAGCCGAGTGAGATTTCACATGGACTACTCCACGCTCACTTTCAACCTACAATGAGACCCTGGTTGGAACCTACAAATTAGTCAGTGATGACTATCTCATACTATCCTTATGGTAGTACGAATAGGGGTTTATACCAGTAGCTCATAACTTGACTTAGGCTCAAACCACATAACCATTATTCCCGATAATCAACATTGTATCACCGAACAACAATACATGGCAGCACTCACCACCTATCCACTAGTCTAAGTCTAAACCAAGTTTTATATTTTATTTTAAAATATTCCATAGACTATCTTGACTTGTTGAAGTCAAGAATACATTTTAAAAGCTTGGCATTTTATGTGAAAAGGTTATCCCAAAGCTAAAATTACAATTATGCAAGTCTAAGCATTTACTACAAAAATTCTCTAGTCATACTAGTGTACTGACTAGAGTTTTATTTTATGGTGACAAGATATTCAGGAATCAATGTCAATGGAGGTAATAATAAATAAGTATTAACTAAATTTAAAACTGGAATTGAAATATCTTGAATAAAAATATGCATGCAAAATAATTTAAAATAATATAATTTTATTTCATAGTCTAGGATTAATATGATCAAAGAGTGTGACTTGCCTTGCTCCGCGAATTGTGTTGAATTGTCGTTGAAGAATTCATCTGAATCATCAAAGTCTACACGTGAAAAATACTCAAGCAAACTCAAATAAATTCAAATAAACTCCAAATAATAAAAAGGAGGGTAGAAGTGGATAAAGGGGAATTTTTTTTATGAATTTAGAAGTTTGACTTTGGATGACATGTGGGCCCGGACTATGTGGATATAGTTCATGGACCGTGGAGAGGCTGGAGTGGCAGGGAGTGGTGATGTGACATCCATGTGGCAGCTGACTCAGTCGGTTTGCTAACGTGGCATGCCAGGTGGTGACATGTGGTGATGCTGTGGCAGAGGTGGGGCTGGATGCTAACGTGGCAGGTGACGTGGCATGCCACGTGGTGAAATCCACTGAGGTGGCGGCCATGTGGCTAACTCGTGGGGATGATGTGGTGCAAGATTTTATGCGGGACAGTTGGGTTGATGGGGCGGCTTTGGCACTTATGTGGCAGAACATCGGTGCCATGTGGCATGACACATCACCTGTGCGGTCTGAGGTAGCCATCGGCAGTGAACGGCGCTAGGGGGGAGGAGAGCGAGGGAGGTCTTAGCTCACCTTGTCGCGATGCTTCAGTAGGCTCGAAGGGCGGCATGTGACGTGGAAGGTGGCGGTGCAAGCTTGACCGTCAGTGGAGAAGTAGCTCTGACGGTACAGAGGCACAATGGAGGGGCAGAGGGGACTCGCGGTGAGACGAGGAACAATGCATGACCACGTCGGGGCACGACGGCGCTTGCTTCGCCTGGAATTGCTCACCGGAGCTAGCTAACAACGAGGAGGAGCGAGGCACGCAGTGCGGGGCCAGCCCGAAGCTAGAGCGAGGGAGAGGAGTAGGGGCGAGGTGGTGGGGAAAGAGATGGAGCTGTGGTGGCTTTTATAGGCTTGGGAGGACGCATGGCGGCGGGGATTGCTCGCTGAACAATGGTGGAGACGGCGGTGATTGCGGCAGATGGGGGCGGGCAGGTGCAAAGGAAGGGGCAAGATTGGGCATGGAAATGTGGGGAGAAAGAAGGAGCAGGTCGCACGGAAGAGAAAAGGAAAGGAAAGACCGGGCCAGCGATGGCAGCGGTGATGGTGTGGGGTGGCAGTGGCGTCGTGGGGAAGAAGGGAGGAGGAAGAAGGAGAGCGAGGCACTAACAAGATGGCCCGAGGTGGTGGAGATAGAAGGGAGGTGGGCCGGGAGTTGGCTCGATGGGAGACACCTGGCCCGGGGAGGAAATCCGACGGCCACGAGTGGCTTGGGAAGAGAAGAGAGAAAGGAGGGAAAGTGGGCGACGTGGATCGGTAGGCGCGTAGACATGGCTAAATCTGCGTCGTCCACGCATCGGACCAGGGAAGGAGGCAAAAATTTTAATTTTTACATTTTTGATTTTGGATTTCAGAAAACCTTAGAAAACTCAAAAAGTCTTAGAAAAATATCAAATAAATCCCAAAAATTCCAAAACTATTCATAGAATTTCTTGGAACAACTTTGGACTTAATAAAAATATTTCCAACCTATTTTGAAATTTAGTTTTTGCACTAAAATAATTTTTAATCTTTAAAATTGATTTTAAATCCTAGAATAACACAAAAAAAGAGAAAAATGCCAAATAATTCAATGTAATTAATTTGAATTAGGAGTTGTATAAAAATTTAAAATATCTTTTATTTAATAATATTTTTCTATGTTTTTACTTAAATTAGGTTTTGAAACACATGCCCTTTTTTAAAAGCATAAAATTGGAAATAAGTTTTTAAATTTTAGTTAGTCAAAAGCAATTATTTTTTACTAATTTTTTTATAAAAAACAAATGGGTTGTTATAGGCAATAAGCATAGTGCTGGTCGTAGAGTGTGAGAACGTTCAACGACCAGTCTACTTTGTAAGCGAAGTCTTACATGTCCCTAAGGAGCGCTATTCCCAGGTCTAAAAACTCTTATATGCCCTCCTTATATCTTCAAACAAACTAAGGCATTATTTTTAGGCACGCAAAATTATTGTGTTGTCTAAGTTTCCCTTAGAAGAGGTCCTCTATAACAGGGAAACCGCGGGGCACATGGCAAAATGGTTAGTAGAACTTAGGGAGTTCAACCTTCATTTCGTGTCTCGAATAGCCATGAAATCCCAGATCATGGCAAACTTTATTGCTGAATGGACAAATCTTGAACTTGTTCAGGATCCCCAGTACAACTCCCACGACTAGTGGACAATGTACTTTGATATGTCACATACACTAAGTGGCTTGGGGCTGAGGTGGTCCTAGAATCTCCTGTGTAAGAGACTTTAAAGTATGTCATTCAACTACATTTTCTAACTACTAATAACGTGGCTGAGTAAGAATGTTTATTGGATGGCATACAAGCCACTAAAGCGCTCGGGATTTGTCGACTACTCATGAGAGGGGATTCTCAGCTAGTCATGAATCAGGTTGAAAAAGAGTACCAATACTCTAACTCAACCATGTCTCAGTACTTGTCAGAAGCCAGGAAGTTTGAAAAGTACTTTTTTAGTTTTGAGTTAGAGTATATCCTTTGGAAGGATTACTTTCTCACAGACTAGTTAGCTTGAATAGATTCATTCCGATCGTAAGTACCACAAAGAGTCTTCTTGGAGTAACTCTAGAAGCCATCTCTGGTCGAAACACCAGAGATAACTCCTAACGAGATAGACTCTATAGAATAAGAGGATACCTAGATGGCTACCATCGATGAGTATCTTCAGAAGGGTTTAGTACCCAACAATGATCTCAAAGTAGATCATTTAGCGCATAAGACCAAAATATATACTTTGGTTAATAGGGTACTCCACAAACGGAGTGCTCAAGGGGTTCTCATGTGATGTATATTACAGAAAGAACGATTATCACTCCTTACTGACATACACTAGGGCATCTATGGGGCTCATGCCTCTTATAGGATGTTGGTCAGAAAAGCCTTTTGATAAGGTTTCTACTAGCCGACAGCCCACAATGACACCAAAGAGTTAGTTAAAAAGTATGTACAATACCAATTTCATAGTAGGCAGATACACCAACCAGCTCAGGCTCTTCAAACAATCCCTCTATTTTTGCTTTTTGCGACCTAGGGGCTTGACATCCTAGAACCTTTTCCAAGGGCAATAGGGGGCTTTGAGTTCCTTTTTGTGGCTATTGATATGTTCATGAAATGGATCAAGACCAAACCTATAACTGGGATAACAACAAAAGCCATAAAGAGGTTCATGATGAGAAGTGTGATTACTCGATTTAGAGTCCCAAGTCGGATAATTACAGACAATGGTAAGCAATTTTTGAGCAAACAATTCCAAGAATTTTGTAACAAGTTGGGTACCCAACTTTGCTATGCCTCAGTTGCCCATCCTCAGAGTAACGTGGCAGTCGAGTGGCGAATAGCCAAATAATATAAGGTATCAAGACTCGAGTCTTCGACCAACTTGTAAAGCGTTTGGGGGCTTGGGTACAAGAACTACCTTCAGTATTATGGGTAATTTGTACAACTCCAAGTCGGGCAACAGGAGATACTCCTTTTTTCCTAGTCTTTAGGGCCAAAGCTATGCTTCCTCCAGAACTAAAAATCTAGTCGGCAAAGGTCGAGAACTTCAATGATTCCCACCAAGAGAAACTTCGAGCCGATGACATCAACCTGCTCGAAGAAAAGAGGGATCAAGCCTTAATCTGATTAGCAGTCTATCAGCAAGCCATGCGTAAGTACTATGATCGAAAGGTCCAGCCTCGCAGCCTTGCTATAAGTGACTTGGTATTGAGGAAAATCCAATCCTAGTCTAATCAAAACAAACTTTCCCCCCAAGTGGGAACATCCTTACACAGTGGTCGAAGTCACACGACCAGGCTCTATGGGACTTGCTGTGGAGGATGGCCAGATTCTCTCGAACTCTTGGAACATTGACCAATTGCGTAAATTTTACGTGTAAACATTTCTACTCTTTTTCAATAAAGCTTTCAGTTTATGCAAATCTTTATTATCATATGTTCAGTAGAGATTCTTTCATATTTGTTCAATCACTTCTAGTATATCCAATTTGTTTTTACTGGTCGGAGAAGGGAACAACACAAGTCAAAGTCTCTCCTCTCTGCATGTGGTCCTATCCACTAGAAGGAACTTCCTAGTTACACACAATTTCTAACTCTTGCTATCAGTATTTATCTTATCATCATTCATGTCTTCGATTTAATCAACCTATTTGAAGCAAGTTAACATCACCTAATCAAAGTCATTCCTCTCTGCATATGGTCCTGCCCACTAGAAGGAATTTCCTAGCATCGACTTGCTCCTCACTTTTGCTACCAGAGCATAACAATCGAATTCGACAATGATGGAATGATGAGTCGCTCTGCTCTCTAAATACTTCACTCTATACTATTTGCTTTATTTATTCACATAAACTAAGTAAATAGTCAGGGGCTAGGATAAAGTTCTTAGTATAACTTATTCTTAGTTGTAAATTCATTCTCTTTTTTCTTTGTTTTCATCTTATGAGTACAAACTACTCAACAACAGATTGCAGGAAAAGAAAGCCAAATTTTTATTCATGCTGGTATGTTTATTACAACTCTTTTAATTACAAACTATTATGACTCGAGTTGCATTTGCTCTGTGACCTTGTGACCGATTGGATGGAGGTTCAGGTTTTGACTGCTTGCCTTGAGTTTTGCCAAGACAAAGCTTACACCCCCTTTGACTACATCTCGAATCGAGTCAGCTTGCTTGGTCTTTAGAGTTGTCAAATGCCTCTCGAGTGCTTCGACTTGAAGTCCGATCATACTCGTATGTGTGGTTATGGTGTCCTTTGAGAGATTCATTCTCTGAGTGCCAAATCCAACGAGCAGATTGTCAAGAACGATGATGTTGTCTTGAAGGACGGTCTTCACTGACTTAATCTCTTCTTGGTTGCAAGTCAAGGCTTCGATAAGTTTCTTTATTTCAACCATTGCCTCTGCAAATAGAGCAATAATGCTTAGAAGATTACTAATCAGAAGAACTAGTCAGAAGGTAAAGTTATTCTTACCCGCTAATTGAGTGTCAAGTTTATTGACCTCAACCTTGTGCTACTCTGTGAGCAGCTTATTTCTTTCGTCCTTCTTCTTGACTATACGAGTAAGCTCTCTGACCACTTTAGCCTTCTCTTCAACCTTAGTGTAGAATTTATTCGTTTCGACCTCTTTTTATGTTAAAAGAAGAGAGTTATGAGAAGACAAGAAAGACATCTAAGTAAGCGGTTTTAAATCTCGAACTTACTATTTATTTTCTCTTCTAATGCATTGCTTTTGCAGTCAGCCTTTAGAAGACTTGTCTTCCAGTCAATGAATTCCTTCTTGAGCTTCTGCGTCTTGATCTTCTCGTTTTCGAGTGCAGCCACCAAGAATTTCTCATTTCTCCTTAACTAGAAAAAGTTGGAAGCAGACATGAGAACTTGGGCGAATAGTCAAAATAAAGTTTGATTATAAGAACAAGTAACTTACCATGCCTTTGCCCCCTCAGAGAGCTTAGCATTCTCTTATCGAAGGAGCGTGATCTGCCTATGGTACTCAGCCATAGTCGTCGTATTCTCCAACGCTCTTTGAGTATGAAAAGGCAGTGAGAAACCAAAAAAGACCACATACAGTTGTCTAAGTACTCAATACTTATATTCATATCCCTTCGGGAAAAGTTGGCAAGCACACTCGCAGAGTCTTTGAGCTAATCAAGCTAATCGACATTGTTCCACTACACATTTTCGAGACGATCATTGTACAAGATGTTTCCCTTGTCAAAAGGTCTTTGGGGTGTAGGGCGTGAGGTCAATCGAAAGAGAATCTCGCTACAAAGGGTGGATTAAAAATATCAAGAAGTTAGTAATTCTTCTTCTCAAAGGGTACCTTCTTGAGGTCGAGAAGGGGCATTTTTGACGATCTCCTTCTTGATGCGACGGTCAAAAGGCCTCCAACCTCTTGACAACGTATTTCCACCTTGCGTTTAGTCACCCAAACTTCTATCTCTATGACCACCTATGTGGTCATAGGCACTGCAGCTACGGCAGCAGTACGCTATAGTGGTCGATCCCTCGACCACCTTCTCTACCGTTTTTTTACTGCGGGCAAATCCACAGGAGACTTTTTCGCAGGGGCGTCTTTGGTCGATGGAGATGCCAAGTTGGACACCACAAAAGTGAGTTGGCATTCAAGAAGACATAAAAGGTAAAATACCATGTTTATATTTCCATTTACATACTTCGTTGTCACACTCTTAATCTTGAACTTAGAAGAAATCTTCCCTGAAAGTTTCTTCATTTGCCCTCTCTAAGCACATCTGGTCATGAAGAAATGACATCTTCAAGCACGTCTGGTTGAAGGTCTTGAGTAAGGGACACCACTCCTTGTCGCTCTTATTTCTTCTATCCCTTCTAGTGGTCGAGATTGGTTTCGACCACTTGAAAGGAAACCTTCTTCTCGATCATAGGTTTTGCTGTTGTAGCAATCTCCTTCACAAAAGATAAGAAACTCTTCTAGTTTTTCTTTTTGAGTTGCTTGATAAAGCATTGAGAAGCGCCAACTGAGTATGTTTCGGTGTCGAGGTAGAAGGGTACCTTGATCTTAGGAGTAGGTTGCTTGAATATGATTGCCCCTATTTCACCTGTGGTAGTTGTTTTCCTCATGGAATTGCTGCACAGAGCCAGTCAAAGCAGTTGGGGCAGGAGAAGAACGGCAAGGGGAACAACATCACTCGTGCTCCCTTTCTTCTCCTTGTCATCAGCTTTGGTCAGCCAACTTCTTTTGAGTGGAGGAGTTTGAGCATTCTTCACATCCTCCTCTTCGATCACCAATAGTTTGACCCCCTGGTTGTCCTAACGATCGATCATGCCTATGCTCTTCAAGGAAAAATAGAGCACTATTTAGTCATTCTCTATGACTACGTAGACCTAAAGAAGTCGATTATTTGATTACCTTTAGGCATTTTTCCTTCTCTTCGGTGGACATATCCACCAGAATACGAGGGGGGCACCACATCTAGCGGTGGAGCCTTCTCGCAAACGTTCTTAACCCGAGAGTTAATCTCATTCAAATTGAGATATTCTCAAACAAACAAAAGGTCGATATACAGAACTTAACACTCAAATCTATGACTACAAGTACAATGGTTACTTAGTATTCTCGTAGTCCCTTGTAGCATCAGCTGCTCCTGAGTTCATCCACATAGGATGTGCTCACTTCTTCAGAGGGCTGATGTGACGGCGATGTAGTCTTCACCACGTGCCAGCCAGTAAGCCCTTGTCCCTCAGCTCCTTGATAGCTGAGATGTAGGGGGCTATCCAGTTGATGTCCGGAGCCGAGTTTTAGGACGAATTCTTCTCCACAGCCTTCCCCATGAAGAAAAGGCTATCTTCGCTAGTGATCTTTTAGTAGAACTACCTCTGTTTTCAACTCGGCTATGACGACCGAGTGTACGTTGGGATATACATTTCCATCTTGCCATTGTGGAGCATGCGCAACTCCCAATGATTCTAGCCTCACGCTTTATCTCGTAATAATGATGGAAGAGCTCGAGATCTGGAGGGATATCCATATACGCTTCACATATGTACGCTTTACATATGTACACGAAAACACTGAGCATCGTGATCGAATTGGGAATTAAGTTCACTAATTCGGCCTTGAAGTATTCGAATACTGCTATGAGGAAGGGATGAGGTGGGAGTCGAAGGCCACACTCACAATGAGCTTGAAAAATAGGGAGGTATCCAATTTCTCCCGTTGGTCAATCCATCTGATGAACTTTCATGGAGGAATCTTCTCAGCAACCTGCAGTGCCTTCACCTTTGTGTTATCCATCTCCGACACCACCCAGTTGAATGAAGACTTTGTCATTTTCTCGGTTGAGTGGTTTGGATTTGAAAAAGTTTGGAGGAAGATGACTTGCTCGGCGGCGGAAAGCACGAAACAGATCGGAGCAACAGGGGAAAGCGAAGAAGCCAAAAAGTTACATCAGGTAAGCTTTTATAATCGTGTGCTGGTTACTTGTCTTGAAAACTGAACGGTTATTTCAAAAACCACTTTGGCGGATAGATTTGTGAGGGATGATTGAAATTATTCTTGGAGTACATCTGTCTTCACAACTCAAGCAAAATTATCTTTCTAACCAAGTGTAGTTCTGGTCATTTGGAATCGAAAAGACACTGCTTTCAATCATCTATAATCTATGACTTCTCTTGCACAAATAAATTATTTTCACTTGAAATTGGGGGGCTAGATGATGAGGATAGAATAATTCTCAAATTATCACATCATTGTATTATTGTATACTCTAAATATACCCCTTATCAGTAAGAGAAAAAATTCACAGAGTGGTTATCAGCTCTACTGCGACCATCTCATAGTCGTAAGCTATCCTACGACTACCCGGTCTCTATCGTTATGTGACCATCTCATAATTATAAGTTCTCCTATGAGATAGTTGTAATTGGTCCTATGACCACCTCATGGTCATAGACCTTCCTGTGATCAGTATATCTCTGACTAACCTATCTACAATGATCTACCACACAATGGGTCCATCTGCAAAGCAATTAGAATGTACGCTTATGCCCAATAACCGCACACATAATCTCTCTTTCACAACAACCATCATATGGCGAATAGCTAATCACGTTTCTCTGACAATAACTTCCGCCAGACAGTTATCTCCCAAAATGACAAGGCATCTTATGGCACGTGATAATTGCTGGTGTTTCGTCAACTATATAAGGGATGATTTTGGAGAAGAGGAGGGATCGAGTAGATTGAGGAGATACTACAAGTCCTTTTCATATGACTCTGTTGTAACCATCCTCTTTGAATAATAGTGACATAGGACGTAGGGTTTTTATTCTCTAGGAGAAGGTCCGAATCTGTATAAAAAATTTTGTGTCTTCCATGTACTTGTAGCATGTCCCTTGAGAGAGTTTCCCCTGAATCTATACAAATCATACGTAAGATCAATATTAAAACATCAACACCCCCGAATCCAAATAAATCATATATAAGATCGGTATTAAAATACCGACACATTTCTTAATTATATCACGATCAAGTCCTCTAAATATCTTCCATTCAATTTAGCACACCATGAAGTCATTTAGCCACTCATCGGATAATCTATTGCACAAAATTGTTTTAATAATATTTATGGCCAAAAAGACTCTTTCAATCGAAGTCGTTGCTACTGGTAGGAGCAATGCTAATTCAATGAAGAAGTAGACCAATCAAAAAAATAATATGTCTTTTAGTTTTAACCATCTTCACAGCCAAATTTCCAAAATCATGACAAACAAAAATGTTATAAATCCTTCGCACATGGAGAATGAAGGTTTTAAGTTGATCCCTTATAGTTGCATGATCAGCAATGGAGAAATATTTATCATAGATCTCTACAAGTTGAGCAAGTTTATCCATATCAAACTTAGAAAAGGAGTCTCTTCGGTCAAGACAAGAAAAGCATACAAACAACATCAAAGATACCTCATTGAAGCGGTGATCCATCTGTATGTTAATAGCATCAACAATAGCAAAGAAAGTATCAACACAATAATGATGGTTTTGAGGTACCGTGATCCATCTAGCCTTGATCAGCCCCATCTTGGTATGGCTTCATCCATATTTGGTATCAAAATCTTGTTTGCATCACAAAATGCATTGATTTCTGCAAATAATGGCTCCCAATCATGTGTTATACCCTAATTTGGTGAAGACATCATGACCAAAATTTTCATCTAAGAATTACTACCTAAAAAGAAAGGAATAGAAACAATAAGCTACATCCTTTTTCAGACTATATTCCAACCAATTATACCTCTTAAACCATGTTTCATGGAAGCTCTTAAAATCCTTTTCATATTGTTTGCGAAGAAAATTGTGACCAAAAGGTTGAGTTAGGCCCTTCAATAAATAAACCTTCTTCAATTGATCTCTAATGTCAGGATGAAATTCCTCAATTGGTATACGAAATGTTGGATTAGCCACAATGTGAACATCTGGGTTGAAATCCTTAAAACCTTCGGTTTGTTCCCATGGAAGTGGACAAGAGGTTGTTTTTGTGCATCTTCAACACAACATGCAAAGTCAGCTAGCATAGTTTGAGCATTACCAACATTAATTCGCACTTCTTGGGTTGCCATAGTGTTTTTGCTTGCACGGGTACCTAGTATCAAGCTGTTGCTACTTAACACGGTGCTAAAATAGCTCTTTAAATCTAGCAAATCAAATAATCAAACATGAAAATCAATTATAGATTAACAATCAATTCAATTTTCAACTAATTTCCTCGTTACACTCTTACCTTTGAATTTGAATTTCTTGTTTTGAGATTGAGAAGGAGCCATGTCTATGTGCCCCTACAGCCCACCTCGTCGCCTCGGTCGGCCCTTGGCTCACCCACCTCTCCTGTCCGCTCACGGCGTGCCCGATGCCCGCCTACTGCCCATGTGCTTGGCTCCTCGCTACGGTGCCACCACCTGTCAGCCCATCGTGTGCCGTGTCGCCGCCTCAACCTAGCGCTAGGGTTGGCCTAGGAGTTGGGAGTGACTGAGTAGGTGAGCACTGACCGAGAGTCCGAGATGAAATGGTAATCGGTAACTCATGGGTTAGTAGTGGGCCTCCTGCCTCCTCACACACATGTGGCCTATGAAGACCTAGCCGCCTAACTTTACTCTACGCCACTCGCTACAAATAGCCGAACGCCATAGCCAGTGACAAAAGCCTAGTGGGTGAAGAGGGGAAGAAAGAAAGGCTAAAGAGAGAGTACCAGCAAAGTTGGCTACCTCCGCTGGCCATCCAACTTTGCCCGATTACTGGCTCCAACCCTAAGTATCAAGAGAGAGAGAGAGAACATGCCTACTCTGCTTGCTTTTAGAAGAGGCCTTAAGTGGGTTCTTTTGGGCTTTTGACTTACGTTAAAGTAACTAGCTTTTAAAAGAGTGTGTCTTTTCAAGACAGGATCTACAAGTCAATTATAGTAGACACTGTACCGATTTTAGCTATATCGCCAAAATAACATACGACTGTCTCTCTCTTCGTACTCTCTCATAAATAATCAAAATTTAAAAATTATAAATCAAAAAACATAAATCACAGCTAAAAAACCTACCACTTATCTATCTGCTCTAGTCGCCTTTTTGCCCATTTCGGAGCACAAGTACAGATCCAATTCCGATAGAGATCTAGTTGCAGATCCATCTTATCCGTGCCACGTGGAAAGCACTCAACGAGGATCCATCTGGTTATAATCGTGATGAATACAGATAAGGAGGAAATAAAAAGCATAAAAGAAAAAGAAAAATAGAAAAGGAAGCTAGAACTTAAATTGATGTTTATCTAGGAACTGTAGGAATTTGAAAGGAATCTTTGGTAGTTCTCAATTTGACGATGGCTTATAGTTTTTTATTGTAATTGACTTATTTTTTACTGTAACTAATAGTGATTTATTTGAAATAATTAAATTTTTTAAAAAATAAAAATAAAAAAGATGTTAGCTCATCATAGACAATACGAAGGAATACGAGAAAAAAAGAAAAGGCAAAAAAGTCCAAAAACAAAAAAATAGAAAAAGATGAAATTAAGAAATAGTGAATTACAAGTCAGAAATTGAAACTAAAACAAGCGGGCGTAGAAGAACCTATAACTTATGTTTATCTAAGAAATCCATAGGAATTTGAAAGGGATTTTTAGAACGCAATGCCTAACTATCAGTCTAATTCTAAACATCTCTCTAGAATGTTTTCTTATAGAATTGAAAACCTCCAAAACTCAGTCGTTCACAGATATTCCATTGGAATTTTGTAGAAATTCTTTCCTATGAAATTTCTGTGGAAACCATGCTATCCAAATGGGGTCTCCTAAATAGGAGTATGGTGAATCTTCTTAGCTGGCCAAATCTGTTCACGACTATATTTAAGGTTATGTCGTGAGCCTTTTATTTTACTTCATATTTATGGAATATCGTAATTATAGTTAATTTCATTTTATTAAGGTCCCAAGTAGGACACATGGCTTACAAATCAACCAGCGTACCTAAATGTGGCAACATTAGGTGATAAAGGTGTTAATACGGTTGTAGGTCATCCGATCTAAGCACATGCATCTCAGATTGAGGTGAATGAGAGACACTATAACACTTATACGTTTTTTTTGTAGAAACCCCCTCACATTGAGATTTTTTACAAAAAGGTCCTTACCTTTGCTCTCGAGTTTGTGACCTAGGGTTAACCCAAGCCCCGGAACTGTGCCCCCTAAGTCCCTTAACCTTGCCCCAAGATTTGACCCCCAACCCAAGACCTCTCTCTCACACACCCTCTTTTGGAAGAACCAAGGAAGATATGGCAACAACAAGTTCTTGTTCCAAAAGTGGGAGGGAGATGATGAGACATTGCTTATATAGTTGCTGTGTGGCATCCCACGCTGTGGCTTCGGACCGTCTCGCTTTAGGACATCTTTAATTGTATTATTTTCGTTATTTCTTAGCTATATTAAATAAGTAAAATCATATATAAAGAAGAGGGTTAGGAGAAATAATATGTTGTCTCTTATGTAAGAGATGATTTGAACCCGCAAACTAACATAAATAGTGAGAGTGTGTGAGATAAGAAGTTATGGTAAAAATATTATAAAATAGTTAAAGAGATAATTTATTATGAAAGATATTATCTCTAGTACTATTTTTAGATGAGATAAAAATTTAGAGATAATTTTAACAGATAAACTACTGTACTTGCGCTTATGGCAACAAGGCGAGGCGACATGCATGTCGGCCGCTAGCTTGCCACAACGCACAACGCCATATGGCATATTTCAAAACGCGCGCGTCTCACGCCATTCGCTTCGCTTCTCCCCCGTTGCTTTCCATGTAGGAGGCGAGAACGAGCTCTCTCGTGCCGTCACGCTCGCACACGCACCACGGCGCGCACGAACCGAATTCCCAATTGGTGGCTCGGCAAAGGAATCCCAAAAAAGATGCGTTTTTTGCGTGTGCGACGGCAAGACGCGCAGATCGAGATGTTAGCGCTGGTGTTGCTAGTGGGCGTGATGGATCAAACTGGCGAGTTTTGGTTTGACGTACTCGTGTAGGGTCTGTTTTCTATGGCTAAGGTGTATGATTTTTAATTAAAATTTTTGAATTTTATTTATTTATGATAGAAATTACGAAAAGATATTTGTTTGTGATTTTAGTTGGTATAGATATTAGGCTTTTAACGTGTACTATAATTACTTGTAGATCCTATCTTTAAAAAAATACTCCGTTTAAAAGTTAGGTATTATAACAAAAAAAAAACCGATTTCAAAAACTAGAAAGAACTTGCCCGTAGTCTGTTGGATGGGTGACCCTAAAGCAATCTAGCTAAAATTACACTATAGTGTTTATTTGTTTTTTTTTGAGAAAAGAATAAAGAAAAAATAGAAAGAAAACTATTATATCATCACAGATAACACAAAGAAATAAGAGGAAAAAAAAGGAAAAGGCAGATAAAACCCTAAGGGCCAAAATAAACCAAAATTAAAGGTCGACATCTTCCAATTGGTTTCTGGTTTAAAAAGTTAAAAGTCAAAAAAATCAAAAGCTGAAGCCGTTTGAGTGGAACCTAAGCAAGGCTAAAGCCCC
This sequence comes from Melocanna baccifera, assembly GCA_036346265.1. Classification (NCBI taxonomy): domain Eukaryota; kingdom Viridiplantae; phylum Streptophyta; class Magnoliopsida; order Poales; family Poaceae; genus Melocanna; species Melocanna baccifera. Next base: position 38,125,561 of record CM070677.1, read on the forward strand.
GCTCTAAACGTCTTCTGTTTCTTGGCTTCTAGAATGTGTCGGCTTTTAAATTTCATCTTTTTTTTTTTTGGCTTTTTCTTTTTTTCTTATTCATTTGTATTGATCATGATGATATAACTTTTTTCTTTTAAATTTAACTTAGAAAAAATTAACTACCACTACAGTGTTTTTTTAATTGTTATAGTGCCTTTTCAGCAAGAAGCTACATTGAACACCACCTAAAGGTGGTGTTGTACGAACACAAAAGTGGAGGCTTTAACTTAACACCTCACACCTCATTGACATCTCAGCGTGTGCCACTTTTCGATCAAGAGTACAAAGGCTCTCCTCTTAATAGTTTCAGTTTCTGATTTTTCTTTTATTTTTGATATATTTAAACTAGAAGTCACTTAGAATACATCAACTTCTAATTTCAACTTTTTTTGGCTTTTGTGCTTTTGCTTTTTTTTCTTTTTCATTTGCATTTTCCGTGAAGATATAACATTATTTTATTTTTTCTTGTTTTTTTTTTTTAATTGAATAACTCAAAAAAAACTAATATATGTAATTTTAACAAAAAAACTAACAGCTACAGTCAGAAATCGTAAGGTTAAGAGGCCGCTTAGTTGAGTTTTTTAAGCTAATTTATGGTTAAATCTACACTATAGTTAGCTTATTTAGAAATAGTAAAAAAACTAAAACTAAAAAACTTAAGCCAAAATAAGCCGTATCCAAATTCTTTGGAGCGGCCCTTCCTGATGGTCCTTGGGAATTAATGCTCGGAGCTGGACTTCGACTTGGCGAAGACAAATTGCATGTCACTGACAATGCTAGGTTAGACTAGGACCTAGGGGGTATGGCAACTTGATGTATGTAGTACTAGTTCAGGCTTATTTTTCAGAGTTCACAGTTCACAGGTCAGTGTAATAATGTACTCATAATTAGTAATATTATTATTTATAAAAATTTTAATTTCAACAGAAGATTTACATTCAAACACAACACCAGACTTATATCACACATCATACGCGCACATACGTGTGCATCCTACTTAAACACACTCTAGTTCTACTGAAACACACGTGGAAACTTATGCAAATGTTGCTACATAAATTCTAGATTTATCTAGTACTCACAGAGTATAGATTTGCATTTCTCTACTAAATGCACATGTGTGTATATGTGAGGTGGGACACTTGAGGCTGATCTAAGGGGGTGATCGGAATAGCGATGGCTTTGACTTTTCTTTGAAAACATTGTAGTTTGGTGAAAAACATGCATGAGTTGGTTTATTGAGTATAATTAAATGTAAAAAATGTAAAAATAAAAGCGGCACACTAATCTAGAGCGGATGATGCAGATGAATACGGGAAAAAAAAACAAAACACAAAAATACCAAAAAACAAAAAAAATTTGAATAAAAACAAAATATGTACAGTATACACAAATCGCTAAACAGTGATTTTTCCGCTGAACGCCGCGTTCTGTTGCCGATCTGAGCGGGGCGTAAGAATCAAACCATGACGAATAGCATGATAAGGAAACTTGCCAACCGACTAAAGCTCGGTCCTCATTATTTAGGAACTTACTATCTGGCAATGTTGTTTTAGCAACTTGTCAGTGTATTTTGCTATTTTGCTACATGTGGTGAATAAAATATTTACTGTAATCACATCACCTGAAACTACACGTGGATAATACAGTTCACTGTGACAGAATAAGACAATGGGAAAGCATAAGCAGGACAGATCGCACATGGCCAGTTGACCTCTCGCGATTTGTTTGCGGTAAGATCACATCTAGAAAGTTGAAAACTGCACAAGTACAGAAACTGCACAGGGAGAACGCACCCGACAGGAATGCAGCCCTGCAAACTCTTTTTGCCGTCCTACGTACTTTTCTTTTGGCCTCAAAAGCTCCCGTGGGGACGCTCAGGATCTTATCTTCAGGAACGTTCGTATCAGCGAGATTTAATCTTGCATGACACCGACTAAATCACCGGCATTGCTAGTTAGAGTGAGCTTATATTGGTTTTTAACGATGGTTTTCTAGTTTTAGTAGATAAATAGTAACAATTTGTAAAGAAGTTTATAGAAAGATACTTGTATATTACTTTGGCTAGTATAAATAAAGTAACTAAAGTGTCTACTACAATCGACTAGTAGATTCTATCTTGAAAAGACACTTCGAATGTTTTTAGAAGCCAATATGTTTCGAGCACATCAGGTGTTTCAGACTTAAAAACATATCTTGTACCAGATTGGCCAGATTGGCAAGGTTCATCCATCCTTTCAGACTTTCAGTCACGCGATTTGCTTGTGCAGAGTAACCCACTTGAATAGCGGAATGTACTACTTGGTTGTTAGTGTACAGACCACTTGCAAAGACACAGCTTGTTCCACACACACTTCACTATGTGGTTCTCTGAAGCTGTAACTTGGATGACAGAAGCTATCCAAATTAGCATTCTTTATAGTGTTTTCCACCAAGCTGGGTTGAAGCAACAGGTCCTTGTTTACCAACATCAACACAAAGCAGCACTCTGAAAACGCACCATGCACCTTACGTTTTCTTTATTATTTTCTGAAATAAAGAAACACCGAACGATGTATGGTGCATTTGATGTCAGTGAAAGATGCAACATTCTCGTACAACAATTCAACCTTGGAACAAAGATGAAAGGATGTAACGTTAAACCAAACAAAATCACAAGATCTTGATCACTGCACCTTTTCATGACCTTTGACAGGCCACAAAGTTTTAGCTTGGGCGGTGCCCTGCAAACAATTCTGACAACAACGCTTGGGAGAATCAATCCTTCAATCCAGACAATAAGACAAATAAATCACACAAATTTGGAATATACCACGGTTGCTCAACACAAAACAAACAAGAACAAATTATGCAGTGAGCTTGCCACAAAGAGAGAGCACTCAATTGCAAACTGAAATTGTTTGGCCTTCAGAGCACACAGCACTACAGCGCGTAAATGGAATCACATGGAAAGCAAAGCTCAAAACAGGTACTTGGATATATAGTACTTGGAATTGGAGGTAGTTTTCTTGTCACCCAACCAATGCTGCATATGCACTCCAGCTGCATATGCACTCCAATGGCGTCCAAGTACTGGCCGCTCCGGCCATGGAAGCCGACCACCTTCCCTTCTGTCGTAGCAAAGCAGAAATAGGTACCGATCTCCTCGCTGAATGGACCGTACTTCCCTCGGCTACTGACCAAAGTAATGGATCTCAGAACTCTGGGCCCTTCCTCTACGCAGGTGTTGTAGTAGCCGTATATGCACGTCAGGACTTCCGACTTCGTGTGGGTAGTCAAGTTTAATCTGCACATGCATTGGGTGAAAGATCAATTAGCTTGTGGCATCTCATAAATTCTGTATCAACATGGGATTTTCCTTTCATTTAAAGCAATGCATGCTGCTGTGAAGATATGCATCAAAGAATTGCAGGAGTGATGGCAAATGTGTGCATTCTTCAGCTTATTATGCAAGGGTAAAAAGGCTCTCCATTGCCAGAAAATTGTATGGCACATCATGTTTGATAAAAGAAAGACTTGACAAGCGAACAGCTTGACTCTGGTCACTCTACTCACCCTGTGTGTTATCTGGCCACCATTGCCATGCCTTGTAGACCAGATGGATTGCCCACTTCTGTCATACTCGATCTGTATGGACCCGATGAAATCAGCTCTCATTATGTAGATTTGTTTGACTCCTGTGTACACACCATCATCCCATGGCTTGCCTCCCTCCCCACCCCATGGCCCTGGTCCTATTGCTATTGGTTCTTTCACCACACCATATGTCACCTACAAAATGATTCAAACGCATCCTTTCCTCAGTCACACTACTACTTGCATTATCAGACAACATAGGAAGAACTCTGCTGAAGACTTTCCTGTTTCTTCTTGCATTAGTATTTCAGACATAATTCGATCAAAGAATGGTTTACCTCATCTCCAATTTTCCTCTATGCTAGAGCAAGCATATCGGAACTGTCGAGATGGACTTGTATTGGTAAATGCTCTGTCAGCTCTCAGTGATAACACCTTCCCTTCCAGAACATGAACTCCAATGCTATCCACATTCCATCCTTCCCTGTCATGAAGTCCCACTATCCTTCCTTCAGTCAGACGAGGAGAAGAACGTGCCATGCTCATCCCCAAATGGTCCATGGCTCTTCTTTGTCGTGTGGAATGTGAGAGACTTTATCACCGTTGGGCCCATGATCATCGTCGAGCCAAGGTACGTAACCGGTTATGTGAGTCAAGATCTCTGACGGGAAGTCAAATACTACCTGCCATACAAAATCTCCATGCCATCAGTTATCACAAGTCTTAAACTGAAATTCTGAAGATGAAATTGCTTCACCTTTTCAGGTCTCGCTCCCCCCACTGACTCCGCGCTTATCACCCCATATCGCCTGCCCATTGTGATCATAGAGGACCTTCATAGAAGATATTCCCAATCCTGGCATCAGATTGATTTGTCTGACACCGGTGTATATACCATCATCAAATATTGTGCCACCACTCCCACCCCAGGGGCCAAACGTCACAGGAGTGCTTATAGTCATGGTTCCATTATCAGAGTAGAAACTAGGAAATGACACCCTCTGCAAAGCAAAATTCATAAATTGAATGTCTATTGAAACACTTGATACAATCCGGATATTTGAAGCAAGTGGTTACATGAAAGATTCTAGATTAAAAGGTTTAGTTTGTCTTACCTTGTTCCAGAGAGTTGCATCCTGAGATGGATTAGGATACTGTTCCTTTGGTTAGCTGCTAGTTAGAACAGTGTAATTGTCACTCCCTTCTCTCACTGCGAGAACCATGTCATACCCAGCATTACTATCTGCATACCTATGACCATTTCTGTCATAAGATCTCGTTATGCTTCGCAGTGCTGATGGAGCATTGGACGGATTTGGGTTATTCTCCCTTCAAATGGCAGCCTATTGAGTCCAGATACGCCCCCGATCTTCCATGAAAGCCGACGATCTTGCCACTGATCGCTGGGAGCGAGAAGGATGTCCCTTGTTCAGTGCCAAAAGGCCCGTACTTGGAGCGATTACTCTCAAATGTTAGTGATCTTATGACAACCCCCGTCCCCACTGATCCATAGTAGCCATTGACAGACGTGAGAATTTCTTGAGGGTAATCAAGTTTCACCTACGGGAAAGGCACACTTGTAATGTCAGTCTGAAACTTCCTTTCGGCAGCATTGCTTTGTTGCATTGTCATCCCACAAAGATAGAGCACGCGTCAGTTTTTGCGCCACCAAAGCAGTTTACTACAGAGATACTACAAAGATAGAGCATGCATCAGTTTTTACTAATGAAAATTATTCAGATTCCATACATTTAGAACAAGCAGGAAGCACCACGAATTTTGAACTTTGTTGATTTATCACAGTCAAAGAATAGTTTTGTCTAATAGTTTTGGTTATTACGCCACATGAAAACTGAATTCATAGAAACTTTCTGTAGAAGTGGCTGCAGGGTGGAGATGGATCTCCCTGCAATTCATAGTAAACTTGAAGAACTTCTGCATCCAGTAGAATAATGTGCAAGGCTTTGCGCATTGGTGATCAAGTAGACATTTCAAAAGTACATACCTGTGATGTACGACTAAACTAACTTATTAGGAACTTCTCTGACACACAGCTCGGCATTATTCAGGTGCTCATAAAAACAATGTCATTAATATCAGACAATAATAAACTCCTGCACCCTAATTCTCTTGTAAGACTGTCAGAGTTTGTCGAAATCGCAGCAAGATGTTCATATGTTCAACTGTCCAAACAAAGCCCAAACAACTGATAGAGAATTAAGCCAGTACCAACTAGTGTCTAGTGATGAGCATATTAGGATGACAAGACACGTCTATTTATAGAGGAACCGGGAGAATGGAGGCCAGGAAATAGCAAGCACTATCACAATTCACAAGCTGGCAGCAAATAGCAGGAGCACTAACGGTTGAACAAACCTGAAAGCTACAGGGAAGAACTCGATTCTCTGACCTAGGTAATAACCAATTGCCCAATTCATTCACCAGAGGGAAAATTGATGGCAGAAAGAAACATTTTTTTTTTTGCCACCGCTCGCTCTCGCCTTTCTTGGCTTCACACTAACTTTGCATCATTCCTGGCGTTCACGATGGAAAACTGAAGAAGCCGGTACCCCCCCTTTATTTCGATTCTCCAAGAGAATTTTCATCTCTTTGTTTCGTTGCTTTCTTTTCTATTTTTTTAGGGGAATTTCTTGTGGATGGGTTGGCTCGGCCCGCTGGAGATGGTGAAGAGATGGAACACAGAAAAAATATATATACAGCTTTTTTTCCTTCAGAAGCATCGAAAGAACAATCCAAATGAACTTACGTGCGTCTGATCTCATCCAAATTTGCGTCGCGTCAACCAAGGCGCGTGCATCAGGCACACATAGCGCAGCAAGCTGGCTCCAGCTAAGCTCTCTGAACGAACATACAGAAAAGCTCAAACGTTCACAAATGTACCTCTCTAATGACGCCTACGGGGAAAGGGGAGAGAAGATAAACTGAGGAAACAACACATACAACATCCCTTTTCAAAGTACACCACTGATGATACTGTCAAGTCAATGCAGAAGGCGGTTCTCTGAATATGGGCGTCGCATCTTTTGCTTTGACAGATAACTGAGTAAACTGCGGCGTTGTTTACACACACTAGAGGGCACAGGTGTCCAAAGGCCTGGAGGTGATAGCCTTTCTAAAGATTTCTCGCTTGCACCTTACTTGCTCAGAAAGGCCTTCAAAGAAAATGGTGGGTAAGAATCCTGCTCCAAGAGTTTCAAATGTCATGTATGCATCGATGTTAAGAACACCAGTAGCGAAATATCAATTGAAGTGGACTAGTAAGTAGGAAGAACTTTCAAGAACAAAGAGGTGCATAAGCAATTAGCTCAATTAAAAAACATACAGAGATACTAATGAAAAATATGCGATAAGAACCAACAAAAAAAAAGGTTTCTATAAGTTATGGAACAGAATCATGATTGACAGGTAACTAGAACCGTTACCTTGCCAACTTCCTGCTGTAGGTATTGTCTAACCACAGTCGCTTGCTGTATCACTCTCTCCAATGATGAATATGCTGGTAGATTAGCATGTGCTGCCATTGATCATGAGACAAAGATCATAATCAGATCATCGGGAAATGAGATTGTGATACCAGGAACTAAGCAAGATATCTCAGAACATACCAAGAATAGTCCGGTTCAAGCTATCTGCAACATTCTGCCTGTACTCTCGGCTTAGCAGATGAAACATAGGTGACTTCTCAGGTTCTTCATAAGCTAGGAGGGCCATAAAGTCCTATAAAATGAAAAGTTGGATTTTCATATTCTTCCATGCATAATATGAACCGAACATTCAAAACACATAACTATGTCCCCGTATCTTGCATGCTCAAAAAAATTATGTATTTCACTGCCTGAATGGATTCTTCACAACTTCGATCATCTTCACCAAATGTGTGGTACTAACGCTAGCACACAGTATCAGTTATGATGATAATGGGCCATTACTCATTAATACAATACTGAACATCAAAAAATTACGTTTATTGATATAGCACCAGCCATGACAAATCAAATTGAATGAAAATATCATGCCAACAGTTGGATCTGAATTATTTACTATACATAATAAAATACATCACAGTTCAGTGGCATTTAGCCCAAGCTGTTGATATCAAATCAGACCTAAGGCATCGAGCAGAAACACAGAAAGGAGGTGGTATTCCAGCATTGTTTTGTCAGCACATCCTTCGATACCAGTACATTCATATCTTATGCATACTGGACAAGAAAATTCCTTATACTATATGGGCTAAAAAGGAGGCCTAAAGATGTCTAAAATAAGCACATAATAAGTTACATTCTGAGGCCTATAGGAGGAAAAGGTACCTCTAGTTTCTCAACATACTTGGGAACTTTCCCGAAAGGTGTCAACTTTTTCTGGCCAAACTCAAGAGCTTCTGTGCTGCCAGTCAAAACAGTCAGATTTATCAAAACATCTAACAAATCTTTCCCATCCAAATTAAATTTCGCAAGTACTAACCATTTTCTGGAACGAACTAGCTCAACGAAGTGAAGACTTAGAAGATCAAAATGTAAATCCACATCATTCTCCAGCAAGTAAGGTGCCAACTCTTCTGTCAGCTCTATGGCTTTCAGGGCATTCCCTTCCAACACAAAATTAAAAATCTCTGAAAGATAATCAATACACAGCATTAGCTGTGTTAGATATGGATTAGCTGTGCAGCATTAGTCCCTTGTACAGAGTGTTCTTTGCATATTTACCTATACTTGTAACATGTATATTTTGGCCTTTGGCCCACTGGAATAGATTTGAGGTCCATTCTAACATGGTATCAAAGCCCATGGCTCTCTCCCTCCAATACCCTAGTCTTCTAGCCCCACCACCTCTACCGCCACCGCCGCCACGGATCACCGGCTGTCGCCGCCCCCTGGCCGCCGCTTCCTCTCCCCTCGGCTCTCGGATCTCCATCTCCCGAGCTCTCCCCTATCGCCACCATCAGCCCTAATCGCCATCGCCACCTCTTCCTGCCGCCACTTCTTGGGAAAAGCTCGTCGCCGCCTAGTTGGACACTGCTGTGCTCGGGGATGATGGATCCACATCGCCCCAACCTCCTATGTTCTCCTCAGGTTGTCGCTATCGGATTCCTCTCTACACTGCCGCCGCCAATCCCTCTTCAGCTCAGGGCTGGCTCGATTCGCACCGCCCCGACCTCCTCTAACCCGATATGGTCACCTGCCGCTGGACCCTTCGCTTCATCGTCGACTAGCAGCAGCAGCTGCCCATATTGGGGTGTTCTTCCCCAATCTGTGCCCCTACTGTAGGGACCACGGGTCACTAACTTTCTACTACTCCACGACCAATGTTGTCCTAGCCGACGGCCTCTTCAGCCTACCGCCACCTCTCTTGTCAATTGTCGCTGCCCAGATCAGGTCGTCGCGCTTGGGATCAAGGTCGCTGTCTTGGAGCAGGACTCCAATGCTGCTCTCTTCTGCATAGCATGTCGCCAACACTAGGCAAGCCGCTGCGTCCATGGGGTCGCCGTCGCCTTAGCTCGCGTTGTAGTAGCTGGACATCACCGGGGCTTCTCTCCACAACCTGAGGCCATTGCAGCGCTGCCCCCTCACAAGGACTCTACTGCCACCGTGTCTTTATATAACACCACCACCATGCCTTTGGTCGCCACCCCGACTCTAGTCCTACTCATCCTGGATCGAGACGGTGCCGCTACCGGGTTCTTTTTGCCACGTGCTAGCTCCACCGTGGTTGGACCCCCTTTGCATGTTGGTATCCAAAAAGCCGATTGCTGCTGCTGTTACTTTGGTCGCCGCAGTCTCTGATCCGGGAGGTGGGCCTCTCTTCCCATTGTAGCCAGGATTTCCCCCACCTTCGACAGTCGCACCGTGCTCCGCTGCTGCTCGACCGACCGCGTTGAGCTCGATGATGGTTGTTGTTGCTGATGTTGTGGGTCCACATAAGGGATGCCGCCGCCACCATTGTTGCTCCTCCATGATGTCTGGCGATGAGGTTGTCCAGGAGCTAGTCACTCTGCTTCAATGCCTCACTGTTGCTGCCCCAACCTTGTCTGATTCAGCTGCTCAGTCCTCTGGTGCTCAGCCGCCACCACCTCCTTCCTCTGGTACGCAATCACCTTGGATCTTGAACTCTGGTGCTTCTTTTCACATGAAACCAGATTTCACCCACCTCACTTCTTACAGTTCAAACTACCAATGGTACATCTCTTCTTGTTACAGGCTGCAGTACTCTTTCTACTTCCTCCTATCATATTCCTTTAGTCTTTCAAGTTTTGAAACTTCTATGCTGCTCATGTCGGCCGGTCAGATCACTCACTAATCATGGCTATCGTATCATTCTTGACTCAACCCTGTTGTGTTCAAGATTGCCGCACAAAGGCTCTAGTTGGTACTATGATTCACAGCGTCTTTGAGAGCTCGACTAGCTGCAGCTTCCTTCCACCTCCACCATTCCATCGATCACTACCACTGCTTATGTTTCAGTTGCTTCTTCCACAGCTACCTTCGCTCAGTGGCATCATCGCTTGCGTCACCTCTGAGGCCCGCGTCTCTCCTCTAGTAGCTAGTGGTGCTCTTGGTTCTATTCATGGTGACACCTCTTTACCCTACACAGGTTGCAAGCTTGGTAAGCAGGTGCATCTTCCTTACCCTTCTAGTGACTCTATCTCTACTTGCCCCTTTGTTCTCGTTCACTCCGATGTCTAGGGTCTGGCTCCCTTCATTTCGAAAGGGGTTATGGCTACTACATGATCTTCATTGATGACTAGTACCGTTTCACATGGATCTACTTCATGTCTTTCCGCAGTCAGCTTCTCTCCATTTACCAGTCGTTTGCCATCATGGTTTGGACTTAGTTTGATTTGCATATTCGTGTCTTTCATGTTGATTTTGCTGGCGAGTACCTGTACTGCCTTTCATCGTTTTCTTGTCAAGCAGGGTACTTTTCCTCAATACTCCTGTTCTAGTGCTCATGCTCAGAATATGGTCTCTGTGTAAGAATCATCACTTCCTTAAGACTGCTCGTGCCCTCATCATTCGTTCCCATGTTCCACCTCACTTTTGGGTTGAGGTTGTCTCTACTATTATCTACCTAGTCAATATGCAGCCTTCCACTGCTCTTCAAGGTGGTATTCCTTGTGAGCGTCTCTATGGTCATGCCCATCAGTACTATTGAATATACGCTGCAGTGCTGCAGTCAAAAGTATACTGAAAATTTTAAGAAAAACTTTAAAAAGGAGAAGAAAGGAACATAGGTTTTGCTAAGCAGAGGGAAAACTTAATCTGTTAGTTACGAGTACACGTTGGGAAAAAGAAAAAACAAATAAAATAGTCACATCTATTTTGAACAGAGATGGCTTCATATCCCACTGGCTAAATAAACAGTATTATTCTGCAATTCCATTGAGCAGTTGATTTAGCGAGAGTATTTCAGTTAGCTGAATAATTGGTTAGTAATTGTAGTTGTAGTTATACATCTTTTATTAACATCAAAATTGTAATGGAAAGCTATGAAGGAATATGAAGACAGAAGAGTTATAGCAAAGTGAACCATTTATAAACCAGAACTGTAGGGAATTTACAAAATTATACAAAAGTGCTTAACAACACACATCCCTAAATAATGTAGATAAAAGATTCAGTATTGACCTGCAAATAAATACCTTTACGCTTATCCACATCAACACTATAATCAACAGGTAACTTCAACCCAGTGCTGGATAGGAATGTTTCTGCAGTCTCCTTAAAACAGTTGTGCATAAGATAGGATAGTACTACGTTGCGAACATCATTATCACTGACAGACTGCAGTTGAAAGAAATTTAATGTCAGTAGCAGACTATTACTAAATGTAAGATACTAAGATAACATCACAACCCAAATTTAGAAAGAAAAACTTTAGTCATCCAACGAGACACAGTAATAAGTAATTCCCCTTATTAAATATGACAACAATGATACTACTTTATACTTGCTTCTGTGAAAATAGCAGCATTTATGATCCATGCAAACAGAGATACTAACAGTGCTGTCGCAGCCAGGGAAACAAAATTCGGCCAAAATTTCACGATTTTCAGTGAAATTCATTTTTATCGGCTCATTCCGAGAAAAGCCCAAATCGACCTAAAATTTTGGCCTATTTTGTAATTTTTCGGCCGGCTGGCCCATCAAAGCCAGCTCTAGGCCATAATGGAAGCAAGCACATTCTCCCATTCCCCACGTCTCTCGTTCGGTCATTCCCCACCCAGGCCGACTCAACCTCTCTCTCATTCCCCATGTCTCTCATTCCCTTGGACGACTCAACCCCATCCTCCAGATCACGTGGCACCGGCAAGGGAGCGGCCTTGGGAGGTGGCGCCGGAAGGGAGTCTCTCATTCCGCTAGCCGACTCAACCCCATCCTCCAGATCGCGCGGTGCCAGCACAGGAGCGGTGGCACGGCAGTGACAAGGGAGCGGCCATGGGAGGTGACGCCAGAAGGGAGGGGAGAGGCGGCCAAGGACAGCTTCCGCAGGGGAGTAGTCGGTGGCATGGATGGCGTCTCCGGCATCAGGAAGGGTGAGGATGATGGCACCGCTGCAGCCGGAGGTAACATTTGAATTGTACATTTGAATTTTTTGAATTCGAATTGTACTTTTGAATATTTCGACCGATTTTTTCCCAAAAAAATCCAAAGTTTCTAAAATCGGATGTCTCGTCGGGTACAGAAAATTTTTTCAATCAAAATTGTAATCCCTGGTCACAACTAGCAGTTTCAGCATTCCTATTTGCATTGTATATTCCTTTTCGACAAATACAAGATTAAAAAGCATGTACGAGTGGTTCAACTCTTTGCACTCCACTTGTTGAACACCAAATTGGAAGATCTGCAGCACTACCCCCAACAGAATGACCCAATTAACACCAAGACAGCTCGCCAGCATGCCGCCTACCGCCACAAAGCAGGATATCCTATTAATCCCGCTGGATCCCAGGGCACCTTATTGACAAAGTTCTGATCTTTTTCACTAGGCCATATAATGGACAAAGATCCAATCTTTTTTCATACAAGCCATCTTATCGACAAAGTTCTAATTTTTTTCACTACAAGCCACCTTCACGACAAATTTACAATCTTGTCTCGATAAAACCCCTAGAACGACGGAATCGTCCAGTCCATGCACTCCAAAAATAAAACAAACCATCTTGCCCTCTCCAAAAAAAAACGAATCCAATTGCGAACACAAAGGAATATCGAATTCGCGCACAAACGGGAAAAGTCACCAGAGCCATATAACGGCAGCGCCTAAAGCAAAAAACAAATTTCACCAATCAATCCACCTCGTTCCCCTCTCCAACAACAAACGGATTCACGAACGAACCCAACACCGAAAACTAAGGAGGCGACAGGTGGGGGAAAGAAAAGAGCGCATGGAGAGGGAGCGTACGATGTTGTCGTAGAGGCGGGGATCCAGGTCCATCATGGCGTAGGAGAGGACGTCGGCGCCGGATGCGAGGAGGAGGGTAGGCTGGCGCTGCCTGCCGCGGGGGAGCCGAAGATTCCCCAAGGGAGGATCTATTTTATTTTGTTTTTCTTTGTTTTTCAGTTTTCACCTTTTTTTTGTCTGGCTTCTTTCCAGGTTACGTACGCCCCCGCGGCGAGGGGCTGAGGGCATCTCCACGTGAGGGAGAGCCGTCCGTTCTCTACCTACGACGACAGCGTCGAACGGACCAATGGCGTGAGGCCGAAACGGCGACCGCCACAGCGGCGATGGCAACTGGGACGAAGCGACACCGACCATAAGTCGGCAATGTCGACGAAGCGACGACGGTCTCATACACCGATGAGGCGGATCCAGCTAGAGACTCCCACGTGGCGGATCTAGCCAGAGTGGACTCGAGCGAGGCTCGGTGGTGTAACATCCCAGTTTTTGGGAACAGAAGCATCGTACGTCCCGCAACAGCCTAAGAGTTCTATTGTGAACAGATGCAGCATCGAGCCTGCTTACGGACATTTAACAAGGGTTAGCTTGACAGAAATAAGATTTAACGGTCATTTATCAGTTTTATGGGCGTTCAAGTCGAATTATAACTTACAATCAGAAGATCCAAAGAAAACACCCACAGGAACGCCTGGGTGCGGTCGCAACCCTAACACGAACACTTGAATGCGTTTGCTTCTTCTGGTATCTGAAGGAGTGGTAATATAGCAAGTTTGAGTACAATCAATCGTACTCAGCAAGTCACAATGATAAATCTCAATTTACTATATGCACGGAATTTCAAAGGAAGGGAGTATACTGGTTTTAATATTTTATGTGGATGCAGTTTTATTTGTAAATAGTTTAAAACAATAAACTCCATTATACTAATTAAGGAATTGAGGGTCTCAAAACATTTCTTGTTCATCTTACTCAGATTAAAATACCTGAAAACTACTTATGCCTCGCTACTGGATTCACCCATCAAGCACAACTTCATTAACCGGAAGCACGGCATATTCGAATACAATTAAAATTCACTCTGCAGAGTTGCTCAGTTTTACCCACAAGATTCCTCAATTTCCAATGTCATGCGATTTACACACTCCGCTAGCGTGCGACTGAATTGAAAAAACCAGATATTTCGCTGCTCAATTTAATATATAGACCTACCCTAGTAGGTTGTATCCTTCACTAACCGATATGTGTACAGTGAGTTACGTGTTACGTCGATAACTCACCCATACCACACCCCAACCTACCGTTGTGTGTACGACGAGTTACGTTTTACGGCGATAACCCGCCCATACTACACCTGTACGGCGAGTTACGTTTTACGACGATAACTCGTTCGTACACCCCGTACTCCTGTAGGGCATCAATTAAAGTGAGCAGTTACCGGATCAGGATTGACGGGTTCAATACTTGTGGTTGAGCGATTACTGTACTCTATACTCAACATAAGGGTCTAGTCCTTACATTCTCCACTGAGACTGCTAACCACGATCGGATCCCGTCCAATACTTGTACCGGCACCCAACTGCTACAATTCTCCACCCTAGGGTAGGGTGTGGACTTGTCCACTACTGGGCACTCCACGACTTCCGCCCTACCCTAGAATATTTTTAAAACAATTTTACCGACGAACTATCAGGCTACCCGATAGCTCGTTATTTTATGTGAGTAAAATGCGATAGTCATGTATGCTTTAATTTAATAATACTATGGTTGTCAAGGTGAATATGGCCTTAAAGTAAAGTAGGGCAATTTACAGTGGTAGGACATAGCTACATGTATCATGCTATTATAAACTTTTATTTTAAATAAATAACTAGCAATTACCAGTAATGTAAAATAGCATAAATAAATAATATGGAATTTATGGGTTCAACATGTTCAAGAATTTGTAACTTGGCTCGCTGAGCCGCAACCTGGACAATCTCGTAGTGCGTGGAAGCTTGCTCCGAATCTTGCACCGTCGCTTCGGACTCCCCGTGTGCTAACGCAAAACAAAACATAAAATAAATCAAAATCCGAGCTCGTTTCTAAACAAGCTGAAAGAAAATAAATAAATAAACTAAGAAAAGGAAATAAAATAAATAAAATGATGTGGGTTGATATTATTGGCATTGTAGTTTGGGGAAATGGACACCGGATTTGAAATCGGAGCGACGGAATGGAGCAAATGACGTATTTTGGATTTTTCAACTATTAGAAAAAGAAAAGAAAACGAGGTATATGCCAAAATAGATAGTAGGATGGAATAGGTTGGAAGTTTGGAAGTGAAATTAGGTTCAATAGACATCGGAAATGAAATCAGAGCATCAAACTGAATCAAATGAGCTATTACAAGATAAAACGGTTTCACATATATACATCCACAAAGATAGTTAATTAGACAATGGGCAAATGAGAAACAAGGAAAGGGACAAAGGGAATACCTGAACTAATTGACCCTCATAAAGGAGTATCTGAACTAATTGACCCTCATTCTCTTCTTGGTGCTCAATTCTGGTTATGCTCACCTGAATGAACATATTTGTGTTATTGACATGTGTGATAGCCATTACTGCAAGAGAGAGAGAGAGGAGAACTATACCAGAGAGGAAACAACCGAACCCAAACAACAAGTGGCAGCGAGACGTCGTTGGGGAAGCCTCGCTATCACCAGAGACGAGGCACCACAGCCTGCGACCTACGTAGTGGCGTGCTGCCTCGAGTCCAACGTGCCGCCGAGCCCACCTCTTCGCCTCAGGGCGCCGTCACCTCATCAATCATCCCACATTTGGCATACATGTCAATCACCGAATTGGTCAGGAACGCGGTCTATGCAAGCCCGCTCACAACGGCCAGCCCATGCGCCGCCCGCCCGTTTGTCTCATCCCTCGCCCCGGCACACGCAGCAAGCACCGCGACGTAGGTAAACCTATCCACAACGACACCGATACCCCGCGCGTCCCGGAACGCGTGAAGGGCCAGCGGGCGAGCCAGTGCCGAGTACCGGTAATGAGCATGTTCCAGAAATGATGTCCGCCGCGGCGGTCGTCGAATAGGAGGCGGCGTGGCGCGCGCGCCGCCACGCGCGCGATGACGGCGAGAGGTTGTTGCAAAGGAACATGCCAGGCCGGTAGGCGGCGCGGAGCATGTGGGAGTGCGCGAGCTTGCTGCTTGCCCAACGCCAGGGACCACGTCCTCGACGCGGCCAGGAGGAGGCGGGCGTAGGCCAAGTGGCCGACGGCTCCAGAGGTGGGAGGTGGCGGGCTGGCCTTGGCGAAGCTTGCGGCGGATTGAGAGGTAGAATTTGGGGGGGTCCGCCGGCGACGGAGCTCGGGCGGCAGCCCGAGCATGCCCGAAGGGCGGGTCCGCCCCTGTTTGTATACAAAGAAAATGTTAAGTGGTGCTCACTAATAAGGATAAAGATGTGCTTCTTGGCTATGGCAAATGACTTTTGATCTTAGCATGAGCGCTTGTACGAACAAACCGACTGTTGATAAACCAATAAACCGCTTCACAAAGCTGTCCCGATAAATCACTTTGAAACAGCAGCGAAGAAGTCATCCTATTTATTTATTCAAAAAAAATCATAAGACATAAGGTGAAAATAATGGAGCCAAAAATTAATAATGTGGAGTGTGTGATTTATTGTTAGAGACAGTTTGTTGAACAAGATGTTTGTACAATTGTCTTTGTTGAGAAATCGATGAAGAATAGATGAACGGTAACACAATCTACGTAATCAATCACCAAGAACGCAATAAATCAATCATAGGAGACACAATTGAGAAAGAACATCAGAACGTAGTCTTTATTAATTCAGATATATTCTCATGTTACAATGCTCTCTCTATTTATAGCCTAAAACCCCTAAGGGTAATTCTGGTATTTGTCTACACTAAAACCTTCTAGATTTCATAACACTCCCCTTTGAATAAATACCACGGTATGTATATATCTAATTTAAAACTCCTCTCAAAAATTCAATGAAAAAAGGATGGAGAAAAGAGTATATTGCATCCGATCCTTATGTCGCACTTGTTGTCTCATTAAAAACCTTCATGTGAGAAAACTTGAAAAAAACTTACAAAAGGAAAAAGAGTGTAACATTCAGATCTTCAGAATTATATAAGTCTTCTAGTCTTACATAAGGGTTATGGTTTAGAGATTTACTCTCTCTGAATCCTGTAACTCTCTAAGTCATCGCATCCCTATGCCTCGAACACATTTATAGAAACTAGAAACTGAGAGATGTTTTTTGAATAAATCTGCTAGATTATCACAAGATTTAGCCTTTAAAATATTTATCTCTCCATTCTTTTGGAGTTCATGAGGATAAAAGAATTTAAGAGTAATATGCTTCATGATATTACTATTAACGTAGCACATTTGCATCTGTGCCACACAAGATGTATTATTTTCATAGATAATAGTGGGGTTATCAATGGTGTTTTAGCCAAATAACTTCCTAATATGGCTAATTATCTGCCTAAGCCAAACACATTCTTATGAGTCTTCATATAATGCAATTATCTCTAAGTGATTAGTACACATAGCTACGAAGATCTGCTTAAATGACAGCCAAGAAATGGTTGTACCACCACAGAGACATACAATTTGGGATTTCACATTATGTGAATCAAACAGATATCCTGGATCTATATATTCGATGCTGCCATGCTGGTGTTTCGCATTGCTGCAATGGCACCCTTGCAGGTACCGCAAATGGCTGCTCCACCAGTGTATTGTGTCGAGCAATCATCTCTTTCGTCCACGGCGCCATCTGTCACTCTGCCACCACGTCCGCCCGTGCATCTGGTTTACTCCAAACGGCCACGTGCAGCTCCCTCCAACCCAGCTGCACCAGCACTGTTGCCCGCGTCGACCCCGGCTACCCCGGCTCCTTTAGCGCCCACACGGGCTCGGACTGCCGCCGATCTCTCTGTGGAGTTTTTCTCTCTAGCAACCGACCACTCTCCAGCTTCGTCCGTTCCAATGAACTATCGTAGAGCCCTCGCTGATCCCAACTGGCGCGCCGCGATGGCCGAGGAGTACAAGGCCCTCATGGACAACGACACATGATGACTTGTACCGCGCCCGCCAGGTGTTAATGTCATCTCCGGGAAGTGGATCTTCAAGCATAAGTTCCACTCTAATGGCAGTCTGGCCCGCTATAAAGCGTGCTAGGTTGTTCGTGGCTTCTCTCAGCAGCATGGTGTCGACTACGACGAGACGTTCAATTCAGTGGTCAAACCGGCCACCATCCGGACTGTCTTCTCCATCGTCACATCCCGCTCCCGACCGATTTATTAGCTTGATGTCAAGAATACCTTTCTCCATGGCACTTTTAATGAGACTGTCTACTGCCAATAGCCTTTTGGATTCGTGGACCCTACTCGTTTCACCCATGTGTCTTCTCCAGAAGTCCTTCTATGGTTTGAAATAGGCTCCCCGAACGTGGTACCAACGGTTCGCCTCCTACATCTGTGGCATCGGTTTTGTCGTCTCCTCTTCCAACATGTCCCTGTTTGTCCTCCATCGAGGGATTGACATGACCTATCTATTGTTATACGTCGACGACATCGTCCTCACGGTTTCCACCCAAGGTCTTCTACAGTACCTCACAATGTTACTCCACTTGGAGTTTGTCATGACAGACCTCGGTGACCTGCACTTCTTCCTCGGCATCTCCATCGCACACTCCTCCGACGGCCTTTTTCTGTCTCAATGACAGTATGCCGCTGATATCCTGCAACGCGCTGACATAGCTGAGTGTCACCCTACGCTACACTGGTGGACACTCAAGCCAAGCTATCCGGCCACGACGGAGCTCCAGTGGTCGATCCGTCTGAGTATCACAGTATTGCAGGGGCTCTGCAGTACCTGACACTCACATGCCCTGACTTGGCGTACCCCGTTCAGCAGGTGTGCCTTTTCACGCATGATCCACGGGAGCCCCTCGCGTTGATCAAACGCATACTGCAGTATATCAAAAGTACTCTCGATGCTGGCCTCTACATTGGCCTCTTCCGAACGACCTCTATCACCGTCTACTCTGACACCGATTGGGCCGATTGCCCAGACTCACGGCGCTCCACCTCGGTACTACATTTATCTTGGTGACAACCTTGTCTCTTAGTCCTCCAAGCGTTAGACAACCGTGTCTCGATCTAGTGTAGAAGCTGAATATCACGCTGTTACCCATGCTGTAGCAGAGTGCTGCTGGCTACGATAACTTCTCCAAGAACTTCACACTCCAGTTGCTTCAGTGACCATTGTCTACTGCGATAATGTCAGCTTTGTCTACATATCGACTAATCCAACTTAGCACCGGCACACAAAGCATATCGAGATTTACATCCACTTCGTCCGTGAGAAAATTTCACTTGCTAACGTTCGTGTTGGAAACGAGGGATGGAGGAGTCACATCAAGGCCCCGAGGCTGCTCGAATGAGGCGACTGGAGGTGATAAGAGTCGAACCCCCTTGGACCTACGAAGCAATACATTTCTGAACCTTTTGCCCCTAATTTCTTTTGAACTGAACTTCCGACCCATCTTGCTGAAATTTGCGGAGTGGATCGGTGATCCAATGGGTCGGAGTGAACCACTCCTACCCCTAACGTGGAGGTGACAGTGAAATAAGAAACAACGGGCGGCTGTAGAGAGTTTTGGACTGCTAAAGTGCTAATTGCTGCGGACTTTCAGTGCTAATTGTCACGGGCCGATAGGAGTAAACAACAAGTAGTGAATCAGTACCCTTGAGAAAATGTAAATCGCTGAATTTTAAAAAATAGAATATGCCAAAATTCAGACACCAGTTATCACCCTTATATTCACTATGAAATTCGTTAACCCCTTTTCAAAGAAAACCGTCCCTAAGGGGGTTTCCGGAACCTCTGCTTTTCATCCGCCCGCGTGGACCGCTCGAACTGGATCGGACCGTGCTCAGCTACCGAAGTTTGATCTGAGATTCAATTTGCAGGTCAACGGGACGATCGGATCACAATCGGACAGTCCGCCTACGTCCCATTGGCTTGCACCTACTCTCCCACGACCAGTCAACCGCGGGCGGCCGCCCTCCCACCCCCGCCCATGCCCTCCGCGGGCGCCGGCGCCGGCTGCCCTTCTCCCCCACCTCCTCGGCCCCTTCTTCCTCCGAGCCATCGACCACAAGGTCGTGCTTGCCGTAGTACCGGTGCTTGTCGGACTTTTCTCCTGAAGGGAAGGGCAAGGAACAGAGAAGGCACCTGCACGCTCAGATTGAGATGCTCAACTGCATACAACAGAATGGGCTGCTCTCTGTGGTGTAGAAGAAACCGAGACTCAAGGCCTGACGTGTCGACGGTGACCTCGCCTGGGAAGGAGCCAGCGGAAGCACGTCTTTCAGTGCCCGCAGCTGTACAAATGACCAACTGCCAATAGCCGTTTCAGAAAATGATGTGACGATCAGGGTTTCAGCAAGGTAGACACGGATGGGGAACTAAGCCTGACATCCCCCTGTTAGTTGTTACAAAACATGTCGTAATGTGAACCATACATACTAATACATGTGGTGCGTTAGATGCATCTATCTTGGGACAAAAATAGAGGATTTTTTAAGATTCCGAATGATGCTAAACTTGTGGGGAGTAATGCAACTATTCCATTTAAAATTGAAATAAGTCCATTTACCCCCTAACCTTTGCCCGAGTCTGAAAATCAACCATCAACTCCAAGACCAGTCATTTGATACCCACATACTCTCAAAACCTAGTCAAAACACCCTCTCGCCTAAAATCACCGCGGTTTTAACTGATGTGGCACTAGCACGTCCAAATTTCATTGAAGTGGGCGTCCATTAGAATAAAATCTTACTGAGTCAGCAAATCTTAATCAGCACAAGACACAAAAAAATGGTTTGGTCCAAATGTCAGGTTCAGATGTTTCCTTCCTCCTCCCTATTCTCTTTCTTCTCCTTTCGTCACATTCATTATGACCTCCTGTGAAGTCTCAACGAGTGCCTGACCCTGCAGATGTTGATCTGCACGGAAAGGAAAGGAAGTTGAGGAATCCGCACGAGATAGGACGATTTCGTAAGAAAACTTTGGAAAATCTGCACGAGACAATCCATACAGAACTTTGGAGCAGGGACAGAGTAACCGCTGATTCTAGTGGCTTGGCACTGGTGGAAGGAACGGGATAGGCGCATCATTCAAAGCACATACTCGACAATCCAAGCGGTCATGGCCTTGATTAGAGAAAAAAAGCTGGATGTTGCATTCTTGGTAGCGGCCCAATTTGGGAGCAACGGAGCTCAAGAGGCAGCGCCCCCTGTCTCCTCCGCTGCCATTGCCACCGCAGCAAGCTGAGGGGATGCGCAGGCGGAGGTGTCGTGACTGGGGAACAGAGAGATGTGAAGGATTTGACACGTGATGGCAAGAATAGTGAGGGCCAAAACCGAGGCTGGTGCTCGGTGGAGACTGGAGAGAGAGGGGCAGGAAGAGAGGGGGGAGAAGATGGAGGAAGACGATGACATGCGGGCCTTATCAACTTTTTTTTCTTATTCCCTTAACAGTATGTATAGTTGACTAGGAGGCAATTTAGCGCTTACGTGTAGAGTTTGCATGCCTAGATAGATACCCCGTCTGCAAAACCACGGGGGGGTTTTGCTCGGAAGGGGTGTTACCTGGTTTGAGAGTTTTGAGGGTGGTAAATATTTGGGTTTGAAGTTGATCATTGATATTTGGATTCGAGTAAGAGTTGAGGGAGTAAAATGAACTTGTTCCTTTAAAATTTGGCTTGAAGAAACACCATGATGTCACCAAACACATTTGGAAGACCCAATACTGTACCCACTGTACCTTTTAGTATTGAACAACAAAATCAATGAAATTGGGTGCAAATTCATGAAATGATACAAGATACACCGGAAGAAATGCTTTACACTCTACTGGGAGACCTATACTTCTGTAAATACAATTGAGGGCCGGTTCATCTTCTTTGCCCTAGCCTAATGGTATGTTACAAACAACATGATGTGAGGTACAATGTGCGTAGACAATGTATATTGGAACCACGTATCAACGTCTACAATTGCTGTA
Source organism: Melocanna baccifera (assembly GCA_036346265.1). Taxonomy (NCBI): domain Eukaryota; kingdom Viridiplantae; phylum Streptophyta; class Magnoliopsida; order Poales; family Poaceae; genus Melocanna; species Melocanna baccifera. The sequence goes on from CM070677.1 coordinate 38,147,701, forward strand.
TACAAGCATCCTTCATGATGTGGAATCACTCTAATTAGCTTTTGCTCGCTTCCATACAATAACTGTACCGTCCGAATCAGATGAGGCCAGCAAATTTTCCCCATGACTCCAGGCAACTCCAATTACTGGACAGCCGTGTCCCTTCAGGAATGTAAATGGTTTCACTGGTACCTCAACTGTGAATCGAAGTATAAGATGAGACAAATAGAAGCAGCACTAAACATACCTGCAGTGTATTTACGCACGAGTTCTTTGGCCGTGCCAAATCATAGAAGTAAACATTTGAATCCTCACTGCCAGTAACTTCATGTTCAGAAGAAAATACAAGTCAGCTACATTCTTTACTGCAAAGTTCAGTAATGCATTAGCACATGGTGGATTTATTTTGCAAGAGCGGAAACTTATTTGCCAAAGCCATCCATCATACACTGTTTTATAAGTTCAATTCAACATTCTAAATAAATTTATTAACAAAACTTGCTCAGGACTGCTTAGAATTAAGTGTCAACTGCAATTGTGTTGGTACTTCATTGAACTAAAATAGGGGTTCACCGTTCAAAGAGATTGACAGTAAACAATAAATGAGGGCAGGCAAATTCAAAGAGAAGTGAAGCAGCACTTGAGTGCTAACTGACAGGAACAATATCAGAAATAAGACCCTGGAATCTGGATGATCAGCATATTAAGTTCCAGATAACCCACAGGAACCAGCCACAGAACATTCGAACAAGTTTCAATTGCAACTCACCTATGAATTCCCCTTTCTCAAGGGAAAGAAGTGGACAGAAAGAAGCACGGATTCTCTGCACTCGTGAGGCCAATTTTAGAGAGCATATGAGAGTCAAGTATCCCCGGGCATCTGTTGCAATGCTGAAATGCCAATAACACAAATAATTAGATAAAAGTGGAGGCCACCACAGGATAGACAGTAATAAACTTAGCACACCTGAAGAAATACAGGTTTCCATCTTGAGCACAAGATAGAAGTACTGGACAACGTGCTACCAGAGAGAAGGTGCGGTACTGGAGGGTTGTAATAGGAGATTTGCTCTTACAGCTCTTGTTCTTGTGAACTCTAGATAATGACCCTGTGTGAGAGTTTACGCTAACAGTATATATGTAACCCTGCACATTTCAAGCACCAATTGAAAATTATGAACATTACAAATTCATTTCACTAGTTGACGAATTAAATTATTGGATACCTGTGCATCACCAGCGAAAATAAGTTGACCAGTGTGATCAATATCCAAAGCTGTAACCGCATCATCAAAGGTAAGTTTGCCGATTACTCTCCCAGTGCTAAAATTAATTGCCTACATTAGAAAGAGAAATGGATCACATGGCGGGTAAAAACAAACACAAAGAAAAGGGGAAATGCTTCTAATTACATAAGTTTACATAATTTTTACTTATTTAATGGGCAGAAAGTTGCATCATCTTTATTGAAAGAAATACCAGAACATCATAATATCTTTTTTCCCATTATTATTGCACAACAGAACATTGATCAAAGGGCTGAGCAACAAACAACATATGGGAAAGCAAACTGTAGTGTATAAACTGTTGGGAGCAACAGGCCAGAAATCTTACATTGATTTCCTTGTTTGCGTTGCCAACTAAAAGCAAATTATTATTCACCTGCAACAAAGTGTTCAAAAGAAACCCCAGTAAACATATGATACAGTAGATAATTCATGCTAGCTATCATACAAAGAGTTATTAGCAATGAAGAAACGGGCAAAGAGCATTGGTGAAAAGGAGCAACAAGGATAGACAATCATGCATTCTGCTAAGTTCAGACTTACAGGATGAAAGCAGATGCATAGCTGGGAAGAAACTCCGTATACGACCCTGATACAAGTGCCTTTAGAGATTTCCCATACTCTCATAGTTTTATCCATGGAGCATGAAGCTATGTACTGGTTATTAGATGAAAAATCAAAATCTGTAATGCAGTTAGAATTTAAAACTCACATTATATTTTATATAAAAAATGAAGAAATAGACAGGAAAATACACCTTAAATTGATCACACTTCATCTACATTCACGAAATCCATAAAAAAAAATATATAAGCTTTCCATGTCTAGCACCCTTTTCTAGCCATTACAAAACACAAATTCAATTAGTTATCCATATTACTTCTCTGTATAGCGATTGTATATGCTCAGGTGCTCAGCACTAGGGGTTGCCATCATGACCAGCGTGGCAGGTATTATTGATACCGGGAAATCACAACAAACTGATTACCAGTATGAATTTTCTGAAATGTTAGCTGCTAAGCAGGGATAGCAGCAATAGGAGGCAAAAGACTTTTATGAGAACTACAAAGTTTTTATTTGAGGTAAACTACAAACATATTTTGTTACCTTTCTCAAGCAATTAGTTCTTAATTATTAAGACAAGTACCAAATCAGACAACAGAAATACCAGGAGAAAGTCACTCTAGCAATGCAATGCATAATATGAAGGATATGGTTTGATGCAGATTTTCATTTTATGCTAATAGGTGCAGATTTGAATTTCCCTAGTACTAGAAGCCAAATACTTTGTGACAAATGAAGGTAGATACACAAAAATAGCTTTACAAGCACAATTCAGTGTAATCTAACCTGTGATATCTTTAGAATGACCTGTTAACTTTTGAAGAACAGACGGTGGTTCAGAAACCTGGCAGACCGTCAAACTGCCATCGGATGCACCATATGCAAGCAGGTCTGAACTTGCATGACCAAATTTCAGTATTGTAACTGCCAAAAGTAAAATCAGTCATCCATGAGGATACTATCCAAATTACTCAGATGAGAATACTTCATCATTGAAAGAGAAGAAATCATATAGCGTAACTATAAGGAAATAACCTGATGCTTTGCAGTTGTCAAAGATGCAATGCATTCCAACAAATGAGTACGCAGGTTCGGCGAATCTGACATGGTGCTCAGGATCACTCGGTTTTGAGCTGAGACTTATGTTGCGACTTAACAAACCGCTGTTACTTCTCCAATCCTGCAGAGCAAACACATCGCATCAGAATTTACAGCGACATGTGTAAGCACTTCTCATAGGACAAAAGTATACACACAAACTTCATGATGCACCATAGAAAAACTAACTGAACGAACCCGGCTAGTACTCCAGCTGTCTGCCTCAGACAATGTAGCAGGGCCAGGAGAGGGAACCCACCTTCCACTGGTTAATTGCAATGTACACAATGTTAGATTTCACCTTTCATATAGCATACTACATGCTCAAAGGATTAAGCTTGAGAGGTAACTACTGAACTGTCTGAACAGGCATAAGCAAAAGCTTACAATGGCATTAGAGCACAGCACACAAACGCAGCAACATTTTGTCCTCATTTCGTTACGTACGGGCTGGGCAGGACATGGGGCACAAAAAATCGAAGGCGTTACCTGTTGCTCGGCGTGCTATGGGCGCTGCTGGATGCAGCGCCGTTGTCGATGCAGCGGAGGAGGAAGTTGCGGTAGGCGACGTAGCCCTTGCCGTTGCACTGCCACTCCTGCAGCATCCCACAAATTTATCCACTCATTCCCCCAAAGCAAAAACATAATATCATTGGCAGGAGGACTCTAACGAGGGATCTAAGAGCGGGGAGATATGCGGGGAGTAGAGAACGGGTACCATGCGGTGGCGAAGCGCGGAGGGGTTCTTGCGGCGGAGGAGGAGGCGGCGGAGGGCGGCGTAGTCGGGGTCGGTGCGGGAGGAGGAGGAGGGGGTCGGGGGCTGGAGGACGCAGCTGAGGAAGTCGGGGTCCGTAGGCCGGGAGGGGGCGGGGCACGCTGGGGCGGAGGCAGAGGGCGAGGCAGTGGCGTAGGAGTCGTCGGCCGTCGCCTCCATTTTCCCAGGCGCGCGCGCCGCGCCGGGGAGAGTTCAGAGATGGGCCGGGGCGCTTGGATCTCGGGCGTACGGGGCGTGAGCCGGCAAAGCGGATGTTTTGTCCGTGCGCACGCCGGAGTTGGGACCGTTTGGTTCGTGCTCCGGTTCGAACTTGGCCGGTCTGGTTGAGCCGGTAGGCTGTAAACGAGTCGGGTTAGAGCCCTTCTAGATTCGAACTTGATAAAAACTCGAGCCGAGTTTGAATTAGGTCCGAGCTTTAACTTAGACTCGAGCTCGACTCGGTCTAAGCTTGAGTAGACTCGAGCTCGGTTTGTTAAAACTCGATAACAATTAAAATAATTTATTATACACTAATTTTCAAAAATAAGAAAATTTTAAGTTCGAGTTCAACTCGGTGAAGCTCGATAACATTCAAAATAATTTAAATATACATTAATTTTCAAAAATAAGAAAAACTCGAGTTCTCAAGTAAGCTCGATAAGAGTTAATATGTATCACTATTTAAGCTCGAATTGAGACTCATGAACTATTCGAGCTCGGTTCGGTAAAGCTCGTGAGCTCGAAATGAAGCTCGAGTTCGGCTCGTTTAAAGCTTGAATCGAGTATAGAACGATCTGAGTTTGAGTAGCTCGTGAGTCTCGAGTTTTTTTTACAATTTTATAATGAGCCGTGGAGATATGCTAATGTTACGTTGCTACTCTGCATGTTTATAGTTGTGTGTTGATTAGCAACCTCGACTAATCTCATGTTGATTGTTACACAAGTACCTCTTAACTCTGCCCCAGATTGGTTAGAAATATTTTTGATGGAAAATCAGTTAGAAATTGAAGATACGATGAATTAAGCAGTCCTATTCCAGTCACACACCGGCAAAACTCATCTAGATTTCCGGCCACTTCTCTTATAATGTTGGAAATGGATTCGGATTTCAATCATATCTCCATTATGCTTAACCATTAAGAGTAAGAAAAGAACGGCTACAATTGATCATACTATCGTAGCAACTTTTATGTACTATAGCAAGTATTATTGTGCTTGAACTTTGACCTCTTGTATTTTTTTTTTCTGATAATGCTTTCCGAATACTGGTAGTGTGATCGCGTGACCGCGCACATGCCGCCTGGTGTCAGTGGGTAACAGTGTGCGGGAGCCATTGGATGGGCTGGGAGCATGTGACAGGAGTAAAGCGTAACGGGGACTAGAAGCTACCTATCACAACATAATGACGCCAGCTAATGCACACTAGCTTTGCCTTAGCAGGCCACGAGCCCTAATGGATTTCATCTCCGACAAGCTCGTGCTACCTCTCACTATCTTTGCCTTAGTGAGTTGCTACTTAAATTTTCAGTGAGTTGCTACCTTCAACTCGATCGGCTGCTACTTGAATTTTTAAAGAGGTGCTACCTCTTTTCATTGAATTGCTACAAGTTTTTTCTCTCTCGGTTGCTTCCGAGTTTTCTCTGAAGCTCCTAGTTGCTATTTGATTTTTCTAGAGAGTAAGGAGGGAAGGGGAGGCAAGCATTCTGACAAACTCGAAAAGGAAAGGGGTTGTCAAACTGAAGCGCTAACGCACGACTAATCGCGTCATTTTTTTAATCCGACTACTAAAAACGAGAAATACGAGAATTGCTGATACTGGTACTATACTATTCACAAATAACATCACCATGTCTCAGTACATCCATACGTAAATGATACAATTCAGGCTAGACTTACACATCTTGTAGTAAATCAGCCAAGAAACTTGGCGAGTTCTTTTCGGCTTATAAATTCCTCAAACAAATAAATAGGATGACTTCTTCGTCATTGTTTTAAAATAATTTATCGGGATAACCTTTTTGAAACGGCTTATCGGTTTATTAGTATTTGGTTCGTTCACACAAGTGCTAGTATCAGAGCCAAGAACTATAAACCATATAAATAAACTATAAACCATAGTAAAAAGAACCCACCCATAATCCATTTCCATTTTTGAATAAAGACTGCCCTTCGCCCCCCTCCCCCGTCGTTAAACTAAGCCAACCTCTATCGCATCTTGTGTGAAACCACGGAAAAGCACGTGCGCCTCGCATGGCTGCAACCCCGCCATCACCATGTGTGTGGCACCACAGATGATGATCGTGTGGCATCAGTGGTGTGGGCTGGGGCTAGCCGCCAGCCGTGTGTGTGAGTGAGCACGCGGTGTGCCTAGCCCAATGGTAAGGGCAAGAAATAGCAAACGGTTCACCATAGAGGGGATGTAACGATGTTGGCATGATGTAGAAGATGGATGATGGAGACATGGAGGGCCCTGCATTTGCGGGCAGCCGCGGCCCCACGGGCTCGAAAGTGGCTTGGCTGTGCAACATGGGAGAAACTGTGAAACCTGTTGGGAAATCTGGGCCTGGGGTTGCAAGCCTGGCCCATTAGTGAGCACCCACCACTTAGTTTATAAGTAGGAGTCCTAACCATTATAAAGTGGACGTAAACAGAGAAAGCAATAAAGAAAGGAGTTCTCTCTCATCTCTCTATATTCAATCTATTATTTGTATTATTTTGTGTTTGATCCATCTCTTTTGCCTAGAAGAAATCGCTCAGACTAGACTCACTAGTGATGGTTCCTCAACACGTCATCAGCATGAATCGCTCTGGTGGATCAAAGGTAATCATCGAAGTATTTGTAGATTGAATTATCTATCTAGATCGCTTAAATTTCACAAATTTTGCTTTCTAGATTATTTTCTACGGTGCAAATCTACCACGAGCAAACATGAAGTCGTCAACACAATGCTGATCGGTAGATTGCATGAATGAATAGATGTTGATTGCATTGTAGATCTAAAAGAAAAAATAATGAATGAGAACATTGTTCGGCCACGGCTGTGTGTGTACCACCCACATGCGATCAAGCCCGATTCTAGCATGTGGCTATGCCGGCCATCGCGTTGTCGGCCCCGCACGATCGAGCCGTCATCGCCGGCCGAGCACCGCGCTGACGCTAGCCGACCTCCACGCCCGGCCACACCGGTGCCACCCCGCATGGACTTCCTAGCCATCTCAGCCGCCTCACCCTAAATGGCGCATCACTCCCCTAAGCTTTGGCGCCGTCCCGCATGACCTCCGGTTGTTGCGCCGTGCTCCAGCATGAGCTTCGGTAGCCGTACCGCCGTACGCATCTCCCACATCAAGCTACGACACCGCCCCTCCACGCCATGTTGAGCCCAGTCGCCGTTTTGGCCTCGGCAACCCTACCCCTCCCTCTTGAATCACCATGAGAAATCTAGACCATCCGATTAGCTATAGAACGTTCGAACCAGTCCGATCGACCAAAAGGAAGTTGGACAATTCGATTGGCTATGAACCATCCGATCGGCTATGGGACGTTCGGACTAGTCCGATCGGTCAAAAGGAATTTGGATCGTTCGATTGATATGTACCGTCTGATCGGCCATGGGACGTTCGGACTAGTCTGATCGGTCAAAAGGAATTTGGACCGTTCGATCGGCCATGGATCTTTCGATCGGCAATGGGACGTTCGGACTAGTCCGATCAATCATAGGAAATATGGACCGTCCGATCAACCATGGACCGTCGATCGGGTATGGGATGTTCGGACTAGTCCAATCAACCATAGAAGTTCGATCGTCCGATGGGCTATTTGAAGTTCGTCCTATCCGATCGAGAGAGGCGGGGGCGATCGTGCGGATTTTGCAAAAGGGCCCTCAGAAAATTAGCAGAGATGGTCTCAAAAATTGTAGAATTCACTGAAAATACATGTTCTAGCATAAAAAGGCATCGAGAATTCAAATTTTGAGTTGTTTTTCGCATATGAAGCTTGTTTAGCACTATTGTTGTTATTTTCTATACTTTTTATATTTATTTACTATTTCTGATTAATTGTACTTATTTAAATTGCCTTTAATCACATAAATTAACTGTAAAATTGTAGAAAATACGTAGAAAATTTTGAAATATAATGAGAACATTTTTGTATCATTATCCAATTTATTTCAGGCATATTTACCTACAGTAAATTAATATATTTTCTTCATGCACATGTAGATAACAGGCATCATGAACCGAGAGTTCGAGTAACTAGCCCAGCATGGCCAAGACTACTTGACTTGGGCTGCTAATGTCGAGATCGTACTTGGAGCCAAGAAGCTCCACGTTGTCATTGGGATTGGTGCACCATAGGGTGCCAAACCCACACCTCAAGAAAATGATCAAACACTTCATTTTCTTAAGCACCATCTCTATATGGTAGAGAAGAGCACACTAACATTATAAACTGCACTCAAGAAGCAGTTCGAGAAGCTGAAGTACACCATTCTTCCTTAAGCAAAGTAGGAATGGATCCGACTCAGATTTGCTGATTTCAAGATTGTTGGGGCGTACAACTCTGCTTTGCACAGAATTTATATTAATCTTCAATTTTATGGCAAACAGATCACAGTGAGCAGAAGATTGAGAAGACTCTCTCCACGTTCCACCCTAGTGTAGTGCAATTTGTGCACAACTATCATCAAGATGGCTACAAGAAGTATGCTGAATTTGATCGATATCATGCAGGTTACAGACGCTCAATATGAAGTTCTCCATAAGACTTTATCGCACAGCCACCTGGGAGCTCTACTGGCAGCGAGGCCAAAGCCTATAATAAAGAAAAGAGGAAAGAAGAGCAAAACTGCAGTCCAGAAAGGTAAGTCAAATGCTCCAACTGAGAACAAGCCTTGCAAACCAAAGCGGTATGATGAGCCCTATGATCAACAAGACTAAACTTGTTACAAGTGTGGCAAGTGGGGGCACTGGTCGTGGATCTGCAAAGAGCCGCAACACGTTGTCGATTCTTTCGAGGCCAAAACGAAGAACAGTGAAAAAGGGCATCATGAAACTCAGTTTGCCTTTGTTGAGGGGGAGACTTATGTGCAGCTGCTGCACCAATGGAGATGGACTCCACTTCTGCAGCTACACTCCCTCTTGACATTGCAGTTGCTGCCACCATGATTTCTTAGGAATAGCATCTCACCCCTAAGAAGATAGCAGCCGAAATATCAGATTTCTTAGCAGATTCAATCTAATGCACATAATGCATCTAGAATTTAATTATCATGTATTTTATATGTGAAAAGGAATAAGTTAGTCTTGCAATAATGATACTCAAATAATTCTTTTTTGTGACAGTTGGATGATATTAATTCATTCGTTTATTCAGTCAATAATAACGTGATATGTTTTGATATGTGAAGTATTTTATTTTATGTGTTGATTGTCTCCTAATACATATTAATAAAGTATTTTATGTTAGAACATGTGTGGTGTCTATAGAGAAAGTGTGCTTAGCTGACAGTGGCACAACGAATACCATCTTAAGAGAGACAAAATTCTTTCAATTGATTAGCAGAAATGCTAGCAGCCTTATAACAATCACCGGTAGCAATGCTTATATAATAAGTTCAGAAAGAGCCAGAATTGTACTTCTAATGGGCACAACTTTGATAATTAAAGAAGTCTTGTTATATCCAGAATCGACTAAAACTCTTTTAAGTTTTAAAGACATTTGCGCTAACGATTTTCACGTTGAAACTGAAGAAGAGTATGGTAAAAAAAACCTACTCATTATGAAGTATGAATCAAGTGGAAAAAGGATATTAGAAAGACTTCGTTTATTTGAATATGGCTATACTACAGTAATATTAAGGCATCTGCAGTGTATACTGCTCTGAAAACTATATTTAGAAACTCTAAACTTTTTCTGTCTCCGGCATGATAGATTTGGCCACTCAGGTCTTAGGATGATGAAATATATAATTAACAATTTACAAAGCCATAATATCGATGTAAAGAATTTCTTGAATCAGGAAGATTTTGTATGTTCGCATGTGACACCGGGAAATTAATTACTAGACCTTATGCTCCGAAAGTGATGGATGAAGTCTCTGCATTCCTAGAACGCATTCAACGAGATATTTACAGTCTTATAAAACCCCTGTTGGGACCATTTAAATATTTTATGGTGCTTATCGATGCTTCCTCAAAATAGTCACATGTGTGTTTATTATCTACGAGAAATTATACTTTTGCAAAACTGATCTCACAGATAACTCAAATTAGAATTAATTTCCTTGATCATCATGTATAGTCCATCCGAATAGATAACACCAGAGAATTTACTTCAAAGGCATTTGATGATTATTGCATGGCAATGAGAATTAAAGTTGAGTACGCGGTTCCCCATGTCCACACCTAGTATGGACTAGCAGAGGCACTAATTAACTGGATTAAATTTATTACCTGACCGCTTTTACATAATTATAATTTACTGACTACATGTTGGGGACACGTAGTTCTATATGCAGCAACTCTCATTAACTTTAGATTATCGGCATATGATATCTATTCATCTATGCAACTAGTACAAGGTTCACCACCAAAAATCTCACATCTCTGTAGGTTTAGGTGCAAAGTTTATGTACCTATACTCTCAACACAACGTACTGCAATAGGCCCTCTATAAAAGCCTAGGATATATGTTGGTTATGAGACAGCAGCTATAATCAGGTATTTGGACCCGATGATAAGATATTTGCATATTGCTCATTTTGCTAATAGTATATTTGATGAGAATAGTTTCCCAACATTAAGGGGAGAAAATCAACCCCTTGATGAAAAATACCAGAAAATTATGTGACAAACCACGGGAATTCATACACATGACCCGCGCACTAGTGAAGCAAATAGAGAAGTCTAGAAGATCATTGATTTGCAAGCATTTAACAAACCAAATGTCTGACCATTTTAGTGATTTAAAGAGCATGACCAAGTCGCATATACTTGCACGTAATGCATCGGAGAAAATTGAAATACCGAAGAAACTAGAAGGTGTCTCTAATCCCATCCAGTGCCCTTAGAATAAAGGACGAGAACTTCGACCCCTCGAATCCCAAGTATCCGAGGATGCTTGATGAAAAAAAGATAAGAAGGACTTGACATAGCCAATCACCAATATAGAACAAATAGAAACATGTATAGTGTAAAACTCATAAAATCGTTGTACGGACTTAAGCATCCAGGCAGAATATGTATAATCACTTAAGTGACTTTCTATGCAAGAAAGGTTACTCAAACAATGAGGATTGTCTCTTTGTATTTATACGACGATCCTAAAATGAATTTTATATAATCTCAGTGTATGTATATGATCCGAATATCATCGAAACTCTGGAAGATATCAAGGAAGCGAACTCTTACATAGAGTCAGAGTTTAAAATGAAAGATTTGGGTAAAACCAAATATTACTTAGCTTGTAACTCGAGGATGTCCTAGAAAGGATATTAATGCATCAATCAGTCTACACTCAGAAGGTGTTAGAAAGGTTTGGTTTTGAAAAATCATATCCTTCAAAAATACCAATGGTCGGAATATCTTTGCAGCAAGACAAGAATCTGTACAGCCTAGAGAAGAGAGGGAGGAAGTCCTGGGACTGGAATTCCCATACTTAAGTGCAATAGGAGCACTCATGTATTTAGCAAACTGCACTAGACTGGATATTGTATTTACCATAAACCTATTAGTAAGGTATAGTGCAGAATCTACCAAAAGATATTGGTAGGGAATAAAGGACAGTCTCCAATACCTCTAAGGAAGTAAAGATCTTGGATTGTTCTATAGAAAGAATCAGAATCAGAATATGAGTGGCTATGCAAATGTAAGATACTTGTCAGACCCGCATATCGCTATATCATAAATATGCTATGTATTTCTATGTGGTGAACTGTAATTTCATAAAAATTGTCTAAGCAAAATCCTCTATCGACTTCGATGAATCATTTGGAAATTATAGCATTGTACGAAGCCGCACAAGAATGTACTTGACTTCGACGGATGATTCACCACATCCAACAGTCATATAGATTGAACATCATGCAAGCTCATACCATTATCTATAAAGATAACACAGTCTGTGTTGCACAAGTACAAATAAGTTACGTGAAGAGTCATCTCACAAAGTACATCAACCCCCAAGTTCTTCTATGCTCATGAATTGTAAAAGATGGACGAAATTAAGATACTACATACTAAGTCATGTGAAAATTTTGTAGATTTATTCACTAAGTCACTTGTAGCATCTAATTTTGAAAGATGTATATGTGGAATTGAAATGATGAGACTTAGAAAAGTGCAGAATTCAGGAGAAGATTTTTTTCGAGCTCACTATTAAAATTTGATCATGAAGATCGCGTATCCAAAGAATCAATCCTATAGATTAAATAAAATTAGATAGATTGTACTCTTTTTTTCCCTTGATAAGTTTTTTGAAAGTTTCTTGATCAAGATTTTTAATGAGGCAATTTGTGCAACACAACATAATATGTATCATGTATTCTTTCTCTGAATTTTTTTATTGGATTTTTATAGAGTTTTGATGAGGTATAGGCGTGTCAGATGAGTGCCAAAAGGGATGTTGGGAAACCTGGGTCTGGAGTACAAGTCTGATCCATTGGTGGATACTCTCTACTTAATCTATAAATATGTGTCCTAATCTTTGTAAAATATACGTGAATAGAGAAAACAATAAAAAAGAAGCTACACTCTCATCTTTCTATGTTCAATGTATTATTTATGTTATTTTTGTGTTTGATTGATCACTCTTATCTAGCAAAAATTACTCAGACTGAGCTCACGAGCGCGGTCACAACAAAACCATCATAGCATACGGCACGCGCGGCTCAAGGCTACCTGCCGCGGCAGGGCGGACCCAAGCCAAGCGGCCCAACACTACCGCGCGGCCGGACGTGTACTCCAAGCGGCACGCCGAGGTAGGCGGACGGCTGCAACCTGCCTGCTAGTAATTGGAGTTTGGAAGGGAGTTCACCCACCCGCCGCCCCCAACCTAACAAGGCGGTTGGCCCGAAGCTACAAAACTCGCGACGCCTCGAAAGCAGAGTATTATTGACATTGCTAATCTGCAGTGCCTCGAAACCAGAGTATTATTGAGCATCCAGACGGGTACACAACTTGGCGATTCACACTTTCGCAGTGCCTCTTCCTCACTGCGATTGAGATGTGCAGCAGGGGAACTTCGCTTCTATGCACGGTTTTGTACGTAGAACCACTCTGGAGTCTGTCGCGCTCTGAACTTGAGCTTTTTCTCAAGGGACCAGATCACCAGAAGCAGCGAGAACTAGATCACCATGCCTGAATCAGAGACCTCGCGTGTTCGAGGCGATGCTTATTCGCGAAAACTGAAGACCACAACGCAAGGAGGCAACTGTAACTTTATCACTGGGAATCGTCGAAAGAATCATCCGTCGGCTGCCAGTATCTGTTCGTGAACCACATGGAATCAGCCGCCACTGCCTTCCCGTCCTGGTTGCGGTGCCAAGTGTAGTATGCGTGCGTCCTGTTCTTGACGTCCAAGATGGCGTGCCCGAAGCTCGCCTCCCTGAAGGCCGAGTAGCTAGGCTGTGGCTTTGACATGCTGCATTTTAAGAACAATGCGAGGATATCGTCAGCCAAGACGAGAGAATGTAATTAAGTAGTACGTAGTCTTTCTCAGCATACAGGAATTTGGTGGAAGATGAACTGAATCTTACTTGGTAGCCAGTCCTTCTTGATTCCCCCCATCACCAATAGTTATGTAGACTGGAGCGGATTGATCACGAATTGGAGTGCACAGACCATTCACAACGTTGTATGCAACATTTGATATTCTATGCTGCGATTGAAGAACAAGGTTCTACGTCAGATGCTCAGGATCAAGATATTATTCTAAGCATGGTAATGAATCTGAGCACATTGAACTGAAACAGCTTTAACTAGCTAGATGCGAATAGGCACATGAAAAGGCAAGAAAGAAATGCACAAATTGGACTAGAAATTCGCAACAAAGTGAACAAAACAATCTGATTAGTACCGTAGGCTGTTTCTTCAACAACTAGAAATTTCCTTTTTTTTCCCCAATGTGTTCTAGTGAATTATTTTCAGGAAAAGAATTTGAGAGTAGCCGCTTACTGTCCGTTCGTAGGCATGCACATGTCCTGCGAACACAAGATCAACTTTGTACTTCACGAACCACGGCTCGTACATCACTCTCATGGTTTCACCTTCCATGTAGTGATAGTTATAGCTGTTGTACCATGGAGCATGCATTAGAACGATCAACCATGGTGTTTCGCTCCTGTTAACCTTGGGAAATTCAGCTTCAAGCCACTTGTACTGAGGAGTGTATTTTCCTAGGAAAGGAAAAAGAGAACTGATATATTACATTAATTCCTTCTAGTAGCAATCAACAGATATGTGCATAGTGGTATAATGTCTTCTTTGCCTAAAGCATATAAGACTGAATTACTTTTGCATCATAAACTCACTTGCACAATGTAACTTGTGAAGTTTTTAGTTTAGTACTTTCCATAAAGAAGTAATATCAAAGCACCAGCGAAACATACACGTACCATATGCTGAATATGACGCCAAGACAATAACATAAGCAGAGGCCCTTTTGATGGAATACCAGTAAGGTGCCGTGCTACCAGAAGCCTTATAAGGTGTGGGGTACCTGTGGCTATATGGCTTGAATGGCTTTGTTTCACCCTGCAAATGTGTGCAATTGAATGAACTTTCAAATGCCTATAACAGAGCTCCGCTGAACTGTCATATTTGAGTTGTAAAAGCATCCATTGAACAGATCGCAATGTGAATAAAGTATGAGAAAGTACTATACTTACAAGTTGGGGAGCAAAATCTATCTCATGATTTCCAGCTGTCCAGATCCAAGGTTGGTATGCAACATTCCTCTCTACAAATCTTGCCCATGTATCCCACCTCACATTATCATGATATGGATAATTATCTGCATATGACAGGTCCCCGACAAAAAGCACTGCGTGCGCTTTTGAATTGGACTCGTAATGAGCGAGAGTAACATTTGAGTCGAAACTCTGACCAAGATCACCTGAACACAATTGTAAAATTTTCCGTGATATTACTCACAAGTCACAACCAGATTTGGTGAATGTGTATTCTGCTAACAAACTAGCATATATGCATATGCAGTGCTCCCAAAGTTCAGACATGTGCATCAGTGCATCTAAGGCATATCCTGAGCACATTTGACAGTACCTATAAGACCAAATGTATATGGAACATCTGGGCCACTTTTCGGAGGTGTCCTGAACCAAAACTTCCTCACGGTTTGTCCAATCCCAACGGCATAGTAATACTTTGTGTCAAACTACAATAAAGACATAGTTAAGTCTTGAATCAAGACAACACACTTTACGAAAACATACACATTGTTTTTTTATGAGATGATGACCTCCAACTTTTTGATCGTGCAATGATGAATATATCCTGAGGTATAGTTGTAGAACGTATACTGAGTATGCTTGCCGTTTGCAGAACAGTTGAGGTTATCCTCTGAAGTCCCATAAAGCACAGTGCTTGATCCAGGTTCACTTGTTGTCACCCATGAGATTATCATGGCTGTGCCATCATGGTTGCCTTGTGTGATATGAACCTTTAAAAGCACAATATCAATCAGCATCAAACTGGACAATAACCACTAACTGTACGTGAACACATCTTTCATACTATTAATTAATTCCGACAGAATAGTAAAAAAAGGAATGGACATCAATCTCATGAAAAAGGCACCATAATATTTAATTCAATGGAGTAAGATTAAGTATGAACAAAAGGAATTAAGTAAGAACAAAAGGAAGTCCTACAAGAAAAGTAAAGGGAAAAGGTAAGAACAAAAAGGTTTATAAAAGGGCCCCTACAACCAATTAGTAATGGTCAAACACAAATATATGATGGGAGACTAGCCTAAAAGTTGGTGATAACTTTAAAAACGAGTCAAGCAAAGCAACAAAGTGGTACGGAAGCCGCACTACTAATTCAAGAACAACACTGTAGTGTTTAATTTGTGGACACGCATAAGTAAGGAAGAAAGAACAAAATGAAATTGAGAGCCACTAAAAAAGAAAAGATTCGCAAAGTTGCAACCTATCCTACACATCCATGGGGTACACCGACAATCCGTTATACTATATAATAAGAATCACTATCTAAACTGTCATTCCATCTAATCATTTCCAGATGGAAAAAAAAAGAGAGAAAATGTAGAACAAGAATGAAGAAAAAAAACAAGTACAGAAGCGATTGTGAAATTCGCAAGGAGAACAAGAAAACTGACCTTAGTCATTCAAGTGTCAGCAGTCAAGCATAACGGAAACCACAAGAATTCTACCAAATATTATCAAAGAAAAATAAACCTATGAAAAGAGTGGTAAAAGGTATGAAATCGATGGCTCAAACGAGTGATGGCTATCCACCATTAACTAGCCATGAAAGGATCACAATAGACTGACGACAGAAATCTTGTGAGAGAAACAACTAAAAGAAACATGTACCGCCGAACCAGGTACACAAGGAAGGTTTCAAATTCAAGAGCACAGCATGATTAAGATGAGAACAGTTCTAAAGAAAGTAAAAGTAATAAACTGTCACTACCATCCAACAAGACTTAGCTTGCATCATCTCAAACAACTTTTATATGCCAAACAATGTAAAAGACTATGCTGCAGGGCCAACACGAGTACAGAACGAGAAGCACAACTCCGCATGTAATTAAGTTAATTAAACTGTCAAGTGTTAGCTCACGACAATTGCAGGACATCATCAACCACATGGTGACAAAGAAAAATACAGATTCCTACCAAGCAAAGGCACTGCAAAGGAGGACATAACATCTCCATTACTCTAGTGCTTAGGCCTTTCACGTTGCAAGTACCACTAGTCAATACTTGCCAAACGCCAGCACACTAACACACGCAAGCGGTGTACTATGTATCCAAGAAACATAAACCACGAGAAATCAACAAGGGGAAACTATATACTAGATTGTCTTGGTCTGTGTACAGTTACCTGCTGGGGAGCATTGTGGCCGGCGGGGGCGCGGAAGACGTCGGCGTCGAGCGGCATGTCGATGGCGGAGCCGAGCTGCCGCCGGTACTCGCTGGTCTGGCCGGCGTGGCCGCCCCGGCACGCGACGCCCAGCAGCAGGACGGCGCAGGCGAACACCGCGGCACCGATCCGATCCACCCGGTGCCGCCCCATGCCTGGCAGCGGCGAACTACAGGCTCTCCTCCTCTGTTTCGTGCTCTGCTTCTTGGCTTCGTCTTGAAGGCTGTATTCTGAGGATGGGAACGGAATGGGATCGCTTGTTCGATTTCGTTTCTTTTCTTTTTCCGTGATCGATCGATGGGTCAGAGCAATCAGGCGGGGGAGACGGAGGAGGGGGAACGGAATATACTGATCCGAGGTGCCAAGAAATAAAATCGAAGACGGAGACGGCGACTCAGCGACTGGTAGAATTGATTATGCTCACGGTTTGAACACGCATGCAGCGAGGGAGGGAGGGTGGTAGTAGTAGCGACATGTGTGTTGAGTATAATATACAGATCTATCTCTCTTTTATCTCTAGTGTTAGAGACATTCATATTAACTTTTTGCTAATAGCTTTTGATTACGATTTATAATTTTTAGCTGAAAATAAATAGTAATAGTTAAAAGAAGTGACTTTTAGAGTGACGCGACGAGGGGTAGAAAAAGTGAGTGAGAGATACATGTGCGTGGCAGGAGCGGGAAGTGGGTTGCGTATGCACCCGTGACCTCCTGTCTTATCTCTGAAGCAAGACAACAATGAGAGAAGTGAAAAAGCCGCTTTAAAAAGTCAAATATTCGTATTGGTTTTTCTAAGCAGAAATCAATATAAATAGGACTATGTGGTCCATGTATCTTGTATATGCTTGTATTTGCCATTGGTTATTCCACAACAATATGTGAGGTTGAGTTCACTTTGACATGGTATCAAAGTAGGTGGCGACAAGACCTCCCACCAGCGAGTTTGTTGTCGGGGCCAGGTCTATGGTGAATATCCACCTCTTCGCCCTTTCTCCTTCCCCTTTTGGTTAGTTGCCTCGAGCTCGATTTGGCGCAACTGAGCTCCATCTGCACCAGATTCGTGCTCTCGAGACTGATTCAGGCTCGATTCGTCGCCACCAACCTCAGCACATCATCATCAGCCATCTTCTTCGCCGTCAAGGGCCAGATATGTTAGTCACTGCCGCCATTGGCCTCTGCATCAAGCTCCTCCGCCAATAGCTGCTCTTCTTCTTGCTACCACTACTGCTCTGCTGGTGGATCTGTCATCATCGCCCTACTGCTGTAGCAAGCTCAGCACATTGCTAGCCTCTGCAATTGCCATCTTCAAGTTAGGAAAAGGAAAAGCAACTACAACTGTTAGTTAGCTGCTGCTGCTACTGCTGGCTACCTCTACAGTCACCTTGTTCTTGTCTTCATTTACTGGGATAAGCTATTATTGCTAGTTGGTTGCTGTTGCTCACCTTGTCGTGGTACTACTGCTGTTGCTACTCGCTTTGTCAGTCATGGCATTTGACTCACTTGGGAATGCCACCTTCTTGTCATTAGACATCAAGCTCAATTGCCAGAATTACAACGAGTGGGCTCCACCTACTCGTATGCAACTCCGATCATATGGTGCAACCTCTCATCTTACTGTGAGCCACCTGATGAGAAGAAGGTTGTAGCTTGGCGTCGTACCGATGAGTATGTGATGGCTTTCTTATGCATGAGTGAGGAGGTTCCCATTAGGATGAATTTTATTGATCTACCTTCTACTAAGAAGATGTGGAATTATTTTCAGCAGCGCTACCAACAGAGTGGTGCAGCTCTTCAGTTTTATCTCCACTAGAGTCTTCAGCAGCAAGACATGACCATTGAGGGGTCCCATAGTGCTTTCACACATCTATCAAGACAATTGGATTCCATGGTGCCAAAGGCTTGCTCTGGGTGCAAAGAGTGTGCAACCAAGGAGAAATATTAGGAGCAGAACCTGATGTTTGATTTTGTGATCGTTTACGGCCTGAGTTTTAGCCCGTCAGGGTCCAGCTTCTTGGTAGCACCACACTTCCCACCATGGCTGAGGCACTCACACTCTTACTTGCTAAAGAGACTTGCCAATGTTTGCTTGCCACTTCCTCGGTGATTATTCAACACGGTGTTCTTGCTTCCTCTTCATTGATGGGCACTCCTCAGCTTGGTGGTCATGGTTCATAGTCTCTGGTAGTTGTGGCCTTTTCATAAGCACCGTCACATTATTGAGACCGCTCACACTCTTTTGATTGCTTTCTTTGTTCCCTCTCATTTTTGAACTAAGACTATTTCTATAGTTGTATATCTTGTCAATATTAAACCATCTTCTCGTCTAAGGGTAAGTGTCTTGGAGAGGTTTTGTTTGGCTCTCCTTCTGGTTATGATCATCTCCACGTTTTTATTATACTTGCTATGTTGTCTTAGCACCTCAGGAGCATACCAAGCTAAATACTTAGTTAATTGAATGTGTCTTCGTTGGGTATAGTCTTAAGCATAAGGGTTATCGTTGCTATGATCC
The DNA here is from genome assembly GCA_036346265.1 of Melocanna baccifera. Lineage (NCBI taxonomy): Eukaryota > Viridiplantae > Streptophyta > Magnoliopsida > Poales > Poaceae > Melocanna > Melocanna baccifera. Next base: position 38,167,019 of record CM070677.1, read on the forward strand.
ATCTGCTCATCATATTCATATCCCTCGAGACGTCACTTTTATAGAGGATCAGCCCTATTTCGACTCCTCCACTTCTAGGTCTTCATCTACCACTGACTCCATCTCTTTTCTTTATCTTCCTCCTATTTCACCATTTGATCTATCCTCTACCATGGAGACACATTTACCTTTCTCAATTCCATCTTCTGATACATCATTGTCCACGCCATCTCTAGTTCTAGTTATGTATCCTCCAGTCGTGTCTCCTTTCCCTTATCATTATAGTCGTCGGTCTAAAGTCCCCTTCGAGTTTCAGCCTTCCACTTCTGCTTCTTCTGATGTCCCAAGCCTCTTATCTAGTACTGTTGATGCTCGTTCTGATGATCTGTCACATGTTGCTACTTCCAGGTATCATCTTTGTAACCATAGTACCATATCACCTCTTGATCGATATGGTTTTTCCACAACTGGTGTTGTATATGAGTCTATTACTTATGAGGAGGCTGCGGGCATTCCTGAGTGCTAGCTTGCCATGTTTGAGGAGCTTGCAATATTAGAGCATACTGATACTTGGGATCTTATTCCTTTACCTGCTTAGGTTGTTGTCATTACGTGCAAATGGGTGTTTAAGATCAAGACCAAGTCTGACGGTTCAGTGAAGCACTATAAAGCTTGTCTTGTTACTCGTGGTTTTCAACTGACTCATGGTCATAATTATAATGAGACTTTTACTTTTGTTGCTCATATAATGACTATTCATACTCTGATAGTTGTTTCAATTGCTCGATCTTGGATTATCTCTCAAATGGATGTGAATACTTTTCTTCACAGTGATTTATATGAGGAGGTTTATATGAGGCCGCCACATGGTGTTGACGCTCCTACCGATTATGTGTGCCGTCTTTGGCGCGCTCTACATGGTCTCAAGCAAGCACCTTGAGCATAGTTTGAGCGCTTTAGTTCAGTTGTTTGTGATGTTGGTTTCTCTCGCAACGCCCATGATCCAACATTGTTCATTCATACATCTAAGCGTGGATGCACCTTACTACTACTTTATGTGGATGACATATTGATCATTGAGGATGACATGGAGTATATTTTCTTTCTGAAATAGCGCAGTAAACAATTCATGATGTCTGATTTGGGCCCTTGCAGCTATTTCTTGGGGATTATAGTCACTTATGTAAATGATGATTATTATATTTCTCAGCATCGATACATTGAAGATCTTATTGCTCGGTCTGGTCTTATGGATACTGGAATTGCCACTATACCCATGGAGCTTCATGTCCACCTTCGCTCTACTGATGGTGTTTGGCTTGAGGATCCCTCTCAATACCATCATATTGTTGGTAGTCTTATCTATCTTACTATCACTAGACCAGATATTACTCATGTTATTCATATACTCAACCAATTTGTTAGTGCACCCACCCTAGTTCATTATGGTCATCTACTTCATTTATTGCGCTATCTGAGGGGGATTGCATCTTGACGCTTGTTCTATGCTCGTTCGAGTCAACTTTAGCTTCATACTTACTTTGATTTGACCTGGGCGAGTGATCCAGTTGATTGTCGATCTATCACTAGATGTTGCATTATTCTTTGTGCTTCCCTCATCGCATGGAAGTCTACAAAACAAATTGATGTGTCATGATCCAGTACCGAGGCTAAGCTTAGAGCACTTGTTGCTACTACTTCTGAGATTGTTTAGCTCTGCTGGCTATTAGCTGATCTTGGTTGTGAAATGCAAGGATCTCACACCTCTTCTTTGTGATAACACAGGAGCTATAAAGATTACCAATGATCCTATAAAACATGAGTTGACTAAGCATATTGGAGTGGATGCATCATTCACAGGCTCCCATTGTCAACGCTCAACAGCGAGCAATTGCCCTTTAGTATGTGTCATCTGAGCTCCAAGTTGCTAACTTCTTCACTAAGGCCTAGTCTAGAGAACAACATCATCTTAAACTCAATGTGATGGATTTTCCGAATCATCCTCCTAATTTCCCTTAAGTTTGAAGGAGGGTGTTAAGTCTAATATATAGGCCCATCTAGCCCATGCATCTTTTATATACTTGTATTTGCCATTGGCTATTCCATGACAATATGCGAGGTTGAGTTTACTTTGACGAAAGGGAGGAAGGAGGGAGCAGCGAGGTGGGGTGGGGAGTCGTAGGTATTGGAGAATGGATACGTCCCAAGTGGGACGGATATGGAAGGGGACCTTCGAATGGATTTGTTAGTGTTTTTAAATTCCTAATTTCTGTTTTTTTTATTTGAGTTTTGTCTTTAGAACATCATACTAGCTAATCGAAAAAAACAAATACTAGCTAATCGCAATAAGTTGGTATTTCTGTAAGTTGTGTAGCAGGAGTATGACAGCGGATCAGACATGCCACACATGATTGCATCTTAAATTCTAAACCGTATGGAACTAAAGAACCGAACATTTTTGGATGATTTTTTGCAGCGCATCAAACAAAGCACTTCTTTCTTCGGAAACGTTTTCATAGTGCTTTGCGCATCCCCATTTCTAGCTCTGCAGCTGTTTGGCTAAGAACCGGTATACAGTTAGGAAATTCGCTTTTGCATTTCTAATCTCTCACAAGAAGATGCAAGTGATCTCGTAGTACATAGTTTAGCGGCGCAGTTTCCACGTTTCATAAGTAGGCCAGCAGCTAGCTAGTCCATTAGAACGGAACGATGCTCCACATTTCAACCTTGGAAGGTGCTGCGCCTGCGCTCCCACCACCGCGTACCAGCAGCAGGACCACCCATGCCTTCACTTCCACGGAGTTAGCAAGCGGCATAGACGCAGAGTCATGTGCATGCACCGTGCCCACATGGCACGTATTATAGGCACTTTTTATGTTGTTTTCTGCTTCTAATTTTTATTTAGAGAAATTAAAAAATGATATAAACATCACGAACCTCACTTCTCTCACTCCCGTCTCGCACACGTATATCTCTCTCACTTTTCTCACCGCTCATCCCTTCTTTTAAAACCTATTATTCTAGTCACTACTATTTATTTTTAGCCAAAATCTATCGACCACAACCAAATGTTATCCACCGCAGTCAATATCAACAAGCCGTGGATTCCAACTTCAAAGTTCCAAAAATGAGCATGCCGCCGGCAATGTGCTCCTTTGTTGGCTAGCTTGATCTTCCCCCATTCATGCCGGCGTGCGCAGAACCCACCATATATAAGCGATGGACCACGCATGGCGCGCATTACACTGCACACGGCGTATACCCATATGCGCCTCCCTGTTATGTCAGTGGATCCAACTCGCGATCGAGCTCGATTTCGGATTGTGGCCGCACTCCTCGGTGGACGAGATACACGATGCAACTCGGCAAGTGCGCTCGCTCTTCCTGCTGGAGCGGAGCCGGGGCAGTGGGGACCGAAATGACGTCTCTTGTGTGCCGTGACATGACATCCAGTTTCCACCTTCCACGCGACACGCGTATATGCTTGCAAGCCATATACGCACGCAGCTTCGGCAAGTCCTCCCTTCCTTTCGGGCCGAGCAGTTATGACAACCCCGGATGGCTGTATCTTGCACGCGGTGGCGCCGATCATCTTAAACACGGCCACGCTGCTGCCATGGGATTCTGCAGAACCGAGATCAACGGACACCGAATCTCATCTTGGTGCGCTCACCGGACAATCAACGATGAATGGCAGCGGCGGCATTTTGCCGGGGCGAGCTTTGCCGCTCGTCGAAATGCAGGGCTAGCTTGATGGCAACATTTTTTCTCTCTCCATTGATTCGATACGGTTCATCATTATTTTGCGTTGGCGTTGGTCCTCGACAACGCCGCGACTGCGAGAATGGCTAATGGGCGCGTGTGCTGTCATGCAGTACGTACCATCAGTTCCCCGAAGGCCCGAACAAAAAACCGTACGCACGGACGAGACACGAGGCTTACTGTGCGCACCCTTCCTTGGTGAGGAGTCTCTCGTTGACCGTGTGGTCAGGCCTGCAAGCCTGCCCGTGATGCACACTGTCAACCTTGCGTTGCACGGTTTCGTTAAGCAATCGATTCCACGCTTGCGCATGTCGCGATCGGAGTATTGTGTAGTGGGCAAGAAGAATCTCAAGGCCCAACAGGGTAACAACTTCAGACAAATTGTCTGCCGGTGCTGGCCAATCCAAATCAATAGAGCTTCGCGACGAATTGGAAAACGACAGCTACACGCTTTCACCATACACGAGTACATGACACACTCCAAAACAGGTTACACAAATATTGACCGGCTTAAATACAGGGAAACATACATGCGGGCGGGGAAATACCTGGCACTCTCCCACACTCTTCGCACGTCCACTGGATTGCGAACGCAAACACAGATGAGAATTCACCATCACATGTGGCCTGCGGCTGAGAATAACTCGATATAGTAACAGAACACAAGTGGTAATTTGTAGTATGGTTTTTTCGTTCCCTTGGAAACTCAGCATTATATTCTCAACGGTCATGTTACATGAATATAATGAATATAACAAATGTATAACACGCTTACAGGAATTTATTTGGTGGGAATTGAGCCCAGGGCCCATACATAATACTCACGGAATTTCTGACTAATCGCTGCTGTGGCCCGACGCCATATCTCGTTCCATCAAGTGATGTGGCGAGATATGCAAGAATGTGGTTTCTCCATGGGCTCTTCTAGTTTTGTATATTTCGGGTCTTCCAACTTCACCAAGCACTGCGGATACAACTTCAGCTATCTACTGGAGGCAACTAATGTGCCATGCGCCTACTTATTTGCCAAAGATGAGTCCATAACACTGCATGACTTGTCCATGAACTGCAAAATTAATACAATCATGAAAGAGATTAGTATTTGTTTAAGAAGCATGTCGAAAACAACAAATAAAACAAAAATGTGTTGTGCTACTTCTGAAGCCAAGCTATAATAAGGAGGTCAAAATAAAGATTTGGGCTGGGTTCTTTTTTGGCTCTGGCATATCACTCTATGCTACAGAACTAGCCCTTAAATGGTACGTCTTTTCAAAGCGTGGTATACAGGTAGATTACAGTAGACACTGTACCGAGTTCAGCTATATCGCCAAAATAACATGTGATTGTTTCTCTCTACGTACTGTCTCTCGCGAACAGAATAGCCAGAATTCAAAAATCATAAACCAAAAGCCAAAGTCATAACCCAAAAGAACCCACCCTTGGTCTTCAACTACCAAAAGCCAAAGTCATAACCCAAAAAAACCCACCCTTGGTCTTCAACTAACTACCAACAAAAGATACTTTTCTATTGGCACAGCAGAAGTGAACTTACAACAACATTGGAAGGAACTCACTACCAACAACGTTCTAAGACTGCAACAATATCGTAAAGTTCAAACTAGAATACTAGATCAGAACATCAAAAACAAATATTTTCTAAGCATTCCAACAACTGGAGAGTTAATGAAACTGCTCATGCATCACCTAAAAGTGACCAGCTCCAAGAAACCAAAGAGCGATACACAGCAACCTCTGGAAGTACTAAAAGTGAATACATCGGCAATATGACCATTTGTTTTATCCAAATAATCATGCTCAAAAACATGAATATGGCATTGCCTCAAAGACTAGTCTCAGCATGGCGCAGGATTTTGGTTGACTGAACCTGCCCTGCCTGAAAGGCTCAATGGTCAGAATGTCTACAATGGTCAAACACCAGCACCTTTCTTTTGAAGATGCAGCTCAGATATTTAACACTATATCCACCAATCCAGCATCTAGACCCCACTGAAAAATCAGTCAACATATAGTGCTGATTTCTTTCTTTCAATTGTTTAGAGAAAAGTTTACCAAAACATCACTCAGGCTGTCAGGCATGTATATGAAGTTTTGAAATAATTCAGCATAAGGTGGTGAACATATGAAGAAACATGGTCATCAAGTCACGTTGACCTTGTAAACAACAACAGAATGGACTAAATTGAAGAACTAGCAAGAAGAGTAGGAGACATATCCGCTAGAATACATACATGGTGTTTCTTAACCATCCTCAATAGCTGACATATATGGGGGTGTTTGTATTGGCTTTTGCCGATGGCTTTTGGCTATGACTTATAGTTTTTGGCTGAAAATGATGGTAGTGGCTGAAAGAAGTGGCTTTTTGAAGGAGTGAGCGAGCAGTGCAAATAGTGCTGGAGATATGCGTGCACATGACGGGAATGAAAGAAGTTAGGTGTGTGATGCACCTATGAAACCCTGGCTTATCCCCAGAGCAAAACGGTAGCGAGGAGTGGAAAAGCCACTTTGAGAAATCTAGTATTCGTATTGGTTTTTGGTTTTTCTAAGCAGAAGCTAATACGAAAAGGGCCTATATTTGAAGTCGAACTACACGGGCCCCAAAAAACACCAGTGATGCAAAGCAAGTGCATGATGCAATGCCTATCAATGTTTAAAGTGCAATTATGCGACATGCTTTGACGACTTGAACAGTGTTTACAGCTAGTCTGCTACCAAGACCAAGTGACAACTAGATATCCTACTTAACTTTCTCAGGAGAGAATTGCAAACAAGTTTGAAGATGGCTACACATTTGTGATGGGTCTTACTATTGCAGGCAAAAAAACACAACCAAAATCCCTTCTGTAAGATTGCTAGGTGGTCATGTTTCCGATTAAGCTACATTAACAGAGTCTTGGATTTTGATTACGGATATTTCATAACTCAAGCAAATAGCTCAGCTGTAACCGAACAATTGAAGGAAAGTCTCAAGCAGTCAGGCTAAAGTAGTACCTTCTTCATGGAATGTAATTCCCGTCCAAATGGTTCCAAGAACTTCAAATCTAGATCAAGGGGCCAAACCTACATACAAATAACAAGATGGCTTCAATTGCACATTATTTACAATATTTCATAGTAGCCACATTAATTGGTTGGCATTTTCTTTCACAATAGGTGACAAACTATGTTGGCATTTTAGTTATCCAAACTGTTGGCACCATACAGAAATAGTGAGCATGCACAGACTACAAGGTATACATGCACAAAAGCCAAGCACTACATATGTAAGTGGAAACACTTGACAGGTTAAAAGCACAGCTCATTGAAGTAACACCATAACGTGAAAGACAATTTATACTGTAATCTATTCACAAGCTTCAAGCAACTTTAGAAATGTAGAATTTGCCAACTAAAAGGGAAACAATGGAGAAGGTTGTGACCTGAATGATATTGAAAAATCACAACCAATATTCCTTCCAAACAAAAACAACACTGTAAAACTGTGACATTTTCAAGCTAAATAGGTAATAAGACTGTGAGATCCTTGATTTACCACTTCAAAGGATAACAACCTTTGACAGCGGATACTGCAAACAAGAGCATGAAATAAGCTGTAGCATCAGATTCATGATCAACTTACCATAAACCTATAAAACATTATATGCACATAGAGAATGGTCTCAAACCATCCCCAGTGGTTTCTATTATTTGATAAATAATACAGTGCAATACGAACCATATAATACCAATCATCACCAGTAGTTATAGACTAGCTTCCCACAACAGAAGCAGCTGATCCCTGATTCCATGAATACTTTGTATAACTAAAGTCCGGGTTTATTTCTTGTAATTTGTACGACTACAAAACAGTCATAACCGACCAACACATCCTCGCCAATAGCAAGCATAGTACAAACAACAATTAATGATCAAATTAACGATCTACCACAAGCACTGAACTATCCAACCATGACGTAGAATTGAGCGAAACTACCCGATCATGATTCATGACGCAGGATTGAGCGAAACCAACCACACGTCCACTCACAAAAACAACCTTCACACTATCCAATAACCAATATCTACATCAATCACACATGCATAACGATCGGATAACAAATATACTACGACCAAGAGATGGATTTGCCTGTACCTTGAGCCCCAGCAGCCGGAGCGGCGCCTGCTGCCCGGGCACGATGCACTCCGGCCCGGCCGCCTCCGCGACCGCCTCCATGGCCAGCCCCTCCCCTATCGGATCCGGATGCTGCAGAGCGAGCTCAGAATTAGGCCTCCTCACTCAACCGGACCAAACCAACCCGAAATTGAGCCAAGCCTTTGCCAGGCCGGGACGTACCTTCATGACGGCGAGGGCGTAGGCGGATGAGTCGTCCTGGGAGACGCGGAGGACGGGGGCGTGGTGGATGCGCGGGACGGGGCGGATTCCGGCTGCGCCGGTGGCCGCGGCGCGCCAGGGCGCGTCGTCACCGGCGAGGTGCGGCCGCTTGGTGGCGGCGGGGGAAACGGACGAGGCTGGGGCGGTGGTGGAGGCGGCGGGGAGGGCGGCGGGTGAGGTGGTGGTGAGGGACGCCATCGGGAGGGAAGCGGGGGCTTCCGGTCCGGATAGGATGAGGATTGCGTGATGGCTCGCCGCTCGCGTGTGGGGAGGGGAGGCGAGGGACCGCAAGGGGGAAGGGATCTGTTTTATTTATCGAGGAACGTGGGGAGCCGACGCGGCGCGTGTGGTTCTGGGAAGGGGGCGGGGTGGTGCGCAGCGCTGTTGGGCTGGGTCCATGGCGTGGGGTCTGTTGGTTGGGAACTCGGGAAGCCGTTTCGTGGAAGAGTTCGAGTTGGCTTGGGTAATATACTACTGCGGCTGGTGCGGTTTGATTTAATACGAAAGGAAACTGGGCGGTAGTTCAAGTTTTGCCCGCAGTAGTATATTTATTTAGAGAAATCGTGCGTGAAAGGAGTGATGTTAAGAGGTGTTTAGAATGATGTTGTCTTTAGCTAGTTGGATTATTTGGTATCATTAAATTTAAAAAATTAAAAATACAAAAAACATGTTAGCTAATCAAAAATTGAGCTAAAAAGCTCAGAAAATAAAAAAACAAAAAAAGACAAAATTAATGAATAAAGAAAAAAGTTAAAGTAAGAAGTTAAAAACTAAATTGAGCGATGTCTAAATTGTGTTAGCACAACATGGCTAGCAAACAAATGTATCCTTAAAACATCCACAATGTGGCCTTTTCTTTCCTCTAAGAGCATGTATAATGATACAGACAACTGCTGTTTATAGTGTATTTTCATATCATCTATAGATAATACTAAAGATACCTTCTATAATAGATTGTCTGTAAGTTATCTATAATTAGTTATTTGTAAAATATAGACAGCATTGATGTAATGACATAAAAACCGTATATAGCAAACTGTTTATAGATAACATTGATACAATGACATGAAAACTATCTATAGCAAGCTATTTTCTCATGTTTCTACCGTCTATAGAATTACAGTCGACCGCCTTCTCTCTCCTCTTTCTCTTTCATCCGCCTCAGCAAAATTCCTATGTGGCGTCTCTTATAGACAACTTATGTCACCCTATTATATATGTCTTAAGGCCATATACAATGTCGTGATGTTAGCTGTCATAAATCTTGACACGTAGGACACGAGACGATGTGGTGGAGAGAGAGGGAGTATAAATAATTGGGATGTCTTTTATACAATAATCCACTGTAACATGATAAACAAAACACATTATGTTATAAAGAAGTTATCTATAGAGACATATAAAAAGATAATCTATTATATAAGCTATCTTTAATGTCGTTTATAGATGATATAGAGAATATTATAGATAACAATTATATATATAATTATACATATCCTTAGAAGAGATGGCCTAGACTGCCTCCAAACATTATGTGCGGCAGCTTCTAAGCAATTTTTCTTAGCATTGTCTGTAAGCAATGTATCGAGGCTGCCTCCAATCAATAAAAAAATTACGTGACCCTACCTGTAAGTTGGGTTAGAGTAGGGATTGAGATGGATGTCAGTTAAAGTATATTTTTTTCTTTTTCTAATTATAGTTGTAGGCTCTATCTTTAAAGTACTTGTGGTTTCTATACATTTCAAAAGTTTATGCTAAGTTTAGAAGGTGCATGTGGATCCCAGCTTTTTTCAAGGGATATGCGTATCTTCCTACAAGAGAATAGGTTTCGATATTATGTAACTTGTTTCTGTGGATGTCAAATCTAACCGTGTAAAATAAAGATTAACTCGTGTTGGGCTATTGGTCTCGTTTTTAACCTTGAAGTTAACATAAGTGATGTAACTGGAGTCATACTTGTTGTGAAAATAATATCAATTTTGCATCAGAAAGCTCGACTTCCATAGTTCCTTCCCTAGCTTTCATGGTTGGTTTACGCAGGTTTCACCATAATCCATTTTTTTGAAATTGAAATCGTAGTGAAGAACTCTATGCTCCTATTGATAATTCATAATTGGATGGAGGAATTTGGGTGAAAAATATCTGGTCTATGCTCCAGGGTGGGGCTTGGCGGCCGCGGAGGGAGGGTGGAGGCGGTGCAGTGAGGCGCCGCCGGCCACATAAGGTGTAGGTGGGAGGCGAAGGTGTCGCAAGCTACGGGGATGTGGGCCGACAGGGCAGGGGGCGGGGTGGCGGTGGAAGGGGACTCAACCGATGGGCCGCGTGAGGAAGAAGCAGTGAGGAGGAGAAGGAAGCGATGCCTTGGATAGGTGACAGCGCTAGGCGACTGGTCATGGCGTTAATTGCGCCCTTTTTTTGCCGCTTCAAGTCTTCGCTTCCTATCATTTAAGGGTTACCAAATCAGACACCCATTCTTCTTTTTAGCTTTTAAAAACTATTTTTTAATTTTTTATAATAACTAATTTTTAAACGGATGTATTTTTAAGATAAGATCACATATTGATTATAGTATACATTACTTCATTCATATCAATTAAAATTATATCTGAGTTTCTATTACTCTATACTCTCTCTTATAAATAATCTAAACAATATAAATTATAGCCATAAGCTAAAGAAAAAAAACAGGCCAGTCCTAACACGACCGACCCGACGAGCTGCACGGGCGCAACACGCCCGTCGACCGACCCGACGAGCTGCACGGGCGCGTGCAGCCATGTGGCCCACGCAGGGGCAGCTCCAGCGGCAGGAAAGGGACGCTGCAGGTGAGGATGGAGGAGTTCGATCACCTATTACAACAACGAGAGCGCACGACGATGCTGGATGGGCATCCCACGATCGACGACGAGGCTGCCGTCGCTTAGCCCACGTTTCCATCTCGTCAAGGATGGTGTGGAGACTGGAAGGGCGGTGTCTTACCTCTAGTTGTCTCCTTTGGTTCTCCATGAGCACGACTGCTTAAGTAGAGACGAATCTACAATAATTCATGGGTATTCAGCTGAATACCTAAAAAAATTTAGCAAAAAATCCACTATATATAATATGTAATACATATATATATACTAGAAAATATACTTAATTCATCTATTTCCGTCTCCTGGGCCAAACCAGCGTCTCCGCGCACGTTGGACTGATCGTGGGAACGCCTCCCCTCCCGATTGGCCCAGTGCTCGACCCACGCATCTGCTTGCCATCCACGGGTTGTTTCGCGCGATCCACGCCTCGGCGAGTCTCGGTGACACGCCTCTCGAGCTCCCAGTTCTCTCCCCAGCGGCGCGGCGATGGCGCCTCGCGGTCGAGCATCTGCCGTATTTGGCGCGAGTTCCTCCTCCCTTAGTCTCGAGAATCGCGCCAGGCGCATCGGTCGGCCGTCGGCGACCAATGCCGGTGCCCCAACCTCAGCTTCCCATCTCCAATCTCCCAAATTGGATCCCACGGGTTCCCCGGCATGACGGCGAACGACGTCCGGCACTCCGACGAGGCTGGCAGGCGGCGACCTCATTTTCACCCCCGACGGCATAGGGACAGTGGGGAGGGACTTTCTCAGTTTCTCTATGCCACATTGCCTGATTGCTAGATCTGATCAGCGTTCAAATTTTCTTATATTTCGAATTTTTGGATTTTGATTTAGGGATCCATGAGAAAAAATGGATGGATGTAACCTTGCTTCATTGCTTGTGTGTTTTGGAGTCCATGGATGTAACCTAGATTAGTTCTTGTTGGATTTGGGGGTTTGGATCTAAATTTGGAAAGCTCCAAGCTTTGCGATTATATGATAGAATCTGAGCTCCTTTCCTATCAGTGATGTGCCATGGTTAGATTTAGCAAGAGAAATTTGTAGTTATTTTGCTCAAATCTGCGAGAATTATCCTTTACAGAAGTTGAGCTAGAGCTTGAAAAAGTTACTTGTCCTAATCTTATTCTAGAATCTAGCTAGTGTCTTTTTCTTCTGTTTAGCAAGAGGAACTTTTAGCTGTTAATTAACTGATGTTGATCAAATGCAAAATGTTGTATGCTTTGGTGATTGTTAAGCTCTAGTAGTCCAGTTTTGTCAAACTATATATGTCACTTGTAACTTGTTGATTTCTAGTACGTTTTTGTGGAATCGTGAGGAATGTATGTAGTACACAGATTTGTGGTTTTCTGTGGAATCGGGAGGCATGTATGATCCTTAGGTAGTGAGATTACAGGCTTATATACTGCTCATGTTATGAGCCTTCCAGTTTTCAAGTAACCGTTGTGAAGTCTGCAAATTTAAAATCTTTGTGAGAGAGAACTGAAAAGGGCAGGATCAGTAAGGTATGTAATTGTCATTAATCTCTACAATTTGCTATTTAATGCATGTCGTTATGCTAGCTTTATGTCAACCATTTTCTTGTAAGAAATAATTAATTTTGGAAAAAGTCCAAATTACTACCCTCAAGTATAGCCTAAGTCTGGATAACCCCGTAATCTACGAAAAGGTTTACTTAACTCCTTGTATTTGGTAAACTAGATCAAACTTCACCTTTCACACATAACTAAAACCAGATTTGATAACATGGATTGAATGCAGCCCGGTTTTGTTGACTGAGATTGACACGTCGGTGTCCCTACGTGCGATAATCTGCGCCGGTGGACACATCTACAGCCGCTACCCAGTTTTTATGTAGAAAGTGGTCAATAACACAATAGTATTTTTTTTATAACAATGGAAGGTTTCAAATGGGTTTGTACTATCAAATGTTTCATATATGCTCAAATCAAATTGTTGAAAAGTTTTGCATATGTATCCTTCTATATTGAGGGTGCATCTCCTAGTCTCCAGTATCAATATCAAAGGTTGGACAGACTTAAATTACCGAGCGCAGCACAGCACGTAGCGACGGACCAGGGCTAGGTGGCGAGTGCGGCGTGGCCGGCGGGGAGCACGGATGTCTCGCAGTAGGCGGCGGCTGCAGATGTGTCCACCGGCGCAGATAATCGCACGTAGGGGTGCTAACATGTCAATCTCAGTCAGCAAAACCGGGCTGCATTCAATCCATGTTATCAAATCTGGTTTTAGTTATATGTGAAAGGTGAAGTTTGATCTGGTTTACCAAATACAAGGGGTTAAGTCTTTTCATAGATTAGGGGGTTATCCAAACTTAGGCTATACTTAAGGGTAGTAATTTGGACCTTTTCCATTAATTTTTATAATTTCTGCATTTTTATTATATATATACACACATATCGTTATATCGGTGTTTTGGGGGGGGGGAAACAGTGTGTCGTTGTATCGACCTATCCAAGGAACCTAGCTCCAAAGTCTGAATACCTATCCTCAAAATCCTGGATCCGCCACTGTGCTTAAGTATCATGCGTATGTATCATGCTAAGCATCATATGTACACACGCGTATGTATCATGCTAAGCATATCTAAGACTTAAATGGAGGTCGCTGAATAAATCCTAAATTTATCTAGTATCTTACGGAGCTTGCATTATCCGTGATTGGCTAACATTTTTATTTTTAATTTTTTAAAAATTAATTATGTCAAATAAGCCACTATCAGTAATAGTGTAAAATAAATCAGTTACAGTGTAAATTCAACCATAAACCAGCTTATTAAGCCCAACTGAACGGGCCCTAAGTCATCAACCAGAGGGCTTCATCGTTATTATGCAATCTTGTTTATGTTAATTTTCACTATCTCCGTTTATGATAATTGTGACCAAGCTATTTATATGGTGTCTCCTTTGGCTGCATATGATGTATGCTATTCGCAATTAGAAATTCTAATGCACTGTTGCAAATCAGACTCACATGGGCAATTAACCAAGGGAGTAGAAGGCTGGGTTCTAAACCACTTATGACTTATGACTTATGTATGGTGCTACAATAACTAACCAATTAGAAATTATAATGCATTGTTGCAAATTCTAACAGTGCGTTTTTTAGGACTATGCCTACTAGTTAATGTAATACATATTGTACCGATTTCAGCTGTACCGGCCAAAATCGTATACAACTATCTCCCTCTTTGTAATATCTCTCGTGAATAGCTATAAACCAAAAGCCATAGTTCAAAAGAACCCATATCTAGTGTGAAAGAAGTATCTAGTGTTAAGGTGTGAAAGACCACGTCGACGGTTGGATTCGGCTCAGATGGAGGCTGGTGGAAACCCATTCGACTTGCTTAGTTTTGTATAAACCCCCCATGCGATAAAATTTTGGGCCTGTTCTTTGCAGCTTCTAAAAGTGACTTTTAGTTTTTGTTATAGTATCTAACTTTCAGACGGAGTATTTTTTTCAAGACGGAGTTTACAAGTTAATTGTAGTATACGTTAAAGCCAAACATCTATACCAATTAAAATCGCAAAGCGAGTATCTCTCTCTCTCTCTGTAATCTCTCTCGTGAATAGATCAAAATTCAAAAATTTCAACAACAATCCACAGCCATAAGCCAAAAAAAATGAATAAGCCCTTTATCACAAAGGGTCCTTATCTCTACCATTCACCTCCCAATTGTTGTGCTCTCTCTCTCTTCTTTGTCACTTCACTAACCATCGCCGCTGTCACCTGGCTGACCGAGCTGCCACCTCCCTAGCTTGAGGTCATCGAATCCACATGAGGCATGGCCATCGATGACCCCCAATGAGCAATTCTTGTTGTCTTGTGTTGAGACCTAAATATGCAAATTTGGACTATCTGTGTATACCGCACTAGTCTAGGATCACGTTAGTGCATACAGTATAAATATAGATGAAATATCGATCATATACATGATTAACAAAAAATACTCAAATATTAATATTTATCAGAGTACGACCTTATGACCAAACTTACAATTAATAGCCTGAAAGGTTTAAAAAACTAGCAGTGAAAAATAGAAGTAAGCATGATAGCCATTCGATATGCCCACAGGCAATCGACTGGGAAGCAAAGTCCTAATTCATGAAGTCATCAAAGTATCCTCTTTCTGATACCTCCTGATGATATGGTTCCTCTTCTTCAACTGAGCAACAGTTGGCATAAAGTCGTGAGTACATTGGTAGTCAGCAACTCGTTTGTAACAAAGATATAATATAATATACAAAGCTTACCAATGGATAGCTGAAAGGTTATTTTATAGAAAATAATAATTTAAAGTAAATATAATAAATAAATTAAAAGTAAACTTTAATGAAATCAATAATAACTAAATAACCAAAGGAATTAAATAGACCATAAGTGAACTAACTATCCACTTAATAAACCACTAGTGAACTACCTGTCTACTTTCCAAAGTTATCCAACTCAATTTTATAAAATCACTACACTTTTATAACCAAGTGAAAACTAATTTTATATAACCAACACCAACGACACACCAATATCATGGCTCATAAATTTTATAACTGTGGCACTAACTACGATTTAATATCTCATTAAGTCAAATTAATTAACTAACCACATGTGATAAGGAACCCAACGAGACTATAAGTATGGCTAAGCATATTAATCGTACAACCCATTTGACAACCAGTATTATATCACTAAATAAATTTTTATCCTATGGTAATAATGGTATTATGGTTTTCAAATTATCAAGGTGAAAATAATCAATTGGGACAGTAACTACCAAGTACAAGGGTTTATAATAAATTAGCAATACATGATAATTTAAAATAAAATAAATAAATAATAGATTAAAAACTAGGTTCAAAATGATCAAAAGACATACTTACTTCAGCCTTGCTCAGTTATGAAGTCTTGATCTTCTGGTTGTGCTTCTACTTCTTTGAAGACACGATTTAACTAGAGAGAAAACGAACAAGGTACAAAAATAAATTTCAATAAAATTTAAATGAACTCCAAAAACTTCAAAATTAGAATCAAATGATAAAGCTTGATTTTAAATAAATTTAGAAAAAAGAACGGGATCAATCGAAGCTAGGACGAAGAAGAATGGGCTCTTGGAAAACCTAATCTAAAAAAATACTGAAAATTCAGAAATTCTACTGTGTTGTGGACTCGATGCATGGAAAGACTGGTTTACAGTGGACTCGATTCACAGAACAGTGTGCATGCAACTGGGATAGCAGATGTAGCTGCTGACTAAGCTTTTAGGGCTGACGTGTCGGTGATGTGGCAAGACACGCGTGCACTAGGGCTAATGTAGCATGCTGACGTTGCACTCGGGTTGGCTTGGGGGCTGATGTGGCTGACATATGGTGACCACGTAGGATTAGGGCTGAGGTGGCAGCTGGTGTGGATGGCTGACTCGGTTGGGCTGGCAACGATCGGACGGTCCGAACGATGAAGACGATCGGGTGGTCGAGGAGTGAGGATTGTTCGGATAGTCCGATGATCGAACGGCTAAGGAGTGATGACGATCGAACTGTCCAAACGATTATGATGATTGGATGGTCCAACGACAATCGAACAATCTGGAGGTGTGGAGATGTTTGGATGATCCAAAGGTTGGCGTCGATTTCACGGTCCGATGACAATCGGACGATCCAAAAGGGTGAAGACGTTCAGACGGTTTGAACGACGCGGTGAATCTTAGCCGTAGGGAACGATCGGACGATCCGAAGAGGTGGTAATGTTCTTACTAGGCCGAAGATGGTGACGCGTGGCACTCCGCGATTGGGTGCTGAAGGCGAAGCGACGGTGGCTCTTCGGTGCGCGAGGAGTCGCAGGTGTGCGACCGGCGAGGCGGCGGCGCACGGGACCCGAGGAGCGGCGAAGCGAAGGCTAGAGCGGAGCAAGACAGCACGGCTAGTCTGGACGGTAGCACGAGAACTCACTGGTGGTAGGCGGATGACCATGAGCGGCGCCGAAGATCGATCCAGGGAGAAGGACAACGACGATAACTCGGCGGACGGCGAGAGAACAAGGGCAACGGTGGCTCGGTATGGGGTGCTCGAAAGGAGTGGTGCGACTTAAATAGCATGGACACCAATGAATCTTGGATGGACATGGTGAGGAGTTCGCGACAGACACGACATGAACGTCGAGACTCCCGAGGCGACCATTGATTCTTTTCAGCGAGGAAGATAGGCGACCATTGCTCCGTTTCAGTGAGAAAGATGAATAGTAGCTGACCGCTTGGATGGTCGCCACAAGGCATATGAAGGAAAATAGACGACTGAGGTGAGATGGCATAGACGAATAGTAAAGGGTGAGCCCATTACTGTTTAAAGTTTTTTTGAGGGTTTTTCTAATTTTGGGAATTTAGATAAAATAAAATGAGCTCTAGAAAATAGCAAATAAATCCAAAAATTGATAGAAAATTTTAGAAAATATCTTGAGACACAAGGAACCCAAATAAAATATTTTAAGCATATGCTAATATTTATTTTATTTATATTAAATCTTTTAATTATTAAAAATTTAGCTTAAGCTTGAATTAAATCTAGAAAATCCAAATGGTGAATTTTATTTTAAAAGGCTTTAATAACACTGAAAATCAGGATGTTTCATCTTGCTCCCTGCTTTGCGTGTGGAGCTCCTGCTTGTTGTTGAGTGCTAGGGTGAGTGTCCTCGTGTTGCCACCATTCTTGACCTCGGTCGGGGCCTTCTTCTTGTCCTCGGACGCTTCCTTCTGGAACTACAAAAACATCGTATCGGAATTATGCCAAGAAATGAAAAATATCTAGTACCCCGGGAACTGTAGCTTTAGAATCCTAGAGTAACTTAGTTTCCTACTAGTAATGTGCCCGTGCGTTGCAACGAAAAACCAAATTATCATCATGAAGGAACACCGAAATTTAATGCAAAACCACCCTCATTTCATCTATTTGTGCATTATGGTTCACTTGCAAATTAACTAACAAAGAGAACAATGCCATTTTTTTTAAGGAATGAACAATGTCATTATCTCACATCTCTCACAAAATTGGGCATAAAAGAAAGAACTACCAATTGGCAAAACCATTCTGTTAAAGATTTTGACTGCAACATGTATAAACAAGCGAAGCAAGGTTATATTGCTGAATGTCGATAGCAATGAATAAATCTTGCTACCCAGAGACTTAAAAATAATAATATGGTTCACATGGACATTAACAAGCGTTAGTGTTTGATATAAAATGTATATACAAGTGAGGTAAGGTCATATCATGCGAACGTTGATAGCAATGAGTAGATCTTGCTATCCAGAGACTTACAAAATTATAATATGGTTCATGGGAATTAAAAATGTTAGTGCGTAAATTCAAGAAGTCGTCACCTTAAAAACAAACAATTTTTTTAGAAAAAAACTTTAACAATGCAATAATCTCAAGATACTAAGATGGTCCAATGGTACCATGAAACGAAAAGTAACTAAGAAAATTACAGTGCATTTCTTGCATGATGCTCAGGTGCATTTCTTGCAAGACCATTTTTCTTACTTGCATTGTTGATTAAGAGGAGTACCTCCAAACCAACTGGTCATATAGCGTAATGTAGACAACACTCAACCAAGCTGTCGGACTAATCGCCCAATTTCCTTCAAGTCAAAACAACAATTGCAACGTTAAAAGAAGTAAATAGGAGGATTGGCTCACAAGTAATCTGACGAAATGCATTTCAAATTTTATCCGTAGAGTCCTAACTTTAGAAATTTCAAAAGAACAATAGAAATAGAAGTAATGGTTGAAAACAATTATTATACATTAAAAAACACATAATCGGATCTGAGCCATTGCCAAGGTATTTCAAGACAAAACCATTATATCAACAAATAACATATTTCAATGTACTTCCTCAAAATGCAAAAAACAAAAAGGACACTTCAAGCCAAACTAAGCTTCACACCTTCACCATATCTAAATGTTTGAAACTACTTACAACGGTCTTTTCTCGACTATCCTGTGTTTGAAATAACCATAGTCAAGTAACATTAGAAACAATATAGTATTTATAGATTTCAAGTGCCTTTATAAGATCAATGGCTCAACTTGGAAGGTTCATCTTTATAAAGAGAAGGAAAATGAACTATCATAGCCTAAAAATTTAGCCACCAAATGCTCGTTGTCACCTAGGCATCACTTTGTCAATGAATTTCAACTACCTCGCAGATCGCAGACTGCACTCCAAGTGTGATACATACATATAGGAGTGAAGCGTAAGCACCATACAAATCATTCACAAACATAAGCAAATGCTTAATGGACAACTCGCGTGCCCTCGAAAACACCGCATCAATTTTACCCGCACGTAAGTCCAAACACGGCGCTACAACAAACCGCAAAAATAGCCTCCCCTCCCCAAAAAAACCACTCCAAAGCTCGCAAATACCTCGGAATCGACACATGAGCAACATAAACCGACACAAAGACATCAACCATAACCACCATTCGTGGAACCGAATCCACCTCCACCATCCGCTCACGCCTCCTTGAGACATCCCCGAACCACCGGTGGCTCACGACGCGCCGCGATGTCATACTTCTTACCCTCGAGCCTCCAACAAACCTACCCGAGAAGCTTTGTCGGGTTTTAGGCAACGGAAATCAACAAAGCGAATGGGGAACGCGACACGCGTGCAACAACCGACGGCGCCGCGTATCGGTGGGTGATGGACCGCCATGGCGCCGACGTAGCTCGCGCGGCCTCGAGATGAGCTTGACGAGCTCAGCGCCGCCATCGCCGTGGTAGCCGCCACCGTCGCGACCACCTGCTCATCCTCCACCGGCATGGATCGCGCGCGGCGGAGGGAGGAGGATGCGCGGTGCGGGACCGAGAGGAGGCGGCGGGGAGAGCGAGGGGAGGTGGGAGAGCAAGGGGAGGCGGGGGAGAGCGAGGAAGGCGGGGCGCGCGCCGCGAGGCGCGCGCGAGGCGAGGCGAGGGGCGCGGGGAGGCGGGCGAGGGAGGCGCGGGGGAGAGGAGGGGAGGAGGCGCCGCGCGCGGGTGGGAGGGGAGGCGGATCGGCGGGGAGAGCGAGGGGGAGGCGGGGTCGCCGGGGTGGGGAGGCGGGTCGGGGGCGGCGGGGATTAGGGACGTACGGTTCGGATTAATCAGATCGAATGGCTAAAAACAAAAAGAGGCTTCATCAACCACCAACTCCTTCTTTTATAATAGTAAAGATGTAGTCTAGTTCTTTGCAATCGGATGATTCTGGTGTGATTATTGGCCATGTTTTGCATTGTTCTTGACTGTAATGAGCCAAGAACCTCTCAATATTTGGCAAATTTGAGTTGTTTTTAACTTTTCCCTAATTCTATTATGGGAGGATTGTGTCCAGATTCTCTATTACTTTGCAATCTCTAGTTGAATTCGATTAGGTCCTAACATTCTTGTACATGGAAATGAGCTTCAAAGCACAGAGCTTAGGTTGTCGTGGTGCTACTATGCCCGAGGCGCCTGGGAGCGCAGATCGCCACGGCTGGATCTTGTTGCAACCAGCGATCGACTCCCGTGCACTAGAGTCACGCTACAGCATTGGCAACATGGCGTAGTGTGAGGCTGCGACCACCTTTCTCATCTTCCTACTAGGACAGTGGTGGGTGACGATCGCGGGCCGGTGGGTTGACAAACGGGAGAGAGGAGCAACAAGGGAGAGCATAGAGACGTGGACCTTTTCACGATCAAATTTCATCGTGGGGAGGTTTTCTACAAGATGATATAGGTGAGATAGGATTCCCACCCGTGTCTACACAAGCCGGATTTAGGGTGCGTTTGGTTGGATGGAAGGGATGGGATTATCCAGGATTTGATAGGATGGGATAGGATAGGATGATCCAAGAGACTGTTTGGTTGGGTGGATAGGATGGTACATATTTTTATTTGGTTCGTGGGAAGAGGGTGGATGGGATAAGGTAATTTTGTATTTAGTTGGATGGATAAATGTGGATGAGATGGGTTAGGATAACCCATGGTAAGACTACCTCACACAAAATTTGCTGTAGGCCTGGCTTCTCCATGTTGTATTACATAAATCCATAAATAGCCCAATCAAAAATTGGAAATGAACAGTTTGTTGAGGAAACAAGCCAACAACATAGTTCGATTGATGTCAAATCTTTCATTGCATAAGCCGCATATTATGCTTTTTACCATCTTTAGATTATAGTCTTAAGATATCCTAGTAGCACCAAAGACCAAACGGAGAACATAATCTTTTCTTCCTCCTCCATTACATTTTCTTTAGATGACAAAACATAATCCCTGTAGCAACCGCATCAGCATGGCCTCCTCTACGGCGGCCTTGGCCGTAGCCTTGAACTGGCAGCTGGCGATGGCATCCACGACCTCGACAATACAACATCAGTGTGAGGAATTAATGACCTTAGATCAAAATTCGGAAAATCACTTGATCTTCACCTTGAGATCAGAAACTAATTTTAGTTGACGATAACAATTTCACTAATGACAACAAACCCAACATCGCATAGCTATTCACAATGTCACTGATGACAACAAAGCCACATGATCTGAGTTTGCCAATTTGCCAAACATAGAGGGAAAAGAGCTCCCATTTCTGGTGCTCTCATTATTAGAATATTCACCATCATGTAATGGCATAAATAAGTCACAATGATGTGAAAGGCACCAAAGACCACCATCATTCTCAAGTCTGTCCTAAACATCTCATTTGTAAAACATTCTTGACATCTCATTACAGGAAGCATTCAACTTGTAGATAGCACCCATTACCCAGGGAAGATGCAACAATAAAATTTAACAACATGTAGGTTTGAGCTTGTCCCTGATTCTAACAAGGGACATATACAAACTAACATCTACATTTGTAACTAAAACCGACCCTGTATCTGTTCAGATGTAACATTCTAGTATCAATTTTTCATGAACAATGTTCGCATCTATCCCAAATCTAGTATCGATTCTTCGTGGTTTTAAAAAATGTACCAATTTTCAATGAATTGCAATGTTCAGAGGTAACATAACTAGCAATGGAGAATAGCCATGAATCAATCGAATGCACCCAACACTTATCATAGATCGAGGTGATTCGATGTCATACCTTCGGTTTTGGGGGAAGGAAGGCAGCCAAAATTGAGGGAGAAGATCCATGGTTCCTAAATTAGCCACCATCGCCCGGCCAGTCCCCCTCGTCCTCTCGTCGCCATGGTCGCCTTCCCGTAGCTGCAGCGCCCGTGAACCTCCTCGCCTAGGCTCCGATCATGGTCGCCATCGCCTAGGCGGTCGGGCTCCACTCCTTGTCGCGGTCGCCGGGGCTGCATTCGCCGTCGCTGTAGCCCGGACTCTGGTCGCGGTCGTCATCGTGGTTGCCGGGGCTGCACTCGCCGTCGCCGTAGCCAGGGATGCACTCGCCGTCGCCGTAGCCCGAGATGCACTCGCCGTCGCCGTAGCCCGGGCTCCAGTCGTGATCGCTGTAGTCGGGGCTGCACTGTCGTTGCCTGATACAGGTGGGTGGGGGGATGGGGCACGTTTGGATATGGGAGCGATGGGAGCGACTGGTGCTGAGGGTGGTGAGTGGAATGGACAGTGATCCTTGGATGGCTTCGTCTGCTCTTTTCAACCACACCACCCATCCAACTTCTACAGTGAATATTCGATCGATTCGGCTCAAATCGTCCGGGATGGCTTCATCCAATCCACGAACCAAACACAAGGATCTACATAAAAGCTGGATGGGATAATCCCATCCACCTCCTATCCAAGCAACCAAACACACCCTTAATGACTCACTTAGGGTGCATTTGGTTCACGGTACCAAGTTGAATGAAATGGTCTCCTTCAGGACGATGTGATTCGTTTGATTTTGTTGAACAACGCAATACAACATCTAAACAAAATGTTCCTCATCAAATCAACTAAATAAAACCATATTGTTTGGAATAAAACCATTCCATCCGTGAATCAAACGCTCCTTTAGATTTTCATGCCTTAGTACTGAATACATTTTCAAGCTAAACATGCTCCCGTTAGAAAAAACCGTGAAACGAACGGCCCACCCAACCGACCACACCCACCCAACCCACTGACAAGCCACCCCCACGCTTCCCCAACTCGTCAAACCCGTATCGCTCCCAGCACCAGGTCCAGTATTCCCTATCTCACTGACCACACGGCCTCACTCCCTGACGCCCCACCGGTCCACGTACGCCCTCCCCAACTCCCAGTCTCCCATTACCAACTCAAACGAACGTGCATCTCCTCCTAGTAGTCAGTGTCCCACCCTTGTCTACCGATCCCCTCCTGGATCTCGCCGTGCGTTCGAGCACAAACGCGGTCGTGATGCCCGCCGCGGCCGCCTCCGGCGGCGGTGCGGCTGACGCCGAGGAGCTGTTCCGCATTAAGCGCATCCCGGAGATCCGCGCAGCGGAGGGTGCCACCCGACGCGAGATCTCCGCCAAGGAGGAGGAGCTCCGGCAGCTCGTCGGCCGCAGCTACCGCGACCTCCTCGACTCCGCCGACTCTATCCTCCTCATCAAGCAGTCCTCCGACTCCATCTCCGACAACCTCTCCCGCATCTCCGAGTCCCACTCGTCGCTCTCGCTGCCCCCCGAGCCCCCCTCCAACAACGCCAACGCCGCCTCGCCCTCCCCGTCCGGTGGGCGCGCGCGGCTGTACGCAGCGGCGGCGCGCGCCAAGTACCTGGTCGACACACCCGAGCACATCTGGGGGCGGCTCGACGAGGCCTACTCCTGGAAGCCGCGGGGCGGTACACGCGAGCGCAGATCGTGCACCGCCTCCTCTCTTGCGACGCCGCGGCGGCCGCGCGGTTCCCGCTGCTCGCGCACCAGGCGCAGCTAGTGGAGGCGTTCCGGCCCCAGATCGCGCAGCGCGCGCGCGAGCGCCTCTCCGACCGCCGCCTCCCCGTCGCGGCCCACGCCGACGCGCTTGCGGCCGCAGCAGCAATCGATGCTCCGTCGCTCACCCCGTCCCAGGCGCTCCTCCTCTTCCTCTCTTCCCGCCGCGCCTGGATCTCCCAAGCACTAACCGCGCTCGCCTCGGATCCGTCCTCCTACACCTCCGTGCTGTGCGATGTCGCGAGGATCGTGCGGGTCACGCTGGGCCACGTCGGGCAGTTATTTGTGCATGCGCTCAGTGACTTGCCGCTGTTCCACAAGACGGTGCTCGAGTCGCCGCACCCTTCACAGCTGTTCGGTGGCATTCCAGACCCTGATGAGGAGACACGGTTGTGGAAAGAACACTGGGATCGGCTTGAGGCCACCATGGTGCTACTTGAGCCGGATGCTGTGGCACGAACCTGTACAGATTGGCTAAAGGAATGTTGTGATGAGATTTTCGGTGTGATTGCTGGGGGGCAAAGGCTAGTTGATGCCATTGGGAGTGGAGAGGGGCTTGGATCGGTGCAAAGGCTCATGCGTGAGGCACTAGATGGGAGGGAAGGACTGGAAGGGGCTTTGGAGCAGTGGCTGAAGAGTGTGTTTGGATCGGAGATTGAATCACCGTGGGATCAGATCCGTGGGCTGATCCTGAAGGAAGGGAAGGATGTTTTTGAGGATTGGATGGAGGAAGCATTTGTGCAACGGATGAAGGACATTGTACTTTCAGAATTTGATAGTTTGGGTAGTAGTGTTAATGTGAGGGAATCGATTAAGGCTATTGGTGCCAATGCTGATCCAAAGGATGCTGGTGATTTCCTGGTGTATCTGCAGAAAGCTTCGACTGGGGGTGGTGTCTGGTTTTCAGAGTCTAAGATCAAGAAAGGTGGGATTTTGACACACTTGAAACCGATTGCTGATGAGAATGATTTTCACAGCTGCCTAGCCTCGTATTTTAGACCTGAAGTTAGTTGCATCAGGAATGCAATTGACAGCAAATGCAAGAGTATTCTTGAGGATCTGTTAAGCTTTGTGGAGTCACACAATTCATCTCTGAGATTGAAGGAATTGGTGCCATACCTCCAGGAGAAATGCTATAGGACCATCTCGGGAATACTGAATGAATTAGAAGCTGAGCTTGGAAAGCTCTCTGCTTCTTTGGGAACCAAAAGGGGGGATAATAGCATGCCCGCAGCATCTGTTATTGTGGAGAGGTCTCTCTTCATTGGGCGCCTCTTGTTTGCGTTGAGATATCATTCAAGTCATGTACCCTTGATACTAGGCTCCCCAAGACAGTGGGTAAAGGAGGCTGGTGGTGCAGCATTTGCCCGGTTATCATCGCCCACACCAAGACATATGGGAGCATCTTTTGATTCATCAATGCCTTTCATCCCCAGGAGGCACACATTTGACAGCCCTAGGAGTCCTGGAAGACAATTTTCTGACTGCCCCAGAAGACAAACTATTGCTGCTGCTGCTTCCTTGTTTGGTGCTGATTATAGCTCCAATCCCGGACTTGATGAACTCAATAAGACCTTAGAGGCACTTTATATTACGGCTCATAGCTTGTGGATAACATGGGTGTCCACTGAATTATCACACCTTCTTTCATATGATCTTAATAAAGATGATTCATTGTCCTTATCAACTCCTTTAAGGGTACACCTTCAGCTCCACTAGTTTATCAATTGTTGTTCTGACTCACCTGATCGTTCTAAGTATATCACACTGTAGTATCCAGTTATGTCTTTGCATGTTATTCATATGATCAATTGGAGACATTTGCTAGATTGCCTATGATGACATCTAAGCAGAGCAACATAACTCATATTGATGATAAACTGTAATAATTATGCAGCCTATTGGACATGACTGAACAGACAAAAATTGTTTTCTCTTTGATTAAGTGCCATTGTAATATTAAAGTTCGGCTTTGCCTATTGAATGTCGACGGAACAACAATTTTGAAGTAACATCTCATAGAATGTTTGATAGAGTGACACCTACAGGTGCACATTTTCTACAGTTTAGTGAGCAGCTAACACAAATATTCTGACTGTAGACTTTGGAAACTTATCTATATTCAAGGATTACATCCTGTTTAAAAGTTTCAGGCTTTCAGCATCAGCATACTGTTCCATCAAGCTATTTTAATGTCAAAAGAAACATCTTATCTAGATTGTCATAGATATTGAGTGCTAGTTGTTTTAGTTACATGGTATGCTTGCCTTGTCAGGGATGGGAAGTCACAGTCATCAAACAAGAGGAATCAACTGAGGGCCTCCTGGAGATGCAAATAGCTCTTCCATCAATGCCTTCACTGTACCTTATATCCTTTCTTTACCAAGCATGTTTGGAGATTCATAAAATTGGAGGGCACATCCTGGACAAAATTATATTGCACAACTTTGCATGGAAATTACTACAGAAGGTGTGTTCTATCATAACAACTGATCAAGATGCATAGCACTAATATTATTCTGTTACTTCTAGTGAACAACCCAAGAGTTATTCTTCAAGTTATTTGTATGATTGTATATTTGTATCTAAGCTGTTTCACCCCACATCTGCGTAGAACACAAATAGCTTATAGTTGACTGTATTTGTTAGAACTTTTTTTTAGTTTTATAACCTCCTTTGATAGTTATGTACTTGGCACTGAAACTAGGCATGGTGTATCTTGGAGTTTACATAAAGTTTTTCACACCACAATGATAATAACACCAACGTATTTTAAGAAGCAACCATTTATTTAGTTTTATCCAATATTTATCGTTGGCAAAGTCTAATCCATAATTCATTCAGTACTAGAAGATACTAACTGTAATTTCTACAATGTAATCAAGGTTTCTAGTTTCAGTTGATTCCCTCGTGAAGTCGTGATCAAGCCTTGATTTAGTCGGTTACTATAGTCCACTCTAGACACTTGTGTACCTGGGCTGACCCTTGATACTAAATAAATATTATTTGTTTGTTATCTAATATTGTGAACTTATTTTTCTTGAGTGCCTTGGCTGCATACATCTTCTGACTGACATCAATATTTCAATTATAAGAGTATAAGACCTGGGGACCTAGTTGCTACCTTAATGTTTATCCAAGTATTTGTCTTAACAATTACCCTGTTCTTTATCTACCTGTATTGATGAAGATTGGATATGAAAAGTGCAGTGTAGGACTTAAAACCTACATAATCATGACCTAACAGCTACTTAAATTCATGTAGGTTATCAATATCTATGACAACTTTTTGGCATCTATCGAGTTAGGTAATTCTCAGGTTTCAGAAAAAGGAGTTCTACAAATACTGCTAGACTTGCGTTTCATTGGTGATGTCCTATCAGGAGGCAAAAATTCTTCCACCAACCCTTCTATAACACAGATAAAACAGGACTCTTTACCAAGCACCATTGCTAAGACTTCCTTCAGGAGAAAACAATCACAATTCCAGGCAGATTCAGCTATCATAGAGCCTATAAACAAGTTGATCAGTAAGCTCTCGCAGAGACTGGATCCTATAGACTGGGCTACGTAAGCAATTTTCTCTGTTCTACGTTGTTATACCTGTTAAGTCATTACCTGTATTCCGTATGTACATGATAAATAAACTAAAAAACCTTTCTTGGTAATCTTCCCAAATGAAACATATGTCTCTCTTGAAACAGATATGAACCTTACTTGTGGGAGAATGAGAAGCAATCTTACAAGCGCTATGTTGTACTTTTCGGTTTCTTGGTTCAATTAAATCACATGTATACTGGTACCGTACAAAAGTTACCAACAAAATCAAATACAGATTCAAATATTATGAGGTGCTCTCAGGTTCCAAGATTCAAGTACCTACCAATCAGGTAAACACTTGTTGTGTCTAAACTGTAAACATATATTTGTTCATTGCATGCTGCATATTTATGTAGGTCATCTTGTAATGTTGTTAACTTTAGACACAGCCATGGTGTTTTAATTCATGCTAAAATATTTGATGAGATGGTATTATTGGATAGTAGTAACAATTATTATGTATAAAAAAAATGTTCCTTGTCTACATTCTGGGGCATGTACTTGACAGTTCGATTGATGTGAAAAATGTCATGCAGAGTTTTTTCTTCTTCTGAATTATGTGGTAACTGGTATACACTGCTCTTGATAGCAATTTGCAGAAAGTGATCTGCTAAAATGTTGATAGCATACATTGGTGTGGTATATAGCTACTCCGATGTTCCATCCTCATGCAGTCACATGACAATGTCCAAGTCATTACTTTTGGATGAAGAGCAGATACTATTGTCTGGCCTGTTACACAGGGACAACTAGAAAATTGACAAAACGCTCATATTAACTATCAATGATATGTATTCAATGTGTCCCTTCTGGCTGTAGCAATGCTTTAAAGGTTCCTTGTTGCTATATGTTTTTCCTTCTTGTTTTGGGCCACTGTGGTGTGAGTTCCGTTTTATCTTCACCAGGAGTGTTGGGTGGTTGTGACGAACAGATATGCTACTTTATAGATTCTAATCGGTTCCCTGTTCATCTTTTTCACTTGTAGTGCCCCAGCTCTGTCATCAAGAGCACACAAATCATCGCTACAGTCACCGTCTGATGATTCGACATCTAGAAGCCCTTGGAAATCATATTCAAATGGAGAAAGATCTACTGCATCAGAATTTGATGATAATGTGAGTCTTGGAGGTGCTGCTCCATTGCTCAAGTCATTTGTTACCCAGGTGAGAAACTGACCATATGTTTATTTGTTTTTACCGTGCATTTTGACGTTGAAGTTAGACAAGCCAATAATGATAATGCATGTCGTTGGAATTCCTAAATGTAGTCTCCCAATATTCATTCTACTTGGCCGAGGATCGTTTTGCATAGGCACGTAGGAAATACTCTGAAAGTTTATTCAGTTAAACAGCCAAACAGGGAAGGAGAATTATGTACAGAATAATGGTTCATGGCTTGATTATCACTAGTACGTAACATTTGCTTCAAGTCAATAAAGTCTTATCTGTAGGTTTGATTTTCGTTACAGTCCCTTGGGCTGGTGGAACTGAAAAGATACTTTATTTAGTTCTTTGTATCGAATACAAATTAGATGTTTCGTCATCCCCCTTTAATGAAGTCTATTGACACAGCTTTGAGTTATGGAACTTTTCTCTAATTGAATAGCAATGTTCAGCTAAACCATGCTATGTCTTTTATCAGGTTGGGAGCAAATTTGGGGAGAACACATCGATATGGGGGTCTATGCTCTCTGATGGCCAGGTTGGTAAGCTCAGCGACATTCTTCCTGGACCAGCAGCTGGGTTATTCTCATCGTTCACATCTGGGGTCCGATATGATTCATAGTCACAGTACCGTGAACCTTAATCTTCAGTCCATGCTTCCTATACGTTAAACGGAAATGCACATGTCGCCAAGATAACGGCAGCACTGGTGATGGATGAGATCTGCCATTGGAAATCTGTTGGCCGCGATTTGCTCAGCACATCGTACCATGCCTATTCACATGTCTATTCAATCTTCTGGCATTCGAGGAGAAGCTCAAGAAGATCTGATGACGCGCAAAATCTGTTTGCTCTTGTAAGCCGCAGACTGCTGAGATGTAAGGAGCGGTGATAGGAAACCAGATGCGCTTTCAGTGTGTTTCTGGCTTGCAAGTTGACAAGGTATATAGGACACTGCCCAATTCGTGAAAAGAATTTTGGACTCCATTCTTTTCTCTCCTCTTTTTTGGCTCGGTGGTTTGGAAGGATGTTTAGATTTGAACAGTGCTGAAACTGCAACGGTTTGTGGTTTTATAAGCGTGAGGGTAAATTTCATATGTGTACACTGGAAATAGCAATAAAGAAAGTATTATCCCATTCAAACTGCCGGAGTGTGGCGTGCCACGTTCTCTGTATCTGTGTACAATGTTTTACTTTCCCCCTTTTCTTACAAGTCGATTCTAACGCACGTATATATACATAGTGGCTGAGTCTCTGTTTTTGTGGCTAATTGAAGGGCAGGACGTCAACAGGGTTAGGACCACGAGAAAAAGCAGGTGTTAGGACCAGACATGAAACGTGTTAGCATCACGGCGTTGCGCTCGCGACGGTGGTTGAGACGTTACGTTCTTGAATGTCACGGATTGCAAAGTTTTGGACCGTAAAGGGTTCGCCCTTTGCTTGATGTGTGTGTGTGGTGATCCATTCCATGGGCCATGGCGCGCTCGCATACCGAACCGCGAACCACTCCTCCCTTGTGATCCTGACTTTGTCCAACCACCTCGTGGTCGTAGGCTTCACGTTTCACCGCTTCGTCTTTTCACTGACTTCCTCGACGCCAAGTCCGAAGGGTGAAGGATGCGCCAAGATTGTCTCTTCGCCGACATCATCGATGTTAAGACCAAAGGGTGGGGGATGGGCCACATGCGTCAAGATTGTCTCGCTGACTTTGTTGATGACCAATCCAGAAGGGGTCTTCGTCGACGCCAAGTCTGAAGGGTGAGGGACGGGCCGCGCGCGCCAAGGCTTCGTCTCGCCACCGACTTCGTCGACAACCAATCCGAAGGGAACTTTGTTGATACCAAGTCTAAAAGGGTGGGGGATGGGCCGCACGCATCAAGACTTCGTCTCTTCGCCGTCTTTGTTGACTTTAAGTCCGAAGGGGGGACGCCCGCCGCACGCGCTAGTGAGCCTCACGTATTTCAAGCGTCTCACCAGGGAGTGCGCCACGCTAAGGACGGGCGCGCGCTCAACCACCTCGTAGTCGTGACCTTGTACGACAACCTCGTGGTCGTAGATACTTCATTCGACCACCTCGCGATCGTAGGCTTCGCGCTTCACCGCTTCGTCTCTTCACCAACATCGTCGATGCCAAGTCCAAAGGGTGCGGACGGGCCACGTGCGCCAAGACTTCGTCTCACCGGGGTCTTTGTTGACGCCAAGTCCGAAGGGTGGAGGACGGGCCATGCGCGTCAATGCTTCATCTTTTCGTCGACTTTGAGTCCGAAGGGGGGACGCCCGTCGTGTCCGCCGGCAAGCCTCGCGTGTTTCATGCGCCTAAGGAAGAATGATGTACTTTAGCTTCTCGAACCGCTTCTTAAGTGCAATCCGTAATACTAGTGTACTCTTTTATGTCATTTACTCATTATTGAGAGTGAGATAGATGTGGTGCCCGAGAAGTGAAGTGTCTGATTATTTTTCTCAGGTGTGGGTTTGGCATCCTGCGGTGCACCAATCCCAATAGTAGTGCGAGTTTCTTGGCTCTTAATACGATCTCGACATTAGAAGCTTAAGTCAAATAGTTTTGGCCATGCTCGACCAGCTCCTCAAACTCCCAGTTCATGATGCCTGTTATCTGCATATGCATAAAAGGAATATATAAATTTACTATAGGTAAATATGTGTGAAATGAATTGGGTAATGATACAAAATATTCTAGTAATATTTTAGAATTATTTTGCGTATTTTTTATAATTTTACTATTAATTTTAGTGATTAAAAGTAATTTAAGTAATTGTGAATAAATCAAAAATAGTAAGTAAATACAGAAAAGTATAGAAAATAATAATAGTGCTAAATAAGCTTCAGTTGCGAAAAATAACTCAAAATTTGAGTTTTTGAGGCCCTATTATGCTAGAATATGTATTTTTAGTGAATTCTACAATTTTTAAGAATTTCTCTGCTAATTTTTTATTCTAAGAAAATTTTTGCATAATTTTTTGATTTTCTGAGGGTCTTTCTGGAAAATTTGGGACCCCCCTGATCCTAGTCGATCGGATGGTCTGAACTTCCCTCGGTTGATCGAACTAGTCTGAACGTCCCTTTGCTGATCGAACAGTCTATGATCGACGAATGGTCCGTACTTCCTATGGCCGATCGGATTAGTCCGAACGTCCCATGATTGATTGGACGCTCCATGGTCGATCGGATGGTCCATACTTCTTATGGTCAATCAGACTAGTCTGAACGTCTCATGGCTGATCAGATGGTCCATCCTATGGGCAATCAGACTGGTCCGAATGTCTCATAGTCGATCGGACAGTCCATATTTTCTATGGCCGATCGGACTGGTTCGAACGTCCCATAGCTAATCGGATAGTCTATACTTGGTCGATCGCACATTCCATGGCTGATCGTACGGTCCATACTTCCTATGGCCAATTGGACTGGTCCGAATGTCCCATGGTCGATCGGATGGTCCATGGCCGATCGGACGATCTATACTTCTTATGAGCGATCGGACTGGTCTGAACATCCCATGACCAATCGGATGGTCCAAATTTCTTTTGATCAATTCAAGAGGGAGAGGTAAGGGACCCCTACCCCTATTAACTTCATAGAGGCACACCATGTGGCGGCAGTGGCTCACATGCAAGCGGTCGGGAGGCCAGCCTGCGGTGGCCAACGACTCATGCGAGAGCAGTGGTGACGCATGGGCAGCCGCATGGCGCGGAGGATCCGACGACGCAACCTCTTGCGGGGAGGCAGTGAGGCGGCCATAGCCACGTGCGGGTGGTGCAGTTGCACTATGGCGGTGGCATGTGCGGGGGCCGGTGTCCGGGGCTCATTCTAGAGTAGCGCATCGGGTGCGAGCGATGCGGCCGTGTGCAGGTGGTGCGACGCAGTGGCTCGCTAGCGACGACGTGCGGTGCGGCCGTACAGGGCCAGCGGCGCTGCGCAGCTGTGTGGAACCAGGTACATTCTCTCCTTTTTTTCTTTTCAATTTACAGTGCAATTATCATCTATTCTTTATGCAAAATCTACCAATCAGCTTCGCCGATGACTTCAAGTCTGCTCGTGGTAGATTATAACGGATTCGCATCATAAAAAATAATCTAGAAAGTAAATAATTTACGAAATTTAGAGCGATCTAGATATTTAATCTACGAATGATTACCTTAAAAAGCTAACATGGTCCAAATGGCTTTGGCCTCTGAAAGCTAGAAGCAAAAAAATTTGGAACGGGGCCTTTGTCTCCTCTTATGCAGGGTCTAGCATTGAATATGTGCATTGCCTATCTCCAAATTTGTAGCACATCTTTGAAAATTGCGGTACAAAATTACTACTACTACTACTTGTGATTTTACCCTTTTATTTCTCTCTCTCCTAGTCCGAGGTGGGACACATTTTGGCCCTGTTCCAACCTGCGTTGGCTTTCAACTCCATAAAGCCGATCGCAGATTGGAATGGGTCGGCTTGTGTCACAGTTGTTGAGATGTTGGTATCGTGCGATCGAAGCCAACAACCCCTGAGCGAATGGATATGGCCGAGGCAAGCTCCAACACTTTGCTCGCTCATGCTTTCTCTTGCCACCTTTTCAAACTCCTGTTTCTCACACTTGCCTGCACTGACCATCGCTCCCGATCCATTGCCCCCGACATTGGCCCATTCCACCGTCTGTCCCGTTGTCTCCCTCTGGCCTGGCCGCCTTTGCCAGATCCAGTAAGGAAGCTCTCGTCTGTGGCCTGCACAGCGCACTCCATCGTTGCTCACGCCATCCTTGCCTCCAACTCCCCCGTCGCTCTGGCTGTAGGTCTTGCTGTCCCCTCCTTCGCCGTTGTTTTGCACCTACTGATCCAACTCTTCAGAGTGTGCATCCCAAGCTATTGCAGCATCGTTGGTGGCTTGACGACTATTGTTGTGGATTATGCTTCTATGTACATTACAAATGTCTATGTGCCATGTGAATTTTTTGTAAGTCCTTCTGTATGTGAACATGGCCCCAGTGTTGATCAATGATTTTGTTACATATAACATCCTGAAGTGTTTAATACAACCCTTTGAAAATCAGCTCAATAAAAACCAAAAGCTAACATCCGAATTGAACACATCAAGCTTCAGCTATGGCTTTTTGCAGTACCACTACAGTGCTATTTTAGCCAAAAATCATAAGACAAAAACTGCTGGTCTCAGAAACTTTGGGGGCTCTTGGGTTTGTGCCCCTTCCCTGGGATCCTTACTTTTCCAAATCGGTGTCCCTCTGAGGTTGCTTAACGCCAAAGCTAATTTGTTTAGTTTGGGGTTAACTAGCACTGGTTACTGGTTAGTGGTAGAACACGAGCCGGAATATCTGTTTTTTCGCTAATAGCTTACACTTCTAGATGAACGTCTTAATGCACTAAACAGTAAACGCAATGTTTGATCGAATGATTCTCTCAAAGAGCCTTGGTCAAATGGTAACCGTCATAACCAGATGGTTTTGTTTATGGAGTAAATAATATGCAAGTCATTAGAGTATTTCTTTGTTCGCTTGAGTTCCCGTCAGTAAGGTGCCTCCTTGTAGGTTGCTTTATCGTTTCTTTGAAAAATGCTTTTGGATAAACCCATCGAAGGTAGAGCAAATGCCTATATATTAGGCCCGGGGAAGCGCCCCAGGCAGGTCCTCCATGTCAGCTTTTTGTGAAAAGACCCTCCCAATTTTCTAAATTTACGTATAGATTCTTGATTTTTTGTGTACAGATCCCTAGCACGTTTTTTTTCCCAAAACCCCTTCGCTCCTCTGAAATTGTGTACAAGTCCTCCGTATTTTCATAGAGACCCTCTTTTTCTCGATAGCGCCTCGCGGTTTTCACGGAATTACGCACAAATCCTCGATTTTATACAAAAAATCTCTTCGTTTTCTCTGAAAATACGTTAAGTCCTTGCTTTTTCAGATGATCCCCTATGAATTTCTACTTCTTTTATTTCAGTCTATATGATAGCTAGCGTGACCTGACACCGTGTACACACAGCTAGTATAAATAGATGAATGAACCAAAAGAGGAAAAAGAATACTGTGTGTCGTACAGCTCAATAGACCACTTCCTCTCACGAGAAAAAAGAATAAAGAAATCAAAAGAGCAATAGTGCGCGAGCCAAAATGCGTATTCTAGACTAGAGAGAGTTAAGGAGTTCTAATTCGAAACATGTGATGAAAATTTGTTTATATAGAAAATAATAGTCGAGATGAACAATTGTTGAACAAGTAACATTGCTGGTAATAACTATTCACTTGTTTGACTAGAGATCAATAGTTGTTGAACAATGATTGTGCTCCTAGTTTTTAGTCAACTTACTTAGATTTAAACTCTTGCAAGTTAGGTTTCTCACACGAACAAAAACAATTAGATGCTCTTAGTCATCAGTACAATAGACAATCCTGTTGATTGAACTGGTCAATTCATGAATAAATCCTGATCGAGATCAATCTCTGAATGTCCTTAACAACCAGTACAATAGACAATCCTGTTGATTGAACTGGTCAGTTCATGAATAAATCCTGATCGAGAGCAATATCTAAATGTGTCAAAAAAACAAAGATATATCAACATCAATACTACATTGTTCAACTGTACAGGCATGACATGATTTTATAATGCACGTTTTTTTTCTGTTTGAACCAGTACATAATCGTCGTCATCTTCAAAAAACAGTAGTACTACAGTACTGAAGGGAATCTTTGTGAAGGGAGTGTGGCTTGTCTTGTGGTATGCTGTACCGCACAGTAAACAAGCATTATGCAAAGGCAGAGAGAAATCAAAAGGTTGAAGCTTTTTGGGTGGGTTTTTTTGCAACGGTTTATGGTTTATAACTGTGGCTTATAATTTTTAATTCTAATATAAGTGTTCATGTGAATAAATTAAATGCTAATAACCCGTTTCAAAATAATGATAAAAAAGCTGTTCTATTTGTTTAATTAAGAGAAAACATAAATTATAAGTCATAAATTGAAAAGGACATAAGGCATAAATGATAACTCTATATCCTAACCAACTTGGCACTAAACTAAGGGCATCTCCAATGGTACTAGCTAAGTACTATCTATAAAGATTCCACATTATCTATAGAGTACACACTAAAAGTTAGCATTCTAAATGACTATCTATAAGGATAGCTATTTGATGTTTACATGCACACACAATCATTTATAGAACCTGCCTCGTTTTGCGTTATAGACTAGAGACGAAATAGTAGCTAGCTGTTTGTGTTTTACATACTCTCCTTCTTCCACATAGAATATATACTGATGTGTACATGTAAATAGTCAGCAGACTCAGCATCATTGGAGATGCCCTAACGAAATAAACTCAGTACATTAGCATAGACAATTAAGATAAGAGCATGGCACATTGCCAAATGCCAATGCAGGGGAACTTGCGTTGGTAACAACGAAACACGCGCTAGATTCCATGTAGCACCAGCTGATTGCTTGACCTACTTATCTGACCAACCATTCTTCCGTAGTTTATGCTGCGGTTGTTTCTTTGCTCCGGCTAATACGGAACGCGACACAAGAAATGGAAAGCTTTGTGGGAGCCATTTGGCATCTTTTCAGAACACACAGGCTCTTGACACTTACCACTATTACCTGCTTGGTTTTGCTGATCCCATATGGTTGTGCCAAACAGCAAACGCATCTCTAGGCTTCTTGTTTGGAGCGGAGCACAGGATCTTACTAGGACTTTTGGAGGAATTATACTGTTTCTTGAATTTTTTTTATTAAATTCCAAATAAGGGAGTACACATTCTGATTGGAGATAAACACAACTAGTCATTCTTCTCTAACTTTGCAGGAATGCTGCCACGGACACCAACAAATTTGGAAGATCGAACTTAAGCAAACAATATGTGCATAGAATTACAAAGAGATCAATTGGAGATAAACCAAATGGCAAGTCTATGTACCTAACCCAACCCTCAGCCGCATACTAATTTCTCTTCATCCATATCAATCCTATAGAGGAATACACATTTGGTGCAGGAATATTTTGGGACAGGACCACAGGAATGCGGGTGCAAAATCACTTGCCAAAGGGTAAAGGCTGACAATGACACACGTTGTGTCGGAACGACGGCGGAGATCAGGGAGGATGAATAATCTTCGCCTTATTTCAACTTTAATTAAATTAATTCTTTTGACTTCTTCACTCAATTAGCTATGAGAGCTAAAAAGATCAGTGCACATTGAAAATAACCCTCAAACATAAGCCAAATAGCCAAGAGAACAACAGAATTACAAAACGATTCAAGTCGTCACTAGTCCAGTTCGACCGGGTCTGAGCGGTCAAACCGCTGAGACAACACCAGTCTGACTACTCTACCGATCTGACCGCAGGTTCAACACCGGTCTGACTGGGTTCCTATTCCCAGACTTACAAACATCTAGGGTCAAAACTCAAACCTCAAGAATTTGCTCAAATCTCATCTAAACATTCCTAAATTTTGTATGTGACTTGTTCAAGTTATTAGGAACCTAAATTAACCAAGAATAGATCTCAAGAACACCCAAAATCCTAAAATACAAATTAGTTCTTGCTCAAGAAGTTTCTAATCAAGAGGATAATCCAGATCTACTCTTACATATCATATCAAGCTAATTTAGATATGGATTCAAGATAAAACTATCTTGACCACAAAAACCAAAATGTGAGCAAAGAACAAAGCCAAACCAGGTTTGATATTGATTCTTCTAGTGTCTCTTACTCGTCATGGATCACAGTAAAATCAAGAGGGGAGAAGAAAACACCAAAAATCAAGCCAAATCAAGATTTCAACACTTGAACAAAGCAGAGAAATGCATAAACAAATTTTGATATATATTGATACTTAGAGATAAATATTTACAGTCACTCATAAAGTCTATAGATGAAAACAAGCTCAAGACGAAGAGCCATAACACATCTTCCAAAAGTTCTTTCTAAGAATACTAATCTTCTTAAGTTGGCTTAGCACAAGCTTCTTCAAAACTTACATCTAGGCCAACATCTTTCCATCCTTATATATGGAGACTCATAAAAAACTATAACTAGTTCTTTAGTTAGATTTCATCTATTTACATAGGCTAACCCGTTAGCCTAACACTATACTAGGCTTTACACTCATATATGCATGTTTCTCAAAGTACACACAACCATTAACCCGATAGTAAATTAATACTTGATCCACTTAACATTTTTAGCACATTTTTTTATCTAAACCACCTCTCTTGCACCTCCTTGCACCGTGGTTTGTTCAAGTCTCAACTTTTCGGATTGGGGTTAAAAGACTGTTTTGCCCCCAAACCATCTTCCACGAAGCTTTGCGTTTTCTTTGCCTTGAAGTAGCCCCGTGCTTCATCTTTGACTCTATGTGGTCCCAATGACTTCCCGCCAAACCTCTCACACATTTGGATCTCATCGAACCATCCTCGCTTGCAAATGTGTCTACGTCACTTGATGCATCACATACCTCGCCATACACCATGACAGCACCTGGCTTCCCTGATCATCTGGATCTAACTCCTTCCAAAGCTTAGTCCTGATACAACTTTTGTTGCCTATTATGTCCACCACCGGATGGTCCCACTTTGGTTTCTTGTCTTCCCTGTTGTAACTACTCTGCTAGCTTTAATCATCTTTCGGTGTCACCTTGATTGTTTTGGACCTCGACTCCCCTAGATTAGCCTTCATCCCATCCGCCTCACTATAATGTAGCTCCAGAGTTCTATAACCAACCACAACAAAGGTCATGTAGCACCGCACCCACAAAATCATCAATTGACATAATTGATGAGCCAAGAATACTTACCTTCCATTAAATCATCTCCGTATGCTTTGACAAGTAGCCCGTAGTGCTCAATGATTAGTCGTTACGTTCTCACACATTCAGATTCTCCTAAACCATCACTACGTGCATTGATCTCATCACTTGGCGCACCTCATATACCAACTCGCCTCTTCATTATTCTTGTCTTCTCTGTACTTCCCGCTTGAGACATGTAGCCTTACCCGGACTTACTTGACCGCACGGATCTCAGCTCCTACGCCTAGTTCCAGTCCCTTGCCATTGACCGCTAATGTTCTCCAAGCACCTGCACATGCAAAGACTAAGCAACTATGTCAAGCATAAGTTCTATACACTTGACTCAGGTTAGTCAACGTAATACATCATACAACATATATGCAATAATTCCAAAGTATTTGAGCCAATTCCCAACTCGAATACCAAACTAAACTCTTTTAAACCCTGTTTAGCCGATCGGACCGCTAACCATTGGTCGGTCTGATCGTGCTAGTAAGCTCTAGCCAAACCCCTATAACAGGGGACCCAGTCACACTATGACACCCTCCTGGTTTAACCACCCCAAAACCAATGGTCGAACCGCCCTCATAAGGATGGGTTGGACTACTCACAATTTCACCCATAAACATGATGAGCACCTATCTAGAAAATAACTACCAGCAACTAACGGCCAATGCAATTGCTCAACGGTCTGACCACCAATTATGGCCCAGTCAGACAGCCAATGATGGTCGATCAGACTAGTTATCTCATGATAGCAAAAACCAGAGATTGCAACAGACACAAAATCAAACTCAAACTTTGACAATGAAACACAAGCACAATCAAATATTTATCACAAAACATGTGGGCATTCCACATGGTCTTATAATCTCGCTCTTGATGAGTAATTTGACAAACACCCTAAAAGACACGAATTTGAGTTTGAATTTGGGCAAGAGCAAGTGAGTTGCAAAACCACACATGGTCCATTTGAAAGAGAAATAAGGGCAAAATGTGGAATGGAGTTAATACTAACAAAGCACAAGTTTTTTTTACAAAACCTCCAAACCATGCCAAAAGCCTTACAAGGCAAAATTTTACTCATGGTCCAAAGAAAAGAGCATTTGCTTACCATGATCATTTTTATAGCAAGAGAAAGAATCAATAGTGCAAATGCAATACATATGAGCTCCTCCTCACTTGCTTATTCTACACAAATTGAAAGAGCTCAAATTCTATTTTTTATTTTCAGCTCTAGTAAGTTCAAGTTATTCTACACATATGGAATGAACCAAAAATGACGTTCATTCCTAGCCATAGACTTAAGATTGCTTATTTCTTCCTCAACATTATCAAGCTCATGATGCATGGTATATAAGTATTAGATTTCAACAATTCATTTTCAGATTTCAACAATTCATATTCAAATTATCCACATTTTCAAGCAAAACATCAAACCTATTCATGAAGGATTTCAATTTAGCAAGCTCATGAGACGAGTCACCATTATCTTTTTCTCTAGCAATTTCAATTTTTTCTTAAGATCAAACAACTTAGAGATGCATTTCTCCTTGCTTACTTTGCTTATCTTGAGTTGAGGATCATCCTTAGAAGGCTTCTCATCATCATCCTCAACTTGAACTTTTCTCATGCCATTTTGTCCCTTCTCCTCTTTAGATTTCAAAAGCTTCTTATCTCTAAAACTAGGACAATCAAGAGAAGGTCTACATTACAAATGTCACACTTGACATTCCTAGTATTAGCCAGCAAATTTAGCTCAAATTGAAGCCTATTGTCACAAAGGACATCATCGACAAAAGCTCCATGACAAGATGCAAAGAAAAACTCACAAGACCTCACACTAGCTGTCAGGCTCATGATCGGTGAAGATTAATTAAATAACAAGCATTGCTCCGATACCATTGCTAGGACTAATGGCAAAAATCAAAGGGGGTGAATGATTTTTAGATCTTTTCAATTTCAATAAAATTAACTCCCTTTGGCTTCTTTACTCAATTATCTATGAGAGCTAAGAAGATTAGATGCACAATAAAAACAACCCTCAAATAGAAACCAAATAGCCAAAAGAACAACCAAAATATAAAACGATCTAAGTTGTCACTAGGCTAGTCTGACCATAGGCTTAAGACCGACCTGACTGGGCCTGAGTAGTCTGACTGCTGAGACAATGCTGGTCTGATCACTCCACTGGTTTGATCGTAGGTTCACCGACTGTCTAACCAGATCCATATTCCCAAACTTAGAAACCTCTAGAGTCAAAACTCAAATATAAAGAATTTGCTCAAATCTTATCCAAATATCCTCAGATTTTGTATGAAACTTGTTAAGGTACTATGAATATAAACCAATCAAGAATCATAAGGTTTTTGGGCTCAGGTTCACTAATTAGAAGTAACTCAAATCTAGATCTCAAGAATACCCAAAATCCTAAAATCCAAATTAGTTCTTGCTGGAGAAGTTTCTAATCAAGAGGATGATCCAAATTTACTCCTTTATATCATAGTAAGCTAATCTAGGTATGAATTCGGAATAAAACTATCAATCTAGGTATGAATGCGGAATAAAACTATCTTGACC
Source organism: Melocanna baccifera (assembly GCA_036346265.1). Taxonomy (NCBI): domain Eukaryota; kingdom Viridiplantae; phylum Streptophyta; class Magnoliopsida; order Poales; family Poaceae; genus Melocanna; species Melocanna baccifera. The sequence continues at coordinate 38,208,020 of CM070677.1, forward strand.
ATAAAAACTCAAATTTAAGTCAAGAACAAGCCAAATTGGGTTTGATCTTGAATCTTAAAAAGAAGGTGATCTAGATGGGTAACGATTGATCAATTAGGATCTTCTAGTACATTTTATTCGTCATGGATCACATCAAGATCAAGAGGAGGGAATGAAAAACCAAAAACCAAGCCAAAGTAAGATTTTAACACTTGAGCAAAGAGGAGAAATACTTGGATAATGTTTTTTATATCTATTGATACTTAGAGTCAAATGTTTATAACCACTCACAAAGCCATTTCTCATCATATCCGCCACCGATAGCTCACGCTCTGGTTCCTTGTCTTCCCCTCTTGTAACCACTTCGCTAGCCTCAGTCATCTTCTAGTCGCACCTTGATTGTTTTGGACTTTAGCTTCCCTAGCTTAGTTCTGTCCCGTCTATCTCATCATAACTTAGCTCTAGAGTCTTATAACCAACAACAACAAGCAAATCATTAAGTAACACCGAACAACACGAAATCATCAATTAACACAATTGATGAGCCAAGTATCCTTACCTTCCATCAAAGTATCTCTACATACTTTGACACATAGCCCGTAGTGCACGATAACTAGCCATCACATCCTCATGCATTTAGATTCTCTTGAATCGTCTCTATGTCCATCGGCCTCATCACTTAGTGCACCACATGCATCAACTCGCTTCTTCACGATTCTTATCTTCTCTGCACTTCTCGCTTGAGCTATGTAGCATCACCTAGACTTACTTGACTGTATGGACGTCAACCCCTGCCTAGTTTTGGTCCTTTGCCATTGACCACTAACGTTCTCTAAGCCATCTGCATATCTAAAGACCAATCAATAATGTTGAGTACATGTTCTATTTACTTGACTTACGTTAGTCAAAATAATGTATCGTGCAACATGTATGTAACAATTCCAAGGTATTTGAGCCAATTTCCAACTCAAATACCAAACTAAACTCTCATGAACCCTTCCTGACCGGTCGGATCGCTAACCATTGGCTGGTCTGACCACGCTAGTAAACTTTGGTCAAACCCCGGCAACAGCGGATCTGGTCAGACCGCGACACCCTTGTTGGTCCGACTGTCCCAAAGCCAATGGTCGGACTGCCCTCACAAGGACTGGTCAGATCACTCATAATTTCTTTCGCGCACACAACGAGCACCTCTCGAAAAAATAATTATCGACAACTAACGGCTGGTGCGACCGCTCACTAGTCTGACAGCCAATCATGGACTGGCCAAACTGTGCCTCAATCAGACCGCCAACCATGACTTGTCAGACCGCTTAGCACCTGATAACAAAAATCAGAGATTACAATAGACACAAAATTCAACTCAAATTAAGCATAAACACAATCAAATACTCATCTTAGAATATGTGTGCACTTTCCATGGTACACGTTGAATGCAGCAATTTCATGATGCATGACAGGAAATTTGCCGTTCATTCAATCTGAACCGCGTGGCCTGCAGGGTAGCAGCTTCCCAGCAAAGCATGCCTCGCCGACCTACCTACCTAGAAGAAGATTTCTACCTGCCCCGTTGGAGAAGCAGAAGAAAAGATGCTCAAGTAATCGTATTGACATCGATGTTCTTTTTGTTCATTGGGTAGGAACATTCGCAGCTCATGCAAGAAGTTTCTCTCCCAGTCGTGCACGTTTTCCATTGTTTCTGTTGCTGACGGCAGGATAGTTCAGTCTTTAACTTTGAAGCTGACTTGTCCAACGGTCTACAAAGATAATTGGTCCAATCAAAATCTTTAGGTAGGTTAGCAGGTTGTAGCTGCTAGGTTTTAGTGCTGATGAGAAACTAGCCGGGTTCTTTTAGGCCAGGAATTATGATTTTTAGTTTATATTTTTAAATTTAGTTATTCGCGAGGAAGAGTACAAAAAGAGATACTTACGTGTGATTTTAGTTGATATAGATAAAGTCGAGATAATGTCTACTACAGTCAACTTATAGTCTCCACTTAAAAAGATTTGTCGTTTGAAAGCTGATTATTGTAAAAAGGCCAAGCCTGCTCTGCTCGTTTCTGCTTTTTTTCGGCTTCAGCTTCTAACTTCTGTTTTTTTTCACTATTCGGTATTTCATCTTTTTCTGAATTTTTAAGATATTTTAGGTTTTTTGTATTTTCTTTTTTCCCGTGTTTCTTTGTATTATCCTTAATGGTTAACATGTTTTTTCTATTTTTATATTTTTTTTAAAAAATTAATTATGTCCAAAAAGCGAAATCAGCTACAGTAAAAAAACTAGCTACAGTAAAATTTCAGCTAAAAGTTAAAGCCATTGCTAAAATAAGCGCCCCTTAAAAGAAAAGAAAGGAGCCAAAATTTTCAGTTTTCACAGTGTCTTCAGCTGATAGTGTACTACTGTTTCTGACCATGTGTACTTCTCTATCAAAATTGGACTCTCTCTCTGTGTGTATATATATATATATATATATATATATATATATATATATATATATATATATATATATATATATATATATATATATATATGTTTACTGTTGATTTTTTGTATAACACATTCATAGTTGAAATTTAATGCACGTTTTTTCTACGTGGACCAAACAATTCAATATACATTTGTCAAGAACCATGTAAAATTCATGGAGAAATGCATGTTAGAGTATTTTGTATTGGACATTGTGGGATGCCAAATGGCAACAAGAATGACAGCTGTTTGGTGGTCGTGTTAGCCTAGCGAACTCTTGGGTGAGCCTAGCGTCTACTATTGTTTGGAGAGACGACACATTGGCTACTATTATTGGATGCAGGAAAATGCTGGCTAAAGCAAAAATGCAAGAGAATAATTATTACTATGTGGACTATTTGCTAATATATTTTAGCAAAAATTTCACATAATTAGGCTATCATGGTACATCAGGATCCGATCTGGGCCCCATGGTATTGTATAATTCTTATTCTTAAATATATCAACATGTCACCCATAGTATCTAAAGAGAATAATCTATAAGGAAGAAAAAGGAGTTAAGTTATTATTTCAATCCATTACCATCATTTAACAGCCCATCTTTGAATAAATCAAACTAAACCAAAACCCATCACTTTGGTCAAAGGGTCAAAGGCAGCAAGGAAACAGAGAAAGGAAACCATGCATACGTCTGTTTTTTTTAGTTATGGTTGATAGTTTTTGTCATGATTGATGACTTTTTGGCTATTTGCGATAAAGATTGCGGAAAGAGAAATACTTATTTGCTATTTTTGATTGTATAGATATTAGATTTTTAACGTATATTACAATTAACTTGTAGACTTTATTTTAAAAAAATACTTTATTTAAAAGTTAAATATTATAACAGAAATTAAAAGCTAAAAAGAACAGAACCGTAAGCCAATGAGGAAAGGGAAAAAAAATGTTGCCCACACTATTATTTAAAGCGGCCGAATAGAAGAGAGGCGCGCGCATTGCCCACACGTAATCCACTCCCTTCCCTCCCTTCCCACGTCCCCCCTAAAGTTATTTTCTTTTACGGATTAGGACCAGGAGGTGGGGGTATATGTGCTGCAGCGCGAATTAGTGGCTGTTCCGGGTCCTTAACTGCAAAAGGGCAGAACTGCTACGCGCACACGCCCCAAGAAGTGCGTCCGCTCCCTTAGCCTCGCCGCTTCGGGGAGGTGGGGAGACGACTCCGCAGAGCTGCTCGATGAGGCCGCCGGAGGTGGCGGTGGCGGTGTGTCGCCGCTGTCGTGGCGGTGGCGGCGGCCGCGGCGCCGTTCCCGGCGGCGCTGAGGCTGGAGCGCGCGCTGCCCCCGAAGGGGGTGCCCGTGGAGCACCTCAAGGAGCGGGACAGGGCGCGGCACGCCAGGAGGGGCCTGCTCGGAGGGGCGCCCGCCGTCGCCGGCGTGGTGGACTTCCCCGTGGAGGGCTCCGCCAACCCGTACATGGTCGGGTGGGTGAGCTGCTTCGCTTTTCTGTGTGGTGGTTCGGTTTGGTTGGGTTGGTTGTGTGTGATCGGTGGAAGCGTGGAAATTTCGAGTGTTTTTTAGTTTCTTCGTGTGGGCCTTGAGCTGAAATTGTTGCTTCTACCGCGGGTAGATTGATCTGTTTGTTTTCTTCTGTGTTCTCGTGTACTGGCAAAGATAGTTCTTTTTGGATAATGGGTGGCAATTCGTGGGCTTGGCTGCTTCAATTCTATCTGTTTCTCAGTTGAAAGCGCAATCGTTGAACGGTTTATACCACTTGCTCGGTGAATTCTTGCTGGTGGATATTGCGTGCATTATTCTAAGTTTTGGGCTACCTTTTCGCCCTCTTTTCGAAGATTTTGGCGATTTTTATCCACGAATTTTCACCGTTTTTAACTGAATTGTTGCTTGGGAATGACGACGGGTTGTTTATTTGGATTCTTAGATTCGTTTTAGTCGTCTTTTTAGTGCGACTATTCTGACAACTGTACTCTCTCTTTGTGCATTTGGTTGCTCGTTTCAATATCGATGCACATTTGCGAGTCCAATTCTGATGCGTTTGCTTGTTCCAATTACCAAAATAATTCATTCCCTAGAAAAAAAAGAATCCATTTTTTTTAAAGAAAAAGGAATTCATTTTATTATGCTTTGTTTCTCTTGGATCGAAGGTTTGCAGAGATTTGGTTGCCGATGACAGTTTGCTATTGTCGCTATCCTTGCTTTCTCCTTTCTGCTGTGGTTTGGGATTTTTCCTTTCTGCTATGTTTTACCTTATGTTTGTGCATTCAATTCAACCAAGGAAAAGAAGTTCGTGGAGCAGTAGTCCAGTAAGGTGTAGAGACAGGGTTATTTAGATTTTAGAGAGATCTCTGTAATGCTAAGTCATGTGTCATCGATGGCTAGACACAAATTTTTAGTTTCCATTTGCCAGCTTTAAGAGAAGCAGTTTTGTTTTTCCAATGCTTGTGGTGAGCATATGCTAAGACCCCTCCACTTATCCTGAATTTCTGATTTTAGTTAGAATTGTGTTTTAATGCCATAGGCCCTAGTTACATGTCTATTGTGATTGATGAACTCCCATTAGGTAGTAGAATATTAATTTTTTTACTGAATGTAGCAATATATCTTATAAGCATGCTATTTCTTTTGGCCAATCCTCAAATTGGTTAGGACGCACATTTCAGTTTGTTTACCACTGTGCTGTGATCGATCATCCTCCTTTTTGGCATTACCATCTCACCGATTCATGTCATTTTTCATTCTGCAACTGGGGTTTTTTGTTATTTGAAATCGGAAGTATACTTTCTTTAGATCTACGATTTAGTGTACTCTTTGCGACTATTGTATCCTAAAGTTTGAATTTGCAGGCTCTATTATACTCGTGTGAAACTGGGAAACCCACCAAAGGAATATTTTGTCCAAATTGACACTGGCAGTGACATCTTGTGGGTAGCTTGCAGCTCTTGCGCTGGTTGCCCGACATCAAGTGGGCTCAATGTGAGGCATCTCTTGTCCTTCTATTTAAGAAATGCATGTATTTTCAGCAATTTTTCTCCCTTGAGATGGAATTACCTAATAGCTAAGAAGCTCCTTCTGATTAGATAAATACTTTGTTTGTTCCTCAGATTCAGTTGGAGTTCTTCAACCCTGACTCTTCATCAACATCATCCCGGATATCATGCTCGGATGATAGGTGTACAGCTGCCCTTCAAACAGGGGAAGCAGTCTGCCAAACCTCAAACTCCCCAAGCAGCTCATGCGGTTACACTTTCACTTATGGTGATGGAAGTGGCACGTCAGGGTACTACGTGTCTGACACAATGTATTTCAACACTGTCATGGGGAATGAGCAGACTGCCAATTCTTCCGCCTCTATCGTTTTCGGGTACAGTTTCCTTGGAATCCTATATCTTTTTAAATCCCCTATCAGATACCATTAGAAACTTAGCTAGAGTGGTGCCAGTGTAGGAGAGTTGACATGATGTTGGTCCTTGACAATGTGAAATTGTGAACCATTTACATGTTAACACTTTGTGGCACAGGTGCAGATAAAGTTAGTGTTAAGGATAGAATAAGATTAGGATTAGGACTCCTAGTTGTTTCCTAATATGCTACTTCCTTTTATGTCAGGTTGTATTCCTTTTGTACATCCCCTTGTACTGTATATATATTGCCTGGGCCTCATGAATAGATGCACACAATATTCATAACATGGTATCGAGCCAAAATTAGGGTTTTGGCTTGCCTAGATTCCGCGCCGCTGTCGTTGCCGACTCTGCATCGTCTGTCGCCGACTCCGCGTCTTGCCGCGCTCCTCGGCCTCCGTCTCCGCCCGTCGCCTCTCCGCCGCCGTGGCCGGCTCGGCCAGGTCTCGCCACAGGCCGCCGGCGCGCCGCCGCTCGCCGGCCGCGATCTCCACGCTCAGCTGCCGCCTCCCTGCTGGCCTCCTCCGCCATTATCCACTGCCGGCCGGATCTGCGCCGCCTTGCCCCTTCCTCCATGCCCTCGCGCCGCGCCCTTTACCTGCGCTGCTTTCCGGCCAAGGCGCCCGCGCCGACCACCAAGGCCGCCGCCGCTCCGCCAGCTGCCATGCCATCGCCGCTGCCGGCTGCGCCCGGCCGCCGGACCCGCCGCGCGCGCCGCGCCTCCGCCGCCGGTCGGCTGGCTACCTCGCCCCGCCTCCCGCCGCTCTCCGCCGCGTGTGTGCGTGTGTGCGTGTGTGCCGGTAGGTATGTCAGTAAGGCCCATATTAGTTAGGGTTTTCCGCCGAAAAAAAAAAAAAAACGCCGATCTAACCGCCGCGCTGCTCGCCGCTGTTAGACTTCGTTATAATTGGTCGCCGCGCCGCCCGCCGCGCTTACCAATGGGCACCGCTTTCTCCGCCGCCGTGGTCTTTGATGGTGTTAATTACACCGACTTCATGTCTCATGCGCATCCACATGCGTGGTTTACGTCTCGGGCGTCCTTCTCGCGATGTCACCGCCCGCTTGCTATTCCTCCGACGGACCCACGCTGTTGCGGTTCTCCGTGACGACAAGATTGCTCACGGCCGATCGATTGTTGATGATGAAGCGCCTCTGCCTACCAGAGGCTCGATTTTTACAAAGATCGTCGACCACCTACACTCGGTGGTGCGATGACGACGCCGAGCTGCTGCTTTGTCTTCATCGCCGATCTCGGCCTCGGTTCTCTTACGAGGTTGTGGGACTCTTCGGCTTTCGGATGTGGACTCATCTTCGTCGGCGCTTACGAGCCCTCTGGTGATGCCTGCACTGCCCGTGGTCCGCCAGAGCACTCTCTTCAGCAGGTGATGCTATCGTTGGCGCTTTCACGCCGAGCTCTGCATTTGGCGCCGCTTGGACACTCTCCGCACTCTTGTTGTCGGTCCCGCCCATGCCGCTCAAGCGATGCGTCTTGACCGAGTTTCACTGGTCACGAGTTCCTTACTCGCCGCCCCGAAGTTCGAGCAACGGCGTGCTCGGCTTCTTGCACGCCACCTCGTGTCACTCTATGGAGGCTCTTACAGAGATACGCGCAGAGAGACTACTTTGAGTAGTCTTTGGTCCGATGCCACTCCTCTCGTGCTGCCGCCGCTCACTACTGCACCGCTTCTTCTTGCGGGCCGCCACAGTGGTGGTGGCCGCCATCCGTCCGAGGTGGCCGTCCTCACTGCTCCTACTGCGACAAGGTCGGCCACATTGAGTCCTGCTATAAGAAGAAGCGGCATCTTTCACGCCGTTCTTCTATTGGCACCGGTGCTTCTACGACGGCGTCAGATCGACTTCTTCAGCAGCTTCTTTCACCGAGGGGAGATTGCCGACTTCGCCGCTTGCTTGCCGCCTGTGTTCTCCTCGGCGGGTTCTGCGCAGTTACGCGCATCGACTCTTGAGCAATCGAGAAACCACCCTCTACACAGTCAGGTACCTCCCCGTGGATTCTTGATTCTGGAGCATCTTTTCACATGACTCCTGATGCTTCTACTTTGTCTTCTATTACACCTCTTGATTCTCCCGCCGTTGTTCTTACTGCGATGGTACATCTCTTTCGTCTGCAGTCGAGGATCTCTTAGCAACTCATCCTTTCATGTTCCTTCTGTTGCTCATATTCCTCGCCTCACTATGCAGCTTATTTCTGCTGGATAGATTACTGACCTTGGTTATCAGGTCATTCTCGACTCTGACTCTTGTTGTGTTCAGGACCGCCACACGGAGCTCGGTTGGTTCGCCTCGTGCGCGTGACTCACGGCGTCTCGGGAGCTTGATGCTTCACCTTCCTTCCGCCGCCACCGCCGCCGCCTCTCTCGCTTCGCCACTTCATCTACCGCTCTTTTCAGCAGTGGCATCACCGTCTTGGTCATCTGTGTGGATCTCGCTTTGTCATCCTTAGTTCGCCGTGGTCTTCGGGTCTGCTCGGAGAGGCGTGTCTTTAGATTGTCGGTGTAAGTTAGGTAAACAAATTCGACTTCCTATCCTCACGGTGAGTCTGTGTCCCAGCGTCCTTTGATCTTGTTCATTCGGATGTTTGGGGTCCAGCTCCTTCGCTTCGAAAGGGGTCATCGTTATTATATCATATTTATAGATGATTTCTCTCGCCACACTTGGATATATTTCATGTCTTCGTAGTGAGGTCTTGTCTATCTATAAACAATTTGCCACTATGATCCACACACGCTTCTCCACTCCTATTCGTGTTTTTCGTGGCCGATTCTGTTTGCGAGTACCTTTCTCGCACTGCGCGGCTTCCTTGTCGCGCAGGACTCTCGCCGATTCTCTTGTCCCGTGCTCATGCTCGACGGTGTCGCCGAGCGCAAGCATCGTCACCTCCTTGAGACGGCTCGACTCGATGATCGCCGCCTACCCCACCTCACTTTTGGGCCGAGGTTTGTTTCCACCGCCACCTATCTCATCAACATCCGGCCATCTTACGCTCTTGAGTGCGATCCCCGTTGGCGCCTCTCGTGGTCTTCGCGACTACTCGCCTTCATATGTTTGGTCGCGTTTGCTCGTTCTCCTCGCCTCGCGAACGTACCAAACTAACCGCCGATCGTTGAGTGTGTCTTTTTGGGATACATCTGCGAGCACAAGGGCTATCGGTGTTGGGATCCGGTTGGTCGAAGGATGCGGGTTTCTCGGGATGTGACTTTCGACGAGTCTCGTCCATTCTACCCACGCCCCGCCTCTCCTTCGACTCCTCTGCGGAGTCTCTGTCTTTCTTGACCTTTCCGGATACACCTATATCTCGCTTTGCCTCGCCCACTTGTCCCACCGAGTCTCCACATATTCCCCGTGGCCTCTCCACCGTTGTCACCGCTGCGTCGTCTCCTCGACTCCCGGGCTCCTCTCCTCTGATACCTCCCCTTCTCTTTTACACTCGTCGACCTCGTATTGAGGCTTCTCCACCAGTCCTCTTCTCCGATGATCCACCTTCTTCGATGCTCCATCGTCCCTGATGGGTCATCTTCTCCTCGCTACGCTCTCGCGATCGCCGGCCGATTCGGCCTCCGCCCGCTTTGCCTTGGCGCGGCGCAGCTACTCGTGAGCTTTGTCTCCCACGGGATCTTTGCTACTCACCCCGTGGCGACTTGCCATGGCCGAGGAGATTGCCGCCTCGAGCGCACCGGTACTTGGGATCTTGTTCCTTTGCCATCTCATTCTCGTCCCATCACGTGTAAGTGGGTCTATAAAATTAAGACTCGCCACGATGGCTCTCTTGAGCGCTACAAGGCGCGTCTTGTTGCTCGTGGTTTCCAGCAGAGCATGGCGTTGACTATGACGAGACCTTTGCTCCGTGGCCCACATGACCACTGTTCGCATTCTTCCGCCGCTGGCGCCTGCTTGCCATCGGTGCTGCTTTCGACTTGATGTCAAGAATGCCTTTCTTAATGGTGAGTTGCGTGAGGAGGTCTACATGCATCCGCCACTGGGTATTCTTCCCGAGGCATGGTCTGCCGCCTTCTTCGCCGCTCTCTATGGCCTTAAGCAAGCCCCTCGTGCTTGGTTTGAGCGCTTCTCCTCTGTGGTCACTTTCTGCTTTGGCTTTTCCGCTAGTGATCATGATCCTGCGCTCTTTGTCCACACTTCGTCCGTGGTCGGACTCTTCTTCTTCTCGTATGTAGATGATATGATCATTACGAGATGATTCTGAGTACATTGCCTTTGTCAAGGCTCGTCTTAGTGAGCGATTTCTTATGTCGGATCTTGGTCCTCTCGCTTATTTCCTTGGGATTGAGGTTACTTCCACTCCGGATGGTTTCTTCATGTCCCAAGAGAAATATATTCGAGATCTTCTTGATCGCGCCTCTCTCATCGATCAACAGATCGTTGAGACTCCCATGGAGCTCAATGTCCACCTCCGACCCTCGGATGGCGAGCCTCTTTACGATCCGACTCGCTATCGCCACCTTGTTGGGAGTCTTGTTTATCTTCTTTATTACTCGTCCGGATATCACCTATCCGTTCATATTCTCGAGTCGGTTTGTTTCAGCTCCCACTCAGTCCACTACACCACCTTCTTGAGTTCTGCGATACCTTCGTGGGACTATCTCTCGCCGTCTCTTCTTTCCACGTTCATTCGTTCTGACTTGAGCCTATTCAGATGCTACTTGGGCGATCCTCGATCGCTGGTCTCTCTCTGCCTACTGTGTTTTTCTTGGTGGTTCTCTTATTGCCTGGAAGACGAAGAAACAGACTGCAGTGTCCCGTTCGAGTGCAGAGGCTGAGTTGCGAGCTATGGCTCTCTTGACAGCAGAGATTACTTGGCTACGGTGGTTACTTGAGGATTTCGGTGTTTACATCACTACACCGACTCCTCTCTTGTCGACAAAGATCAAAGTGCTATCGGTATTGCTCGTGATCCTGTGAAGCATGAGCTCACCAAGCATATTGGTGTTGATGCTTCCTTCATGAGGTCTTGTGTGCAAGATCAGGTGATTACTCTTCAGTATGTGCCTTCGGAGTTTCAGATAGCGGATTTCTTCACGAAGGCCCGGACTCGAGCACAAAGACTGACTTTTACCTCTCCAAACTCAGTGTTGTTGATCCACCATGAGTTTGAGGGGGGGTGTTAAGGATAGAATAAGATTAGGATTAGGACTCCTAGTTGTTTCCTAATATGCTACTTCCTTTTATGCTGTGTTGTATTCCTTTTGTACATCCCCTTGTACCTGTATATATATTGCCCCTTGGGCCTCATGAATAGATGCACACAATATTCATAACAGTTAGATCCTTTTGTTGATTGGGTTGGTACAAATGATGGATCTAATGGCAGCAAACTGTCAATGTCCTAACTAGCAGGTTGCTTGTTACTTTTGCATGCATAGTTCTTTTTCTTGTTGTCATCCAGGAGAACAGTTGTCACTAGAAAAGTGTCAATTTCCTTAATGGTCAACCAGAACAAATGTTGAAATGTTTATATATTGCTTTCTTTTTCATTCTGAAGCAAAAAGATGTTGGCATTCTATGAGAAGTATCAGTACATCTTTTGCTGTCAATTGGTTAAATTGTCTTTCCTCTGACATGTATACTGCATCATGTTAATGGCCTTGATGCTTTCTCTCCAAAAGCTTGGCATAGTATGGATTTTTTAGTGGTAGGAGTCTACAGAGTTGAGCTGGTTTTCTTAGTTTAGTTAAGCTGTGCGCTGGTGCAATGTTTAACTATGCATTTCGGTTGCAATTTTGTTTAGTAATTACCTTAACAGTGAACTTTGCTGCTTCACATGGTCAGTAGAATTTTTTCATCGGCTCATGGATGTATCAATTCCTTTGAAACAGATGTAGCAACTCACAGTCAGGAGACCTGACGAAGACAGATAGGGCAGTTGATGGGATTTTTGGGTTTGGACAGCATCAAATGTCTGTCGTTTCACAACTGTACTCTCTTGGGGTATCCCCTAAGGTGTTCTCCCATTGCCTGAAAGGTTCAGACAATGGTGGTGGCATTCTTGTTCTTGGTGAAATTGTGGAGCCAGGATTAGTCTATACTCCACTCGTTCCATCACAGTAAGTTTCTTTTCATGGTATTACTACTTCGAGTGTAGAAATTCAGAATTCTGTATCGCTCACTTATGCTTCAGTAGCCATACTTATTTACCTGCATAATGATCACTGCAAATGTAATAACAGATTCGGTCTTATCCATTTTTTTATCTTTGTGAAATACTTGTAAGGTGAATTTGTTTGTACAATCTTTCATTTGCCAACATTAAGTGCGTGTCTGTTTTTTCCTTCTTTTTTTTTTACTTTCCCGCTTTTTTCTGAAGAAACATGTGTTCGCCTTGTGTGTCCAGAGGCCAACGATATAGCTAGTTTTTGTTCTGTGGAGTGTGGACTCTACCATTTCTGGTGACAAGAAATTTTGGAACCTCCTGAAATCTTGATACTAACTACTGTTTATGTGTTGCTGTTTTCAATGAAATATAGGCCGCACTACAACTTGAATATGGAGAGCATTGCTGTCAATGGTCAAAAGATACCCATTGATTCTTCCTTGTTTACAACATCAAATACACAAGGAACAATTGTGGATTCAGGAACAACACTAGCATACCTTGCAGACGGAACCTATGATCCATTTGTTAGTGCGGTGAGCTTCATACAACACACTTCATTTATTTTCTGGAACAACCAATATGTGACGAGTCTACATTACTAAACTAACTTAATTATGTGATTATTAGTCCTAATGATTCATATTTGCAGATAGCTGCTGCAGTCTCTCCATCTGTACGCTCTATTGTCATTAAGGGGAACCAATGTTTTGTTACTTCCAGCAGGTTTTCTTCTTCTTTCTGAGAAGAAATTTAACAGCTCATGTCCTTCAGAATGTTGAATTCCTAACAATTTTTCTTTTCTTTTCTACCAGTCTTGACTCATCATTTCCAACTGTGACACTATATTTTATGGGTGGTGTTGCAATGACAGTGAAGCCAGAGAACTATCTTTTGCAGCAGGCTTCTATTGTACGTCCATAAGCCTTTTGCTGCTGCCCTTGTTAAACTTCTTTGCAGTTGCTTATCTGGCTAACTGTTTCTGGGCGAACTGTGCGGACTTGTCTCTGATGTAATAATATCATATCATGGTTTGCAGGAAAACAGTGTAGTGTGGTGCATTGGCTGGCAAAGGAACCAGGGTCAGGAAATAACTATACTCGGAGGTTAGTCATCTTGGCTGAATTAGCTAGTGTAGGTTGCACATCTAACTATTAGCTATAGGACATTAAGACTGCTATTCCGCCATGGATATCTGAAATAAAGTGAGCTGTTAAACAACAATGTCGTGCGAATGGTAAACGTACGTAAGTCTGCAACTCAAGCGTATTCAGGCTTGGACGAGTGATGTGTGATCTAGCCTTTTCAGTCCATGCATTTTTTTCTGTAACTCCTAATATTGTACAGATATGAACACTGACTAATTCCCTCATGCAAACATTGACTGACCAATAATTCCTTAAGTACTAGCACCACATTACTAATTAATCATTTAACTATCTGCTGCTGTCCATAAATGGTCCAAGCTTGCGATTCAATGCCTCTCTCAAGCCTGGTGTTTTCTTGCTAACTGTTTGGTCCCCGTTTGTCGCAGATATTGTTTTGAAGGATAAGATATTTGTGTATGATTTGGCAAACATGCGCATGGGCTGGGCAGATTACGATTGTAAGCTGAAATTCCGCTACACCATGCATTTCGACCAAGTTGGTCGTCGTCATCCTCGCAACTAACGATGTCTTTCTTTTGTCAGGTTCGTTGTCGGTTAACGTTACCACATCATCAGGGAAGCAGTACGTGAATACGGGGCAGTTCGATGTGAACGGGTCGCTGCGGCGCGGCGCACCATCATACAGCGGCCTGATACCTACCGGAGTTGCCGTCATGCTTGTGCATATGATCGTTTTTGGCGTTGTCTCACGAAGATAGCAGACGGGCTAACTGACTTGACATTGTGATTCCATTCTTTGTTAGTGTATTCAGGCGTCGGCGTCGCCGCCGCCGCACCCGATCCCACGAGCGAATGAGTTGCCATGGCATGAGCATTCTTACTGTACATACAGAGTACAGACAGAAAAAAAAGTTCGTTGTTCATGGGGCACGGCCTCCTTTCTTTTGTCAATTCCACTCTCTCGGTAGTTGTCTATATGAGGTACAACTGCAAGTAGAACAGCATTACACTAACGTGCTAGTGTGCTGTGAAGTCTGAACACGCTTTGACTTGAATGTTGTCCTCAAATCCTTGGTCATCGCTCAAAACGGTTTAAAGTCAGGTTTTACTTTTATTTCTGACTTCTGCTTTCTTTTTTCACTATTTAGTAATTTTGTCTTTTTAAAGATTTTTTTGGATTTTTGTCTTTTCTTTTTTTTCTTATTCCTTTGCATTATTCGTGACGGACTATTTTTTATTTTTAAATTTTTTAAAATTTAATTATATTAAATAAGTCAACTTAGTTACAGTAAAAAAAGTATAAACCACTACTAAACTGAGCGCTACCACCTGACTGTAGATTCACTTTGTTAATCCAAGTGTCTGCCAAGTCACCTTGTGCAGAAATACGCTGACAAGGCAAGAAAGAATACACGCTTTTTTTACGAGGCTACCACAATACAATTCCGGTGTCACGAAAAATGGTAACAGCGGATACCGATGAGTCGAGAAACTGCTGGTCATGTAGAAAGCTAATACCCCATAGTAGGGAAGAGGGTTCGTGTGTTTATACCTGAACTTTGCGTGTGCTCAATCCTGAAGACAACTAATACTCCCTCTATTCTTTTTAACTCACGTTTTTTTACTTCTGTCGATCTTGAGATGCGATTTTGACCTCACATTTTATGACTCTACATTAAAATATACTAATAAAATTATTATAAAAATATTCGACAATAATTCTAATAATATAACAGCCACAACACAAACTACTATTAGTACTGTGCAACATTGGAAACGCGTGTGCTGCACTATTGTGTAGCCGTTCGAATTTCGATGGGGAAAAAAACCACGGTCTCGATTAATTACGGATGGGACCGTTGATTCACATTAGAGCACAGAGAAAGAAAAGGGCAACTCTTGGGCCCTTCATTTCGCTCCGACCTTTTGCTTCCCGCCCTCCCTTCCCCCCTCCTAAGAAAACCCACATTACGAGAGAGAGAGAGAGAGGCCGACCTTTTGCTTCCCGCCCTCCCCTCTCCCCTCCCAAGAAAACCCACATTACGAGAGAGAGAGAGAGAGAGAGAGAGGCGGCGCCGGCGGCAATGGGGATCCAAGGGTTGCTACCGCAGCTGAAGTCGATCATGGCGCCCATCGGAGTGGATGAGCTGAGGGGGCAGACGGTGGCCGTCGACACCTACTCCTGGCTCCACAAGGGCGCGCTCTCCTGCGGCGACCGCCTCTGCAAGGGCCTCCCCACCTCCAGGTTCCGCTCCCGCCTCCTCTTTCTTGGACCCAGGAAGAGCAGCTCTGACCTCGATAGGGTTTCTTGATCCGTTCCTCCAATTGCCGAAACCTAATCGACTGATCCGGCAAATGTAGTTCTTTGCAATGGATTTCGCTCCCAATCCCTCAACGTATTGACAGCCGCTCGGAGTAATGATCCCACCAATTCGATTGCTTGGTCCAGCCAGGAGTTTCTTGATTTGGTTATCTTGTTTGGATCCCGATTGGTGAAACCCATTTAGGAGCAAGGATACCGGGGGACCTTCCTTCGGATTCCTCAAGATTTTTCCGCGTCTTGTGGGGTGGGGGGATTTCTTGTTCTTGTTATCTCAGGTTTGGGGAAAGGAAATGTACTGCATTTGTTTGCCCCTAATAATGGCAGTGCATTTGCCGATTTTTTATCCGCCCCAAGTGCCAAGATTTCTTGTATGTTTAGGTTCGATCCAAGAAACCTATTTGGGGAAAGATCTGGCACTGCTTTAGTTCCAAGAACACACCATTTCGATTCTTGTTGGAAATAGTCTATGCACGAAAGGTTCTATAAACATTAACATTAGCATTGCTGGCTTTTTTTGTACTGGGATATCTTCTGATGCTTTTGTATTTCGGATGTCACGAAATCATATTGTAAGGGACCATAGAGTTACAACTCCAGTTCATCATCACTTTGGGAGTTTAGCACCACAAACTCACCTGTGTTATTTCCCCTCCCTGAATTTGAACCAGGCATATCGAGTACTGCATGCATAGGGTGAACTTGTTGCAGCACCATGGGGTGAAACCAATTCTTGTATTTGATGGAGGTCTTCTGCCAATGAAGAGCTATCAAGAGACAAAACGTGCAAGGTATTCTCTTTTAGGGCTTCAGGAAGAACCTAACATGTTTCAGCTGCCAAGGAACATTAACTCCTTACATAGTGGTAAAGTAATTGTCATTTGGAATTTTACATATGGCTGTAGTTATGGTCTGCTGGGGATTTCTACCTATATAATGCAGTGTTGTATTGCTACCAAATGGAATGGTCGATTGGTTAAGGGGCGCTTCAGCTACTCTTTGCTATTCTGATGCATTTTATTTTCGTTTTATGAGTTATTGGATGCTAAGCATGCCATCATTCAGGTCACGAAAGGAAAATCTTGAGCGTGCCAGGGAACATGAAGCAGCTGGGAATTTGCGTGCTGCTTTTGATTGTTATCAGAAAGCTGTTGACATTACGCCTAGAATTGCTTCTGAACTGATCCAGGTACAGATATAAATTCCATGTAATGTCACCAACTGGTTACCACCTATTTAAAGAAGTTTCTAACACGGATGGGGACATTTGACCAGCATTGTCTAATTACTGTTTCAAAATATGCAATGCAGGTACTGAAGCAAGAAAAGGTTGATTATATTGTTGCACCTTATGAAGCAGATGCGCAAATGACATTCTTGTCTGTAAACAATCTTGTCGATGCTGTAATCACCGAGGATTCAGATTTGATACCATTTGGCTGTTCTAGAGTAAGCACACTATTACAATCCTTTTCTCTGCCCTCATCATCTTCCATAATCCTTTCGTTACTCAGCTAGATTTGCCTTCATAGCTTTGTTGTATGTTCTCTGTTTTTTAGAACATTGTTGTATGTTCTCTAATTTACATGTATCTTGTTCTAATGTGCAGATTTTTACATGTATCTTGTTCTAATGTGCAGATTTTTACATGTATCTTGTTCTAATGTGCAGATTATTTTCAAGATGGACAAATTTGGGCAAGGTGTTGAATTTCAGATTACACGATTAGAACGAAACAGGGAGCTTGACTTTAATGGATTCACGAAACAAATGTTACTTGAGATGTGTATTTTAAGTGGCTGTGACTATCTTCCGTCATTGCCAGGAATGGGTGTGAAACGCGCTCATGCACTCGTCCAAAAGCTTAAGAGTCATGATAAGGTAAACCCTGTCTTCTCTATGTCTGTTGCACACTCTACCTATTACATGTGTATTATTACTTGTATATTTTCCCTGTTGTATAAGGGGTTACCTGCATATATACTATACCTGTACGTGTATATATACTAGTCTATTAGCCTCATGATGAATACAAGCGGTGTTTATAATATGTTATCAGAGCAATATCTAGGGTTTTGTTGCTGGTTCGTCTCTCCAACCACCGTCGCCACCCAGATCCTCTGCGTCTTTCTTCGTCGCCCAGATCCTCTTCACTGCCGTCGCTACCTAGATCCTCTTCACCACTGTCGGGATCTTCTCCAACCAGCCACTTTCCATCATTGCCCGGAGTTGCTCATTTGCACGCGGAGGCCGTGGCCATTGTCTTCGATCTGGCCGTCGCCTTCGCTTGTCGACCCGATCTGCCGCTTGATTTGCGTTGCCTTGATCCGCTTTGGCTTCGTCTTTTTCGCAGTCGGTGGGTGCTCCGTAGGTCACTGTCGTCGACACTGATGCCTCGATCCGGAGTCACTTTGCGCTGTCTACCTGTCCGCCTGCGCTATGAGAGGAGGAATGCTTCTCCTTGTTGCCTGTCGTTGACCGCCTCCAGCTGTCCTTTGTTTGCCGATCGCCCAAGTCGCTAGCCACCCGATGCCTTTCTTTGGTCAGGCCAAAGACTCAGTTGAGTCTCGGTCAGTCGGTCAGAACAAACCGGTTTATTCTCGGTCGGTTTCTAAAAAGGGAAAAAAGAAAAAGAAGAAAAAGAATAAAGAGTCATCATCCTCATGCGCCGTTTCTGTTTCTCATTGCTCGGTGATCTTCGATGGTCTCAATTATCGGGACTAGTTTTAGCACATGCGTTTCCACATGTGTGGTTAGTGTCTTTGGGAGTTTCTTATTGGTGAGTTGCCTTGTCCGCCTTGCCCTGCTTCACCTGTGCTCAAAGGATTCCTCCAAAGACACTCGTACAAAGGCGTTTGATGCTTTTGAGGATGCTATGGAGATTTTTCAGACTCAGTATGGTGCCTACAAGATATGGATTGATGAGGATGCTCATGCCTCTGTTATTGTGGTTGCTAGCATGGAGGTGCATCTCATTGGCGATGTGGTTGGCTTGGCTTCAGCACAGTTGATGTGGACACATCTACACAACTACTGCGAGCCATCTGGTGACTACTTGTATCTTGTTGTTGTGCATTAGGAATAGTTGTTGCAGTAGTGATATGCCACTGTGGACAAGTACTATGCCCAGTTGTCCGCAGTGTAGCATCAAATTGACTCTTTGGAATCGGATGTTTGCCACACTTGATAGTGCTGTTAGCGTCAGTAGTCTCACTTGGAGCTTCATTGCATTTACGACTTTTTGGCATGTCTTCGTGTTGAGTATGAGCAGACTCGTGCTCAGTTGTTGACTCATCACCCTTGTGTGACTCTGTTAGCGGCTCTTTTCATATTGAGGAGATTTGTCTTCATGATGCGGGTCTGCTATCGTCATCGTCGTTTCTTTCGGTTTTGGTAGCTCCTCCATCTTCTATGCCTGTTGTGCCTCCACCAATGACAACTGTTATTGGTAGGGGACTCCAGTGTATCTATTGCAACAAGGATGGATATGTGGAATAGTTTTACTATAGGAAGAAAGATTTTCGTCGTGGTGACTGTCCTCCGAAGGGCACTGGAGGTTCCTCCTCTCATAGGAGCTCTGGTGCCTCTGACACTTAGGAGCTTCTCACACTGCTGCGTCGCATGGTTGCCTTTGTACCGTCTAGTTCTGCTGCATAGTCTTCTAGTGAGAGACCACCATCTACTTTTCCTTATTTAGGTATATTACATTAGATTCTTGATTATGGTGCTTCCTTTCTTATGACATTTGATTTCATCAATCTCACTTCCATTAGTCTTTTAGCTGCTCTTATCATTGTTCAAACAACAGAGGGTACCTCTTTTTCTGTCGCATGACAAGGTATTCTCTTAAATTCATCCTTTCATGTTCTTGCTGTGTCTCATGCTTCAAAACTAACCATGCAACTCATATCTGCTAGTCAGCTCATTGATCATGGTTGTGTTATTTTCGATTCTGATTCTTGTGTTCAGAATTGTCGTAGGGGACTCTGGTTGGTGCTGACCCTCACCACCGTGACTCACGACGACTTTAGGAGCTTGATCGCACACATGGATATATTTTAGGTCATCTCATAGTGAGATTCTATCTATCTACAAGATTTTTGCTACCATGGTCCGTATTCAGTTTGACTTTCTTATTCATGTTTTTCATGCTGATTCCACTGGGGAGTCCTTGTCGGGAGTCCTTTATGGTTTTTTTGCCAAGCAAAGCACACTCTCTCAGTTTTCTTGCCCCAGTGCTCATGCCTACATTGGTGTGGTTGAACGAAAGAATCGTTTTCTTCTTGAGATAGTTCGTGCTCTTATGTTTGCTTTTACTGTTCCACCACACTTCTGAGCTGAGACTATTTTTACTACCATTCTTTTGATCAATATTCAGCCCTTTTCTGCTCTTTAGGGTGGGATTCTGGTTGAGCGTCTCTGTGCCAACACTTCTGATTATTCCAGTATTCGTCTTTTTGGGTGTGTGTAATATGTTCTTATTGCATCTTGTGAGCATACCAAGTTGACCGCTCAGTCTATGGAGTGCTTTGTTTCTGGGCTATAGCGTTGAGCACAAAGGATATCGTTGTTGGGGTCTTGTTGGTTGACGGATGCGGATTTCTCGGGATGTTATTTTTTATAAGTCATCCTTTCTATCCTCGTCCTTCCCCTTTCTCTACTTTAGTATCTCTTGTCGAGCTACTTTCTTTCGTCACTTTTCCTTCCACCCTTGTAGCCACCACTTCTCCACTATAGCCATTGGTCTCTCCGGTGTCTCTTTCACAATCGGTGCCTTCTTCGCCACTGACACCCTCTCCAGATGTTTCTTCTGGTCTTGTTCCTTTTTATCCTCTCTACTATACTTGTTGTTCGTGAGTTGAGAATTCTTCTGATGTGCCCTCTTGTTTTGATGGGTCATCCTCTTGCTACTTCTCGATATACTTGTCGTGATCGCTAGTCTATTTGGTCTGTATTATTACTTGTGTATTTTCTCTGTTGTTTAAGGGGTTGCCTGCATATATGCCATACGTGTGTGTGTATATATATTAGCCTATTGTTCTCATGATGAATACATGCGGTGTTCATAACAAAACCTAGTTAGAAAGAATTGTTCCATAAAAAAACCAGAAAAAAAAGTGAAATAGCCTTCCTGCAAGACCTACCAACGTAGCCTTCCTGCAAGACCTACCAACGTAAACCTAAGAAAAGGCCAGATATGCATTATGTACAAGCAGAACAAATAGTTTGGACAGCTACAAGAGGCAAAACAAAAAATTGATTGCTTCAACTTTCATCAGTCTATTATCTTTTAGTTAAGTTTTTCAATCCGTAAAACATGTGGTGCATATGCAAAACATGATGATTGGCACCTCATGATGTCATATAGCCCCCTTTTCTTTTCAATTCACAAATGAGAATTTTGGTTTAAGTTATCATGCATCCAAATGGGCAATAAGGGCTGAGCTTGTAGTGTGATGGTGTGCAGTCACTTTCTAGCTTGACAATTTAGAAACTTTTCAATAAAGTCAATGTCATGTATAATTTCAGGTAATCAAGCACCTGAGGTACAGTGCTGTTTCTGTTCCACCTCAATATGAAGAAAACTTCAAAAAGGCAATCTGGGCATTTCAGTTCCAAAGGGTCTATGACCCTGCGACAGAAGATATTGTTCATTTGTCGGGCAATCCTCATGACCTCAGTGAAGACTTGGACTTTTTGGGCCCATATCCTTGCCAAACTTATATAATTAGATATTAAAGCTCTTTAATATGATAATCCATTGTTTTATATATTGTGTAAATGGATTTCCCCCCTTTATTCAGTCATTCTATCTAATGGCAATTGCATTTAGTTGAATTTAGAAATAAGGCCCCAGAAGAAACTCCACTTTCATGCATGACAGTTTTTCCTTAATTGGTCTATACATGGTTACCACAGACTGTTGCTAAAGGCATTGCTCTGGGGAACATTGATCCAATTACAAAGGAACCATTTAAGGTAGTGGTCTGTTTCCCTTTTATAATTTAGTTCTTCTCGCTCTCCTTTCTTTCAGAAGAAAAATCTTGTATCGATGTGGATTTATGTGAAAGTTTTCCCTATCATATGCTTTTCTAGTTGGTCATTTTGGTTTGCTGGTGCTTTGTTCTTCCAAATGTAATTTCATTCCACTCTGCTTCTGAGCCCTGTACAGGTACAGACACACATGCACAAAGAAAAAACACGACATAATAACATGAATACACTCAATACATGATGCCATGAATAAAAACAAACAGGAGGGCTTTTGGAAATGGCTGTCGGAGAAGTCTGAGCAGAGCATTAGAGCAAGTCCAGTAGAAAGAGATAATGGGGTGGGGGGGGGGGCAAGAATATTTAGTTAGAAAATAGATATGGGGTTCCTTGCAAAAGAAAGAAAAAAATGAATCCAGGTGGGGAATCTCTCCCTGCGTTGACCGGTTTTCATGGTTTTACGTTCCTTTTTTTGGCATCCCTTACTGAATGTACTATTTTGGTGTCATTTGTTATCAAAGCTTACCATCATGCACTTAGTTGTAATGCAGGACATGCAATTACCAACATGTAATTGTAACTTCTTTTCTTGATTGTCTTGTTGAGATTCCCATTGGTCTCACTTGTATATACCTTGCAGGCGAAAACTGACTGCAGTGCACCTGCTGTTGATAAAGTCTATCCAATCAGAGAGTCTATTGTCCCTTCAAATGGAAAGAAGAGGCTAGATTTGCCTGTGCAGAAAAACATATTGACAAATTACTTCTGTATCCTCTCAACAAATTGTAATTTTAATCAAGAAAACTTCACATCAATCAAGTTTACTACCGTGAACTATTAGCTGCATGTATATAATGAATTCACAATTATGGATGTGCCTTGGACTAGATATCTTGGTACTTTCTGGGTTCGTAAACATGTTTTAGATCATTTAAGAACAGTATATATTTGCCCCCAATATTTGGCAGATGAAGGTGAATAGGTGATGTACAAATATTTAGTATGCTGTTAATGTTCATACCAACTTTTTGTTGGGTTATTTACTTATTTTGCATCATTTGTACACAATGTTTTTCTGTCCATTAAACTATCCTTGACTTCTAGAAGGCTTAGCATCGCTTGAGGCAAAACGGAACTTCAGGGCACCTAAAATTACACCTAAGCAGCAAATATTGAATGAATCTTCTTTGCCCAGTCCTCAAACTGAAGACTCTGGTACCCCTGATTCAATTGACGATACTAGCTTGCCAACAAATAATATCCAAGCCTCTCAGTGTAGTTCTGAGCATTTTAGCTCTGAACCCCTTCAAGATGATTCAATCAATGCTGCCTCTCAATGTAGTTCTGATCATTTCAGCTGTGAGTTTCCTCGGGATGAATTGGCCAGTGTTTCACCCCAGTGCAGTTATCATGATATTGGCAGTGATCCTCCTTTAGAGGATCAACGCATTGCAGACACAAAGGTATTTCACATCACTTTATTGCCTAAACATGTCCAGTGCTCTCCTAGTCCTACCTTCCTACAGCGATCATATTTCTGTTGTCCTCAAATTTTACTTGTATTATTCAGGTGGAGGTCAACTATTGCAACAGAAGTACAATACCAGCAGGTTCTTGCTTAGAGAGTAAGACCTCTAATTTACGTAGTTCATGCATGACTTTATCTGCAAATCATGTAAATTTATGTAAAATCAAAACAATCTTGGGATTGATTTTAGTAGTTTATATGTGTTGGTTTTCTGTTTCTAGGAAAGTTGCCTGGGATAGCACAGCCATTTTTAGTTTCACACAACACGGAGCCATCCAGACCAGTGCCACATTATACCCAAAGCAATGTGGCCACTAATAGAAATCTTACTGTAAGGAGTTCATATTTCAAAACGGTAAATAAGAGGGTTTACACAAATCAAACAGAAGATGACTTAGATGACGAAGATAATTGTGATACTGGTAATTGCACTCTTTCTGGACATCAACTGAGGAACCCTGGAGGTATATTGAAGAGAAGAAAGCTTTGTGATCTCCAAAATTGTGATGATGTAAGTGATTGTTTTGATTGTTATTTTATCATTATATGGCAGCTAGTAGATGGTCTTAAATACGCTGTTTGTGTAGGAAACATTGCAGCCAACTAGTTCTTGTGAAAGTCCACCAGTTGTTGATGAAGGTAATAGTTCTACCTTGTTTTTATTTTGTTCTCCTTGTTTCTGCTTGAGTATTTGGACTTTTTCCTTGTTTAGTTGCTATGTTGGATATGATTATAATATGTACTAAAAAGGATTGCAAGAAGCATCAGCTTCTGTTTGTCCTGTGCATGCAATTGTGCATGCAATTTGAGGTTATATTTCACTTTTTTTCATGCTTGCGGATGTCATGCATGTTTCAATAATGTTTGACAGCTTCACGATCATTTCCTGGAATGCATTTCTTTTTGGCATATGAAGCTTTCATAATTTGTTAGTTATGGTTCTTTAAGTCCCAAGCAAAGTTCAGCATTTTGCAGCTACTCAAGCAAGCTTACTGCTCTAGATTCTGTCTACTCATGCAGGCTTACTGCTCTAGATTCTGTCTTAGGCACTTCCCAATCTTCGTTCTCCATGTAATTCTTCCTGTATTGTAGAGTAATTATGTCCCACAAATTACCATTACACAGTTTTTCTTAATCTGTCTTGATCTTTGGAGGGACATCATGTGATTGTGTCTGAAATTAATGCAGGCTGTGATAGCGATACCCTTGATGGTATTAGCATAAATGCTGAAGGCAGATTTGGATGCAATGTTTCCCATGTGAATAAATACAGTGGCATTGCAGAGAACTCAATGGATAAGTTTGCTGCGCTGATATCATCTTTCAGATACGCAGGCTCCCGTGCCAGTGGCCTTCGTGCTCCTTTAAAGGATGTGAAGAATACCCTTTCTGTGAGGTATGCAGCTTTAGAAATTTGAAGTACAGAGTATACACAATTTACTTATCAGAACTCAGATGTCAGAAGTGACACAGTTTTGTCCATCAATGAATATATTATAGCAAGGTTATTTCTGTTACAGATCCGTTCTCAGACCTCCGGAACAGAAATTCAGCTGTACGGCTAAGAAGACTGCTAGAGGGCCTCCTTCACAAAGCAGATTCGCAAGTGATGCTACTAACACTGCTGGCAGTCCTGATCTCAGCACATTTGCATACAGGCCTATGAAAACTGCTGCCGTTCGTCCTGATCATGGGAAGATCACAAACAAATCTGCAGAGGCACCGACAAGATCTACTGTCAGCCGCCTTGATCAGAGCAAAAATGCACGAAAACCTATGTGCACAGACGACAGCCCTCGTGATTCAAGTTCATTTGCATACACACCCATGACAGCTATTGTCGGTCATCCTGACCGGAGCAAATTCTCTATGAGAACTGCTGACAGCCCTCCTGATCTGAGCACATTCGCATATAAACCCATAAAAACTGCAATCAGACGTTCGGATGGGAGCAGATTTGCACTGAAAGCAGCTGGAAGAACTTCTCGGGGCCAATCCACATAGAATTGCGGATGCACCTGTCAGCCCTCCTGATCTGAGCATGTTTGCATATACACCAAAAGCTTCTGCCAGCCCTCCTGATCTGACCTGAGCAAACTCAGATCCAGCAACAACTGCTGTGATTTGACACCCCTGATGTCAAATCAATTTTGCATGAATGGAAGCATGACTGAAGATAGCTAACATTCTGAGATTGAAAAGCAGGCAGTAGCTGCAGGGGCTCGCCACTTTAGAGCTCATTTGTATCTATGCAAATGCAAACTGAAGCAGCATGATCTGAAGGCATAGCTAGCAGCAGGGGCTCTTCATATCAATTTTCACTTTTCAGAGCCCATTTTGTGTGTGTTTGTGCAAACCAAGTGTACATGCTCATTTCTGTCTTGTCTCACGAGTCACGACATTGATATCTGAACAGCAGTTCCATTTGTAACGCTATTTAAACTGCAGCGAGGATACTGTTGTTTGTTCATTCTTACAAGTGTGAGCATTATTTCAAATGCTATCGTCTTGTCAATTCCTCATCAATTACACTCGAGTGTAATTACACTCACATCTAATATACCATATAAACAAATTTGAAATACTCTTATATCATCTTGGATATACTCATGTACTAATTATAAGATACTTCAATGTGAATCATATAAAAAAAATTACAAGAAAATTCATACTTTTTAGTGTATTTTATAAATACCTTTATATATGCATATAAAAAGTAGTATGTCGAAAAAATATACATATCATTTTTGAAAAATTATTCATACCACTTAGATGGTCTTAAATACTCGTATACTACATATATATACCCTCCGTTACGCGAGATACTCCATACATTGTGAGATACGATATAAGGTGTAATTATATATATATATATATAAATATATATATATATATATATATATATATATATATATATATATATATATATATGAAAAAAAGTTCACTTTTATCCTTTCAACTTATGTCTTCTGATTTACACCCTTAACTACGGAACCGTTTACTTTGTCCTTTTCAAACAACAAAACTAGGTCACTTTACCTCCTTACCCTAATACCGTTTGGTTTCAAGCCAACGTGACATGTATGTTATAGTCCTCATTGGCTTTCATTGCCTCGTCAACGTAATAAAATCAGACTCACCTCCAACGTTTGGAATCCCCCTCTCCCTTTAGTCATGTGCAGTTGAAGATTTCATAGGGCGTTCGGAATAGCGATGGTTTTTGGCTGAAATTTTACTGTAACTGATTTTTTTAATGTAGCTGAGTTAACTTATTAGGTATAATTAAATTTAAAAAATATAAAAATAGAAAAAACATATTAGCCCATCACGGATAATGTAAAGGAATACGGGAAAAAAAATATAAAAAAGCCCAAAATATCTAAAAAATCGAAAAAGGCAATTCTTGAATAGTGAAAAACAATCAAATCAAAAAAGCCAAACGAAGCAGGGCGATTACTACTAGTCTCTTGGAGTTGGATTAGGCAAGGTTAGTACCTACAATCACTCTTTGTGGGATTTTGATTTGGGATTAGGCTTTCGAAATGTGTTTTAGTTGCCAGATCTGGGAGTCATGTGAAGTCTCAATTTTTTAAGGCTAAATGTTCAATTCCATATTGCGCGTAGTGACCGCTTTAGGAGACAAATATCTCTACTTTGTTGCACATCCATCCTTTTTGGTTTTTATAGCCTATCCTAACTCTTTTATAGTAATTTTTTTTGAATTTTTTTGCTACACACTTACGTGTAGGACAGAGTTGTACTCTAGGGATGGATATGCTAGTCATGCTTGATGTTCGATTTCACTTCAAGGGTGAGTTCTTCAATGATGGCAAGGAAATCAATTATTGTGGTAGAATAGAGGGGATATCTTACATAGAATGTGATAGGATTTCCTTGCCTGAGATTATTGGACACCTTAAAGGCCACAGATTATTGCTGTAGATGGTGTTTTGTTGCATTGGTTGTTTCCTAGTAAAGAGTTGAGCAATGGACTTAGGGTTCTGACTGACGACGCTGATGGTCGACTATATTACTAAAGGTGCAATTGTGGACATTTTTATGGAGTTAGGTGATGAGGAGTCAGGTAGAGAAGGCGAGAAGGATGAAGAGGTTAGTGACTTCTAGGAAGAGATAGAACGAACGATAGAAGAAATGAGTCCATGTGATGACTATGAGGATGACACTGTTGTGTTGCAAGTGACTTGTAGCAAGGATGTAGGCAATGTTGGTTGCAAGTGAGTCGAGGCAATGAGAAAGTGAGCAAAGGCAACAACCTCTTGGTTGTTCCCCCTTCATCTCCTACTGATAGATACAAGGAGATTGTGCAAATGCGTAAATTCTATGGGGACAAATCTAGTGAGAAGTCCAGGATGAACAAAGATGGTTTAAGTTCTGATAGTGACTACATGCCTAGTGATTATTGCTCATCAGATGATGATGAAGAGGCTACAGAAATAAAGAACTCTTAGGATTGGTTCTGTGCCTTCTATTCAAAGATTTCAAACTTGGAGATGATGATGGATGAGTTGTGATTTTAGACTAGTAGAAGGTAACATTACTTGCACAATCACCTGTTTGATTATTACTAGTTGTGATTGAATTACTTAATTCTAGGGTTTGTAATGTAGGGAGTTATCAGTGCAATTGAGTATTGGATTCCAAAAGTTGAGCACAGGATGTATGATAGACATATCTATGCCAATTGGAGGAACAAATTCAAGAACAAAGACTTTTAGAAAAAGTTTTGGAGGTGTGCAAAGGCACCATGTTTGATCCTGTTCAATTTGGCAAGAGCACAACTGGCACAAACCACACCAAAGGGAGCATATGCAATGATGAAGACCGATCCTCACCATTGGAGCCATGCTTGGTTCAAATTAGGTTCAAATTGTGACTCCGTAGACAATAATATGTGTGAGTGGCGTGGGCCATTGTCTTGTGGCGTGGGCCAACACTTGCCGACCTTTTGAACTCGATGGGCTTGATATTTCTGATCTCCAGCGGATGGGATGGGCCCTCAGGATGAGATGACTTTGGCTTCAGAAGATTGAACCTGACAGGTCCTGGACCCCTTCCGATCCAGATTCACCATTGTGTTCGGTCCTTCTTTTCTATAGCAACTTGCACTGAAGTTGGTAATGGCGCCCGCGCCCTCTTCTGGATAGATAGGTGGATTCATGGAAAAAGGATCGTTGATCTGACACCACGTCTTTTTGCTTTGGTTCCCAAGAGACAAGCCAATAAGTGCACGGTGAGGGAGGCTCTCACGAGTCATAACTGGATTGTGGATCTTATAGGAGCGATGACGGTTGGGGACATTATTGAGTTTTTAGATCTCTGGGAGCGAATTTAGAGATCTTGGGCCCCAAATAAATGTCGGTTCTTTATGTGGCATCGAGTTTAGCATGATAAGTCTTGGGCCCCAAATAAATGTCGGATCGTGGCTAGCTGCACATGATAAGTCTTTGGATCGTGCAACACCCTCCCTCCCCGTTGCTTGCTTTGTGACCAAGAAGACGAAACCATTAACCATCTCTTGATCTCCTGTGTGTTTGCCCGCCAATTTTGGTTTGACTTACTTCAAAAGGTGAGATTACAGAACCTCTCCCCTCAACCGGGTGAGCCCTCCTTTGAAGAATGGTGGTCTAAATCACACAATGCAGTTGATGGTCAGGTCCGACAAGGCCTTAATTCCATCATCATTTTGGGGGCATGGTCTCTTTGGAATCTTCACAATTGCTGCATCTTTGATGGGGTTGCACCGGACATTAGGTCTCTCTTGTCTCTTGTCAGTGAGAAGATGAGGATTTAGGGCCTAGCCGGAGCAAAGGTATTTCATACCTAATTGCTCCGCCACAGGGCTTGGTCTAGATCCTTTCTTGGTTGAAGTCGATCTTGTTTCCTGTAACATAGGCTAGAGTAGGTGCTGGATGTGTTGGGTGTTGGGTGTGTTTGGGGCTGTAAGGTTATTTTCAAACTCTTCTTAATATAAAGATACGTAGCTCTCCTGCGTGTTCGAGAAAAAAATATGTGTGAGTCCTTTAATTATTAGATTATTACCATAATGTTTCTTCCAATCATTAGAATGCTAGAGGCTATTAGATGCAAAGTTATGGTTAGGATATAAGAGAACATAACTAAGTCAGACAGGTGAACTAGCCCTATATGTCCAAACATACTCAAAAAATGAATGCTTACATAACTGAGTTAGGCTTCTATCATGTTGTTTGGAATGGGAAAGATGTATTTGAAGTGGAACACTATGAGCATAGGTTCACTCTAAGTCTGGAGAAAAAAAATTTGCTCATGCAAATATTGGCAACTGTCTTGAATTCCAAGTTCACATGCTATATCCTACGTTTACTTCAATTCCACTAGGGTAGAAGATTTCATTGACAAGTGCTATTTAGTGGAGGAATTCAATAAAACTTATGATCACTGCTTGGAGCCTGTTGAGGGAATTATCAATTGGCCAACTTCTAAGAGGCCCAAACCACTTCCACCAAAATAAGTGAAGATGCAAGGTAGGCCCAGGAAGGAGAACCACATGAGAAGCCTAAAACCACCAAGCTTTCAAGGAAAGGAACTGCCATTAGCTGTAGACTTTGCAAGCACACTGGCCAAAATAGGAGCTCTTGTAGCCTGAGAAATATTGGAGCTTCATCATCTGCAGCAGTATCAAACAATGCACTTGTTGCCCCTTCAAGAAGTGCTCCTCCCCCAATAGGAAATGAATTGCTAATGTTCTCTTCTTCTATTTTTTACCTTGACAAAGGGTTGTCATCCTTTTTCACTACGTGGTACATTGCACATATGATGCTCCTGAGTTCCCAGCAGAGTTTAACTTTTATTCAGAAGAGAAAGGCAACCCCATTGGCTACTAATGCATCCTCCAAGCAAAAGAAGAAATGTAGTGGATTTGGTGTGTTGCACTCGAAGAGGACTTGAACTACAATTCAAAATGTAAGATACTAATTTTTATCACTTTGTGAAAAATTTTCACTTTGCATGCTGCAAGTGCAAAACAGGCCCTAGCAAAAAGATCAAAAGGGCCCTACCTTTACTTCTAATGGAGTGACAAAATTTAGTTCATGTCATGTTATTTGTGTGTCATCCTAAATATCCTTCACTTTCAACCATTAAGTGTGTTGTAATATGTCAGACTTATGGCTTAAGGCAAATGTCGACTCTTAGGCTGCTGGAATATGCCAGACTTTAGGCTAATATCTTTCTTTCGTGTGACCTCGAACTGTTATGCAAATCTGTGTGTTTTGACATGCATACTGATGCTCATCTACAAATTGGCAAGTTTATCACAATGCATATAGGATGACATACATTGTCATCACATAATGATTCACAGGGGAAAATCCGCAAGGAAACGACCCGACTTACCCTAGCCCTCGCGCATGTCAGATACCTCCTCACCAGATTGGCATCGCTCCATGATATCCATCTCGCCGCCTTCTCCCCGCAATGGTAGGAAACAAGAGGCGTGTAATCGAGTGGACGCTTTCGATACGGTATTGGGGAGGAGGACGAAGCAACATTGCCGCCAAGCATCGAGGAAGTCGCCGACGAGCGTAAGGCCCTCGAACTCCCCGTGCTTGCCATCCTCGCGTACTTTGCTCAAACAGACACAAGGGATAACATTTAGGGATTTATGGCTGCTAGAGGTTTTTTGAAGGGAGGGAATTTCCCTTCCCGCCGCATCCCAATGGCTCGCGCCAGGCTCCACGCCTTAGACGTGGTAAGTATATGCCGTGTGTCCACCTCACCATGACATAGGTGCTATGTCGACCTGAAAACCAGGTGGTATTGGGGTAAGGGGTAAAATGATCTAGTTTCACTAATTGAGGGGTACACAACAAACGGTTTTATAGTCATAGATGTAAATCGAACTCAAGACCATAAATTGAGAGACTAAAAGTGGACATTTTTCTATTTTTTAAAGACTGAATGTGGATATATTGAACTTCTCGTTGTCATCCATTTCTGATTTATAATTGAAAAACTGCTTTATCAAGTAAGCCTTGAAATACTAAATCTATCACACAAATATCACTCTAGTAATTTTTTCAAATTTGGCTTTAGAACATCCGTTTTTGCAAATATAGTCCCTTTTGCTACCTACTACACACGACATTACTATAGCAAACCTACTGCGCGAGGCAGCAGTCGTGTCGAGCTACATTACTTAGCAGGAGGTATTGTAGCTACAATGCTACCGAGCTACTGTAGGTTAGCAAGATTGTTTCCGCAGGCAGTAGGTCGGCTAAAGTGCTGCTGCATGCAATAGGTCAGCAGGAGAAAGCTAGATTTGCAAAAATAGACATTCGGAAGCTAGATTTGAAAAAAATGCCCAGAGTGTTATTTTCAAACTGACTTCTGAAATACTTCCTTGCAGTTTTTTTCAAAAGATTAGGGGTTTATGGATGATTTATAATTGAACTACACGAATCTCAGCGCATTCAGCCGTACAAAACCCCACGTCTAAAGTGAAGCCCTCCATCTCTCGGCGGTAGTACACTGGCTCGAGCCATGACCCGACACCGCAGAGGCAAGCGCGGGCGCACGAGCCCCAACACCCCGGCGAAGCGCAGCCGCGGCGGCCGCGCCCCGCCGGAGTTAGAATCTGGGGAGCTAGAGCCCGCTCCAGCGCCGGCGCCGGCTGCTGCTCCGCAGCCGTCGCTAGTGATGGTCGCCGGACTGCCGCCCGGGTGCGGCGTGATGGAGCTCAAGTCGCGGCTACAGGTGTACGGACCCATCGCGCGCACCCGCATAGACGCCGCCGCGGCCACAGGATACGTCACCTTCCGTTCCGAGGCTGCCGCCGTGGCCGCCATTGCCGCCTCCCTCGACCCCGGCGGCGGCATCACCATCGGATCCAAGAAGGTAAAGAGATTTGTGTATTGAAGCGTGACGTCGGATTTGCTCGATTCAGTAGTAAGAGAGGCAAAACTGTGCTCGATTCGGCCAATGCTAACTTGCTTACCATGTAGCAAAACTAGCTTTGTTTTTGTGGGTGCGTGGGGTGGGAAATCTATCGATGCAGTTCTTATGGGCCTAGTTTATGTTAAGCATTGGTAGTTGTTTTCTAGGTTCTCTTTGTTGTTTGAGATGCACAGGTGGACTCGGTATCATATTTTGTTGGGGGGTTTTATTTCAATTTAGGCATGTGAAATGCTAATATGGTTAATTTTATTTGTTGTTATTCACTTTTGTAGTTTGCATTAGTTGGTTTTTTCAACCATTCTAAGCTTCACAATATAATTAATTTTCATACTCGTTGAGCTCTTCAAAGTTAGATCGATTCTTTGATGAATTGTCCTCGCAAAAGAAAAATAATACCGTGATAAATTGGCTACCCTTGTAAATTCAATCCAGACTTAGAATTAAGCAATTTTACCTGTTGTTAAGTGTATGAGATAGTGGATTAGATTTTCTTTATCTTGTCTTCATCTGATTGTTGCTAACTTTGTTGGTTCAGTTCATGTCAAGCATATGGTTGTGTTTTTTAGATGTTTGTTAGTGTCTCAGAAAGTTAAGTTACATAACAAAATTACAAAAAACTCAGTGACTTCAAGTATTTGCACTTTGCTTTTTTATATAAAAAAAGAGTATTTGCATTTTGGTTTCTCATCAGGCACATGTTTAGGAACAAAAGCTAAATTTCTGCCAAAACTAAGGGAAGTTCCAGCATGTTGCACATTTTGGTGGTTTTTGCCTTTTTGGTACTCTCGCTCTTTGGTACTCAAGACTGTTGCTTCTTTAATGCGATACAGGTTTTAGTTCTACAAGCAAGCGAGGCGCCAAATAATTCGAAAAGTGTAGTTCGAGCTGACCCAGCAGAGGCAACATTGCATGATGCGACAAAGAAGAACGCAAGCGATGCTTCAGCCATCCCAAGCTCCAAAGCAGCTCCGGAAGCGGCCTACAAAGCGAGAGAAATAGTCGCCTATGATGATCTGTTCTAATATTTAGCCTTCTCTTAGGGAAGGGAGGAACCAGCTTGGTCTTGTACAATATATACTAGGATTGGTAGCTGTGTAACCTATGGTTTGGTCTGCATGTTGCGTTGTAGTCCGCAAGACCGCAACTATTTCCTGCTTGAAGTATGTACCATGGTATTTTTCATCGAAAAAATGGTTAAGTTTATGTCTCTGGGCATGTTATCATACTAGGCTACTATCAGAAAAGAAATCAACATGATAACCATATTCATAGCCATTCGTGCCTCACCCAATGTCATCATGGTTCTGCAGGATATTAGAGTGCAGGATATTAGAAGTGAGGTCAATTTGTGATGTCAATGTCATCATGGTTCTGCAGGATATTAGAGGTGAGGTCAATTTGTGATGTTTGACAGGGGCCAAAGGCCTTAGTACCATCTGGTCTTAAGTGTTGTCTTTTGTTTTTGGTCGAGAGTTGTAGTTTAGTTTTTATCGATGAGACTTGTTGTAATTAACTTTACCTAGATGGCGAAGGGTTGTTCGAGTCTTCTGAGACTCCTATCTTTTTCTTAATATATTGATACGTAGTTCTCCTACACGTTCAAAAAAAATATTCATAGCCATTCTGGCCCTCAACATGGCAAAGGGCTTGGTCGGTAAAAAAGTCACCGTTTCATAAAAGCAAAAGAATCAGGAGGTTTTTCCTTCTTATTAGTATTACCATCGTCGATGCACCAAGAAACTATCTGCCATACAACTATCCAGCATTTGTAGCAGTCTATCAACACAATTTTTCAAGGACGTGATGATAAACAGACAAAGTAAATCGAACATCATACCGTCAAGGGACAGATACATATCGACAAAGTGCTTTTTTTTTTCTCGAACCCGTAGGAGAACTACGTATCATTATATTAAGAAGAAGAAGATAATTACAAAATGAGTCTAGAGGACTCAACAACCCCTAAGGAAGGGGATATAGATAACAAGGTAAGGAGGTATCGGTGCCAAATCCTCACGAGCTCTTTAGCTCCTGCCATACACCACACACTGGTCTCCTCTCTAATATCCCGCATGATAATATGATGGTTGGGCGACATTCCCTCAAAAATACAACCGTTTCTATGTTTCCAAATCCACCAAGCCACCAAGATAACCAGGGAGTTGAAACCCTTACGGGTAGCCTTGGGAACCCTTTGCAACGCTTGACGCCACCATTCTGTAAAAATGTAGTCATCCAAACCAGGAGCTAGGTGCTGCAGACCAATCGGAGTTAACACTGAAACCCACACACTCCGTGTAAACACACATGTAGTGAGCAAATGCTGCACAGTCTCCTCCGCTTGATCACATAAAGGGCACTGCTCTGGGTGATCTAGACCGCGGCGGGCCAAACGATCAGCTGTCCAGCAACGGTTTAAGGAGGCCAACCACACAAAGAATTTGTATCTAGGAGGAGCCCAAGTTTTCCATATTGCCTTCCATGGCTCAAACTCCACAGATCCCACTAAAAAACGACGGTAGGCTGATTTTGTTGAGAATTCACCAGAGGGAGATGGTGTCCAAATATGTTGATCCTCCACTCCAGGAGTGAGCACAAACCCGGTTAGGAGGTCCCAAAGATGGAGATACTGTAATAGAGCCTCACTTGGCATGTTGCCTCTGATGTCACGAATCCAAGTCCCATCAGCTAAAGCCTCTGTCTCGCTCGACTAGCAATTCTTTTTGGCACTTGTAAACAAAGAGCGGTGCAAGAGCAATTAAGGATTTTCCATGCACCATTTGTCACTCCAAAAGCGTTCGTTTGCCATCCCCACAATGGAAGAGATTGAGGCGGAGAACAACGCCAAAGAATGTGAATGCACTTTAATATCGAAGCCAGCCCAAGGCCGATCAGGCTGAGTCTTTTAAGCCATAGCCACCTCATTCGCAAGGCCCATCCGAGCACCTCTAGGTCAAGAATTCCCGCACCCCTAGCTCAAATGGCCT
Source organism: Melocanna baccifera (assembly GCA_036346265.1). NCBI lineage: Eukaryota > Viridiplantae > Streptophyta > Magnoliopsida > Poales > Poaceae > Melocanna > Melocanna baccifera. The sequence continues at coordinate 38,242,895 of CM070677.1, forward strand.
CTTGACTGGTCCCAAGCAACGAGACAATGGCCTCAAGTACATCTTTGCGACCTTTCCAAAGAAAGGCTCTCCTTATCTTGTCAATTGCTTTGATAGCCCACTTAGGAAGGTCTAATGCTATGAGTCGATAAATGGGTATAGCCAGAAATCTTGCACGAATGAGGGTGGCTCTCCCTCTGCATCATGGTCGCCTTCCAACTCTAGCTTACTAGCGATCTTGTCAATTATTGGAAAGAAATCAGCCTTCAAAGTGGTTTGATAGCCAAAGGAAGCCCGAGGTACTTGCAAGGGAACTCTTGCACCTTGCACGGAAAGGAGGCTTGCACAACTTCAATATCTTGACCGTGGCATTGGATCGGGCTCACTGAGCATTTAGAGATGTTAGTGACTAACCCAGATGCCTCACCAAAGATCCGCAGAATTTCCCTGATCAATACCAAATCATCCAAGCAAGGTCTTACGAAGAGGATTACATCGTCAGCATATAGAGAGACTCGCTGACTGGACCCTTGCAAGAGTAGGGGCTGCAACACTCCAATGTCACTTGCTCTATTGATCAGAGCATTAAGCACATCCATGACTATGATGAAAAGCATTGGAGATAGAGGGTCTCCTTGCCTCAGCCCCCGCTGATGCTGAATCAGATCTCCTGGCACCCCATTTACCAAAACCTGAGTTGTGGAAGATCTCAACAGCTTAGATAAAATATTACACCAAACTGGACCAAAACCCAAATATCTCAATACCAGAGTCAAAAGCCTTTGAAATGTCCAGTTTGAGAAGGATTCTTGTTCGTTTCGTCTATGCAAAGACTTGGTACATTTGTTGCACCACAATAAAATTGTCATGTATGTATCTTCCTTTAACAAAAGCACTTTGGTTGGGGGACACCAAATCCTTGAGCTTGGGAGCCAACCTGTTGGCTAACAGTTTAGTGACAATCTTAGCAAAGCTGTGCACTAGGCTTATAGGTCGATAATCCTTGATTTCCACCGCATCGGGTGTCTTTGGCAGCAATGTGATGTAGGCTGAATTGAGAAGAGACAACTTGCTGACATCTCCCTGCAAGAGTCGGCTTAGGGCCGATAAGAGGTCCTCTTTAATTATATTCCAACAGATTTATAAAAACATCCAGATATCCATCCGGACAGCGCCTTATCCGAAGGAGAGACTTAATCGTTGCCCAAACCTCCTCCTCCAAGAAACCTAGATCAAGAATGGATAGATCAATAGGCTCTTTATAGAAGGACTCCAGATTGAGGGTGCATTCTCTATGGGCTGTCGTGCCAAGAAGGTTAGAGTAGAAATCCCAAGTCGCTTCTGTTTCTCTTCTTGACTAATAACAATGCTATCTCCCACTTTAATCTTGGCCATGAAGTTCTTTCTCTTCTCAGACGAGCCTCTTGATGGAAGAATGTCGTGTTTGCATCCCCTCTTTTATCCAACTTAATCTAGAGCGTAACGAGCAATCGACGCGCTCAGCCCCAAGTGTGTGCCACTTCGATTGCCGACGAGCCAATCTTCTTCCCTGGACAATAAGCGGGTGTCTTGTGCAATCTGAGCAAAATTTTGGCCGAGCTCAAGAATGCAATCGGGAACAAAAGTGTGAGGCACCTCCCGCTCATTTGACCAAGTGAATTTACGACCAAGCAATGAGATTTCATTTGCCCACGGCCCATCTAAAGATGGAAAACAACGAAATTTAAAGAAACATCAATCTGGACTCCCTGTATATCTGAAAAAAAAAACTAATCATATACTGCCCTCTATAAAGTTATAACTACATCTTGTAGCTAAAGATGGAAAACAACGAAATATAATATATATCTGAAAAAAAACAATTATACACACACTGTAGCCTATAATATACACAATTACACCACTATCCATTTAACAAGTTCTACTAGGATCCGGTGTCTGTTGAGATTCTTCCTGCTGCATGTTGTCTTTGGTACTTACCACCCATATTAAGCATTTCACAGACTGACTATTATTCTCTCTTCATGGTGTGAGTGCTTTATCAACTCCAATCTGATGGTAAGCCATTTACTCGAGCTTTTTCATTAAGCAATATGATGTCTCAAACACAGTGCAGCTGAGCTGGGAGCTTACATGCTATTCTTGAAGCTTTTTTGTCTTCCTTTTCGGCATACCACTCAGCATGTCTGACTTATGTTGCTACAAAGTTTCAAAGAAAATAAACAATAAAGGAGAATCCAAAGTAGTAAAGCACGTGTTGGTAAGAAAAAAGAGAGATAAAAAACAAAATTTTACGTCAATGAAACCACAGGTTAAACACAAGATATAGCCAAATTATATCATTTGTTCAAACAGAAAAACTGCGTTGTGACAACATCTGACTGGCTGATTATTCATTGGCTGATTGCTGAGAGAAGTAAATAGTCTTCTAATAATTTCTGACTGATTGATTGTTCACAGAAGCAGACAATCATGTAATATTATCTGATTGGGTTTCATAGATTGTATTTCGTGTATGGGGCCATGCATTGACACTTGTCAACTTCTAATTCCATAGTAAGTCTATATAATTCTATATTTGGCATGTCCATAACATGACCATACATCCAAGTGTACATTAATATAGGTTGTCAAAATAAAAAAAGTATAAAATAAGATTAATTATACTCGAAGTTCCAAAACCCAGAACCGGGCTAATCCCAGCCAACAGCCGGTAATGGTAACCGGCTGGTTAACGGAAATCCCGGGAAAAATCCGGATGAATTTCGTGATTTGAAATTTGAATTTGGGCGGTTTGAAACCGGTAAATGTTTCCGTTAACCGGTCAAAAACCGGAAAAACCGGTGAAAAACTAGCAAAACCGCTTGGAAAACTGGAAAAGGCAAAGAAAACATGGGAGAAAAATAATTTATGAGTATTTACTTCATACAATAGGTAATCTAGCACAACAAATATCTAAACTAACTTAGGAAGTGCATTATGTGGTTATAAATCTAAATTTACATTTGAGTAATCCCGGCTGTTTTTTTTATCCTGGTACCGACCAGTTTTTCCGGTAACCGGCCAGTAACAGCCGGTTTTTCGAACCCTGGTTATGCTTTTTCTGAAAAATGTGGTCACATTGCCGAAGGTGGTCTTAGGTTCACTGTGACTCTTTCCTTTTTTGTTTGAATCCAAGGACAGGATCTCTGCCATTCATTTCAAGGACCTTTCCTAACATATATAAGATGCAGTTTTTATGTGTTTTGTAGTCAATCTCAAAAGTCCTTGTGTATAGGCTTTTCCCATTGCACTTCTTAATTTGTTTGGAATTTTTAGCCTTCTATCTAATCAGGGACCCATTTTGTCATATATGCTAACATGGAATCAAACTGTTGCAAATGCTAGCTGTCAGCGAAGGGGAAAATCATTGCCATCATGTTCAAATCTTCCTACTCTTTTTGGGTTATAAGGCTCAAGAACAGTGTCATGGTGGCAAAGGTACTAATGCCCTAAGGTTATTGTTGGGTATGTACTACAAGGAATACGGTTCACGTGCTGCGCCAATAGAAAGCAAAGAAGCTTTTGTCACTGGTAGCATTGTTCTATAATAGGAACAGGGATAGGGATTAACCAATCTTGCTCCTTGCAATTCGATATTCTTGCAGAAGCGGACTGCCAAAGATGGAGAAGGGGCAGCTGGGAGAAAATCTTCAGCTGGCATTGCGAATGGACGAATCATTTTATCAAATGTGTCTAAGGTGGAATATGATCCAACTTCCTGCAATCTCTCTGGCTCCATAATTTGCATTGTGTGGTCATCAGGTAGCAAAGCATCTTTGTCACGTCCAATCTGTATGGAGACATTTCAAGAATTGTGTGATTCGAACATCAATGCACTCACTAAAAACAGATTCATGTTAATCATCAGAAATGTTGAAATGGAGCTCTTCTATAGCATTTGAAAGGAATCAAAATCACCTCTAAGGAACTTATATCTGCACCACGACTAAATGTCATCTCTATACGGAACCGTTTTGGGTCTTCCAAAGACGCCTGCAATAGTTGTCACATTGAAAAAAAGAATCAACATTGCTTCATGTTAGATATGTCTCTCATATGTCCTAGTTGTTCCATAAATTCGGATAGGAACTTTATGGTGGTAAAAACATCAAAAGTCATAATACAGAATCAACAATATTATTCATTTACAAAATTACCATGGAATGAATCCTAGAAGCATCACAAGCAACTACATGCACCTGATGTAGTAGTGGCATGTTCTTATCCATTATTGCAGTTATTGGTGATTTGGTGCAGCTAGATTGTTTAGGGATACAGTGCCATCACTGAACTACTAAACTCATACAAGTAGACTGTTAATGTCATTTTCGTCCTATCAGTGTTCAAGGGGATTTCAGGGTTACATTTACGGAAATAGATATTTAATGATAACAACCAAATCTGAAACTGATGTAGAAGAGTCAGTTGCATTTCAATTGCTCATGATTTATGGTTTTCCTTGCATGCTGAGGACAAGTTGACTTTCATAATTTGTTTATACCAAGAAATGAAAATATTAAGTTGCATGCACCAGCCAGTTCACCCAAAAGCTTAAGCTGATAAGGAAAGGTGGACAATTCACTTATACTTCAATACTCCCACTCACGTGTAGGCTCTTTTAGACCTAAGACGTAGAATAGAAGTGGACTGCAATTATTTTATTTAATTACACCAACCGGGTCTCGAACTCAAGACCTCTTAGCTCTGATACCATATTGAGTTGCATGCATCAGTCAGTTCACTTAAAAACTTAAGCTGATGAGGAAAAGTGGACAATTCACTTATACTTCAACAGAAAACTACGTTAGCTATTTACTGATAGGTTTCACAAATATTCAATCATTTTGGTAGCAATGATACTGCCTCAAGTAGCATGCAAGAAAACAGATGTATTTACAGCAAGTAATTGTACAACTTTTTTCTAAAAAGGAGAGAGACAGGAATAATTGGATTGATTTGTTTTTCTTTGGTGAAGTTAGCAACTACACCACAAAAAGGTACAAGGATCCATAAATAAGGCTAACAAAATTTTAATACCTCTGTATTCTCAAACATACGCAACACAATGTAACTCATGTAGTCAAGTTCCCTTGTTTTAAATAGCTGATCTAAAGCATTTTTGCAAACAAGACTCTCTTCTCCATTTAGAGACTCGTCCAAGTTGCAGTATCGAAGTACATTCATTAGAGAATGTATATGTGATTCCTGACAACAACAAAATCCTGAGTCATGCTTATGAGGGAGAAGAAAAGGTTACACCAAGGAAAATTACTCCAGGATACAAATTAAAATTTTTAGTATGTAAAAAATTAACGTTGATTATTTTTTGACGTTGTTGTATGATATTACCACAGCACAAGAAAGCACAAATCAACAAAAAAGATCTTTCAGAGAAGAAATAAAGGTTGAAGATCATTTATCATACCGATGTAAAATAGAGCCTTGTTCGAACACGTCGCTCAGGTTCCATCACATTTGCATATCTGGAATAAGATTATTACTGTTAAGGAGATAGAGTTGTATTAGGATATAGAATTTGTATTCTATTCCGTATATACTTTATCTCTATATGTCATATATCCTTCTGTACTTCCCTATATATATAGCCCCTTGGGTCTCCTCAATATACACAGAATATTCATAACATGGTATCAGAGCAAAGATTAGGGTTAAAGCTTATTGTAGCAGTCGTCGCCTAGCCTCCGCTCGTCTTCCGCATCTGCTGCCCCCGGGAGGATCGATCTCCACTCCCGGGGGCGGCCACTTCTTCCGGCCGACGAAGCCTGCATTATAGGGGAGCGAAAACTCCAGATCCGCCTTGGCGCACCAGGTCTTGACGGCCTCCTCGCCGCGGCCTCCCTCGCCTTCGCCCTCTCCTGCCACAGAGGCGCCGGCACTGCAGCCAGTCGTCGTCGGAGATGGCGAAGCGGAAGTTGGCGAGTAGCATGGCGAGGACAACCTTGGCCCCGACTAGCGCGTACGCCTTCCCGACGTAGTTGTGCGGCTCCACCGCGAACAGCAGGAAACGCCCCGCCCCGGCCGACGAGCGCCGCACGGGCGCAAACCGCTCCAGATGGAACTCGTGCGCGTTGGCTCCCTAGATGGACTCGTCGTGGTGGATGGCCAGCACCGGGATCAACATCGACAGGCCGCGCGGCAGGTGAAGGTTGCCTTGCAGTGTGCCACGGCCACCCCTCAGTCATGCAGCTTCGCGAGGACTTTAGCCATCTTGCAAGATTCACGAGGAGCGACATGTACACGAAGTAGCACGTCGTCGTCTAGATCATCAGCCCCTCGCCGAGCAGTTGGACGTCAGCATTCGGATAGCTCCAGCAGTAAAGCAATTTGATCAGTAGGATCTAGAAGAGAGGAAAGGCGACGCCGACGAGGCACGCGAAGGCGAAGCTGAGCCAGGAGCTATCGAGCAGCAGCCACATGAACTCTGCGATGGCGAACAGCACGAACGCCTCCACGTTGCTGGGCACCCCTGCCTTGTACATCTCCGTGCTGAGATCGATGAACAGGGCGAGAACTAATAGCGATGCTGTTCGTGTCCATGGGCCTCTCCGGCGTCATGCGGTGCCGAGGTGGCCGCGGACGGTGTTCCTGTTGGGGGCCATGACCTGCCTGGCGGTGAGTGCCGATTTCGTCCGCTCCCATGCCACCTCCATCCGCGCCGTCGTCGGCAACTCCAACTACGGCACCCACACACGCTCATCAACGCTCTTCCGTCCCTCGAGATAATAAGTTGCATGCACCACCGGTTTACCCAAAAACTTAAACTTATGAGGAAAGGTGGGCAATTCACTTATACTTCAACATTTTCCCTTACGTGTAGGCTCTCTCAGGTCTAAGACGTAGAATAGAAGTAAGGTGCAATTATTTTTATTTAATTACGCTAACCGAGTCTCGAACTCAAGACCTCTTGGCTCTGATACCATGTTAAGTTGCAGTTGCATGCACCAATCAGTTTACCAAAAAACTTAAGCTTTTGAAGAAAGGTGGGCAATTCACTTATACTTCAACAATTACATATCTATTGTATCATCCAAAAGTCAAAACAACTGGAATTTCTTAGTAAGTTACTTACTTTGGATCTAAGCAGTATTTGGTTTCTTTGTGGGAATCTAGATCAATTGACTTCTCGTTTGAGATAGATCTTTCAAAACCCTCATTCCTAACATCATAGTAACACATCTCCTTCCGTTTTGTAGAAGATATTATTGTTGGATCATGACAGGTATTAGATTCAGCAGCAGCAGCAGTAACCTCCCGTCTGGTGTTGTGCAGGTCAATCAGAATTTTGCCCAATAATCGCCGTGCTATCTGCAGAAAAAGGATAGAAGAAACAGCATGCCTGATTATGACCAGAAAACCAAAGGGCCAACAAAAAGGAAAAAGGGAAAAAAACTTGCCTAGAGTAGTAGAATGGCTACAGTTTTCTTCCACAAGATACCAAATTATCAATCTCTTTTAATTTTTAACATCCTTCTTGTCTAAATCTCTTTATCTTTTTTAATGGCAAATACTGCATAATCTGAATAATAAGCATACAAGATGCAACTCATAGAACAATTTTCCAAGTTACCGAATTAATTTACAAGTCATTACCTTTGAACCAATTTTGAGTTTTTGTTTCGGATTTATTCCATACTCGTTTGGAATGACACCATCAGCTAGCAACTGAATGAAAAGGTAACATAACAAAATAGTTAGAAATATCGGGCTGAAAATGGATTAAAAAATAGCACTGGAATGAGAAAGCATCAAATCACGGTCCAGAATTTGACTTAAGCCGTTGAATAGCGAGGATAATAGGTAGTACATAGTGTGTTGGAACTGTCTACTCCATGCATCTCACCATTACCACCATTACCATTTTCAGTTTCTAGTCTTCATTGCTGTCAGTTTTTAGTCTTTAATCTGTCAGTTTTCAGTCTTTAATTAGTGGGCTGATAGTGGGATGGCACATTAGTGCTGAATGCCATTGTTATACCCTATAAATAAGAGTCTAATATACAAGAAAAAGCAGCCAGTCAGGCAGCACCAAATACCTGAGTTCAAAGTTCTCTAGTGTGTTCTTAAGTGCGCCATTGCCGGTGAATCCCCGACATAGTGTACTGAGTTCATGTAGTGTTAAAGTATATTATATTAACAAGAAAATGATAATCATATATCACACTCAATTTCTGTGTTAGTCTAGGAAGCACCGATACGGCACTTGACCGGCATACGCGTACTCGATATGTATCTGATACAGCGATACGTTCCGATACGTGGCGATATGGTATTGGCGGAGTATCGGTGAATTTGAGCCAAAAAAATAAAAAAAACCCCAATACATATACGATACGCTTCAATACGTATAGCCCAACACGCGGCGCAATAGGCGTAGCCAGCCCAGCAACGCCGAACCCTAACCTGCTCAGTGCGCCCTCCTCCCCCGCGCATCGCTCTGGAAGCTGCTCCTGGCTCGCCGCCGCCGCCGCCTAGAGGTGACCGGCCAGCCACCGCTCCCCCTGCTCCCACCCCGCTTCAGCTCCTCCCCATGGGCACCGCTGTCCGTGGCCTCATCGCCGGCCTCCTCGTGCTCCCTATGCGCACCGTCGCCACCGACCTCCTCGCCCTTGCCATTTTCAGCAGTAAGCATTGAGCCCTTCTTTGTCTTCGTTTTTTCCTTGATAGATATGATGAGCATTAAGCAGTTCAAAGGCAACTAAGAGTAATGTGCTTCTATGGGCAGTCCTACCATTTGACTTTGTTGTCCAGTTAAATTGTTTGTATCACCACTGCATTCAGGAATGCATAGGCTTCTGATAAGTGGTAAGATTTATCGTGTTCAAGGTTATTGATCAAGGATTCTGGTAAGTGGTAAGATTTATCGTGTTCTACAAGTATTGGACTGGTGTGATGTTATTTGACTGATTTGTTAATCAGGATGCTGGAGAAGAAAGTTTGCAAAGATTCACAAATGCTTGCAGATATGTTTGTAAATTATGACTCTGACCTTAGGGACAAAACCTTTCTGAACGCATGGTAAGCACAAGGAAGATTGTTTTTATACTATATAGAATTAGGCAATTAGCATATCTTCTCATTTATTGACTTGTGACACATCTGATTGGTCATATACTCGTATGTCTCCTATCATGTTAGTGCACTCTTCAAGAATTGCTCATTGATCTCAAAAGTGCTGATGCTAACACCATTGCATCATCTCAAACAGTTTTTGTAAAAGGCTCGTCTCTTCACGTTACTATTATTCATATTACTTAAATTTCCTTAACCTTTCTTGTGTGATGTTAAATGGACTCCATCTTGTAGATTTCCTGAAATTTTATTGTCAAGTTGGAATAGAAATCTTGCAGTACCCACTACCCTGTTTAATACCCATCTTATCCAGCAAAAATATGGCTGGAAATAGTACCCTGGCATTGGAGAATTTCAGGTAAAGCATCATCCTTCACTTGTTATCTTACACTTCCATTCTTCTTGGGTTTCAATACACTGCAATGTTTAAATACATATATACTTGCTGTATTGGTGAATCCTTGTTTTTGCAATATATCGTACATCGTATTCATATCACCGTACCCGTATCGCACATCAGTGTCAATCAACTAATTGCTTTGCTAGTAATGATCCATCCTCTTAGATCGAGTGTGGTCTTCTTTTCACCCCGAGTTTGTCTCTGAGCCGCCGCCCCGAGCTTTAAGGCTGCGACGCTTTCTTTCTACGCAACCGTCGTTTCGGACTTTAATCTTTGCCACCATACTTTACGGGCTGCCTCATGACCCCGGATGGAGATCTTCTGTTCTCGACACAATTTTTAAGAGCTGCACGCTACGACAACTTCAAGATTTGGATTTTGGATTTTTCCTATTTTAGTGTCAATTCTTTCCAATGCAAATGCTATTGCATACGTCTTGTATATGAGGGGTGTGTTAAAGGTAGAAGAGTATTTGTGGTTTTACTAGTTTCTAGGGTTTAGTTTTGTGTATCTATGTACTCTATATATAGGCCTTTGAGTTGAGATCAATACATCTAACTTTATGCGTTCATCCTTCCACGCATCTAACATGAGAAATACTAATTGCACCAGTGCTGCTTGATAGTAACATAGTCGGTGCAGAAATTGAAACACGAGAAGAGAGGCGGCAGCGCTCGGTGGAAGATGGTGGTGGAAGGAGTAGAGAACCTGGCTTTGATACCATGTTTGAAATGGACCTCTCAACTATTCCATGGACCGAAATGGCCAATATAAGCCATGTACAAGGCATGAGTAAATAGCAGAAAACCTCATATACAAAGGACTAATACAAATATGTACATGTACTTCTAACACCGACATCCTCATCGTTATAACTTATTGGCTCCACTAAACTCCTGTTTCACAATTTTTATACTAGGTGATAAGTTGATTTGATGGATCAGTCAACAATCAACATTGTTTGGTCTTTGGAATTCCCCACAGGTGGTACAATAAGGGTTCAAGAGAAAAAAAACCATTCTCTTGGCGGTTAGCGAAAACCCTTTCTTTAAAAAAAAAAATCAAAATTTAGTTTTTCAAGATATGATGTTTGGATCATGTCTAAGAAGTAATAATACAGCTTCAGCCAAAAATAGGGATCAAAGGGTGTCCTTTGGACCCTGAGTATTATGAAATTATGTGTGGTGCAAGCATGATCCACAACTTGGTTAGAATCAGTGTTAATCATTCTTAACTTGGCAAAAAAAGGGTGTAGCTTGGAATAAACTCTAACATGGATTGTTGTTGGTTCAGCAAATACTGGACCTTTGAACCTTTAAAGTTCTCCAATCAGCTTGGTATTACTAACAATAATAGGCCAAATGTCAAGCATTTCACCAACATGCAGAAACAGCTGCATATCTGTACACGTGTAAAGGTACATTTTAAGAGGATAAGAAACATGTTTTGGTTTACCTGTGAAACTTTGAAGAGATCACTCAAACCAGTAAGGTTGAGATGTGAGTTATGCAGAAGGTCATACCTGTCATATACCATGTTGTTAGAAAAAGATGACAGATCAGCACAAAGATGAAGATGGTGTGCAGGAATGAAGAAATGCAAGCTTCTAACACTTGAGAGAATTGTTAAGCAGAAGAAGCTTTGAATAGGAAAAAAAATACAAAGAGGAAAGCATGCACGCAGGTAGATGCACACATGCATCTGAAAGCACAGAACAGAAAAAGCAAAACAGTGTTAGTAGGGGTGAATTCTATTCTCTCTTTGCAATGCCTCCATTTGAACTTCGAAGTGATCCACCAGCGCATCATATATATAACATCAATCAAGGATAAGAAGACTTGCAGGTAAGCCTAAGTCATCTTTGAGACTTTGACAGTCAGAGTTTTCGTTATATCACTTAGAAACTTATTTTCCTATGACCTTTTTTTGTTAAGGAGTGAACTTAAAGGTCTTTGTTCCAAAGGACTTTTACAGCAGGCCAGTAGCTCATTATTCCTGTTTCAGTAGGTCAATTGCTGATTATGGAAATACAGAAAATGAAACAAAAGATTACTTAAGTTGTCAGACACTAAAAACAGCAGGCTATGGTTTTCCTTAACATGTCCATTTAATCTTTATCAGAAAACAAAGGTAACGGCTCTTTGCATAATTTGGTTCAAAGAGGAACATTGAAAGTTACATTACAGCTAGTTTTCAAGAATGATGAAAGTATACTGCAAGCTCATTATAAAAGACAACTTTGAATGAACCTGGCTATCATAATTGACAAAGATCATACAAAAGAGTATGATATAATAGACACTCAGCTCTTTTGTAAAGAGAAACACAAATAGATCTAAGAATCTGATGGGTATATGGTTACCTACTTGCAAGAGTCATATATATCAGGAATTTGTGTAGTGTCAAAGCGCCTGCATCATAGTGAAAGTTTTGACAATGATGACACTAGGCTGAATTTCCTTTAGAGAACTTCCAAGAACTCAACAAGAATGTTAAAATCTGGGAAGTATACTTTTTTCTTTCGTTGTAGAGATCCCTCTCCAGCTTCTTCCAACGGGCGAACATCAAAAGGAAGCTTTCACTGCCACAAGGCAATCCAGCAGCAATGCGGTCCATGTCAATTGCTGTTTTCCCTAGTGCCTTTGCTTGATCATAAGGATGATTAGGTGAGTCACTATTTGTTGCAAACTCCTCATCTTCGTCATCAGAAAGCAGCTTCACTTGTGCAGTTATTTCTTTTGTCAACTGAGCCTGATCAGACAAGGACAACTTATTTATCATCATTATAATGGATGCGATTATTTTAACTATTGGTTGTTTTGGAATTAAGTTTCTGCAGAAGCAACTCAACTAGGTCAACAAGATAGTAATAATTTTCATAGAACCAGGAACTCATAAATTTACAGTATAAAACCTGGAATTCAAGGGAAAATGAAAGAAGATATCTGATGTATATACCAAATTTGTCAGAAGCTGAGCGGCATTTGTAGGCACTCCAGCTCCATCAACCATCCATGGAAATTCCACAGGTTCATTACCATTTGCAACTTTTGAAGAGATGATAATATCAAGCAACCGAGCCTGCAGAGATCAGAAATTTTAGATACACTGGTCAAAAAAATTGTTAACTATCCAAATATCAACATGGATTGCTCATTTATGATCGAAGTATATCCAAGATCATACGCACAGCAATAGTCTCACTGTGGCTTGTCTTTGCTCATGTGAATGATTTGCACAGATGGTTCCATTTCTTTCTCCAAGAGTTTAGTTGGGTCCCACTTCTTTCAATTTTGGAAATCAAATCACACTTCTTGTAAAATTGTTTACCCTAGTTTCTCAGTTGACTCCATTGAATCCTTGGGTATTCTGAGTTCTACTGGATAGTGTGAGATGCAAGTCATGGCTCTTTGGTTCCCTTGGCAAACCAATTTAAAGTTTGAAACTAATATTTTCATATGTGTTCTCGTTGTTATGAATAGCACTTATATTCATCATAAGGCTAATGGGCAAATATATATACATGTACAAGTATGGTATATATACAGAAAACGCCTTATACAACAGGGTAAATACACAACTATATAATATATCTAACATCCCCTTCAAACTTATAATGGATTAATAACATGAAGTTTAGAGAGGAGAAAACTATGCTGGGCTCTGGTCTGTGCCTTTATAAAAAAGTTTGCCAACTGGAGTTCGGAAGGTACATACTGAAGAGTAACAACTTGATCCTGCACCTGTGTCCGTATGTAGGAAGCATTAATGCTAATATACTTTGTAAGCTCATGCTTCACCGGATCTTTAGCAATGCTAATAGCACTTGTACTATCAGACAAAAGAGGAGTCATGTAGAAACAGAAACACCAAACTTCTCAAGTAACCACCGTAACCAAGTAATCTCCGTAGTCAACAAAGGCATAGCTTATAACTCAGCCTCAACACTCGACGAGAAACTGCTGTCTGCTTCTTAGTCTTCTAAGCAATGAGAGAACCACCAAGAAAAACACAATAAATAGAGAGAGACCAGCGATCAGAGGGATCACTAGCTTAGGTAGCATCAGAATATGTCTAGAGCTGTAAAGAGCTAGAGCGAGGGATAAAAAGACGAGAGATAGTTCCACGAAGGTATCGTAGAACACGAAGAAGATGACTATGGTGGAGCTAACTGGGAGCAGAAACAAACTGACTCACGATATGTACAGGGTACGAAATGTCAGGACGAGTGACACCAAGATAAACAAGACTCCGAACTGTTATGAATATTGTGTGTATTGATATGAGGCCCAAAGGGCCATATATATAGTAGAATACAAGGGGATATGCCATATAGAGATAAGGCATATATGGAATAGAATACAAACTCTATATCCTAATACAACTCTATCTCCTTAACACCCCCTCAAATGTAAGGCGTATGCAATAGCATTGCATTTGAAAAGAGTTGTTACTAAAAATAGTAAACAAAATCCGAAGTCTGAGTCTTGATGATGTCGTAGTAGCATACAACTCTTGAAAAATACTGTCGAATTAAGCCGAAGAGGAATAGATAGAAACATGACGGCGCAGATCGAAGCCCAAGACGGTGGCGACACAGTGCACAAGGTGCAGAAGAAGCGCGGTGGCCTTAGAAGCTTGGGGCGGCGGCTACATAAGCGGTGGTATCATAACGACTTCTACGATCTGCACGCAGCTCAGAGAGAAGAGCGGCGGCTACCACCATGGAATAGATAGAAGCATGGCGGCGCAGATCGAAACCCAAGATGGCGGCGGCGCAATGGACAAGGTGCAGGAGAAGCGCGGCGGCCTTAGAAGCTCGGGGCGGCGGCATCATAACGACTTATACGATCTGCACGCGGCTCAGAGAGAAGAGCGGCGATTGCTTTCATGCAAAATAAAATTCCTAAACATCTATAACTGATAATAAAATTTGTGGATTCACATGGCTTAGACAAACTGAAAAGTAGAAGCTACGGAGTTAGGATGAACGCAAACGAAAAGGCTCCAAAACAAAACCTGCCCAGCACACAAGACTTTTTTTTTGAAGACTCCTAAAGGCAGAAGCAAGGGGCTGTGATCCTAAAGGAGAAATAGCCACACGAAAAACTCTTGCGCGAGATCCTCCACGCCGCGGAGCGCGCCGAAGCTGAGGTTGCCACGCAGCACGGTGTCGAAGAAGGCCAGGTCGCCATTGTCGTACTTGGCATAGCTCGGCACCGACAGCCGCGCAGTCCGCCAGTCCGACGGCTCCTCGAAGAGCGACCTTGATAGCCTCTTGTCAGTTCATCCTGGCGGCGGATCAGAGCGTCGCGGACGAGCGCCGAGATGTAGGGGCGCTCGGTGAGGAGCTGGTTGACGTTGAACTGGGCGACGACGGCCTTAAGCACCTCGTTGCCGATGGATGGGAGCACCTTGTTGTCATACTCGAGCCCGAGCGAGGTGAAGATGGTGGGGAGGTGAGCAACGGCTGCATCTTGCTCTTCTCGGCGCCATCCTCCTCGAGCGCGCGCATGTCAGCGTCCTCGGCGGCGGCGGCGTAGGCCCGTACTGGTGAGGGGGTGGAGGCGTGTACTACGGCGACGATGGGGGCGCGTACTGCGGAGGTAGCTGCTGGACGCGGAGGCCGTCGCGTTGGAGCTGGGCTCTGCGACAAGCTTGGCGCAGATGCGGGGGCACCCGACGGCAGCGTCCCAAGCGTTGAAGGCCGATTAGAGCGAGGTGAAGGGGGAGCGCTCGTAGGAGCCGACGGAGTCGAGCGCCGTCGTGATGCGGCCTGTGGCGCTAGATGGAAGACGCGGAGACACGGCGCACCTCGCCGGCGCCGTCCTTGGGCAGGAGCGCGGAGAGCCTCTGCCTCGCGCCTCGCCTCCTCAATGCATGGGTCCGCCTCTTCTCCCTCTGGTGTGGCCTCGGAGGAGCCGGATGACGTCCAGCGCGAGCAGTCCCCGAGCGGCGGCTTCGTGACCAAGACCGTCCGATCTGGATCGGGAGATGGGCGAGACCGTCGCCGGCCGGATGGGCCTGTCGTAGGAGGTCGATCGACCCATCTCGAGTCGCTAGAGGTTGTCCGTGCAGATCGATTGGGGCGATTCGGGAGCCGCAGTATTAGGCCGCCCCCGGGAGCGGAGATCCTCTCGGGGGCAGCAACAGCAGAAGTAGATTGAGATCAAGGTTAGGGTTTTAACCTAAACTCTGATACCATGTTATAAATATTATGTGTATTGATATAAGGTCCAAAGGGCCATATATATATAGGAGAGTACAAGGGGATATGCCATATAGAGATAAGGCATATATGGAATAGAATACAAACTCTATATCTTAATACAACTCTATCTCCGTAACACCAACAAGGTGACGATAGCGAGTAGAATCGGGAAGAGACTCACTATCAGTGAGACAAAGATGAATTTTAAGCTCTATAGGAGTCTCAGCTGTGCGGCGGCTGAGGCTGGAGCAGAGCGACTGCTAGAAGATTGGACGTCGGCAGAAGTGTCTTGGGCGGCGGAGAGCCTCACGAGATCCGGCGGAAGAGCGCTGACGACAGTAGCGGCGCCAAATCGAGGGCTTCATCAGATCAGTGGATCAACGCAAGCGGCAGTAGAAGGATTTGAGCAGTGGAAGACCCCACAAGATCCAACAGCAACGACAAGCAACAGTTGACGATAAGAGTCGACAGCAAGCGACGAAGAACCCGTAGGCGGTGGCGGCGACTCAAAAAACCTAGGTTTTGCTCTAATGCTATGTTATGAATATCACTTGTATTTATTATGAGGCCAATGGGCCAATATATATACACATACAAATATGTCGTATATACAGAAAACATCTTATAGAACAGGGTAAATATATAGCTATATAATATATATCTAATAGTGGTATTGGTATCTGAAGGAGACCTTTGCTTCATTTATCTCAATAGTACCGTCCTGAAGTCCATCTAGCATAGAGGAGTCCTTGCTGACAAGTGAAACCTAGAGATAGTAAAATTCAGTGAATTGCAGTTCCGCTTTGCTTCAACTGACATATATTTATTGAACAGGAACAAACCAGGATTGGCGTCAACTCCCCCTCCAAATCAAGAAGACCTTTTGCAAAAGCGGCGGCAGACATCTATGATAAAACAACTAGCATATATATAAGCAACCAATGCAAAATTACCAGTACATGCACAATGACAGAAGACATAAGGACTGGAAAACCCAGCTCCTTTCGAGATTGGGCAGTCCAGCCCGTTGCCCAAAATAGTTGGGTTCAATGAAACAACCCTATCACTGTATTACAGACAAACCAATTTATAACAGGATAATGCTAATATTTTGAGTGTCACCAATACCAGGTGGTCTTCAGAAAACATTGAGGGTACATGTGCATCCACAAAAATGTCAAAAATACTACCAAGGAGTTACATCATTACTTTTTTTTTTTTGATAAGGGATTCTTTATTGATTTTCAAGGTTTAACATCAAGAAGATACAAGACCCTGAAAACAAAACCCGGTCTCTGCATAACTACGATGCACACAACCAACATAAAAAATCCAAAAACTTCTAAAAATAATCAATCCATGATCTAGACCGCCACCATGAGCACAGGTAAAAACTCCGAGACCACCGCGCGCAAATGGTGAGATCTTGTGCAACCAATTCTGTGAAGATGGCCTTTGTAGTATAACCAGTGCAAGCCAATGAATGACTGAGAAGATAACCTGAAAAGGGGAAACATGATGTTTTTTGTTAAATATTATATCATTCCTGCATCGCCATAGTGACCAACAAGTAGCAAATGCCCTAGCGAGAACAGAGACTTCAATTCTTTCCCGACACCCTAGCCAAGAACCAAACAAGTGAGATACACTACGAGGTGGAGAAAGTCCTAAGGCTGCTCTTATAATAGACCAAACAAAGCCGAGCAAAACGACATTCAAAGAACAAATGTGTAATTGTTTCGTCCATATGACGTGAAACAACACGACTTGTTACCTTGCGATTACGTTTAGCAAGATTATCTTTCACAAAATGACCTCTACGCAAGTACGTTGAGAAAAATTTTAATTTTAGAGGAGCTTTTAATCTCCAAATCCGCTTATTCAAGTTAGGGACATCAACATAAATCATAGCGGATAATGTGATTTCAAAGAATCGTCCGTTTTGGTGCCCAGTGAAATTCATCAGGTTCTCGACTCGGGACAATGTTAGCAATGCGTGAAAGTAAATCATTCCAAGCTACTAACTTATGTCCAATGAGATCTCTCCGCCAGAGAGAAAAGGGTAGAGAGTCTTTCCGCAAACTCTATATTATATAGTGGAGGGTCCTGTTCTCGCAGGTTGTCCCTAGCCACTTGTCCTCCCAAAACCTAATTTGTGATCCATCGTGCACTAGAGCAGGCCGTCGGAGAAACTCGCTCTTCACCTTCATAAGACTTGCCCAAAATGAGAGTCCCCAATTCTCCACATGCTTGTGAAAGTGGTTTTGAATGAAGATATTTATTCCGTATAATCTGAGTACCATCGGTTGTCAACAATTTAAAGAGCCATTTACTAAGAAGAGCCGTGTTCTTAATCTCCAAATCATGAATTCCGAGACCCCTTGGTCTTTGGTTGGCACAATATATTCCATTTAGCGAGTTATTTTAGTTTATGATCATCGCTCGCCAAAAAAGCCGAGAGCGGAAATAATCTAATTTACGAAGTACCCTTTGGAATCTTGAAGAAAGACATCATGTACATGGGTAAACTCATCGAGTGCGAGTTAATCTTAATCTCCCACTGTCGAAAGATGTTTGCCCTTCCAACTCTGAGTCTTTTCTCAAACCGTTCCTCAACTCGTTTCCAATCGGCATTTGATAGTTTCCTATAGTGAATAGAATCCTAAATACTTTAGAGAAAATCTCATGGTAGCAACCAAATAAGGCCATATATTGATCAACCGATTCTTGTGCTTTACCAAGGCGAGAATAATTCACTCTTATGGAAATTGATTTTTAGACCAAAAGCACAAAGCAAGAGCTTCATATTCGTGCCTTCTCGCATGTTCCATAAAGAGGATTGTATCATCAAGATATCTTGTAGGATGGATAGGCCGTCCTCTACGGATGAGGCACCACTCCGAGACCATCGACTTTTGCTCGTTTGATCAAAATTGAGAGCATATCGGCAACAATATTGAAAAGTAATGGAGATAGCGGATCACCTCCCTTTTTGTTTGAAAGTAAGACCCTACATCATTGTTTACGTTAATCGCATGTAACCACCCGAGATGAAGGATTGCACCAAGATATCCACTTTGTGAAAAGCCCTTCATCCGTAATGTCTGCATTAAGAAGGTCCATCGTACTTTATCGTAGCCTTTATAACAGGATAATGCTAATATTTTGAGTGTCACCAATACCAGGTGGTCTTCAGAAAACATTGAGGACACCAAAGTACATGTGCATCCACAAAATCCCGAATTTACAGTAAAACTCTGCAGAAAGCCATCAGGTCCAGTGCTTTGTTATCTCCTTTCCAAAGAAGGGAGATGTTAGAAGTCATTTTCACTGTGTGAGTGCTCCTTTCTAGTTATGCTCCATGTCAAAAAAATAGAGTGTCAAAAATACTACCAAGGAGTTACATCATTACTATTTACTACGAGGTACATTTACTAAACAACCGCTAGATCTCAATCGCTTCTGTACAAATATCATGCAATGCAAGATTGTTTAATGGCATGCCACAGCAGCCACAAACACACTAAAAGTAAAACACACACCCAATAGACACTTGTAAGTATCCAAAGTGGAATTAGAAGGCTTTTAAATAATGAATCATGTCCTATGGAGATTTAACTCGCCCCCAAAAAAAAATCTTGTACATGGTACCATGCGACTAATGCAGACATAACTAAATTTTGCCAGTTGTTCAACAGGAAGTACCCATTCAGAACTCAGAAACAGGAATAGTTACTACATAGGAGGGAGACTCTTCGATCTATCTGTCAATTTTGATTGATAGAGACCCAGGTTCAGAAAACTGCCGCTGGTTCTGGTACTGCCGGTTTTCGACATTTTGAAGAGGTTATGTATGATGCATCAAATCTTACAAAAAAAGATCAGTATTTTTCAGAAACCGGCCAAAAAACCAGCTGGTTTGTCAGAACTGGCCTGTTGGCGGTTTTGGTCCTGGTTCCGAAATCCTAAACTCTGGTATGGACCATGACTTACCATACAAAAACAGAAGCGGGAAACTATTTACATTTTATCTTCCTTGTCTTTTACCTTTGATAACCCAGGATTGCAAGAAGAGATATAAACATTTACCTGGACACGACCTTCATCTGAACTGTATATTTTCAGATCATGCCTATATGTACTGTGGAGGCGAAGCAATCCTGGTCCTTCACCTAAATAAACCGAAGTTGCACAAAATTAACACAAGAGCCACAGGCACCAAATAAATGGTAGACAATAGTGCTAGTCATTTAAGAAAATGGAGGTCATCATGTTGCTTTCATAAGGTTAGTGTTGTGGTTGGTAGTTGAGTACGGGTCCGAGAACCGAAGGTAAGGCGCTCACCCTCATCTAACCACCAACAGGGTTTTTCCCTAACATGGTAGAGAGACTCTAAGACTTGACTTTAGAAGAAGAGGAATATTAGAGACTTGTTTGATTGTTCATCGCTTGATGATAATAGGTAAAGTACTATCCTTTTATATGGATGGTCAGATTTAACCCTTAAGAAACATATTCCTATATTAAAGAAACTAATTCTTAATACATGAAAATAATCTAGAAGGAAACAAATCGAAATAATAAGAAAACTAATTATTATATTTCTAATCCGCTAATGCTGCCAATGCTAGCGAACGACCTAAATATGCAATGGAGCTACTGTTCACGTATTGCTACAGTACCCTGCGTGGTACTGTTTACGTGTTACTGCGGTGCCACGCCATAACAGTTAGCAAAAGACTCGGAGGCACTGTCTTAGTGAAGTCTGAACAGAAATGGTAGCCAAAATTACAAAAGCAAAAGATAAAAAAGGACATAAATTGGATACCAAAGATCAAGAATGGGAAGGAGACGACCGTTTTGATGAAATGGTAGCCAGAGTGACTTAGCCAAAAATCAACAGTCAGCTACCATTTCACTAAACCAACTGAACTGAACTGAACAAACCTAACCTAACCAGACCAGAATTACTGATTTCAGTTATGATTATTTCAGTTCAGTTAAGTTCTTGATCTTAAATTGGTAGCCAAAGGCACACACTAAAACTGAAGTAGTAGCAAAGATTAAGACACATTGTTTTAGTGAAGACTGGACTGAAATTGATAGATTATGGAAAGTGTTTAGTTACTCAGTTCAGACATGTATTTCAGCTAAAGCCAAATGTCACTCTGGCAACCAACAGCATGATACGGGCATATGGCACATAGACAATTTGGTGTAGCAAATGGACCAAAGTTTAGGAAGACATACTTGGATACATATTATTTCTGAAGTATCTTCCCAACTCTTCTGCCTGCACAATCAAACAAAAGCATCCAAGAAAAAGCATGATAAGAATTTACACAAAATGAACGAACAGCTTATCGGACATGTTAAGTTTATTTAGAAAGCAAAAAAAATTAATAACCAGTATATTGATAAAATAATAAGTAATATTTGGACATCGAGATGTGAAATCATCATATAATCCTCACCACAAAAAAGAAAAAAGAAATCATTTGAATGAGTACAAAACATACTTAATACCCAAAAATCATACGAGATGACACCTGACATCTAAGTGAGCTTCATTGGCAAGGCTATTTAGTACCCATAATGTTTGTCAAATAACGACTTAAAACAAATAACAGAAAATTGAACAGGTGAAGTAAAGTCAACCTGCTTTCTTCCTGCATGAGTTAGAACACCACCATACTTAAGAACCATTAGGGCTTCAATTGGATACTCCTCCCCTTCTCCACTACTTCTAGGAATACGGACCCAGTTTGATGGTTTTAGCTGCACTTTCCTATAAATGCCTGAAAAATGTCCACCCTGAAAGCCACAGGGAACCAATATTTAATAACTCAAAAAAACTATTGTATGTTTCAAAGAAAATAAAAACGAACGGCAGAGAAATGCATAGAATACATGTATCAAGCTAAAGGATTATCCACTTGGTATGGATGGTTCTCCCAGGTTTATGTGCAACTATAATTCAACAAGACTAACCATGTGGGACTAAACACACTAATACCATCCTGAACATGGGGCAAAGTAGTCCAGTGTGTCACACTTTCCCATAAACAGCTTACTGGGGGGCAAAGAAGCAAGTTTTTACTCGGATTGATTGGCATGGAGTATGCATAACTAAACAGTAAGTGGCCACCGATATCTTTAATGCTTGTGTTGAAGCTAAACCAGATATACAAAACCATGCCATTTAGAGAATTATTGAGATCTAGCCCTATTAACTATGTTACCTCTTCAAGAACTGCTCTAACTTGGCGTAGCTTCTCTGCATGCTCAACTTCAGCATCACTATCACTTTCACGGCCAGATCTGAAGTTTATAGCAGTTTTCTCATCTTTATTAAAGATGTACAAGGGAGAAAATAGTAAAGAATGCACTTCATATTCCAAAGATGAGAACAATAAGGTAGTAGCATTACAGCAGTCAGATATGATATCTATTATGTATGAGTATCAAATATTGTCCAAGTCAGAACACTAACCAAGATAATCCTATTACACAAACAGAATTCGGATATCCAAAGGTAAAATTATATCTGAGAATCATGACACATGATCTGGAAGATGTAATATTTTATAACCAAGCAAAAAGTACACATTTTGTAACCCTTGCAATAACAAATTGGGAGACATTTGCTACACTCTTGTTTTGCCATCTATTAATTATAATGACCTGTGCAGCCGAATGTTATGAATAGCGCTTGTATTCATCATGAGACTAATGAGCCACTATATATACACGTAAAGGTACGGCATATATGCAGAAAACCAATTATGCAACAGAGTAAATACACAGCTATATAATACATATCTAACACCCCCTCAAACTTGGGTCAACAACATGAAGTTTGGAGAGGAAAAAGTTGTACTAAGCTCTAGTCTGTGCCTTTGTGAAAAAGTCTGCTAACTTAAACTCGGAAGGCACAACATACTGAAGAGCAACAACTTAATCTTACACCTGTATCCGCATGTAGGACATATCAACATCAATATGCTTTGTAAGCTCACGCTTCACCGGATCTTTAGCAATGCTAATAGCACTTGTACTGTCAACCAAAAGAGGAGTCGGTGCATAAACATAAACATTAAAATTCTCAAGTAACCACCATAGCCAAGTAACTTCCGCAGTCAACAAAGTTATAGCTCACAATTCAGCCTTAGCACTCAAACGAGAAACTGTTGTCTGCTTCTTAGTCTTCCAAGCAATGAAAGAACCACTAAGAAAAACACAATAAGTAGAGAGAGACCAGTAATCAGAGAGATTACTAACCCAGGTGGCATTTGAATATTCTTAGAGCTGGAAAGAGCTCGAGTGAGGGAAAAAGAGATGACGAGAGATAGTTCCACAAAGGTATCATAGAACACGAAAAAGATGACTATAGTGGAGTTGAGTAAGAGCGAAACAAACTGACTCAAGATATGCATAGGATACGAAATATCAGGACGAGTGACACCAAGATAAACAAGACTCCCAACAAGATAATGCTAGCAAATAGGATCAGTAAGAGGCTCACTATCAGTGGAACAAAGATAAACATTAAGCTCCATGAGAGTCTCAATTATGCACTAATCAGTAAGAGAGGTTCGATCAAAAAGATCCTGTATATACTTTTCTTAGGACAAATAGAAACCATCAGGATTAGAAATAACATCAATCTCAAGAAAGTAGCGAAGAAGACCCAGATTAGATGAGAAATTGCTCATGAAGACGTTCCTTGACAAAAGTGATGTACTGAGAATCATGTCCAGCAATGATCATATCATCAACATACAAAAGGAGAAGGGTCCGACCACGAGACGAAGTGTGAATAAAAAGAGCAGGTTCATGAGTACTGGCAGAGAAACCAGCTGCGGTGACAACAGAATATAAATAATCAGACCATGCACGAGAAGCTTGCTTGAGGAGATACGAGATCAACGAAGGCAACAAACCATACCATCAGAAACAGAATACCTAGAGGGCAACTGCATGTAGACCTCCTCACGCAACTCACTATTGAGAAAGGCATTCTTGACGTCTAACTGAGAGAAACCACTGTTAAACAAAGGCCACAATAAGAAGAGTGCGAACGGTGGTTCTGTGAACAACAGGAGCAAAGGTCTCATCGTAGTCACGACCATACTTCCACTGAAAACCACGCGCTACGAGACAAATCTTGTAGCGCTCAAGAGAACCATCAAAGCGAGTCTTAACCTTATAGACCCACTTGCACGTGATAGAAGTAACATGCGCAGAAAGAGGAACAATATCCCACGTGCCAGTACTCTCAATAGTAGCAATCTCTGCCATCGCATGCTGCCACTCCTGATAAACAACAGCATCACGGTAAGAAGTTGGTTCGGCAAGAGCATCGGTAGCAAAACCAAAACGCTCAGGAGGCCGAATAGACTGGCGATCGTGAAGAGCATAGTGAGAAGAGGCCGCAGAGGATGATCCATCAAAAGGAGAGGGCACATCATAAGAATCTTGTCAACTCACAGACGACGAGTACAGTAGAGAGGATAAGAAGGAACAAGGTCAGGAGCAACCCCGGAAAAGGGTGCCGGTGAAGAAGGTGCAACTGGAAAGGAGGCACCAAAGAGACCAAAAACTGTGATGAAGGAGTGGTGACTATGGGGGTGGAAAGAAAAATCAGGAAAGAAAGTAGCTCGATAAGATATGCTGACGTAGAACGGTAAGTATAGAAATGACGAGACTCATCAAAAGTAACATCCCGAGAAATTCGTATCCGTTGGCCAATAGGATCCCAACAACGATATCCCTTATGCTCAGCACTATAACCCAGAAAAACATGCTCAATAGACTGAGCGGTTAGCTTGGTGCACTTACGAGATGCTAAAGAGGCTAAGACTGGAGTGATCAGAAGTCTTGCCACAGAGATGCTCAATTGGAATCCCACCCTAAAGAGCAGAGGAGGGCTGAATGTTGATAAGAAAAGTAGCAGTAGAAATAGCCTCAGCCCAGAAGTGTGATGAAACAGCAGAAGCAAGTATAAGAGCATGAGCTGTGTCAAGAAGACGATGCTTGTGTTCAGCCACACCATTCTGAGCATGAGCACCGGGACAAGAAAACTGAGAGAGTACCCTGCTCAGCAAGAAAACCACGAAGAACTCTCGACAAGTACTCCCCAACGGAATCAGCGCGAAAAACACGAATAGGAGTCAAACTCAGTATGGACTATAGTGAAAGAAGTCTTGTAGATGGATAGAACCTCACTATGAGATGATATAAAGTATATCTACATATGTCGAGAAAAATCATCAATAAAAATTATATATTATTGATGACCTTTCGAAACAAAAGGAGCTGGTCCCCATACATCAGAATAAACAAGATAAAAAAAACGCTGAGACACTTGACTAACTAGAAGGATAGATGAGTTAAAATTATTTGCCAAGCTTACAACCCTGACAATTAAGAGAAGTATCACCAGACACAGACCCTAAAAGACTATGACAAAATAATGAAGACATACGTGACCCATAAAGATGTCCTAAACGATGATGCCACTGAGCAAAAGATGCGGTGGAGGCTGCAGCAGATGCGGAGGTAGTGGTGAAGGCGACAAGACTGATAGGGGCAGCGGAAGGAAGATGAAACCAGTTAAGCTCCCAGAGCCATCATGAGTCACGGCAGTGAGGGCTAGTAACAACCAGAGTCCCCATGCGGTGATCCTGAACACAAGAATCAAAATCGAGAATAATACGACAACATGATCAGTGAGCTAGCTTACAGATATGAGCTGCATAGTTTTGGAACATAAGAAACAACAGAAACATGAAATGATGAATTTCAAAGAGTGTCTCGTCCTGCGACAGAAAGACAGATACCATCTGCTGTTTTAACAGTGATAGGAGCAGCTAAAGGGCTAATGGAAATAAGACAGGTGGAATCAAATGTTATATGAAAGGAAACACTAGAATCAAGAATCCAAGGTGATATACTTGAGAAAGGAGAAGTAGAATGCGGTCTCTCACCGGAAGACTGAGCAGCAAAACCGGACGATGCAGAAGCAACCATGTGACCCAAACTGTTGAGTGTCAGAGGCACCAGGACTCCGCTGAGAGAAGAAACCTCTAGTGCCCCTGGGAGGACGGCCACTACGACGAAAATCCTTCTTGTAGCAGAACTGCTCCACATGTCTATTCTTGTTGCAATATGTGTAGTGGAGTCCTCTACCAACAACAGATGTCACTCGTGGAGGTGCAACTAAGAAAGGAGTAACCAGTGGCGCAACAGGTGTAGAAGTTGGAGGGGCTGTCAAAACCAAAGGAGACGATGGTGACAACAGCAGACCCGCACCACATAGACAAATCTCCTCAGTGCGAACAGCTGCATGGGCCTCTAAAAGAGTCACACGAGAGTGGCGAGCCAACAACTGAGTACGAGTCTGCTCAAACTCAGCTCGGAGACGTGTCAAGTCATAGATGTGGTGAAGCTCCAGGTGAGACTGCTAACGCTGACAGCACTGACAGGTGCGGCAAACATCTGGCCCCAAAGAGTCGATCTGACACCATAGTGCGGACATCTAAGCATAAAACTCATTAACAGTGGTATCTCCCTGCTGCAGTGACTACTTCTGACGCACATCAATAAGGTACAAAGAATCACTAGATGGCTCATAGCGGTTGCGCAGATGCACCCACATCGCCTATGTGGAAGCCAAACTAACATCACCAGTGAGATGCACCTCCATGCTAGTAACCAAAATAGCAGAAGCACGAACATTCTCATCAATTCATATTTTGTAAGCAGCATACTGAATCTGAAAAGTCTTCATAGCATCATCAAACGCCTCAAATACCTTTGTACGAGTATCTTTGGAATCATCCTTCGGGAGTATAAGCTTAGCAGGTGGATTAGGATGAGACGGACAAGGCAACTTACCAGTAAGAAACTCTCAAAGACGCTGACCATACATGTGAAGGCGCATATGGTGAAACTAGTCCCGATAATTGTGACCATCAAAGATCACCGGGCAACGAGGAACAGAAACGGTGCCTACAAAAGAAGACATTTTTCTTTTCTTTTTCTTTTTTTTCTATTTTTCCTCTTTTTTCTTTCTGTTTTTTTTTTTTGCTTTGTTGGTCAGTCAAAAGAAACAGACCGACTCGATCGGTCAAGACCAACTAGATCTCACCAGATCTAGATTTTACCAGGGCGAGGCCACCAGGCGGCGGTGGCTAGCGGGCGACGACGACTGGCTTCATCAAAGACAGATCCGACAGCCGGTTGCTCCGACGGGATCAAGGGCGACGGCTCTGGCGGCTTCAACAGTGGCGAACCCGATGACCGACGGCCGGCGGCTCCAGTGGGATCGAGGCGGCAAGAACTGACAGTGGTTCACGGTGACCGGCTAAAAAGCGGCAGCCCGAGTGGCGATGACGGCTCCAACTGGATCTATTGGGGTCGACATAGAGGGCGATGGGCAGCGGCCCAGCTCCAGTTGATGAAGGAGCGGCGGCGGCGGCAGAAGAACCCAAGCAGCGATGAGCGGTGACGAGACAAGCACGAAACCCTAGGTATCACGAAACCCTAGATTTGGCTTTGATACTATGTTATATATACACGTACAGGTATGGCATATATACAGAAAACCACTTACAAAACAGAGTAAATACACAGCTGTATAATACATATCAACACTAAGCATGTTCATAAATATACATCTGTAGAAAATATGGTCAAGTTACTTCAGAATTTTTCAAAGTCCTGATTTCTAATGTCAATACGCAAAGCCTACTCTTGGGATGATCAGCGCAAGTCCCTTACCACTCTTATTCCTTGTGCTGCTACATATCTTGACTTTATACTATGCTAAGATCCTACTTAATTATGTGTCCTTTTCACTCCGCTTGGGAGTGTGATGACTTCTTAAAAGCACTTTTGACATGGTATTTTTTGTAAGTGGTAATCTTCTAGTTAGAATCATAACAATAATTTTACAAAATAGGGCAAATATTCTCCAAAACAACCTAATTCCACGGCACAATGCAGCACAGTAGTCCCAATTCTCAAACAAAGCTTGATGATGATGTGCTACACTAGAAATGCAATGCCACACAGAATCCTAACAAATTCCCTAATTGTGCTTATTGGCTATCAACTGGATGCAAAGCAGTGAGAATAGGAATCAGTTAGAATAGACACGTAGCCAGGGCAAAGTGATTGCCTAAATGTTCATAAACCATAAAAGTATAGCAATCTTGAGGTTCCAGAAACTTACCTAGCACGTGGAACAAGGATTCTTGTTGCATCTAATAGATCTTGCAGCTGCAAGGCACTTTTAAGTTTTGCCTGCATATTATAACAATAAGAATATTTGTCAAGCAGAAAAGAGTATGAAGGCTTTGAATAAACCTAAATTAAAATTAACTTAGTTTTCACACCTCCGTGTGGGCCTTTCCACCATTGTATTTCATCATCAGTTTTAAAAGCTTTTCTTCAGTTACTTTCAGCTTCACCTTCTGCTTTGGTGTGCGATCCCCACTTGCATAATATGAAGTATCAAAAAGCAATTTGATGGTTATAGAATTTGATAATCTTAATGCTTATCCTTACTGGCGTATAACAGCTATGACACAGCGCAGTTCTTCCGATTGCCTAGATATGCCAACAGTTCCCCTTTCTTGACCTCTTACAGCATCAGATGGTTGGACTGGCTCGTTGATTTTCCATGGAAGATTAGCAGGGATTGTAGATGAAATATGTGGAGCTTTCTCATCAAGAAACATTTTCCTCAGAATGCATGCAGCATCATCATAGTACCTGGAGTTATGAAAGCATTCACCATCTAAACAAGATCTGGCCATACTAACGCATGAAAAATTACAATGATTGCTGTAACAGAGAAAATACTTACTTGTATGAGCTTTTCACGAAACTCCAGCCATTCACATCACATACAAAAGATCTTGCCTCCCCCAAGTCACACCTTAGAAGATCAAAGCCACACACCTACAAAAAGAGGGGACAAATAATATGGGGATGCTACATAAGTGGGCGGTTGGGAAATTCAGATAGGTTAGACCTTGAACTCTGCTCATATATAGATTGGCTCAAGCTCAACTTGAGGGCATCGACGAGCAGAGTTTCTATCATTCAACAACTGTGTGTAACAAAACAGATCTTCTAGATCCTCTTCCAGTTTATTGATTAATTTCAACCATAAATTTGGACCATATGAGGAAGAGCATTACTAAAAAAATCACTGCCATGTTCTGTGGATATGATTTGACCTTGTTTAACACCTAGGTCTTTTGTACAAAAAAAAAGACTAAATAACTAGTTAGCACTTAACCTGGACCTACTAGGACCTTCTCGGATTGTACAGTTTAACAGAATGAAACTTAAACAAGTTCTTATATACAGAAACAGGATTGGCCTACAACTTATTCCCTTATGGTCAGGTCAAGAATCTCAAGATTGAACTTGAGTGACACTAAATTTGAGCTGAGACACATCTGCTTCAGTTGAGCATGTTTCCACCTCAAAATCAGTGGGTGTGGCAGAAGAAAGATTTTATACTTCAGACTGATGAAAGAAAGACAATTAAGCTAAGCCTATTCTGACTGAGATGCAGACATCCAAAAAAACTACTGAGTGTCACTGCAAATAACTGATCTCTGAGATCAATTGACATCTAACAAATCCTACTAGTGTGTTGGAGATGACGAAACAAGATAATGGTTTCAATAACTATATTCACTTTGTCTAGTGGTACCTGACAGCCCATAAGTAGAACATAAAAGGTACATACATAAGTTCTGAGATAGCGTAAATTTCCATCATAGTAGACATTAAAAGAGCAATCAGCAAGAAAGAATTTTAAATTTACCGCTTGTCTGAAGGCTTGGCAAACATTCCTTGCAATTTGTTTCTCAGTAGGGGTCAGTAAAACAGGATAACGCACCTTCAAGCAAGATGCAGATTACATTACAATGGTATTACAATATAGACAAAACAGGAAATAAAGGAACACAACCACCCTTTTCTACATGAAAGGGGTTAAATTCTCCATCAACATGTCAAACATTGAGGTCTAATCTATAGAATGTGGTGAATCCTGTGGTGATGAGGCAAGGAAAGGTACCTCTTTTCCATCAGAATTCCTCATGACAACCCCATCTACAACCGGAGATTTACGTGCTTCAGCATGTGCATATCCTGGCCCAACTGTATAAACCTACATCATGAAGCACAGATTCCATGATTAGCCTTTTCTAGTTAACAAAAGTGATGTATCTATCTTTTACTGCCTTCATTTGAAAAAAACTGTATTTATTACTACTATACAACTAAAGCAGTATTGTGTTTCCATAGAAAATTCTTTAACTGAATCAGCCGGTTATCTAAGCGAAGTAAGAGCTCTGACTACAGGAGCATTTGTGTTGTCACTTCAATTAACAAAGCTATACTTGTAACAGACCATATGGACACAATCTAAGGACTGTCAGATAATGGTGAGCACTACTGTATACCAGATACAGGATAGGCCCAATAAACGATACATGGCTCTAGATGTATTAGATCAGGGAAAGCACATATATTTGGCTACTATGGATACGCAATGGCACCTAGGTACATTATACAGACTGAGATACAAAGGTGGCACCTACTCCTGTTGGTATGCTCAAAACCCAAGTGCTCTCAAGGACTGTCCTGACGGAGTGATCTACAGGCTACAGCGATACCAATTTTACTTTGTATTATAGATGTCAAAGTACATGGATGATGTAAGACCCAGAAAATAAAAAAAAAAGAAAGGGGGGCAGGGGGTGCTCGTGGGCCAGCCCAATCCCGGCCGAGCCAGCGACATGGGGGATGGGGCACGGAGGGCTCTTGCCCTAGCTCACTCCTCCGCCGCCGCCTTGCCCATGTTGCTCTACTTTGCCGCTCCTCTTCCCCCTGCTACCCGCCTGCTCCCATCTCCCTACCTGGCTGCGCCGCCGCTCCACCATATCCAGCCACTGCCCGTGCCGTCGCTCTCTCTGCCTGGCTGGGCCGTCGCCCACGCCGAGCACCGCCTCCACCTACGCCATCCCCTGCTCCTCTGCCGGCTACCGCCAGCCCTCTGTGTCCGTGCCACCACCGAGCCCAGCCTAGCATCACCCAACCGCCCTCCTTTGGCCGCCCCGACGCTAGAGGGAAGAGAGGGCAAGAAGAGAGCAAGGGCCATGGCTAAGGAGGAGGAGGGCGAGTCCCAGCCAAGAAGAGGAAGGGGAGAGGAGGAATGAGGCCCAGCCGAGGAAGGAAGGAGAAGAGGGAGGGAAGAAGGAAGAGGAAAGAAGAAAAGAGGAGGCCGAACCGACACCAGATCCACCAAATCCGGCCAAGAAGAGGAAGAAGGTGCCCCGATCTAGCTGTTCGTCGTCCGATCTGTAGGGTATTCCTTGGGTAGATGCCGCATGTAGCGGGCGTTATGCGGGCAGTTTGGGTTAAACTCTGCCGAGATTTGACAAGATGTGTTGTCCTATTTTGCAAATGAGCTTTGGGGTAGCTACATCCCATTTCATAACTTTGCCAGAATATGAATATTGTAGATAATTGTTTGAGGTTTCTATAGAGTGCAAGAACACAAGATTTGGTTCAACGGTTGAGATGTTATGGTTTCAGGAAGGCTGTTGTTCGGAATTTGGTCGTTGCTAGATGCAGTCTTAGTAACCTGTTATTTGGGCCAAGTAGATGGCCGAATTAAATTATGTTCGTAACTAGAGAAAGTTAGATAATTTTCCGTACTTTCCATAACTCGCATTGTTTGCTATGGTTGGGTGTCGGGATTGAAAGTAATGGTCATTTAAGCACCGGAACGGCGGGAAGGCGTCCGATGGAAGGGGGTTATTTGTGCTGAGTTTGCACGTAGGAGCGATGTTGTTCGTTTGTGTGTGTATGTATTGTTTTAGTGATGCATTGAGATGCGTGATGTTTGCTCAGGTGAAGGTTCGGGCTCCATGCCGTCCACGCATCATCCTTGTTATTAAACAGGCAAGTGCATGATAAAATGGTAAATTACGTTGATGGTTGTTATTAGTTGAATTTGATGTACTCTTTACCATGACAGTTGACATGACTATACATGTTTACCTGTTTACATGGTAACCTTATAATGATTCTTAGTTCATGCCATAATGATGGATAACGGTAATGGTATATGATATGGTTATTTGATGTTGATGTGTTAGTGAATAATGGTTAATGAAACATAATGTGTTGACATGCTTAAAAAGAAATATTGCTTCACGTGCATACATATCATAGAAAGAGATGGCCTTTGTGGCATCTATAATCTACTTAGTGCGAACCTCCCATGGAAGTGGGAAGAATAAGATCTACTTCGGTAAGCATTCCATGGCAGTGGAGATTGAGGTTCCCATATGAAATAGGATTGGCTATTGAGGCTCCCGCGTGAAAAAGGGTGGGTTTAAGTGAACATTGACAGGTGCTTGCTCCACTATACCAGTATAAGCTAAAAAGAAGTTGAAACATGTGCACGAACAATGCATTGCATCAGTAAAAGAAAAGTGATGTTCCAATATGCTTATCGTTATGATGTGAATAAGGTGAATGACAAGGGGACATTGCTGTCTTATGCTATGCTTGCCATGTGCATATGCAGTTGTATTGTTTCTAATGATAAGGATGTGTACATGCATAATAGAAAGTTAATGAAAATGAAAAGGTTAATGGATATGAACAGTTAAAGGGAATGGAGGTTAAGATGGAGATTGTGTAAGTAGATGTTTACTGTCTTGCTATGTACTTGCTGAGTCTTGGACTTATGCTTGTTTTGTTGCTTTTTTTAGGTGGCTGCGACGGCAACATGTAGGGAATGGGACTAGCAGCTCTGCACCACGACTAATAATAATGATGATCTAGAGCATCACCTTTATCTTTCTTACAGTTGCCGCAGTAAAGTAGCTTGTCAATATACAACTTGTTAAATGGAACCCTCGCAACTATGATAAATGTCAGGGAGCTTTTATGATAATGTATATTTCCTCCGTAATGTTCTATTTGCACGTTAAGAATGCTCCCGGACGCAGGGTTCCGAGCGTTCTCGGGCGCGGGGTCCCAAGAGTTCTTGGGTGTGAGCGCCCAAGTTTTTAGTTGTGATTGTTATCAATAACGCTTGTATTCAACATGAGGCCAATGGACCAATATATATACACGTACAGGTATATCACATATGCAGAAAGCCCCTTGTACAACAGGGTAATTACACAGGTATATAGGATATATTTAACACTCCTCCTCAAACTTATGGTGGATCAACAACATGAAGTTTGAAGAGGTGAAAACGATGCTGAGCTCTGGTCTGCACCTTTGTGAAGAAGTCTGTTAACTAAAACTTGGAAGGCACATACTGAAGAACAACAACCTTATCCTACACCTATGTCCGCATATATGAAGCATTAATACCAATATGCTTTGTAAGCTCATGCTTCACGGATCTTTAGCAATGTTAATAGTACCTGTACTGTCAGACAAAAGAAGAGTCGGTGCAGAAACAGAAACATCAAAATCCTCAAGTAACCACCGTAGCCAAGTAACCTCCGCAGTCAACAACGCCATCGCTCACAACTCAGCCTCAGCACTCGAATGAGAAAGTGGTCTGCCTCTTAGTCTTTCAAGTAATGAGAGAACCACCAAGAAAAACACAGTAAGCAGAG
The DNA here is from genome assembly GCA_036346265.1 of Melocanna baccifera. Lineage (NCBI taxonomy): Eukaryota > Viridiplantae > Streptophyta > Magnoliopsida > Poales > Poaceae > Melocanna > Melocanna baccifera. The sequence goes on from CM070677.1 coordinate 38,276,298, forward strand.
AGAGACCGGCGATCAGAGGGATCACTAGCCCATGTGGCATCAAAATATGCTTGGAGATGTAAAGAGCTGGAGCGAGGGAAAAAGAGACGACGAGAGATAGTTCTACGAAGGTATCGTAGAATACGAAGGAGATGACTGTAGTGGAGCTGTGTGGGAGCAGAAACAAACTGACTCAAGATATGCACAGGGTACGAAATGTCAGGACGAGTAACACCAAGATAAACAAGACTCCCAACAAAGTGACGATAGCGAGTAGGATCAAGAAGAGGCTCACCATCAGTAAGACGAAAATGAACATTAAGCTCCATGAGAGTCTCAGCCGTGCGCTGATCAGTAAAAGATGCGCGCTCAAGATCATTGATATACTTTTCTTGGGATAAATAGAAACCCTTAGGGGTAGAGATAACATCAATCCCAAGAAAGTAGCGAAGTGAACCAGATCAGACATAAGAAGCTGCTCATGAAGACGCTCCTTAATAAAAGTGATGTACTGAGAATCATCTCCAGTAATGATCATATCAACATATAAAAGGAGAAGCGTACGACCACGAGACGAAATGTGAATAAAAAGAACAGGATCATGAGCACTGGCAGAGAAACCAGCTGCAGTGACAACATAAGAGAAACGATCAAACCAAGCTCGAGGAGCTTGCTTGAGACCATAGAGAGCGGCGAAGGCGATAAACCATACCCTCAAGAACAGAATACTCAGAGGGCGGCTTCATGTAAATCTCCTCACGCAACTCGCTATTGAGAAAGGCATTCTTGACGTCCAACTGAGAGATGAACCACTGGCGAATAGAGGCCACAGCAAGAAGAGTGCGAATAGTGATCATGTGAGCAACAAGAGTAAAAGTCTCATCATAGTCACGACCATACTCCTGCTGAAAATCGCGCACCACAAGACGAGCCTTATAGCGTTCAAGAGAAAGAGCGAGTCTTAACCTTATAGACCTACTTGCACGTGATAAGAGTAACATGCGCAGAAAGAGGAACAATATCCCGCGTGCCAATACGCTCAATAGCAGCAATCTCTGCCATCGCATGCTGCCACTCCTAATGAACAACAACATCACGATAAGTAGGTTCAGCAAGAGCAGCGGCAGCAAAACCAAAACGTGTAGGAGGCCGAATAGACTAGCGATCACGAAGAGCATAGCGAGGAGAGCCCGAAGAGAATGGCCCATCAGAAAAAGAGGGCAAATCAGAAGAGTCCTCAACCCGCGGACAACGAGTATAGTACAGAGGATAAGAAGGAACAAGGCTAGGAGTAACCTCAGGAGAGGGTGCCGACTGGAAAGGAGGCACCGGAGAGACTAAAGGCTGTGGTGGTGGACTGACGACTATGGGAGTGGAAGGAAAAGTTAGGAAAGAAAGTGGCTCAACAATAGATGCTGAAGTGGAGGAAGAAGGGCGTGGATAGAAAGGACGAGACTCATCAAAAGTAACGCCCCGAGAATTCCGCAACAATCGGCCAACAGGGTCCCAACAGCGATATTCCTTGTGCTCAGCACTGTAGCCCAGAAAAACGCACTCAACAGACTGAACGGTCAGCTTGGTGCGCTCACGAGGTGTAAGAAGAACATAGACACACGCCCAAAGAGGCGAAGACTGGAATAATCAGAAGTCTTGCCAAATAGATGCTTGACCGGAATCCCACCTTGAAAAGCAGAGGGGGGCTGAATGTTGATCAAAAAAGTGGCAGTAGAAACAGTCTCAGCCCAGAAGTGTGGTGGAACATTAGAAGCAAGCATAAGAGCACGAGCTGTCTCAAGAAGATGACGATGCTTGCGTTCGGCCATACCATTCTAAGCATGAGCACCGGGACAAGAAAACTGAGGGAGAGTACCCTGCTCAGTAAGAAAACCACGAAGAGCTCCCGATAAATACTCCCCAACAGAATCAGCACGAAAAACACGTATAGAAGAGTCAAAATAGGTATAGACCATAGTGGCAAAAGTCTTGTAGATAGATAAAACATCACTACGAGATGACATAAAGTATATCCATGTATGCCGAGAAAAATCATCAATAAAAATGATATAATATGGATGTCCTTTCAAAACAAAAGGAGCTGGTCCCCATACATCGGAATAAACAAGATCAAAAGGACGCTGAGATGCTGACTCGCTAGAAGGTAAGGGGAGTTGAAGCTGTTTACCAAACTTACAACCCTGTCAATGGAGAAAAGTATCACCAGACACTAACCCTAAAAGGCCACAACAAAGCAAAGAAGACATATGTGACCCACAAAGACGTCCTAAACAATGATGACACTGAGCAAAAGAGGCGGTGGAGGCTGCAGCAGATGCAGAGGTAGTGGTGGAGGCGACAAGACCGACAGGTAGCGGAAGGAAGACAAAGCCAGTCAAGCTCTCAGAACCATTGGAAATCACGGCGGCGAGGGCCAGTACCAACCAGAGTCCCCGTACGGCGATCCTGAACACAACAAGAATCAGAATCGAGAATAACACGACAACCATAATCAGTGAGCTGGCCGGCAGATATGAGCTGCATGGTTAGTTTTGGGACATGTGAAACAGTAGGAACAAGAAAAGATGAATTTGAAAGTGCCTTGTCCTGTGACAAAAAGAGAGGTACCATCTGCTGTTTGAACAGTGATAGGAGCAACTAAAGGACTAATGGAGGTGAGAGTGGTGAAATCAGATGTTATATGAAAAAGCTCCAGAATCAAGGATCCAAGGTGATGTGCCTGAGAAAGGAGTAGAAGGTGGTCTCTCACCCGAAGACTGAGTAGGAGAACCAGAAGTACCTGACGATGCAGAAGCAACTGTGCGGCCTAGCAATTGTAAAAACTGCTAAGTGTCAGAGGCACCAGGACTTCGCTGAGAGGAGGAACCTCCAGTGCCCCTCGGAGGACGAGCACCACGACGAAAATACTTCTTATAGCAAAACTGCTCCATATGTCCATCCTTGTTGCAATAGATGCAGTGGAGTCCCCTACCGACAGCAGCTGTCACTGGTGGAGGCCAATTGGTGAAGAAGTAACTAGCAACGCAGCAGGATTAGAAGCTAAAGAAGCCACCAAAACCGAAAGAAACGACGATGATGACAGTAGACCCGCACCACGAAGGCAAATCTTCTCAGTACGAACAGCTGTAAGGGCCTCCAACAGAGTCACACGAGGGTGACGAGTCAGCAATTGAGCACGAGTCTGCTCAAACTCTGACCAGAGACGTGTCAAGAAGTCGTAGATGCGACGAAACTCCAGGTGAGACTGCTGATGCTGACAGCACTAACAGGTGCGACAAACATCTGGTCCTAAAGAGTCAATCTGACGCCATACCGCGGACAACTGAGCGTAAAACTCGTCCAAAGTGGTATCTCCCTGCTGCAGTGACTGCTCCTGATGCACAACAGCAAGATACAAGGAATCACCAATTGCGCCCACATTGCCAGGGCAAAAGCCAGACCAACAATATCACCAGTGAGGTGCACCTCTATGCTGGCAACCAGAATAGCAAAAGCACGAGCATCCTCATCGATCCATGTCTTGTAAGCAGCATACTAAGATTGAAAAGTCTCCATGGCAACCTCAAAAGCTTCAGATACCTTTGCACAAGCATCTTCGAAAGCATCATTCGGGAGTATAGATGCAACAGGTGGAGTACGGCGAGACGAACAAGGCAACTTGCTAATAAGAAACTCCCAAAGACACTGACCATGCATGTGAAGACGTATATATTGAAACCAGTCTCGATAATTGAGACCGTCGAATATCACCGGGCAGCGAGGAACAGAAACGGAGCCTGCAAAAGAAGACATATTTTTTCTCTTTTTCTTTTTTTTCTTTTTTTTGTGTGTACTGAGAGAGAGCCAGTCAAAAGACCAGAGGCTCGGTCAAAGGAAAACAGATAGGCTCACCGACACCAGACGGTCTCCGGGCGCACCACAAAGGTGATCTGCTCAGCGGCGGCTTTCAATCGACGCAGAGATCGCCATCGCCGCGTCGGAGGAGCGGCAGTGCGCGATCGAGCTTGCGGCAGTGCGCAAGGAGGACGGCGTTCGACCGGTGTAGGCGCGTCCCAAGCCGTGGCGTTGGGCATGCTCCACCGACTGAGAGAGGCCGGCGGCTTCAGCGACTCCGGCGAGATTAGTCCTCCGGCCAAAGCGGCGGCTCGCGGCGGCGTTTCGATCGGTGGCGTGTCTGGCCCAGCGTCGGGCGGCGGCGCGCCGCAGCGGCCCGGCAGCGCGAGCCACGAAGAAAGCCGGCGGCCACCCCGTGATAGATCGAGCTCGAGACCGGTGACTCCGGCGAATCCGGCGAGATCAAGCCGAGTGGTTCGGCCCACCCGGCCCGGATCGATGGAGATCCGAGCGACAACGTCCTAGATCGGCTCCCAAGGCGACGACGGTGGCCCGATCAGTGGAGATCCGAGCGATGCCCGGATGCAATTGATCTCCCGATCCTGAGCGGCAGCGAGCGGCGATGAGCCCGGATGCATAGGCGTCGGCGACGCTAGGCACCCGAGCGACAGCGACCCCAGATGTAAGTGATCTCCCGATCCCGAGCGGTGGCAAGTGGAAGATGGGGTAGAGTCGATGACAATAGTCGATGGCGAGCGCAGAGAGGAACCCCAGGTGATGGCAGCGGTGGCTCTAAGAAAAACTTAGGTATAGCTTTGATACCATGTTAAGAATAGCACTTGTATTCAACATGAGCCCAATAGACCAATATATACACGTACATGTATGTCACATATCCAGAAAGCCCCCTATACAACAGGGTAATTACACATTTATATGGGATATATCTAACAGTGATGTGTCTACTCTTGTTTATAGCATATTTGTTTTAATGCTTATTGTTATGTATGTTATTTATTGTTTCGTTGAGATATAACTAGATGAGGTGTTGCCGAAATCTTGTGGTGATGGTAGTGAGTTTAGAGAACTAATTAGTGATAGCATTTTGGACTCAGAGATTGGGGCGGAGTGTTACAAATGATTATGAAGGAAGATAGAATAGATAGAATTAGATGTATTGCATTGAGCCAGATTACAATGTGGGTGGTCAGGAAGTGCTCCAATGCTCTTCACGATCAGTTTGGTGGCAACCAAGGATAAAAAACCACTGGTAACCGGTTGGTTATCGGTGGTTAACGACCGTACTGGCCCGGTAAAAAAATATAGGTCTGAAAGAGTTCTAGATTTAAATTTTGAATTTAAATTGATGAGCGGTAACTCCAGGGGCGGTAACCGGTCAAATGGGCGGTAACCATCCGAAAACCAGTCAAATTCAAATTTTGAGTTTACACTTTGTTTGATGAAGTTTGGCCAGTTTAAAACCGGTAACTGGCCTGTAAGTGGTATATCACAGAGATTCTAAAGTCCTTATCATGGTATGTTTCTTGATGCCCAAGTAAATAACGGAGATTATGACATGTGTTGCATGCTATGACAGGTACACACATTGATGAATGTCTCTCTTTTTTTTCAAGTGTCTAAACTACAATTACATGCCATTACCAAGTAGCAAATTGTACAAATCCCTTTTTCACATATTATGTGATATGGTAGTTACAAGGGAATAGAGCAGTATATGGGAAGGGGGCGTGTTCTCTTCTATTAGAGGTTCTGAACAGCCCTAGTATTAACTTTACTTCTATTTTGTCTGTCTCTCAACCGAGTGCTTACATGTATATATATAGCCCATAGGCCAGCTCATCTCTTTTCAGTATTCTATCCTTTCTCAACTAATGTGCATGCAAAACCTAACAAACTCTCTAACAACTCTCTCCTTTGTCTTTTTAGCCAGCTGTTGTGGATGCTGATTTCTTGTTACGGCGTGTATAAACTTTGCCAAAGAAAGCGTCCACAACATTATGCAGGAGAGAAAAATTAAGGAAAAAAGATAGGTAATAAATGCAAGGTGTCACCTTGACATCTGTTCCCCCTGTTGGCATGAACTCCTCGTAAATGAAAGATCCATCTCGCCTCACCTTCCTAACATCCGGATAAAATTCACTAGATCGATTGCCAACCTATGAATGAATATTTTGAGGAATTTTATATCTGGTCAGTGCATTTTTGGGGGTTTTGAACAAGTAGACATCGACTAGCAGAACATGCTACCACTATCAGAAGAAAATACATTAAAGTCAATTCATTTATAATACAGAAGTAACCTTAGGAAGAAGAGACCTGCTTGAGCAAAAATAATCAGATATTATTTATCCGTTTGAAGCCAAGATCGTACCATTTATCCATTTTATACTATAATGTACACGTAGCAAAGACTCTAGTTCATTGCAATGTTCCAGAACTATGCATTCGTGTCAGTGAGGAAGACTGATGGTATCAGTTCAGAAACAAAATAGATAAGTAAAAGTAAAATGTTAGAACATGAAGCAGATCATCTGCTAGGTTATTATGACTTATACTGCATCAACTGCTATGGTACCGACTTGGATTTTCTTAAAATTAAAGAGCCTGCTCACAAATTTTCTAACAAGAAATATGTGCGAAGTTAAGGGTAACAAATCTTCACCTTACGGAACAGTTCTTTCATTCCTCCACCAGCAGAGCTAGGATAGTATATCATTATATTATGGTCATCTCCTTCAACAATAAAATTATTCAATTGCAGTCAAGAGATCAACAGTTTAGCAATTACATTACAATATTGCACAGACATTGGAATATGCATGGATGCACCGGTACTGACTCACATACAAAAAAGATCCAAACATTCAGAATTTATTACAGAACAGTTAGGTAGTTAGTAAGGATAGGTTTTTCACAGCATGTGAAAGTATGAGGTGCAGACTACAGTGAACACGAACACACAATTTAGAAAAAAAGTAACTTGTGAACAATATGTGATAAGATCATAAGAATAAGAAAAAAAGTGAACAATTATCACCCATCACAACTAATATGTAATTTACATACCATGTCACCAAGAATATCTGGACTCTGGAAGCAAGATAGCACATAACTTACCTACTGTTCTCATAAAAAGAAAAGGATAAAGCACAGTATAATGTTTGACATTATTCAGACTGTCAAGGCATCAATATCTGTATGCTTCTACAGTCAACAGATATGTTCAAAGTACCAGACATTTTTTGAAACTAGATCCATAGCACTACAAGGCCCAGGTCCACATGTGACATGTCAATGAGATACAAGATGATATATTGCTAAATACAAAACTTTCGTAATCGTAGGGAGGTGGCTAAGAATTGGTGTAGGTTGGGCATGGGCTTACATTTGCATGCTTAGTTTCAATCCATGCAAGATCTTTGCACTGGGAGTTGTACTCTGCTATCTGGGATGTATTTTTTCTCGAGTAGTTAGTTCACAAAAAGCATCCTCCCTTTAACTCAAGTTCGGTTTTCTCAGACCTAGTGCCAATATTCTTGTTTTTTGGCATGCATGTATTGGGCTGAATGAAAATGACAGCTGCTATGATTAGTGCAAGACAGTGGAGAATAAACAACAAATTGTGCAAAAAAAGACTATTACAAAAACTATTAAATCAAGAGCTGTTACCATCGATGGGTTTCTCCACGAAAGGCTTGCAAAACCGTTTTCCATGAATCTCAATAAAATCATCTTGCTCGACAAAGTAGTTTAACTCTTGATTAGGGTACTCTCTTCTTACAACAGCATAAGTTGGAACAGGAACTCCGAACAATTTAAGGTGCTAAACAAGCAAAAGGGAAATATCAACATTTTGGAACAAGAGTATATGTTTGAACTATAGTGCAAGATGATAAAGCCTTTATGTAAAAGGCTGCAATTAGAGTGCATTGAGTTTTTCTGTAAGTATAGTTGGATTATAAAATCATTTGTTCCTCATGAAATCATCCTACAATATTTTGCTGGTGGGTAACAGGTGCTGTATCAGGAAGTCGAAAGTCTCTGTTATAGGCCAAGCATTTTGTTAGAAATACACAAAACAGTATAACCAAATAGATAACCACTGTATCGTGCCTGCTGTACTTATTTTGCAACAGTCCCATAGTATAAGAGGCAAACATAAAGCATTAGTTTATTGCAGTAGTTATTCTTGCCCTCTACTAATAAACGTTATTAACCGTGTCTAATGGTCTATCCTTTTCAGGATCCATAGTCTACATTCATCAAATACTAACGTAGTTACATATGCAAACATTCCTAAGTTTCAGAACATACATGACATATGAACTAAAACTGAGTTTTCATTGCGAGCTAGAAAAACATATCTCTAAGCAAAACAATTGCTCAAATATGGAATATGGCTATCTCGTTGGTGTCAATTTACAAAAAAAAAATGTGTATTTAAAGTACTATATTTATTTAGGAAAAGAGCCTATTTGTATTAACAGCCCCACACAAGGATGTCATAGAGATTACTGTAGATTCTTGAGATTAACATGGTAAAAATAAACTGCAGCAAAAAAGAACGAATAATATTTTCAAAAAAAGTAAGTTTTTGCTGTGGTCGGTAGTTGGGTACAGGCCTAAGGGCGAGGGTAGGGCGCTCGCCATCATCTAACCACCGGCAAGGCTCTGACGTGGTAGAAAGGCTTTGAGGCTTGACTTTAGAAGAAGAGGGAGACTAGAGACTTATTTGATTGTTTATTGCTTGATAATTGTTGAAGTATAAGTGAATTGCCCACCTGTCCTTATCAGCTTAATCTTTTGGGTGAATTGGTTGGTGCATGCAATTCAATATGGTATCAGAGTCAAGAGGTCTTGAGTTCAAGATCCAGTTGGCACAATTAAATAAAAATAATTGCAGCCCACTTCTATTCCACGTCTTAGGCCTAAGAGAGCCTACACGTGAGGGGGAATATTGAAGTATAAGTGAATTGTCCACCTTTCCTCATCAGTTTAAGCTTTTGGATGAATTGGTTGGTGCATGCAACTCAATAATAATAACGATACAATGTTGTTCCTTCTATAGGGATAGCTACTCTTGACCCCTAAGAAACTTTTCTCTATATTAAGGGAACTAATCTCTAATACATGGAATAAATCTAAAAGGAAATAAACCCAAATAATAAAGAAACTAATTATTATATTCCTAATCCACAATATGATGCCAATGCTATCAAACTATCCAAACAGACAACATTGCTACAATACCCACATCGCTACAGTGCCACACGCCGCGCTACAGTATCATGTACTATTCACACACACTGTAGTTCCGCGTGTTGATCACGCGTCTACTATTACCTCACTGGGATCATAGATCATAACATTACACCCCTCACAGCGAGACAGCTTGTCCTCGAGTTGTTAGGTGACGGCCATGGTTGAAGTCCTTCGTAACCATATGTCCACGAAAGGGCACAATGATGACGTCGTGCGGCGCGAAAGATGATCAGCAAAGCTTCAATGCACAACAAGGATAACCACCCTCTAGCATTGGCTGATGTCGTAGGAATCGCCAGCGGCAAGGGCAAACGGCGTAGGGCAGCAGGATCCTTCTTGCCCCGAGATGCAACGATTGTGGGAGAGATAAGACGACATCATTGATCCCCCATGATAGCCGTTGTGCTTCGTATCTTCGAAGGCACGGTGTCGGCCAGCCACGTGGAGAAGACCATCGCTAGACAATGGCAACCTTCCTCCTTGGTGAAGGCACCAGAGATGCAGCCGAGGACAGCGCTGCCCGCTGAAGCGCTGATGGCGACGACAAGAGTAGCATCAGTGGCGACGTTGGTTCTGGCAATGATGGCGACTGAGAAATCGCAGCAACATGATGCGCCTTCTCCTCCATCTTGGCCATGAACTCTTTCATGAAGGTCATCATGTTGCCGAGATCGGTCTTAAGGTCCGCAACTGAGACCTTCATAGCAACCACACAATCAGCAGCAGAAGCCATGACGGGTGGCTCTGATACCAAATGTTGTGGTTGGTAGTTGGGTATGGGTCCGAGGACCGAGGGTAAGACGCTTACCCTCATCTAGCCATCGGTAAGGCTCTTCCTTGACATGGTAGAGAGGCTCTGAGGCTTGACTTTAAAAGAAGAGAGAGAGACTAGAGACTTATTTGATTGTTCATTGCTTGGTAATAACAATACAATGTTGTCTCTTTTATAGAGATCGCTAGACTTGACCTCTAAGAAACCTATCTTTATATTAAAGAAACTAATCTCTAATACATGGAATAAATCTAAAAGGAAACATAATTATTATATCCTTAATCTGTGATATACTGCCAATGCTATCAAACTATCCAAACAAACATCATTGCTATAGTACCGCATCGCTACAGTGCCGCACGCTATGCTACAATGCCATGTATTGTTCATGCACACTACAATGCAGCATGCTATTCATGTTGTTACTCTTTGCCCCAGGAGAAAACGCATACATTGCAAATAAACTGAGAGAACACGGGGGAATTTCTGAATTTATCTATTCTCTTACTTGCTCCCCCTGATTAAACTGATTATAAGCATATCAATATATAACCTAACTAGCACACCTACTCCGACTCTAAATAGAACTCAACTTCTACTTGAGTTACACACGGAGACGAACTCAACTTTGTCTTGGACTCAGAGTCAAGATTATTTGTAACAATCTTCCCCCTAATCATGACTCTCTAATTTACTTGAGTTTGCCTGAGTTTGGGTGGCGATGCATCTTCTCAATACTCCGGACTCATCTCATCATTTAGAGCACTGTTGATTCATCATCGCTGAGCGCTTCGGCAAGAGACACTTTCCCCTTCATCGACTTGTGGCATTCTGAAGTAAAGTACCTATAATCATTACAATTATAACACCTTACTTTTGCCTTATCAAACCTCCGATTCTGATGGCCTCGGCCATTGGAAGTGTTCTTACTTTCACGTTTTGATGATCGGATCTCTCATTCGCGCGGGTCTATAACTAAAGCAATTGGGAGAAACTATGAGGGAATAGCACGAAGGAATTTTTTTCACCACGTATAACTCTTCCACCTCGCCAAGGGCTCGTATCTTGTTGGCGATGACCACCAACCGGACGGCGAAGTTGTTGATCGACTCCGTTTCCTTCATATGCAGCACCTTGAACTTGGTTCTGAAAGTTTGTACATTTGCTTCCTTCACACGATTAGCTCCAAGATGCATCGTTTTCAACGCCTCCCACGCAGCTTTGGTAGTCTCCTTTTCGACCAGTAAGAAAAGCGTCTCCTCTGGGATACCCTGATAGATGGTCGTCAATGCCATCTGATCCTTGCGCACGTCAACGTTGCCATTCTCGATCACGTCCCATACTCTTTGAGCCCTCATGTACACCTTCATCATGATTGCCTATGTTGCAAAATTACTCGTCGTGAGCACCGGATAATACAGCGTGACAGCGGAACTCTTCTTCGCCGTCATCCTGGATGATGCCTCGTCCCCGGTGACACCACTTCCTGAAGAACGTGACATGATCTTGAGCACGGATCAAAAAATCAGGCTACCATGGGGTGAGTCTTGGAAACTTCGAGAAAATACGCTTCGCAATTCTGATCATGTTAAAACTTTCTGTTGATGTAATTGTCGCTTGCGTTTTGACGTGATGCTTCTGATCTTGGAGATTTCTTTGCGCTACACTTCTTGGCTTGGACTTGCTCTGCGTGCTTGACGATTTCTTTCAACGACTCGGCTCTCCTCTAGGTCTGATACCGATTGTTACTTTTTGCCCCAGGAGAAAACGCATACATCGCAAATAAACTGAGAGAACACGGGAGAATTTCTGAGTTTTTCTATTCTCTTACTTGCTCCCCCTGATTAAACTGATTATAAGCATCTCAATATATAGCCTAACTAACACACATATTCGGACTCTAAATAGAACTCGACTTCTACTTAAGTTACACACAGAGACGGATTCAACTTCGTCTTAGACTCAGAGTCAAGATTATTTGTAACACACGCGTCTGCTTCCATACCTCACCGGGATCATAGACCATGGGGCTGTTCTTTTCGGCATCTGGCTTATGGCTAATTTACAGTAACTACCTTTTAAACAGAGTATCTTTTTAAGACAGGGTCTACAAGTCGATTGTAGTAGACACTGTACCGACTTCAGCTATATCGGGCAAAATCGCACGCAAGTATCTCTCTCGTACTCTCTTTGGAGAACAGTCAGAATTCAAAAATTTCAGTCATAAGCCATAGCCTAAAAGAACAGTTTTGGATTTTTAAGGTTCATCAATAAAACATTCAGAGATGATCTTTCTACCATCTTTTGGTTTATATTCTGTTAAAAAAAAGTATCTTATGTAAGAGAAGTCCTTGTTTTTATGATAACTAGCAAGAAATAATCCAGCTTTAAAGCATCTAACATAGAAAAAAGAAACTCATTTCAGACCCAAAGGAAAATTAACTACTGAAATGAAGATGCCTGAGATGTATGAAACACCAGTTGTTGTGATATTAATACCTCATATACTTTGCTGCGATCATGAAGCAGGTATTGTGGGTCCAACCCATTGACTAAAAAAGGCCTAAATAACAATATTTACAAAATGTTACTACATCAGATCGCAGAACTCCTTAAAAGTAGCATAAGTACTCTAGCTTATAATTAAAGTGTGTGTTATTTACATGTTTCCCAAGCAAAAAACAAAAGAAATGTACATGAACGCTGAGTTCAAATCGGCAGCTTTGCAGTGTAGAAAATCAACTCAGAAGGTAAAGTATCTATATGATTTCTGAAGTAATTTTTTTCATTTCAGTTATGGAAAAAGGGCACAGAGGATCTCTCTTCTAGGCCTACGAATGGAACAACGATAAAAGTTTAGGAAATGCCATTATGAAGAGAATTGGTTTGGATGGAAGGCACATTCAAAGGCAACTATATCAGAGTAACTTTTAGACAGGTGCAAATTTTGAACACAAAAAGGAAAGAGTGTATTTAGATGAGGACTAGGAAATCCATACAGAAGCCACACATGGATGTTGACAATCTTAGTACAGTTCCTTTTGAGTACTAAGATGTTCACATGGATGCCCTTTTTATTTTTTGAGGGAAAACAGTAGGAGAGAGCCCTAATGTAGCAGTAGGGCTCTCCCCCACTGTTTTCCCTTAAAAAAAAGTTCCTTGGATTACTCGAAAATGTTCTATATGTCAGGAAAGCCTACAGTGGAACTATAAATATTTGACAGGCCCAATACAGTGATAATCCGATGTATATTTACAGTGAGTGCTTTGAAATTTTCATGATTGAGTCAGAGAAAGCATTTAACCTGCGTAAAGCCGCATATTTCTCCGCCTTTTCTAGTGGATAACCAGCTGAGTAAAAGGCGATTAGACAGTCACATAAAGGCCAACTGCCAAAAAAGCAACAGAAGTTAGTATAATACAGCCAGAACTTGCACTTCGCATGGTGCCACAAAAAAATGCTGACATAACAAACCCAATATATGACATAAGGTTTGATGGCAAAATCACATAGAAGATGATCTTTGGTACTAGAGGAATAAGAAGCCTACATCTGCTAAGAGGCGCATGGAAAATGGATTTATTAGCACCACGAAATACAAAATTTCCAAACTTTTATACTGCACCAGACATTTTTTCAATCACTTCCTTACGGATTAAAATATGGATATGCTACAGTAATAACCTGTTAATTGATAATATTTACCCTAAACCCTGTGCTTCAAGTAGGAGTAGGACAGCATGATCCATTATTCATGCTTGTATATCTGGCATGCAGAATAACTTTTCCTTTTTCACCAATACACAGAAAATTTAAAACTAAAGAATTCAAATTCCTAGAAGACTTTCCCTTCACATTTGTCAGGCATACCTTTCAATGGGATCTTCAAGAATGACTTTGTCACCAAAAATTATAATCTGCATCCATAAAGCATGCATATTATTTCAACACAGTCTTGGTGTTCAGAACAACAAATTGAGTTACTTATCGTGCTAAGGAACTAGCTTCAAACAACTGATCACCAACAGGGGAAAAAAGGTATAAATGAAGGCCATGCTTCTACGATGTATATCGTATTGAACACAAGCAAAACAGTCGACCATGCCATGGTAGCATATGCCTATCTTGTGCAGGAGTTACAGTTGATGGGACCAATTGTAACATCAATGGTCTATTTGTGCAATTATTCAAGAACTGCATGGAACAATATTTGGTCTTCTTGTAAAAAATAGTATTCGAAAAATGACGCAGAGGATTGGTTGAGCCACGGGCTCCCGGGCAATAGGCAATTTGCGCACCTTCTCAACTCTGGCAGCATGCATAGAAAGCACAAAGGCAGTTTGTGTTGCTCATACGTAAGGATGGAAGTAATGGGCTCTACGCTACACAGTTTACACCCCTGCATATGGAAAACACACGCGCAGAACCTCTCCCCCAGCCCCTAATGACATTGCCTTAAACCATTAGAAACAAAAAAAATAAGATGGCTATCAACACTCTAGTACCCTGCAAGTTTTTCATACAATTCGTTGTCATCAAGAGTCCTTAACGAATCTCTGAATGCTTCTCATCCTTTAAAAAAAAGGAAATTGAGGATTTACTCTCCTAGCCCACGTGTCAGTGACCTACGATGACCCCACATGTCATTGAATGAGGAGGATAAATCCTCAATTTCTCAACTATGAGAAGGGTATATGATCTAAACCCCCTTAAAAAAAAGTTAACTTCTTCCAATCAATAGTCATCTTATTCAAAAATCAATAGTCATGTGAGCTTTTTTTTCCTTTTCGAGAAACAACACATCAATTAACAAAAGAAAACACAGGCAATAATCCGCGCGAAGACAGAGCGACCCATTTCCGAGCCGTACCTCGAACTCTCCGAACGCGCGCAGCCTCTCAAGAATCTGCTCCATGGGAGAACACGACACCTAGAGAATTTCCAACAGGAAAAAACAAACAAGCGCTCAGATAATCTGATCGAACCACAAGACCACCCCCACATTGCAGCCAACCCAAGAAACATAATCAACAAGAACACGAAATTTCTCCCAAACTGCTCACCTTCTTCTCCATGACGCAGACGCCAATCTTGACCTTGCCTCCACCACCACTCCCATCACTGTGCCTCTCCATCTCCTCCCTCACTCTCTTCTGTGGGAAGAAGAGATTATAACTGGAAAGGGATTGTTTGTTTCTTGGACATTTTGCGCCTCAAGACTGGAATCTTGGGTCTTTAAGCTTTATGGAGGAGGGGAGGAAGTGAGCACAGCCGTCAGACGAGGAAGAGCGGTTGTGAGCAGTGGGCACTGTGTAATAAGAAGCTTTTTCCTGCCATGTTTCGTTTTGTATCTGGATGCTCGACAAGAACTTTTTTTTTTTTTGCTTAACAAGAAATTTTCTTCTATTTTGCTCAAGAAGATATTGGTAGCGGGTTTCAAGTACGGTGGTCTTGCTACGGACACCTCAACCAATTTGGAGCTACTACAGGACTTATACCATTAGAAATATTTCTAGCAATATAAATTTTTATTAAATTTTATCAGATTTTGTCTCCTCCCTCTCCCTCTCCCTCCTCCTCCACCGCTCCCTCTCCCTGCCTTCTTCCCTAATTCCGACTGTAGTTCCGCACCTCCTCCTCTCGCTACCCCTCCTCCCCCACAAGTGGCCAACGATGACCTCGTTGCCTCGTCGGACCATCATCTCCCCCTCCCTGTCCCGCCCAACCTAATATTCAGTATGTCACTGCCTCATTGAGCCTTTCACTGTCGCTGCCCAATGCCCTCCGTCACCGCCCATTGTCAGACCACCACTTCCTCGGCCTCCCTCTACATACAAGGTATGGTGAACCCATCGATGGCTGCGGTGCCACCACTCCTCTTGCTGTAACTCGAGAAGATAGGGGAGAGAGCTAGAGCACTGAAGCAAGAGGTGTACTGATGGGGTTGGAGCTTGAGAATTAAGTCAGTCAACCGCGGCCCTGCTGAGGGACGATCAGATCTGACAGTGCCGCGGTCGAGGATGGCGATACGCAGTGGCGCCATAGCCGGAGACGACAGATCCAATAGTGACGACCCGCATCGATGTGAGCGAGAGAGAGAGAAGCAAGAGAGCGAAAGCGAGAGAGCAAGAGAGTGGAGCGAGAGAGATCCAACGGTAAAGAGCTATACTATCTTTTTTTAGTAGAACGGTATACTATTCTTTAATTTTTCTCCAAACAATTGATAGTTCTTTTAAGGTTAACGGTGGACATGCCCATACGCGAGTGTGTCTACCTATATACGCGTAATACACATAAAATCGTGGAAGTTAGTGACAAATCAGCGATATAACGGAGTTACTGCTTATCTGTGGTGCTATCTGAGTATAAATTAAGAGAACCTGAAGTGGGGTCATGCTATATTAGTTATAAACTGTCGTAAAAGATGATTTGGATTGACTTGATAATTTTACATCCGTGCTCTCGTCGTTTCGTTTGACTACATCTATACAAAAGTTTATTCGGTCTCAAATTTGTTAATCAGATACTCAGCCATTTTGTTAGGTAGAAAATGTTTTTGACAAGTCGTATAAAGTACGCCTACTCCTTGTTTATCAGTTTACCAAGAGACTTTCAAAGTTGGTAATTTACATTTTCAGTTAAATTGTAGTAGTAAAATAGTTTCGAGTGTTGGAATGGTAAAGCACTAAAAGCCCATATACACCGATCAGCCATGAAAAAAATGCGTATAGAACAATATTGTTGAAACACTCCGCATTCTTAATTAACCTTATACGATAAACTATAGGACTAAACAAAATTAAATAAATAACTAATAAATAAATTACAAGACTAGATTACAACATAAGAATCGTGAACAAATAAAATGCATTCCCAAGTCTCATCCTAGTAGAATAATACACTACAACTCACAAACTCTACAACTCCATACACACAGGTTTATACAACAGACTACACGTAATTATCCATATGTATGAATAAATACAACCTAATACAATTGCAATTGACAAATTTCTTAGAAACTGGTAGCATTGGCATGGCTAGTAGTAGTCGAAGCAAGCATTTGGAGAATCAATAATCGAAAATAGAGAAGAACTAGCTTAACCAAACTAGTAAAGCCAATATTATCGTCAAAACCCTTTTTAGAATAATAGTAATAAGCAATCCACTTATTGAGATACCAGAACAACCGGGAACAGTCGACACCAACCCTAACCAAATCGAGCCCGACAAGATCAACTAAGGTATTCCACGTTTATCCCCACCACTATTGACATCATAGAGCAGGACCACATGCACATGCACATAGTAGAACCAACTAGGACTCATAACTAGGATAGAATATGGAAGAAAAGTACTAGATGGAGTAGAATATACTAGAGGAATAGCTAACCGTGGTGTCCATGTACCCACCGTTGGCCACCCGCATGCACCAGGCAACCTGCTCATACTCCCTAGCGCATGAGGAGATCTCGAGCCCTGTCACGGCATGCTATACCTAGAGCACTCAAATCCACCACATTAATCACGGCAAAGCAAGACGGAAATTCACAAATCAAAAACTAAATAAAAAGAAAAGAAGGGATTAAAAGTAAATAGGGAAGGAAGAGATAGTGAGAAGGGTCGAATCCTGACGATCGGAGTTAGAACTATAGCTGCATGGCGTAGATCTAGCCAGTGAGGAGTTAAGGCGACAACCCAGAGGCCGGTGGTGATCGCTTTGGACCGGGGGCCGGAGACAAGAGGGATGGGGAAGGACCGAGGGAGTGGCACAATGGAAGCATGAGAGGGAGAGAGGATGAGCACACGAGAGAGAGCGGTGTTCTACCGAGAGACCGACAACCATCGGCTGAGAGCCAATGAAGGGGGCGGTAGCGTAGAGCGATGGAGCAAGGGAGAAGTCAGTGGAGTGAGAGAGGGAGCAGGAAAGACCGAGCGCCAGTAGAGATAAAGGGAAGGTGGGTAAGCAAATGGGCCAATGGGTTGTGGCTGGCTAGGAGAGAGATGGATGTGTGTGTGTGTGTGGATACGTATATGCATGCAAATGGTATTGATAGGTGACAAATAGTTATCGGCCACACTACCTCAATAAACACCATATTTTCACATCAGCAAGCATGGCCGTGAACAACAAGTGCACAAAACTAGAATTGAATTATAAACACACTAGTTGATTTTGAATCGATAGAAAGTTTACCATAGAGACACATCAACATAGCATATTTTTATATTTTTTATAAATTAAATCATAGCTTATGTGTTAAATACAAGCGACTATCTGAGCCAAGAGAAAGGACTCCACCTAAACGCATCTGAAACTGGGAACTGCCACCAGATTCGAACAAGCATGCCTTTGATCATTTTGATTAAAGCAAATTCGTGTAAAAATTATTTTATACTAGATTAATATTATTCTCTACATAAAATAAATTCTGAAATAAATCATGTGATTGATGTAAATAATGATGAGCATGGAAGGGTGGAAAGTTGATGAAGCAACTATCCTACAGATAAATAACAGGTGGGTGGAGAGTGCCCTAGAAAAGAAAGATAGTGGTAGATGTGGGGCTCTCTGCATATGAATAAGATATAAGGATAAACCAACTCTCACTCATGTACTGAGCAACATTTATCGTATCGGCCATGGTCTCGTCGAAGACGGGTAGAGCTAATTACCTTATTAAATTACTATACGCTACACATGGGCAAGGAGTATATAATTGTGAGATTGGATAAGGCCATAGATGGCAAAATCCATGCGCCTATAAGTAACGTGGTGGAGTGTAAGGTGAAGGTAAGATCAGCTTGGCACAATGGCTAGGGATATACTATCCGAGTGGAGGTATAGTATACAAAAATAGAGGAAATGGCTCTGTACTCTGATTGCAATTAAAGTCAGAATAACTATGGGTAAAGTGGTACCAACCTGTGCAGGATTTAAAACGCGATTCATGCATGTCTCTTGAACTGGAGGCTACAGGAGCCTATCGGTAGCCTATCTCTGAATACGAGTGATTAATATATTTATAAACTTTAATTGGAACTTTTATCATATAAAAACTTACTTTCGAAATGATAACGAATAAGATAGGATCATTGATTTGATTAATTATTGGCATGAAAATTGCATGTTATCAATATTTGTCAGGTACTTTTGCACTCAACCTTGTTATTAACACTCGTTGTTTAGAAATAAGTTAGTCTGAGAATTTACTCGGTTCTGACGAAGTCTACCCGAAGGACAACTACCATGCTAAGTGGAATGCAATGAACCCAGAGTTAGATGTGTATGATTTGGATGTCTCTTATGGAGCATGGGATGAGTAGTTGTTCAGTATTAGTCAGACTATGCAATCTAGAATATATCGGCAAACTTTTAGTTGTTATCTTTAGTGCTTGTATGTTTAAAATTAGTAAATACTCCTGCTTGTAAAATCGATAATATTTGGGCAGTTTGGTGTAGCCCTGTGTGGCGATGGTTATGTAGTAATGTTGTATCGTCTCTAGCTATTGTTCTGTTGTAACACTCTAATATGGCTTATTATTCGATAAAATATGAATTTATTCTGTTTTATCCAGCAATAACCACAAATTGGTGTCATTAACTAAGATAGTGATGGCATGGGTCATGGCATGCATCGTCACAATTGTCTCGGGGGAAGAACGATCAAATTCATACGAGATATGGTAAAGATATGAATATGAGCAAGCCAAACATCTCTTCCAAGGCGAATGATCGTTAACACCGGTAAACTATGGAGCAGCTCGAAGTAGGTTCTTGACGTATAGTCAACCACGTCATGCAGGAACGCTTAAAGAATTTAGCGAACGATCTATAATTGCTCTTCTTAGTCACTTCTATAATTGCTCTTGTAAATAAATATACAATACAATTTAATTTAAGGAGAGTCTAAAAAATTTAGCGAACGATCTTAGTGTGTATTTCCCTAGCACTAAAAAATCTAGAGCAGGTTGAAATGTAAGAATTTTACAGGAAATGGTGTAGATCGCCTCTAGAATGTCTATTAAGGTTCTTGCGTTCTCAGTAAGGCCTTAAGATTTTGCAAGTTAGAGAAAAGGGGAAGGAACGAAATGGGTATAATTAGCAGGCACAAAATCTCAGCACTTTTGTCGATCGCATTCACATCCCATGATAAGTGCACATCATATGTCCTTCGGGTCTGAAAGCAGCAACTGAAAAAGGCTGGCGAATCAACATTCTTTCAGCTGTCAAAATCTTTGCCCCAAATCCAATATTACACCAGAAATTTCTACTTCTTTAGGTGAATCAACCGCTAAAAAAAATAAAGAAGACCCAAGTGGGAATATTTTAAGAACATTCAGCTAGTCGCTAGACCCGGAATATCCAGGCAAATACTCCCATTAAAATAGCATCCAAAATTAGGCGAAAGCGAAATTGACCCTTGATCCAATTGGCGCTCCCTTCGCCGTCGCCGTCGCCGTCGCCGTCGAGATCGTAGCAGGATCATCCAACCGGAATATCCCAAACGTAGGCTTTGGAAGGCGTGCAGATTTTCTGACCAAATCGTACTACGCACCACCACGTAATCCAAGACTTCGTGGAGCCTTTCCTTCCACGTTCGTACTCTACAAAATACTTCTTGTTTTCTCTTGACTCGTACAGTCACTGGTCCTTTTATTGTAGAGCTGATGAGCAAAGACGTGGATAGAATATGCAGGTTTAAATGGACCGTTTGGTTTGCTTGAGTCGTTTATCTTTGTGTAGCCAACCGATTAGCCACTACCAAAGGTCGGATTTCTGGAAGGTATTGGTTTCTTTTATCTGTAGTGCCCTCTTTCCTAAGGTCAGCAGTTTGATCCTTTGGAAGATGGCATCCAAGAATATTGTTTTATTTTCTTTGAAGAACCAGATGCATCACTATTGTTTCCAATCCAGAATTTGGTTCTATGCAATGATGAATAGCCACTGGACGTATACGAACTCTTTGTTTTTCAATTCCATCTGTAGTATAGAAGCCAAATGTGCATTCCAAATCCCAAGTACCCAAATATTGCTACACCAAGCCGGGTTCTTATAGCCAAGTGATCCATCTATCACAGTGGCCCAGTCCTATTTTGCACCTCATTCTCTACAACAGCATCACTAAGAAAGTATCTAGTGTTTTCCTGTTTTCTTTTTTTTTTACATACAGAGTGGAAAGGAAAATACGGTACAATAGTAACTAAGCTGCCACTAAGCCAAGTCCACTGCAATGGTAAATCCACTCCCACAATAGACGGCATGGGAAGCAGAAGAACTTGACCTCTTCTCACTTATGTTTACTCTCTGAGGAATCACCTGATCACGGGTATCACCCAAACCCAGTTGCCCATGCTCTCCCCAGCCCCAAGTGAACACTGCTCCTTTATCTGTGATATGAAAGATCAATTATTTCGGTAATTGTGGATTTTTTATGTGGCTTTTGGAATAACTTTTTACCTGTTACCAAAGCGGAATGTTCAGTGCCAGATGCTATTTGCACCACCTGTTCTACATGAATAGAGGGCACCTTCTCCAAATTTGACAATGAAAATGATTCTGCATATCCCAAAGATAATTTTCTGATGGTCGGGTCAGGTGCAAATGAAACATGTTCACCGGATGGAACAAATGGATCTACTTGAAAGGAACAAAAAAGTAATGCAAGTTAAATTAGGAATGTGTTGAAGAAAAGAGAAGAAGCTTTTGAAAGCTGGGGCATGTGTTGAAGATGTGCAGTACTGAATATTACCGTGAAAGGTACCATTTTGCGTGCTCGGCGTATTCTTATTATAAGTTTGTTTCAAAAAGGATGCACTACAGATTGGCAGTATTTACTAGATGAATGTACAAAATGAACGTCTGTATATGTAAAGTATTTTCCTCTCTAGCAACTGGTCCCATAAAAAACGTTAATACAAATATAATTGGACATAACATAATATAATCGAACATGAAAAGGAGTACCATCATTAGTAGTGCTTGCTGTAGTGGGGTTTAATTGCTGCACCACTGCATTTGCAGACACAGGGGAGTCGCGCTTCTGATGGCGGTAAGCACCAATGGTGTACAATTCACCTGCTGCAATACCAAATGCCAATGACAACAGTTCCAGAGAATATGGTTTGATTTAAATGAAACAAATGCATGCATACCAGATAAAACTAATGCATGATGCCATCCTAGCGCCACTTGAGAAATTCTCAAAGAGGAAATCACAGCCCGAGGTTGGTCATCGTCATGTTCTCCAACTAATGCTCTTCCCCAGATGTACAGCTGACCAGATTCTGTTATATGCAATGAAAGGGTAATTATGGGCAAGTACCAAAGAGAATAGAGTCAATGACTGCAGATTTACAAGGCTTACCATCCAATGCAGCACTGTGATCTCCATTGGCATATATATTTACTATCTTACAGTTTGGAAAACCATAAATTATTCTAGGAACATTATATAATTTTTCGTTCCTAGAAATGCATTTACCAACTTGTCCTCGTCTTGCTGAGCCAAATCCATAGATTGAGTTATCTGGAAGAAAGAAGATTTGCTGTGTCATCTATTTGTAACACAGATGGGAAAATTTGATAAGTTTGTCAACATATCGAGTAGGAGAGATGGTTCAGTCCTTCCTTCAATTCTCAGCAGTCCAATAGGAAAGATACTATAGTTGTGATGATCTAACTTTCCTTTTTCTTCTTTAGTAACAGATTTTTTATTAATTATTTCTCTCAAGGATGTTAGAACTGTAGGAAAGACATTATAAAGGAGTCATTGTAGATCTTGGGTATTGCCGAGGATTAGAAAGATTGCTGAACAAGTGGTTTCGGAAGAGGTAATAGAGTAAATTTGTGTGGGTTCATGAACATGCATATAACTGTTAGTCATAGTTTTACTTACCTTTCAACAGGACAAGAGAATGGCGCATCCCGAATGCAAGCTTCTCAACATTCTTTGTGGTAAAGGATGCCACTTCAAAAGGCAAGTTCCTTGAATGGTTATCACCAGTGCCAAGCTGTCCAAATGAGCCATCTCCGCACATGAAGAGTTGTCCAGAATCTGAAAATAAGAACTAGAAAGATCAAAGCAAAGCTCATCAGCAATGGTTTATTTTGCAAATGAAAAAACTTAATAGCCCAATACCAAAACAAAAGATGCAATCTCTTGGTCAAAAACAAAATGTACGCATGAAATATAATATAGAAATATCAAGTAGAATATTTCATGCATGAAACATAGATCACAATGGTAGTAAAAAGAAATGAATGGTCATAGAATTTGGAGACCTGTAGCAAATCCAGAATGGTTCCATCCAGCAGCTACACAAGTTACAGTGTAATTTTCAAAGAACTTAACAAACTTTGGATGAGGGGTATTCTCCACATTCCCATGACCAAGTTGACCATGTGTACCTCTGCCCCAAGTAAATACTTCACCATCACCTGAAATGTTCAGTAAAGTTGTTCAAAGAACTAATGTCTTTGGCTCTAGTCAATAATCAATCAGGAAAAAATGGCATCTGATGCATAGACTAATTTCTTGGTCGGCTCATGGAAATGGACAGAAGGTTACCAACAAGATACAGTTGGCTTCCAAG
The DNA here is from genome assembly GCA_036346265.1 of Melocanna baccifera. Classification (NCBI taxonomy): domain Eukaryota; kingdom Viridiplantae; phylum Streptophyta; class Magnoliopsida; order Poales; family Poaceae; genus Melocanna; species Melocanna baccifera. The sequence goes on from CM070677.1 coordinate 38,299,778, forward strand.
AAAACAGTTAAGCTTCAAAGGAAGAACATCGCCAAATTATTTTTGATTGGCTAGAAACATTAATTTGATGATTCTTTCCCCTGGAGGGTTGTAACATATTTGTTTCTTTCTTTTCCTTTTATTTCCTGTACATAAAACTTTGTTTTCCCTGTATTTATTAATATATACAGTAGGGGCCTCCCCTACTGTTTCCTGTCAAAAAAAAAAACAGTGTGTTGATAATTACAAACGCGTAATCTGAAAAGTCACCAAGGATAGACCAACATGGAGCAATGCATAATCAATTAATCATTGATTATTCAACAAGATGGAAAGTGGAACCCTCAACTTAGGAGCTAGCTTCTCCACTTAACAATACAATGGTGTATCAGCGTATGGAATTATGGATTAAAAATCTTCTCTTGAATTACCAAGTTCAGATTCAGGACAAAGAAACAGTTTAAGATTAGTGCAATAGAAAATCTGTTCCTACCAACCAACAGGTCCACCATACACTTCCGGAATGAATCTATGCAGATTCCAGCAAAAAGACTGGGTTAAGGTTGTCCGGACAAGACAATGGATCAATGCCCTAGGATTAGCTGAATGCACTAGAAGAGCAATCTGCAATCCAAGTTGAACTCGCCGTGCACAAGCCCATAACCGATCTGAGCATCTAAGCGAGTTCAACTTCTAGTGACGCGAGAGCCATATTATCACTAGTATCTCCATATCAATGATGAGGGCCAAGAAACCGTGAAAGTTGGCCTGATCAAATCCTCTCACGAAAGAGCATACCAAGGTGGAATTATTTGAAGGAAAGTGTGGAGCGTACTTGTGAGGGCGATGGCGTGGGCGCCGCCGCCGGCGACGAAGGAGACGCGACCGCGGCAGCGAGGGGGGAGGAGGAGCGGCTGCGGGACGTGGCGGTCCTGGAAGCCGCCGTTCCCGAGCTGCCCGTCCGTGCCCGCGCCCCAGCTCCACGCCCACGCCTCCTCATCTTCCACCCGCTCCTCCTCCAGTGCCGCCGCCTTCTCCATGCCTCCCCAAAACAGAGAGATCTAGGGGAGTCGGCTCGCTTGGCCCGTGCTGCTACTCAAGGACGAACGTTCACGATTGCACGCAGATGAGAAGATAGAAGCGTAAGAGTTAACCCCTTCCCTGTTCTCCAGAACAACTGAATTAGCTGAACTCACCAATAACCATTACTTTTTCGGCACAATGAACAAAAAAGACGTGAGAACTATTTGCCTATTGGTGGTACAACGAGCCAACACTTCTTGATATTGAGTGAAGTTTTCCATCATTGTTTGTGCCAACAAGTACTTTCGTGGACATTGGATTTATTGGAAATTCGTGTGCCTCTATCCTCCCCCTCCCCCTCCTCCCCCCCCCCCCCTCCATCCTCAAGCTGTCCATAGTCGCCGCCGCCCAAGCTGTCTACAAGCCACCACCGCTCCCAAGACGTACTGCTGCCCAGGCCATCTACAAACCACTACCACCCCCAAGCCGCACCGCCATCGAGCGAGGTTTCCATCAGGTAGTGAGGTTTCCGGCAAGTTTAAACGTAGTTTCGGTGAACCGTGGCAAGGTTTCTGTTATGGTTTCTAGCGAGCGACAGCACGGTTCGAAGAGATGGACGGGAGCCGAGAGAGATGGAGCATAAATCTTGGAGCAATATGGATGGTACAAACCGTATAAATTACCTTCGTTCTATTTGGTTAGATAATATTGTATTAAACTATGTATATTTTAGAATTTCTAAAGGAAATAGGCCTCAACTCATGAGTCAATTTTCAATAATACCTCACCAATTCCAAAGCAAAATGCAGAAAAGATGACAAAGATTGTTGTACTGAAGTGTTATTAATATACCAATCTTTTGGTATAAGTCTCATATGAGTTAAACTTGTACATAGATTAGTAAGATTCATCTTCTCACAGCTGATGAATGAACTACGCCTTGAATTCATAGTTTCTCGTGATCAAACTTCACTTGAAATCTCAAGTGATACTAAGTTATCAATAAACCACGCCTAAACGGAGCGCTATATAGTCATGCGTCCTTATATACTCATGAGCTTTCTAGAGAATATCCTGTTCTCATGAATCGTGACCTCATAGTTAGACTCAAGTAGATGTATTCTTTTTAAGTATCCTATAGGCTAATACATTCTTCTTATTTGGACAACAGAATACATTAAGACTTTTAGCTAACCTTCCATGCAGTCAAAAGTATTTTATTTATTAAGGCACAGGTATAATTGATATGTAATCTCTTATTACGATTTATCAAGTTATTTTTTCATTTCCTTAGTCACGAGATCTCTGATAAAAAAAGGCATGTGTTACCATTATGATGTAACTCAAATAGGCCTTATTCTCATGTCCATAAATACAACAAAAATCACTTTCCATGGTAGCCCCTTTGTAAAAGGTCTACCAAATTTTCTTAGTGTGAATATAATTCAAATCAATCACTTGAGTTTGTCAATTTTTTTGATAGATTTAATCATACGCTTCACATATCTGAAGGACTTCATATTATCTTTAGTACTCGTAACTTAGCAAACACCGTTTGATTATCACAGTACATCAATAATCGGTATTGGTTTCTCAACTAATAGCAAGTCCAACAAAAACTCTCTCAACCATTAAGCCTCAACAGCTGATCATGTCAAGTGCTACAAGTTCTGCTTCTATGGTTGAACTCATCAATATGATCTATTTACAAGACCTCCATAAAACTGCAACACAAACAAAAGTAAACACATAGTCACCTGTAGCTTTAATCTCATCTGCATTGGAGATCCAATTGGAATCATTGTATCCTTCTAATATAGAAGGATATCTAGTGTAATAAATTCTAAAAGATGTTATACTTCTCAAGTAACGCAATACTCTCTTAAGTGTCTTCTAGTGATCATCTCCTAAATTAGATGTAAACTGATTTAATTTTACTTACACCAAATGAATTCAAGTCTTGTGGGACAAGCTAAATACATAAGTGACCCACCTATTTTACTATGTTGTTGTACGACTATTTATGGTCTAGGCACATTAGTATTTAGCCATCCTTAATAACTTTATTTTAACATCTTCCTTACTTGAAATGTGTATCTTAAATCAAGCCCTAATGGCATGCTAATGATTTTTATTTTTCTAAATTACGCAACTTATATTTCAATAATGGCTTTAATTAGTATTTGAGTAAATTTTAGGACCTCCTATATACACATAATCATATTTTTGTATAGACTTTAATCAAATAAACTCTAAAATTTATGATTTTGCCTTTATTACAAAGGTCTTGAATTTATATGAATTTAGAAATAAGTTTCACTTGATTTAGATTAACAACAAGTCGAGAATGGGCCCTTTGAAGTTTAATTTCAGGAAAAATTCTAAAAATAAACAGAGAGATAGTGTGTCCCACTGACACTGGGCCCCATGAAATTAACTTAATTTTCTAAATTATTTTCTTATTTGAAAATATGCCACAGGTTGGATTGTGGGACTAGCTAGGTTTTTAATTTGTTTTCAAATTATGTTTCTTAAGGAAATGATATAAGTGACTAATAGGTGGGGCCGACATAGTAAAGTTGGCCTACATGTCAGTGACTCGGAATTAAAATATGATTTTAATTAGATTTCTTAACGAGTGACCCTAATTAATGAGTGTCATTAGTACTAATTTAATTATGTCTTAAGAACATCATTAATGCTAATTAACTCGCTACAGAGGTCCCCCTCATTCCCAAACAGGACATGACATTGTCTTGCTTGTCGCTGATGAGGAAAGTAGCGACAGTCGCTGGCGATGCCCAAAAGGGGTCGCTGGGACCATGGTGCACCCACGAGTGGAGGTGAGCAATTAAATGGTGCAATGATCATCTACAAGCTATTGGGGTCCCACCATGAGGACGACTAGAGCGGATGTGGTCCAAGGCGGTCTGACGATGAGAACCCAAGGCGACGCAGTGGAGGACCACGGCACCGGGCGGTTGGGGTGGTCAGCGGTGGGGTCGAAGGAGAAAGGCATGAGGTCGCTCTAGCCGGTGGGAATTGGACGAGGACATGTTCGACTGACGAGTCGACTGTAGGATCAAGGATAACCAACTAGAGGGGGATGAATAGGAGATTTTAAAATTCTTAGCTAAATTAAACAATTAATGACTAGATAATCACAAAGCAATAAATTGAGTAAAGAACAATCCTACACAATACGAGCAATTCTAAGCAATTGACAATAAGCAATAAGAGAGCAAGAGCAATTACTATAATAGACAAGAAACAAACACAATGTGACACTCGATGTTTTTACCGTGGTATCGGAACCTTGCCGGTTTCCACTAATCCAGTTGAGGTTAGCCTGAACTAATCGGACCAGCTCCACGAATTAAGCCGAAGCACCTCGATCACTATTAGTAGTTCTTCCTCCGCTCCGGAGATGGTGAGCTCCAACCACTCACAATTCGGCTCGAGCTTCTTCATAACCTTCTCGAAGAAGTCACCGGTAAACAACTTCCTTGCCGTCTAGGTGCCGGCAAGCACCAAGAGAATGGACTAATGAATTCACTTGACGATGCTTGAGTGCAATTGGATCAAGCTAGAAATGAATGCACTCAAAAAACGCTCCACAAACTCAAAATGAATGCTCAAGAGAGAAATAAGGGTGGAGTGAATGCTCAATGGCTCAAATAAGTTCAATAAAACTTCACCAAGCTACCCAAGTGCGGGTGGGGGGTATTTATACCCTCACCAACCAAAACTAGCCGTAGTTAAAAATTAATGCTGAAAAATCAGGGAAATCGAAACTACCGCCGTGCAAAGTGCGGAACTCAGTATTCTTGTAGCACTCAGAACGGCTATGTCGACGGTCGATACTAGCCGTTTGAAATTCGGCGCGGTACTACCGTCGTTATAAGTGCGGTACTACCGCTCTGCGGTAGTTCCGCTGGACATGCGGTACTACCGCACTGCGGTTGTTCTGCCATGCTAAATCCGGTAATTTCGATTTCTGGCCAGTTTAGTTTTTCTTCGGGTGCTCTCTGGAAAAAGCATACCGAAAACCGGTAGTTCCGTAAATCATGCGGTACTACCGCGCTGTCGTAGTTTCGCCGTTGTAAAACCGGAACTACCGATTTTATTTGAGTCTAAGTCTCTAGAATGGTGCTCTCTGGAAAAAACGTACCGCTGTAAAATCGGAACTACCGAACTGCAGTAGTTCCGCTGTGTACATGTCGGAACTACCGCATGCCGGTAGTTCCGCTGTGTCTGCGGTACTACCGTTTTTACTGAGAGAGCACAGTTAACTTTAGAGTTTATTTTCAAATGCATGCATGATCCTAAGTTGATCCAATGTGCACCAAAACATGCTATCAAGCTACTTTCACAAATCCCTCTTAATAGTACGGCATATAATCTATAATCCGGTCTTCCACCTTTACTCCTAAGACCGATGAAATTTAAAATGGACCTAAAATCTTATGTACCTCATCTTTGAAATCTTGGCGTCAATATTCCTTGCAGCTTGTTCTTTACCTTTGCACACATGAAACTTTATCTATACGATCTTAGCACACACATTAGTCCCATATTCATAATTCGTCATTAATTACCAAAACTCTAATCTTAAGGGGCCTAGATACTTTTAGCGACGAAGTGGCCAGAGATGAGGAAGATTATGGCATCGGTAGTTACGAGGGGAGAAAACATGATTGCGTGAGGGGAAACGAGAAGGAGGACAAGGCAAAGAGATTAGTGCGGTTGGGGGAGGAAGGGGCTCACTAGAGCAGTGTGGCAATGGAGCGACTATGGCAGAGCTCGGTGAGTTGGCTCGGGGTCGAAATGGCCAAGGGTGAGTGGGAGTGCGAGGAGCAACAGGAGGATGGGTGGCTTTTATAGTCAAGGGGAGGAAGAAGCTAGGGGAGGCGGGGTGGGCATGTGTGGCTTGCATGGTATGGGCACGCACACATGGGGCTTAGTTGGTGTTAGAGTGAGCGCGAATGACAAAGCGGAGTGATGCACGACTGATGAGGTGGCGCATGCGCACGGTTTGGCATCAGCACAACTAGCACGGGTGCGTATGGCATAGGGCGAGTGGCATGGCCGAGTCAACATGCAGCCAAGTGGCAAGGGCAAGAGCACACGCAGCCGCGAGTGTGTGGCCGGGGCGCAGCCAAAGTAGAGCCAGAGAGAGAGAGGGAAAAGAAAAAAGGGGGAAGGAGATTGAGCCTTAGGCCGAGGGAAGGAAAGGAGGAATGGGTTGGGCCCGATTGCATTTCAGTTTTTATTTGGTTTTCTTTTTATTGGAGTTTGAATTTTGGATTTGGTTTTGAATTTCACTTTGTAACATTTTGAAAAGTGCACAACTCAAATTTTTATTCAAATTCTTTTCAATCTTAGGTTTGATTCAAGTTGGGTTTAGTGATTTTAAATTCTTTTGTTTTCAAATTTTCTCTTTACTTTAAATTCTCCTAGTTTAAATTATGGATCATATTTTTGGATTCACATCTTCTATTTTTAATTTGCTTTTCCAATTGTATATCTTTTAATCCCATATTTTGGTTTTCTTCTTATTATTTGATTCATTTTAAGCACCACCTCCAATCAATATTCTCGAATAAAAATCTAGAAATTTATGATAATACCAAATGCATTAAAAGTTTTAAAATTTTCATATTTTTCAATATCCAAATTTTAGGATGTTACAATCCTCATGCCATCCTCAATGACATGTCTACTTTACCCATTTGAAAATCATTTTCTAATATAAATGACTTAAGTTTATCATACTAAGCTCTAGGACTTACTTAAGACTATACAAGGCTTTGGATAGTTCGTACACGTGATTTGGAAATTTTGGACTCTCAAACTTAGGAAGTTGCTTGACATAGGCTTCTTCTATAAAACTATTAAGAAAGGTATTATTAACATCAATCTGATATAGTCTATAGCCCTTGGTGTTTGCAAATACTAAGAGAATCTTAATGGCTTCTAATCTAGCAATAGGTGTAAAGACCTCTTCAAAGTCTAGGCCTTTTACCTGAGGAAGTCTTGGGCTATAAGTCTAGTCTTATTTCTAACAATTACCCTATTCTCATTCTGTTTGTTCTTAAAAACTTACTTGATTCCAATGACATTGTGATCATGAGAAGATTCAACTAAAGTACAGACATTGTTTCTCTCAAAATTCTCTAACTCCTCATGTATGACATTAATCTAGGACTCATCACTAAGTACATAGGTGACATCATAGAACTCAAAAGAGATAATGAAAGCAAAATAAGCATGTGAGTTAGGAGAGATGAATCTAAATTGAGTAACTTGCTCATAAAGACTTCTAGTGATCTAGTCTGGCTAATGTCACCACTGAAGATGTTGAAGCATTCTTGTTCGACGTTTCCGACAAGGTTCAACATAGTTTCGGCAAGCGGTGGCAAGGTTTTTGGTGCGGTTTCCAGCGAGTGGCGGCATGGCTTGGTGGAGGAGCCGAGGCGATGATGGAGAAGGAGCCGAGAGAGAGGATGGAGAGAGATGAAACATGAGTATTAGAGCAAGATAGACGGTAGTGATAGTGGTAAGTGGTTTTGGCCTTTCCGGTTGATATTTTGTTTATTTTTCCTGTATTAATGTCCACCAAATTAGTATGTTGTAGCATTCACGATGTTATACACCTGATGTCAATATGACTAGTTCCATACCTTAATCCACGACGAACGTTTACCTTTTCCCGTGGATGGAACTAATTTCAAATGTTGATCAGATTTTATACTCCTTCCGTTCATTCTCTGCCGTTGAAACTAGGCAATTTGAAGAGGTTGATGTCTCCGGAATCTGATTCATCAGTATCTCTGACTGTGCGAAGCTTTAGGACACTTCCTACAAAAAGAAGGCAGTGGTTAGAAAATTGGCATCCTTCTAGATTTTGTTTGGCATGGCCTCTTTTTTCGAAACAAGTGATCTGGCCTCTTAACCATCTAGTTTTCTCTCAAAGTTGATGATTCCCTATAGAACGTGTACTTCAGTTCTTGATGATCTACCTCTCCTAGCCCAGAGAATTCTGTTAACCTGAAAAGCCAGATGCTTGCCTGGATTCTTATGTCGGTTTAGCTCGTGTGTTCTCCGAAGCACACACACTTCTGCTTCACGGGTCATTCCATATGCCTGAAAGGGTATCATATCCACCGAAAGCTCTCGCGAATGGTGATCTGGCGTGGTGTGTAATCAATCGTGTGAAAGAAATAAGAATCCAGCATCCGCTGATATTACTCAGACGACAAGATCAGGCAGTAAGTCTGATATTCGCGAGAGCCAGTGCGCAAGCTCGATCAATCGAGATTGATCTTGGATTCCGATGATCTCGCCGTCTCATCGACGTCTCGGACGAATAATTTGCCTTATTTTTCTTGAAGAAGAGGAGCATTGTTTGTTCACGTCGCAAAATTGTTAGATTATCCTCGTCCTTCGTTTCTTTGGTTTCTGGCTTTTGCTTATTACAACGTTTCCCATCAAAATTGATCTCTATCGGTCCCCTTCTAATTAGCACCTGTTCTGGGCTATTGTAAATAGCAACAGCAAGCTAACTTACAGTTTTACGATCAGCCCAAGTCATTGCCTTAAACTTAAAGACAGGAACAATTCAAAAGTAAAAAAAAAAAGCACAAAAGGAAGCAAAGAGATGACGAAGCTTTATTCGTTTCCTCCGCTGCATTCTTCGATCGATCAGCTGCTGACAGCGGCGCACGCAGAATGTTTTAGACGCTTTATACACCGTGAAAGGTGTAATTCCTAGCGTATCACTGCAGTTTGCCACCGCTATTTATACCGCAAGACAGGCCATGGCACAGCGCAGCCATCTGAATCCAAGGCCAGTGACCAACATGGGCGATCGCAGGTACGGTAGCTCGTACCCACCCCAAGGTAAGCACCACTTATGCAACAATTGCATGCGTGAGCTGACTTCTGTAACGCCATGAACGGGTTGATTGATCCACTCGATTCCATGCATGATGTTCTCTCCTCTGCTTTTCTTGTCTGGGCATTCATGGAATGGAACGCATGCAGGGTACTACAATGGGCCGCCGGTGATGGCGCCGCCGCAGTACGCTCCGCCGCCGAGACGGGAGCCGAGCTTCCTGGAAGGATGGTAAGAAGCCATGCGTGCACACACCATCAGCTTCCTGAGCTATGAATTATTGAGATGCAAATATGCTTTCCTCTGCATTCTGTGGTAATGAAGATGCTTAATTTGTTTGATCCTGCAAATACAGCCTTGCTGCTCTGTGCTGCTGCTGCCTCATAGACGAGTGCTGCTGCGACCCATCGGTCATATTTGTGACCTGATCGGAACATACGTCCCAGTTTACCAGAAGGACAGACAGTCCGGTTGAGCTATGTGTACGTGTCCTTTCGCTAATGTTTTCAACCTATAGATTGTACGGTACAAACAGCCAGTGATCGGTTGGGTTCAGGTCTCTAGCAAGGATCACATGCTGTTCTTGCAGTGGATATATATGAGCTGCACTGGTTACTTGACATACTGTAGGACTGATGTCAGTAATCAGAGATGAGTGAATGATTATTGAAACTTTTTTCTTCAATATTATTCAAAATCTTCAATTAAATGACTATAAAAGTTACCAAGTTTATATTGCACCAACCATACATTATAAAATAAGGCTAGAGACATAAATCAATAAAATCAGCAACCAACAATATAATGTCGGTCTAACCGCAGGGACAACGATGGTCTGACAATTGGGGCTGGTCTGCTGCAGGTCCAGGGCCGGTCTAACCGGTCCTCTGTTCCTAGACCTAAAAGCCTCGCGGGACAAAACTCAAATCTAAAGAACTAGTTCAATTCTCATCCAAACACTTTCAAATTTTACATGAGACTTGTTTAAGGCATTAAGAACCAAAGCCAATCAAGAATCATAAAGTTCATAGGTTCTTGGTTCGAGTTCACTAAATTGAGGATAATCGAATCTAGATTATAAGAACACCAAAAACCCTAAAATTCATATTACTTCTTATTCATGGGGATTTAAGGCATGATATTTTCCAAATCTAAAGTTCAGGCTAGAAATTTTATGAACACAAAATCACAAATCTTGCACAATAATAAGCAAAATCAATCAAGAATACAAATAAAAATAAGATTGAGACAAAGCGTTGATCTATTTTCAATAAATGATGAAGTTTAGATACTTATGGATAATTACAAGGTTCAGCCAAAACACCACTCTTTTCTCTCTTAAGTTTTCTTTCATAACTATGGAAGAAGAAAAGGTGGTAGAACAAAACCTAAATCCTAGAATTCTTAGATCTAACACCTCCACTCCTCTTTAATAACTAGCAACTACCCTAATGGGTCTAACCCATTAAGACTACCAGGAAAACCCATTAACCTCATTAACATGAGTTTTACACATTCACATACAGTTCTTAAAGTATTTACAAGACTTAACCTGCTAAACTATTAGCGATTGATCCACTTGACAATTCCAGCTATATTTAACATAAACCACTTCTTTTTTGTGCCTCCTCGCACCATGGTTTTGATTAAGGTACCTACCCGATATTTGACTAACTACCAAAATACCCCTGACGAAGCAACAGGAGAGCCGTCCAATATATTAATAAAGCATAGTGTTGTGGTTACGGGCTAAACAGTAAGTACGGGACTATCAGAGTGTGTGTAGGAAAATAAGTTATATCTCCTTCCTTATTAACACAAGGAAGTATGTATATATGTCTACAAGACCTTATTATAATAATACCCTTACCAACATGTATTATTCTAGAGATATATATGTCTTTTACATGCCTTATTAGGCCTCTTGGCCTAGCAGACCGAATAATTGCAGGTGGGGGCCATCCTCACAATAGGAGCCTCTCATGATGAAGGGTTTCATTCTCGAACAGACCGAAGCCATGCCACCTAGGCCTTCTAGCCCCCTCCGTCCCTTCGGCCTGGCAAGCAGTTGGCCCATAGGTCTGGTGTTGCTTGACCATGGTCGTGGTTAGGCGCTGGAGTCGGTACACGTGTACATTGCTCATTGACGCGTCATGTGTTGTCTTGTCGATTAGCATGATTTTCGAAGGGACGCCCAAAAAGGCGTACGCCTTTAAAACCTGCTAGCCCCGGCGAAACGACGCACATACTATTCTCCTTGCTCTTTCTCTCGTCTCCGCTTGTTGGCTCCACTCGCCCGTGCTATCTGCTATAGCTGCCGCGCCCGTCGTCGTCGCTCTATCGGTCGTATCGTCGTCGTCCTACATGCAAGCTCACGCGCCATCATCATCTTTTATTGCGCAGAGATGGCTCGTGGTGATCAACACTCCCGTCGCTCTGTTGTGGGTGCTTCCTCTAGCCGTGGTGGCGTGTCTGGCCGCGGGAGCTCATCGATGACCTAAATTAAGTACGAGCTGGTGGGGCGCGACTTCTCGACGTCCAACAAACGGTGGGACACGCAAAGAAAGTGAACGGCATCTACACCAATGTGTTGGGGTGAGCCTAGTGATCAAAGAGCTGATTCAGTCCCTGGTACGCGATGGGAAGATCTCGGACCGGGGAGCGATCCGTCTCTCACCCACCGACGAGACGGAACCACACTCGACGGAGTCGGAGGCCGTCGTATTCATTGCATACTTGGTGCAGGGCTTCACTTCCCCACAACAATGTTCGTCAGTCAAGTCCTCAGGGTGTATAGGCTAGAGCTGGCGCAGCGAACCCCAACACGATCGTCCGGTTGGCGGTGTATTGTTGGGCTTCTCGGGCAGAGACGTTGTAGCCAAGCCTAGTGCTATTCGCCTTACTCCACGACGCCCGGTGCCAATTGAAGAGGCTTACGGAGAGCAAATACTCCAACTTTGAGAGCGTCAACTCCATGCTTCATGTGGTATGTACGAAGCTACTCCCGGCGAATGAGACGCGGACGAAGTGGGAGTCGAGTTGGATGTGGCAGTGGGTCTACCAACGGGTGGAAGGTGGCAGTGGTCTCATATGGTCGGGGCGCCAGATGGACTTTAATATGTTTCCATCGGTTATCCTCGACCGCGAAGACGAGCAGCGCGCACGGAGGCTTGTGGGGGTCGCTCTTCAATTCAAAATGCAGGATCATGGTAGAGGAGTTCCTCATGTTCGGGTGTCCTCACTGATGCGTCCGTGGCATATTCAAGGGCGCTGTTTTTGAAGGTAGGGGAACGACGGCTCTGTCTCCCTACCTCCGCGTGCATTAATGCCCTGCTCGACCTACGCAGTAGGGGAATAGTGGCTTTGCCTCCCTAGGACCTCGTTGCCCGTTTTGGAGGCATCACCTCAACGGGGCAACACGACTTCGCCGCTCGCCTTGGAGGCATCGCCTTGGTGAGATGACATGACGACTTTGCCATCCACTTCGTAAGCATCGCCTCGGCGGGATGGCACGCCTCGGGAGACTTCACCGCCCGCCCTAAAGGCATCGCCTCAGCATGACTTTGCCCCCGCCTTGGAGGCATCACCTTAGCGCGGCGGCACAACTTCGCTGCTCGCCTTGGAAGCATCGCCTCTGTTGGGCAGCACGACTTCGCCGTTCGCTTCATAAGCATCGCCTCGGCGGGGCGGCACGCCTTCGTTAGGAGACTTCGCCGTCCGCCTTGTAGGCATTGCATCAGTGAGATGGCGTAGCTTCGGCGTAGGACTTCGGCGCCCTACTCACAGGCGTCACCTAGGAGGAGCGGCCCCACCCCTAACTTCGTCTCCATACTCTGTTGGGGGGACTCCATGACCATGTTAGGATCAGACAAAGAAGAACCATGTTCTAGGAGGTTTAGAGCATCCGAACCCCAAGGGTTGGAGCTAGCAGTTGCATCGGCTCGCCCCTTGGGACCCTTGTGCTAGCTGTCAGGGGACAGGGCTAGAGCAATTGATCACAGCAGCTCACCCCTCGGGACCTCTGCGCTTACTGTTGAGGGAGTACTGTTGTGGGGATAGTCCAGCCCCTCCTGTGACCAGGCCTTGCATCGGGCCCAATATATAACAGACCCAATAGTATAGAAGAATGTACCAATATACTCTCATCTTTTGTAATTATCAAGCGGTAGGATGGGAATTTTCCATCCTATTCCATTCATGTATATAAACCTCCAAGAAGGAGTATGAGATGGCTAGATCCACTTATTCTTTTCTCTAGTTCCTTCTCTCTAGCCCTCCTGATGCCGTCTACCATGGAGAAGAGTACCTTTTACCCACTGTTATAGTCATGCCATAACAGTATGTATTATGTATGCATGATTAAACTTATGCACATTTGCTTTGGAGTAGTAAGTATTGCTCAGTTTCATCTACCTTCTTGGTTGTTTTGGGATATGTTGATGGACTATCATGGTGATTTTTGTTGTTTCGAGCATCGTGTTATTCTAAATTTCATTAGGTTCTTCATGTTCTCATGTGTTGTAGCCTTAGGCATTTCTGAAGTTCAGCAAGCCTTTTCCTATCTTGAACTGTGCTGTAGGTAGAAAATTAGCAGCTTTTCTAATATCTGTTGGGGAGAATAATATGAAATGGAATCTTCCAAATTCTGACAGTGCTGGCCGTCCTTTTTTTAAAAGGTTTTTCTTCCAGATTCTGACTGGCAAAGAATTAATGATATATATTGCTTGTTGATCCCTCTCCTCTTTTTGTTGCAAGTAATACAAGTATACAACAGAAGACTAGAAGAGCCTAATTTGACCTGCCCATTCCTTTAGGCACCTTCTGTTCTATAGTGTTCATAACTTAGTTGCCTACAAATTAGCTGCCTACATTTTGGCCGTAAAATAGCTCAAAAATGAATTAGAAAATTAATGTGAACATAATCTTACTAAAATTTAGTTTCAAACCAAATGAAAACCAAATCTAGTCAACGAAGACCAAAATTTGGCTTGGCCTCCCTCGGCTCGCACCGGGCACAAACCAAACACGCCCCAACGAGTCTCTCCAATCCAGCGAGATGCGAGGAGGCACGTGTGACATGTTCCTCTGGGTTGGGTTGGGTTGCGTTGCGTGCGCGCGGCGTCTAGACCCGTAGAGTGGTGGTAACTGCGAGCAGCGACGGGCCAACGACTCCATGGATGAGACCTGGCTCCACCCTTCCGCTTAGGCCGGTCCAAATAAAAGCCCAGTTTTATCCTATTCCAGACGAACATAGCTCGGCCCACGCTGTCGGTTGACTTGGGCCGTTCTATTGATGCTATCCTCCTCTTCTCTCTCTTTTTTTCTATTTTTTTCTTTCTTCCTTTCCTCCTTGGAGAGAGGTACTGGAGTTTTCCTGCTGCTTTTCTTCGTAGTACCAGCGCTCCGGCACTTTGCTCTGTGCTTTGGTTACTTCGGAGTTGAAACAAAAAACACCGAAAGCGATGCTGCAAACATGCAATACACCTTAAAGCTGTTGCGGCCGTCGGTGTCAACCTGTACGAACTAACACGTTAAGTCAGAAGAACATTAAGAAAAGAAAAGTCCTAAAAGAAAACATCGAGTAAAGAAATCAGAATTTGTTCTATGCTACGGAATGCGTGCCGTAGCAAGCCTGTGAGGAATACAGAAAGGGCGCTGTCCGGCGAGAAGCGACCAAACGCAGTTTTTTCTTTGATTCCGACCAGTCTCCTGGATAGAAAAGTACTTGACAAATTACACAATCGGTAGCAGCAAGGCAGAGGCTACGACCTTCAAAAGAGGGGGCGTTTGTGGCCCTAATCAAATGTACTTATTGGCTTTAGTTGGCTTTTTAATTTTTGACTTTTTAGCTTCTTAGTTTTTTCTTCTTATTTCTTTTTATTATTTGTGAAGTTTTTTATTTTTAATTAAATAACTCAAAAAAGCTAACATGCGCTATAGTATAATTTTAATTGCTATAGTATAATTTCATCCAAAAAACAAGAAGCTAAAAGCCCGTTGAGGCACTACCTATGAATTTGAGCCCTTTAGAGCTAATATTACTAGTTTTTGCCCACCATGGTGAATACTACATATATTATAAGAGGGGACTTTACTAGTTTTTGCCCACCATGGTGAATACTACATATATTATAAGAGGGGACTTTCTGCCCCCCAAGCCATCCACGTGTCACTCCTCCAAAGAAACCCTTAAATTTTTAGTAATTACGTATAGGTTCTTGGTTTTTACAAAAAGGTTGCTGGATTTTTGCAAAAAGTCCCTGCGCTTTTTTTGCTAGCTAACGATCCACGGTTTTTCGTAATTACTTCCAGGCCCTTATTTCTTTCGAAAAGGCTCTCGATTTTTGCGAAAAACCCATTCACTTTTCTTTTATTGCGAAAAGGCTCTCGATTTTTTGCGAAAAAACCATGCACTCTTTTTTTGCTGGGTAACGACCCGCGGTTTTCCGTAATTACGTCCAGGCCCTTATTTCTTCGAAAAGACCCTCGGTTTTTGTGAAAAAGCCCCTCCACTCGTCTTTTATTGCGAAAAGGCCATCGATTTTTCGCGAAAAAGCCCATACGCTTTCCTTTTGCTGCGAATTTTTGCCTCTTTTACTTCGGTCCACACGGTGGCTGGCGTGGCGTGGCGCTGCGCCTATGTGGCTAGTTACTTATTATAAAGGGTAATGATACGTGATCAAATTATAGGTTGAGTACTTGGAAGTGCTGACTTGATGCTGTTAATACAAGGCCATTGTTGATAACTTGATATGCTACTACAGTTAAAGGCCAGGTCATTGTTGTTGATGGAAGTTACGAAGCTGAACTACTTTTGAGTCAAAGAACAGCTGATGTAGATAACGACCCGCCCGAAGGAGCTGCAACAACCAACAAACTTACATAGAAATTTCTATTATTGACTGTTGGCCGCATAGGGGTGCTCGAGCTTAATAAGTCATAGTTTATGGCTTATTTTCACTGTAACTAATTTATTTTACACTGTAGTTGATGATAACTTATTTAACATAATTAAATTAAAAAAATTTAAAAATAAAAAATAGATTAGCCATCACATATAATACAAACGAATACGAAAAAAAAGAATCGATAAGAAAAACCAAAAATCAGAAAAAAACAAAATTAGAAATAGTAAAAAAAATCAGAAGCTCAAGTAAAAATTAGCGGGCTCTAGATCAACTTTCCCCTCCCTTGTTTAGGGGGAAAACAGCTTGATCATATTTCTAGATTTAACCTGGAGTGCTAAACTCGATAGTTACCTGTCAAAAGGTAGGGCGACCCCATCTTGCACTCCCTATTCATGTCATTTAACAGATAAGAAAATGGTGGGTCAAGCTCAAGCATTCTTTTGAAACAATGGCAGGAGCCTTGCCCTTCAGTTAAGAAGGGAAGGAGGTTAAAAACATCCTAAAAGGCAGGCAAGGCCAGGAGCCGTGGCCTCAACATCTAAAAAGAACAAAAGACTGAATTACAAACTAGCTAGACTAGTGCAGCAAGCAACGTATTCCTAGGGGAAAACCTAGGAGTGATGTGTTGTTGCCTTTGCCACCGTGAGATTTTGTTTCATGATTTCCGCGACCCTCTGCGGCCGAAGGGAGACATTTTGGAATGTCCTGTTTCTTTCCTTCCATAGGTTCAACCGTGCGTAAATAATGGTGTCATTTGACTCCTTCCTGAGCTCCTTCGTGGTTCTGAAGATCACCATCTCCCACCAATTGAAAATGCCGTCTTGTGAATTGTTCAGGCTGAAGTCAAAGGGCTCACACCAACTTAGTAAATTTTGCCAAACCTCACACCAACTTAGTAAATTTTGCCAAACCTCTTCTGCGAAGATGCAGGATAAGCAAATGTGAAAGTCTTTTTTCGTGTGCCTGATCACAGAGAGCGCACAACGAATTGTGAGGCCAGCCTTTCTTAGCTGGGTTTGTCCGTCGCGTTAATCCTATTTTGCACCAGTAGCCAAGCAAAGAATTTGCATTTGTTTTCAACCTCTGCCTTCCAAATCTAGGTATTGTATGCTGTCAATCTCAAGCATTACAGAACAGTGAGCCCAAGAAAGAACGGAGAAGAGAGAAGGCATTTATATCACAGGCCATGAGGTAAGAGAAGCAGGAAAGAAATGAAGAAACGAAGCAAAAAAAAAAATTAGGAGTGCAGCGCGATCTCGATCGGCGATTATTCCTTCCATTTCTACGAGGTGGGCCATCACATCGATCACCGAAACCTCTCCATATAAATACCAGTTTCCCCCATCCAAACACAAGCACAGGCGCCGGCCCCATCGCCGGCAGCAAGAGATTCCCAGACCTAAACTATATATATCTCAGGCCTGCAATGCGATAGGCGAGCGACGACCCCTCTCCGGTGGTATTATTCTATCATCCTCCGATCCCACGCCAACATCTTGAGCCACACGAGCTCTTGATCCTTGAATCGATCAAACTGATGCATGCATGTACGCAGGCCTCCCTCTTTCCATGCCCTCTCGCACATAACAATTGCTGCAAAAGAAAAGATCGCAACCTCGTATGTATCTTAGATAGATCGTAGTAGCTTTGGTGGTATCCCTCTCTTGTGTTTCCTTGGATTGTCGTTGTTCTTGTTGTCGTCGTCGACGACGACGACGTACGGTATGGAGAAGGGCATGGACTCGTACAAGGGAGGTGGCGTCGGCGAGGTGAGGAGGATCAACGTGGTGTATTTCTTGAGCCGCGGCGGCAGGACGGACCACCCGCACCTCTTCCGCGTCAGCCACCTCAATCGCGCCGGCGTTCGCCTCCGCGGTACGCACGTGCCGTTCGTTTCGTTTGTCTGTTCTTCCTTGGCGGTATCTACCATTTGCATGGGTGCGTGCACGCAGCTCTTTCTCATGGCGTATTGCGGTTTGAATTCAGATGTTAAGAGGTGGCTCTCGGAGCTGCGCGGCAAGGACATGCCGGACAATTTCTCCTGGTCTTACAAAAGGTATGAACTGTGAACAATTGGAGTGCAATTCTTCTTGCCTTTCATCGATGATCCTGAATGTTTCTCGCCTTTCCTTTTTCCGGCAGTGTTTTTATCGCCATTGATTACCTGATAACTTTAGCTCTGTTTCCTTGTGCTCCTTCCATCCATTAATTAATTCTCGATCAGGAAGTACAAGGATGGGTACGTATGGCAGGACCTGATGGACGATGACCTCATCACGCCCGTCTCCGACAACGAGTACGTGCTCAAGGGCTGTGACGTCCGAGGAACCACTCCTCATTGCGCCGACGCGCCGAAGGAGAAGCCTTCTTCTTTAGGTGACTAGATATGATATATTTAATTTTCTTATCATTTCCACCTGTGCAGTTTCCGACGTTGAGACTCGAGAATGACAATCCACAAATTGTTTGTACCAGACGAAAAGAAACAGAACGAACGGGAAGAGAAGACTCCGTGCAATCAGAAGCAGGTAGAGGAGGTACTCCAAGTGACAGCAGACTCCGACGAGAGCTCCCTGAAGCCGCAGCCGCCGATCGACCAGGACTCGCCCGGCGCCGGCGAGGGCGAGTCAGGGCGCCGTACGATACCGTCCAAGATCGATTTGTCACAAGACCTTCAGGAGCAAAAGCAGCAGCAGCAGCAAGAAGTGGTAAAGAAAGCAGTCACCAAGGCGGTGGTGACGCGGGCTCCGACGGAGGAGCAGGTGCAAGGAGCGACGGGCAGCAAGAAGCACCCGGTGGGGAGGGCGCGGAGGATGCGCGTGGCTCAGGTTCTCCACAACATCCTGACGTGCGGCGCGGCCGACGCGGACGACGCCGCGCTCCGCCCCGTCCCGCGGCAGAGGTCCGTCGCCGGCGACGACTGGCCGCGGACGCCGGTGTGCCCCGGCATCAACGGCTGTGGTCTCCAGTGAGTAAAAATATAAATTGCAAGCAAAATTAAACGATAATCTTCTTCGATTGAATTTGATGATCGTTTGAGAGCCGAGACTATAACGTGACCTGTTTGGTTTTCGCAAAATCTGTGGCGTGACAGTATGAGGAGGAAGGTGAAGCTGCGAGGCGGCGGGAAAGACAAGGCGACGCGAGATGGCGGGAAGCGAGAAGGCGGCGATGCGCACAAGCCGGCGAGTTTGCCGCGTTGCTTGTAAGTGCTTGTGTGCTGATCGGTTATCGCTTTTGACCGGTTCTTCTGTTCGGTTATGTTCCGCGGTCTTGTTGATTGGCTTGGGTCCGCGACGTTGCCCACGACGGCCGTGAGGCAGTCACCGCTGGTTTCGTGCTGTTTCGATCAGATTTTCAGTTTCGTCTTCCGTGCAGGTAGAAGACGACCAAATTAGCGGTCTTTTCATCGACTCCACCCAGGTATTACTGTATCCGGTTACGACGGCGATGCCATTAGTTCTGGAATTGACGTCTGAACTATGAACGAACGAGTGTGTAGATTAGTTCTTCAGAGCCTAGAGCCTAGTTCAGAGCATAGTTGTTTCGTGGGGAGCCTTGAGCTGGCCTAGCACCACGCAAACACTGGACTGGTCTGGACCCATCCAAGCAAAGAACTCACGGCCTAGTCCGGCTGAACAGCAATAGAAACGTACTGACACATATATGGGCCTGGATTTGTTATTTTCTTGCGGGCCGGCCTGACCATGCTTTGCAGGTCCACTTGATGTATCACTGTCACACGACTTGTTGGTTCTTCCAGACTCGTATACCTGTCCCATGAATCTTTTTCATTCAACATCACATTAATATCTCCTAGAGCCCTTTTTGCCCTCTAGAACAACTCTTGCTTCACTTTTTTTTACCGGAAACAAATTTTGCCCATTGATGATCTGTTGAAGCCTCGATGGACTGACGAAGCAAGTACTAACGCCTGCAATGATCTCGACCACCTGCAGGCAGTGCGGGAAGGAGTTCAAGCCGCAGGAGCTGCACTCGCACATGCAGTCGTGCAGGGTTTTCAGGGAGAGGATGAGGAGCAGCACCAGCACCCGGATCAGCGTGGACGGGAACCGGAGCTCCACCGCGAGGCCCGAGCGCCGGAGGAGCAAGGCCGACCACTCCCCCGAGCCACCGCCCTCCGCGTTCCTCCTCACGGAGTCGTGATCTGTCCGCCGAACCTGCAGTTGCAGGTTGATGTTACGAGGTGCACGTTCAGGTGAAATCTATCGGTGCGACCTTGGAATTCCTTGTTAGTTCGGCGGTGGCCGGTGGAATACGTACGACGGTTTGGGGATCTCTGCAGCTTGCTCCTTGTGTGGATAATAAACCGTGCATCTTGAATTTTGTACATCGATCTTTGGGCTACACATGCGTGATACCCGCTCGTACCTGAATTCAGCTCGTATTTTCAGCTAGCTGAACTCGATCGGGTCCTTCGGATCGTGTGTTTGTCTAAGTTCGAACGGTCAGATGGTACCTTTTTGTTTTCCTTTCCGAACGTACGAGCGTGCATGTGAGTTTTCTGGAATTACTCGGACTGTGGAAGTCATGGCGGCAGTGCACTCCACGGCCCCAGGTAGAATGGTGACAAGTTTGCCCATGGACGGCACCAAGTAGAATAAGTTATCAAGGACGACGCGCGACGCGAGGTCGTGGCGCGCGGTACGTAGGCGTGAGGGCGATATACTACGTATATTATACGCGGGACTTCCCGGCCACGCATCCGAGCCACATGTTAACCTCTACAATTTAAAGATTATATTCATTGGTTCACAAGGATTTAGCAATTTTAGGTCTACTAAATGTCACAAAATCTCGGAAAAATCACAACCCTTGTCCCCTCCTCTCTCTCGCTCTCTCCGCCTCCATTTCTCCCCGCGCCTCCCACCACCCCGGATCCCTGCCCCCACCGCTGAGTCCCCTCGCCCCACCCTCCCGCCCCCTCCTCCCCGGTGGCCTTGTCCCCGCCCCCGCCACCTCCCCCCCCCGCCCTCGCCCCCCCCCTCGCCGCCCCTCCTCCCCGGTGCCCGGTCCCGCTCCCGCCGCCTCCCCTCCCCCTCCTCCCGCTCCCGCCTCCCGGTCCGGCTTCCTCCCGCAGCCCCTCCCCTCTCCCCCCGCCGCCTCCTCCCCCCGCCGCCTCCCCTCCCACCGCCCTCCTCCCGGTGGCCTCCAGTCCCCTCCTCCCGCTCCCCCGCCGCCTCCCCTCCTCCCCCCCTTCTCCCCGCCGCCTCCTCCCCCCGCCTCCTCCCTCCCTACCCCCCTCCTCCCGGTGGCCGGTCCCCCTCTTCCCCGCTCCCGCCGCCTCCCCCCCTCCTTCCCCCCTCCGCCCCTCCTCCCGGCCGGTCCCCACCTCCACCTCCCCTTCACGAGATCTGCCGCCATGCCCATGGAGGAAGGAGGCGCTGCTGCGGCGAGGAACAAGGGGAGGTCGTCGGCTCCGGGTGCTCGTCGAGGTGGGGCGGCGGCGGCGAAGGGGGAGTCGCCGACGATGAGGAGGAGGAGGAGGAAGGAAGGGAGATGCTGCCGCCGCACGAGTTGCTGGGGAGGAAGATAGAGATGATGAGTGGTGCGTTGGCGGCGGGGGTTTCGGCATCCTCGCCTGTCAACTTCTGGGTCTCAGGCACGCCGTGGTCGAAGGCACACGGCGGTGGGGGTTTCAGCCGGCAGCTCGAGTACGCTCCTTCTTCCCCTCCACTCTACTCCCTCTGCTGTGTGTATGAGTGTGATTTCTTGTGGGGTGTGAAATGTGGATTGGGATGGCGACGGAGGAGGGGCGAAGCGACGCGGAGGGGGAGCGGAAGGCGCGGGCGGGGACGCCGAGGGGGAGCCGGGAGGCCGAGCGGGCCGGGCGTGCGGCCGTGCCCTGCCGTCCGAGCTCGCTGTGCCGTGCCGTCGCCGTGCCGTCGCGCCGCCACCGTCACGGATTTTGAGGCCCGCCGCCCATCGCTCATGCCGTGCAGCGACGCCCGCCACGTGTCGGCCGGGCCGTGATTAGGCGCCGCGTTGCCTGCGGCTGCCGGCCGGTCCAAAGAAGCCCGGCCCAACTCCCAGCTCTAGTCAGCCCCCACGCACGTAGCTCGAGGTGGTATTTTTTCAGCCCGAAATTTTAACGCTTGTGTCTTTTAAACCGAGAGTACGATTCATAGTTCGCTTGAACCGCCGTTGTCCTTCAGACGAAATCTTCCAAACAAAACCCTATTTTCATATATTCTAACCTAATAATAATACCATATGTCATTTATTCTACTAGATAAAATAAATTTATGTATTATTTTCTAATGTTTCATTAGTTTATTAACGGTATTCTAAAATATATATTTTAAATTTGATAGAGGAACAATTCGAGTGGGTGTTAAATATTTCAGTAGGTAAAATAAAATATTCTGACAGTTCATCGACGATATTGTTGGAAATATAGGCAATACTGTAATTTTAAATTTTAGTAGGAGACAAATACAATATACTAGTGATACAAAGCCAACTAATAACAGTAGGCTACTCATCATATTTCAGAATATACGCAAGAAAAATATTGTATCAAAGTCGTACGAGCACACGAACGACGACTTACTTATGGGCATGATAAAGAACAGGAAGCAGCACAGGTGTGATACAGTGCAGAACGTAGATATCGCAGTGCAATAAGCGGTCGGGTAGATGTGCGCTGCCCTGAAAGCATCTAGGCCCCTAATTTAATGTTTTGGTAATTAATGACAAATTATGAATATGGGACAAACATGTGTGTTGAGAGTGTATAGCTAAAGTCTCATGTGTGCAAAGGTGAAGAACAAGGTACAAATAAAGTTTGAAGCTCAAGAAGTATCAAGATTGAGGTAAATAAAATTTAGGATCTCTTTGTGGTTTATCGATCTTAGGAGAAAAGGTAGAAGATCGGATTATAGGTTAGATGCCGTAATATTAAGAGAGATCGTTGAAAGTAGCTTGATAACATGCTTGGGTGCACACTGGATCAATCTAGGATCATGCATGCATTTGAAAATGTGTTTGAAAACTCTTGTTGCTCTATCAGGAAAATCGGTAGCACCGCACAATCTAGCGGTACTACCGCTGTGCGGTAGTACCGGCGTATAAAATGCGGTACCACCGTACTACGGTAGTACCGATTTAATTGCGGTACGTTTTTTCCAGAGAGCTCCCCGAGAAAAACTTAACCTCTCAAAAATCGGTAGTACCGGAATTTGAACAGCGGTAGTACCGTATGGTACTGCGGTAGTACCGATTATCGGAACGTTTTTTCCAGAGAGCATCCTCTCAGGGAACTTCACCTCTCAGAAATCGGTAGTACCGAAATATGAACGACGGTAGTACCGCATGGTACTGCGGTAGTACCGATTGTCGGAACGTTTTTTCCAGAGAGCTCCCCAAGAAAAACTTAGCCGCTCAAAAATCAGAAGCACCGATATTTGCACGACGGTACATTCGCAGTGCGGTAGTACCGCACTTTCAACGGCGGTAGTACCGTACTAAAATCCAACGGCTAGTTCTGACCACCTGACATAGCCGTTATTGTGTGCTACAGTAAAAAATCGGTAGTACTGCACTTATAACGGCGGTAGTACCGATTTCCCTGATTTTTCAGGAGAAATTTGTTGCAACGGCTAGTTTTGGTTGGTGAGGC
Organism: Melocanna baccifera; assembly: GCA_036346265.1. Lineage (NCBI taxonomy): Eukaryota > Viridiplantae > Streptophyta > Magnoliopsida > Poales > Poaceae > Melocanna > Melocanna baccifera. The sequence goes on from CM070677.1 coordinate 38,323,227, forward strand.
TATAAATACCCCTCCACCTACACTTGGGCAGGTTGCTGAAGTTTCATTGAACTCATTTGAGCCCTAGAGCATACACTTCACTCTCTTTTCACTCTTGAGCATTCATTTTGAGCTAGTGGAGAGATTTTTGAGTGCATTCAATTCTAGTTGATCCTTTGTGCACTTGAGCGCCGTCAAGTAAAATCGGTGGTCTATTCTCTTGGTGCTTGCCGGCACCTAGACGGCGGGAAGATCGATTGCCGGTGATTTCTTCAAGAAAGTTTGTGAAGAAGCCCGTGCAAGTTTGTGAGTGGTTTGAAGCTCGCCATCTCCGGAGCGGAGGAAGAGCTACCGATAGTGATCGAGGTGTTTCGGCTTAATTCGTGGAGCCGGTCCGATTCGTCTGGGCTAACCTCAACGTGGATTAGTGGAAATCGGCAAGTTTCCGATACCACGGTAAAAACATCGTGTATCAAATTGTGTATGTTTATTGTCTATTGTAGCATTTCCTATTGTTGATTCTTTGCTTATTGTCGTTTGCTTAGAATTGCTTGAATTATGTAGGATTGCCTTTACTTAGCTCTTGTGCTTAGTATTCATTTAGTCTTTAATTAGTTAAATTAGCAAAGAATTTTAATTCCTCCTATTCACCCCCCTCTAGTCGGTTATCCTTGATCCTACATGCCTAGAAACCATATTATCGCCTTCGTGCAGATCTTCACGGCAGCAATGGCTCAAAGATACCACTCCTCTTCTTCACGGTGCATGCCGAGAAGAAGCGTCGACAAGGCTCAGACGGCGCAGCACAACATCACAAGTTCGTAGAAGGAAGAGAATGGATACAGTGATCTACTTGGATATCTTCTCTGGACGTCTCTAGGCACATATATATAAGCAGACTGATAACTAATATAATTAAAACAGTCATTTACCCACTGGTAACTAACATATTTAATTAGCCATTTACCCACTGGTAACTGACATATTTAACCAGGCATTTACCTATTGGTAACTGTCTGCATCAAAACTCAATAAAACTCCAAATTCAAACATTTGAATCTCATTCAAACTGAGAGAGTGATGCACGGTTTAGCAAAAATAAAGGTAGACTTGGTCTGCCAAGTGACGCACCACACTACGCCACGTCAGCGCGTCACAAGTCACACGATTTTCACGCGAAAATACACAAATACGCGCGCACATGTGTTTAGCCAAAGCCATCCACATGCTATCCACTTCTATAATTCAAAAAGTGACATGAACTCTACCTTATAAATTAGTTTTCTCCACCTTACTTTAGCAATATGGTACTAAATTTTACATACTTTGGAATTAAAAAAATGGATCTTATTTATGAGCCCATTCTAATAGATGTTCCACACAATAAGTTTTAATGGAGAATAGTTAATGTTCCACGTGTTTAATTTCAATAAAAAAATTATATACCAACACTAAACTAAGCGCGATGTGGCTCGCTTCGGAACTCTAGTGCGATGGAGCCGGCCGGGGAGGCAGCGCGCCGTGTGCAGATGGGAATTATCGCGAAAATAATTCCGCAATCGGCATCAAATCATCGGTGATAACTACACCAGTCGGCACTCACACATGTTAGTTCCCAACTCAACAAATCAGAAACAACAGCAACTGAATCATTCTGAACCGGCCAATCACCCATCTGCTAATCATAGCAAGCCTAAAAGCAGCCTAGCCCGTGAAAGAAACTCCAGCCAAGAATCCTTGTTTCCAAGGATAGCCTGCCCAAATAAAGCACATCAAAGCCTCCCCCATCGCAGCTATATGTACCCTGCCTTCCCACTCTTCTCTCCCATCCCAAAGCACCCAGCACGCTAGCTTCTTGCTCTTGCCCATCCCCTAATTAACATCTTACAATAATACTTGAGCATTTAGCAAGAAGCTAGCTAGCAAAATGGCCGCCACCCTCAAGCTCAGGATCCTCGCCGCGGCTGCCACCGTCGCCGTCGTGGTCTCGTCCTTGGTCGGCGTGGCCACCGCGGCCGAGGCGCCTGCTCCCGGCCCATCCTCCGCCGCCGCCGCGACCGCCTCGGCCGTCGCTGTTGGCACTCTCGCCGCCGCCGCCGTTGGGTACCTCTTCTGCTGAGCTGCGCGCGTACGTGCGTCTGCTGGAGCATGGACCAGTCGCATTGCCGCCGCGGAGTTTATACATTGATTCTTTTTAACCAGTATGTTTTATGTGGTGTTGTTGGGGTATATGTATGCTAACTCATTCGTGTACTACTTGCGACTTGTGTACACAGCTATATCTTTGTTCATTGTTAATCACGCTATCGTCGAGCATATCAAACCATCAATTCCTGTAAATTGTTCTGTGGGGACTAATCCAATCATATGTTCTCAACGCAGTGCTATCTTGCAGTTCTTTTTTTTTTTTTGAGAGAGAGAGAGAGAGGTGTGCTATTTACAGTTCTGAATACTGCATGATGGACCGGCCCATGCATGACACGTGGTCCACCACGGTGGCCGTGGCCGCGGCCGCGGCGAGGGTCTCTTGGCCTTATCTGTCACGTTGATTTTGTTGATTCGCTCCAAATCCAATGGATTTCTGTTGTCATAATACCCCATGACTATATATCAGCCACTGTTCCCTACCCCGACTTGAAAACGATCAGTCACGGTCGGTGTGTCGAATCTTCAGATACCAACTCTTTTCTTAGCGTGTAGGTTTTGCAAATGCGGACCAATGTGATCCCAGCCCAGGTTCTCCTGCAGGCAGTGCGGGAAGGAGTTCAAGCCGCAGGAGCTGCACTCGCACATGCAGTCGTGCAGGGTTTTCAGGGAGAGGATGAGGAGCAGCACCAGCACCCGGATCAGCGTGGACGGGAACCGGAGCTCCACCGCGAGGCCCGAGCGCCGGAGGAGCAAGGCCGACCACTCCCCCGAGCCACCGCCCTCCGCGTTCCTCCTCACAGAGTCGTGATCTGTCGCCGAACCTGCAGTTGCAGGTTGATGTTACGAGGTGCACGTTCAGGTGAAATCTATCGGTGCGACCTTGGAATTCCTCGTTAGCTCGGCGGTGGAATACGTACGACGGTTTGGGGATCTCTGCAGCTTGCTCCTTGTGTGGATAATAAACCGTGCGTCTTGAATTTTGTACATCGATCTTTGGGCTACACATGCGTGATACCCGCTCCTACCTGAATTCAGCTCATATTTTCAGCTAGCTGAACTCGATCGGGTCCTTCGGACCGTGTGTTTAAGTTCGAACGGTCAGGTGGTACCTTTTTTTCCCCTTCCGAACGTACGAGCGTGCATGTGAGTTTTCTGGAATTACTCGGACTGTGGAAGTCATGGCGGCAGTGCACTCCACGGCCCCAGGTAGAATTGGTGACAAGTTTGCCCATGGACGGCCCCTCGTAGAATAATTTATCAAGGACAACGCGCGACGCGAGGTCGTGGCGCGCGGTACGTAGGTGTGAGGGCGATATACTACGTATATTATACGCGGGGACTTCCCGGCCACGCAATCGAGCCATGTGTCAACCTTGCAAAAAAGTCTCAAATTTTGATAATTACATATAGACCTTCGGTTGTTGAGAAAATGTCTCTGATTTTTTGTGAAAAAGTCCTTCCGCTCTTCTTTTACTAGATAACATCATGTGGTTTTTCGTAATTACTTACATGCTCTTGGTTCTTTCGAAAAGACTCTCGATTTTTGCGAAAAAATCTCTCCACTTCTCTTTTACTGGATAACGCCCTGTGTTTTCTTCGAAATTACACGCGGGTCTTTGATTTTTTGCAAAGAGACCCCTGGCACGTTATTTTTATACGAATTTTTGTCGCTTTTATTTTGTTCCATATGATAGCAAATTTTTATCTTTTTTACTTTGATTTACATAATAGTTAACCGCGACAGACGCCACACTGTATGGCTAGTTGATCGACAGGGGAAGGGCGGCTCCTGAGGGGGGCGTGGCAAGATGACAGGGGAAGGCCGGCTCCTGAGGGGGGCGTGGCAAGATGAGAGGGCTACAACCCGCGGCGCGGCGTGAAAGGCAGCGCCCGGCGGTCTGTGCGCCGCCCATATCAGCTGACGGCCCATCAAGCACACAGTCAGCCCCCACGCACGTAGCTCGAGGTGGTATTTTTTCAGCCCGAAATTTTAACGCTCGTGTCTTTTAAACCGAGAGTACATTCATTGCTTGAACCGCCGTTGTCCTTCAGACGAAATCTTCCAAACAAAACCCTATTTGCATATATTCTAACCAAATAATAATACCATATGTCATTTATTCTACTAGATAAAATAAATTTATGTATTATTTTCTAATATTTCATTAGTTTATTGACGATGTTCTAAAAAATATATTTTAAATTGGATAGAGGAACAATTCAAGTGGGTGTTGAATGTTTCAGTAGGTAAAATAAAATGTTCTAACAGTTCATCGACGATATTCCACACAATAAGTTTTAAGAGAGAATAGTCAATGTTCCATGTATTTAATTTCAATACTCCAACAATTCATCGATAATATTCCAACAATTGATGGGCGATGTTTCACACAGTAAGTTCTAAGGAAAAATAGGTCAATGTTTCATGCGTTTAGTTTCAAAGTCCCAACAGTTGATTGATGATGCAAGTCAAAATGTGAGCAAACTCAAACCTAATAGAGAACATAATCAACATTATTAAAATAAGTTGAAAAAATATTAGTGGTACAAATAACGTAATTAGTTGAAATAAATCAATAAAATAATGGTGAAAAAATAACATGAGGGAGAAAATACCTACTAAAAACATCTAAAAAATCTGCAATTAAATGAAAAGAAGAAAGAAAGAAAAAATTAGTAAAACGGCAAAACACACCTCACGTACAGAGAGATTCAAGTCTTGCTCAAATTGACTTAAAGCCAACTTTTACTTCTAGTTTCTGTTTTTTCACTATTTAGTAATTTTGTCTTTTTTGGGTTTTTTTAGATTTTTTTGGTTTTTGGTTTTTTCTTTTTTCCCGTATTTCTTTGTATTGTCTGTGATATGTTAATATATTTTTCCTATTTTTACTTTTTTTAAAAAAAATTTAATTATGTTAAATAAATCAACTCAACTATAGTAAAAAAATAAATTAGCTACAATTAAAAAAATACTAGTAAGGTGCCCGTGCGTTGCAACGAAAAACCAAATAAAAGTGATGCATACTATCAAATATGATCTCAAACTGAATAATAAATATCAAGACATTCTGGCATATAAACACTGACAGCACAAAGATGTAGAAATCTGTACATATTTATACTCTAGTGTCTAGAGGCAAAAGGTCAAGATGCATTCATATAATCTGAGCTAGAACTATGAGATAGGTTGTTAACTCCTGCAAAATCTTGGGTGCAAAATGAGACAAAAATAATACGATAGTAATCTCATGTAAGCAACCCATAGCCAAACATAATACGGTATGTGTGCAGAACATACCTATATAAGCAAGAGTTGTAGAAGAGCAGAAATTACCAAATACAAATAGCAGCCAAAGGACAGACACAACCTGTGAAGAATTTCCCTTATCAGCAACCATAGTAATCTCATGTAATCAACAAAGAAAATACAAGCGTGGCGACTAACTCGGAAAAGAGCCAAGTCCTTGCGAGAGTAATGTCATGTGCAATCATCAGCATGTTGTTGACTTTAACACGAAACGAAGTTGCCGCATTGCTAACCATCTTCTCTGATAAAACTAACTCAGGTAGTGGCCTAGGTTGCCTACGAATAAGTAACAGATCAGAAAAACAAAAAGGCACTCCACTTATTTTCTAAGTTCTTCCTTCACCCTAATAGCCTCTTGTTGAGAAGTTTGAGAGAATATAGTCAAGTCCTGGTTTGCAGCTTTCAACTCTGCAAGAGCATCACGTGTGTGCCTCTGCAAGGACAATGCAATGAAGGATCGAGAAAGCAGATGCCCTGCTCAATACCAGCAGATGCTAAGTTGATGACCAAATAGCAGACAAGCATGCTCAAAAATGGCTTTTTTCCCCTCTCGGCAAGATCAAAAGACACAAAAGAAACAAAGAGCGTTAGAATCCATTACCCATTTCGTGACGGGCATTATCATCGATATTGCTTCTTCTTTCAAGCACAAGTTTTATTGACCTTAATATGTCCTTGCTATTATGGATATGTTCTGGTATTTACCGAATCATTACATGGCTTTAGTAATTTGCAAGTCATACAGTTCCTTCTTGTAGTGTGACATCACCCATCAAAACCCTAATCACCAACCAAAATCCTAACTGAGATTACCTCCTAAGCACGAATCCCGGCTCCGTCTCAGATCCGATCCTCTAGCACAAAACCCTAGGCGCACGAGCGGATCGAACGTTCTAGCAGCAGAAATAGCCGGAAAAAGGGATCACGAGGGAGAGAAGTGGAGGGTGAGATGGACATGGGGACGGACTGCGCCTTGTCTGCAAGGCGGTGCGAGCTCGAGACGGGGAGCGGCGCGTCGAGACGAAGGCGTGGTTGATGCACTCGAGCGGAGGAATCGAGAGAGGACACGGCCGTCGGTGAGGCGGCGAGAGCGACCGGCGTGGTCGGCGACGCGAAGACCGTGGCGGCGGGTGGGAGGAGAGCTCGAGGCGGCCCTCTTGGCGTGGCGATGCGGGGTGGGAGGGGGGGAGGAGGCGGCAGACGGGGTGGGGAGGCGGGGCGGCGGGGAGCGCGAGAGGAAAATGCGGAAGGGAGGAGGGGGCGGTGGGGAGGAGGGGCTGTGTAGACGAGGGGAGGTGGGGCGGCGGGGATGAGCGAGGGGCGATCGGGCGATTAGGACGGGCGAGAGAGCGCGAGGCGGGGCGGTGGGGAGCGCGAGAGGAAATCGCGGAGGAGGAGGGGGCGGGGATCGGGGATTTTATGGTCGGGAGGAGGGAAGATCGACGGTCGGATCGGATGGAGGCCGATAACCACTAACTTCTTTTTAAATAGTAAAGACTATAAGCCAACCTCAGAGAGGTGGCTCGCTTCGGAACTCGTGTGCCATCGAGCGGCCGGGAGGCGCTGCGTGCGAGATGGGAATTATCGCGGAAATAATTCCGCAATCGGCATCAAATCATCGGTGATAACTAGACCATCTGCACTCGCACATGTTAGTTCCCAACTCAACAAATCGAAACAACGAAGAATCGAATCATTCAACCGCCAATCACCCATCTCGCTAATCATAGCAAGCCTAAAAGCAACCTTAGCTCATGAAAGAAACTCCACCAAGAATACTTGTTTCCAAGGATAGCTCACAAATAAAGCACATCAAAGCCTCCCCCATCGCAGCTATATATACCCTGCCTTTCCCACTCTTCTCTCCCATCCCAAAGCACCCAGCTCGCTAGCTTCTTGCTCTTGCCCATCCCCTAATTACCATCTTACAATAATACTTGAGCATTTAGCAAGAAGCTAGCTAGCAAAATGGCCGCCACCCTCAAGCTCAGGTTCCTCGCCGCGGCTGCCACCGTCGTCGTCGTGGTCTCTGTTATGAATATTGTGTGCATCTATTCATGAGGCCCAAGGGGCGATATATATACAGGTACAAGGGGATGTACAAAAGGAATACAACACAGCATAAAAGGAAGTAGCATATTAGGAAACAAATAGGAGTCCTAATCCTAATCTATTCTATCCTTAACACCCCCCCTCAAACTCATGGTGGATCAACAACACTGAGTTTGGAGAGGTAAAAGTCATGGCTGTGCTCGAGTCCGGGCCTTCGTGAAGAAATCCGCTATCTCAAGCTCCAAGGCACATACCAAGAGTAATCACCGATCTTGCACACAAGACCTCATGAAGGAAGCATCAACACCAATATGCTTGGTGAGCTCATGCTTCACGGGATCACGAGCAATCTTGATAGCACTGTCTTGTCGACAAGAGAGGAGTCGGTGTAGTGACAAACACCAAAATCCTCAAGTAACCACCGTGAGCTGGCACTCTGCTGCACAAGAGAGCCATAGCTCGCAACTCACCTCTGCACTCGAGCGGGACATCTGCGATCTGTTTCTTCGTCTTCCAGGCAATAAGAGAACCACCAAGAAAAACACAGTAGGCAGAGAGAGACCGGCGATCAGAGGGATCGCTGGCCCAAGTAGCATCCGAATAGGCACAGGTCAGAATGAATCGAACGTGGAAAGAAGAGACGGCGAGAGATAGTCCCACGAAGGTATCGCGAGCGCCAAGAAGGTGGGCGTAGTGGACCCGAGTGGAGCTGAAACAACCGACTCGAATATGAACGGGATAGGTGATATCCGGACGAGTAACAGCAAGATAAACAAGACTCCCAACAAGGTGACGATAGCGAGTCGGATCAGAAAGAGGCTCGCCATCCGAGGGTCGGAGGTGGACATTGAGCTCCATGGGAGTCTCAACAGTATGCTGATCAGTGAGAGAGGCGCGATCAAGAAGATCCTGAATATATTTCTCTTGGGACATAAAGAAACCATCTGGAGTGGAAGTAACCTCAATCCCAAGGAAATAACTGAGAGGACCAAGATCCGACATAAGGAATTGCTCACTAAGACGAGCCTTGACAAAGGCAATGAACTCGAATCATCTCCGTAATGATCATATCATCAACATACGTAAGAAGAAGAGTCCGACCACGGACGAAGTGTGGACAAAGAGCGCAGGATCATGATCACTAGCGGAAAAGCCAGCAGCAGTGACCACAGAGGAGAAGCGCCAAACCAAGCACGAGGGGCTTGCTTAAGGCCATAGAGAGAGCGGCGAAGGCGCATGCACCATGCCCTCGAGAATGAATACCCGGTGGCGGATGCATGTAGACCTCCTCACGCAACTCACCATTAAGAAAGGCATTCTTGACATCAAGCCGAGAAGCAGACTGTGGCGAGCAATGCACGCCACCGGCGTAAGAGTGCGAACGGTGGTCATGTGGGCCACGGAGCAAAAGTCTCGTCATAGTCAACGCTATGCTCTCTGGAAGCCACGGGCAACAAGACGCGCCTTGTAGCGCTCAAGAGAGCCATCAGAGCGAGTCTTAATTTTATAGACCCACTTACACGTGATGGGACGAGAATGAGATGGCAAAGGAACAAGATCCCAAGTACCAGTACGCTCGAGGGCAGCAATCTCCTCGGCCATGGCAAGCTGCCACTCAGGGTGAGTAGCAAGATCCCGGTAGGAGACAAAGCTCACGAGCAGGCTGCGCCAAGGCAAAGCGGCAGAGGCCGAATCGACCGCGATCGCGAGAGCGTAGCGAGGAGAAGATGACCCATCGGGGGCGATGGAGCATCGAAGAAGGGGGATCATCAGGAGAAGATGACTCAGCTGGAGAAGCCTCAACACGAGGTCGACGAGTGTAAAAGAGAAGGGGAGGTACTGTAGGGAGAGGAGCCTGGGGAGTCGGAGGAGACGACGCAGGCGGTGACAACGGTGGAGAGGCCACAGGGGGAATATGTGGAGACTCAATGGGACAAGTGGACGAGGCAAAGCAGATATAGGTGTATCCGGAAAGGTCAAGAAAGACAGAGACTCCGCAGAGGAGTCGAAGGAGAGGCAGGACGTGGGTAGAATGGACGAGACTCGTCGAAAGTCACATCCCGAGAAACCCGCATCCTTCGACCAACCGGATCCCAGCACCGATAGCCCTTGTGCTCGGCACTGTATCCCAAAAAGACACACTCAACAGACTGAGCGGTTAGTTTGGTACGTTCGCGGGGCGAGGAGAACGAGCAAACGCAGCCAAACATATGAAGGGCGAGTAGTCAGGCGAAGACCACGAGACGCTCAACAGGATCGCACTCAAGAGCGAAAGATGGCTGGATGTTGATGAGATAGGTGGCGGTGGAAACGACCTCGCCCAAAAGTGAGGTGGGGTAGAGGCGGCGATCATCAAAGTCACGAGCCGTCTCAAGGAGGTGACGATGCTTGCGCCACGACACCATTCGAGCATGAGCACCGGGACAAGAGAATCGAGCGAGAGTCCTCGCGTAGCAAGGAAACTGCGCAGTAACGAGAAAGATACTCGCCACAGAATCGGCCACGAAAAACACGAATAGGAGTGGAGAAGCGTGTGTGGATCATAGTGGCAAATTGTTTATAGATAGACAAGACCTCACTACGAGAAGACATGAAATATATCCAAGTGTGGCGAGAAAATCATCTATAAATATGATATAATAACGATGACCCCTTTCAAACGAAGGAGCCGACCCCAGCACATCCGAATGAACAAGATCAAAGGGCGCCGAGACACGCACTCACCGTGAGGATAGGGAAGCTGAATTTGTTTACCTAACTTACACTCGACAATCTAAAGACACGTCTCCCGAGACGCACTTAAGACCACGACGAACTAAGGATGACAAAGAGATCCACACGATGACCAAGGCGGTGATGCCACCGCTGAAAAGAGCCGGTAGACGGCGGCGTAAGCGGAGAGACGCGCGATGGTGGCAGCGGAAGGAAGGTGAAGCCAGTCAAGCTCCCAGAGACGCCGTGAGTCACGGCGCCGAGGCCGAACCAACCGAGCTCCGTGTGGCGGTCCCGAACACAACAAGAGTCGAGTCGAGAATGACCCGATAGCCAAGGTCGATGTCATCCAGCAGAAAGAAGTCGCATAGTGAGGCGAGGAATATGAGCAATGTAGGAACATGAAAGGACGAGTTGCTAAGAGATCCTCGACTGAGAGACAGAAGAGATGTACCATCGCAGTAAGAACACCGGGGAGAATCAAGAGGTGTAATAGATGACAAAGTAGAAGCATCGAGTCATGTGAAAAGATGCTCCGTAATCAAGAATCCACGGGAGGTACCGATCGTGTAGAGGGTGGTTTCGCGCTCAAGAGTCGATGAGCGAACTCGCGAACCCGCCGAGGAGAACTGAAGCGGCAAGCAAGCGGCGAAATCCGGCTATCTCTGCTCGGTGAAAGAAGTCTGCGAAGAAGTCGATGCGCGCCGTCGTAGAAGCACCGGTGCCAATAGAAGAGCGGCGTGAAAGATGCCGCTTCTTCTTATAGCACCGACTCAAAGTGGCCGCCTTGTCGCGAGAGGAGCAGTGAGGACGGCCACCTCGGACGGATGACGGCCACCACCACCGTGGCGGCGGCCGAGGAGGCAGCGATGTAGCGGTGAACGGGCGCGAGTACAGAGGGGAGTGGCATCGCATCAGCACCACTCGGACGAGTCTCTCTGCGCGTATCTCGGTGAGAGCCTCCGGAGAGTGACACGAGGTGGCGTGCAAGAAGTCGAGCACGCCTTTGCTCGAACTCGGGGCGAAGGCGAGTAAGGAACTCGAGACCACAAACTCCAAGTCGACGTATATCCAAGCAAAGACGGACAGAACGACAACCAAAGCAGCGGAGAGAGTCCAACGACGCCGATAGCGAGCTCGGCGTAAAGGCATCAACAGAGCATCACCTGCTGAAGAGAGTGCTCTTGGCGAACCACGGATGTGCACAGGCATCACCGAGGGCTCGTGAGCGCCGACGAAGATGAGTCCACATCCGGAAGCCGAAGAGTCCCACAACCTCGTAAGAGAATCGAGGCCGAGATCGGCGATGAAGACAAAGAAGCTCGGGCCGCCATCGCACCACCGAGTGTAGGTGGTCGACGGTCCTTGTAGAGATCCGAGCCTCTGGTAGGCGAGGCGCTTCATCATCAACAACTGAGCACCTCGTGAGCAATCTTGTCGGTGTCGGGGCAATGCAACAGCGTGGCTCGTCGGAGGAATAGGGCAAGGCGGGCGGTGACATCGCCAGAGAGGACGCCCGAGACGTAAACCACGCATGTGAATGCGCATGTGAGACACGGTCGGTGTAATTAACACCATCAAAGACCACCGGCAATGAGGAGGGAAGCGGTGCCCATTGGTAGGCGGCGCCGACGGCGCGGCGACCAATACAACGGTCTAACAGCGCGCTAACGCGCGCGGTTAGATCGACGTTTTTTTTTTTTTTTTTTGAACCGAAGAAAAGGAAAACCCTAATTAAAGTGGGCCGTCGGCCCACACTCACGCACACACGCACACACCCACCGAAGAGGCGCTGGCGCCACAAGGAGAAGTGGAGGCGGCGCTGGTGCGCCGGCGGGTGGCGCGGCGGCGGGCGCGAGAGGCCGCGGATGGCGCGCGGCGTGGAGCGGCGGCGGTGCGGCGCCGGCGGAGGCAATGACGCAGCTGGCTGCGCTGAGAAAAGTCCGGTTGCCGCCGCCGCCGCCGGTCCGACCAGCGGCCGCGGGCGGTGGCGACGGCAACGGCGCGGCAGGCCCTCGATGGTGGCGGCGGCGGCTCAGAGACGACGGCCGTCGGCGGCCGGAGAGACGACGGGTCGGCGGCGGTCGAGGTGGTCCTCGCCACGAGGCGGCCGCGGACCCGGCGGCGCGCTTGTGGAGGCGAGGCGGTCCGGCGGAGCCGCAGACAACCGCGATTCGGATCGGGCGGGCCCTCGCCGTGAGGCGGCCGGGCGGCGTGGAGGCGCGGAGAGCGGCGGCGCGGCGCGCTGGCGGCGCGTGAGGGAGACAGCGCCGACGGGGAGAGGCCGGCGAGAGCGGCCGCGACGCCGGGAGAGGCACGGAGCGGCGGCGAGCGAACCGAGGCAAACCCTAGGTAGGCTCTGATACCATGTTATGAATATTGTGTGCATCTATTCATGAGGCCCAAGGGGCGATATATATACAGGTACAAGGGGATGTACAAAAGGAATACAACACAGCATAAAAGGAAGTAGCATATTAGGAAACAAATAGGAGTCCTAATCCTAATCTATTCTATCCTTAACAGTCTCGTCCTTGGTCGGCGTGGCCACCGCGGCCGAGGCGCCGGCTCCCGGCCCATCCTCCGCCGCCGCCGCGACCGCCCCGGCCGTCGCTGTTGGCACTCTCGCCGCCGCCGCCGTTGGGTACCTCTTCTGCTGAGCTGCGCGCGTACGTGCGTCTGCTGGAGCATGGACCAGTCGCATTGCCGCCGCTGAGTTTATACATTTGTTTCTTTTTAACCAGTATGTTATATGTGGTGTTGTTGGGGTATATATATACCTTCATTCATGTACTACTTGCGACCTGTGTACACAGCTATATCTTTGTTCATTGTTAATCACGCTATCGTCGAGCTTATCAAACCATCGATACCTGTAAATTGTTCTGGGGACTAATCCAATCACGTATGTCTCAATGCAGTGCTATCTTACAGTTTTTTTTTGAGAGGTGCTATCTTACATGCATGATGGACCGGCCCATGCATGACACGTGGTCCACCACGGTGGCCGCGGCCGCGGCGAGGATCTCTTGGCCTTCAGTTGCCCTGCCATCTTCGTTAGCTTCTCGAGAACTCTTCACAGATTGGGAGGAGGTGAGGGTCAGCTGCAAGAAGTCACGAGTGGGGGGTTTTTTTTTGCTTATGATTTATAATTTTTAATTCTAACGTGAACGTTTGTTTTGAACGAATCAAATATTGATAAGATAGTAAGCTGTTTCGAAGAAACTATCCTGATAAGACAATTCAAAATGGCAGCGAAAGAGATATTTCATTTGTTTGATTAAGAAAAGTTATAAGTTATAAACCATGAGTTGAAAAGAACTAGACCTTTATTTTTTGGTGCTGTTTCGTTGGATGGGTAAGGGGGGAGTGACAAACATTTATGGCTACGTTTTTTTTAGGTTTTTGCTTCTGTTTTCGGCTTTTAGCTTCTTCGAAGTTCAAAAGTTAAACCTCAAAACGGGACGAATTTTTGATATACATTTTCTAAACGGTATTCTAAACTCAAAACCGTTCACTATCGTATTGAAAAGTGCTGACAAGAGCGATCAGCAAGAACACCCCTGTATACAGCTTCAGGGGACGTCGCGTTTAGTGGCCTGCCTAAATATAAGCTGGCGAACGGGAGGAGGGCCGGCTGTCGCGTACCTGGCTTTGGTAATCGATCGGTTGGCTGGCTCGGCGCGTTCATCATGCATTCATGCGCGCGCGAGTGATTTCCGGCGGCGGTGTGGGGTTGGTGTGCCCATCGTTGCGTTGGTGCGGCGGAATTATTGTGCGGCACGGCACATGGCGACAACTCTCGCCGTTGCTGTGCAGGCCTCCGCGCGCGGCGGTGCCAACGATGGGGAGGTGTGTTCGGTTTGGCGATTGCCTCGCGAGGGCCGCCTATGTGGGGAGCGTGGCCGTATCTGTCACGTTGATTTTTGTTGATTCGCTCCAAATCCAATGGATTTCTGTTGTCATAATACCCCATGACTATATATCAGCCACTGTTCCCTACCCCGACGAGAAAACGATCAGTCACGGTCGGTGTGTCGAATCTTCAGATACCAACTCTTTTTTCTTAGCGTGTAGGTTTTGCAAATGCGGACCAATGTGATCCCAGCCCAGGTTCTCCAGGGCTGGAGAGGCTATCCTCGTGATCCGGGACATTGGGGCCAACGGCTTACTCGCAATGCAGATGAAGTCCAAAAGAAGAGGAGGAAGCGAGAACACGGAGCAACTACTCTTGAAACTATGATTCTGTTCTTTTACGACTTTTAAAAATTATTTTTAATTTTTACTATAGTAACTAACTTTTAAACGGAGTATTTTTTAAGATAAGGCCTATAAGTTAATTGTAGTACACGTTAAAAACCTAGTATCTGTACCATCAAAAATCGCAAGTGAGTATCTCTCTTTCCGCAATCTCTGTCGCAAACAGTCAAAAAATCATCAGCTACAACCAAAAGTCATCAGCCGTAGCAAAAAAAACAGACCCAGCAACGAATGAGGCGTTCACGCATCTTCTCTCTAGAAACTCGGTACGATCAGTTCTTTGCACAAACACTGTGCGCTCCTGCATGGTTTCGACAAAAAAATGGTGCGCTCCTGCGAGGGCAAAGTAGAAGAAACTCGCACCTGCATCTGCGCAAAGCAAACTGCAGCAAAAACACAGAGAAGCTAATATATTAACGACAGTTTCGGATGATTGTTGAAGGTCCACTTTGTTTTTTTTTTTTTGTCTTTCTTGCAATGAGGGATGAAAGTACTGCATCCAAATGCATTCTTACAGAAAATGACTAGTCAGAAAAACGGGGTGCGTTCCAAGAAGCCCGTCGCCACACTCGCTCATCAAGCCAGTGCAACGCAATTAAGTGAAACAACCCAAAATTTTTAAAATTTATTTAAATTTTCTTGAATTTAGAAAACTTGCCAAATTGAGAAAACTTCAAGCCTTTACGCTTTCCTCTTCGTTCAAATCCGTTCTCCTCTACCCTTGGCACCTTCTCGCCTTGGCGCCCTCGCTCCTATTTGTCCTGCTGCATGGCTGCCAACTCTCTCACACCAGCTCACTGCTGCAACTTCATCAACCATCACACACCAACTGCGTCACCTCGCCAACCGGCCATCACACCACGCCTAGGCCACACGCCACTCTCCTGTCACTACCGACCTCACCGTTGCCATCTCTACTGCCACCGCCCAACACACATGTCGTGCCTTAACTCATCGCTTGAGCTCGCTAGTGAGGAACTCGGTCTCTCGCGCCACTAGCGCAGCTACCAGCACCATCTGCAATGATACACACCACCATCCACATGCCGGCCATGCCATTGCCGTGCTCCAGGCGCGGGGTCCACTCAGCGGAGGGTGCTACGATCACCGGTGTTGGCTTCGTGGTTGTCCGCCCTCTCCGTGGTGACCTTTGCCACCATCATCGCAGGTGTTTGCTGACTCCGAGCCTCCTGTATCCCCCGCATAGAGCTCCGCAGATCCGCCAGCTCGCGCTGCAGTGTTCCAAAGACCACTACCAAAGTGCCCTCCACACGTTATGTGCTAACGGCCAGGGTGCAGGGTCGACGAAGGTATTGGTGTGCATGGCAGGGTTGTTGGTGGTGAGTGGTGACGGCCTGAGTACCGGGGTCGTCAAAGGTGCTGGCACGGGTGTCGAAGTTATTGTAGGCACCAGCGCGGGTGTTGGGGGCCGTGGGAAGCACTGTCAAGGGTATCGAGGCCATTGGAGGCATCGGCGCAAGTGCTGTCGAGGCTGCTAGGGGTCATCGCCGCTTCGCCCTTCGCTCGCCGGGCTCCTCGCGTCGCCGTTTGCATGCCTGCTTGCTGGTGCTGCTCATTGCCGACCGTGCCGACGCGTCGCTACCACGGAGGCGGGGGTCCCTCGACCACCAGCCCCCATGTCCTAGCCTTAGTTGTTGCTTGTAGCTATGCTTCTCTTCCGCTTAGCCACCGTTGTCGTCTTCTTTGGTGCCATCGCTGCTTCAAACTTGTAGCTTCTTTGACGTTTCCCACGAATGACGCCAACTGTTATGACTGCAAACCAAATAGTAAACAAGGGGCTATGGAAAGACCACTAGAAACTGCCCAAAGCCTTGCATACACTAGAAGTGGGACGAGTAAAATGAATTATTGTGTCCTGGCTCCTTTCTTCCTAGAGCTATTTTATATATATATATATATATATATATATATATATATATATATATATATATATATATATATATATATATATATATATATATATATAGCATTAAAGCTGAATTACAAGAATGCTCTTGCTAAGGGCCATCAGATTAAGGATACAAATATTCTTTTACATACATAATGTATCTGTTGGCCAGCAGGCTGAATCGGTGAAGTTGGACCCACTCCCCAACATTCATCATTGTTGATTGCATGGCCTTGAATATAAAATTATGCCTCGTCACCATAGCTTTCGTTTCGCGTTGCAGTTGGTCATGACTCATGATAACGTCGTTTTGGGTAGAACCGCTACAAAATGATGTATTGGTTAGTGGTTACTTGCTTGTTCTAAACCACGATGAAAAATGTGGTTGACGCGTTACTAATAATAGGAAAAAACACATGATTAGCTACCACATATAATTTATTAAATTTCATTGACTCACCACACATGACACATGGTAGATTCTTCAAAACCGCGCTTTTTCATCGTAGATTTGGTTACACCACACCACATCACACAGCGCAGCAGAACACCCGCAAACTAACACTTGGACATATTCTTGTGAGATGGATTGGACTTTGCAAAATTTTGACACAGCCTTTCATGGGAGATCGAGATAATGGGTGGGTTTTTTATGTGGCTTTGGTTTTTAGTTTATTGTTTTTGAATTTTAGTTATTTGTGAGAGATAGTATATAGAAAGAAATAGCCGTATGTGATTTTGACTGATATAGTTAAACTCGGTATAGTGTCTACTATAATATATTTGTAGACCCTGCCTTGAAAAGATGCTCCGTTTAAAAGCTAATTACTGTAGTAAAAAGTAATAAGCCAAAACTAAAATAAAAAAGAACCCAGCCAATAACATCTTCTTTCCTTTTTTTTTTACCTTTAGGGCACTCCCAATGGTAATATTGCAAAATGATGTCTACAGAGTTTCACATCACTTAGAAATAGTATCAGACATAGCCTCTTCAATGCATAATATCTATGATAAATTTAGAAAATAAATATTCCTTTTCTCTTTCAATCTTCTTTCTCTCACACATATTTATTAGTTGTGTTTAATGCTATGGACACTACTCTACTCCTTAATACATGTTTTCTTGTTGCTTATGCAATATCTCATGCAGCTATGTCTATAGAGTTCTACATCACTTAGAAATAGTATTAGACATAACTTCTTTAATATATAATATCTATTGGTAAGTCTAGATAATAAATATTCGTATTCTCTTTCAACCTTCTCTTTCTCACAAATATCTATTAGGTATGTTTAATGCTATGGACACTACTCCACTCAATGTATGTTTTAACCATATTTTCTTGTTGGTTTATGTGCTTATGCAATATCTTATGCAAAACTATTTTCATCTCTCTCTTTTCTTTAACGCTTTGTCATATTATATATCTTTACTATTATAAAAGAAGCAATTGGTGGTTGGTCCGTCGTCACTCCTCTCTTCTCAGCCATTCGATCTGATCATAAGATAAAATCGAACCGCCTTTACCCTCCTCCCACCCCACACGACGCCGCCTAAACCCTAAAATCCGATCCCACTCCGGATCCTCCCCTCCCACCCCATACGCCGCCTCCTCAATCCTCATACGCCGCCTCCCCTCCCACCCCATACGCCGCCTCCCCTCCATCCGCTCCGCCTCCCTACCTCCGCGCGCCGCCTCCCTACCTCGCGTGCCGCCTCCTCCCTTCCTTCCCACTCCGCTCCGCCTCCCCACCCCGCGCCACCGCACCGCCGCACCGCCTCCTCTCCCACTCCGCTCCGCCTCCCCACCCGCCACCGCACCGCCTCCTCCTCCCCACCCGCGCCGCAGCCTCCTCCTCCTCCCCACCCCGCCTCCGCCGCCTCCCCTCCTCCCACCCCGCGCCGCCGCCGCCTCCTCCCTACCCGCGCCGCCGCCCCTCTCCTCCTCCCACCCCGCGCCGCCGCCTCCTCCTCCTCCCACCCCGCGACGCCGCCGCTCCACTCCCCACCCCGCTCCTCCACGCCGCCGCCGAGTCCTCTCCCCCCATTCTGCAACATGTCTCCGTTTCCTACCGATGCTCCTCCCTCCTCCCCATGCATGCTCGGATCTAGACACCCCATCCCTCACCGCCGCCGCCAAGACCGGCTGGATTCGGGACGACCCTCCCCACCACCGCTTCCATCGCCGGATTTGGTCGGGCCCGTGTGCATATACGCCGCCGCTACCGGAGGTGGGGAGCAGCGCGATGACCGTGGTAGTGGAGCTATTGCGCTTGCCGGTTGCCAACCGTCGAGCTTGAACAACGTGGTCGCAAACGTAGCGCTGCAAGCGCAGACGTGTTTGACCGCGCTACACTGAGGTTTGTTTTAGTTTCGGATTGGAGGAGCGTGCTGAGAAGTGAAAAGAGGTGTGTTTAATTTCATAAAGGCGGTGTGTTAATATATATTTTCATATGTATGTTTTTTCTTTCTTATACCGAACAGCATAGTGTGCCTTACTTTCGCTTCTTCCAAAAGCTTGAAGAGAAAATCAATGCAAAGGAGCTTAAACAAATGGATTTGCAGCAAAATCTAAGGTGAGAACCGCCTTCATATCATTCATTTAAAACTTTTGGAATATTTGTATGTTTTGGTTCTCAAAATTAATTTATTACTCAGAGAGCCAAGAGGTGAGATCAAACTGCTTAGGAAGAGCCTGACATTTAAAGCAACACCTATGCCAAGCTTTTACAAGGAGCAGCATCCTAAAGTAGAGTTGAAAAAGGTACGAGGTTACGATATCTTCAACGGAAATGGTTCCATATTTCCATATGGTTCAAGGGCATCCTACTTTTCTATTTGAATGAAAAATTGTGCTCAAAAATTAAAACAACTATCTCTCGGCTTATGATACCGTAAATTTCTACTAGAATATGTTTTGTTTGCAAAATGCTTAGGTTGTTAGATCTATGAATACATGTTAAGAAATCTTGCATAAATAGCTGTAAGTTGTCAACTGTCAAGGATGATACCTGAAATTTAAACCGGAATATGTTTTGTACTTTTCTTTGCAACATAATTATCTTTGTTATATATGGTGAATCTGTGAATATATGTTAAGAAGTCTGCATAATTAGATGTATTCTATTCCAAAATACACAATTGCATTTTTGTTTGTCGCCATATCTGTTGAAATGCTTGTGTTTTAGTAAGCATTTCGTATGTTGTGCTTACTACTTATAGCATAGAAAAATTTGAGTTGTGCTTTTAGTTCAACAACGTGCTATGTTCATCAAACATAGGTACTTGCACACTCCAGCCTGGCTCATCTCGAGGTGGCTGACCCGCGAGATCCGTGGTGAACCATGACAGGTTAGCATGCTATTGCTTAATCTATAGTGGATTTCTTACTCTGCCATTCTTGAATTTGGTCATATTTGGGCTGTTTGTTTAGATCTCAAGCAGCAAGTTTTTTGTAAACAAAGCCTTCGGTCATGGTGGATTTCTGAAGGTAATTCCATTTCTCCATCTAAATAATGTTAAATCTGAGGCCTGCAGCCTGGCATGCCCTACCTCTCTCTTGCACCCTTCCTCTGTTAATTGAAAACATGATTTGTATATTCAATTTCCCCTTTTCTTCATGGCCCAGGATCATTAGTACGAAAGCATCTAAAAATCACTATGTATTTGTGCACTTCCTTTGTTGTAAATGAAACATTTGTCGCTTTATTTGTTGAGCAAAAATTTTTGCCAAAGCCATCTCCATTGGTCTCATGCCAAATTTGAAGCTACAGAGTTAAGTTTGTAAGTCATCTATTTTACTTTCAAATGAGTCCTAACATGGATCATGTTTTCAATTATCTGGTATTAGATCATGTACTGACTGCTTGACAAATGTCTAAGCAAAAAACTACTTAGATGTGAGAGCATAAGCATTCCATTTCTTCAGTACTTCCCTGGTATACTATTCCCTTATTTTTTTATTAGGGTACAAAGGAAATGTTGTTTATTTGTTCATTTCTCTGCAAGTAGTTATTTGCCCACTATTAGCTGTTCGTGCCTTTTATTCAAGCGGCAACCTCAAGAAACACTTAGAGATGAAGTGGTCAAACTCGCTTCATTCTGTCTTGGGAGGTCGGTATTTTTCCTTTTAGATATCTTACGGTTCATCTCTATTAATAAGAATCTTTGATGTTCAGCTGTGCAAATATGATGACTTGCATGTTTGATAATGGATACAAATTGGAGTTCCTAGGAGCTGGAAGTAAGAATATAGCTTATTATATTAGCAATGATTTCGGAAAGAATTTTTATCAGTGATTAATCTGACAGAAAAATAGTTTGGCAATTGAACTAAAACCATCTGTGTTGGATATTGTAGTATACAATTTTTGTGTCAGATATTTGGTTTTCCGTTGCAACGCATAGGTACCTTACTAGTTATTCTATATGAATAATTAATTAATTTTTATAGATGAAGCATTAGGAGTGCCCTTATTCCACCATAATCTTGGAAGGCCTTGCAAGAAACGCTCACTTCCCTTTCCACTCCTGCTTACCGGCGCGCAGCTCCCTCTACACGCACCGCTCCCCCGCACCACCTATCACTGACACTCCGGACCCAGCAGTTGGGACAACACGTGGGTCCCGTACGCAGTGTCCGATTCAGCTAAGATCGACTCCGAATTTCGCAGCACGAGAGCACTTATTCCTCCACCCCGCAACAACGGAAACAACGGCCCGGAGAAAACCGGCCTGAGAAATATAAAACGAGCCGCGCGACGGGAACCACCACTTCGGCGCCGCGCCCCGCCCCAACCGCCACCGCTCCCGATCTCGCGTGCGATCCAGCTGCTCCTCTCCGATCGCCCCCAAGCCCTAGGAGCTTCGCGCCCGATCCGGGCGCCTCATGGTGGGTCCGATACCTCGGGGCAGCGAGATCTAGGGTTTTCGCGCTGCGGAGGGAGCGATGGGGCGCCGGAAGATCGCGGCGGCGCCGGCGCCGCCTCGTGGCTCGCCGAGGGCGTGGGACTGCGTCATCTCCGGTGAGATCCACGCCTTCGTTTTGATGCGTGCGGTAGTGTTCGTTTTGATTTGTTACATAACGTGCGGTAGTGCGTCATCTCCGGTGAGATCAGCGCATTGTGACATATCGTGTACATACTAGCTCATGCTTTTGTTTTGTTAGTGTTTGACGATCGCAGAGATTCAGTTTGAAGCTATGCATTAGTTGTACATGTGTGCTTTAACTGAAGAAAGATTTGAGCAGTGAGAGAGAAATGTGAGAGGTATTACGTCTGTGTTTGAAAGGTTACCATTTTGCTTGGGCATCACCAAGCAATACATATGTTTCTGGAAAGTTAGTAGATTCTGAATGGATGTCTTTTCCTTCGGCAGTATGTACTACATCAAGTTTGTATTTGAGGCAAAGCGTTAATTTATGATCGTGGGAAACGATAAGGTTATTATGGCCAATGTGTTGACAACTTGACATTCTAACTTTGTGGTTTCTTCAATTTAATGATGCCAAGTGTGCATTGCTGAATAGCTGAGTTGGTTCTGTATTCCACAATCCACAACATTAACTTGTGTAATACTTGGCTGCACTGCAAAGGACTTTGCTTGTTACAACTCAAACAAGTCAAAAGCTAACCAAGTTGCCATTTGTTCTAGGTTGTTTGGTTGTATTATGAATTTATGACATAGCATTTAACGGTGTATCGCATGCTAATCAGACTTACTGTATCGATTGCACTACTGCAGTGCCTGAATCTTTCCCCTTTGGAGCAAAGCAACTTGGAAGTTTAACATCAGATTTATTTTATTCCCGGTGGACCATCCATTCTTTATAACTGGGCCTATTACTAGGTTACTAGTGTGAGTGTGACTAATTCAAATTTTGGTTTACATAATGACTGGCTAGGCAAATAAAGTTCTGTCTGGTAAATGAACACACCATTTGCATTTCATATGACCCCTTTGGTTTTTTCAAGACTTTGCAGCAGAATATCTTCTACCTGATACATGTTGATTTAGTTAGGGCTATATCATCGGCAGAGCTTTGTACAGTTAGGTTTTATATTTAACCAATTTGAAGTTGACATTCTGTGTGTTTTAAATCCTAAGTATTTCTTTGTTTTGCAGAAATCCGGGAGAAACATAAATTGGAACTGGAGAATTTGACACTAACAAAGCATCCATTCAGGACATTGCATTTTTTCATGTTAGCTATGTTGCAATACTTGAAAAGATTAGCAGCCTTTATCCTTAGTAAAGGTGCTTTGTTTGTTGTCCTAATTGTTTTGGTGGTAGCTCCTGGACTTTTTTTGTGGTTACAGATGGTCTGCACAGAAAGGTGTGTTACGTTACATGCTAATGGCAATTTTATTACATTTGTAGTGTTTATGTTGATAAGAGTAAGCATGCCCATAAGAACGCATAGTTAGTGTCTTTTGTAAGTATCTGGCGATGTACTTGAGTACTAATGTTTGTTTGCTGACATGTATGCAGCATGTGCAGGAGTTCCTTAATTATGCTAGATTTGTTTTGTGGTGGGTTTCCTTAGGTGTGGCTTCGTCAATCGGACTAGGCAAGTGTTATTATCATCTGTCAATGTTATTAAGTTCAGTTACATATAGAAAAGGAAGCATAAATAAATAATGTGCTAGTGTACTTTATTTTTTTGTCCTATGAATACTTTTGTTGTTATTTTTAACTATGTAGTCTATGAAGGTGAATATTTTGGTTGTCTTTTTACTTTCATTGTCTGTGAAGGTGGCCGAAGCATCTACTTACCATAAATTGGTGAGGCATAAGCAAACTTGTAAAACTCATGCATGCTTTCATTTTGTTAGTTACCATAGACCATAGTCATCTCTTATGTTCATCCAAGGAAAATATCAACAGCAAAGTCTCACATAGTTCATGTATCATGTACTCCTGAGTCCTAACTTTATTAGACCTTTAAAAAAATTCTTAAAAAGGTTGTATTGGGAGAAATTCTCAAAAAGGTTATATTGGGAGTGGAGAGCAAAAGGTGCATTATTGCCAATTTGTATACAGGAGATAAAAGTTAATCTGACATTTTACTGCATTGGGATTAATTTTTTTGTAATGCACTAATGGTGTAGCCAATCTTGAAAGTGACTTCTCAATTAGATGCAGATAATATATGCCCTTTTCTTTTCCATCTAGGGAAGGATATTTTAGTGTATCCTTGGTTTTGGAGCATCATGGTTATTATTGCGGGCAAGGATTGCCGTCCGTGCCCAAGGCGGCTTTAGGAGGCGGCGGCGGCGCAGGACCGGATCCGGCGTGGGGAGGCCGGATCCGGCGTTGACCGGGTGGAGGCGGCGGCGGCGGCGCAGGGCCGGATCCGGCGCGGGGAGGCCGGATCCGGCGTCGTCCGGGTGGAGGCGGCAGCTCAGTGGTGGTGAAAAGGCATAGACCATATTTGCTCAGCAAGTTCTGTTAGGTGGCTTTGTGGATTTACCGAGTGTAGTCTTGTTCTGTAGATGATAGGCATAGACCATGTTTGCTCAGCAAGTTCTGTTAGGTGGCTTTGTGGATTTACCGAGTGTAGTCTTGTTCTGTAGATGATAGGTTTACCTTTTAATTTTGAGTCTGGAGCCGAAAGAATTTCATTTTTGAAAATTGTTGGATTAAGATTAAGGTCTTTGAAATGCAGGTTCAGGTTTGCATACATTTGTGCTGTATCTTGGCCCCCATATTGCTCTCTTCACTATTAAGGCTGTTCAATGTGGCCGGATTGATTTGAAAACTGCTCCGTACGACACCATACAGCTTAAACAGGGGCCATCATGGCTTGACAAGAAGTGTTCAGGATTTGGACCACCAACGTACCCAGCATCAGCTCATTCAGTGAGGATCCCAGTCTTTGAATTACTCCCTCAGGTTCAGCTGGAAGCTGTTCTTTGGGGCATCGGAACTGCACTAGGCGAGCTCCCTCCTTATTTTCTATCACGAGCTGGTAATATGGCAGGGCATTTTTTTCCGAAGAAATAATGATATTCGGTTATACGCTTTACACTTTTACAGTATTTGTCAATCTATGTAGTATGTACATCAATATATATGATATTGCTATTTCTTTCCATATCATTTTTAAACTGAGCTGACTTTTCTTGAACACTACCTGATAGCATCTCTTTGGTATTGTATTATGTAAGATGTGCTCTTTCATAGGCTCCTAATGTTCATCAGCTTGAATAATACGTTATGGTAATTTTCTGCATGGGTTATTGTTTCTTTTCCTCTCTTTGAATTTGTGAAACTCTTTGACAAATCAAGTAGAACAGCACCATGCTTTTCACTGTTACTGTCACATCTTATTAAATTTTCTTGATTTTGTTTGTCCTCTTTTTGTTGACATGCTTGACTTGTTTATTAGGGTCATACATTAGTGGTGTGGTGGAAAAACGTTATATGTTTGTGATAACTGATAAATATTAGATTATTTGTAGCAAAAACATGGACTGTGTATTCTTGAAAATTATAGGAAGGGTATCCATTATTTTTAGGTTATTCTTATGAAACTCTTGATTCTGTTTGTTCTCTTTTCCTTGTCATGCTTGACTTGTTTATTTAGGGTCATATGTTGGTGGTGTGGTGAGAAACTTCAATTATGTTTGTGATAAATTCTAGATTATTTTTAGCAAAAACATGGACAATGTATTCTTGATAATTATAGAAAGGCTATGCATTATTTTTAGGTTTCTGTGTCTTTTATCGTTTTCAAGCTGTCTATACTGAGCGAATGATGTGTCATGTTGCAGCTCGCTTATCAGGCAGTGAGTCCGAAGCTGTCAGGGAGCTGGATGCTATTGCTTCCAAAGAAGATGGTCGAATAGCATCCACTCTGAATCGAACTAAACGCTGGCTTCTTTCTCACTCTCAGCATCTCAACTTCTTCACTATCTTGATTCTTGCTTCGGTTAGTCTGTTATCTTGGCTGCCATCCTGTCATGTCAATTTCTTTGTATTAGCTGTAATAATTTCTTACAAAATGTACATTTAAGGATTTCTGACAAAAAAGTGCTACCGTTCATTCAATGTTTCTTGTTTCAATTGTGCTTTGAAAGTAGATAGTTCACACAACTTTTGAGTATTTGCAAGCTGTAACACTATATTTTTCCTATTTGATACCAAAATAAGCTAAGGGAACATTCTCCATACCACAATTGACATAGGGAAAATCTTGGATGTAGTTCCAAGTACTAACATTCAATGGATTAATAATTTACCATACAGTTTATCTTTGTTGCCTTTACTAGGTCCCAAACCCACTGTTTGACCTTGCTGGTATTATGTGTGGGCAATTTGGCATACCCTTCTGGGAGTTCTTCTTTGCTACTTTGATTGGGAAGGCCATCATCAAGACTCATATTCAGGTTTTGCATCTATCTAATCTTTTGTAAATCTTGATGTTTAGTTGTTTCATAACTTTCTTCTTCTCTTGTTGCCACATACTTCATTCTTATTTTTGACCTTTACTTGGTCTTTGGAGGACCTTATGTTAATGTGAACAATTTGGTTTAGTAGTCTGCTGAAGCTTCTGTAAGACAGTTATGCATTCATTTCATCAGATCAAAGTCATCAAACTATTATTCTGAGAAGTATTTATGTGATATTGTCTTATTGGGTCCACTCCAGTTGGAATCAGAATTTGGAAATCTTTGCTGCCTGTCTCTTCCAAAAGCCCATGCAGAAGTTAATCTGCAACCTACATTGGTGTTAGGGTGTACACATGTTAGGCTTCGGATTTAGTGCTTTTGATATAATTTCTGCATGAATATGGCAGGACTTGTACCAGACTTTTCTGCATTCATTCAGCCTGTTGGGCCCGCCAAGCGTCCAGTTGCCTTTGTAGTTTTTCTTTTTCCTGAAATTATGATTTAGGGAAAAAATGAGACCGAGATAAACCAATCTTTAATTAAATAAATTATCATAAGATGGTGAACTAGATTTGGTTTTATTCTATAAGTTTATTTGGTTTCTATGCTTAGAAAATATAACAATTTTACCGTGATTAAATATGAAGTTCAGTAAAGCATGCATTAAAGGAGATGTGATGTACTTCTAATATACACTATTATTATTTAAATGGGATTTTTTTTGTCATACAAAATATGTACCAAAAAGCGGTACTGCATTTCTCACAAAACAAAAAACAAAATGTAAGTGGTCTAAACTATTTTCCTTTGTTGTACTCTTTTTATTCCTGAAAACCCCAGTAAACTTAGTTGGGAAACCTAATATAGAATATCAACCTCCAAGCCTGATTTAACTGAACTATTTGATTATTTCAGTTTATTAACAGTTCGAGTGTTTTGAAACCTGATTTCTCTGATGGATGGACACCAATAGTTGCAGTCTCTCTTTGTACTGACGCATGCATTTCTGCCTTCTCTCTTCCGCAGACACTGTTTATCATCTCCTTGTGCAACAATCAACTCTTG
Organism: Melocanna baccifera; assembly: GCA_036346265.1. Lineage (NCBI taxonomy): Eukaryota > Viridiplantae > Streptophyta > Magnoliopsida > Poales > Poaceae > Melocanna > Melocanna baccifera. The sequence goes on from CM070677.1 coordinate 38,350,052, forward strand.
TATTTTATGGAAAAGGAATTAATCTGGATATTTGGCCACATCCCTGGGTTTTCTGCCACACTGCCATCTGTGATCGCCAAACTCCACAGTGCCAAGGAGAAGTATTTAGCATCACCAGTGTCAGTCTCATCATCCTCGCAAATGGTGGTTGGTATCTTCAGTTCAAATTTGCAGCCATTTGATTTGAGCTTTACAGACACCTATGTCATCTTGGTTTTTTAGCTCCTTTTTCTTATTTGCTCATTGATGTTCTACACAGGATAAACAGTGGAATTTGTCTTTCACATTGGTCTGGAATACTGTAGTGTGGCTTGTGCTGGTGAACTTTTTTGTTAAGATCGTCACATCAACAGCACAGGAGTATCTCAGAAAGCAGCAGGATATAGAGATGGAGCTTATCACTGCTTCGTCGCCCCCAAGTGATTCCAAAACTAACTAATAGCGCAACTGGTGGTGTTAATTCATCTGCAAATTGCCAATATTCTCCTCAGTAGCCTTGCAGATCATGCCAAGTACCAAAGCTGGTATTAGTAATTATATTCATCGGTACGGTGAACAAAAACATGGGCTTCGCTAACCTGCCCCAAGTGATGGCTGCGACCTTTTGTCATTGCTGCCTGTACTGTCTGTTCCTCGAGGAGAATCAATCCCGTTATTTTTCAGACGTCAACACGGATGGACCTTAGGGATTGTTTATTTAGCACGATTGCACTACTGAGATGTATCACTTGTACTTGTTTTTTTGTTCCCATTTTGGGAATACGATAGGGAAACAAGTCGAGAGGTGACATGTTTCATTGTTAAATTCACTATGTAAACGCAGATTTGCAATTGGATGGAGCCAGCCAGATCATTTTTTGTTCTCTGCCAAGTAAAACTAGTGATATAATTAATGTTGTGTTGGAACTGTGTTTCAGTAGCTCTTCGTAACGTACGGTGTCATTAGTGGCGCGCTGGAACCGTGTTCTAAACTGTTACACTGCCACTAGCTAATAGATGTTCAATAGCTTGTCATGCTTTGTCAATCACGTTCTGATCTTAGTTTTCACGAACTAATAGATGTAGAAATTTTTTTCTCTCTTGTTACAGGCTTACAGCAGTCCGTGTTTGACTCGTGGCTTACTGCGAGCTCCTGATTTGTCAGCAAAGCATACACCTCTGAAACTCGTTTGAGGCGCAGTGCGATTACTCCTCAGCAAAAGCCAATACCGGCAAAAATGGCACCGTAACCTTTGCGTTGCCGTGGTGCCTTCGGAACTTCGAAGGAGGTGAACAAGTGTACTGCAAATAGAACGATTGCGACAAGTTATCGGAGTCAGTAGCTTGGCTAAATTGGAGAAACGTAGTGCGGTACACCGTAAAAGTTGGAAGCAGAAGTCGGGTAGGTTTTGTCAAGATAACTTGGTGGTCGGTTGTGTCGTGGTAGAGAGTGGTGAAGACAACACACGTTTCGTCTTTGATTAACGGGTGGGTTTTTTTGTTTAAAATTAGCTTATATTTGTTTTGTCTACACTAATTACCTTTTAAATGATATTTTTTTTAAGACGAGGTCAATAGAAAAATTATAGTAAAAAATATACTCAGTTCAGCTGTACCGGTCAAAAACGCATATGACTATTTTCCTCTGTATACTATTTCTCACGAATAGCCAGAACTCAAATATTAAAGTTATAAACCATCAGCCCAAAAGAATCCACCTAACATTTCGTGCATGACTCAAGGCAAGGTCGTCATGTACTACAATTCACACCGTAGCCTATACTTGCAGGTGTGGAACTAGAAGAAAATGATCGGGATTCACTACTTCACCATATATATAACATCATATATAATTTTTAGATAAAATTATGCTAAATATTAATATGTTAGATAATTTTTAACATCAATACTTCAATGTAACTGATGACAACGTATCATGATAAAGAAATGGTGATCGAAAAGCTTGCCAAAATAAAAAAAATCTAATAATAATATTGATTAGTTGCAGTAAACTGAAGAAACTAGGGCAAAACCACAAACAATAATTGATTGGCATTGGTAAAATACATCATTTGATCTCAATGGCCAATTAAAAGAGAACAAAATCACTTAAAGTTTTCAGGTAAAAAATAGTAAATGATCAAATCAAAGTTGATGTATTATCTTTTACTAAAGTTCATAAAGCGATAAACCATAACATTATTAGTAATTTTCGTTAATTCTTATTTCTTCATATAGCAAATAAATATATAATTCTTGAAATTATCACTGATTAATTGAATAGTCAGTTAAATATTTGTATGTACAATAGTTCAAAACAATATAATAGAAAAATACGACTACTGATTTATGATTTTTTTAAAAAAATAATCTATTTTTATTCAAAAATACAGAAATATACCTATAAAATTTTTTACAAGAATGACTTCTAATCACCCAACCGTTAGGCAACTGGAACCACTCGCCCAACGGTCGCGTGGCACATAGGCAATCTGCGCACCGTTGGGTGATATAGTTGCAGTCGTCTAACGGTCGGGCAATTGTGACCTATCGCTCAACCATTGGGCGACTGCAAGTCTAGTCACTCAATCGTCGACTCACGCGCTTGCGATAAGAAATCGCGCACGATCCCTGCCCGACGAGTGAGAAGAGAGAGCAACGGTTATAGAGAACAAAGAAGAGGAGAAGAGAAAAAAAAAGAGAGGAGAGGAAAGGAGAGGGAGAGGAAGGAGAGGTTCCGCTACTTTGTAAGGTAAAATGTTTTGCTTGTTTTTAGTTAATAAATTTGTAGAAAGTAAATAGTTTATTTAGTGTCAAATTAGAATACGTAGTAAATTTGATATGAATTAAATAGTCGTAGAAAATGTAGTCAATAAAGTTATAAAAAATAGTATATTTAAGAAATCTTAGCTGTAAAAAATTTAGTTAATATTATTGTTGTAAAAAATTTAGTCAGTATAGTTGTAGAAAATTTGTATCTGTTGAAAATTGTAGTTGTACAAAATTAGCGTATATAGAAAATCGTAGTTGTATAAAATTTAGTCAATGTTATATACGAAATTAGCATTCATATAAAATTATATTTGCAAAATATTTAGTAAATATTTGTATATGCAGTAAATAGTTTGTTTTGTGCAACATTTTATTAAATAACATTTATGATAATTTGGAATGAATTTATAGTCATTAGTACCATGGAAATGCACGCATACCGTTAGACCAAATATATTGTAATTTTAATCAGTATGTCATGTAAAATATCAAAAACCAATTAGAATTAATTTACATAAGGAGTGAGGTCGAACAGCGAGAGAGGAGTGGGATGTCAAAAGGGCCTGCGAGATCCACGAGGCGGAGTGCTGAAAGGACAAGCAAGCTGAGCGTATACGTCGGGAGACAAAAACACATCTTGAGGCATGCACACGCAGGGAGCGCGATGCTCGCAGGAGGGAGCACGAGAAAAAGAGAAAAATAGCAGCCAAGGCCAAAGAGACCGCTGAGGAGTTCAACGCAGAGCTCATAAGGAAGAGAAAATGGCCCCAGTCTACGCAGTAGGGTGGGCTGTTCTGCTTTGCTCTCCCGAAGCTCGAATTTGTTTCCATTCAAAAAAGATGCATATGTATCGAGGAGTAGGTCGGTTTGTTACATCGTGTATGATGCTTTTTCTTATGCATATAGGCAAACCTTATGAGCCATGTTATTCCTAGTTTTACTACGAAGTTTATTTTATTTCGCAAAATCACATATCATCTTATTTTTGCATTCAATTCTTGGCGTAGTAACACAACCAACAATATGAAAAAAAATTCTCTTCCATGCATGAATTCTCAATTGAATCACAATATTACTTACTGTCGTACTTACTGAGCGTTGATATCTCAATCGCCCTAAAAATATATTCACAAAAGTTTTTGCACTACAACAACATACAACGAATGCAAAATGTTAGTATGCACCGAACAAAATTTGTACCATTCATAATCTGCAAAAATCATAAATGGATCAACCGACATTGCCTCCTATTATTTTTACCCCAAAATACAATTCATGCATAACATTATATATATTAACTACATACAATAATTGTCATTTACCCCATACGTAGTCCGAGGGCCTAGTTGCGCCAAAATGGGCCGTATAAGTGCAGTCATTCAACAGTTGGGCGATAGGTCACAATCGCCCGACCGTTGGGTGACTGCAACTATGTTGCCCAATGGTCCGTAGACTCTCTGCGTGTTGTACGGCCGTTGGGCGAGAGGTTTCAGTTGCCTAACAGTTGGGTTGCTGGAGGCCATTTTTGTAAAAAATCATGGGTATATTTCTATATTTTTAATAAAATATGGATTGTTTTAAAAAAATCAGTGATTTACTTACTTGATATCGCAGTCAAATACTATAATTTTACCATTCGATTTGCAAAACATGGATGAAATTAAGGTACTGCATAATAAGTTGTATGAAAATCTTACAGATTTATTCACTAAATCACTTTCAATATTTAATTTTGAAAGATGTGTATGTGGAATTGGAGTGATTAAACTTAGAGAAGTGCAGAATTCAGGGGAAATTCTTTTCAAGCTCATTATTAAAACTTGATTACGATGGTCGAGTATTCAAAGAATAAATCCTGTAAATTAAATGAAACGGGATGGATTGTACTTTTTTCCCTTGACGAGTTTTTCGAAAGTTCCTTAGACAAGATTTTTAATGAAGCAATTAGTGCAACACAACATAACATGTATCATATACTCTTTCTGTAAATTTTTCTCATTGGGTTTTTATAGCGTTTTGATGAGGTATGAACGTGTTAGATGAGTGACTAAGGGGAAGTGTTGAGAAAGGCCCATGGTAGGCACTCTCCACTTAGTTTATAAATAAAATTCTCAATCATTATAAAATATACATAAAAAATATTCAAGTGCTTCATCTTTCAACTTAATTAGGAAAATGTAACAATACTTAGTCGCATCATCTATGAGAGTTAGAAAATAGCGCTTGCCACCTTTAGTTAATATTCCATTCATCTCACAAAAATCAGAATGGACTAGTTCAAGTGGAGAAGTGCTCCGCCCTTCAACGCTATGAAAAGGTTTCCGGGGTTGCTTTCCTTGCACACACACTTCACATTTTGAATCCTTCTCATAATTATAACTTGGAATTAGATTCATTTTGCTTAACCGCATTATGGCTTCAAAATTAACATGACACAAACGTGAATGCCAAACATCATGAACTTTCTTGCAATGGGAGACATTGTAAATTGTTACATTATTTGAATCAAGAATCGATAAGCGGAACATGCCTTCGCTATCATAGCCTTTGCCCACAAAATTACCAAATTTGGTCAACACGACCTTATTGGATTCAAATACAAGCTTTATTCCCTGCCTACACAGCATCGACCCACTCAAAAGGTTGCGAGTCATTGCAGGCACATACAGTACGTCCTTGAGGATGAGTGCCTTGCCCGAGGTAAGCTTCAGGCAGACCTGTCCGATCCCACGTACTGTCGCAGCGGCTCCGCTACCCATTAGGACGGATCCACCACCTTCACCCTGAAATGAAGAGAAACACGATCGATCAGCACATATATGTCTAGTAGCACCTGTATCAATCCACCAGTCAATTGATGGACTTGCCATAAAGGCCTGAGGTACGTACTCTTCCGAACTGGAGCAGGCCAATGCGACATTTACTTCAGCCTTACGGCTCTTGTGCTGACCGGGAGTAGGATCTCTGCCTTTGCGATTGCGGTAATGGTTCACCTTATGTCCAGCCTCTCCGCATACAAAGCAGACAATGTCCTCCTTTTTCTTCTTCATTTTCTTTGGTTGGAGCTTGACTTGAGGCTGACTCTTGAATTTTGGTTTTCCAAAGCTTCCAGCATTCTTGACTTGAACTTGATGTGCTTGGATTTGAGCCTTTTCTACACCGTCACCGGCTCTAGCATGCTCTTCGACATTTATAGCTGCTGACATCTCATTGAGTGTCAAGCGCTCCTTCATATGTCGTCGAGCGATCACGAAGTCACACCATGATGCCGGTAACTTGGCCAGAATGACATTTACTTGAAACTTTTCCGGTAGAGCACAGTCGTACTGACTTAAGTCACGTACATGGAGTTGAAGCTCATGGAGCTGCTCCATCACCGACCGTCCTTCGACCATTTTATAGTTCAAGTAGTTTGCAGTCACGAACGACTCATTTCCATTGTCTCCTTCGGAGTATTTCTCTTCAAGTTTGTCCCACAGAAGCTTGGCGCTTGTGAAGTTGACATACACGTCGAACAGCCGGTTGGACAAGATGGCTAATAGACGGGCTAAGACCGAGTTATTTGCATCCTCCCACCGCATCATTTCAAGGATCTCCAACGAAAATGCCGGAGGATTTGAAATGACCCAAAAGAGTTTGAGATCGGTCAGCCATAATTTTGTTTTAGCCTGCCACCGCTTGAAGTTCGCACCGTCGAAAACTTCCGGCTTAACCACATCGGATGATGAAGCCATTACTTTGAAAATAGGTTTTCTGGATTGTTGTAAGAATTGTGGTATAAGCATATATATAAATATAATTCCAAAATAATTATCCATCCACAAGAATGATATCAATTCAAATGTAAATAACATAGCAAGTATGAAACCATATGAATTGACCATATCATTCAAAGCATAACACATATTCAATAAAGAAGGCATTAAACTTCTAATCATGAACATGTATGGCATTGTAAAAATCATGAATCAATTAAGACTAGCAACAAGCTCAAGTTTAATTGATTATTTGTGTTCTCAGTTTGTAGGGTTACACAAGTCTAAAACTTGGCCGTCCCGCTACTTAATGTCATATACTCTTCACTGATTGGTTATCCCACACAAGAGTTCAATCTTTGAGCTCTAAAATTAACTCAACTCATTCAAAGTTCAGAATATATTTATCATATAAGCATTCGGATAGCAGCAATATAGTCAAGTGAATGACCCAGTTAAAGCAAATCTAATCTCATTCAAACTTGATTTCTCACAAGTGAATTAATATCCAAATTACCAAGCTTTTAGCAGTCTTATAATGAGATTTTGCTATAATCTAATTACAGCCTGAACCGAACACCATATGAACAATATATCTCTACTTAAAGATTACCTTCCAGTACACAAGTTAATTTCAATTACAGAGGTAAACCAGACTAGAGCTCAAAAGATCAAACAACCAATCTCAGTATATGACATATAACATCACAGAACAACATTAAGCCCACTATTCTTTGCAATTTCTCAGATATATCACAAACTGTAAATTGCAAGAGTTGAACCGAAAACTCAAAAACAGGTGATATTCGAAATCACCAGAAGGTCACAGGGCTAGGCGTGCTCGTGAGCACTGTCCCAGAAAACCTATTACTCCCACACCACCATGAGAGAGGCAGTAGGCACGGAGATACAAAGCCCCACCTTTGCCGTCCACGATCCAGCAAAGTCGAGGTACAGGAAGTATGCCACACAAGCACAGGGAGGAGCCGGCCAAGCACCTCACCGCGAGCACCAGGGAACCGTAGTCGGCGTCGGCGAGTTGAGCAAACACACCAAAGCCACACACAACAGAGGAAATCTCAGAACTCAAAGCTAGAAGAGAGGATGGCTTACTCCTTTTTCAGCTGTCTGCCAAAAGAGGAGAAATCCCCTACTTATAAGCAAGAGGAGAGGGGAATGCCCTCTGCACAGGCGCCTCAACGGCCGGGACCAAGTCCCACGGTCCGATGCCGCTCCTCCCTCCCCGCCAAGCCCGCTCAAGCCAGCCCCGTGCAAAGGAAACCGGATCGGGGGAGACCAAGCCGCACAGGGAGACCGGGCAGAACGGGCGAGCGGGAGAATCGGCCCGCCGGGTGGGGCCCGCTGCGAGACGCGCCGGCGCTGGGCGAGCCGCCACTGCCGCCGTATGCGCTGCTGCCGCCGCCGTCGGCCTCTCCGCATGCGCCGCAGCTCCCTCCTGACACTCCTGTGAGCTCGGGTGAGAAAAATGAGGAGCAGTAGAGTTCCTCCTTATCCTTTATCAAGTGCGAAATTCCTGTTTTGCCCTCGGCTTACAACATTCAATTCCTCCGCCCCTGCGGGGGGCCTCCCCCTCGTCGCCGTGGATTTCGATACATACAGGAACGAGTGGGACCCCAGCGACGACCACGTCGGCGTCGATCTTGGTGGCATCCTCTCCGCTGCCACGGCCGACTGGCCCACCAGCATGAAGGACGGCCGCACGGCGCACGCGCGCGTCGCTTACGACGGCGACGCCAAGAACCTGACCGTCGCGCTCTCCTACGTCGACGCCGCCGCGCCCCCCACGGACGTGCTGCTGATCTGCGGGACTACCTTCCCGAAAATGTCGCCATCGGCTTCTCCGCCGCCACAAGCTGCACCAGGTGCTGTACTGGGAGTTCACCTCCAGCGTCGACCCCAAGGAGGAGACCGTGATACTGTCGGTGGTCTTAGGCTTGTGCGGTTTGCTTCTTGTGCTCGTTGCTGCAGGGGTTGTTTGGTTTGTGAGACAATGGCGGGAGGCCGGTGAATGCATCCATGTCCGCATTATTGACGACGATGGAATAGGGTACGACGAGCTCGCCGATGAGTTCGTCATGGAGAGCGGGTCGAGACCGTTCCAGTACGGCGACCTGGCGGTGGCGACTAAGAATTTTTCCGAGGAGAGGAAGCTCGGGCAGGGCGGGTTCGACGCGGTTTACCGGGGGTTCTTCAAGGAGCTCGGTTTGGAGGTGGCCATCAAGAGGGTGTCCAAGGGGTCGACGCAGGGGCGCAAGGAGTACGCCACCGAGGTGCGCATCATCAGCCAGCTGCGCCACCGCCACCTCGTCCGTCTCTTCCTGCTCGTGTACGAGCTCATGCCCAATGGCAGCGTCGACCAGCACCTCTACGGCAAGGGCGTGCTCCTCACCTGGCCGCCGCGGTACGACATCGCGTTAGGCCTCGCGTCGGCCATGCTCTACCCCAACGAGGAGTGCGCGCAGTGCATCGTGCACCGCGACATCAAGCCGAGCAATGTCATGCTGGATGCCACCTTCAATGCTAAGCTCGGCGACTTTGGCCTCGCCAAGCTCGCCGAAAGACGCAGACCGCCCCACACCACCGCCCCGGCCGCACGTTGGGCTACCTGGCGCCAGAGTGCGTGATGACAGGCAAGGCGAGCCGGGAGTCGGACGTGTACAGCTTCGGCGTCGTGGCATTGGACATCGCGTGCGGGCGACGGCCGTCGGAGCTCAACGAGGAGCCGAGCAAGGCGAGGCTGGTGCCGTGGGTGTGGGAGCTCTATGGGAAGAAAGCACTTCTTGAAGCAGCAGAAGGGAGGCTGAATGGGGAGTTTGATGAGAAGCAGATGGAGCGTCTGATGGTTGTGGGACTATGGTGTGCTCATCCAGACTACGCACATAGACCAAGCATCAGGCAGGCCCTGAACGTGCTGAAATTCGAGGCGCCATTGCCCGTGCTGCCACTGAAGATGTCGGTGCCGACGTTCTCCCCGTTGCCTGAGTTGGTTGCTCCAGTTTGTGTCGGAGGCCTGTCGAGCACGGATGAACCAAGCGTTAGTGAGTATGGATCCTCAGGGTCTAATGCTGGAGGAGGGTCGTCAGTCATAGACAGAAAGTGAGGTTTTTGGACATAAACTATTAAATAGCTTTTCCCAAGGTCTTGGATGTTTCAGACCGTGCTGTTTGGTGTTTTCACTGCACACATGGAGGAGCGATTGATTATATGAGTTGAATTTGAATTGTATAGCATCAAATATTCAAAATGTATTTTGTTTACCCAAAAAAAGGAAAAACATGAAATTTGTTGGGTCTGTGGCAGTTTTAAGTCGCAAACAATGGGTATGTTGGGTGACAATCTGAGTGCTAAATCCTGCAAGTGGCAAGCTGCTGAAATGCTATCAGCTCGTGCGTAAACATGATCATTGGGTAAGATCGCTACAGCCCCAAGGACTACTTTTTGACATGGTACTGATACGAGCAGTCGTCCTAGTAAAAATATTGTGTCGACTGCTCTTCCTTCTCTCTGAGGACTACTAGATGTCATCATCGTTGGCGAGCCGGACATGCGTCTGCCTCAGCCGCGACGAGCAGGTTTGCACGTAAGGGCAACCTGTAGGATCGAGGAGGCCGACTAGAGGGGGGTGAATAGGCGGTTTTAAAAATTCTCTATCAATTAATAGCAATATCTATTTGGCTAAAACCAAATATATAATACGGAAGCTTAATTCAAATTGGTTTAGCACAAATATCACCTAAAACAAATAAGTTCACCTAAATGCACCAACAATCTATGCCTATGTCAAGATTTGCTATATTAGAGAGACAAGCAATCAAATAGAATTATATGAATGTAAATTGCTTGAAGGTAAATTGAGCACAAATAAACAAACCACAATTGACACGATTACTTTTTACCGTGGTGTTCGGAGACTTGCCGGTCTCCCCTAATCCACGTTGAGGTAAGCCCAAACGAATTGGACCGGCTCCACGAATTAAACCAAACACCTCAATTTCACTAGTGGTAGCTCTTCCCATCTCCGGGTAGGTGAACTGTAACCTTCACAACACGTCGGGTCTTCTCACAACCTTCTTTGAGAAGATCACCGCACACGACGCCTCCTACGCCGTCTAGGAGTGGCAAACTCCAAGAGTAGCACAAAGTAACGGCTATGTCAGAGCGTCAGAACTAGCCGTTTTTGAAAATAAAGTGCGGTACTACCGCACTGCGGCACAACCCATCTATTTGCATGATCTCAAACAAATTAGATCAATGCAGAAAACACAGGAGATCCAAGGAGTCACTATCACGGTCTAAGTTCGAGAAAAATAATATTAGACCATACCAAGGGACATTGTATGACCTGCAACAACTTGCAAAACACATTTGCAAACTTAGATCATACCACAAGGAAAAGGTACATGGAATTCAACCATTTGCAAAACACATTTGCAAAGTATAGTCACATGTTGTAAGTATTAGATGCATCTGTTAGTGATATGCCCTAGAGGCAACATGGAGATGTTGTATATATCACATACTATGTTTATGATACATTACTTTGTTCCTTGGAATAGACATCATCATTATTGATCAATGAGTATGTGACTTATTCATGAGACTCTTAAATACTAAGATGTTGCTATTTCTAAATGATCCCTGGTCGTATATCATATGAGGAACAAATATGATTCAAAGACAAAGATCAGCATATGTATTGATTGATGATCATGTCTCATGGATCATGGTATGGTGATACCAAATCAATAATATGGACATGTGTTAGTGAACATATGTTGGATAGACTGCCATGAGACACCGGAGATTCCATGTGTCATCGGTTGGTCTCAAGTAGTGTTTATGTAGAGTCCTTAGACTTGAGGTCATCATGGTTCCCAACATGAGTAGTAGCTTATTTTGGGACTACTAATCACTACTCCGTGAATCGGGTAGTCATAAAAGTAGTCTTCGGGTTTGCCATGAAACATGTAGTAGGATGTGAATGATCAAGATAGAATTTGCCCCTCCTTATGGGAGAGATATCTCAGGCCTCGATGTAATGGATTATGAAAGTGCATGGCCATGCCAAGGTGATTGAGGAGTCAATCACGAGTTTATAATCCATCACGGAATCGAGAGAGTGATTGAGCTATTAAGAGGATGACACGAGTCTCGCCTTGAGCTCAATCTATATCGTGAGGCAAAGGGATTCGTACATGAGAGGACATTACGAGTTCAGCCGATATGATCTTTACATATACTTTGGGGTTAATATGTCTTACTAGAGACCGCTATTAACATGGTAACCGGAAAAGCGTTTCGGGTCACGAACAAGTATCGTGAACCTCACTGTGGTCGCACGCTTAACGGGTTGGAACACTAATTCGAATATGATTCGGATATGGGCTCAATCGGATAGAGATCCGAATAGACTCCTATTGGGCCTCGGTCCACGAGGCCCACGTGAGGAGGTCTATATATATGGAGGCGGGCGGAGGATGTGTGCTGTTAACATCTAGCAAAACCCTAGCCGCCACCTCCCGAGCCAAACCCTAGCCGCTCACGAGTGCTAGTACACTCGCGATCGGCGTTCGGCCGGGCGTGTGGATACCGGTGGAGGCGCTGCTCGTTGCGATCTTGATCGGCGTGCGTGGAGGAGACGATCTGTTCGGGACGATCGGCTACTTCCACTACTACCTCGGCGCGCGTGATTGGATCGGTTTCAATTCTTCTTCACGCTGCACTGGCGTCTAAGTGGTAACGATCCATGATCCTTCCTTAGCATGATGTTCTTGGGTGCGCGGTAGAAAAGTTTTGTTTTACGCTTCCGTAGCCTCACGCGTATTCCTATAGTGGTATCGAGCCATCTTGCTTAGTTTGCAATCCGGATCGCGCATATGTTGATATGCGATAGTAGTAGATTGGATCTATTACGCTAAATCGGTAGCACGGGTTGATGAGATCAATCGGTCATAAGGGGTTGAAATAGGTATGAGTTGATAGCATCATAAGGCCAAAAAGATTAGTTCGTGCTCCTTCTTTGATGTCTGTGCGACTTGCCCCTACCTACCGGAATCACCATCGGGGCTAAGCGCGCAAGACAATCGATAGATCGAGCCAACAGATCGAGGTCTTGTGTTGTGGTCTCCTCAAGTATACCGATCGCGATGATCAATATGATTGATCTAATGAAAATTGAGACATTTTGAATGGCTCGAATTTGGGTTGATTTGATCGGCTCGATAAGATTTTCATAGCGATTTCATAGATGCGATCTATGTAATTCAGAGAGGTTTTGGCGCTGCCACGAAACCCGCGAGGCTCCCCCTCGACCCCGCTCACGACGACCAGCGGGGGCCGCCGTGTGTATCCCCCCTTGTATAGCGTCTTGGGTTCACATCGTTAGATAGAATGCGATTCTACGTCTAACTTGTTTTTGCAGGGAATGGTGTGAATAGTATGGCCCTATAGCTTATTTGAATGTATGAGATGTATGTGATGCATGTAACATTCGTTCATGGCTGCGTGTCATGATTATTTCAGCTATTATTAGCTGTATATATTGTATTTAACGACTGCGTGTCGACCTTAATGCTTGAATCTATCTTTGTAATCTTCAATTTCTAGCTATTATAGGTAGTAGCCTAGTTTTGAGGTTACAAGCTTTTAAGCATGGTGGCCTAAAGTAGTGATGTGGAGGATGGAGATCGTCTACACCTACTTGGAGATGGATATCACCAATTTTGGGCCATACTACTTCACGCTTAAATGTGTTTATCTATGATGTTATCTATCTTATTCTTATGCAATGATATATGTGATATGTTGCTTTGGTAGGATAGAATCCCTCTTAAAATTAGGTGTTAATGCCCTTCCATATGTTGCACCAAAAGATAATGATCACTGCATGGTAGGTCTACCAAAGTAGAGTGCCATCGGTTATCATCATCATTTGGGGTAGATGTCGGACATCTACATGCGGAAGCATTTGGTTTACTTAACAAGGTTATCAAAATAGTTTTGGACCTTGGGGCATAGATTGGGCCGAGGCATACTAATGTCACCCAAAGTAGAGTCACATAGGGATGTGATTAGCAAAGTGTTGCTTACCCATATCACTAGTTTTCTAGCCGTGATGCCAAAGATCACTAGGAATTAGTGAAATGAGGATCTTTACCCACTATGTAACTTAGAGGAGTTTTTGTTGCAAAACTCATAGTGGGAGTCTTTTGCTAAATAGTTTAATAAAAGATGAACATAAACATAGTGCTAAACTTTGCATATTCTTGTGTTGTAGATCATGTCACTAACGCCGCATCCAATTACTTTTAATTTGCGATCTGTTCTTGAGAAAGAAAAACTAAATGGAACAAATTTTTGGATTGGTATCGCAACTTGAGAATTGTTCTCAAGCAAGAGCGCAAGGAGTATGTCCTTGAGTCTCCTTACCCAAGACTTGCTCGATAATGCTACTCGTGGCTGCACGGAGAGCTTATGAGAAGCACACGAATGATTGCCTTGATGTGAGTGTCTCATGCTTGCCACAATGTCCTCTCGAGCTTGAAGCAATATGAGAACACAGATGCCTACAATATCATTGTGGGGCTCGTGGTATGTTTGAGAACCAAGCAAGGGTGAGAGGTTCAATACTTCAAAGTCCTTATTTGCGTGCGAGCTTGCGAGAGGGAATCCGTCACCCTCATGTGATTAAGATGATTGGTTACATTGAGAGTCCGGAAAAGCTTGGTTTTCCCTTAGCCAAGAGTTGGCTACGATGTGATTCTCCGCCGCTCCCCGAGCTTTGAGCCATTCATAATGAACTTTCACATGAACAATCTTGACAAGACCTGGTGAGTTGCATGGGATGCTAAAATCTGCCGAGAAAGCATTAAGAAAAGCAGCAATCATGTGATGATGATGCAGAAAGGCAAGGGCAAGCCCTATGTCAAGAGAATCGCGGTCAAAAGAAAGAAAGCTCGATGCGATCGCGAGCGGTTCTAAGGCCAAGAAAGACAAGAAAGGCGATGCTCATCCCGATGCGATTGTTACTATGTAAGCAATCGGGACATTGGAAAAGGAACGCCCAAAGTACTTGGAGGATCTTGAGAAGAAGAAGGGAAGTATGACTTCCACTCTGGTATAAATGTTATAGAAATTAATCTTGCTACTTCTTCCACTAATTCTTGGGTATTTGATACCGGATCGGTTGCTCACATCGCAAATCGTTGCGGGGGCTAATAAGAAGTAGAAGTTTGAGGAGGAGCGAAGTGGATCTTCGCGTTGGCAATGGAGCAAAAGTTGCTGCGGTAGCTGTTGGCACCATGCCATTGTCTTTACCTTCGAGATTAGTTTTGGAATTGAATAATTGTTATTGTGTTCCATCTCTTTCAAAGAACATTATTTACGCTTCATGTTTGCAAGGTAAGGTTATGACTTTAAATCTATGGACAATGGTTGTTCTCTTTATTTCAAAGATATGTTCTATTGTCATACTCCATTGGTGAATGGGTTATACGTTCTTACTCTTGAAGGGTCACGGTCTATAACATTAATGCAAAGAGGCAACGTCCAATGATTTGAATCCCACGTTTATTTGGCATCGCCGCTAGGTCACATAAATGAGAAACGCATGCGAAGCTCCATAGAGATGGTATTCGCACTCATTTGATTTTGAATCATTAGAGACATGCGAATCTTGTTTACTTGGCAAGATGACAAAGGCACCTTTCACCGGTCAAGGTGAGCGGGCAAATGACTTATTGGCACTCGTACATACCGATGTATGTGGACCAATGAGCTTAACGACCAGAGGTGGTTTTCGTGATACTTCATAACTTTTATCGATGACTTTAGTAGATATGGGTATATCTACCGATGAAGCATAAGTCCGAATCCTTTGAAAAGTTCAAAGAATTCCAAAATGAAGTGCAAAATCATTTAGGCAAGACAATCAAGTTTCTACGATCCGATCGTGGAGGCGAGTATTTGAGCCATGAGTTTGGCAATCATCTAAAGGATTGTGGAATTGTTCCACAATTGACTCCGCCAGAACACCTCAATGGAATGGGGTATCTCGAACGGAGAAATCGCACCTTATTAGATATGGAGCGCCCATGATGAGCCAAAGTGATCTTCCGTTGTCTTTTTGGGTACGCTCTTGAAACAAACGCGTTCACACTAAACAGGTTCCATCAAAATCAGAGAAAAGACACCATATGAGATGTGGACAGACAACGTCCTAGCTTGTCTTTTCTTAAGATTTGGGGATGTGAGGCTTATGTAAAACGTTTACAATCTGATAAGCTCACTCCTAAATCTGATAAATGCTTCTTTATCGGGTATCCTAAGGAAACAAAAGGATATTACTTTTATAATCGAGGAGAAGGCAAAGTGTTTGTCGCCTTGGATGGTGTCTTCTTAGAGAAAGAGTTTCTCTCAAGAAGGGATAGTGGGAGCACAGTGTAACTTGAAGAAATTCAAGAAACACTGATAACGTTTCAGCTCCTCAGTAACCACAACAGGATGAACAAACTGTTGAAGAACTTTGTGGACACACCAAAGCACCACGTGGGTCGAAATGTCACGTCGTGCACCGAGAGGTACATGTTCTTGACTACTCAACAACGGGACATATTGTTGTTAGACAACGATGAGCCTAAGACCTATGAAGAAGCAATGGTGGGACCGGACTGAGAAATGGTTTGAAGCCATGAGATCCAAATTGAATCCATGCATAGTAATCAAGTTTGGAACTTGGTTGATCCACTGATGGTGTTAAAACCATTGAATGCAAATGGGTTTTCAAGAAAAGATAGACATAGATGGAAATGTTCACATCTATAAAGCGCGATTAGGCCAAAGGTTTCAAACAAATTCAAGGTATTGATTATGATGAAACTTTTTCGCTCGCCGCAATGCTAAAGTCTATTCGGATCATTCTAGCGATTGCTGCATATTTCGACTATGAAATATGGCAAATGGATGTCAAAACAGCTTTCCTTAATGAAAATCTGAGTGAGGATGTGTACATGACACATTACGTGTTTTGTCGATCCGCAATCCGTTGGAAAGATATGCAAGCTCCAAAGATCCATTTATGGATTAAAGCGAGCATCTCGGAGTTGAAACATTCGCTTTGATGAAGTAATCAAAGGGTTTGGTTTCATCAAGAACGAAGAAGAGCCTTGTGTTTACAAAAGGCTAGTGGGAGCGCACTCGTATTTCTGGTCTTATATGTGGATGACATATTACGATCGGAAATGACATTCCTTTGCTCGAATCATTAAGTCTTCATTAAAAATAGTTTCTCTATGAAAGACTTAGGAGAGGCAGCATATATTCAGGCATCAAGATCTATAGAGATAGATCAAAAGGCTAATTGGATTAAGCCAAGATATGTACATTGACAAGGTGTTGAAAAGGTTCAACATGCATGATTCCAAGAAAGGTTTTCTACCTATGTCACATGGTATAAATCTTAGCAAGAATCAGTGTCCTAGTACACCTGATGAGCGGGATAAAATGAATACGATTCCATATGCTTCGCTATTGGGTCCATTATGTATGCCATGCTTTGTACACGTCCCGGATGTTTCAGTATGCTTTAAGTGCTACGAGTAGATACCAGTCAGATCCAGGTGAAAGTCATTGGATTGCCGTAAAGAACATCTTGAAGTACTTGAGAAGAACTAAAGATGTGTTCCTTGTCTATGGAGGTGAGGAAGAGCTCGTTGTAAATGGTTACACCGATGCTAGCTTCCAAACCGACAAAGATGATTTTAGATCGCAACTGGATTTGTGTTCTCTGAATGGCGGTGCGGTAGTCGGAAGAGTTCCAAGCAGCAGACGGTTGCGATTCTACAATGTGGCCGAGTACATAGCAGCTTCAAGGCGCCAAAGAGGTCTGTTTGGATCAAGAAATTTATTTCGAGCTTGGTGTGATGGCTAGTGCCTCCACCCAATGAACCTCATCTTGTGACAATAGTGCGGCCATTGCACAAGCCAAGGAGCCTAGATCGCACCAGAAGTCCAAGCACATTTTACGGCGATTTCATCTCATCCGCGAGATAGTGGAGAGAGGCGATGTTAAGATATGCAAAGTACAAACGGATTTGAACATTGCAGATCCGTTGACAAAGCCGCTTCCCCAGCCAAAGCATGAGGCTCACACTAGGGCAATGGGTATTAGATACCTACATGGTTGACTCTAGTGCAAGTGGGAGACTGTTAGTGATATGCCCTAGAGGTAACATGGAGATGTTGTATATATCACATACTATGTTTATGATACATTACTTTGTTCCTTAGAATAGACATCATCATTATTGATCAATGAGTATGTGACTTATTCATGAGACTCTTAAATACTAAGATGTTGCTATTTCTAAATGATCCTGATCGTATATCATATGAGGAACAAATATGATTCAAAGACAAAGATCAAGATATGTATTGATTGATGATCATGTCTCATGGATCATGGTATGGTGATACCAAATCAATAATATGGACATGTGTTAGTGAACATATGTTGGATAGACTGCCATGAGACACTGCAGAGATTCCATGTGTCATCGCTTGGTCTCAAGTAGTGTTTATGTAGAGTCCTTAGACTTGAGGTCATCATGGTTCCCAACATGAGTAGTAGCTTATTTTGGGACTACTAATCACTACTCCGTGCTCGGGTAGTCATAAAAGTAGTCTTCGGGTTTGCCATGAAACATGTAGTGGGATGTGAATGATCAAGATAGAATTTGCCCTCCTTATGGGAGAGATATCTCTGGCCTCGATGTAATGGATTATGAAAGTGCATGGCCATGCCAAGGTGATTGAGGAGTCAATCACGAGTTTATAATCCATCACGGAATCGAGAGAGTGATTGAGCTATTAAGAGGATGACACAGTCTCGCCTTGAGCTCAATCTATATCGTGAGGCAAAGGGATTCGTACATGAGAGGACATTACGAGTTCAGTGATATGATCTTTACATATACTTTGGGGTTAATATGTCTTACTAGAGACCGCTATTAACATGGTAACCGGAAGGCGTTTCGGGTCACGAACAAGTATACGTGAACCTGCTGTGGTCGCACGCTTAACGGGTTGGAACACTAATTCGAATATGATTCGGATATGGGCTCAATTCGGATAGAGATCCGAATAGACTCCTATTGGGCCTCGGTCCACGAGGCCCACGTGAGGAGGTCTATATATGGAGGCGAGGGGCGGAGGATGTGTGCCTGTTAACATCTAGCAAAACCCTAGCCGCCACCTCCCGAGCCAAACCCTAGCGCTCACGAGTGCTAGTACACTCGCGATCGGCGTTCCACCCGGGCGTGTGGATACCGATGGAGGCGCCGCTCGTTGCGGTCTTTGATCGGCGTGCGTGGAGGAGACGATCTGTTGGGACGATCGGCTACTTCCACTACTACCTCGGCGCGTGATTGGATCGGTTTCCAATTCTTCTTCACTGCGCGCTGCGCGTCTAAGTGGTAACGATCCATGATCCTTCCTTAGCATGATGTTCTTGGGTGCGCGGTAGAAAAGTTTTGTTTTCTGCTTCCGTAGCCTACGCGTATTCCTATAGCATCAGCCTCAACTATTCGTAAAACACATTCGCAAATAATAGCATCATGCCATGGAGAGCTAGTGTAAGTAAGATTGAGCTATCAACACATGATGAGATTCAAGCTACTAGACAAGACCCCTCTTAATAGTACGGCAAACCTATACTAGCAATCCGGTCTTCCAACCAAACACCAAGACCGGTAAAGACTAGGAACACATTCTTAGCCCTAGCTAGTCATACTTTTACCTTGAGCATTTCCTTGAAACTTGATGATGATCATCTTCACTTTAAATCTAGGTCATTGTCTTCTCTTGACTTGATATCAACTCATGATCATCTCCTTTTCGAGATCTTGATATGCATCAACACATGATGCATTTTCTTTTGATGGCCTTCAACTCATAAAGCTATTTCCATCTCGAACCTTTGCTTGATGATCTTCAACACATGAAGCCATCCAAAGTTTTCATCATCATGGAACATAACCTATTCATCCAACTCATGAAAAATATTAGTCCCATAATGTGATTATCATTAATTACCAAAACATACCATTAACTCATAATGATGTGTCTAGATTCTTCAATCTTCCCTTTGGTAATTGATGATAACCACCACAATTGCTGATAATTGAATATAAAACTTTAAACCCAAAGTGCAGTACTACCGCCGTACAAAGTGCGGTACTACCGCACTGCGGTATTACCGCAGGTAGGTGCGGTATTACCGCACTGCGGTTCTTCCGCCGTACTAAAGATGGCAATGGGTACCCATAACCCGAAACCCGATGGGTAATTACCCCATTAGGGTACATATATGAGTTAAAATGTCTACCCATGGGTCTATTAATGGAGAAAAATAGGACCCAATGGGTATGTGGGTATGGGTATGGTTTGACACTACCCATACCCATTACCCAATGGATACCCGAGTATTTATGGGCCATCTATTTGTAGCCCAGCCCACACAATCAGGCAATGGTCGAGTTGTGCTAACCCATTAGTTGAAGCCATGTCAGTCCATATGGTTAAGAAGTTTGATAAGTATTGGTCTGATATTCAAGGACTAATGGGCATAGCAACTGTTCTTGATCCTCGATTCAAAAACTTAATGTTTCTTATGTGCTTTGAGTGGTTACTTGGCACAACTGGTAAAGATTGTGAGGATAAAGTTGCTGAGGTCTTAGCATTGTTAAGTGATTTGATGCTTGAGTATCATGTGGAAGAGGAGGAGGACAACATCAATCGTCAAGACATTCACTTGACAACACTCATCGACTTCTTATCTTCGTTTAGTGCACGTGTTGCAAGTAAAGGCCTCTTGCCATGATGTTTAAATCTGAACTAGACCATTACTTGGAGGATGATTTGGTCCCATTAGCAACTAAGAACTTCAAGGTTTTGGATTGGTGGAAGTTGGCTGGCACACGTTATCCTACCTTGAGGAGGATTGCAAGAGATATTTTTGCCATTCCAGTGAGTACAGTTGCTTCAGAGTCTGCTTTCAGCACTAGTGGAAGAGTTCTTAGTCCGCATCGTAGTAGGCTCACTTCTCAGTTGCTTGAGGCTTTGATGTGCTCACAGGATTGGATTCGGAACAAATTTAAAGGTATATGTGTTGTGCAATTTTTTGTTTCTTTAAAGCTACTGCAATAAGCAAACTAATTCTTCTTCTGCTTAGATCATGACAAGGATAGAGCACTTCTAGCTTTTGGTCTTGTCTCCAGGACATCCAAGAGGGACTTCAGGTGATTAGCTCACTAATTTTCAACTACATTCATTCTATTGCCTTTTGCCTTGTTAGAAAGTTAACTATCTTGTGTGTGCTACTGCAGGAGCTTCAACTTTGAACATGATGCTTCATGATGCTTCATCTTTTGTGCAAGTTAGCAAGGCAACATCTTTTGGTTTTGTGGCATTCAGAAGTGCAAGGGCAAAGAAATATTTATGTATCCCTTTTGGTGTGTCTTGATTAAGTGATTAACTAGTAATGTGTAGTGAAGTACTGTTATGTGGCAAAATGCAATGTGCTATTGCCTATTGGCCACTGTCCATTGGCCTTTTGATGTACTGATTACTGAAGCAGTGAAGTAGTGAAGTGGATGAAGTCATATAACTCCTGATGGTTGTATTCTGGAATGGTTTATGCACTATTATGTTGGATTGGATTATGCGCTATTATGTTGGGTATGGCCTTAATCTTGTATATCATGTCTCGGTATGGGTCACCCACTGGTTTATTTCACCCACGGGTATGGGTTTGGGGAAATGTTGTACCACTTTGCATTATTGGGTCCTCCAGCGGGGATGTTTTTGCTTAATGGAGGTGGGTTTGGGGTGGTGAAACCCAATGGGTATAGACCCATTGCCATCTTTACGCCGTACTGACATCGGTACTACCGATTTCTAGCCAGTTAAGTTTTTCTCGGGAAACTCTCTGGAAAAAACATTCCGCAAATCGGTATTACCGCGGTGCTATGCGGTACTACCGCACTGCGGTTGTACCGCCGTTCAAATTTCAGTACTACCGATTTCTGTGAGTTGAAGTCCCCCAAACGGGTGCTCTCTGGAAAAACATACCGCACAAAATTGGTACTACCGCACTGCGGTAATACCGCTGTCTACACGTCGGTACTACCGCACTGCGGTAATACCGCAGATAGGTGCGGTGCTACCGATTTTCCTTAGAGAGCACAATGAGTTTAGAATTCAAATTCAAATGCATGCTGACCTTTATCTCGAGCCATATTGATCTTCTTATCAATCTTTGCATGCATCTCCAAATACTCAAACGAATTCCGGGACTAAACCTTTCAATCACTTGACATATATATTAGTCCCTTTTTGCAAACACAAACAATTGAGTATAAAGTAATATGAGTTAAACCACAAAACATAGAGTGAACTCTCTCTAAATGTGTGCATATAAGAATATATAATAAAAGCATATGCACATATTCGTCTTAGACTTTTGGTAGAGTTTAATCTATATTTTGGATCCAAGAAATGCACTAAAATGTAAATGAGTATAAGTGGCGAATGCATACATCTTTGATTTCACTTTTCATCCAAATGAGACTAAACCATATCATAATCAATCATACACATTAGTCTCACAATTGCATTTATCATTATCATCAAAACTAACATAATAGAGCTTAAACTTACACAACCACGGGCGGACCAGGTCAGCCGCGGCCCCTACGATGTTTTAAATTTACCCTGCCGTAAAGCCACGGCGGCGGTATGCGACGACCACGCAGCAGACCACATCCGTCCAGCACTAACTTTTGTGCTGTACACTTGACAGCAAAGAGAGAACAGAACTCTGCTCGCTGCCCCAATTCAAGAGACGAAATTGCCCATGGCGACATGCTTTTAACTCCTGCTTGTTACGCTTCAGTCCTCGAGCTTGTAACCAAGTTGCTCATGCACTTGCAAAGTCGGGTTTGCTATCAAGCGTTGCAGACAGTTGTTCGGAGTACTCTGTTACAGCCTCAGTTGCTGCTCTTGTAACAGGCGATATGCCTGCCCAGTTTGAGAAATAAAGTCGAGTATTACTTTCAAAAAAGAAAAAGAAAAATAAAACGGACGCCGGACACGCGGCGTGCGGTCTCTGTTTTGTTTAGGTGTGACAAGCGGATTTGAAAGGGAGGCAAGCGATCCCCCAGCTGTTTTCATTACACGACTTTGCAGGTAGTAATTCACAACCAGGCGTACTCACCAATAAGGATTCCCGAGGAGGTGAGCCAGCCAGACTGCTAAAGATCAAACAGCAGAACCGCGGCAGCGGTGTCGAAGCTAAGAGTGTAGCTGACTTCGGTCAAATAGGCATCAGAACCTTCAAACCCAACAGATCCCACCCATACATTCAATATCTTACGCCACCCTAAATCAAGCATACTTGACAACACCCATTCTCCAGTAACTATGAGATAGGCAAATGGCTGAGCTCAAATCTTTTACATGGTTTGTCATGTACAACCACACTGCGCAAATGCTGAAATCCAAACTAAAGTTCAAATATGCTGTTGACAACTATGTACAGATATCATGTTAGCTAATGACATTTTCCTTTGTTATCTTCATGACATTTAAGTCAAACAGACACCATTGCAGCTAGTTGAAAAGTTACCTGATGAAGCACCTTTCTGCTTGCAGTGCGAAAAGAATTGGATGATCTAGAAACCTTTAAACTACAAAATCTCAGCACCTGTACAAACTAAAAACACTGATAACCCCTAGAGAAATGCTATTTGTTATTTGTCCGGAGATATTTTATCTATCACTGCCTATTACACCATCCCATGAGCAAAATTGTGTTCAGTGGGAGTGATGCTAAACCATGAACAGATAATTCAAGTCTTCCACTGTCAATCGAGTCTGACGTGCACCAGATCTGTCTTCCCCAAAAGCAGAAGCAACCATCTCCCGCTTTTTCTCCTGAGACAAGTTTTACAGCTTAGTAGGCCATCATGAGACAGTACATTCAAATATTTATTGTCAAACCAAGTCACTGGTGAATAAATCGTGCAATGTAACCGGGGATAAGTGCAGTAACTATGGGCAGGGTTGAAAAATAGTTATACATAGGGGTTTTACCAAATGGGCAGGACCTCACAAATAGAACTCCAAGCAGGAAATCGTATTCATGACAAGATTAGCATACTGATTGAAAGTTTTGCAGGGATTTTCAGTTGTATTATGGTGGGTCCAGGTGAATTCCGGTGCCTACATTTTTTGTGCACTCCTAACTATTGTTCCCAGAGGTCATAAATCAATGTCAGTAAGATTGATCTACTTGTTCTGAAAAATCACAAGGGATGTTCCCAAAAATCACAAGTGAGTCAATATTATCAGCGATATACTTAAAAGCTACATAAAGGACTTCTTAAACTTTTTTTTATAGTTCTCTAAAAACTCAAGGAGGGCCTAAATACCATAACATCCTATGGCTGGTTTGACCACCTGGCAAAGATGAAAATCCAGCAGGAATCTGGAGATCACATTCTTGGTAGACTACAGATGGGTTCCCACTAACTGCTCAGGAATACAAATTCCAATGATTTGCAATCAAAAGCAAAACCTGATGAATTCAAATTTACCTGGAGTGCTAGAATACGATCTTCAACGGTATCTTTTACAGTTAGCCGTGATACTGTGACAGGTCGCGTTTGGCCAATTCGGTGTGCTCTATCAACGGCTTGGTCTTCTGTGGTAGGATTCCACCAAAGATCAAGCAGAAGTACATGGCAGGCAGCCACCATATTCAGACCAAGACTTGCAGCTTTGAGAGACATGATCATAACAGTAACCTGCCAACAGCAAGTCAACTAAGAACAAAGCGTGATAGTGTGATACGCTCGAGAAAGTTACATATGCCAGATGTCATTGAATACAAACCTCTGGAACTGTATTGAAGTCTTTCACAGCTCTTTCCCGAGCAGCAACAGACATTGTTCCATCAAGCCTCCGGTACGTCACATGAGAAGCTTTCAAATGAACCTCTAGCAAATCCAGCATTCTAGTCCATTGAGAGAAAACAATGGCCTTCTCTGTCATCTTGGTGTCAACATATTCTGAAGGAGAACTCTTTCCATTGATTTTTTCGGAGGGAAGACTGATTGAATTTTTGTTATCACTAATTTGGGAGAAATCTAACTTAGGCAACGAGAGAAGAATATCTAGGGCAGCTCTCACTTTGGAAGATGCATAAGATGAATCCATCCCAGGCTGCTTTTCAGTATGTACCATGTCCATACAGGAATCATTAGGCAGGAATTCACAGGTTAATCTGCGCACAGAACATTCAAGGGTGCCTCGGGAGAATAACGAAGTTGCATTTAATTGGACTCTGCAATTGGACACCGGGCATATGCTATCATCACCAGTAAGTTGCTCCAATATGCATTGGCTGCAAAAAACATGACCACATATAGTAACAACAGCATCTTCTGGTGCGTCCTGCGCGATTTCAGTTGTTAAGAATCAGAAGTGATTCTAAGGCAGAATAGTAGGCATGGTTCATGGCCTAGTATCAAGCTGGGATCAAGAAACCTGAATTCAAGACAAGTGCTATTTCTTTTCTTGAAATTTATTTTTTATAGCTCGGTTCAAGCCAGCTGGGAATTTTTTTTTAAAAAAAATCCTTTGTCACAGGTAGATATGCAAACTTAATGCTCAGATGTATGCTAACCACAAGATACATTTTGGTACTGAGGCCTAGCTTAGCAAATTTCCCTGGCTTTCGATGCTTCTGTGTGTCCAGGACAGCAAATTCACAACCAATCCCCCAGCAACGCGCTAATAATTTCTATTGCTGCATTGTGATAACTATACTTTGTGTAATTTCACATTATCGTGGTAACAGTAGCAGTAGGTCCAATTGCCAGTAAGAAACTCAAAAACTTATATAAAATTACTAGCTGCAAGAGTTAATTCAAATAAATTACCACAGACCACACTACACAGCATAATAGCAGATAGCAAAATCAAAACAGAAACCAGAACTTTAGATGCAGTTAGAAAAAGAAAGCATATTCACTTACATTGCAGAGAGCACATATTGCAGAACAAGATTGCAAGCAAACCAGCAATTCTTGTTGCCTTTCCATTGGAAGTTTCTTTGCCATCTCCAATGAAGACATCCTGCTAGAAGTAGACTCATGACCTCTAACTAGGTGAGGGTGATCACATGCCTGTCTGAGCCGTAAAAGCATCAACAGGATATTGACATAATTTTGCTTAACAGTACCAGCAGCTGCGTAAACCTGCAGATAGGTTGTTTACTTGAACTAGTGAGCATAGGTAGACTCCTTGAAGTTTATGAATGGAACACATCAGCAAGCACCAATATCAACTTCGACTGATTTAAACATGAAATAAGTGGTCAACCCTGTTTCCATCTCATAAATGCTATAGTATCTCACTGCTAAGTTTTAATCAGGGATGGTGCAAGCCCCAGTCTCTAACATACACTACTGTCCCGGTACCGTTATTTCAAGTATGTTGGGTTCTGTAATCTGTACATTCCAAGAATAGGTGAAGATAATACAAAAAGATATGTACCATGTTTCATCGTAATAAGAGAGTAACTTTCACAATTAAGAATATACTCCTGATTGATTTATCAATGTATCCTTCAAGTGAACCGAAAATATAGAAATATCAAGATATTGGCAGAAGAAATAAAAGTACATATCAGAAAGAAGACTATTAATCAACATTGTGATCACACCTTGAACTGTTCTCGTGATTCAGCTTCTAGAGCGTTATAAAAAGCACGCTCCTCACTAGTGAAGTCCACTATCTTAAGAGAGACAGTCTTCGGCGGCAGGGAAATGATAGGTTTTCCATCAAGCATTGTCGCTACAAGACAATAGGTCATAACTAAGAGATGAACATAGCAAATATGAAGAACAAATAAATCAAACTTTCAACACCAATTACAAAGGGTAATAACAGGGGGAAAGTAAATTACAACAGGAGGGGAAAAGGAGAGAAGACACAAATCAACTAAGTTGCAATGGAGAATATCATTTTAAAACATGGTAGTCATGGCGTAGTTGGCAACCACAGTGCCTTAGGGGGCGCCTTGATGCCACGGCAAGTCACCACGCTATGCATGTCTACATGTATGTATCCCAACATGCATACATACCTCTACATGACTACATCATGCCGACTCCTACTATTATCTGGCGACTCCCCGCACCCACTCCCCCCCCTGCGCGCAGCCTCCTCCCCCCACCGCCTCACCTCCTCTCCTCTCCCAGACGCCTCCCCCCCAAGTCACAGCGAATGTCCATGGCGTCCACCCAGCTCCGCCACAACACCGCAACCATGTTTTTTTACTGCTATACATTGTTTGACACTTCAAGAATTCCAGGGTGTCAAATCATAATTACAAATATCAAATTAATAGCCAAGCAGTAGCAATACATTAGGTCAATCAATGACAAGATATTTCAAAAGTGGGAATGTTCTAAAAATAGGTAACCCGTATTTGTCTGGTCAAACACCTAATAGTGACTAGTTAGAGACCCGTGCGTTGCAACGGAATCATAAAAATAATGAGACAGAATTTACTACCTGGTCAACTTCACATATCAAAACATTAAAGAGCAAGCGACAGAGAGAGAAAGGTGGCCAGAATACGCGAGGAGATAGGAAAAGTGGAGGAGGTGGCGGTTGTATCCTGAGAGAGAGAGGAGAAGAGAGACGAATGGTCTAAATCAAATCGGATGGCTGAGAAGAGAGGAGAGAGGCCGTACCAACCACCAACTCCTTCTTTTATAATAGTAAAGATAAAGATTATACGGCATTACAGCCTAACCAGCCTTATTATGCAGCCTAACTGGCAATTTTATAGTAACCGGTAGGGGCACCCATTCCTAGTAGACCTGTTTTTGGAATACTGAGTGGCAATACAAAGACTGCAATTCAGTCATGATAAATAACACTAAAATGTGCTGCTTGCATTTTAAGCATAACGTACACAAAGAACATAGCAACATTAATAGCAATGTCTAACAGGAAGTCCACAAGTACTGAAAGGGCGCTAGTACATATGTAGGTTAAAAAAATGTTGTATCTATTTATTAGATAAAAACAAACTATGTCTGCCACACGAACCCAGCTTACAAAAGGCTAGTCCTGTGATTGAACTCAATAGGCTACTCAAAAAAGTTCATTGTTCAACCCATGGCTCATGGTTGCTCTCGAGGCTAAACATAATTGACCAAGAAAACCAAAAAGTAAATAAAAGGGAATGCACAATTAGAGGATAGAATAAGAGACGCGTGATTGAAGACTTGATAAACATAATGAGACATCAATCTACACATATAACAGGAAAAAGTAAAGAATAGCTTCCGTAAAACACAACAACAATCTAATTCAAGTCAACACAACAGCAATCTAATGAAGTCAAATATATACCCTAATGCTGGATAAAATAGTGCATTAACATATTTGAAGTATAAATCAGACTGAAGACGAGAGTTACAAAATACCATAGCAAGTTTGCAACAGAAATTTACAATTACACATGTTAAGATAAAATATTTGACTGAACAACATGATCCCTTTGGCAGCCATAAACAGATACTTGTCAACAGGAAAGTAGATGCGCATAAATAAGACAAAGGAATCAAATTTGAGTCAGACAACTCATGCTTATCCTACTAATTGATGATTTGATGCTTATCCCACTAATTGATGATTTGATGGCATCCCATTGTATAGCATCTCCCAAGATATTATCATCACTCTATTCTGAAGACACTAGCAACTCTTAACAAGTTATTTTGGAGAGAGATATGTGGTTTTAGCTTAAGAAACATATGATATGATAGCTTGTGAATTATATTTGACACAACAATTATTTCCGCACATTCTAGGCAAGCAAAAGTTATATCTGACTAAGATGTTACATGTGGTTTAAGCACAATCAGTGGGACTATATTATTTCTTGGGACACAATAGAACATGACTTGATTTCTTAGATATGTACAGGCTGAGGCTGGAGATGGAAAATGCAGATAATATATTAACTAACTAACCTTTAGTCCGACGTAGCATTACTGTCTTCAAAACAACTTGAAGCTTCTTGTAACCAGTAATTGGGTTCCTGCTGATTGGCGTTTTTATCAAGGTGCGAAATTGCTTGAATACAGCATATGGATCATATCTGAGAAATCTAAAATAGCTGTAGAGATCCTCAACAGCATTCTGTATTGGTGTTCCTGACAAACACCACCTTCTTTTGGCTCGCAGACCCCAACAAGCCCTAGCAACCTGAGTTCGGTAATTTTTAATACTTTGTGCTTCATCAAGAATAACCCTAAACCAAGCAACTTTTGCAAGAGGTCTCTCAGGCAAGCTACTCTCCCCTGCACTTCCATTTTTGGATTTCTTAGAAGAGGAAGCCTTCCTCTTTTTGCTGCCTGAAGAGCCCACAGGAGCACCATATCTGTCAGGCTTCCCTTTCTCTTCGTCATCACTATCAGGATTTGATTGCTTTGGTACCTCCATGCTCACTATAGAATATGTAGTTAGCACAACATCATATTTAGTAAGCTCATTAGGATCCTTCGTACGGTTGCTACCATGATAAACTAGAAAGGTCAAATTAGCTTTACTGGTAACTTTATTCCTCAGTTCTTCCGCCCACTGCCGTAGAACACTTGTCGGGCAAACAACCAGAGTTCCAGCAGCTGGCCTCATCTTAACCTCTACCACACGATTTTTTGTCTTAACTGTAGTATTTGCCACTTCAGGGCTACATGCCTGTGTTGCCCTTTTCAAACAAGGTTCAGCAGAGTCATCATGGTCATCGTCATCATCAAGAGTTACAGCTTCACATGGCTCTTGCTTAATGGCAGATGACCGTGCTGGTGATCTTTCTGTCAAAATCAGTGATATAGTAGATACAGTTTTACCTAGGCCCTGAAAAGCATCAAAACCTCTAAGACACAGTGACACGCTTGCCAATTTTGCCGAACAACATGGGAAAAATCAACTAGTGCTGAACAACATGAGAAAAATCAACTAGTATACCTGATCATCTGCAAGAATTCCACCAGAGCAGTGTGAACCACTTCTCTCCTTTTGCACCATCCATGACAAGGCTATTTTCTATTAAAATAATAATAATTACTCAGAAGATGGTAATACTATTTTTAGAGAATCACACAACATTACTGCAAGGTGTACCTGATGCCTCAATAAAGGAACAGCTAAAACCCCATCAGGTGGACTAGCCTCAGACTTTGGCTGAGAAAAATCCTGGCAATCATCCAATATGTTTGTTAAGTATACTGAAGAAGCACATAAAGAAAACCAGATGCAAGAGGTAATGCAAGACATGAAAATACAGTTAATGAGGAACAAATTCAACACATGGAAACAAGAACTTAGAAAACAGTAACAAATTTACAAAAATACTTAGATAACAGAAACAAAATTACATAAATACCAAATGATCCTACTTTCTCCAGTCTTCATTTAAATCCAATGCTCAATTACATAGTTTTTGTAGCAATAAAGTTAAAGGCAATGATTAACAGAGTAAGGTCATAGGGAGTCAGAAAAAGTTGTAAACATAATCACCAGCAATTACCAATACAAATGATTTTGTGTTCTTATGTCTGTTACTAAATGGATTAAAGATGTCAATCTTTCTTCAAAAATTATTACATTCTTCCTTATTTAAGCGACCAGCTAAACTTGAGAACAAGACAAACCAAACAGTCTGGCTGCTTCTATTAGCTTAAGCAAAAATTGGGTTAGGAAGCTCCAGAACCCAGCTTGTTGGTTTATGAGAACTAGCCATAAAAATTAACAACTACCAACTTGAAAAACAAGCTAATACTAATTGTTTCACAAAACACCTCAGTTAATCTGAATCATGTCCCATTTGGTTAGAGATTGATTAACCATTAACAACAAGACCTTGAAAATAACAGGAGAAACAGGCATTCTAGAAACTTTGACAAGTTCAAAAAGCATGAGTTACGCTGAAATACATAGTTCTAGTAAAGTCATTTTCAAGAGCATAACCAGGTCCAAATTGATTCTAAGAACCAGAACTGTAGCATTTAACACCATAATAAGAATTGCAAGGGCAAAGCATAGCAATGAATTTCCAAATGATGTTACTCAACAAACAAAGATTTTGCATTTCATTCTTCTAAACATTACTGGTTAGGTAAACTGCATTTGAGTAATCATCTACACTATATCACCATCCAACAAATGAAAGTAAGGAAAATTTTATGAGGCAGCCAGCAGAATTTTAGTGATTGGTAGCAGCATGTAAAATAAAGTTAATAATAAGGAAAAGAAGAACACAAGAGCAAAGAGTGCTAGATGACCTGCAATGCAAGTTGTAGAGTCATTCTTTCATCATGTGGCTTGTATCTCATCCCTCCAAATCGAGGAAAAACAGGATTAGCAGAAACAGATTGTTGAAAGTCATTTTTTCCCTGGAGTGGCAATAGATGGCCAGGAGAAGGATAGCTACTGTCCTCAATAATACATAAATCAGAATCGTCATTGCCATTTACACTGAAGCAATTTCTTGATGAATTCCCCTGAATAGATGAGTTTCCACTTCTATGAATATCATACTGTTTATGACAAGCTGGAGGCATTTGATCTCTCATGTTCTTAAATGGGTGTTGGTTGCCAAAAGGAACAAAGTTGGAGTTTGGCAACTGTTTTGTTGCGTCTCCTAAGTATTTATCAGCATCCTCTGTGGTGGAGTTTCTGCTTGAGGGAACTGGAGAAGAGTCAGTGCTAGACACACTCCTAAAGCAAATATCTTCAGACTGGTTCTGCTCACAGGATAACGACTCTGGCGAAGTGTAGTAATCTGACAAAGATGTATCATCACAATATTGATCCGGAGAGCCCACATGCATCGAACCGCTTTCACATATATTCTGTGGAAATTGTTCCATCTCATATGGCTGATTGTTTTGTGGAAAATCATGCAGTGATCTTTCACCAGCCATATCAAGAAAACCATATTCTGCTTGAGGATATTCCCCAAACTCCCCCTGCAGATATTCTCGCTGTACAGTTAGGCAACTACTGTTGCCATTGTGCATGCTTCCAGTCACCTCATTAATGTGAAACTCAGTGTAAGAATTATCAGGTATTGCATTATGGTCAAGAGAGAACATGGTCATTGGTGAGAAATGGTTACCCTCCTGCCCAATATTACAAAGCATTGCACCTGTACCCTCGCATTTAACTTCACTCAAATCAGATTGCTCTGTGAACGGATTACATGACAAATCTGCAGCAGATATCAAATGATTAATTTTATATTCAGATGATGCAAAAGAAATATTGCCAAAGAGAAAATCAGCATACAAGTATTAGTTTGTAACTCCATGCCCTGTAAGTTGTTATCTACTTTGCCTTGTGTTTGGTCAAAGGACATAGTTTGCTGTCCCAAGTACAAACCATTTGAGAGATCTTCGTATGAAGGTGCAGTTGCTACTTCAACTTCATTTATATGGTTTAATGCATCCCTTGGTAAATGTTGTCCGTCAAGATTGTCAGTCCTAGAATTTCCAGATAAATCTGCAAAGCAATGCCCCAAAAAATCGGTGTGTCATACGGAGGGTAAAGATTATGTTTCATTTTGAAGCCATGTTTGTGTTTCTCACCATTGGTAAGCAGTCCATAAGGGGTAGCCTGTGAGTGATCAAAAGTCCCTTCTCCTTGGTTGAGTTCCATCATTACTTCCATCTGGCACTGCGAAGGGTCTATATGCGAGTAGTTTGACCATAATCCTTCGTTCTCAAAAATTTCTGCTCATTTCATAAAGTGATAACATGAACAATGATTATGGAGATTGGAGAAGAAGAGCTATGCATCCTCTAAAAACATATGATAAAAAAGAGCAACTCAGTCTACCTTTGTGGCTTTGAAATTCATTTTCAGAACCTGTGGTGTCCACTGGCACCTCTAAACAACCTTGATTGGCCTGTATTAAGAAACATAACACTTAAATCACAATGATGCACATTTACCGAGGGAATATAAGATAAGAGACTAAAGGAAGTGTTATAAATATTGTGTGTGTATTGAAGATGCCTAATAGGCAATATATATAAAGAGTACAAGGGGATATTCAAGAGAATATACCACGCATATAAGGAAAGGAATAATTATTATTCTATCTCTAATCCTTAACACCTCCCTCAAATGCAAAGTAAATGCAATAGCATCACATTTGAAAAGGGTTATCACTAAAATAATAAAAAAAATCCAATGTCCGAGTCTTGATAATGTCGTCGTAGCGTGCAACTCTTGGAAAAACTGTCAAATCAAGTCGAAGAGAATAGATAGAAACATGACGACGCAGACCAAAGCTCAAGACGGCGGCGATGCAGTGCACAAGATGCAAAAGAAGCGCGGAGGCCTTAGAAGCTTAGGGCGGCGGCTAAAGAAACGATGGCATCAAAATGACTTCTACGATTTGCACGCGGCTCAAAGAGAAGAGCGATAGCTACTGTTATGTAAAAGAAAATTCCTATACTTCTATGACTGACAACAATTTTGTAGACTTGTACGGCTTAGACGAACTAAGAGATAAAGACTATGGACTTAGATGGACGCAACAGAAGACTTAAAAGAAAAGAAAAAAGAAACTAAAAGGGCTAGCAGCAGCCAAGTTCAAAAGATTAAAGACTCATTTCTTCTCTTCTCCCTCACCATTATTGCTCGTCTGCTTCACAATTGCCACGAGACAGCACAACGAGTCGACCACACGGTCAGAGACCACCACCTTCTCGACCTTGTCGCCAAGGAGACCTTGATGACCTTGCAAAGCACCTCAAACCAAGCACCTCCTTGATGACCTTGTGAAATACCAAAAACACCTCCCGTCCACACCCGCGCCTTTGATCTCTTCGCGCAGCTCTGGCAAAGAAGAGGCGAGCGCCGACACGCAGACAAGGATCGTTGAGCCCATTGGCATGGAGCTAGTCGGCTCCGGCCAGGGGTCATGACATGTGACGCGGGTGTAGGCATGGAGGAAGGTCGGGGACGCAGCGGCCGCACAGGGTCCCATTGGAGCGCCACGCCCACCGGTATGAGCTAAGAAGATGGCGGCCGGCTAACGCACGGCTCCAACAAGCGATGTCCCACGGCGATCTCGCTGAGCGTGTTGACGTGGAGGTTGGTCCACGGCTTGTGGCTTGAGGTCTGGCCAGATCCGAGCGGATCGAAGCCGGGGAAGGCCTGACGAGGCTGGGCGCGGGTGTAAGGCCAGCGAAGAAGTGGCCGGCCCTGGGAGCGGAGATCGATCCTCCCGGGGGTAGCAGATGCAAAAGATGAGCGGAAACTAGGCGGCGGCTACAGTAAGCCTAACCCTAACCTACGCTCTGATACCATGTTATGAATATTATGTGTATATTGAAGAGACCCAATAGACAATATATATAGGAAGTACAAGGGGATATTCAGGAAAATATGCCAGGCATATAAGGAAAGGAACACAATTCCTATTCTATCTCTAATACCCTTAACAGGAAGGACCAAGAATGTACCAGCGAAAATAACAGTAACCTTCGTAAGTTTATCCCAAAAATAATAGTAACCTCACAAGCCTATGCCTAAATACCCATTACTGGACTCAAGGAAACTTGGACAGCTATGAATATATTCCCACAAAAATAATGGTCTGAGATGGCATACCCTGGATATAGAAGTAAAATCTTGCTGGTTGCTTATGAAAACTGTGTAAACAATGGACACATTTAGATCAAACGAACAAAGGATTCCATAAGATGCTATCAAAAATTGCAGGAATCATTTTTTTACTTGACCCTATATATTCTGGTCTCACTAGAAAAACAAAAACACTTGATTGAACAAACAAAGGTAACACTATCTTGTGTTGATGACAAGGTTATCAAGTCGACACTACACTACCTCGTAGTGACCGACTAGTCGGCCGACTAGTCGTCGACTAGTCGATTAGTCACTGTTTATACTATTTATATTAATATGTGTATATAGAGAAGAACTTCATTGTAATTTCAGAAAATATGAGGGCTAGATTGCAAAATGCCGAGTTCTATTAAAACCCCCCACCCCAATCCGACTTCCTGTCGCGCCCCCCCCCCCAAGGCCCCCACTGCCGCCGCCTCTCCTCCGAGTCTCCGACGCCTCCGCTCTCTCTCTCTCTCCCGACGCGCCACCCAGATCCGGTTCGCCTCTCTCTCTTCTTCCTGACGCTACGCCTCCCGGACACCGCGCCTCCACCCACTGACGCCGCCGCCTCCCGGATCGGGCTCTCGCCACGGATCTGGCGGCGGCGCGATCTGGGAGCCCGACCGATCGGCCGACCGAATCTGGCCTCCGCCGCCGCCGACGCCGCCTCGCCCAGCCCGACCTCCTCCCCCACCGGATCCGGCGGCGCGCCGCTTTCCCGTGCTTGCCTCCCGCCTCCCAGTCGCCCGACTTGCCGTCGCCTGGTCGACTAGTCGACGGGGAAGTCGACGACTAGTCGACCAGGCGCCCGACTTGCCGGCGCAAGTCGAGTCGCCGGCGCAAGTCGTTACCAGGCCACCAACTTGTCGATGACTAGTCGTCGACTAGTCGACGACTTAATAACCATGGTTGATGAATCCAAAACCCTAGCATCCAATGAGACATTTTCAGACAAACATCATGCGATCGACAATGCCCTCACTAGTCAGTAATACTCCTCAGCACCACCTCCATCACCACCCATCTCATCATATCCACTTGGTACCAACCATGGTGCCACCTCACAACCCCATCAACTCAGTTGCCACACATGATATTACCTTCTTATCAAACTCTGACCCCCTTGCCAGTCCCTGTGACCCAGCACCACCGACCATGAATCCCACTGCAACCGAGAACCAACCATAGCCAATGGCACCACTGCAGCCTCACCACCCAATTTGCCCACCAGCCGCTACCATCACCATCACCTTCTTCTCCAACAGCAACCCCCTTGGCAGCCACCACCATCACCCATGGCAGACAGTACTACCACAGGCCAGCCCAGTGAACCTAGGCTCTAAGATTGAACCCATTGACCTGATGAATCAGGGAGGGAGACTCTTCACGCCGAGCATCCAATGACAACGGCAGCGTCGAGGATCATTTTAGCATCCAATTGACTGTTGAAGCGTCTGGGTTCAAATGGTTATCGTTTGCCAAACAACATTTAACAAAACTATATAACGGTGCAATGTAATTGTATCTCGTAATCGAACTGGGCTCTTAGCATCAACAAGCACGCGTGCCTCATGTAGTATGAAACAAAAAAAATACTCGTTAAACTGAAAAATCGCACCAAATCCCTTATCTAAGCTTGATCACGCTTGGTTCCTATACACCTTGAGACGGCAGAAGCAGCCCACAGCTGCAGGCACAGCATCTAAGACCTCAAAAACATCCAAAATCGCCGAGACGAACGCAAATCATCCCACAAAACTCAAACGTATCCGCCCCCGATGCAATCCAAAACCCTAGCCTAAACGCAATCCCCGCCCACCGAATCGGATCCAACGAGCACAAAAATCCCGACGAAACATCGAATTAGGGCAAGACCGAGCGGTCAAAGGCACACGCACCCCAGGCTGCTGGTCCTCCCCGTCCTCGGGAGGCGCGGGCTCGCCCTCGAGGAAGGCGAAGAAGTCACCGAGGGGCATGGACAGGTTGTCCTCCCCAGCGCCGGCGCCGGCGCCGAAGCCGTCGAAATCCACCGCCGGTTCCTCCGCCATCATCCGCCGCGGCGCGATTCGATCATGCAATTCTCCGCCTGGCGAGCGCCACGAGCCGACGAAACCCTCCCCTCCTTTTTTTAAACGTCGTGGGGGCAGCTGCGGTGCGGTGGGCTAAAAAGAATATGCCATCCGCGTCGAGGCGGCGGTGGAAGGGAAAGGCGAAGGAAGAACAAGGGGAAATTTTCCTTTCCGGGTGGGCATTTAAAAAGCCAAGGGACGTCGTGGGTTTGGAAGGGGTCGGCAATGGCCGAACAGGAACCGGAATCGGGTGGAGTCGGGCTCGGGGTAATTTCGTGGTGGGGATTGGCAATTTATGCCCACATGTGCAGCAGACGCGGTGGAGCCTCGCGGGATGACCGGCTCGGGTTTGGGGTCTCCAAGGGTGACGGGACAAGGGAAGTCCAACTTCGGAGTCGTGGATCGGGCCCGTGTGCCACACGGACCCGTGCGGTGCGTCGGATAGGGCAGCCTTTTTGCAGGGGAGCACCTGGCAGATGTGGATTTCGCACTTGTCGATGGTTGGGAAAAGTGCTGTGTTAGCACATTGTTTCTCCGTTGCCGCCGATGTAGTGGGGATTGCGCTGGAATAGAAGAGGCAGTTCGGTGCTTCCCAGTCACTCCGTACAAAAATAGACAAACAGTGTTGCTGCATACGAGATTTGCTACAGTGCTTAGGTACCTTAGCCGTTCATTGCATGTAATCCGATGACCCACAATTAAGGCCCATTTATTTGGGTTTAGACTTCTAGCTTATTTTTTATTATTCTTAAATTTTATCTTTTTCTAACTCTTCGTCTTTTTAAGCTTTTTTGTCGATTCTTTTTTCCCGTATTCGTTTGCATTGCCCGTTATGGGCTAACCTATTTTTTTCTATTTTTAATTTTTTTTAAATTTAATTTTATTAAATAAACCATCATCTGTTACAATACAAAATAAGTTAGATACAGTGTAGATTCAGCCATAAGTTGACTTAATAAGCCAAAATGAGCCCCCTTAAACATATCTAACAAAAGATACTTAAATTGTGGGGCCAAATATTAATTCAAAGATTGGGTGAAAAGTTAGATTGATGATTTAGGGCCCCTTCATATTGGCTTTTAATGATGCCTTTGGCTTTAACTTGTAAATAGTAATACCTTAAGAGAGTTGTACGGAGAGAGAAAATTCATATGCGATTTTAGCTAAGATAAATAAAGTTACTACAATCGGCTATTAGATCCACATTAAAAAGATACTCCATTTTAAAACTATGTATTGTAAAAAAGCATTTACTGTAGAAAAGTAGTTTTTAGAAACCAATATAAATAGAGCCTTAGCATCCTTATGAAATTAGAAGAAGAATGATAAACCAATAAAATGATGTGTCTTTCTCATCATCTTGCCTCATTCAGCGAGATGACTGGGAGAGAGCGGATCAGGCAGGCAACAAGTGTTGTGGGTAGCACAGTAGGTGAGTGGTGAGCTAAGCTGGAGATGATTGCATGGTTGGACGAGGAGGTGTCAGGATTAGCGGTTGTAAGTTCAAGTCTCCATTAAATTAGTTTTGATAATTAATAATCAATCTAAATGTGAGACTAACACTTTTATTGATATCTCATTATTTAGTTTCATTTAGATGGAAAGATGAAAATCCAGTGGAGGTTTAGTCCTAGTTGTTGATGGAAAGCTTTAGATGACATTATGAGTTGATGGTCATTATCGATGATCAAGTCGTCGATCTTACAAAAACATGAGAAAGGAGGTTAGATTCCTTAGAATGATTCAGCAAAAGAATGGAGATGGTCTTTTTTTTCTACAAACTAGTTATTAGATGCTCTTGTTAAGAGATTACAAAAGGATATAACCAGTCCTAATCTCTACAATCTTACTATTGATTGGAAGATCTTAATTATCTTGTCTGGTTGTTGGTGTTCCCATTTCTTTGTAGTGATTCCAATTGTTGGCGTTCGAGTTTCCCCTTCTCTCTTTTTTGTGTCTTCTCTCATCAACCTTTAAATAGCGCTGAATGGGTGTCAGTTATCCACATGAGTATGCACTTTGTTGAATCGTCTTGTTTGGTTGAAAGGGTAGTTGCTATCAGAGAGAGAGAGAGAAATATGATAGTAATTGATCTTCGGTTATTGTTAGTAAGAGAGAGTTATGGAGACAACTACATGGCGGTTGTTGTTAGATACATTAGGCCGAATCATCTTGCGGTTTAGAGTGGAGAAAGTATGTGTTTTATCATCACATGGGAGAGAATCGCCTGGAGGTGGGCCCTTATGCCAATTCATAGAATCTTCGAGCGGTCTGCGGTCTGCTGGTCGGGTAAAATGTACAGTGGACCTCTGACCAGGGGTACTCGGGCAATTGCTTTTGGAAACTTAGGACCACATGGGTCTTAGGGCCTTAATTAAGTATCAAAATCATATTTAATGGATTATTTAATCATTGTTAGTCAGCGAGTCAAGGTTTCGAATGAAGGATATCATCATGTGTTGCATGATCCATGACCCGCGTGAACCTCACTTCAATCTCCTAAAGCGCGTTCTTCGCTACATCAAAGGCACAATTGATCATGGTCTTCAACTACATTGAACATATCTGACAATGCTCACTGCCTATACTAATGCAGACTAAGCTGGGTGCCCAGACACTCGCAAGTCCACGTCTGGCTATGGTATTTTCCTTGGCAACAATTTGGTGTCATGGTCATCGAAAAGGCAACCCATTGTATACTGCTCTAATGCCGAAGCGAAGTACCATGCCATCGCAAAATGCTAGCACCGAATCATACCGGCTTCACCAACTCATGTCGGAGCTCCATCGGCCTCTTCAACAAGCAACAGTTGTTTTCTATGATAACATTAGTGTTGTCTGTCTCTCAATTAATCATGTCCAACATCAACAGACAAAAGAATGATGAGATCGACTTGTATTTTGTACGGGATAGAGTTGCCCTTGGTGAGGTTCGCATGCTCCATGTACCAACCAATTCCCAATACGCCGCCATTTTCAGGAAGGCTCTTCCATCCGCCATCTTCTGGGATTTTTTGCTCCAGCTTGAATGTCACAGCCATTCCATCTACACGCGGGGGGGGGGGGGTAGGGGCAGTTGCCTACCATATTGCCAAGTCCGATGCCAAGTTGGAGATCACTTTGCAAATATACAGATGCTTGTCGATTTTCAACAGTACCAGCCGGCGCTACTCACGGTTCAATTGCAATCCGCCAGATATTATAATCCCTTAGTTGGTTCACTTTCCTTGTTAGTTAGCGTGATATTTGGCACATCTTAACCATCAGGATTTGCACTTCCACCTGATTTGGTTACCTCGGCTGACTGATTCTGCTTTGCCTAGGCCTATGGCCAATGTACTATTTATTGTTCAACAACCAGACTGAAATATATGAGCGACAATTCTTGCGCCATCACCAGGTTGTGTAACTAAATGCTAGATGAAGTAACTCAATGTCAGACGAAAATTGACAACACTTCGCTCTCGTATGGGTTGAGACAAGAACCTAAATCTCAATCTGGGAGAGTGCCTAACTAACTTGGAGATGAGAGGAATGGGATGAGCCTCTACTGATGGAGAAGGGGAAGTATTGCCTAGTTTGGAGGAGGGGAATGGGATGCGCCGGATAGATGCACAATATATCAACAACGACGATGTAAATTAGGAAGATCAGGGCATAGATTAGGCTAAGATAATACGAGTTAGGTAGTGCTCATTTTAGTTTTTGCTGTGAGCTTTTAGCTTTTTCATTATTTGAAGCTTTTTTGGTATTATAGCTACTGTTAGTTTTTCAGTTTAATTAAAATTAAAAATTTTAAAATAGAAAAACAGATTATCTTATCACGGACAATGCAAAGGAATAAAAAAAGAAAAAGCAAAAAAAGTCAAAAAAGATAAAATTAAGAAACTAAAAACTAAAACTCAATTGAGCAGGATCTAAAGGGATAAATCAAAGAAAAATTACTAGATTACCTAGGTTTACAAATTTCCTATTCCTGAGTTATCCCTGAGTTACCCATACATCAACGGTTCATATTTGTTGAAAAAAGAAAAGGTACCTCAAGTACCTTCCGAGTACCTGTCCAATTCCGCTTCCAGTTCCACTAGCGCAGCCGAGGCAACGTTTGCTTCTTCCAATTCCTGTACGACACGTACATGGTCTCTGGTAATTCACGCACTTGCCAGGGGGCTGCGCGGAAGAAGGGAAAGGAATTCTCGTCGCCTCGGTCTGCCGGCGCAGAAGAGCAGTGCGGTCTGAGGGGTCAGGGTTCTGATTCGAGTGGGGGCAGTTCCCAGATTCTCGGATTTGGTGGAAGTTGTAGCTTTTGATTTCTCGTGGATTCCGCGTCACTGCGGGCGTCGGTAAAGTACCACGGGAATTATTGGAAGTTGTAGCCGAGCCACACATGTTCACCCTTCACACTGTCGTATAGGCACATGTTCACACTTCACACAGTCGTATAGACGTGCTTTCAAGAAAATATATGCGTACTTCTCTGAGGCTGGGACCCGGAGCAGTGATCACTCCACGGCTATGGAGTCAGTGCAGCGACTTGACGCGGTGAAGCAGAAATATTTCCCAAGGAAAAATGCCTCATATAGTCTCAAGAAAAAGGGAAAATGCCTCGTGAAAACAGGGTTTTTTTTGGCATAGTGTGTTCTTTGCTTTCCTGGATGATTTCATAAGGCATGGAATGTAATGGCTCGAATCCCATATTTCCAGGATTGTTTTGAAATGCTGGAAAGTCACAGAAACAATTCAATTCCTGCTTGAGTCAAAACAAAATTCCGGCAATGTAAACTGGGCTTCATGCTATGCGTAAGCTATTATCTTTATCTTTTTTTTCCTATTTGATGACTCGTAGGCTATTATCTAATGATGCTCTTCCTCGCAAAAAAAAAACTCTTCGTTTAATAACAGCCTGCGAAATTATTCGCTCAATTACGCGGCTAGATATTAAGATATTATTTTTGTTATATAACTCTAATCTCTATGATTAAAAATACAACTATATTTGTTATACCACTATAATATCTCTATTACTAATATGTACTGTTATAATAGCCCTACCAAAATAAACGTGGTAAACCATTACCTCTTTTCTCGATTAATGAGAGATTTTTAGAATTTTTTTAGAATTTTTTATGAGAATTTTTTACCCTCAAAATGAATGAGGTATCTTAAATCTCATTGGTTGTTTGTATTTATATAGATGCTTTTCTTGGCTATTATTTTTGCTTAAACTCCAATTATGTTTCTTTCTAAACCTGAAAGGAACATATTTCTACAAGTTTATGGCCCTGTTCTTTTTGAATTTTTTTTTGTGGCTTTTGGGTTTGACTTATCCGGAAGTCAAAACAAACATGACGATTTCTCAAGTCCAAAACCGTATATGCTATTCGCGTTAGTGTCTTCGTCACCTATCGTTATCTTAAAAGATACAGACAAAAGCTACTAGCCGCGGCTCAAAGAACATAACCTATGTCCTTCCTAATGCATCCGGTTGCAGGGCGAATGCATTTCGAAGGGTGGGGGTCATAGGTCCTATGCTGATTTTAATTTTTATTGCTTAGAATCCAAGCTTGCACAAATATATACCCTCATATGCTAAAAACTAGTGTTCCATATGCTAAGAACTGTATCTATCTAGAAGAAAAAATTTTAAACACGTTAACAAACAAATAGGAAGAGAAAAAAACATGTTAACATGTATAAAATACGAGACCCTTGTATTATTTATATTTTAGACCCATCACTGTCCGGTTGTACTTTGTACCCGTTCTCCGGAAATCCCTCCCCCTTGAGGCTTGGGGGTTGACTTGACCTGAGCGAAATCCTTTTCCTCGGGGAGAGGGACGAAGGGAAACCGACACAGGTAACGCGGCCGGACCGAAACTGTCCCCTAACTCCGCGATAAGTTCGAGGCGCTTAGCCCGTAAAGATGCAGAAGGTCGCGTCGTCCACAGGCACGCACTGACGCGCACACCGACACACACTGGGGGAAAACACCAGCGTTTCAGTCGGCATCTAGAAAGATCTAGCAGTTTTGGCTTTTTTTAGATTTTAACTTTTAACTTCTGTTTTTTTTACTATTCAATATTTTATTTTTTTAAATTTTCTAAATATTTTAAGTTTTTTTGTATTTTTTCTTGTGTTTTTTGTATTGTTCCTAATAGGTTAACATGTTTTTCTATTTTTATATTTTTTAAAATTAATTATACCTAAAAATCAAATCAACTATAATAAAAAAGATAACTACAGTAAAATTTTAACTAAAAACTAAAAACCATCACTAAAACAAACAAACACCGCTTGTAACCAAGCATCTTCCACGCGCTCAGCGTGGAGTCCTCGATAGGTATTAAAGTCAATATCTTTCTGCACTCGTCTCGCTGGCCAGCAGATCGTGTGCTTGGATAGATCGACGTACGAGAGGACGGGAGAACCGTGTCGGGTTCCCCGGAAATACTGTCCCCGTTTCACATTGATGGAACTGCTCGATGTAAACTGAGCATACGAGCGTAAGGAAATTCGTTTGGTTGGACGGCCATGGTGCCCACCTGTATTTCAAGTTGGTGAGCTAAAAGCCCGGTCTGTTTACCAGCAATGCAACGTCCTAGTCTCCAACACTTGTCGTGGACAGACGAGCAGACCCACATCAGCGGCCGCCCCGGGCATGGGTTTCACCGTATTTTATCGCACCCGACGGCCAAGGGAGACGACGCTGCACCCTTTCTGAGAAAAGAATTGGGATGGGAAGCTTCGTGTCCAGAATCTCCAGATCCGAGCAGAATGGAGACAATTTCTCCATCTCCCACGGCCGTGAATTAGGGAGCGCTGATTTGTACGCTTGGGTAGGATACACTTTTCAGCTGCCAGAAATCCACCCCGCCGCCCGCCGCCCATCGATCGCCACCGTCGGAGCCAGTTTACCATCGCCGGCGCGGTGAAAACAGAAAGGCCCATATGGCCGGATGAGCCAGCAGCTCCTCACCGGCTTTGCCTGGCTTTTACAGCGAGGCAGGCGAAGCCGAGAAGAAGATAACATGGCCGTGCTGGGACATTCCTCACCAATGATTTACGATCCATCCTGTTCAGTGTTCAGTGCCACCATTCGTCTTTTTGGTCGCAGCTCGCCGTGCAAAACCTGACGATATGATTTGCAGGAGGAATTCCTCGTGGACCTGCAGACAACAGTAATGGGCTTTTTGTCTGCTACCGCCGTCTGGTACCAAGAACTGCAGCTGGATGCTGAGACGCCAATCAACAGTCCAACGCGGTCGTCGTTGCGCTTGCGAGCATGCAGCCGACAGGAGAAAGACGATAGGCGGGTGCAGTGGCACTGCAGCGGCTTGACCGACCGGCACGGCGGCACGTCTGGTCTCGTGGTCTTTTAGGGCATCTCTAATGCCATCGTAGCTGTAGGGAAGTGGCGCGGACAGACCCATTAACCCACTGGCCCGCCCCGCAAAAAACCGTAATGTGGACGGCGTTGGGCCA
This sequence comes from Melocanna baccifera, assembly GCA_036346265.1. Lineage (NCBI taxonomy): Eukaryota > Viridiplantae > Streptophyta > Magnoliopsida > Poales > Poaceae > Melocanna > Melocanna baccifera. The sequence continues at coordinate 38,393,910 of CM070677.1, forward strand.
CCTGCTTCTCTGGAGCATCTCAAAGTGGACAGGCCCATTTGAATCAGTGGCACCGCAAATACCGCCGCATCAGCCACGCTCGCGACTCGCGAGCGGCCGCAAGAACCCCACCTGCCTGGCGCAGTGGCCATCGCATCCTCCTCCGCCTGGTTGTCTCCGCCCTCCTCCTCCTCCGCCGCTCTCGCCGACGCACTCAAGAGCTTCTTTGTGGGGTGCCCGACGCACGAGAGCCGCAAGAAGAACGATAAGAACATCTGTCTCGGCTGCTGATCTTGATTATTGTAGCTGTAATTACATATGTATATTTGAATTTGATCTTATAGTACTAGCCATAAGCAATTGACCTTGTAGGTGGTGGTTGGTTGTTTGTGAGTAATCTTGCTATGCAGTTAAACCACATCTTTCTAATTCGCCACCGCAATCAGCAAAATTCAAAACGACAGAAACTTATATCATGAGAAAATTGATGATTTGCCATCTTCAAAAATAGGTTTCGCACTTTTGTCACTCTCAACGTTGACTTCGCAAAAATACCATATAGTACATTAATCCCTTGAGTAGTATGCCATTTCATCCCTTTAATTCATTTTCTTTTTCTTTTTCTAATTTCAGGGACTGGAAAAGATCCTTCTACCCCTGACTAATTTCACAAATAATAAACAAATGTATATCACAGCCATATTATCATCTCACAAATATAAAATCGAGAATAAAAGGAGTATATTTGTGAGATGATACTTTAGAGGAAAATATGAAAACATGGTTGTAATTCGATTGTGAAACTTTAGAGGGATAACATGGGTTTTGGTCGGCGGTGAAGAAACGTGAACTTTTTATTTCACGATGATCCTATTAGTAAATGATCTATGATAGAGCAAAATATGAAAACATGGTTGTAATTCGATTGTGAAACTTTAGAGGGATAACATGGGTTTTGGTCGGCGGTGAAGAAACGTGAACTTTTTATTTCACGATGATCCTATTAGTAAATGATCTATGTTCCACTTGGTTGTAATTAGATTGTGGAACTTTAGAGGGATAACATGTCTTTTGGTCGGTGGTGAAGAAACGTGAACCTTTTATTTCACGAAACAAACTAAAAAAGGAAGGAACATAGCTATCGCAAAACAGTAAATTACAAAGTATGTTTCCCAACAATAATGCATCTCCTGGGCATCATGAGCTTGCATGTTAAACATGCTTGGTTTTTCGGCACATAGATCCAGCATCCAGAGTCTATTATTTTTCTGCTTCGGTTCATGGATGTGGTTTATGATTTTTAGACTGTTCGTGAGAGAGAGTATGGAGTAACATAAACTCGCTTGTGGTTTTGGCCAATATAAATGAAGTCGTTACAGTATATATTACAATAAACTTGCAGATCTCGCAATGAAAAATATTCCATTTGAGAGTTAGTTACTATAAAAAAAAGCTCAAAAAACACCTTTTAAAAGCGGGTGGGTTCTTTTGGATCGTGCCTTATAGTTTTTGGCTTATGACTTTTGAATTCCGACTATTTACAAGAGAATACGAAGAGAGAAAGTCGCATACGATTTTGACCGGAATAGTTGAAGTTGGTATAGTATCTACTACAATCAACTTGTAAACATCACCTTAAAAAGACGTACCGTTTGAAAACTAGTTTCTATAGCAAAAAAATCAAAAGCCATAGGGCATGTTCTTTTTGTTTTGGTTTATGGTTTATAGCTGCAGTTTATAATTTTTGAGTTATTTGTGTGAGAGAATACAGAGTAACAGAAACTCGCATGCGGTTTTAACCGATATAAATGAAGTCGTTAGAATGTGTTTACAATTAACTTATAGAGTTTGTCTTAAAAAGATACTCTGTTTAAAAACTAGATGCTATAAAATTTTTTAAAAAGTAGTTTTTCTTTACTCCTTAAGAAGAAGGAGTTAGTGGTTGCTACGGCCTTTCCCACCCTCTTCTCATAAAAGAACTATGCTGACTGATGGATTTCTCTGCCCCACCGAACCGTGCGCTCCTCCTCTCTTAATTCCTCCGCCCCATCGAACCCGTGCGGTCCTCCCCTCTTAATTCCTCCGCCCCATCGAACCCGTGCGGTCCTCCCCTCTTAATTTCTCCGCCACCTCCTCCTCCTCCTCCTCGCTCGCCCTCCTCCTCCTCCCTCCATCCTCCTCCTCCTCCCACCCCGCGCCGCCTCCTCCTCCTCCCACTTCGCGCCACCTTCTACTCCCCCACCCCTTCTCTCCGCCGCCGCCTCCTCCTCCCACTCCGCGTCGCCGCCGCCTCCACCTCTCCCTCCCACCCTACACCGCCGCCTCCTCCCCTCCCTCCCACCCCACGACGCCGTCGCCGCTACTCCCCACCCCGCACCACCGCCGCCTCCTCCTCCTCACCCACGTGCGCCGCCTCCTCCCCTCCTCCAGTGCGCCTCGCCTCCCCGCCTCCGCACCGCCGCCGAGTTCTCTCCCCGCTCTCCGCTGCACTTGCCACTCTCCCCCCGTCTCTCCTCCCACTCGACCATGGCAACAAAAATATGGCATGGGTTGTGGTGTGCATCAGCTAAGAGCAAGGTGGAGCTGTAATACCTGCACCTCTGCGATTACAAAGTGAGGAGTTCTGTGGGCGAACGTGGCAAAAGATTCGGTAGTTGCAAGCGTGGACGTGTTTGGCTGGCAGTTGTATTGAGGTAACAAATTTCATATTTGGACCACAAGATAATAGGCTACAAGAGTTTAAAGGTAAAAAACCAAGTAAATAATGTATGCAAGTATGCATGTCTTTCATAATTTAAATAATGCTCTCTTCAAACAGAACTGCGCCAAGTAGCGCTGTATGATTTGAATGTAAGAAACTTTATCATGAATATCGTTGATATAAGGAACAATACACTTGACAAAATATTTGGACATTAAATAACGTAAGCAATTCACTAAATCTTTTCGTATATTTTATATATAATATACAATGGATTTATGATGTTTAACTATTTGTTTTCTATTTTGTAGAGTGTACTTACTTTCTCTTTCCTTGACAAACTAGAGATAAAGATAAGTTTTCCAGAAGGATGGTGCATCAATTTTATTTTAAAATTCCCGTTAATGTTTGTAGACAGTCTGACAGTTATTTATGTATTAAGAATACTATAGAAAAATATTATTTACTATCATTTCTGTACATATTGTTGTATGTAATGCTTGTTCTATCATGCTTCACTAATATGATACTTGATTTATTTACGAGTATGAATATGTATGTTTTGTTTGATACGTGATGACGTAAGAAAAAGTTGATATTTATTATTCAAGATCATATTTAATAAGATGCCACTTTTATTCGATTTTCCACAAACAAGCCCTTAAAAAAAACCAAAAAGAATATACCCTCAAGCAACCAGCCCAAAAGATTGCAGCAAAATTTGCAAAGCGGCTTTGGATCGATCTGTGCCTGACAAGTCCCACCAAGCCGGGAGGTTTTTTAAGACGGAAGTAGTTGGGCTTAGGCACCCCATTACGAACCGGTCCAAGCACAATCATTGTCATCTGTGCTGACCCCGTGCCACTCATTTGTCGGGCCCCGGAATCCGGCATGCATCGGCGTCACATGCCCGTGGTGGGACGCCACTCGCCCACGCTGGGTCCCCGCCCTGCCCTGCCCCGCGCCACCCACCTCCTTCCTACACACGCGACACCAGCACGGCATGTGCCCGTGCGCCGCGCCGCGCCTCGCCATTCGATTGGCGCGGCCGTCCACCGTCCCATGGCGATGGCGACCGTGAAACCTCCCCGCAACGTCGCAGCTCGCACGCGTTTCTACAGGGCCGCCAAGTACCGCCGCCTCGTGAGCCGCGGTCGAGCGTGTCGCGCGCTCGCCTGCGCCCGGCGCGCGTTGTTCTCGCTCGGTTCCCTCGATTCGTTTGCGGGCGCGGGACGGGAGAGGAGCGGATGGAAAGTTGGATGGTGGTCTCTACCGGGCGCCGGCTCCTGCCCGCGAGCGACCTCTCACCAGATTGCTGCTCCTCTTACCAAACATGCCGAACAATCAATTCGTGCTTGTTGTAGGTCTTTGTCCATGGCGGCGGCTGGTAGGCCAAGCTGAAGTTAGGTGTTGCGCTGTCTTGTGCACTTGTGATGACATGGCCCCAGCTCATGCCATCTCTTTAGTGCAGTAGCACAATTTTTACAAGGGTGTTGTGGTTATAGATCAAACAGTAATGAATGAAAGTACTAATATGCTATGTGTAATAGAAAATCTCTCACCCTCTTCACCAAGAGCCAAGAGGAGGCATATACACACACATACAGCCATAAGATCTATTTTACAATGCTGCCCCTATCAATAGGTACTGTTCTTAGGATATATATGTCTTATCGAGTTTTATTAAATTTTGGGCCAGCAGATCAAATAAATGTAGGTGAGAGTCTACCCACGAGAGAGGGTCTGGAGGATGAAGTGCGTATCAAATGCCCTGTTGATGTTTCCTCCTCACTAAGGAATGTGCTGTACCAACAAATCAGAATTTTAGTGCTGTAGACAGGAAAAATGGTTGCAAAAGCATATAGCACTATTGTATAAATAGTAGGCTTTCAAGTTTTTACGTTACCGTTGCCTCAACCCTACTGCCTTGCCTCTCTTACTCTCTTTCCTAACCATTGTCCCCCGAACACAAACTCTATATGTAGAACTATAATACCCTGATTTGTTAGTGTGATAATCTATCTAAGTAGTGGTGGTGGAAGTAGTATTACATTATTTATTTAAAGTGAATTGTAATAACATATAATGTATATTGTATCCAAACATAACACTTAAGTGAGATGCTATACGTGCACGGATCCATCTCATAGGTGAACTAGGCATTGAAAGAGTTTTGAATCGATGTGTTACATGATCATTACTATCTCCATCCATCTTTTACCACCCACTACTCGCCCGTCTTCTTGCAACTAGTGGCACATCCACTATCAATGTTAGGCCCTCGAACGCTTGAGAATCTAAGCCCGAAAGGCCTGGTGAATACCAGAGTTGTTATTAGTACCATTAATGGATGAATTATTTTAATCTATGGTTTATGATTTTAAAATTCTAGTTGTTCACAAGAGAGTAGAAGAGAGGATCGTATATGATTTTAATCGATATAGTTAAAATCGATACAATGTCTACTATAATCAACTTGAACATCTGTTTTGAAAATTATTTAAAAATTAGTTACTATAATAAAAATTAAAATTTATAAGTATGACGTCCAAAAAAGTCCAGCATTATCTCCATGGCGAGCATTTACTCCTAACATTTGCCACGGGCCTATGTGTAATACCATCTTCATTGAATTATTTACATTCACAACGACAGGTCCAGGAGGGATTCCATAAGCCCCTGATTCGTGTGAACTTTCTTTTCTTTCTTCCTCAAGGAACGCGAGAAGAGAACCTTGCTTTAGTACAAAAAGAAAAGAAACGAGAACAAAAGCGAAGGGAAGCGAGGAAGAAAGGGCGACGACAAAAAAACCTCCACTCCACTCCCCACCCACCCACGCCGCTCCACACCTGTCGTTTTCACTGCGAGAGAGAGAGAGAGAGAGAGAGAGAGAGAGGCGAAGCGGCCCTCGTCTCGCCCATTTCTGCTCCACATACCACTCGGATCCCATCTCAACCCGCTCCTACTCGTCGTCGACGACACGCCGACTCCGCGGCCAACGCTCCCGCGCGCCCGCGGCTCGGAGTGGGGGAGAGACGGAGGGATGGACCCCGAGAAGCGCGGTTACAAGCTCCGTATCCTTTTGCTTCTGCTTCGAGTTGCCTTTTTTTCTTCACCCGGTTCTTGATCCGATTTGGCTCCCAGGAAGGGAGAATAACTGTTTCTTGAAGCAATCTGGGTAGGCATTTGCGCAAGTAGTAGAGGGAAGAGTATTATTTACCCCCAAATTCTTCTCTTTTGTTCTTGTGGGCGATTTGTTGAAGAGACGGAGGTAGATTCTCGAAAATTTTTACCACCTTTTCCTCTTTTCTTGGCAATCTACGCTAACGAAGGCAGCCATTCGTGAAGCAATTAAGCTAAACCTTAAGCGGTTGCAAGTTACAACTGGTTCACAAACTAGTTCCCCTTTTGGCCCCCGATTTAGGTTAGCAATGCCAAATTGTCAAAATCTATTTTACCTTCGAAGCAACTATAACTAAAGGTTGATACGTTTAGGATGATTCAGCCAAAAAAGCAGCTATTTTTTGGTGCTGGTTTAGTCAATTCTTAACCCAGTTTAGTTGACAGCGAATCATAGTTCCGGGAACTGCTACTAGTTACTATCTGGAAATGTGCATTGCTCAAACTTGGCTTCTCCTTAACTCGGAGTCCACAACTAGAGGAGTTTGTCGCGCATGATGCTGAAGTGAGATCCTTGGCTATCGGCAAGAAATCGAGCCGTGTGTTCATCACCGGCGGCAGTGACCGCAAGGTCAACCTGTGGGCAATCGGCAAGCAGACGCCTCTCCTGGTTTGTGCTCCTATGACATTATGACAGTGATACTACCTCAGTTCTCTTGGCTATTTTAGAATTTGACTCATGTTGTGTTTTGAATGGGTGTCTTGTTCTTGTTTGCACAGAGCTTGTCAGGTCACACAAGCTCGGTCGAGGCTGTAGAGTTTGATACAGCAGAGGTGCTTGTGCTCGCTGGCTCATCTAACGGCTCCATCAAGCTCTGGGATTTAGAAGAAGCTAAAGGTGTGGTTGGCGCTTATATAAGGCCCCAGAAAGGGGGTTATACCCTAATGGCTTTTTTTCATGTATATGTTTGTTCATTATTCAGCAATTATAGAACATGTCCATTCCATTCTGTGATATCGTTGTGTGTTCGTCACAAACTTACTTTAGCTTCTGATACACATGGAAACACTCTGCCAGGGCAATCTTCAGTTGGATTAGGGCCACTTTTGTTTTTTTTTTAATGGCTGTTGAGGAATCATGGTTATAGGTTCAGGAGGGTTCCGAATCTTCGTCAAAATTTCTTCAATGATGACATAAAAATGCATATGCTGTCGTATTTGGATAAAATGGTCAACTGAGCTAATGTAGATTGTAGATAGCAGCTAAAAACATAACAAATAGTGTTCACCCGATATTTCTCAGTATGCTCTTCCTCACAGCTAAGCATGAACTGCGGTAACTTAGAAGCTTCTTATTAATGTTGTGAACCATGCTTTTTGGGTAAAATAGATGCCTGATTAATGTTTCTGAATTGAGATGTAGTTGTGCGGTCTCTCACTGGGCATAGATCGAGTTGCACTGCTGTTGAATTCCATCCATTTGGCGAGTTCTTTGCGTCTGGTTCTTCAGATACAGATCTTAAGATCTGGGATATAAAGAAAAAAGGATGCATTCACACATATAAGGGTCACAGAGGAGCAATTAGAACAATTAGGTTTACACCTGATGGACGATGGGTTGTCACTGGTGGAGAAGATAATATTGTGAAGGTGTGGGATCTAACAGCCGGAAAGCTTCTACATGATTTCAAGTTCCATAGTGGACGAATCTGCCACATTGATTTTCATCCTCAAGAATTTTTGCTTGCAACAGGTACCTATTTTTCTTATCACTGCTTTAAGAGTTGTCATTTTTAAAATATCATCTTTTGTTTTTTGTAGTATAAATTTCCAAGAATTCTAATTTTGAAGGACAATACACCATTTTTTTATTGTTTAGTATGATCTAAGAGCAATTTGATCGCATGGAAAATCTCAGGTTAATTGTGTAATAGTTAGAAACCTCATTTTTGGATAAGAAAAAATGTGCTACTGTTGGATATTCTGCAGTAAGTGAAGTTTTAAGAAGCTGAAGTGTATTCACAGTCAGTTTACTCATATTTTCCAGGCTCAGCTGATCGAACGGTGAAGTTTTGGGATCTTGAGACTTTTGAATTGATAGGTTCTACTGGACCTGAGGTGCTTGCAAGCGTTTTTCTTATACCAGGCTACTTTTTGGTTTTTGCACAAGTTTACCTCAATGATTTGATAAACCATAGATTATGATTCCTCAGTTCTTTTGTATGCATGTATGTAACCACTACATGTCTACAGCACATTCTCTCTGCTGCCCCTTTCTTTATGTTCTTTTACTTATTTTAAATTAGCACCATAAGAGCTTCTCAAAAGAAAGGTTGATGTAAAGACATTATATTCTATTTGGAACCCTTGAAACGGGTTGATAATCCCCCTTTTCACCTTTCCCTATGGTTTTTTTAATGGATATGCTCTTATATCTATTTTTTTGTGGGGTTACATCTATTTGAACTTGCTTTCCCTCTTCTACCCTTTTTTTTGTTCCTGTATCAAAATGTGCATAAGGGGGACATGCATCTTCCTGTTCTGATGTTGTTTACATGTCTCTTCCCTCCCAGGGTACTGGTGTACGTACTATGGTCTTTCACCCAGATGGAAAAACCCTATTCTGTGGATTAGACCAAAGCTTAAAGGTAGGTCCGATCTTGATATGCGGTTTACTGATATTGCTTGCTGAACTATATGAGCATTTTTAGGTATTCTCTTGGGAACCAGTAAGATGTCATGATGTTGTTGACATGGGGTGGAGCAATTTGGCTGACCTTAGTATTTATGAAGGAAAACTCTTAGGATGCTCCTACCATGAATGCCGTGTTGGTATTTGGGTAGCTGATATATCGGTGAGTGTTAATTTTTTTGCATGCAATATGTATTTTCTTGTATGGTCTAACTTCTATTTTTTTTTGACCCAGCTCATTGGACCCTATGCTCTTGGTGTTTTGCCGAAAGCAAATTTTTTTGCCGAGCTTGTACATTCTATAGATGATAATTCTGTGAAACCAATTGATAGCACTGCAAAGTCCATTCCTCCTCTAGCAATGACACATCCAAAAAGCTTATACAAAGTCAAGGAATCAGGGATTAGTATGGCTTCGAACTATTCATATAATTTCATTATGTATTGAATTATCTTACTTTGCCTCAATACTCTATAGTGATGATCTCTCTCTCTCTCTCAGCTGAAAGCGGGGTTCGTGGCTCACATTTGACTCCAGCAAGTACAGATAAAATTAAGAAAGATAAGAACACTACCATTCCTCGAAGACCTGATTCATCTTTGAAATCATCTGTTCAGAGTTCTACTCCCATGAGGCGGATGAAACTTGTAGATAATTCTTCTACCAATCCAAAAACAGCGGAACGTAACTTTGGACAGAGGGACATCTCATTAACATCTCGTACCGGAATAGCTAATTATTCAACTGTTAAAAAAGGTCATCTCACAGAGTCAGTGTCTGTGAAAGATATTTACACTATGTCACAGGCTGCTTCTGCGCCTGTTGTTGTACCCAGAGACATTTTAGAGGACAAAACAGTAGGCAGTGTAAGTAGAGGAATTGGAGGTAGAACTGCAGTCCCAGATGATTTTTGCAGTCCTGTTCACTCAAGAAAACCCTCACTCAATGGTGGTGCTGGTGATAGTGACAGCTTAGTAAGATCCATGCTCACTGAACCAGATGTTTGCCCAGAGGGTTTGTCTGGCCTTAAATTCTCCTTTGGGCTAACTCCATATTACAAGAAAGAAGAATCTGATGATATGGATAAAGGAGATGCTGCACAAATGGCAGAAAAGATGAACAGAACAGTGTCTTTGGAGCATCCTCTGCAGTCAAATGGTGATAAGTGTATAGCTCTTTTTTTCTTTATTTTTAAACATTGAAGCCCTTCAGTTTTGCTCATTTTTGGCGATTTAACACTAGAGCTCTCTTTCACTGTAGCCTTTGAATCACCATGCTCAACTACAGAAACAGCCAGGGTCAAATATGTTAGAGGAGGTGCGTGTGTATGTTACTGATATTGTCAAGGGCATAGTTTTGTATCCACTCTGAAGCTGGGGTCTACTTCCCCTACAGATAGTTTCTGATGATATTAACTCCTTTTGCAGTTGCTGTGCCACTAGGAAAAACAAAATCTCTCGTTGAGAGGTGGGAAAAGAGAGAGGCTTCTAACATTGATTATGCACTACCAACTGGTTCTTGTGGTGATCGTGCAGTCACTGCAGTGAGAGCTGACAGCCCTTCCTCCCTTCTGGTGTGTATTCATAATTTGAGTCTAATTAATTTCTACATGATTTGACCTTACTGTCTGGTTCCTTTTGCTTAAACCATTGCTAGTATCTTAGATCTTATTTAGTTTTCGATAAATAATTTCTTGCATACTTATTGTTACATGTTATGGTAATTTAAAATTCTGAATCCTTTTTGGCTTGAGTCCCTACTGCTACATGTTATGGAGATAGAAGAGATGATCAAGTATTTTCAGAAACCAGATACAAGATACATGGGGGCAATCATGATATAATGTTTTATTGACCTAACAGTACGCTGCTGGGAGATTGAAGTGATATTGAAATATTTTCAGAAACTATATACAAAATATAAGTCAAACAAATATGAGTTTACCTTTGCTCAATTTTTGTTTGTTCATGCTCTCTAGTGTTTGCGAAATTTCTTGTGGGTGTTCAAATTATTATATTTGGTGGTGATTGTAATGGACAGGCAGAACCAAGTCTGACATATGAAAAAGACCTGTCAACAGTGGACGAGGTGATGACTCCAATCAATTTGATGCGGAACCATGATGAATTCATAAATGCTGTGAAATCTCGGTTGACAAAGCTAGAGGTGATCATTTCTGTTCTTTACTTATGGACTTCTGTTTGTTCATCCTCATATGCATCATGGGATCCTTCTATGAGCTTACATCCAACAAAAAGTGATGATCTTGCAAAACTTCTATAGTTTATTTGTTGGTACAACCTGTGATTGGCTAAACTTTACCTGGCAGTTTACTACATATGAAGAAGCTCGTCAATACTCTTTTAAGAACTTTGAAATCTTGGGAAATTGGGCTGACTTTCTATAGGCTCTTCAATAAAAGTAGAAAGCTTAACATTAACATCTGTGTTTTTTTTTCAATTTTGATATTTGTCAGAAGTGATTTAAGTTCTGAAAGACATCTGATGTGAAACATATGTTATCAAAATGGAGTTGAACATAGTCTGTTGTCTCACTTCTTTTAGCCTTGCATACAGAATGTACATATTCTTGTGAAGTAGTGTTGATCAATCACCAAAACATCAAATATGTTATTTGTGATAGCCCAATATAGTATTAATGTTGAGTGTGTCCAGATGATGCGGCATGTCTTTGAGCAAAATGGTATGAAAGGAGCAATTGCTGCTGTGGCAAAGCTGCCCGACAATGCTGTAAGTTTATCTTGAGTTGTTATGATGGTTATTCGTGGTTGTACTTCCTATTTTTTTAAGCTACTAATGTTTGAGTTTACAGGTTCAAGCTGATGTTGTTAATACTCTCAAGGGGAAGCTTGATCTTTTCAACCTAGAGATTTTCTCAAGTTTTCTACCTGTTCTTGCAGGGTTACTGAACAGCAAAACTGAAAGGTAATATATTGGATGTTTATTTAATTGCATGCTGGCTCTTAGTGGACTGTGGGATAAATGACAACACATGGTGCACACCCAAGAGGATGCCCATGCGTACAACTACTTGTCCATATTCTTGCAATATGTGAATGATGCAAATACTGGAATCTTACAGTAGAAAAATGATTGGTTTAGCAGTAAATGTCTTTTGATTACTTTGCCTCAAATTTGCAGGCATGCTACTGTTTCCTTGGAAATGTTATTGGATCTTATAAAGATTTTTGGACCAGTTATTCATTCAACATTGTCGGCAAATTCAGCAGTTGGTGTTGATATTCAGGCTGAGCAGAGGTATGCACATCAGCTGTTCTGGGAAGGGAATGTTTGCTAGGGGACACTGCAAAACTTGCAAATTGCTAAAGGACACTGGATGTGTGGTGACAAGTGGGCTCTGTCCCTACATTTCAGTGAGACACCATTGTCCTAAAGCAACTGCATACTTATTGCAGTGTCCTGCAGCCTATTGCCCTGGCTGGGACCTAGATCTGTCAAAGATAAACTGGGCAATTACCAACTTCTCTGATGTAATGCAGGTTGCAGCGTTGCACCCGGTGTTTCAATCATTTGCAAAAATTCTGCAAGTTCTACATCCATTGATCATGTAATTCCTTCAATTTCTTTTTTACCAGATGCTTCATCCTTTGCATTATCAGATGCCACCAGTTGTTTTTATGCTTCATCTTGAAGTCTTTTTATATAACTGTAACTACAGATGTGCCACTATGAGGAACTAGTGTTTCTGATGTTCTGCAAATTTTTTCACCTGTTTCGTTGGCACAGGCGGGGTGGTCAGTCGGCACAACTTGCTCAAGAACTAAATCTGTCTTTGCAAGACCTGGTGGTGATCTGAAATTAGTTGGAAGTTCGACCATGCCGCAGAGTGATAGTTGAGATACCATTCTTTTTGGCAAAAAAGCGCCATACAGTTTGCGTAGCTTGTTGTCATAGCTTTGCATGTGAGCTTTGTAATTGGGTTTTGACTTGGTCTGGATTCGGCGTTGTTCCCTATTGTATATGTGAGCTTGGCTGTACATACGTCTGTAATTAACCGCATTTACTCTATGGGCAGCCCCGAGCAAGGGAGAGGAAAGGAAACAAACATCTGTTAGTTTTGTTGGGTCTCGACTCTTCTGTCACTCGACTCCAGGTGGTGGGAGATGCAATGATTTGTTTGGTCTAATCTCTATTTGGTGCCGATTAACCAATGTTGGCGTGGTTGAAGTCCGAAGGTTGCCAAACCAAACAGCTCCTTCAGGGCTTGGTACGGTTTAAATATATGATCGATGCTCTGTTTGACGTCAAATTCACAAGCTGGCTGCTAATGACTTTTTTGAAACCAATGGCAGCAGCTTTGCCATCTATTTTAAGGAGAGAAGAATACAACACCGAAACCAAAGGTTATACACTGCCAACAGGTAAGAGTTTCCACTGGAAACACCACAAGCACCGCAAATACCACACTAGAGGCGAAGCCAACTAGCACCAAACGAGACACCGAGGAAGACGGCACGCCACTCACCATCACCAACGGCGGACTCTGTTTCCTTCGCTCCTAGGAAAACAATCTAGCTCATTACGCTTATTCTTGATGCCATTTCCAGGCTTGCATGCAGACCATTCTGGCAAATGCTATGTTCTTTTCGCAATGTCAGTCCAACCTTATGTTTCGGTTCAGTTCTCGAATGCTATGCCCGGACAAATCTGTGTTCCGTTCGAGAATTTCCATTGGTTGAACATTGAGATGCAGCGTATGGTGGTGACAAGCTCGCCAAGTGAGCCAGCGCCCGCCCCCGCCGTGTTTGTAAAACATGAAGACTCGAAATTTCCTTCGTTTAAACATGCAAACTTCACTTGAAAACAGTAAACTTGTCCGTAAACGCTGACACTTTGGGTGTATCAGAGAGAAGCCACTCCTCTACCGTATGTTCTAGATTGCCGGGCGACCCTAACGCCCACCTAGCCTTAGTGCTGAAGTCAGAATGAAAATAAAAGGTGAGCTCAAAACCTCAAAAGAACTAAGCTAAATTGATATAAATATATTATTTTACTCTTATGCAATCTAAATGCATATATAAATAGAAGAGAAGCAAAGTAAAAAAAAAAAGAGACGATGGGATAAACAGCAAGGCCTGCATAAGCAGCATGTGGCCAAAGCGGGCGAGTGTGGCCTATCCGCCAAACGCGCCACTTACATCCCTAATTGATCCAACCTATCAACGAAAGTGCCTAAGAATGGGATCCTTTAGAACAATTGATAAGCTAAATGATTAATGGCACCCAAACATGCAATAACTAGCTACTCCCATCAGCTTCAACCTGTGCAATTTACTGAATATATATATAATTCCGCAAACTTTCGCCGCATAAAAAGAGTGGGCATAATTCGGCGGCGAAGCTGGCATTGCTGAAGCTGGTGTTGCGCTTCAGGCCTGGGAGGAACCGCCCCGCGTAGAACATGATCGCGCCGGCGATGCCTTCGCCGCGAATGCCCTTCCCCTCCATCGCCTGGATCAGCCGCTTAAACATGGGCAAACTCAGGAACGACACGTCCTCGTACCGCCAGTCCATCCCGAACGCCGCCGACGAGGCGGCTCCCCGCGGCGTGTTCCCGGAGCCGATGCCGTTCCACAGTGCGTCCCTGTCGATGCTGGCGTTCTTGGGCGGCGAGGCGGCCTGGGGCCAGGCGGCGGTGGGGAGAACGCCCTCGCAAGTCTCGAGCGCCTTGATGGAGTCCTTCCAGTTGGCGAGCACGCCGGCGAGAAAGGACTCGGCCTGCGCGATGAGGTTGCCCTCGGCGTAGTCGTCCGTCATGCGTAGGTACTCGGCGGCGCAGCGGAGGCACACCACGTTGAGCGCGTTGAGCTCGATCTTGACGTCGTATCAGAACCTGGTCGCGAGCTCGAACGCCTTGGCGCCTCCCGGGATGTCGTCCAGCTGCAGCGTGCACATGCCGCCGCCGTCGGCCGGTGGCTGGTACTCGCTGATCATCCGCTGCAGCACGCCGCTCCGGCTCAACAGCGGGAACTGGCTGCCCAACAACAGCAGTAATGATGTACCATTAATCGGTCAAGTGACTCTGATTTAGAGCAAACACACTAATAGATTTAGGTAGCGGTCGGAACAACGATGATTTATAGCTTTTTTTATGATAGCTGGCTGATTTTTATTGTAACTGAATTGGTTTATTTAACATAATTAAATTTAAAAATAAAAAAATATGTTAACTCGTCACGAACAATACAAAAGAATACGAAGAAAAAAGAAAACACAAAATAAAAAAACAAAAAATAAAACAATAGAAAAAACGCAAGAAGTCATTGCCCAACGCCGGTGATAGAGAAAGTGCGGCCTTAGCCTATCACAAAAGAAAGCATGTCTTACGGATGACGAGTTGAGGTTGGTTGATGGTGATTGAGCGTGTTGCCGCCGCCCCTCCCCACTCCCTGTCGGTGAGCCAGCCACAACCATGTGAGGCCGTCGCCGCCATGAACCCAGGGGTGCCCCTTGCTTCGTCTCCCGGTCGCACCGCCATTGTCCTTGTCCCGTTGGCCATGTACTTGCGAGTTATCATAGGCTCAAAACCTTGATGCCTTGACACTGCTGCCAATATCATCACAGAACGGACTGCCATGGTGTCAAAGTTAGGATGTCGCTGCTTGTCTTCGATTGACGCTAAGGAGTTCCATAGGGAGGGGGAGTGGCACGTCGCGAGGGAGGGTATGAGGAGGGAAGTGATGTGAAGGATGGTACGGGGAGCAACATGGCATTGACAAGTTCATCGCAGCTTTGCCTCACTCTTGCACTCCTATGCCTCACCTTGCACTCCTACGCCCACAAGGTGTAGGTCGCACGGACGTCCTCCATCGACCATCCTAGCATGTGCCCCATTGCCATCGCTCCTGCGTCCAATGTCGTTGGGGCTTTCATTGTTGTGGTTGGGGCGCGGATGGGGGTAGGGGCTGGGCTAGCTGGTCAGGGGCATGGGAGGTGCGTGGGTTGGTGAGTTGGTGATTCTATTCGGGATGGGCAGAGTGGTGAATCGCGTGAGAGATAGCTGAGGTAGGGAGGCGGTTATGAGAATAGGGAAATGAGGGACACGTCAGATCCAGCAGCCACCACCATATCTGGCCGCCATGCCACCACCGAATCCGATCTCCCTCAGCCACACCATCGTTGGCACGCCGAGAAGTCGCTGGAGGTGGGGAAGACCACCATATCCAGTCGTTCATCGTCGTGCCGCTGCTGGATCGGGCCCTCCTTCCACTATCCTTAGGGCCGCCTCCTTCCGTCGTCCCCATAGTCGCCTCCTCCTTTGTCCAGATCTAGCGATCGGCGTCATCGATCCGGCGATGGATGGCTCGTCGGTGGCGTGAGCGGTTCTGCCCGCGAAGTGGAGCGGATGATGGCCTGGGCAAGTGGGAGAGCCGAGGGCAAGGGAGGAAGTAGAGGAAGCGGGCGCGTTGGCAACGCGAGCGATGCTATCGCAGGGGCGAGGAGTAGTAAGCCAGCCACGGTAGGGGCGGGACGGCGTAGAAGCGGGTGAGTTGGCGGTTGAGGCTGGTGTGATAGGATTAGGGCTAGGGGTGACGAGTTTGGGTTAGAAAGGAGGAGAGGTGTGACCACGTGGAGGTCCTTTTAGGAAGATTTCTTCTTACGTATGTGAGACGAGAGGAAGCACAAGATATCTATTGGTGGGAGCACATGATGCGAGGAGATGGTTTGCTGACATCGTATTCGTAGCCCACATGACAATAGATAGAGACAGGGATGGAAAGGCATGAAGAGAACCGTCATATGATAATATAGTATTTTTATGTAGTAGAGATAAGCACTATCAAAATATATGTGTATTGTACAACTACTGCTTGTTTATAGTTCTATTGCAATTCTTTCAGAGATGTAGCTACATCGATGCGAAAGTGTAAGCCGCCTCTTGTTTTTCTTTTAGTAACTATTTAAGGGTGTGGGGCTAGCTTTTTCTCGGGTGCAGAGCGTGCCAGTCACTTCCCCGTAAGCGAGGCTGGCAGGCTGCATCACACTCCCATGTTTTGATCTGCCTTTCTTTTTATCTTGTCAGTTTGTCGCCTTCACCAGAGAGCGAATCTCTTGCTGGTTCCACCGTGCCTCCCATCACATCCATCCATCGCTTTCACCACCACGTAGTGAATTCCTTGCCCCGGTGCGCGCGCCCCGGACCCAAGAAAAATGTTGCGAGAAAATGCACGTGTCGTGCCATTCGGAAGCCACGGGGGCTTATGAGCAGCGCGCGATCTATTGATACGGACGGATTTTTCTTACTGGATCGTATTCTATATAATTCTTTGAATAGAGTTAGATATAGGTAATACCATAAATAATTACAAACATAAACAGTTTCAAATACAAATACAGAGTAAATACATATAGTTCTAAATATGGTTAGTCTCGGCATTAATATTTAGTCAGATAATATATAAAAATAGAAACCATATATGCTGCATATATAAAGATTAATCAATTATATTATACACCATAAAAATATATAATTCTACACACAGGAAGTTGCTGGAACAACTGCTATTTTGATGAAATGGCTTACTCTAATTATGTACTAGTTTGTCACTTTGGTGTTGCAATGAGAACTGAAGACAATCATTTTTTTCTCTTCTTCGGATATAGTAGCCCATCTGGATGAGGTATTCCATATTGTGTTCTCATTAGTGATTTGCTGAGATAACATTAAGACTATGGAGCTTATTCATTTCTTAATTTAACAAAATAGTTGTGTTAACTTACTGCAGCTAGAGCTTTATTTTGCTGGAGATGATGATTTCGGTCGATTCTCGTCAAGGAATGAACTTGAATATCTAAATCAGCTGTTCAAAATCATGAAAATATCGCTTCTAACTGCAAATGATGGTGTCAAGGGGTATTGCAAATACTACAGGATGAGATGGTTGTTAGACTGATATGTGGGATTGACAGAATGATTAAATGGTAGATTCTCTTCTGAAATGGGGAACCTCATGGTGTTAATTGCCGATAGCATGTAAGTCTCCATACAAATTGCTGATAGTGTGTCACACTCCATTCTTTTAGCGTGAAGGGCCCTTAATTTTTATGAAAAACTAATACTACTCATCCAGTTCACCATGACAACAACGTTTTAGAACGCGCCGCACGTAAAGTTTTCAAACTTTTGTCACCAAGATAGGTAAAAGTATGTGGTAATGTCTAAAGCTACATAATCAACAAATTAGAGCAAGCAATCTCCTTTCCACGGACCAAATCGAATAGCGACATTTGAGTTTTCACCACAAAGAAGAGGAAGAAGAGCAGCAAGGCCACAAAGAAGAAATATTTCACCTTCCCACCGGAAGATAAAGAGGGCAACCTGACATCCTGCCCTGGCCGGCGGTGACATCTCCTTCTCCCATTGCCTCCCTCTTCCCGAGATTTGGCGGCGACGAGGAGACCAGGTGGTGGCGGCGGTTTGGAGGCCGGTGTGGGAGGGTGGCGCGCGATTTGGAGTTTAGGGTTAGGGCCTAGGGGAGTTGGGGGAGCAACGGGAGTGAGGAACGGAGGACTGGAGTCGGGGACTGACTGAGAATATTTCCTATTGGGCATAGGGTTTATGGGCTTTATTTCGGATAGCTACTAGGGTTTATGGGCTTTATTTCGGATAGCTACTAGGGTTTATGGGCTTTATTTCGGATAGCTACTGGATATTTTTTTGGAAACTATTCGAATAAAACTTTGGATCTGATGTGTAACTCTTTTCTGAATCCGTTTACATATCCGACAAAACTATCCAGATTTGAATATGTTATCCAACAAAAATCCTAGATATCTGGTTTTACCTCTAAATAATATCTGAATTTATTCGAACAGATGAACGAACGAAAGTTATCCGCTCTGTTTCCACGTAACTTACGAGCACAGCAGCCATCCAATAGAAGCAGCCGCCTTTGAAGGACTCGTGACAAGCCGCAACGGCCTCAGTTCCTCCGGTCTCCACGTCTCAGCCCTGAACTTTGATTAACCTTTCTGTAATACGGCGAAGAAACCTGGTTGAGTTCGTGGTGGTGCGGTGCGGCACGGGATGCACGTTACGCATGGTGCTGGGTTCCATCTCCAAGCCTTCGACCGCGTGGTTGGTTCCACTCGTCCACTAGTGACAAGCGGACCGGCAATAGGAGGCAACTCGCGCGACACCAGCAGCAACATCATACACGATACTGTTGCCGTAACAGGCGGTCCTGTCGGCTTGCCGGCCACCACAACACAGGGAGCGGCCGCGCCAGGTCGGGCTCGGCACCGTGCGTGCCGGCGAGGGGCACGGCACAGGAGGCTCGGCTCGGCAGTCTGCACCGTGCGCGACGACAGCGCTGACTGCTCGACTCCAAGTGCGCGGCAGCGCGAGGCCGAGCCCCCGCCGCCGCCTAGCCTGCCCCGCGCGCCTGGCGCGTACGCCAACCGGTCATACCCGCGGCCGCGTGAGCGTGACATGTCGGCCCGGGGGGGTCCCCGAATTATTGCCACTGGCCCATCCCCATGCTACGTAGACATGCACTACATATTTGCTCACAGATGCAAGCAACAAGTGCATCAAGCTAGTTTGTGGCCATAAACCCGTGCGCATGCAGACTAGGCGTAATCTGGGTAGGCATTCCCAACGATGTAAACAGACAATAGCCGAACAAAAGCACTGGTATAATCTCGAACAATGTAAAATGCATTTGAATGGAACTGTTGGTAAATTGTATGCATCAAACAAGTGGCTGGCTTCCCCTGGAGGCTATGGAAATGGAAGCCAGTCACCGAAATATAACTAGGTGATGCGCTGGGGCACTGACCGAGGTAGCCAGCAGCCTCTCAGGTCTGCCAAGGATGATGGCCTCGGCGGCGGGGTGTTTTCGGTGTCGCCTTACGATGGAACGAATGGTGTTAGATCCCCCCTACTCCTTTGAGTTGCGATAGAAATCGACGCAGGTCTGGCATCCGCAGTCGGTGAAGCGGCAGATCTCGCACCCGAAGCAGACGCACTTCATGCACCCAGTGCAGGATGTGGCGCCGGAGCAGCCCCTCAGCACCTTGCGGCTGGCTCGCTCCTCCTCGCCATCACAGGTGACCCTGGTGGCATCAGCCGTCATACAAGATAGTCAGGAGAGCAAAGCAAAGGTTACTAGAAGCTACACTATGAATTGAAACAACAGAAAATAGCATGTTAAACCAGATATTCAGTAGGTAACCAAGAAAAACGGCGTGACTATGTAAAGATGGAAGGAATCCAGCCACGGAACAGGCACACTCGAAGTACACTTGGCAAAGCAATGATTCCTTTTAAATAAAAAGATCATCAGTGGTGTAACAACACCTTCAATAATCCTTGATAAGATCTCATATATGCTATTATCCCTGCTGGCAAGTTTAGGGATGCAGTAATATTACTGAAGGTGTCCTGTGGCTACAGGCCATATTTGCCTGCAGAGGTCTGCCAATGTTGGGCAGGAAACTTACATAGCAACACTTCCACGACAAGTACTACAGACAAGCAGTATCTACTTTCTACTTCCTACAGTATAATAAAGAAAGCAGTAATGTTATTCTCATATTGGTAGGCTCATTATACAGATGCTCAGGTGCTATGTTCCCCTATCCTGTGCATTTCAGGGTCAATTTACGCTCCCTTAATTGGCCTTCTGACCGAGGTAGTCAATGTGTAATGTAGTTTGCATAAGTTGCAAAAAATATTTGGTAGGTGGTAGCTAAGTGCATGTCCATGGTGTGCAAACATTGTTGAAGGAATTTGAGTAGATCTTTTTCCGGTGCCTCAGGCATTCACAGTTATTAGGTTGCAGTTAGACCGGGGAGTTGGACCATGCCAGCAGCACGTCACTGGCCCGGTGGGCTTCAGGGTTGCCACCCCACCGCAACGTGCCATGCCGGCACACCTTGCCTGTGGCGAGGCCCAGTGCACGACGAGCCGCCACCATTCCGTTGGCCTAGGCCCAGCCTTGTTGGACGTGTGGAGCTGTGAATGTCGCTGCCGCTGCCGGCCCGTCACCATGGACAAGGAGCATGCGACGACCGTGCCGTGCCGCCTGATAGGCCTTCTTTCCAGGCCTAGCATGGCCTACCGTTCGTGCCGTGCTGACGTAGCCAGCCACGTGTCGTGTTCATGCCGTGCTAGGGCCGTGCTATGCCGGCTGGGTCTCGAGCTGGCCTGGAAAAGCCTGGCACAACTACCAGGTCTAGTTGAAGTGGTTAATAGTAATGGTGATGTGTCAGCCATTTGGCTTGACAAAGCATGCAGCTCGCCTTTACATTAACTTGATGTTGCTATCCTAGTAAGATTACCAGTTGAGAGAAGTAACCTGTACATAGACACTATGTGGAAGTTCCGGCCTCCTAAGGGTATCCAGTGTGCCACTAATATTTAATTCCTATCCATTCTTCTACCAATAAATGTATATAAAATTAGCAGCTACAAGAGGGGGTTTCCCCACCATCGATTCCCTAAAAAAAGCAATGAAAATGACCGGATAAAACCAATCAGAAAACATTTAGTTTATGCAGTACACTACACGCAAAAAGCGCATAAACAATTATATTGACATAAAATTGTTCCCCATTAACACTGACAACTAGAAAATGAAGTACCAAACAAAAAATCGTCAGTAGCTTCACATGAATTTGGAATGATGACATGGATGAAACATATTTGCACACTAGATTATGAATTAACATAAGAAGTGACAACACATACCTATCAGTTGTCAAATCTGCACATGTCCAGTTAAGCTTCGCAAGAGCGTCATGGTAAATACGGCACTCTTCTTTGGACCTTAGCCGGAATCTCCTCTCCTTGCCACACCTTGTACAGCGGATAAACTCGTCACGGTGTGATGGACGTCCACTACGTCCCTTGTGTGAACCATTACCCGATTTGTGTGACAGGGAGTAATATTTGAGCAGAACAGTCTTTGACAACGGAACCTTTTCTCCTTGAATCATCACCCACACGGTGTTCCTCCACTTTCCTGCAGTCTCCCTTCCAGAGTGCTTCTCAAAAGCTGAAGGCGACAACTTATCTGAAATTTCAAGTTACAAAACTTAAATGACATTTATCTTGAACAATCATGATAACCGAATTAATGTACAATGTAAGTGGTATTTTACCAAGATTTCTATGCAGTGCTCACCAGGGTTTTCAAAATCGGCTGAAAATCAACCGAAAATCGGAAATATCACCCCCAAAAATAAAATTTCGTATCGGCAAAAAAATCATTTTCGCATGATTTTTGTCAAATATAAAAGATATTCGTAACCATTTCAAATCACATAGGTGCGCATAGCCTAGTGGTAAGGTCTCTAGCCTTGGAGTAGCATGTCTTGGATTCAAACCCTCAAAACAGCATGTTTTTCATGTTTTTGTTAACTTAAAAAAATTCAAATTTTGATTTAAAATTTCGGCAAATTTTCCCGAAAATTGGAAATATCGATCCCCCGGTAAAATTTCAAATCCAAATTTGAAAACCCTGGTGCTCACAAGATCATTAAACAAAAAATTTTCTGTTGTTTAACATAATCAGAAGCCATAGAAATATGTTAAAAAAGTAATATGAAAATATATAATAGGAAATGGAATGACTAGTAAGTTTGTAGAACAGTTCTTTAAAAAAGTCATGGAATAGAACATACAGTAAAAACAAGTTTTAACGAAATGTTCTAAAAAAAGAACTATTTGAAGTACAATCATCTGTCATGTCACTCCAGCCAAGGTAGCACTTAAAAGTTAAAACATAAGGGACTTGACTTCCTATAAAAGTGGATGGGGTGTAATTCAGGCGAGGTGCACCCCCAGTGTATGTGCCCAGATCAACGCATATCTTATTGAAGGCTGCCGTCATAAATTATTGGCAAAAGGAACTGCACATTTTGAATGCAGAGCCTTTCTCCTTTGTTAAATCACACTCCTATCTAGATTTCATAAACAAATTCTTGATAATTGGAAAGTGCAGATGTAAATTACAGCATATGGCAAGTCATAAATTGTTGCTATCATTTTCTTCTCATGCTACTTTACACATTTCTGACATAAAAATTGAGAACCATGCTATATGGAATACGAAGCCACATTTGATGAAAGGAAGACTACGGTTGCTTGATGCATTAAGTTCTGCTAAAAACAAATATGGTTTTCCTACATTTTGGGTTTAAGAGACTAAACTTATATGTGGACCATGCATTGCAAGATGTCGTATAGTGTATAGTAAAACCCACAGTGATAGCACTGATGTTATCAGCGTCGCCTAAAGTCTGCAAACAACGTAGTACGGACACACTGAAATACAGACATCCGAGATGAAAAACAGAAATGTTATGGCCACCAGGTTTCAACATAGAACAGAGACTACAGTAAGCTTTTCATCTCTCCTTGCAAGCACAAGCATCAGATGTCAGAATCAACATCACAATGGCCCGTTCCACTGATACAAACAGAATAAAGCAACATGCAACTCCAAACCAGAACAAGGCCTAAGCAAAAACGGAATCTGACCAAGTGCTAACCCATGCAAAAAGAAGGCCTGCAAATAAACAGACCTAACAATGTACTGCTAATGATGAACACGACGAGTGAACACAGAGGCAACTCCCATCATCACCAGCATGCAGAGAGTACACGAGACAAATTACGTGCATTAGGTACCGCGGAAGAAACGCTTTTATGTTCATGTACTAGAGGCCGTGCAGAGTTAACATGAAGCACCTACAACGAAGGAATGATACAGGTGATACTACTCTCAGACCATGACCAGCAACCTAACCCTCTCGAGATATCCTGACATGCAGATTGAGATTGCAGAAAAGGCAGTGATTTATTGGCGAAAATCCACAGACCCACGAGCCAGAGCAGCAATGCATGGGCTACAGTATGGTACCAAGTACTAGGAGCGGAGAAGGCGACACCGGCGTGTAGCACTGTACCGGCAGTATGGTACTACAAGCAGGGCCGAGGCGCATGTACTGGCATTGCATGCAGGTCCACTTGTGGGAGCAAGACGCCATGACCCGAAGATCAAACAACATCCGTGCATCGATGCACGGACATGAAATCAAGAACAAAGAGACAAGCAAGCAACGTGGTGTACATATGGTGGTGGGCACGGACCTTCGCGGCAGCCGGGCGTGCACTCGCAAATGACCTCGAGGTCGCCGGAGGCGTAGACGCGGAGGCGGCCGACGGCGTCGCCGTAGCGGTGGCTGGTGCATCCGCACGTCACCTCCACGAAGTCCTCGCCCCAGCGCACCCCGCTCATCTCCCGCACCTCCTCCTCGCTGAACAGCGCTGCACCACCTCCGTTCGCCGCAGCCATGTCTCCGACCAAGAACAGGAACAACCGCAACAACTCCAAGGAAAAAGAAGGGCCAGAGAGCGATCTGGCTTGCGTCAAATCAAGAAACGACTGGACAGCAATCGAATGCGGAGGCGGGGAAGGCAAAGCCGGTGGATCAAAGTAAAAGAAAGTTAGGCAAGCGTAGGTGAAACAAGAGATGGAGATATAAGGAGGTGGAAAACTGTGGAGAAACAGGAGCCAAAGCCGCGCCTTTCCACAAGGAACCGCGGCGAATTGGGTTCCCACCAAATCTTGACGAGGGCGATCTCCAAAGGGGCCAACGAATAAGTGCAAAGGCGGTTCCTTTTCCCCCGAGGGGATATATGTTCCGAGGCCAAGAACAACAAAGCAGAGGCAGGAGCTGCGCAAAGGCGGCTCCTTTCTGCAAGAAGCGATTTGGGGGCTAGCTCCAAATCGCCCAAGATACGATCCAAAAAGATGGATCTGGAGAAGCGGGCACGCAGGCTTCAAGAATGCCTCCTGCTCCAGCTCCAGAGCCCTTGACCTTGATGGCTATGGCTATGGGGGTTTGGAGAGGGAGACGAGGCTGAGGAGAGGAGAGGAGATGGAGTAGTTGGGTGATGGGACGAGGAGGCTTTTGGTTTGTGCTGGTGCTGGGCATTTTAACCTATGGACGGATGGGAGGATGGTGATGTTTTGTGTGTGGTTATGTGTGTGTCTCTCTTCCACATGGGCCACTACTTTTTTTATCCCACTTCTCACTACTGTGCTTCTACTGTTTTCCATTCTTGCTATTTAGGGATTGTTCCTTAGGAACCTTTTAGTGTTTATTGGTACCAGTATTTTAGATTTGAGAATTGTTAAAAAGAGATTGTGGGTTGGAACAACTCAGACGCGACAATTGTTGGGTGGCAGCGCAAGTTGAGAGATATTGCCACGTTCAGAACAACTTTTGGTTTCTAATTTATAGCTTTTAAAAGCTAAAAGACTTTTTAAATATGTTATCTTCTTAATGTGGTTTTCTTTCTTCTTTTTCTTTTTGCATTTGTTCGTAGAGTTATAATGATTTTTTATTTTCCTCTTTTTTTCTTTATTTTTTATTAATTGAATGTTTCGGTCAAAAACTAACGACCGTTACAGTGTCTATTTCAGCCAAAAGCTAACAGTTGTAACATTGTTATGTTCTTTTTGGGCTACAGTTGATAATTTTTGTTTGCGTTTTTCAAGATGGTAGAGACACCGATGTGGATGGTGCATACGGTTTTAGACTTAGGAAGCCGTTTGGAGAATCTATCTCGTTTGTTTTGACTTTCGGAGAAATCAAAAGACCAAATGAACAAGACAAAAAACCATAAGCAAAAGTCATTTTGAATGGAGCCATTGTTGGTCGAACAATATGACAAGTGTTGAGCAACAACACGCGCATCAACAGAAGATGGCGGCGGTAGCCCTTCTAGACAAAGGGTTGCCCGTGATCTAGGACAACACAACACATTGTGCCATAATTTACAGGGCCCAACTTAGTTACGTGTGTATAATTGGCGTCTCATGCCAGAGCCAAACTCATTATTCCAAGAAGGGCGTTGCAAGCCTACAAAAGAAAAATAATAAACTTCGCTTCTCTTCATCTATTCCCTCGCCACTATGCAACAAAATGCAGAATAACAATGGAAAATATTGAGAAAAAAATCTCAAAAAAGATATCATCTTCTCACAAAAAATGAATCCACGAGTGTACGACTTAGCTAAGTGCTAAAATAAGATAAAAAATCCCAAACAAAAAATTTATGACTTTGTAGAATTCCCTGTGCAACAATGAAAACAAAAAATTAAGAACCGTAGCCTCTACTACAATAAAAAGATGAACATACACAATAAAATCACAAAAATCCCTATAACAAATAAGGTGATGATGGCAACAATTTTCCATAATTGCTGGAGAGGAAGAATTCAGTGATGGCACCAACGAGCTGAGCATGGAGTAAGATGATCTCGGTGCCTTGGTGCCTCAACAACCTTTGGAGATAGGGAAGGAGTGGCTAGCCTAATCCCTTGTCACTAGTGGTCTAGATCCGTAGGGATGAGGTTGATTGGTCCTCTTCCGGTGTATGTGACTAAAAGGAGGTGGCAACTTGCTGTAGTGGAAAGTTTTCGTTGCTCGCGGTCCACATCTTGAGCTCCGTTGTCCTCAGCCCCTCTATATCCGACAAGTTTCACCCCTCCAGTTACATCAATTTCCTCGGTGTAAGAATTCAACATCTCTAATGCAACAAACAATAAACTTTGATACAACAAATCAAAATACAGATTACAATAAATACCTCTTGCACAAAATTTATGAAGAGATGTTGCAACAAAATCAAACACTTCATACAACTATTAGGAAAAGGTGCTGCAATAATTTGGAGAAACATCTGCAATATGTGACAGAGGAGAAGGGCATGTGTGTGGCAACAACGACGGCTGATCGGGCGTCTCATCTCGATGCTCCACCCCACCCGACTGCTTCATCACCACCTTTCGGTCCTCATCCATCGCCCTGCCGCCTCCTCTGGTCTCGGCCTTGCTAGATCCGAGGAGCTTCACCCTCTCCTTGGAAGGAGAGACCTCCACACAAGCTCCGACCATGGCAGATGAACTCCTCGATCACAAGCTTAGTGGTCAAACTCCTTGAGCACAAGTAGTATAGACAAACTCCATGAGCTCAATCGTATGGTGGATTAAGGGAGAGAGCGACTGAGAGTGGAGAGAGAGAGATAGAGACGTTTGGGAGAGAGAACGCAAGAAGAGAAAGCAGACATGGGGAGGGACATGTGGGAGGAGGATGTCGGACCTAGAATTAACACATTTGGATCATCTATGTCAATCGTACTAGTCTAGAAAAAACTAGTGCACACAGTGGTAGCAATGATACATATCATGCATAATGGCAATCTTTATTAAATAAAAGAGTACAAACCTTATAGCCAAGTTTTACATCTCCACGGTCCATAGGCCAAATATAAGGTAAATAACAACGAGAGATAGTAAAAAGGTGAAGAAGCCCAAAAAACATGCTCATAGGCAGATGATAGTATGACTCGGTATATTTATCCTGATCCTCACCGTAGTCGAAGTCGTCTTTCTCTTAGCAATAGAATTAAGTAAATATGAGCACAAAAATGTACTTCGCGAGTTACATGAAAAATACATTATTAATGTAAGTGAAGGCATAATAAGATTATTTAAGCATAAAGCCAAATTTAAATAAATACAGTAAATAGATGTGAAAGTTACTGAATTTAATACAATAAGTAAAAAAAGTAATGTAAATAAATTAATATTGCAGATCCAATCTAACACTAACATAACCACAAGTATCCTATTTGGACTATCTTTCTATAAAAAGATTCTAATGTTTTCACTTAAACCATTTTTTAAAAACAAAGTCTAATACGTGAAAAATTTACTCACTTGCTCATGATTGTAAGCACATCTATCAAGGATAGTTTATACACTCTATAGAAATAGTATAATTTTACTCATAATAGATAATCAGTTATAAATGTTAGTCATAACAAGATACCTTCAAATAAAGAATACTATTATATCTTCACAGATAATACAAAAAAAGAAAAGAAAGAAAAAGCTATACGAAGAAGTTAATATATTTCAAATGATTTCTATCTTTTGAAGCTATAGAATATTTTTTTAGCTTTTGAGCTCAGCTTCTTCAAAAATTGAAAATTTTCTCCAAGCATCTTCGAAACGTCACTTCTTTAGATAACTTTCGGAGCACAGAAAAGTATAGAGCCATGAGAGAAAAAAAAACTGTTTGGAACAAATGATGTAATTTATGAGGAGGACGAGTAAGCGGTGGGGGCCGCCTGGGGGAAGGCGCCGCGGTGATACGGGCGTGGAGAGCTGGAGGGGAGGCCATTCTGGGAGAAGGGAAAAGGCCTGTGGCCGGTGGGCCCTACTGCGCTGAGGCCTGCGTCCCGAGGATGACGAGGAGGTTGGCTGGCTGGCGGTGTGGATGACTCGTGTGGTCGTGTGACATCATGCGCCTGCGCTGCGCGGCTGGCTCGTCGTGTGCATGACTCGTGTGACATCACGTCAGGGTGTGAATTTTGGATGTTTGTAGTACCGTGTAACAAGGAAATTTCAGAAATACACCACGCCTGAAAAAATTCTGTTTCTAACCCCTGTTCTGACCGCACGTTTTCCTGGCGAGCGACACGTACGTAGTCGTGCGGTCCGGCACCGCACGACCGAGCTACAGTCGAGTCGTGCGGTCCCGCATCGCATGATTGCATCAGAGCACGCGGTCGCAGCGGTGCCGACCGCACGATCGCGATCAGGCGCGCGTGTTCGGTGCTCACGAGCGCATGTTTGCTTGCCGACCGCATGTCCAATCCCGCACGACTCAGAGTACCGCACGACTGACCGCGGATACTTAAATACATGGAGTCTTTGGTAATTACTTTTTCATTCTCAAGAGACAAGAACGTGCAGTCTATTTCTGAGTACATTAGTAGTGTTTGGTGTCGAGAAAGTATCTGCGGATTGAACATGTGGTCTATTACCGAACATGCGGTCTATTTCTGAGTCGTGCGGGATTGAACGTGCAGTCGGCAAGCAAATATGCGCTTGTGAGCACCGAACAGCGTAGCACAGCAGCGGTTGTGCGGCTTCAAGATCGCGACGATCGCGTGCTTACGATGCGATCATGCGGTCCAAGACCGCACGACTCAACTGTAGCTCGGTCGTGCGGTGTCGGACAGCACGACTGCGTACGTGTCACTCGCTGGGAAAATGTGCGGTCAGAACAAGGACCAGAAACAAAATTTTTTCGCACGCGATACTATTTCTGAAATTTCTTCTACACGGTACTACAAACGTCCAAGCTCCTGTTTTTTCCGTCGGGCTGGGCGTTGGACTTTGGCCTGCTTCCGTTTTCGTGTTGGTTTTGCTCGCGTCGGGCTGGCCCGTCGCGGCTCGACCGGCTCGAGCGTTTGCTTGCGAACGCGCGCGCGCCGGCTGGACGGCTGGTGGTTCCTGATCGGACGGGTCGTGCAGACGTGCACGTCGTCGTGGGTGTGAGCACTGGGCACGGCCGGCAGCGTCGGCGGTGGGTTTCGCGTTCCCTAACGCACGTTATGCTGGGTTTGTGGGCTGTGATCGCACTGTATACTTGAGTAAAGTTGTTGTTGCAATTTGGAGTAGCTTATTTCGATTTAGGTTTTTGGTTTTTAGTTTAGTTTTTTATTTTTAAATTTTTTTTTCTGATTTTTAGTTTTTTTATCAGTTTTTTGTATTTATTTGTATTATACGTAAGAGACTAATCTATTTTTATTTTTATTAAATTTAATTATACTAAATAAATCACTATTAATTATAAAATAAATCAACTATTTCAGTCTAAATGATAATCTATCTACTGCTCTGTGATGCATCAAAAGTTTGAGCGATTGGTCCTACTCCATGAGTATTGTTTTAAACACAAAAAGGACCGTTTTACGGACAAGATACCAAAAGAGTGGTTTGGTGCAAAGGGATCAGAAGACAAACTGAGAAGGTCCTGCATTCCTCGCATTAGAATAAAGTGCATTCCTCGCATTAGAATAAAGTAATCTTTTCAGCAGCAGGAACTGGCTAAACGAAGAAGATGATAGAAGCAACATCGCGTGTTCTGCACCAAAGAAGACCACAAGTTTCGATCCCCGAGGACACGAACCAAGTGTACCTCACATTGGACAGCAAACGATATTGCATGTTTCGTGGAGTAGCAGCTGGAGACGATAAATCTAATTAGATCATCTAAATCTAGAGCTCAATCCATCAATGATAAGATAAAGAAAGAAAGGATTTGATTTTAACATTAACTTTTGGTACTTTAAAAAACATTAACTTTTGACCGATGATTTGTGCTAAAAAAGCGAAGCACGTGGCGGCCAAACCCAATAATTGGACAGGAATTTGTTGGGGGGCCGGCACGTATCATTGATTGGTATTGATTTGAGGCAGACTTCGGATTCATGTGAATTAATCGGACGCCATGAAACGCCTGCGTTTTCAATTTACCTTGAGCGATAAATTACGAAGCTAAACAAATTAACTAAACAACTAATAAATAAATTACTAGATAAATAAAGTTTTTCGTGCATTAGCCAAATTAGAACATAAGAACAGTGATTAAATAAAATACATTCACAAGTTTCAAGTCATGGAAATAATACAACATAAGCGCACCGAATTAAGAAATGGAATTAATCAAGCAAACTAGCACATTAGCCAATCAATAATTAAAAGTATTTTTCAAATCAAATAAAAATATAACAACCTATATTATAACAATTAATCAATTACAGTTCGATTACATTAATTTGCAAGTCTTGATTTCAATCGAGACAATCATCTCTACAATATAAATAATTATATCACGATTAAAATTACACTGAATTTTGTAAGCTACAATTCCAATCCACCTTTTCTGTAAGAAACACATGCATGTAGGAAAAAAACTCAAGAAAAGAAAGAGAAAGAATTGTTGTCAGAACCTATAGTCCATATCATCCTATAGGGTTTGCTTATTGAGATATCAGAATCGTCCAGGGTTAGCACCTCTCGCTAAATAGGGTTTCATCATCCGCATTAGAAACAAAACTAAATCATTCTCGAATTCCTTTCTACACCGCCAAGCAACCTAGCAAAAATAGTTTTACTAGAGTATCAAAGCACATATTGTTGCGCTACCCTCCCCCACCATAGCACAAGGAAAAGGGGATAAGACTGAGCGAGAGACCACAGAGCAAGAGAGAGAGCACATTCTAGCCACAACTAGCATAGAGAGAAGACCGAGTAAACCATTCCCATCCCCACACCATTGCCCCAAAATCCAACCCATAGAAATCGAAGGCCAAGAGCAAGGAGCCACGACACCTTGTTGTGGCCAGATCGGTGAAGGAGCAGAGGGAACAAGCCTAGGCCCGGGAGGACCGAGGAAGGGGAAGAAGAATAGAATCGGAGCCAAGGGAGAGGGCACCGAGAGGGCAATAAGTGGGGGCAGGGAGCACGGGAAGGAATCACAACCATAGGAGCCAGCGTCATCCTCCTCACTAGATCACCCAAGCCTTGGCTAGATCTAACAAGGTGCCTCTACATGCTTCCATTTCCATCACTTTCACCCAAATCTAGAGCACTACAGTAGGATCACAAGCATACATTCCCGATTCACATGCACCACACCAGAGCAACTAGCATCCACATATAGAAAATGGAGTAGAGGAGAAGAGGAACGGAGAGAGCAGAGTATACTAGAGGAGATGCTATCCATGGTGGTTGGTGTGCTCACCATGGACCACCACACACACCTGATGACACTCCTTCGTGCTCCCTAACACATGAAGAGGCCCTGAGCCCCGTCACAGTGAGCCATGGCCAAAGCACTGCATCACCATCATCATTACCCAAATCATCAACAAATCAAAGGAACAAAATCATCAAATAGGATGCAAATCAAAAGAGAAGAGAAAATTCAAAAATAAATCAGAGGGGGATTAGAGAGTAGTAGTGAGAGAATTCAAATATGGATATTTGGATATGGGAACCACTATAGATTGGGTGGATCCGGCCGGATGAGAGCTGGGGCGGCAGCAGCCTAGGGGCAGTAGCGGTTGGACACGGGCGGCGTTGGAGCCAGTGGCACCTCGGGCAGTGGCAGCCCCAGGGAGGCCAGAGAGGGGGAGGAGGCCGAAGAGAGAGAGGGAGGTGACGGTGCTGTCTAGTGAGTGAAGTGACGAGTGAGTGAGAGAGAGAGTGGAAGAGGCAGAGAGAGTGAGATGGAGATAAGGAGGGGAGGCAGAGAGAGGGAGGCCCGCTCGGCTGATCAGGGGAACGGCAAGAGAAGGAAATGAAAAGTGAAAAGGAAGGAAAAGAGAAAGAAAAGAAGAAAAAGAAAATAAGAAAAGAAATAATATATATATATATATATATATATATAAAAACATGTATACACCTATGTATGTATAAATACCCACCCACATGCACATGTATATACATACATATGTAGAGACAATATCTATTTGACAACAGCTAATTAATCTTGAAACTAAATTGTTAACCTAACAAATTCTCACATCAGCAAAAATAGCAGTCAACAACAAGTGCACAAAAAATAGGATTTAACTATAAACATCGCAATCGAGTGAATCGATTGGAGGTCACCATATAGATACCTCGACGTAGCATATTTTTATATGTCCATAAATTAAACCATAGCCTACATATTAATTGCAGGTGATGAACCGAGTCAGGGGAAAGGACTTCACATAAACATACCTAAAACTGGAAATTGCTACCAAATCCCAGACAAGAATACCTTTAGTCATTGGATTACAATAATTTTGCTTAAAATTTATTTTGATGCTAGATTAATATCACTCCCTACATAAATCAATTTTGAAAAAAAATCACATGCTTGATGATAATAATGATGAATATGTGATTGAGGTTAAGAATGATAAATATAGCAAGGTAGGTAGTGGGAGAAACCATGTCCTACAGGTAAATAATAAGTGGGTAGAGTGTGCTTGGCCCAACCAATTCTCACTCGTGTAATGAGTTGTATTGCCGTATTGGCCATGGTCCAATTTAGGATGGGCAAAATATGTTAATCTATCAAAATTTATTATACACTCAACTTGGGTATGTAGAGACTAGGTAAGCCCAAAGTGGCAAGACCCTAAGGTGGGTGCTAAGTGATGGATATGCCTCCCTAGCACTTGTCGAGTAATGGAAAAACCTCCCTAGCACTTGTCGAGTAATCGAAAAACCTCCCTAACACACGATTAGCAAGGTGGTGACCACTATGGTGGGTGCTGGATGATGGATATGTCTTCCTAGCATGTGTCAGGCAATGAAAAAGACTCTCTAACATAGAGGTCATCATCATACTAACTGTGTGGAGTTATAATATACTGAAGTAGAGAAAATGTTCTAAACTTTGAAGAAAATATTCTGAACCCTGACTTGAGCATCGCATCTAAAGAAATGTGAATGAACCTATTGTAGTCAAAGTTAGGGTAACTTTGGGTAAAGCAATACAAGCTGCAGCGCTAAATAAACTGTGAATTCACACTTCTCTCCTAGTCTGGAGGCTACGAAAGCCTACGCTAGATATTTTCTCTAAGTACGAGTGACTAGTAGCTTTACTAGCTAAAACCTGATAATTTCACAACTTAAAACTTATTTTAAGAATAATGATGAGAAGAGATATGAATTTTGATTTGATGATGTTTAGCATGAAGTTGCATATTTGCTATTAATACTTGCTATGTTCATTTGTACTCACCCATACTATTAATCCTCCTTATTAGATGTGAGTTGGTACGACGTTGTACTCAATTATGTTGAGGCCTGTGCGGAGACAGCTATACTGAGGGAAGCAAGATCGGCTCGGAATATGGCACGTACATAATAGATGCCCCTTATGGAGGTTGGGAGGAGTAGGTGGCGACTAGTAGTCGTTTATGTGATTTCGAATATTTTAGCGTGTCGCTATTTAATAGTTTCAATATTTATATAATTATTAGTTGGTACTACTTCTACCTCCTAATGTTGTAATATTTAGGCATTTATGGCCTTGTTAAAGACTTTAGTCATGTGTGACAATGTTATTGTAATATTGCAGATAGTATTTAATTATTGTTCTGTTGCAACCCTCTGATGTGGCCATTATTCAATAAAATAGGAATTTAGTATGTTTTGTTGGGTACTAACTATATACTAGTGCTGTTACGTAAGGTAGTGATGGCACGAGTTATCACATGCCTCCACTCTAGTATCAAGTCCCAACGGCGCCCTACTCCCCCATTGTCTCTCTTTAGTCTTCCCTACATTACATCCACATAGGCCACACCTCCAAATCCAATCTAGGACTGTTGCTCCCAACCCAAGTCCCATATCGTCCACCGCTTGTAGCAAGATCAATCACCTCTATCCCTCTAGTCATGCTGCTTGTTGCTGTGATGCCTCCACTATTGGCAGGAGTTGATCCCTCTTCATATCTCTATGCAAGTCCAACCCCCTCTCTATCTCTCTATCCCTTCTAACTACCTCTTGCTTGATGAGTAGAGGATGCTAAGGCCATGGTGGCACATCGGATGGAGACTAGAGGATCTGAGGTGACAAATGGCGAGCAGGAGGAGCAGTGGGCTATAAATGCCAAGCGTTTTGTAGATGTTCCTTTCTTAAATCTGGTAGCAAGAGATACTTTTGTTGCACTGTTGTGATTGATTTGTTGCACAACATTATTATTATTTTTGTTTGCGGAAAGTGATTTTGTTTGTTGCGATGCTTCTTTCTCAAATCTTATAGCTAGAGGTACTTTTGTTGCAGCGGCGTGATTGATTTATTGCATCGTGTTTTTTGTTGCAATAGGGTTGTTATTTTGTTGTGTTGGCTATTATGATTGTCTTGTTGCAATCAAAAGTGCATTTTGTTGCAAGTTCATAAATTGTTGTTGTGTTTCATGATTTTTTTTGTTGCAGCAAATCAAGTTTGAGTAGGCTCTCGATTATAGGTATTTGATTCAATAATTGGAGGCCAAGCTCTTCGCAAGGTGATGATTTGGTATTGGATACTCAATATTTTGAATCAAATGACGCAATTGGATGTATGCTGTGAAGAATTTTTGGAGGAAGGGAGAGGCGATGCCCACGAGGACAAAGGGGCACCTCTGACCCAACGAAATGATTTTGCCGTTGCGTCGCAAGGAGATCCAACGGTTTGTTCTGGATTCGTCAGAAAGGTTAAACAATAGAATAGCGTACGATGCTAGCACTCGGATGGACGTCCAAGCTCTAGTTACTTCCATGATTAATTGATCGATCACAACTTTAATTTGCTAATACTACTCCAGCACCAGGTTGGAGAAGAGAGCTACACATCGAACCACCCCATCTTGATACGTAGGCGCTTGCTCAGACACTCACCACCGAATTGCTGCTCAGCGGCGCGCGTAGGGTTGGACCATTGGACGATGGATGTGTGCCGCTTACTCGATTTCACATGCGCGCTGCATAAAAAATCGGTGCAGAGATCCGCTGATCTCGAAGCGGATGAGCGCGTGCCTTAAGAGCGCTTTCTTGCTTGCGTGTTTTATATGGACATTCACTACAGTTTCGGCGAAAACAGTCCTCTCCTCCATCACAAATACATGTTATTTTTTAATATAAGTGCATTAAAATTTTAAATCTGACTATCAATATTTTTAAAATATTTAAAAGTGATATATGAAAACTATGCATATATTTATCTTTAAAAATACTATTATAATATTAAAATATTATTGGATTTTTATAAATATATTATAATAAAAATTATTAATCAAAATTATGTTTTAAAGGCCATATCGATATTCAAAATAATATATATTTGTAACTGAATGAAGTACTATAATATCATTTGGGCAATTGGGGTTGGCTTTAGCATCCACCACTTTGGTACTACTCGCAAAAACTGTACTTTTCCGACTAGCTTGGAGGCCTGGGGAAAGGCCTTGGATTAAGGGGGTGATCGGAATAGCGATGGCTTTTGACTTTTGCTGAAAAAACACTGTAGCTGACTAAAAAAACACTATAACTGAGTTGGTTTATTGTATATAATTAAATATAAATTTTTTTTAAAAAAATCGAAAACAAAAAACGGGAAAAAAAGTATAAGTAATTTTTAAAAAAAAAACGAAAAAGAAAAAAAATTATTGTAGTAGGTACTGTAGCTACAGTACCTGCTACACGGAAATAAACGCCACCGCCGCGATCACAAACGCTCTTCTGAGCAGGGCCTAAGTCAATGCTGTTATTCTACTTTCACCAAACAACCTGACGCTGACACGTACTACCGGTTCTTAGATGGCACAATGATGAACTGAACTGACCTTTCGCCGGGACCAGTTCTTCCTAATTGAGTTCGTGACTAGGGAGCCCTCTTGGTACCCTAAATAAACAATTGGCCTAGATTCCATACCATAGTTGCGAATAAGCAAGTCATCATGCTACTAAGGAGCTAAGTGTATAAACGTCCAAGGGCCTGATTGCGATGTCCGTGTCCTCATCTACACCATTTCTCTGCGACTTTTATTCAGCTCGCGGACGGTCGAGATTACTCGAGAGGGCAAACCATGTCTTTGACCAATTGAGCAGCAACCCCGATCAAACAGGCTCTTCTGGCCATTGCCTTTGCTTGTCTAGCGTCCAGCTTACCTGACAGTACGGGCTGCAGCCCTCGAAATCCACCCTCACTTTTCAGTCCGTGTATGGAAGGCAAGTTGGGTAAACAATGGGCTTGTAAACTCCCTCCAACCTGTCCGGACAATTGGGCTTCCTTCCTGCTGCTACTTTATGGGCTTTTACGCCTGGATGATCTTTAGCCTGAGTTACTGCTACTACAGTCTACTACAGAGGAACGATGGTCCTCTTCCTTTTGTTTGTCGGAAAGTTAAAAAGCTGAACATTAAAACAGAACGGTCTTATAAAATAAATTTTTAAATAGTTTTTTGAGTTCAAAATTATATACACGGTTCACGTCAGCATCTTAAACGGTCGCTACCGTGTCCAAAAGCACAGATAAAAATCATTCGCTGCAGTCTAAAAGAACATCTAGAAACATTCCATATTAAAAAATTTATAGATAAAAGTCATGCGCTGCACGCCAAAGGAACACCTGCTGACTCTTATCACTCTTCTACCTTCATGATCAGACAGCCTCCTAACCTAGCGATGCTCCAACAAAAAAGTGGGGGAAAAGAATATCCTGGTACGTGGTTGCCTTGGGCAGTGTCCAAAGATTCCGCACTGTAGCGAGCAAGCTTTCAGAGCTCATGCGCCAAATATGACGAGCCTCTAATATTCAAGGAGCATATTGTGTAAGATTTGTCCTGATAGAACTGAAGAATATATGAGGGTCTCTTTGGAAGGTAAGACTATAAAAACATAGGAATAGGAAAGACATTAAGATGTAATGGCTCGTTGAATCCTACAGAAAATAAAACCATACGAATTGCTGGAAAGAGCTATTTGTAGGGGTAAAAATAGATCGGATAGTTTTCGACCAATTTGGATAATTTTTGAATACGGATTATATCGGCTTAGGTATTTGTCAGATATTATCAGGTTGAAAACGAATACGGATTTTCTCTGTCGGATACGAATACGGATTCAGTAGTTCATTATCCGTCGAATATGGATCTAGATTATTCGTATATTCAGTGTTGGACATCCGCAGCCTATATGCTCTATTCCAGCCTATCCCATTTACATGATACTTTAGTAACCCATTACACACACACATACCCATACATGGAGTTAGAGAAGGAATCTTAGCATATATGAAGAATTCGTGAATGTTTATATCAAATAAACTAGTTATACTTTTTATTCATTTCGTGTGTATAATTTAAAGGGTTTTCATGTTCCGAGAAATAATCATGATCATATTCGATTTGATTTATATTCGCTCTGTATTTATATTCGATATTACTTATATTTGTATTCATATTTGTATTCGTATCCACATCTAGGAAAAAATAAAAGTAGATATGGCAGAGTCATTATCTGTTCGTATTCGATCCGTTTTCACCGCTAGGTGTTTGGATGCTTCGTAGGAAAAATACATGAATTTTGAGATTAGATGTTACTTGTCGACGAACGAGTCGTTGATCTTATAAAATAATATAAAAAATAGCCAAAATCCTTAGGAGACAACATGAATGCTCTTTATTGCTATGAATTGGTTATAGAATGCTTTTAACAAGACGTGAGACTAGCCCTAATTACACTAAATTGAATGAGATATGAATTATTTTCATCATCCAACCTTAAATACCAACGAAGAGATGCTAATTATCCACTGGAGAAAGATATATTTGTGGAACTAGCGTGTTTGGTCGGAGAGGTAGTTATTGTCAGAGAAAGAACGTCTAATCGTTGGTTGTTGTCAGTGAAAGACGAATGTGGGCAATAATCGCACGACAGTTGTTATTAGAGACTCAGGGCCGAAGCATCATGTTGTTTGAGAGCATAAGGCACGTATTATATCTATGGCACAGAAAGAATATCTTAAAATCGGATCCAAGGACAATTCATAGACTCTTCAAGCAGTCATTCGTTATATACACAGTATTTCTTCAATCAGGGTACTCGGAGAGTAACATTTGGAGGTTTATGACTAAGATGTATCTTGGTTTGATTAGTGAGTGAGTGAAGAGAGAAAATGTATTAGACTTCTCGAAGGAAAAATAAATTGAGGTTTGAGCTCATGTTTATTTTCCTTTAGAATTGGGGGTATAGGACTGCATTCCATATAAATTTGACACCTCTATTCCTACGATCTAAACAACCTTTACGGAAAAAAATCCTACGGATTGGAATCCTTCAAAATTTCTTTGAAAATCCTATGATCCAAGGAGGCCCTTAACGTTTCCAGCATCTAAAAGCACAACGTGCACAAGATGCACTGAACATGACTTGTGTAATGAAAACTGCGCCACGGCTGTTTGCAGTCTGCACGCCTGCCGTTCTGCTGATTGATTCAGTTAATGTAGCAAGATGTCGCATTCAGGCAAGATCAGGGGACAATGCTAATGACCGATTCGCTTGCAGATGTCTCTTTTTTTTTGGACAAACAGTTGCAGATGCCAGAAGCTCACCACATTTCTGTTCTAACAAAAGGATATCTAAGGACGAAGTTGCTGTCAATTTGTTATGCTTGTTTCCCAATTTATGCCTTTGTTCTGAATATCAAAACGTATGATAATTAGCAGATGTGATCAGGACTTCAGAGAAGAGCAAGATAATACCGAATTTGTTTAGTCGCTCAAATGAGCAATTCCAGTATTTGACTGCCGAACACCATCCAGAGAAATATCTGTGCAGCCGAACACTAGGTGCTATCGTGCAATTCGTCGTTTCGTTTGGTTCGCGTCGAGCAATAACTTCTGAAGAAAGGAAGGCAAAGCAAACGCGTGGCCCAGTCCTCGCAGCGTGGAGAAGTCCTCAGCCTCAGGACCCCTACAATTTACACGAAACCCCTCGGAAATCTTTAGTTCCCAATCTCCCCCCACTCCGATTCCTCCCCTCCCCTTCCCCAATCTCGCGCAACACGAAACCCTAGCCCCGCGATTCGCTCGCCGGAGAGAGAGAGAGAGAGAGAGAGAGAGAGAGGGGGAGGCTCGCCGGCGCCGATGGAGGTGAAGCTGTGGAACGACAAGCGGGAGCGCGAGCTCCTGGAGAGCCTCGCCGACCTGTACGCGATCATCAAGGCGACGGAGAAGCTGGAGCGCGCCTACGTCCGCGACCTCGTCTCCGCCGCCGACTACGAGGCCGAGTGCCTCAAGCTCATCTCTCAGTTCAACTCCCTCTCCTCGTCCCTCGCTGGCGTCGTCACCATCCCGCGGTTCGTCCAGGCCTACCGCCTCGACTGCCCCTCCGCCCTCAACCGCCTCGTCCAGTCCGGCGTCCCCGCCACCGTCGAGCTCCGCGCCGCCGCATCCTCGTCCGCGCCGGCTACATCCGCCGCGTCCGCGGCCGCCATCGCCCAGTGCGTCCAGAGCTTCATCACCGCCATGGACGCGGTCAAGCTCAATATGCTCGCCAACGACCAGGTCCGCCCCCTGCTCCACGACCTCTCGACGTCCATGGGGAAGCTGGGTCCTGTCCTACCGCCGGACTTCGAGGGGAAGGTCAAGGTGAGTGAGTGGCTCGCCAAGCTGAATAAGATGAGGGCCGGGGACGAGCTCACCGAGCAGCAGGCGAGGCAGCTCAACTTCGACCTGGATTCGGCATACAGTGCGTTCATGGCCTCGCTGCCCACCGCTGGCCTGTGAGCAAGTATTGGCTTGGTTCCTTCTTTCTATTTTGTTATGCATTTGTAATTGCATCACTACTGCAGTGCTATATAGTGGTAATTTCCCTCTTGTAATTGGTTATGATTATGTGGCATATTGGTTATATATACAGTGTACTGCTCCTGTAATTGGATCTCCGTTTGTGAGAATGTGGTTGTGGCCATGGTTCTCATACGGTATCTTGCCTATATGAGTTTTTTTCCTATCTTAACCTTTGGAGATAAGATGTCCCTCTAAGTTTGCATCTTACATGAATTTGCTTCTTCTAGTAGCTTTTTCAATGAAGGGGACAATATTCTGGTAATTGTCGGTGGGAAATGCACACTGACTGGTCTGGGCGATGGCTATAATGGATTATTCGGCCTATTGGTTGTATATGAGGGATGGTTTCCCTCTTGATATGCTGCAATACTGCAATGTACATGTTCATTTGTCAGATTTGCTTGCAACATGTTCATTTGGATCTTGGTGATTTCTTAAGTTATATCTCGTACATGGGGCGATTTGGTATATTGAGTTCCTGCTTAAGGGGCGTTCCTAGATTGGGTGGGGTTTTTTCACTTATCGTTTATATGCGATGCTATAATAACTAGCTTTTAAACGGTGTGTTTTTTGAGTTAGGGTTTACTAGTTAATTGTAGTGCATATTGTACTGATTTCAACTGTATCTACCAAAAAAATAACATGCGATTGTCTTCCTTTTCATAATCTCTCTCCCGAACAGTCAGAATTCAAAAACTATAAACCAAAAATCACAGCTTAAAAGAACCTACCCATTGGTTGCAGGTGATGGTTTTTTGGTTGAAAATGAATAGTAATTGCTGAAAGAAGTGATTTTAAGAAAGAGGGTGCAGATGGTGGGAAAGTGAGAGAAAGATATGTGTACAAGGCGAGAGTAAGAGGAGTGGGGTATGTGATGCGTCCGTGACCCTCTGCCTTATCCCCGAAGTAAGATGGAAGCGAGAGGAGTAGAGAAGCTGCTTGGAGAAGCTGAACGTTTATATTAGTTTCTATCTTCTCCAAGCAGAAACCAGGAGTAAAAGTCAATACGAACAACCTTTTAATTCCATCTATTGACTTGCCAGGTAAAATCTAGATACCTTTTCCCCTTCCGTTGAGCTGCAAATTCTCTATCAAGCAACAACGTTGGATGGCTAATATGAGCTACAAATTGTCTGGTGATCTTTTAATAGCTATCCTCCCTCTTTGTGTACATATTTTCGCTACATTTTGTTCTCATTAGTCATTACCTTCATGTTTTATGTTGTCATGGTCTTCACTATTGGTTTTGCTTACTTAACTTTCAATTAGGACTGAAGGCAGCAAATATCTTAATTTTGTTCGATAAAATAGATTAATTCAGTTTGATTGAAATCATGTTGCCTATCTGCATTTTGTATGCTCATGGATTACCAAAGACCATCTTTTGTCATTCTTTTCTTGGTCGTAGCTTTCAGATGTGAAAAGGTAGTGCTTTAAAAAACATGATGG
Source organism: Melocanna baccifera (assembly GCA_036346265.1). Taxonomy (NCBI): domain Eukaryota; kingdom Viridiplantae; phylum Streptophyta; class Magnoliopsida; order Poales; family Poaceae; genus Melocanna; species Melocanna baccifera. The sequence continues at coordinate 38,435,105 of CM070677.1, forward strand.
GCTTCTCAAACTAGGATTTCAGGTAGGATTTAATCAAACTACTTAAAATTGCTCCATGTAAACTTGGAATGTGTACTGTGCTTCTCAAATTAATTTGAATCATTAATAGAAATACTTTTATTCTGATGCCACCACTGTGCTTTTTTGTGCTTGTTAACATCACAGCATGATTGTTGTGTTTGGACATTTGAGCAGAACAATTATTTAGAGGTTTAGTTTGGCCTTACGGTGGCCTATAATCCATGGTTTTATGTCACTATTTTTTATATATTAGCTACTTGAAAGCATCATTTAAGGCCCCGCTTAAATTAGAGTTTTTTTTCACTGTTTAGACAAAATCACTGTAGCAGCAACGAAATTATTGTAGCATTTTTATCACGTAGTGATTTTTTTTTTTTGGTTTTTTTGCGTTTCGTTTTTTTCTCGTATTCCTTTGCATTGTCCGCTATAGACTAGTGAGTTGTTTTTATTTTTACATTTTTTAAAATTTAATTATGCCTAATATGCCACTCAGCTATAGTAAAAAATAAGCTAGCTACAGTAAAATTTTAGTTAAAACTAAAAACCATTGCTATTTCGAACGCCCCCTAAATATATTTTTAGAGCCATAATGGCAAAATCTTCAATATTGCATTTGTATGGGTAAAGTGGTTATACTTATGCCAAATCTTCCTTACGGATGATCACTGCCTGTGTGTTCACCATTCAAATAGCCTTTTTTTTTATCTGAAATCATCATCGTCATTCAGGTTAATGAGGGATTTTTTTCCCAACGTGATAATGGGAAGGACATTGCTGTGACTAGGCCTATTCTCTTCACTTCCTCATCCTCTGTTTCACATTGTCAGTCTCTCTTCATTGTTCTTTTTGGTTGTCATGCTCTCCAAAATTAATGTAATACAAGAAACACCTTCCATTTTGTTCATGTAATACATGAAACCAATTCGATGGAAATCATTTTACCTATTTGCAATTCAATGTTCACGTGCATTTCTTGTGGATCGAAGACCAATGGAGTCATTTTATTCTTGGTCATAGATTTCAGAACTGAAAGGATGCTTCTAGGAAAGCGAGAAAAAGCTGGAATGAAAGGGAGATGATGTGATTACAGACTAAATAGTAAAGAGTAGGGGCTACAGAGAGGTTATCTAGAGCCTTAGATGCTACGGAAAGGTGTGGAAGATGCCAGAATAGAATATATGTATCTTCTGTAAAAATTGAGTTTCCCCTTCTTATGATGCTGAGAGGCATATATTTATATTCATAAAGATATTATTTACATAAATGATCTTATCTGGGTCTATACTTATAAGGGTAAACATGCTATTTCTCTATCTTAAAGTTACATAAATATCTCTATCTAGATCTACATGTGAAGAGATGAATATGGTATTTCCTAGCTTGTAGCTTCTATTGGGCTGGTCGAATAGCCTACTAGCGCAATAGGTTGACCAAGCAAGTATGGGCCACTCCCAAAATGACCCTATTCCCTTCCCTTTGTTTCACATTGTCAGTCTCTCTTAATTGTTCTTTTTTTTTGGTCGTCATGCCCTCCAATATTAATGTAATACAAGTAATTCCTTCATTTTTTTCCATTTAATATGCGAGCCCAATTTAATGGAAATCGTGTTACCCATTTGCAATTCTATACTGTCATGGATTTCTTGTAGATCGAAGACCAATCAATTTGTTAGATCATGTGGTCAGATCTAGACTATTTTAGATGATGAATAATTGACAACGTTGTTTATGATATTACTTATGGTGTGTTGCATGTGTGCGGATTGACGTTGGTCAAATTACTTATGGTGTGTTGCGTGTGTGCGATTGATGTTGGTCAAGTTTGGACGAACTTGTGTAAGGAAAAATATTCTTTGGTCTGTGCATGTGCAGGTTGAAGCATGGAGGCGATCATGGTCGATGATGAGGAGAACCGGACTAAGATGGAGAGATCCGAGGTCAGGCGGTTGAGGGAGTCACGAGATGATCGAGCTCATGCTTAGGCACGTGAAGATTAAAGGTGGATGATGCGTGGAGAAGATACAGGAGGTGCGGTCCTGGAGGCTTCGATACGTGAGAAGCTAGAAAAATCGAAAGCGTAAAAAATAATTAAAAAACTCATGTTATAAAGGGTTTTAAGTCTCTTGAAAAATAGTGAGCCAAAAAGTTTGATTAAGATAAAAAAAGTTTAGAATGAGTTGTATTAGGGTTTTTGAGGATTGGATACTATAAAAGGTGTGCTTGCGGCTGGTTGTGGGTGCAGTGGCTTTTTGAAAGAAATAAAGGAGATTAGGCTTGCGGCGTGGCGAGCTTTTTTGCACGGAAAGAAAAAGAAACGACGGGCGTTGTGGCCGAAATTTTTCTATTTTAGCCCTTTTTTCGAAAAATATTCACATTTAGACCCCTGACAGTTTTAATTCCGCTTTTGGACTCCAAAGATCGCGCCGTGGGACACGGCGCCGAGATAAAACGCCTCGGCGCCGTGGTCCATGGCGCCGAGGTCGCTGCACCGCCCAGCGTCGTGCGGCTGCGCGTGGCGCCGTGGTGGCACCACCTCGCGCCAGGTCGTGGCGCCGACCGCGGCCGTGGTCGGGCGCCACCTCGCGCGCCGTGGTCGTGGCGCCACCTCGGCCGCAGTGTCGTGGCGCCACCTCGGCGCCGTGGGTGTTGGCGCCGAGTTGCTGAAACCTAAAAGGGCAAAAATCCCTTGGGATCTTTGGATGGTTCTGACGCACGTGAACTAATTTTTGTATACACATTCAAGATTTTGGTTTCTTGCTACAGTGTCTCAATGATCTAATGCATTGAGATTTTAAACTTATAAAACACATATTTGATTGACATCCCGTGAAGACGCTTAGCTTCCGCAAGATTCAAGGCCTTGCGGATGAAAGGTTTACAGCAGTGAATCGATACTTCATTAGCGCCATTCTCGCTGAGCATCTTTGTTTTGCCATGGAACTCTGATCGTAATGTTCGTAATTCCACCACTAGTCCTAACATGCATGCCTTAGGAAAATAACTTGCCGGGTCTATTACATTTTGTCTACCGGGTGTAGCGTGGTTGTTTCCTTTTGTCGCGCTTCAAGATGGCTCCGCTACATCCTTCTTCCCGCCACTCTTGGTCTTGAGAGCGCCTCACGAGCTTGAAGCTCTTCCTCCCGACGCTTGATGGTCGCTTCACGTGAGACTTAATCGCTCCCGCCTCCTTTGCAACTCATCCTCCTTGCCCTTCGACGGATTTGGTCCACCTCACGGCGCTCTTGCTCAAGCCGCATCCGCTGCTCCACCTCGCGAGCTCGAGTCATCTTGACAAAGTATTGTCCTTTGTTTTCCACCGCATCGCCTGCATTACTCGCCATGCCGGCGACACCCGATCCACCCATTCGATGAACGTGCAAGCCTCACGTGGTGGCGTGGTAGATGTCATGGATAAAGTTGAAAACGATAACCGTAAACAAATGATTTAGTTGTCGCTGCTACCACGGTCGCCATCCGTGTCCGACACTTGAAGAACCTACGCCGATTTGGCTCGTTGTACTCGATCCGTCTGCACGCACAACATCGTCCGAAAGCCGCAATGGCACTTCGGACGCTCATGCCACTCCGGCACTCCAAATGGGCCTGACCTCCAGAAGACATTGATGTGTAGTATTGAGATGTCTTGAGGAGGAGATGTGGTATGGAAGACATAGGATGCCTTAATATAGGCAAAGTTATCCGTGCAAGGGCATAGTCCATGGAGGCATGAAGGCATAGTCCATGGACGACGGTAGGGCCCCGCATTATCCGGAGGTCGTGAACACGTGATACCGCGTCATGAAGGCATCCAAATAAGCAATAAATGGCTCTATGTAGGCTTTTCGAGACTAGTCTCGTAATAAAACGGCCCCACTCGCCTTGTCTCTCGCGCAGCGTGCCACTCTTCCCCTCACGCACAAAGCCGCCGAGTTTTGTGCCGACATCACAGAATGACATGATGACACCTCCTCGGCCTTTTCCATCCGCTGCACGTAGGGGCCCCCGCATTATCCGAGGTCGTGACCACGTGTCACCGCGCCATGAAGGCATCCAAATGCAATAAATGGCTCTATGTAGGCTTTTCGAGACTATAGTCTCGTAATAAAAGCGCCCCATCTCGCCTTGTCTCTCAGTAAAGCGTGCCACTCGCCACCCTCCGCACAAAGTCGCCGAGTCTTGTCCGACATCGCATAATGACATGATGACACCTCCTCGGCCTTTTCCATCCGCTGCACGCAGGGCCCCGCATTATCCGGAGGTCGTGAACACGTGTTAGTCGCGTCATTTTCTTGGTCCCCTACCCTACGTAGAGAACTCTTTAAATCGAACGGCCCCACCCCTTCTCCGTCGTGCGTAAACATACCATGCTCGGAAGTCGAGGGTCCAATGAGTTGGGTCCCCAAGGAAGACCTCCCATTGGAAAGGAGGAGAACTTCGATTCACGCATCGCCGATACCAAGCCGGCGTGCTCAACCCGCATGGCGAAAATGCGCATACAATACGGACGCGGTTGTGCAGTGTCTTGATGGCCCAATGATGGCGGCGACGCTTCTTCCGATGCCCACACTCGTGGGTAGAAATTGCTAATAGTTCAATTTTCATTACTACTTATGGATCCTCCTTGTTAACCGCTTCTTTCTCACGCATGGCGGCGCGACTTCTCACGCTGGATCGACCCGCCTCACGAACGGCATGTTGTCATGTACGTGACTACATTATGGGAGCGAATATTTGAGTTGGAGGAGCGAATCGAGACTCTCAACGAGGAGATCAACGACTCCGCCAGCAGATGCAACGCGAGAGGGCAACGAGGAGGTCGTGAACATAGGAAGCTCGTGACGATCTCGGATGTTGCCGCGCGAACCCTAGCTGCATATGTGCGTGCACTACAACGACGCCACCACGCCCGAGGCGCCCACCTCAAGAATACTCCATGTGGGTGCCACGAGGCTCGCTTTGGTTTGTAGGCAACGAGGTGTATGGTTGATCTCGCCTATGTTGCTAATGTTTTATGCTATGTTGTACCATGTGTTTGTTGTTATCGTGTCGCTCATCACTGGAGAGTTCATGTATGTGCATGTAATGCAATGAAAGTACTTGTCATATTAAAATGATGCCTTTATTGTAGTTAAAATAATTTCACAAGCGCATGACAAGATTTAACACAACAATTGCATAAATGATTGCGCGAAACCATGCGACGTTACAACATCTCAATTACAAAAAGCATTCGAATATATTATATCGTGTTAGTCGAAATTTAGAGCCATCAGAAACACAAATAACACATGAATATAACATATACTCGTATGTACAACAAGTAGCTCGTTACAAAACCCGCCACCGCCTCCTAGCCTTACCCTTACCAAGTGCATCGCTGCTCGAGTGTAACGGCTAGGCTCGCGCGGCGTCTGCGTGCATAACATCGAGTCGGCGCGCCAACGAGCCGAGACGGGCCTATCTCATCGTAAGTACGCCCACCTCGCCCTCGCTGCCGTGGTGACCGCCTGGCCGGGAAAGTGTCACTCGTCGTGGGAAAGTGTCATCGCAAAGTCTGCCGAGCCGTGATTGGAACTCCGTAGTGCGATGGCTCGCCTCGCCAGAAGCTCTCCCGAGGAAGGCCTCTACTCGGGCTCTCCAACCAGTAGGCACGCACGGTCCGATCACTGGACGACCGTGAATGGCGACACCAAGCATCTTCTGAGTGTCCTCGAGCGTAATAGTCATCTCACCGAAAGGGTGGTGGAAGCTGTGAGTCTCCGGCCTCCACCTACATGATACCAAAAAGAGGACGACATGTCAGAGAATTTGAGGCGCATATAGCCGATAAACAATGAACATGCAAGTGGAGCAATGGTTTACGAGAATACCACAACCAAGCAGTTGATGGCCGGGGTTGAAGTTGGGCAACCCACGGCGAACTCGTAAGAGATGACGTCTAGGCCAGCCCTCTCCGTGAAGGAGTGTACCTCTCGTCGTATCGCATGTCCAGAACCCGCCATGGGTTCGAGGACGAAGGATGGGCAGCTCTGTGATAGAATACACAAATTTTTTAGTTAATCCATCAACATAAATCATTAATCGCATAAGAAGTGATGAAGGCAGTACCATCCCCTCCGCGGTGAGCCGTCCTCGTGGTTCTCCTCGTAGTACGGGTCTAGCAGTGTAGTTGCGCCATCCTACAACAAAATTATAATTTGTCACCCAACATAAAAGAAAACAAAAATTTTAACATTTATAAATTATGGAAGCAACTAGACGAAATATGAAACATAACGCATAACAAGCACTCGCACTGACTAAGTGGCCAATGGCATGTGCGTGAATTGTGGCCAAGTCTACCACATCCGCTACATTGGTTCTCGCTGGTCGGGAAGAAAGGGGTTGCTCTCCTCGCCTCGCTCTTCCCGGAAGCCGATCCATAACCATCTTGTGTCTCGCCCTCTTCCTCGCTCCACGCTTGTTCCAACGGCTACCCGGATCCGCAATGTATTTGGGCCCGTGTATGGTGGCCACTCTCCTCATCCCGTAAGGCTCGAAACGGGAGACCACGTAAGCACAAGGTTGTCAACACCGAACTCCCGAGGTATCTTGCTCTCGTAGTCAAAGTTGCGATGCCTTGTCTTGCCCACATAATGAGAACATGGAAAGTGGTACCGCCTCGGTTTACCACATGTGCATGAGAAAGCAATAAGGACAACCTTATGCCTCCTCGTCGGCGAAGCTCTCCATCGGTCGTTGTACCACCCTTTCTACAACCTCGTAAGTGCCCGTGGCGTTGTCAAACAATGTACCTCATGTGCCTCACCTCGCCTTTGCCTTTTCAAGGTGCCGCTCGGTTTGGCGCCCATCTCACTTGTTTACTCAGAGCGCCATTGCATGTGCGTATCTTCGCTGAACCAGCAACAAGCTTGTAAAGGTGAAGGATACGATAGCATTGACAGCATACCACGTATACCCCTAAGCAAATTATTGAAGGATTCGCCATGTTGCTTGTTTGAAACTCGTACTCCACCACCATCGCCATGAGCCCTTGTCCATTTGTCGACATCTCTCATCAATCCCGCCAACCACCGCCTACCTTCCGAGTTTGTTGCAGATTAAGTCGCTCCAACTTCTCCGAAAGAACTTGACCTCAAGCATTCGAGCGACCTCCTCGAACAGATGAAAGTTATCCTTCGCACCATCCTTACGGAGAAGATTCTCGCAAGATGCCGAGTACACCAACGGTGGTGCAAAGTCGATACCCCAGATCCGCTCTCCCGCACGGCAAGTATGCCCCGTGTCTATCGATATGACACCAACCTCCCTACCGTGGCCGACCACGTGCCTCCGAACGAGCCGCATGAACCATCCCCAACCGTCTTTGTTCTCCTCTCAACCAAAGCAAACGCCAAAGGAACCAACGCGTTGTCCGTCACAGAAATGGCTATCGTAAGAGTGCCCGGCACTTGCCAAGAAGAAACGCATCGTCAATGGAGAAGACGGGACGACAATGCCGAAGGCCTCGATGGACCGAGCAAAGCACCGTAAAGCACGGAAGAATATCTCGCATCCCATCTTGAGTACATTCGCTTGATTTTGGGACGTACTCATAATGCATGCCGATTAACCGCTTGATTGCATTGAAGAGTGCCGCAATCGCAAGTACCCATCTTCCCAGCCCCATATATCATCTTCCGATGCGTTGCTTTGCCCTCCATGCTTTCCCATATCTTATCTCGTATCCAAATTTCTCCTAACAATCCCAGCAAGTGTCTTCACCTTCATATTGGGTTCTCCTTTACTATGTGACACAATGACTTGGCAATAATTGTAGAGGTCAATCGCCGATGCTTCGCTTGAGCTCGCTCGGCACAAGTATGTGGGCCAACGATTCTTGTGATCTTGAACTTTCCTGTGTCCTTCTGCTTGCTAGCACATACCCTCCATCCACATGTTTCCTTCTCGCACACAACTGTACCTCCGCTGCACATAAGAATGCCTCACCTTGAATGGCCTTTACGAATCATCGCATACTCCTGCAGCCACCTTTTCAATGCGCATATGTCCTCAAACACCATGCCCTTCTCAATTGTCATGCTTGACCCGGCCTCGGAGCATCTAGCAACTCGTCATCCCTTCCTTCGCATAAGCCTCATGAGAATGCCAAGATCGCTGAATTCATGAACCGATGGATCCGGCCAGGCAATAACGCCTAATCACTCAATATCACTTTCGGTCGCTCTCCAAAAGGGCGGTCATCATCGGAATCAACGGCCCTTGCGATCTCGTAAGGCTCTAAATCATCCACAATTTGAACATCCACACCGTTGGAGTCCCTACAGACTTCTTCAACGCTGCCGATGGAGCAACGGAGGAACACCCACATTATAAATAATGTCTCCCGCATCATAAGCACGAAACGATGGGATCGAGACAAAAGAATGGAATGATCGAAAAGGCTACGTTGTTGCTCGACACTTACCGATGATCCGGAGGGCCACCACGGCACATTCAACTCGAGTTGGTTGAGAAATCAACCTCGTTCGGGCGATAGAGCATCGTGCACCTCGCACTTCTTCCACATCCACCGCAAGGTCCGCAACGGAGGGTCAAAGGTGCTCGATCACCTAGTTCCGTGAAGAACCATGAGGTGGGATCAATCGACACCTTCCGCACAACAAGGTCCAAACATTGGAACTCATTCCTCATAACCAATTTGACATATTTGTCCCACTGATCCTCACAACCAATTAAGATCAACCGCCTTAGAATTGTGTCTTTCGAACCGAAGTGAAGTAACCCCTCAACTGTGATACTCTCCTCGTTTGCATCACAATGTAGCTCCTCCCGGGTCCTGGCAACCAACTCACTAAACGACGGCCTATCACCAATATCGAGGCACCCTTTGCATTTCAACAAATCGAACATTTCCATAATCATCACTTGTCACACTGCCTCCATGATATAGGGTCACTAGGTTGTCCATCTACTTCATACATAAAACATGTTGAAATAACATCAGTAACATGTTGAAATCTAGTTGTTCCGAAATACCAAATGAGGTAATGCGTGATTCGAATGGAAGGCTCAACAAAATGGAGAAACGAAGTAACATTAGGCATACCATTACATCCTGGACTCGCCCATTCCCATTTTAGCCCATCTTTCCTCTTGTTAATTGAAAGAATCAAGTAGGCAATAATTTTTCACACATACGTATCAATCTCATGATCGATGTAAGACTCAGATTCTAGTTAAAAAGCATGCTCATGCCATGCAAGAAAGGCCACTAATATATGGATATCTTCATCAATAAACATTAGCATATGACCATATCATCACCAGAAGTATATTAATCATCCACAAATAATTGTTACAAATTACTTAAAGGTACCTTGAAAAAATAGATATCATCTAACAATCTTAGCGTATGAAACATTATCGAGGAATTGCCGCTTTTTGCAATCATTAACAAGCATCAAAAATAAGCATAGCGTGTAAGGAAACTAACTATTAATCATAGCGTATAGAAAATATCACTTGTCCTAACCACCGCCAATCATACAACCGCTGCATCATCCAAAATGCATAACGATAGCTTAATCCCTAAAATACTCTTCCTCTAGCGATACGCAATATAAATAGGACTTCCGATAGCCGACACAAGACAACGAGTCATACATAGAGTTTAGCATTTCCATATAAACATTAAATATCTATTGGAACTCATTTCTTGTCTACTGCACTCCTAAACAAGCAAAGAAAAAAATCCGACACACGAAGCCTAGCACATACAAAAGCTATGTATGTATATTGATGTTGCTCACAACATATCGTGACAACCTACAAATGGATATTGATTCAAATGGCAATGGGCAGATTGTTCAATTTGTAGCATTTATGCTTGCACTGTTGGGGAAAATGCTCGTGGGAGCTGTGCTTCGCGCAACACAGACGCAAATGACCAAACTAACGAGCCAGTAGGAGGAGAGTGGTGGGGGTCATACCTTGAACGAGAGTTCCGGGTACCGGCTGGAGATGGCCTCGGTGAGGAGCTCGGGAGGAGGGGGCCTGCAGGGGAGGGGCGCGGGAGAGGCCGGGAGAGGGAGGAGGCGGCGGGGAGGCCGGAGGGGGAGGGGGGGGCGAGGGGCCGGGGGAGGCCAGTGGGGAGGAGGCCGGGAGGGGGAGGGAGCGGGGAGAGGCCGGGAGGGGAGGGGGCGCTGGGAGACCGGGAGAGGGAGGAGGCGGCGGGAGGGGGCGGCGGGGAGGAGGGGAGTCCGGGAGGCCGGGGCGGTGGGGCCGAGGGGGAGGGAGGCGGGGGGAGGCCGGGAGGGAGGGGTGGGCGGAGGGGCGGCGGGGAGCCCGGGAGGGGAGGAGGCGGCGGGGAGCCCGGGAGGGGAGGAGGCGGCGGGGAAGGGTGGGCGAGGGGCCGATCGGGCAGAGGGCGGCGGGTCCGGGGCCGGAGGGATTTTTCATTGCTTAGGGTTTAGGAGCTCGGCGCCAAGATCCACGGCGCCGAGCTCGGCGTCACGACATACGGCGCCGAGGTCGGCGCCAAGACCCACGGCGCCGATGTCGGCGCCACGACCCACGCGCCGAGGTGGTGCCACCACGCGCCACGCAGCCGGCACGCTGAGCGGTGCGCGACCTGGCGCCATTGACCACGGCGCCGAGACGTTTTATCTCGGCGCCGTGTCCCACGGCGCCGATCTTTGGGTCCAAAAACGGAATTAAAACTGTCAGGGGTCTAAATGTGAATATTTTTCGAAAAAAGGGCTAAAATAGAAAAATTTCGGGCGTTGTGGTGTTTTCTCGGAAGAAAAAATTGGCGTCCACGACTAGCCTGAGTTGTTGACGCACGCAAGGCAGACGTTCACGCGCCAGCAGAGAGCCAATCGATCTGATCTTTTAATGCTATCGTCTTGTCAGTTCGGTCATACGTGAGTAATCCTTCTTATTTGAATTCGTGTGCTTTTGGTTGATTTATCTCGGCAGTGGTTATGTTAATGCTGGCTGAGACATGAGAGTTAAATATCTTTGGTGATTTGTTCTTGCTTAATGTGACGTTTTGAATTAGTATGAACACACAAAGTTGTTGGCTGCATGCATTGTAGGTTCTCTCCTTGATATTGCTTTTTAGTCTTGTGATTTGATTGCTACATCCGTGAACCATCAGAGTCTATCACATGAACCTCTCACAACTTGCATACACATATATACTATACTAGTTAATTGATTAGTGGTTGCATAGCTACTGTGGGTTAAAGAAAATAAACGGCATCTCTTGATTGCATCATCTGTGCATTATTACGAGCCAAGAAGGACATCAACCTTATCTTTGAGTTATAAGCATTGTAGTTATTATTCTTGAATGCTCCAAAACACATATTCAACAAGAGGCGACACAGCAGAGATTGTCAAAAGCAGTTCTTCTTTGGACATTGGTCCGTCTCATCCCTTGTAGTAAATAGTACTTCCTTGCAAGTTCCTTCTCGATCACAAGGAATTGTTGCGTGTTAAGGCATAGGTGCAAACTGACGCAACAGTCATGCAAATCCTGATGCGTCGCAGTATATAGGACTAGTTGATCTTTGTTGCTGTTGATCCTTGTATACATTGTTGTCGCATATTTTTGTGTGTGTTTCTATGATTTATAGGATAAAGATTAAATTTTAAGAAAAGCTTCCGTTAGGCACTGTAATCATTCACCCCCTCTGATTGCCATCAACGATCTTACACAATTTATATTTTATTCTTGGTCATAGATTTCAGATCTGAAAGATGGTATTAGGAAAGCACGAAAGGCCGGTACCGGTGATGGAAAAAAAGGTGAAACGGGTATACTCCCTCGTGTCAACATGTGCTATTTGATCGGGTGAAATTTCATAACATGAATGAAGTGCCATTTGTTTTTTGTTGGGGGTAGCTTAGGCTGGTTAATGTTTTTTCATGTATTTTAATCATCGATTAGCTATCAATTATGGTTAGGTTTTCAGCAAGTCCAGCTCAGCTAAACATAAAAAGACAACTAGCTGCTTAAGCCGTACTTTTCTATCCCCGAAAAGAAATAATCGGAGAAGTGACTCGAATATTGTGCTCCCTCTCTTTGCCGCTGTACCCACCGATTCAGATCTGTTGTTGTCTCGTTGACTGACTGTTTGGAGTGTTCTGCGTCTTATTTCTCTTGCAACACAACACTTGCTCCAATCCGCCACTCCAGCAAACTCGCATCGCGCTCCCCTTCGTCGCCGCGCCTGCTCCAACACTGCTTCCGTCGTTCTTCACTTCTTCGTCTGTGTAAGCTTTCCACCCTTTCTCTGCTGTCCTCACTTGTTAGTTTTTTCCCTATATTTTCCTCTACAAATACTTCCATTCACGCAAAAAATAGAAATAAAATTCTGCTTTGTACAGTTCTGTTTCTTATCTCTGTTGCAATTCACTAACTTTTCTCGCCGTTTCTCACTCCAACAGGTTTTTCATCCAATTTTCATCGGTTGTCCCCCCTCCGAAGCACTTCCATTCGTCTTTTACTCAGGTCACTCCATACCCAAAAAAAATAAGAAAGAAGAAAAAAGGAGAAAAAAACCTGTCTTTAGTTTTCTCCCCCAAGTTTTCCATCATTCCATACCAAAAAAAAAAAACAAACAAAAAACAAAACAAACAGAAAAAGGAAGAAACAAAAAAAACCTGTAGTTTTTGCTCCCTTTTGCCATCGTTTACCTGTTCATCTTGGTCCTAAGTTTTCCACCATTTTAGTGTAGAAGCACTTCTTCATCTCTTTCTTTATTCGTTTTAAAAAAAGGAAAGAAAAATAAAACCAACCTGTTTAGAGTTCTTGTACCTGTTTCCCATCGTTTGCCTGTTTAAATCTTCCTATTTCCCCACCATTTCGTGCCTTTACACTACATCTCTGCATTCCCAAAACCAAACAGAAAAAATATCCCCATTTTTTTTTTTTGCAATTCCATGGCGGAGGTGGCAGTGGCACTGGCTGGCTTACGATTGGCGGCATCGCCGATCTTGAAGAAGCTCCTCGCTGACGCTTCCACGTACCTTGGCGTGGACATGGCGCGCGAGCTCCATGAACTGGAGACCTCCATCATGCCGCAGTTCGAGCTGGTGATTGAGGCAGCTGACAAGTGCAACCACAGGGCCAAGTTGGACAAGTGGATCCAGGAGCTCAAAGAAGCCTTCTACAATGCCGAGGACCTGCTGGACGAGCATGAGTACAACATCCTCAAGCGCAAAGCGGAGAGCGGGAAGGATTCCTCTTCCTCACCGGTGCATGGTTCCTCCATTAACTCTATGATGAAGCCTCTGCATGCTGCATCGAGCAGGCTGTCCAATCTGCTCCCGGAGAACAGAAAGCTACTCCGCCAGCTGAATAAACTGAAGGCCATCCTGGCGAAAGCCAAGGAGTTCCGTGAACTTCTTGGCTTATCGGCTGGTAGTAGTTCAGAGGGCTCAACAACCGTTGTCCCTACGGTCACATCAGTACCACCTCTACGAGTATTGGGCCGCGACAAGGATCGCGATCATATAATACATCTTCTTACCAAACCGACTGCTGCCGAGGCTAGCTCAGCTAGCTACTCGGGTTTGGCAATTGTTGGAGTTGGAGGTGAGGGAAAATCCACCTTGGCACAGTATGTTTACAACGACGAGAGGGTCGTTAAATATTTTGATGTCAGGATGTGGGTCAGCATCTCACGCAAGCTTGATGTCCGTCGTCATACACGGGAGATTATCGAGTCCGCCACAAAGGGGGAATGCCCACGTGTTGATAGCCTTGATACTCTCCAGTGCAGATTAAGGGACGTACTGCAGAAATCAGAGAAATTCCTTCTTGTCTTGGATGATGTTTGGTTTGATAAACCTAACAGTGAGATGGAATGGGACCAACTGTTAGCTCCTCTAGTTTCTCAGCAGAGGGGAAGCAAAGTTTTGGTAACTTCTCGACGAGATATACTTCCAGCTGCTCTTTGCTGTAAAGTTGTTGTTCGTTTGGAAAAAATGGAAGATGCTGACTTCTTGACACTCTTCAAACATCATGCCTTCTCTGGAGCAGAAATCAGAAATCCCCAGTTGCGTGAAAGGCTACAAGAGATTGCAGAGAAGATTGCTAAAAGGCTTGGACAATCTCCTTTGGCAGCAAGAACAGTGGGTTCCCAGTTGAGCAGGAACAAGGATATGGCTGAATGGAAATCTGCTCTAAATATTGAAGACTTGAGCGAACCCATGAGAGCTCTGTTGTGGAGCTATGAGAAGTTAGATCCACGTCTCCAGAGGTGCTTTCTGTATTGCAGCTTATTCCCAAAGGGCCACAAGTATGACGCCGATGAGTTGGTTCACCTTTGGGTGGCAGAGGGCCTTGCTGATTCATGCAACCTGAGTCGGAGAATGGAAGATATTGGAAAGGATTACTTCAACGAGATGGTCTCCGGATCTTTCTTTCAACCGGTTTATGAACAATTCAGAGGTACACATTATACCATGCATGATCTCCTACATGATTTGGCAGAGTCACTCTCTAGAGAAGACTGCTTCAGATTAGAAGATGATAGCGTGACAGAAATACCAAGCACTGTTCGACATCTATCTATTCGTGTTGAGAGTATGAACCAGCATAAGCAAAGTATCTGCAAGCTAAGTCATTTACGGACTGTTATCTGCATTGACCCACTAATGGATGACGTAAGTGATGTCTTTAATCAGATACTGCAGAATTTGAAGAAGTTGCGTGTACTATATTTGTCATCTTACAACAGTAGCAAGTTGCCTAAATCTGTCGGTGAACTGAAACACCTTAGGTATTTGAACATCATCAAAACGTTGATTTCTGAATTGCCGGGATCATTGTGTACTCTTTACCACTTACAGTTACTTAATTTAAATCACAAAGTTAAGAGTTTGCCTGACAAACTTTGCAATTTAAGTAAGTTACGACATCTTGAAGGGTATGATGAGAGAATATCTGATTTGTATGTAAAAGCACTGCCTCCATTGCCAAACATAGGCAAGTTAACTTCTCTCCAACATATTAATGAATTTCGCGTGCAAAAGCAGAATGGATACGAGTTGCGACAGCTGAGGGACATGAACGAGCTTGGTGGCAGTTTGAGTATCACAAATCTCGAGAATGTTACTGGGAAGGATGAAACCTTTGAGACGAAGCTACATCAGAAAACTCGTCTTAAAAGTTTGCAGCTTGTCTGGGGTTCCAAGAATAATGACACGGATGCTGAGGATAGTTTACATCTGGTGATTCTAGAAGGGCTGATGCCACCGACTCAGTTGGCTAACCTTACAATCGTAGGTTACAAATCTACCACATATCCAAGCTGGTTACTTGAGGGTTCATATTTTGAGAATTTGGAGTCTTTTTCCCTTGGGAATGCCCCATACCTGAAGACATTACCATGTTTTCCACCAGGTCTTACAAGACTATCAATTGGGAAATGCCCACTGGTTATGTTTAATTCCAACGATGAGCAGGAACAGTATGATCAGAAGGAAAACATGATGAGGACAGCTCACTTGGCACCCCAATTTGCTATGATGTGGGAGGTGGATTCAGGCTCAGATATTATGAGGGTACTATCGGCCGAACATTCATCCTTGAAGCAGTTGATGACATTGCTGGATGCTGATATATCAGAAAATCTTCAAACCATTGAAAGCGCTCTGCAAAGAGAAACAGTATTGGTGAAGGAAAAAATCATGGAGGCATGGTTTTGTTGCCACGAGCAGAGGATGAAACTTATTTATGGAAGGAGCATAGGGCTGACGCTTTGGCCATCAGGGCTTCGCAAACTTTCTCTTTCTTCATGCAGCATTACAGATGGAGCTTTAGCTATTTGCATTGGAGGTCTCACTACATTGAGATCATTGTCAATAATAGAGATAATGACTTTGACTACACTTCCATCAGAAGAGGTCTTCCAACGTTTGACAAAGCTTGAGTGGTTGTTCATTCATTCTTGCTGGTGTCTCAGATCTTTTGGGGGCATAAGAGCTGCTACGTCCCTTACCACAGTGAGATTTATTTCCTGCCCTTCTTTAGATTTGGCACGTGGTGCAGATTTCATGCCATTGTCCGTTGAGGAGCTGTTTATATCCAACTGCGTGCTTGCACCTAACCTCTTCTGCAGCGACTTGCCACACCTGAAGAATCTTTCCATGTATCAATGCAGAAGCTCTGCGTCCTTGTCGATTGGTCATCTAAGCTCCCTTGAATCCTTATCACTGGGCGGTATTCCGGATCTGCGGTTGCTTGAAGGATTGTCTTCCCTGCAACTTCAACACGTACATTTGATAGATGTTCCGAAGCTCACTGGCGAGTGCATCGCACAGTTTCGTGCCCAGCGTTCACTCTATGTTAGCAGCCCCGTAATGCTCAACCGCATGCTCTCGGCTGAAGGTTTTACGGTTCCACCGTTTCTCTCTCTTGAAAGCTGCAAGGAGCCATCTGTTTCATTCGAAGAATCTGCAAATTTTGCATCTGTCACGTGCCTGAGATTATGCGGGTGTGAAATGAGGTCCATGCCAGGAAATCTGAAGTGCTTCTCCAGTCTGGAGAAACTCGATATCTACAAGTGCCCCAACATATCATCTTTACCAGATCTACCATCCTCCCTCCAGCGCATATGCGTATGGTATTGTGAACTCTTGAATGAGAGCTGCCGAGCACCTGATGGAGAAAGCTGGCCAAAGATTGCGCATATCCGCTGGAAGGAATTCAGATGAATTGTGATTCACATTCACAGCTATAAAGAAATGGAAAGGTAAGGGTTTCACCAACGCATTCTCAAATATTTTGATTTATTTCAAAGTTTCCTTCATTCGTTTATTTTCAACAGCCACCCCAAGATCTGTCCCCTCCACCTCCAGCGACCTCGTCTCCGCCGCCTGTTACGAGGTGGAGTGCCTCAAGCTCATTCCCCAGTTCAACTCTCTCTCTCCTACATCGCCGGTGCCGTCGCCTCGGTTTCCTTCTTCGCCAATTACCGCATGCATCGACCTGCCACCCTACATTGCTCCACCGCCTCCTCTCCTCTGTCGCCCCCGCCACTGATGTCCCATGAGCGAGGGTCGTGTTGATTGCTAGTTGGTTGGTTGGTTGGTTTCTTTTTTTTCATTGACTATGAACAGTTGTCGAGAAGTGTCTATTTTTGTATCTTGTTATGCTGCCTTTTGTCGAGGCATCTTGTTATGCGCTTATGCCTTTTGTCTAGGGGCTGTGTTCAAGTTCGAACGATTTTTTTGTGCAAAATTGATGAATCAATCACAGAATAATGTGATGCCATAGAATAATAGATTGAACATAAAAGATGTGAGAACTCCTTTTCTTTATTGCTTTCTCCATATAAGAAACACCTTCCATTTTGTCCATGTAATACATGAAACCAATTCGATGGAAATCATTTTACCTATTTGCAATTCAATTTTCACATGCATTTCTTGTGGATCGAAGACCAATGGAGTCATTTTATTCTTGGTCATAGATTTTAGAACTGAAAAGATGTTTCTAGGAAAGCGTGAAAATGCCGGCATTATGATGGAAAGAAAAGAAAGGAAGATGATGTGCTACAGAGGGGCTATTTGGAGCCTTAGATGCTGCGAAAAAGGTGTGGGAGATATCTGAATAGAATATATATCTTCTATAAAAATTGAGCTTCCTCTTTTATAGTGCTAAGAGGCATATATTTATATTCATAAAGAGGTTATTTATATAAATGATCATGTCTGTGTCTATACTTATAAGGATAAACATGCTATTTCTCTAGTTTAGAGTTACATGAATATATCTATTTGGATCTACATGTGAAGGGATGAATATAGTATTTCCTAGCTTGCAGCTTCTGTTGAGCTGGTCAAATGGTCTATTGACATAATAGGTGACTAGACCAAGGTGTGAGCCACTCTTGAAATGGCCCTCTTCCCCTTCCTCTGTGTTTCACATTGTCAGTCTCTCTTAATTGTTCTTTTTTGGTCATCATGCCCTCCAATATTAATGTAATACAAGTAATTCCTTCATTTTTTCCCATTTAACATATGAGCCCAATTTGATGGAAATCGTGTTACCCATTTGCAATTCTATACTGTCATGGATTTCCTATAGATCGAAGACCAATCAATTCATATTTTATTCTTGGTCATAGATTTCAGATCTGAAAGATGGTACTAGGAAAGCACGAACAACCGGTAATGGTGATGGGAAAAAAGAGAGAGAAACGGGTATACTCCCTCGTGTTAACATGTGCTATTTGATCGGATGATATTTCATAACATAAATGAACTGCCATTTGTTTTTTTGTTGGGGGTAGCTTAGGCGAGTTAATGTTTTTTCATGTATTTTTATCATCGATTAGCTATCAATTATGGTTAGGTTTTCAGCAAGTCCAGCTCAGCTAAACATAAAAAAGACGGCTAGCTGCTTAAGCCTTACTTTTCTATCCCCGAAAAGAAATAATCGGAGAAGTGACTCGAATACTGTGCTCCCTCTCTTTGCCGTTGTATACCCAGATCTGTTGTTTAGGGAATTCAGATCTGTTGTTGCAGAGTTCAATAGCCCAGGATCTGTTGCTGTGGATCTGTTGTTCCAATTCTTGAAAATTGCTGTGGATCTGTTGTGTACTTCCCTAAGCCACGTCGTGGAATTCAGATCTGTTGTTGTCTCGTTGACTGGCTGATTGTAGTGTTCTGCGTCTCATTTCTCTTGCAACACAACACTTGCTCCAACCCGCCTCTCCAGCAACCTCGCATCGCGTTCCTCTTCGTCGCCGCGCCGGCTCCAACACTGCTTCCGTCGTTCTTCACTTTTTCGTCTGTGTAAGCTTTCCACCCTTTCTTTGCTGTCTTCACTTGTTAGATTTTCCCCTATATTTTCCTCTACAAATACTGTACAAATACTTTTTCGTCGTTCTTCACTGCTTTGTACAGTTCTGTTTCTTATCTCCGTTGCAATTCACTAATTTTTCTCGCCGTTTCTCACTCCAACAGGTTTTTCATCCAATCTTCATCGGTTGTTCCCCCTCTGAAGCACTTCCATTCGTCTTTTACCCAGGTCACTCCATACCCAAAAAATAAGAAAGAAGAAAAAAAGGAGAAAAACCTGTCTTTAGTTTTCTCCTGTCCTAAGGAATGAAAATGAAACCACTAGTCAGTGTTTAGAGCTATTGTACCTGTTTCCCATCTTTTGCCTGTTTAAATCTTCCTATTTCCCCACCATTTCGTGTCTTTGCATTCTGTCATCTTCGTTCACGAGAAAGAGACCAAGGGGAAAAACACCGCAAAAAAAGGTTTCAATCCCAAAAAAAAAAAAGGAAAAAAAAAACTAGTGCGATTCATGGCGGAGATGGCGCTGGCTGGCTTACGGTGGGCGGCATCGCCAATCGTCAAGAAGCTCCTGGCTGACGCTTCGACCTACCTTGGCGTGGACATGGCGCGTGAGCTGCACGAGCTAGATGCAACCGTCTTGCCGCAGTTCGACTTGGTGATCGAAGCGGCCGAGAAGAGCCCCCACAGGGGCAAGCTGGAGAAATGGTTGCGGCAACTGAAAGCTGCCTTCTACAACGCCGAAGACCTGCTTGACGAGCACGAGTACAACCTCCTCAAGCGCAAAGCGAAGAACGGGGAGGACTCCTCCTCCTCACCGGTGCATGCCTCCTCCATTAACTCTATTCTGAAGCCTCTGCATGCCGCGTCTAGCAGGCTGTCCAATCTGCGGCCGGAGAACAGAAAGCTTCTCCGGCAGCTGAATGAACTGAAGGCCATCCTGGCGAAAGCCAAGGAGTTCCGTGAACTGCTCGCTTTACCGGCTGGTAAAAGTGCAGAGTGCGCCGCCGTCCCAACATCTGTTGATCCTCCGGCCAAGACGGCGTCACTTCCCACTTCAAAGGTGTTCGGTCGCGACACTGATCGCGATCGTGTAATCGATCTTCTTACCAAGACGACTACTGCCGAGGGTAGCTCAGCGTGCTACTCGGCTTTGGCAATTGTTGGACATGGAGGCGCGGGAAAATCCACCTTGGCACAGTATGTTTACAACGACGAGAGGGTCATTGAATATTTTGATGTCAAGATGTGGGTCTGCATCTCACGTAAACTTGATGTACACCAGCACACACGGGAGATTATCGAATCTGCCACAAAGACGGAATGCCCACGTTTCGATGGCCTTGATACTCTCCAGTGCAGATTAAGGGACGTACTGCAAAAGTCAGAGAAATTCCTGCTTGTGTTGGATGATGTTTGGTTTGATAAACCGAACAATGAGATGGAATGGGACCAACTGTTAGCTCCTCTAGTTTCTCAGCAGAGGGGAAGCAAAGTTTTGGTAACTTCTCGACGAGATATACTTCCAGCTGCTCTTTGCTGTAAAGACGTTGTTCGTCTGGAAAAAATGGCAGATGCTGACTTCTTGACACTCTTCAAACATCATGCCTTCTCTGGAGCAGAAATCAGAAATCCCCAGTTGCGTGAAAGGCTAGAAGAGATTGCAGAGAAGATTGCCACAAGGCTTGGACAATCTCCTTTGGCAGCAAGAACAGTGGGTTCCCAGTTGAGCAGGAATAAGGATATGGCTGAATGGAAATCTGCTCTAAATATTGAAGACTTGAGCGAACCCATGAGAGCTCTGTTGTGGAGCTATGAGAAGTTAGATCCACGTCTCCAGAGGTGCTTTCTGTATTGCAGCTTATTCCCAAAAGGCTACAAGTATGACGCCGATGAGTTGGTTCACCTTTGGGTGGCAGAGGGCCTTGTTGATTCGTGCAACCTGAGTAGGAGAATGGAAGATATTGGAAAGGATTACTTCAACGAGATGGTCTCTGGATCTTTCTTTCAACCGGTTTATGAAAAATTCAGAGGTACACCTTATACCATGCATGATATCCTACATGATTTGGCAGAGTCACTCTCTAGAGAAGACTGCTTCAGATTAGAAGATGATAGGGTGACAGAAATACCAAGCACCGTTCGACATCTATCTGTTCGTGTTGAGAGTATCAAACAGCATAAGCAGCGTATCTGCAAGCTACATCATTTACGCACTGTTATCTGCATTGACCCACTTACGGATGATGTAAGTGATATTTTCCATCAGGTTCTGCAGAATTTGAAGAAGTTACGTGTACTGCATTTGCGCTTTTACAACAGTAGCAGGTTACCTGAATCTCTTGCTGAACTGAAGCACCTTCGGTATTTGGACCTCGCTGAAACTTCAATTTCCCAATTGCCTGGATCATTGTGTACCCTTTACCACTTACAGTTTCTTCGGTTAACTGACGAAGTTGAGAGTTTGCCTGACAAATGCTGCAATTTAAGTAAGTTACGGCATCTTGATGCACAGCCTCAAATTCGGAACATAGGCAAGCTAACTTCTCTCCAACATATTCGTGAATTTCGCGTGCAAAAGCAGGAGGGATATGAGTTACGACAGTTGAGGGACATGAACGAGCTTGGTGGTCGTTTAAGAGTCACAAATCTCGAGAATGTCACTGGAAAGGATGAAGCCTTAGAGTCGAAGCTAGATCAGAAAAGTCATCTTGAAGGCTTGCGCCTTGCCTGGAGTGACGGGAGTGAGTCGCGAGCAGAGGATAGTTTACATTTGGAGATTCTAGAAGGTCTAATGCCACCGCCTCAACTTGGGTACCTTGAAATCGAAGGTTACAAATCTGCGAGGTATCCATGCTGGTTACTTGAGGGTTCCTATTTTGAGAATTTAGAGTCGTTTCGTCTTGAAGACTGCAGTGCGTTAGAAGGTCTACCACTCAATACCGAGCTATTTAGGCATTGCTCCGTACTTGACCTCGGAAATGTCCCAAATCTGAAGACATTACCGTGTCTTCCAGCAGGCCTCACAGAGTTAAGAATTGGCGGATGCCCACTGCTCATGTTTACTTCCAACGATGAGCTGGACCAATATGGTCCGAGGAAAAACATGATGAGGGCAGACGACTTGGCATCCCTATTTGCTTTGTTCCGGGAGGTGGAGTCAGGATCAAGTTCATTTGATGTGCGGTGCCTTTCGGCAGAGCATTCATCTCTGCAGCAGTTGATGCCATTGATGGATGCTGATATATCACAACCTCTTCAAACCATTAAAAGCGCTCCAGAAAGAGAAGGGGGTGTAGTATCCGAGGAAGAAAATGTCATCAAGGCATGGCTATGTTGCAACGAGCAGAGGATAAAACTCTTGTACGGAAGGAACATAGGGATGCCACTGGTTCTGCCATCAGCACTCCGTGTGCTTATTCTTTATTGCTGCAGCATTACAGATGGAGCTTTAGCTAATTGCCTTGGAAGCCTCACTTCACTGAGACACTTGTCATTTTCACAGATTATGACTATAAGTGCACTTCCGTCAGAAGAGGTCATGCAACATTTGACAGCGCTTTGCAGCTTGTCCGTTGCAAATTGCTGGTGTCTCAGATCATTTGGGGGCTTAACAGCTGCTACCGCTCTTTCGGATGTTCTGTTAGATTGCTGCCCTTCTATAGAGCTGGCACGTGGAGCAGAATTTATGCCATTGTCCCTCAAGAGGCTACACATAATCGGATGTGTGCTTGGAGCTGACTTCTTCTGCGGTGACTTGCCACACCTGAGTAGTCTTTCCATAGACACGTGCAGAAGCTCTGCGTCCTTGTCAATCGGTCATCTGACGTCACTCCAATCACTCTCACTAGATCGTATGCTGGATTTATGCATGCTTGAAGGATTGCCTTCCCTGCATCTAGATTACGTAACATTGTTAAATGTTCCAAAGCTCAGTGCCGGGTGCATCTCGCGGTGTCGTATCCAAAAATCACTCCGTGCTAGCAGCTCCGTGATGCTCAACCACGTGCTCTCGGCTGAAGGTTCTACTGTTCCAGTGGATATCTGTCTCGAAGGTTGCAACGATCCATCCATTTCATTTGAAATATCTGCAAAGCTTGCGTCTATCAAGCACCTTGCATTCTGCAACTGCGGAATCCAGTCCCTGCCAGTAAGTTTGGAGAGCTTCTCCGGTCTGGAGAGCCTCAAAATCTACCTCTGCCCCAACATACCATCTTTACCAGATCTGCCAAGCTCCCTGCGGCAAATATCCATAGTTGGCTGTGAACTCTTGAAGGAGAGCTGCCGACCACCTAATGGAGAAACCTGGCCAAAGATTGCAAATATCCGTTGGAAGTTCATCCAATGAATCACGCTGCAGATTCTCGGGAAAATAATAAGGTAAAGCTTCCACTATTTTGCTGTCAACGATAAATTTGTGTAAGAGCACTTCGTTTACTTCATCCATCCATTTTTTTAGACGTGTATTTCAGTCGCTCTTGTTATTTCGAATACTCAGAGCTTCCCTCATTTCTACTTTAATTTCAAACAGCCACCCACCATTAAGATGACAGACAATCAGTGGCACGCGTAACACCTGCGAGTCCATCGTGCTCATCTTCGACTTCCAGCTGAACTGCCTTTCCTGCTCCGCTCCACCGACCGCCTCGACTGCCCCGTGGCCATCCACCGCCTCCCCTCCTCCGGCACCCTCGCCGCTGCCGGTGCGAGTAAGGACTATGTGGTCCGTTGTGCTTTGATTTCTATTTCCAAAAATTGTGCTTTGATTTCGGTTCGTACCTGATAGTACAATGTGTTATGTGCTAAAAGTACCTCGGTTATTTGATAATGTAAATTCTTGGATTTGGTGATTTGTGTTAGTACTTGTTAAAAAATAGCAATGCATATTTGTGATGAAGCTTCAAGAAAATCGTATGGCAATACTGGAGAAATATAGAGCTGTTGATTGTAATCTGGTTGTCAGAAATGTTTTGAAGTCTTCTAACTTTTCTTGCCGTATTAAACTCTAGATAATTCATGAGCTTTGCATAGCTGACATGCAGCAAAAATCTGCACAGCCAACTTGTATGGATGCATGTCCGCAATGAGTTGGCAGGTTTCTACTAAAAGTTTGTTTAACTTTAGCTGTCCTTGTAATGAGAAGAATTAACTAGAAGCGTGCAAGACACAAGAAAGCTAATGCACAGCTTTGCAGCCAGCTGTGTGTATGTGTCGTGACCAACTAGTATTTGTACTAGCTACTAGCTGTGTTAGGCCTCTTTTTTTTTTTATCTATGTCGGTTCAAAAAAGGATTAGTCATTTCCTTGCCCTATAAAGGGACTTGTAACCCCATGTAATCTGAGCTTGAGCGGTAACCCCTCCATGAAAGCCTTGTTAGCTGCGTATGTGTATATGCAAGGCATGCATAATATTGCATGAAGTTGTTGAGTTAGCTTCCTTTTTCTTAGCATTCCTCTGTTCCACGCTTCTTTTGAGTGATCCAGATATCCAGAAACTAACAGTACTGAATACCTTTTGCATAATGTGGCCCTGTTGATATCGTGGTGCATGTGAATTTGCTGGCTTATTACACTTCGTTTTTCCCTCCTAATTGTATGGTCTATTGAACTGTCTAGCACTTGACAGTAGACATTCAGGTCCCTTTTCCTTCTTTTGGTTAAGTTTCATAGAGCGGTTAGTTTCTATTTGGAGGTTCTCATGCCATCTTCATATGCTGAAGCAGCCCTGCATCACCAACTATAAGGGCTATTTGGTTCGGGACTTGCATGCCTTTAGCTTGCGCATCAGGCTGCAACTGCCTGGAATGGTCAGGCAGGTGTGCAGAGCCCAGGCGCCCAACAGAACATTTCTCAAGCACACCTGGACTGGTCAGGCCAGGAAAATATTGCCCCCAGGCCTTTAACCAAACAGGCCCTAAATCCGAGATGTTCACTTGGTTATTCTTACTTCGACAATCCAGAAGTCTCATTCTCAACAATTGCACTGCTTAGAATGTCTAGCTCACTAGCTCAGTGTCGTGCTCGTATGGCATTGTTCTCTGTAGAAACACCACAAAGTCACAAACCGAAAGTCTGAAGGCTTCATTACCAGGCCTGAACTTCTTATCTTGTGCCGATTTTTTATGTCTATTTCGAATGAAAGAGCTTGAACGTAATATCGAGTAGTAAACTCGACAAGAACAAAGAATAAAATAATTGACACAAGCAAATAAATCTCAGGAGAGAGGAGAAGAAAGGGAGGAAGGAAGGAAGGGTCATTTGGGACAATATACAGTGGCCAAGGCCTGGTGACAGCTGGATAGAAGGGTCGTAAGCCATATCATCTTTGATGCTGGCAATTAGGCAAAGGTTTTGGATCAAGATAAGCTGATTAGGTTGCACTCGTAGTCAGTTGACCCGCTAATCTGCTATTATTCCATCTCTAGTTCTTTATAAGTTCAATGTTTATCACTTCAGACTAGGACTGACTATGATTTTCACTTTGGAAAAATTGTACTAGTGTCGATTTCTTTCACTGTATAAACTAGTTACTATTTCTCCCCTTCCCTCTCCTTTTTCAAGGGTTCAGGAAAAACTAACCTTATATATGTGACATATGGTGATTTGACATAGCTCCCATCGCTCATCTTCATCAGTAGAGCTAAAAGATCAGCTTTTAGACAATCTCTGACTATAACTGCATCCATATAGCATTCCGAGAACTGCATCAGAATTACAACATGCACTTTCTTTGAGTGATCTAAATTATATCAAGACTAAACAACAGGCTCTTGCAGAAGCAAATGGAACAGCCAATGGAATTTGTTCAATAATGCTCAACAAAAATGATAAAAGCTCCTATAACATCATATAGTATAGCATAGACCTTGCATGATTCCGATAGGTCTCAGGCCAAATTTAAGTTTTTTTTGCAACTTGTTGGGTTGAAACTGTTCAGGGTATTAGTGGTATTTTCTTATTTCTAGGATTTAGTTTTGCGTTGTGTCTTATGTACTCTATATATAGTCCTTTGGGCTAAGTTCAATACAACTAACCTTCATCCATTCCTCCACTGATGTTAACATGGTATCAGAGCTACACCAGATTCAGGCAAGTGACGGCGCCGAGGAGGTCAGCAAGCTCGGATCGAGGAGGAGGCCAGACAACGATGACGTAGACTGGATCCAGCGAACGTGAGCGCAGCGACCTAGTGGTAGCGTGGGAAGAGAAGGCGGCTCGGATCTGGCGGTGGTGGCGATGGCCGCCGCGCGATGCGCGGACTAGAGACAACGGTAGCTAGGAGGTGGCCGCCCCCGGGCATGGAGATTGCTACTCTTGGGGGTTAGCGGTAGCGAAAATTTCTTGTCAGTTAGCCGTTTGTTTCTCTGTTCTAGTGTGGCCTTTCACATAACAGTAGTCGTCGCTCTTCTCTTTGAGCTGCCGCAGATTGTATAAGTCGTTATGATGCCACCACTCTTCTTTTTAAGTCGCCTCCGAGTTTCTCCGGCCGTCGCGTTTCTCTTTTGCGCCGCCACCGTCTCGAGGTTCAATCTACGCTACTATACTTCTATCTATTCCTCTTTAACTTAATTTGACAACTCTCTTTCTTTGTTAGATTCATCATTTGCTTTGTCCTGTGGTTGCAGTCGATTTTGCTCTACTTGTCTTTGCTTTCTTAGTCTCTACATTTTGTGCTTTATGAGCTACCACACTGCCCTGGATGGGAGAAGATCATTTTATATTCGACATAGTTTCGCGAGTTGTACGCTATGACGATATCTTCAAGATTCATACTTTGAATTCTTCCTATTTTAATGTCAACCCTTTTCAAATACAATACTATTGCATATGTCTTGTATTTAAGGGGGTGTTAAGAGTATTAGTGGTATTTTCATGTTTCTAAGGTTTAATCTTGTGTTGTATCCTATGTACTCTATATAGCCCTTTGGATTGAGTTCAATATTGTTAGACCATGTGGCCAGGTCTAGACTAGATGATGAATAATTGACAACGTTGATTATGATATTATTTAGGATAATGTTGCATGATATGCTCGTGTGAGGTATTGTGCGAATTGACTTGAGTCAAGTCGTGGACTTGTGCTCGTACGCGGTTGTGTGTTTATTCATGTGCAGGTGTTGCTTGAGGCGGAACATGGTCGATGATGGGACTGAAACTAGGTTCGGGTGGAACTGAGATTTCGGGACTAAGTTCAGGGAGGAACTGAGGTCCTATTGGTCAAGTATGTCATGCGGGATGTTCAGACTAGAGAACAATGTGTATGGAGATAATGCGTGGAGAAGATACAGGAGGTACGGTCCTGGAGGCTTCGACACGTGGAAGGCTGGAAAAATCGGAAGCGTAAAAAGAATTAAAAAAACCCATGTTAGAAAGGGTTTTGGATCCTTTGAAAAGTAGTGGGTCAAAAAATCTGGTTGAGGCGAAGAGGCTCAGAATGAGTTGTATTAGGGTTAATAACGTATTGGAATAGGTTGAGGATTTTAGGAGTATAAATAGAGGTGGCTTGCCGTAGCTTTCGGAGAAAACAGAGATACCAGACAATACTAGTCATGTGCCCGTACGTTGCAACGGAAAAACTTTAGCAGTTAGATCGTGAGAGAGAGAGAGGGGGAGAGGAAAGGGGCGGTTAAGATTTTATTGTTCAGATCAAATGGCTGAGAAGAGATATGGGAGAGGACTCATCAACCACCAACTCCTTCTTTTAAAGTAGTAAAGATACGGGCTTGCGGCAGTTTTTGCTTGGCCGTGAATTTTGTGCTCGCAAAGAAAAAGTGGACGACGGCTTTTTGGTGTGACGGCGGCGTACGTGCCGCCGGCGGCTCGGAAAGAAAATATTGGCCGCCGCGTGTTGCCGTTCTCCCGTGCATCTCACGCTCCCGGCCGGGTGGACGTTCGGCCGCCACGCGCCCTTGTTTTCTGAGCGACGCTGTTCGGAAGAACGCAGGGGTGACTAGACAATTTGTTTTGAGTCTGCGGTTATTTTCTCTGGCGGCTGTGATTTCGGAAGACGGCGAGCGCACAAGAAAGTAAAACGTGACGCTGAGAACAAAAAGGTTGCATGCGTGTGTGCATGTATTGATCAGGTAACTGCTTGGCTGCTTGTTGAAAAATTGGTTTGGTCTTTTACTTCTTTGATACTTGCATGCATTGATCTTTTTGGGTGAAGGATACATCTGCACGATTGCTGCATGCATGTGTGTTTAGTTGTGATTAGCACAAGATAATTACTTAAGGCTTCTTGTGTTACGTGACTTTTGAAAGAAACAAAAAGGAGTCATCAATGCATACATTTGTTTTGCATGGCAATGCATGCATGCTGTGACTTGTGAAGAAACAGGGAAGAGCTACTAGATAATTTACAGGAGGCGGTGACTATTGGTGCAAACGGCACTTTTCGCCACCAACAGATTCTTGCAGGTCGGTTACTTTTGGTCTGTATTCTGTTCGGTCTGTTAAGTTCCGTGATGGTTAGTTTTCTTTTTTAACTTTGTTAGAGAGAGAATAAATTTAGTAGTGTGCAAACTTGGTTGGATTTGATTGCAATCCGCTAGTAACGGCTACTCATCGCTGTAGCTTTTAATTAATTTTAAGAATCAATTTTTAAGAAAGACTTCCGCTAAGCATTGTAATCATTCACCCCCTCTGATTACCTAAGACGATCCTACAAATATAACTAACCTTCATCCATTCCTCCACTGAAGTTAACAGAAACATTACGCACTGACTTACAAGTAAAATCTTATAGCATAGTCTAAATTTTGGCAATTCAATACAAAACTGTTTAACCTTGAGAACTGCAATGACATTTTCTGCCGCTTCAAAAATATAATAATAACATTTTATGAAGTTCACATTTTGGCCAGTACTATATACATGATAGCTAGTCACAGGTTTGAAATCCAAAGGACACACTGGACAAAATATTAGTAGAGAAAGTATCGAAGGAGCGAAGAATTCTATTAACTTGGCCTCAGGAGCTGCTATGATACTCTCAGCAGCCCATGGTACGCTGTTGATCCAAACAGCCACAAACGGGACCATCAATGAATCTCCAGTCAGAACCTCGAAACTCAACTGACGGAACTTGATAAGAACACCGAGGATATTTTCCATTTCGCTCCTGACATTCTAAGATGGAATTCTCAAGTTGTTTTACGGGCTCTCCGAAAGCCTCATAACCTGGGGCAGGCACGAAATGAATACTTCCTCAATATTTTCGCAGGTTCATGGTACGAACCAGGACGGCATTTGGGACCGAGTACGTCTCACTGGCAGCATGCAGAAGTGATTTAGCCATTGCATCCCCTGTTTCTGCATACATTGCAAACACCTGTTTAAATGCTTTCAGAATTTTCTGTGCTAGTGAGATGAATTGTTTGTACCTGCTGGAACTACCCCAGTTGGCATTTTTATTGCTTCCTCCCAGCATCGACCATTTCAAGAAAGGAAAATCAAGCCCTGTCATGACAAGTTGACAACCATTCAAACACGTTGCATATCCATTCCAAAAGTTACGAGCACAATAGAGTAGTGTCACTAACCTCCACAAGGACACCATCGCCACTAACGCAGACAATGCCATCGTATTTTGCTCGGTCAAGAGGAGATGCCACCTCCTGGGCATGCCCCTGGCACTTGGTCTCCGAAACAAGGCACAAACATAACGGATCGAATCAACTGCAAAAACGTAGGAAAAGGCACTTAAAAATCATGGAAAAACAATGCTCATTTGCCTGACGAACCTTGTATTGTGATGCTGACACCGGCAGCTTCAAACAGGGGTTTGATTGTTAGAAATAGGCCTATAAAGTGAGACTTATTTTCTTAATTTCAAAACATGCAAGATCTAATATCATATTGTTAAGATAAGGTGGAGAGACCAATTTATAATGTGGAGTTCATGCAATTTCTTGAATTATGAATGTGGATATTATAAGAAAGGATTTGACTAATCACACACACGCACGCGCGTATTCGCATTTTTTCTTGTGAAAATCGCGTGACGTGGCGCGCCACTTGGCAGACCAAGTCTATATTTGTTTTTACTAAACCATGCATAATTCTCTCTCTGTTTGAATGAAATTCAAACGTTTGAATTTGGGGTTTTATTGGGTTTAATGACGACAGTTACCAATGAGTAAATGACTAGTTAAATATATCAGTTACCAGTGGATAAATGACTATTTTAATCATATCAGTTATCAGTCTCTATATATATATGACGTCCAGAGGATATAGCCAAGAATCTCACTGCCTCCATTCTCTTTCTCATGCGAATTTGTGCTGTGTCGTCTGAGTCTCGTCGACTCTTCTTCCCAATGTGCATCGTGGAGAATGAGAGCGGTATCTCCGAGCTGTTGCTGTCGTGAAGACCTACACGGAGGGCAACAATAAGGTTTCTAGATAGCACACATCTGCGTGACCGCTCACTGCACTACGTCATCTACGTTCTGCACTGTATCAAGCTTACTCTGCTTCCTATTCTTCATCAAGCCAAACAGTAAGTCATTCACTCGTCCGATCGATTTGTTTAAATTTTGTTTCTATATATTTTTGAAGTACAATGAATTGTCTATTATTAGCACTATTTTATGCATCATTAGTTATTTATGATATTTATCTCTTTGTAAAACTTGAAATTAAAAAATTGCCTACATTTCCAGCATTGATTTCTACCTTGTAGATCTTCTTTGCACATTTTTTGCCACCGAAGGGGTTGACGAAGACAAATAACCTCTTCGGCTGGCCTGTCACATGTTCATCACAAGATATAAATTATCGATGCTAATCGTTCATTAATTAGACTAAACAATTGATAAAGCAGATGCTAAAAAACAGGGAGTAGTTCCCATCTACATCAGAGGAATTGAAGAAATTTCTAGCATTTATTGGTTTAATGGCATAGCGATCAACACAACAGAGACTGTAAAGGAAAGGAAGAAATTGGCGCACATACCGAACGAGTCCAAGCAACGTCTCGCCGCAGGCCGAGGCGGCGCCCTCGCCGGCGGCCATCTCGAACACGTAATCTCTTCTGCACCTCTTCCCTACCTTACCCTTGCCCGTGGCTCGGCAACCTGGCCGCGTCCACTACGAAAGTGAAGATCATGTAAGAGGATTCATGTTTTTGTTTGATGAAATGTTGTTACTATAGAGGAATATAAATTTACAAATTTGTAGATTTTTCTAAACAATTTGTAGAAATAGATGACTTTAAAAATTTTAAGTTATGGGATAATTTAGTTTGACCTAGGTTAATGCATATGTGTTGCATGATGAATGTTATAGCTAATGTGAGTTAAGTTGTGAGGAATTTGTGTTTAAAAATGATTTCTTAGTTTTTGGATGTACAGAGTCGTTTGGAGTCAACTATGATCTACGACGAGGATTAGAGCTACACTTATGGAAGAGCCGATGACCAGAATGATCAAGAATGTTTGAGTGAGATAGATGAACTCAAGAATGGCACAAGGAGTGCAAAAAAAATGTTGAAAAAAAGTTCGAGCGACAGATTGTACCATATAGTTTGGTCGATCCAAATGAGGCGAAATCTAGTGAGACCAGAACAGAAGAGACTTGCAATACGTGACAAGCCAGTGATACATCTACATGTGACAAGCATGACGATCACTTGCAATGAAAAATGAAGACTGGTGATGAAAAGATATTTTGGTAGTTTCACTGTAATACCAAAAACTATCTTGGATTAAAACCACAGTACTTGAGAAGGCGGTTTAGATCAAAGAGAAATTGAAAAGATTAAGTTGGATCAAGGCTAAGGACTTAGTGGATTCAGACTTATGCGCTTTGAAAAATATGCATAAGTATAGTGCGTGAGTAAAAACATGTATGTAAGGGGTTATCAGGTTTTCTTTATATGTGGTAAGTGAATAGTATCCGGTAAGAGTTAGATGGGGCTAATTAGTCAATCTATTTGTGGGTTGAGATGGAGACTTGTTGTTAATTATCCAACCATCCTCTCCAAGTGGAATAACTGTAAAACCTTTATCCTTAAGTAGCAATACATTAACTTTTATTCATCTCCATGAATCTCTCTTGTATTGATTGATTTGCTCTTAATTGGGTTGATTTTTTCTTTTCTCTCCCTTTCTTGATCTTGTTGTATCAAGAATATGTAAAAACGGATATAACATCTGCAAATCAATCTCTACTCATCTAGATATTTTCATAGCAAGTTTGTAAAGAAATATGGTTTTTGCTCTTTTGGCCTCTCCGAGTTATTTCTTGATTCAGTTGTTTGTATCTTATTTTCTTTGGTGTTCTAGTTTGTTGTGATATGTAAGAATACATTTAAAGCTATGTTAGTCATCATTCATCTACGAGCAAGTCATATGCACCTTTTTTGTTTTTGATCTGTTTTTTATGCAACATTCCTTCAAATGGAAAAGGATAATAACTTTAGCAAAAATTTTCTTGATCACTGATTAGAATATGTTTCTGACATCCTAGAAAAGGTGTATACTAAATTTTAAATGATTTGAAGTTTTAGTTTGAGAGTTAGCTCAATTTTAGATTTTAACCTGGTTTTAGTAATCCGTATGTCACCACGTAATTATCTGAGGGATAATAATGTGGGGGCTTCACAGCGACCTGGCTAATCAGAGCTCGCGTGCCGCATGTATGAGTACAGGCCAATGTCAAACTATTTCAAGTTTAATCAACTTAATTTCAGTCCTGAATCCACATTCGCTTTGGAGTTTCGTGTGATCACGTTACGCTTCGTATGATGGCGAGACTACTGTAAATCGATAACCAGGCAGGTGTGTGTGCTTGCTACTCGCTGGAGAATTCTGCTACATATAAGGAACACTGCAGAGGGGCCAAGCACGAGGCTGAATAATTCAGTTCTCGTAGGATTTATCTTTGAGAAACATTGTGTACCTCACATGTAGTTTTCGAAAAGAAAAGAGTGCCTCACATGTAACATTCACCGTCGATTCCATCATTCCATGATTTCACGACTTGAAACGGAGATATGTCCTGACTCCTGACCACTAACAATAGTGCTCCTGTAATTGGATCTCCGTTTGTGAGAATGTGGTTGTGGCCATGGTTCTCATACGTATCTTGCCTATGAGTTTTTTTCTATCTTAACCTTCGGAGATAAGATGTCCCTCTAAGTTTGCATCTTACATGAATTTGCTTCTTCTTCTATTGGCTTTTTCAATGAAGGGGACAGTATTCTGATAATTGGCGGTGGGAAATGCACACTGACTGGTCTGGGCGATGGCTATAATGGATTCTTCGGCCTATTGGTTGTATATGAGCGATGGTTTCCCTCTTGATATGCTGCAATACTGCAATGTACGTGTTCATTTGTCAGATTTGCTTGCAACATGTTCATTCGGATCTTGGTGATTTCTTAAGTTATATCTTGTACATGGGGCGATTTGGTATATTGAGTTCCTGCTTAAGGGGCGTTCCTATATTGGGTGGGTTCTTTTTCACTTATCGCTTATATGTGACGCTACAGTAACTAGTTTTTAAACGTGTATTTTTTTAAGGTAAAGTCTACTAGTTAATTGTATTACACATCGTACCGACTTCAACTGTAACTGCTAAAATCATATACGATTGTTTTCCTCTTCATAATCTTTGTTGCAAATAGTTAGAATTCAAAAACTATAAGCCAAAAGTCACAGTCCAAAAAAACATACCTATTAGCTGCGAGTGATGGCTTTTGGTTGAAAATAAATAGTAATTGCTGAAAGAAGTGATTTTAAGAAAGAGAGCGTGGATGGTGCGGAAAGTGAGGGAAAGATGTGTGTGCAAGATGGGAGTGAGAGGAGTGAGATGCGTGATGCGTCCATAACTCTCTGTTTTATCCTCGGAGTAAGACGGGAGCGAGAGAAGTAGAGAAGCTGTTTGGAGAAGCCGGGCGTTTATATTGGTTTCTGTCTTCTCCAAACAAAAACCGGGAGTAGAAGCCAATAAGTACATAAACTTAATTCCATCTATTGACTTGCCAGGTAAAATCTAGATACATTTTCCCCTCTCGTTGAGCTGCAAATTCTCTATCAAGCAACAACGTTGGATGGCTAATATGAGCTACAAATTGTCTGGTGATCTGGTAATAGCTATCCTCCCTCTGTGTACATACTTTTCTCTACATTTTGTTCTCATTAGTCATTACCTTCATGTTTTATGTTGTCATGGTCTTCACTATTGGTTTTGCTTACTTAACTTCCAATTAGGACTGAAGGCAGCAAATATCTTAATTTTGTTCGATAAAATAGATTAATTCAGTTTGATTGAAATCATGTTGCCTATCTGCATTTTGTATGCTAATGGATTACCAAAGACCATCTTTTGTCATTCTTTTATTGGTCGTAGCTTTCAGATGTGAAAAGGTAGTGCTTTAAAAAACATGAATGGGCTTCTCAAACTAGGATTTTCAGGTAGGATTTAATCAAACTACTTGAAATTGTTCCATGTAAACTTGGGATGTGTACTGTGCTTCTCAAATTAATTGGAATCATTAATAGAAATACTCTTATTCTGATGCCACCACTGTGCTTTTTTGTGCTTGTTAACATCACAAACATCACAGCATGATTGTTGTGTTTGGACATTTGAGAAGAACAATTATTTTGAGGCTTATGAAACAAAACCGAGTTTTATCAAAAATTTGAATTTCTGTTTCTTTTTGAATCCTTGCAGCTCCAGCCCGTCCCTGGCCCAATTCTGCCCAAAGTCTAGCCCAGCCTAGCCCGAAAACATTGCCGAACCACCCCCAAGCTGCTGTTTTCGCGCGGCAATGTAGCTGAACCGAAAATATCACCGCCGCCACTGTTTTGCCGCTGCCTGCGTTCTCTCGCCCCTTCCACCGCAGTCTAGCTCTTGCCACATCATCTCCACCCAGTCAATCGTCGTACGCCCTCCCTCTGATGTCCCAGATAGCTCCCCAACTTCCTCTCGCCACGTGCCCCACCACTCGGCCAAATCTAGTCACCGCCGCCTGTTTTCTCCTCCCTACCAACAACCTCCTCTTACGGCCGCCTTGACCCCTCCTACTGCCAATTGACCGCCGTAACTTGTGCTCCAAGGCTGCTAGCTCTCTTCCCTGCCAGCTGCACGACGCTAACTCGAGCTCTCCCAAAGCCCCGAGCTCCTTCACTGTCGTCGGCACCAGGACAAACCCGAGACGCCTCCCCGCGCCTATTTAAACCCCAGCAACCCCTCCACCTTAGAGCGCACACCCGCAGCAAGCTCCAACCGCATTCAATTTCCCTGAGAACCCTCCCACCGCTCGAGCTCACCGGAAATCCCGAAGTAAGTTTGAATTTTTGATCCGATGCTTTGCTCAATTAGAATCCAATTGCATCCATTTGAAGCTTCCCTGGCACCCCACCAACCCTTTTGCAAGCTCCCCTTAGCCTTCCATAACCCCTGCTGAGCCACCCTCAGCACCACTGCCCGACCATGGTGGGTCGCCGTGGAGAGCTCACACCGCGTATTCCCCGGCCAAACTAGTGACTCCCCGAGCTTTCCCTACCTCCATGGATGCTCAAAATCTTGTTCAATCCTTTCGCTAATCATCGGATTGCTCCCGTGCCATCCAAAAACAAAAAATCATGCGAGCGCTGCCGCCGGAGATTGCCGGACTTGTCACCGGTGCCGACCCCAAAAATGGGTTCCCCAGACCGCTAGCAACCCATTCCTACCTTCGGATTCCGTCGCAAAGCCCCATGGCCCCGGAAATCGCTAGCGCTTTCTTCCCTTGTCTCTCCGCCGCACGGGCGCTCGGGTGGAGAAGATGCCGATAACCGGTGCAGTTCTTGTAGCAATCGAACCCGCATGAGCGATGGCGAGACCCGTTCTTATTTACGACCCGTTAACACATGAAAATACCCATTTTGTCTATTTCGAGCCCATGAATCCATTTTCGAGATCCGATTCCTCGTACCGAGCCCCTAAAAACTCGAAACCCTTTATTTGGATTTTTGTTCGATTTTATTTTATTTTATTTTTGGTCCAATTTCAATCCTTGGAATGCGGACTCATTTGCCCGTTTTGTTTCTTGGTTATCTTTCAATGTCGCAAATCCACCGATTCAGGAGGGAGAAGATTTAGCTCAAGTCCAAGATTTCAAAGAATATGAAATAATCGAATACGCTAATCCGCAAGGCAAGTCACATGTTCTTGACCATGTTGAACATATATGTTCTGATTATTTATTCATGTAATATTTTCATTGTATTATTTTATGCTGTTATTTTACGTATAGAAATAGTTTCAAATGACATGTTATTAGTTATTTCCTACCACCCGACAAAGACCCCGTTTAATTCGATAGCCACATTCACCTCGACAAGATTTAGTATACATAAAATATACTATTAAATTAATCACCATAGTGTAGGAAACTCATATATTTTGCACTCCTAAGTGACCCGACACTTGTCGGTAAGATTTGTAAAAGAGAAGGAACAGAGGATGAAGGAACTATCACGGGAAACCGCGAGATGGTTGTGTCCCCTAACCTTATCCTAGAAGGAGGCAAGGAATGGAAGGGATGCAGTGTGGGCATCGAAAGGTGTCAGTGCAGGGATTGTGGTTGGTAGTGCCTCGGTAAGAAAGTAAGGACTAGACCCTTATGCCAAATAAAATACATAGTAAACCCTCAAACCACAAGCGTTGATTCGTCAAACCTGGTCTAGTAGCTACTCAACTCGATTGAACATCTACAAGGGCGGTCGTAGTATGGGCTTACTACAACGGTAGATCTTCACAGATCGGGTCCATTATGACATTGGCCAGTCAGATCTGAGGCTGCGGAGGTTGGATATCTATTGGGTAGAAACTATATAAAGAATTGAGCAGTAAAACAACCTTGTTTTCTTAACTCGGGTGCTGGAGTTATGAAACATTGTGGGTAAAGCTGAGCAGCTCTGTAGAGTCTTACAAATGGTATTCGAATACGCCGTGCTTCCGGTTAACGAAGCTGTGTTTATTTGGGTGATTCTATAAATGAGGCATGAGTAGATTTGGAAAGATTATGGTAACACTGACTCGCTAATCAAGTTTGAAACCCCATTCATTAAGAAGCTTTTGATTTTCTTGATTTAAACCCAAAATATTTATGAAATAAAACTGCATCCACATAAAATAATAAAACTACTATGCCTGTTCATTGAAATCCCCTGTATGTAATTATTTAGCTTTTCCTTATGTGACTTATTGAGTACGGTAGTTGTACTCATACTTGCAAACAAAATTAAACAGATGATGTGTCACAGATCGAGAAGGAGTTTACGAAGTTGAGGACGAAGGCGCTTTCGACGAGTATGGTGTTTGATTTTAGGGTTGTTCTGCACTCAGGCCTGCCTGTGGTGCCCTTTTTATTTGTTGTATTGTAAGGGCCGCTGCCTCGCTGTAAGTTCCGGCTGCCAAGCCTCTATATTGTAATAAAATTTACTTTTTCTGTGCAAGTGTTGGCTATGATGTACACTCAATTACAGTGCCTCACAGTTGAACTTCTGGGCGACTGTGGGATGAACAGTAAAGTATCACCCTGGAAATGGGGGTGTTACAGTTTAGTTTGGCCTTACGGTGGCCTATAATCCATGGTTTTATGTCACTATTTTTTATATATTAGCTACTTGAAAGCATCATTTAAGTATATATTTGGAGCCATAATGGCAAAATCTTCAATATTGCATTTGCATGGGTAAAGTGGTTCTACTTATGCCAAATCTTCCTTACGGATGATCACTGCCTGTGTGTTCACCATTCAAATAGACTTTTTTTTTATCTGAAATCATCATCGTCATTCAGGTTAATGAGGAAGGATTTTTTTCCCAACGTGATAATGGGAAGGACATTGCTGTGACCAGGCCTATTCTCGTCTTCACTTCCTCATCCTCTGTTTCACATTGTTAGTCTCTCTTCATTGTTCTTTTTGGTTGGCATGCTCTCCAAAATTAATGTAATACAAGAAACACCTTCCATTTTGTCCATGTAATACATGAAACCAATTTGATGAAAATCATTTTATCTATTTGCAATTCAATGTTCACATGCATTTCTTGTGGATCGAAGACCAATGAAGTCATTTTATTCTTGGTCATAGATTTCAAAACTGAAAGGATGCTTCTAGGAAAGTGTGAAAAGGCTGGCATGATGATGGAAAGAAAAGAAAGGAGAGATGTGGTTACCGATCAAATAATAAAGAGCAAGGGTTACAGAGAGGCTATCTAGAGTCTTAGATGCTGCGAGAAAGATGTGGAAGATGCCTGAATAGAATATATGTGTCTTCTATAAAAATTGAGTTTCCCCTTCTTATGGTGTTGAGAGGCATATATTTATATTCATGAAAAGGTTATTTATATAAATAATCATGTCTAGGTCTACACTTATAAGGGTAAATGTTAGACCATGTGATGAATAATTGACAATAATTGTGATGACAATTAATTGATAATATTATTTAGCGCTGTCATGCGAGGTGTGTTGCGCGTGTACGGATTGACATTGGTCAAGTTCGAACGAATTTGTGCCGAAAAAATATTCTTTAGTCTTTGTATATGCAGGTTGAGAATAGAGGTGATCGTGGTTGATGACGAAGAAGACCAGGACTAGAATGGGGAGATACGAGGTTAGGCGGTTGAGGGAGTCACAAGATGGTTGAACTCATGCTTAGGTACGTAAAGATCAAAGGTGGATGATACGTGGAGAAGAACGTGAAGATCAAAGGTGGATGATGCATGGAGAAGATACAGGAGGTGCGGTCCTAGAGGCTTCAACACATGATAAGCTGAAAAAATCGGAAGCGTAAAATTAATTAAAAAACCCATGTTATGAAGAGTTTTGGATCCTTAAAAAGTAGTGAGCCAAAAAATCTGGTTGAGGCAAAAATGCTTAGGATAAGTTATATTAGGGTTAATGACGTATTGAAGTAAGTTGAGAATTTTTAAAAAGGCTAACGGTGGCCGTGGGAGTATAAAAGAAAAAATAGAAAGTTATGTACAAAAAGCTAGCTACTAGATAAATATTGAATAGTGCACGGCTGTTGTTGAGGCCGTAGCTTTTGATGGAAAAAAAAGTGTGGCCGACGGCGGTTTGTTGGTTTCGCCGTGATTTCTGGAACGAAGAAAAAAGGGCGTCGATTTGCATGTAAACGAGACGTTTGCAAGTGCAAGTCATCAGGGCCTGCGGCGTGGTGACTGCCGTGACCACGCATGGTTGATGCTTGATGGCCGTAAGTTTTTGACTTCATGCATGATTATTATCTTTATTTTTTCTCTGATCTGATGACTGCATGAGATGGTTCTTCTGTTGATCTCGTGACTGCTTCTGGAGATTTGTCTACTGGTTTTTGTGGCTGCACGGTTTTTTTTTCTTTTGCTGTGATCTTGAGTGCAGCATCTTCCGAGTAATTAGGCCATGGTTAATGAGGTGATTAGGGAGAGGTGCATGCATGATACGGTGGTTTAATTTTTGAGTGGAAAGCAGTTTTTGTGCTTGGGCTGCATACATTGTGACTAGAAAAGGCTACGTGCATGTATGAAGACTACTAGAGAAAGTGCTTGCATGCATATTTTGATTAGCAAAAGGTGATTAGGCAGCTGGCCGCATGCATGTTTTTGGTGGCCACATGGTAGCAATTAATCAATAGCTAATTAAGTTGCATGGTTGGTTGTTGGTCTGCATGCATTATTTGTTCTTGGCGTGGGACTTGGTGGTTTGAGAGGAGATTAGATGAGAAACTAATTAAGCTTAGGAAAGTGCCAATTAGATTGCTTCATGAGTAGTACTATTGTCTTTGTGATTTCTTCTTATCTACTCCTATAGCAAATTATTAATTTTCCTTTTTCCTTTTGTTTTATTTTGTTCTCTAGTTTTTTTTGTGTGCACAGATCAAAAATCAGAAAATAGTGAACTTTAGAAAAAGCTTCCGCTACGTATTACAATCATTCACCCCCCTCTGATTGCCATCGACAATCCTACAGTAAACATGCTATTTTTCTAACCTAGAGTTACATAAATATATCTATTTGGATCTACATGTGAAGAGATGAATATGGTATTTACTAGCCCGCAGCTTCTGTTGGGCTGATTGAATGGTGTACTGGCATAATAGGCCGACTAGGTCAAGGTGTGGGCCACTCCCGAAATGGCCCTCTTCTCCTTCCTCTGTGTTTCACATTGTCAGTCTCTCTTAATTGTTCTTTTTTGATCTTCATGCCCACCAATATTAATGTAATACAAGTAATTCCTTCATTTTTTCCATTTAATATGTGAGCCCAATTTGACGGAAATCGTGTTACCCATTTGCAATTCTATACTGTCATGGATTTCCTGTAGATCAAAGACCAATCAATTCATATTTTATTCTTGGTTATAGATTTCAGATCTGAAAGATGGTACTAGGAAAGCACAAAAGGCCGGTAATGGTGATGGAAAAAAAAAAGAGAAGCCGGTATACTCCCTCGTGTCAACATGTGCTAGTTAATGTTTTTTTCACGTATTTTAATCATCAATTAGCTATTAATTATGATTAGGTTTTCAGCAAGTCCAGCTCAGCTAAATATAAAAAAGATGACTAGCTGCTTTAGCCTTACTTTTCTATCCCCGAAAAGTGACTCGAATATTGTGCTCCCTCTCTTTGCCGCTGTATCCACCGATTCAGATCTGTTGTTGTCTCGTTGGCTGGCTGATTGTAGTGTTCTGCGTCTCATTTCTCTTGCAACACAACACTTGCTCCAATCCGCCTCTCCAGCAACCTCGCATCGCGTTCCCCTTCGTCGCATCGCGTTCTTCACTTCGTCTGTGTAAGCTTTCCACCCTTTCTTTGTTGTCTTCACTTGTTAGTTTTTTCCCTATATTTTCCTCTACAAATACTTCCATTCACACAAAAAAAATAGAAATAGAATTCTGCTTTGTACAGTTCTGTTTCTTATCTCCGTTGCAATTCACTAATTTTTCTCGCCGTTTCTCACTCCAACAGGTTTTTCATCCAATTTTCATCGGTTGTCCCCCCTCCGAAGCACTTCCATTCGTCTTTTACTCAGGTCAATCCATACCCAAAAAAATAAGAAAGAAGAAAAAAAAGAGAAAATACCTGTCTTTAGTTTTCTCCTGTCCCAAGTTTTCCACCATTCCATACCAAAAAAAACAAACAGAAAAAGGAAGAAACAAAAAAACTGTAGTTTTTGCTCCTTTTGCCATCGTTTACCTGTTCATCTTGGTCCTAAGTTTTCCACCATTTTAGTGTAGAAGCACTTCTTCATCTCTTTCTTTATTCGTTTAAAAAAAAGGAAAGAAAAATAAAACCTCTTTAGAGTTCGTGTTTAGAGTTCTTGTACCTTTTCCCCATCGTTTGCCTGTTTAAATCTTCCTATTTTTCCTATTTCCCCACCATTTCGTGCCTTTACACTACATCTCTGCATTCCCAAAACGAAACAGAAAAATACCGCCTTTTTTTTGCAATTCCATGGCGGAGGTGGCACTGGCTGGCTTACGATTGGCGGCATCGCCGATCTTGAAGAAGCTCCTCTCTGACGCTTCCACGTACCTTGGCGTGGACATGTCGCGCGAGCTCCATGAACTGGAGACCTCCATCATGCCGCAGTTCGAGCTGGTGATTGAGGCAGCTGACAAGTGCAACCACAGGGCCAAGTTGGACAAGTGGATCCAGGAGCTCAAAGAAGCCTTCTACAATGCCGAGGACCTGCTGGACGAGCATGAGTACAACATCCTCAAGCGCAAAGCGAAGAGCGGGAAGGATTCCTCTTCCTCACCGGTGCATGGTTCCTCCATTAACTCTATGATGAAGCCTTTGCATGCTGCATCGAGCAGGCTGTCCAATCTGCTCCCGGAGAACAGAAAGCTACTCCGCCAGCTGAATGAACTGAAGGCCATCCTGGCGAAAGCCAAGGAGTTCCGTGAACTTCTTGGCTTATCGGCTGGTAGTAGTTCAGAGGGCTCTATCGCAGCAACAACCGTTGTCCCTACGGTCACATCAGTACCACCTCTACGAGTATTGGGCCGCGACAAGGATCGCGATCGTATAATACATCTTCTTACCAAGCCGACTGCTGCCGAGGCTAGCTCAGGTAGCTACTCGGGTTTGGCAATTGTTGGAGTCGGAGGTGAGGGAAAATCCACCTTGGCACAGTATGTTTACAACGACGAGAGGGTCGTTAAATATTTTGATGTCAGGATGTGGGTCAGCATCTCACGCAAACTTGATGTCCGTCGTCATACACGGGAGATTATTGAGTCCGCCACAAAGGGGGAATGCCCACGTGTTGATAGCCTTGATACTCTCCAGTGCATATTAAGGGACGTACTGCAGAAATCAGAGAAATTCCTGCTTGTGTTGGATGATGTTTGGTTTGATAAATCTAACAGTGAGAAGGAATGGGACCAACTGTTAGCTCCTCTAGTTTCTCAGCAGAGGGGAAGCAAAGTTTTGGTAACTTCTCGACGAGATATACTTCCAGCTGCTCTTTGCTGTAAAGAAGTTGTT
The DNA here is from genome assembly GCA_036346265.1 of Melocanna baccifera. NCBI lineage: Eukaryota > Viridiplantae > Streptophyta > Magnoliopsida > Poales > Poaceae > Melocanna > Melocanna baccifera. The sequence continues at coordinate 38,477,442 of CM070677.1, forward strand.
CGTCTGGAAAAAATGGAAGATGCTGACTTCTTGACACTCTTCAAACATCATGCCTTCTCTGGAGCAGAAATCAGAAATCCCCAGTTGCGTGAAAGGCTAGAAGTGATTGCCGAGAAGATTGCTACAAGGCTTGGACAATCTCCTTTGGCAGCAAGAACAGTGGGTTCCCAGTTGAGCAGGAATAAGGATATGGCTGAATGGAAATCTGCTCTAAATATTGAAGACTTGAGCGAACCCATGAAAGCTCTGTTGTGGAGCTATGAGAAGTTAGATCCACGTCTGCAGAGGTGCTTTCTGTATTGCAGCTTATTCCCAAAAGGCCACAAGTATGACGCCGATGAGTTGGTTCACCTTTGGGTGGCAGAGGGCCTTGCTGATTCATGCAACCTGAGTAGGAGAATGGAAGATATTGGAAAGGATTACTTCAACGAGATGGTCTCTGGATCTTTCTTTCAACCGGTTTATGAAAAATTCAGAGGTACACATTATACCATGCATGATCTCCTACATGATTTGGCAGAGTTACTCTCTAGAGAAGACTGCTTCAGATTAGAAGATGATAGCGTGACAGAAATACCAAGCACTGCTCGACATCTATCTATTCGTGTTGAGAGTATGAACCAGCATAAGCAAAGTATCTGCAAGCTAAGTCATTTACGGACTGTTATCTGCATTGACCCACTAACGGATGACGTAAGTGATGTCTTTAATCAGATACTGCAGAATTTGAAGAAGTTGCGCGTACTATATTTGTCATCTTACAACAGTAGCAAGTTGCCTAAATCTGTTGGTGAACTGAAGCACCTTCGGTATTTGAACATCATCAAAACGTTGATTTCTGAATTGCCGGGATCATTGTGTACTCTTTACCACTTACAGTTACTTCATTTAAATCACAAAGTTAAGAGTTTGCCTGACAAACTTTGCAATTTAAGTAAGTTACGACATCTTGAAGGGTATGATGATATAATATATGATTTCATTGAAAATGCACTGCCTCCATTTCCGAACATAGGCAAATTAACTTCTCTCCAACATATTAATAAATTTCGCGTGCAAAAGCAGAATGGATACGAGTTGCGACAGCTGAGGGACATGAACGAGCTTGGTGGCAGTTTGAGTATCACAAATCTCGACAATGTTACTGGGAAGGATGAAACCTTTGAGACGAAGCTACATCAGAAAACTCGTCTTAAAAGTTTGCAGCTTGTCTGGGGTTCCAAGAATAATGACACGGATGCTGAGGATAGTTTACATCTGGTGATTCTAGAAGGGCTGATGCCACCGACTCAGTTGGTGGACCTTACAATCGTAGGTTACAAATCTACCACATATCCAAGCTGGTTACTTGAGGGTTCATATTTTGAGAATTTGGAGTCTTTTTCCCTTGGGAATGCCCCATACCTGAAGACATTACCATGTTTGCCACCAGGTCTTACAAGCCTATCAATTTGGCAATGCCCACTGGTTATGTTTAATTCCAACGATGAGCAGGAACAGTATGATCAGAAGGAAAACATGATGAGGACAGCTCACTTGGCACCCCAATTTACTATGATGTGGGAGGTGGATTCAGGCTCAGATATTATGAGGGTACTATCGGCCGAACATTCATCCTTGAAGCAGTTGATGACATTGCTGGATGCTGATATATCAGAAAATCTTCAAACCATTGAAAGCGCACTGCAAACAGAAACAGTATTGGTGAAAGAAAAAATCATGGAGGCATGGTTATGTTGCCACGAGCAGAGGATGAAACTTATTTATGGAAGGAGCATAGGGCTGACGCTGTGGCCATCAGGGCTTCGCGATCTTTCTCTTTCTTCATGCAGTATCACAGATGGAGCTTTAGCTATTTGCATTGGAGGTCTCACTACACTGAGTTCATTGTCAATAGCAGAGATAATGACTTTGACTACACTTCCATCAGAAGAGGTCTTCCAACGTTTGACAAAGCTTGACTGGTTGTTCATTCATTCTTGCTGGTGTCTCAGATCTTTAGGGGGCATAAGATCTGCTACGTCCCTTACCACAGTGAGATTTATTTCCTGCCCTTCTTTAGATTTGGCTCGTGGTGCAGATTTCATGCCATTGTCCGTTGAGGAGCTGTGTATATCCACTGCGTGCTTGCACCTAACCTCTTCTGCAGCGACTTGCCACACCTGAAGGATCTTTCCATGTTTGAGTGCAGAAGCTCTGCGTCCTTGTCGATTGGTCATCTAAGCTCCCTTGAATCCTTATCACTGGGCGGTATGCCGGATCTGCGGTTGCTTGAAGGATTGTCTTCCCTGCAACTTCAATACGTACATTTGATAGATGTTCCGAAGCTCACTGACGAGTGCATCGCACAGTTTCGTGCCCAGCGTTCACTCTATGTTAGCAGCCCCGTAATGCTCAACTGCATGCTCTCGGCTGAAGGTTTTACGGTTCCACCGTTTCTCTCTCTTGAAAGCTGCAAGGAGCCATCTGTCACGTGGCTGAGATTATGCGGGTGTGAAATGAGGTCCATGCCAGGAAATCTGAAGTGCCTCTCCAGTCTGGAGGGACTCGATATCTACGACTGCCCCAACATATCATCTTTACCAGATCTACCATCCTCCCTCCAGCGCATATGCGTATGGAATTGTGAACTCTTGAATGAGAGCTGCCGAGCACCTGATGGAGAAAGCTGGCCAAAGATTGCGCATATCCGCTGGAAGGAATTCAGATGAATTGTGATTCGCATTCACAGCTACAAAGAAATAGAAAGGTAAAGGTTCCACCAACGCATTCTCAAAGATTTTGATTTATTTCAAAGTTCCAGATGAATTGTGATTCACATCCACAGCTACAAAGAAATGGAAAGGTAAAGGTTCCACCAACGCATTCTCAAATATTTTGATTTATTTCAAAGTTTCCTTCATTCGTTTATTTTCAACAGCCACCCCAAGATCTGTCCCCGCCACCTCCAGCGACCTCGTCTCCGTCGCCTGTTACGAGGTGGAGTGCCTCAAGCTCATTCCCCAGTTCAACTCTCCCTCTCCTACATCGCCGGTGTCGTCGCCTCGGTTTCCTTCTTCGCCGATTACCGCATGCATCGACCTGCCACCCTCCATGGCTCCACCGCCTCCTCTCCTTCGTCGCCCCCGCCACTGATGTCCCATGAGCGAGGGTCGTGTTGGTTGGTTTCTCTTTTTTTTTCGGTTGACTATGAACAGTTGTTGAGAAGTGTCTATATTTGTATGTTGTTATGCTACCTTTTGTCGAGGCACCATCGTTGGCGAGTCTAATTCAAACAATTTCTTCTAAGTGAAATCGATGGATCAATCATAGAATAATGTGGTGTAATAGAATAATAGATTGAACACAAGAGATGTGGGAACTCCTCTTTTTTTATTGCTTTCTTTATATAAGGTACTCTTTACAATGATTGAGACCATCTATTTATAGACTAAGTAGAGGGTGTCCATCAATGGATCAGATTTGCAAGCTCAGGCTCAGGATTCCTAACACCTCCAAAGTAGAGTAACATGAATATCTCTATCTAAATCTACATGTAAAGGGATGAATATGGAATTTCTTAGCCTACAACTTCTGTTGGGCTAGTTGAATAGCCTACTAACGCAATAGGCTGATTGGGCTAAGAGATGGGCTACTCCCGAAATGCCCCCTTCCCCTTTCTCTGTGTTTCACATTGTCAGTCTCTCGTAATTGTTCTTTTTTGGTCATCATGCCCTCCAATATTAATGTAATACAAGTAATTCCTTCATTTTTTCCATTTAATGTGAGCCCAATTTGTTGGAAATCGTGTTACCCATTTGCAATTCTATACTGTCATGGATTTTCTGTAGATCGAAGACCAATCAATTTATATTTTATTCTTGGTTATAGATTTCAGATCTGAAAGACGGTACTAGGAAAGCACGAAAGGCCGGTAATGGTGATGGAAAAAAAAAGGAGAAACGGGTATACTCCCTCATGTCAACGTGTGCTATTTGATCGGGTGACATTTCATAACATGAATGAACTGCCATTTGTTTTTTGTTGGGGGTAGCTTAGGCTAGTTAATGTTTTTTTCATGTATATTTATCATTGATTAGCTATCAATTATGGTTAGGTTTTTCAGCAAGTCCAGCTCAGCTAAACATAAAAAAGACAACTAGCTGCTTATAAGCCTGACTTTTCTATCCCCGAAAAGAAATAATCGGAGAAGTGACTCGAATATTGTGCTAACTCTCTTTGCTGTTGTATGCCCATCGATTCAGATCTGTTGTTGCCTGGTTGACTGGCTGTTTGGAGCGTTTTGCGTCTCATTTCTCTTGCAACACAACACTTGCTCCAACCCGCTTCTTCTCTCTAGTGTTTAAAACAGTGCTACCTTTTAAATGGGTCCTATGTTCAGATAAAAAAACCTTTTAGATGTTAATACCCAACTGTAGCCATTGGAATAATTGTCATATTCTTATTTTCAAATAAAAATCAACTTTTTGCTGCCTAGCTCTAGAGCAGCATCTTTGTAACACCTCACATATCAATGTGAGATATTATCATAGAACGTCATCGTCAAATAAGAAATAAAATCATAAAGCAGTAATCAATTTTATAGGAAAATAAAAATTTTAAAGTATACTTTATTAAAAAGTCAACGGAAACTGAAACAAAACTTTAAAATATGGGACATGTCCACTCTAATAAAAGTTGAACAAATCAAATAATTAAATAATGGTAAGTCACGGTGCTAAAAATTCGAGTGCTCCCACCTATGTATGTTGCTATCACTTTATTGGTCTTTTTCCTGAGATTGAAAGAGCAAGTGTGAGATTGAAAATCTCAGCAAGTACGCAACAACGGTGGCAACACGGTAAGCAAAGGATAAACGATGCAACCAAGTAAGCAAGCAATCGATACAAATTAAGGCAACGGTACTGGATTATCAATGACGCCCATATAGAGAGTGACATTGGAAATAATGGTTAACATGACATATGTGATGATTGCATTTGGATACGAGATAATTGTTATTTAGTAAGTTATGGTAATAACTCTGACGGTTACTCCCCCCACATACTCGGTATACGAGAATAGCTAGACACGCCATTCTCCTCGACTGTATACCATGACGGGGTGTAATATTCTATGTAACGAAAACGTACGACCCCCCGTACGTTACCAGGTGGGTAGCAATCCCCCCTATATGTAGATAACCTCAGGCCAGGCGATCAAGTAATATTAACAATTCATGTGTTTAAGATATTATGGTAGTGATAGGGAAAGCTAATAGAGAGCATGATCAAAGATGATACTGTTATATAATTAATAAGGTGATCCACGATATGAGACGAGGGACAGGTGATATAGAGATATGACCTACTGATTTATTTGATAAGCGACCCCTAAAGATGTCCAAGCACACAAGATTGTCATTCAGTCAAGTTTTATTAGATGTTGAGTAGTCATTAGTCAAAATAACAGGCAATTGCATATAATTCTAACTTGGCTTATGAACAACAGGATACAAGTGACCAATAATAATATATAAGTAAACGAGAAACATGAATAAAATGATAAGTATGAATAAAATGGCAAACATGACAATCCTAAGATAAACGATTTCTACCGACTAATTTAAATTACAGAATGTTCATAACTTATTCCCCCCTTTAATAATAAAGTTTACACTTAGATCCTTAATCATGGCATGAATTTCATAATGTTTAAGCAAGCATTTAACACAACTAAGCATAACAGGGTCTAACCTAAGTTATCATGTAATATATACATAAGTACAAAACTGCATTAATGTTATACAACATGGCAATAATAATTTGAAGCAAGCAATTGTTACCATGGACAAATGATATGGAATGAAAGGGTTACGGCCGCGAGGTACTTGCCTTGTGTACGCCCAGCGGACTCGCTGCACGAAATATCCGGAATGCGTCGCTGCCCGAAAGCTTCCTCTACAACGGGATGAGAACCTACATGGCAAGACGATACGAATCAGATGGAGAATTAAGATGAAACTTAGAGTAGGCAGACATAAGAGTGGCCATTCGGCCGAAGGAACATGTTCGCATAAATTTGCTGTACGAACTGCCAGTCGGCCAAGCATGACGTTCAGCCGCGTGAAAACACTCTGCTACGAGAACGTTAAACCAAAACCCTGCGCGAATCCACATTCGCGGGATTCGCGCCGTGCGACTGGGAACGGTCATTCGGCCACACCGCCGCCGGTTGTCGACCACCGCCGACCACTGCGTCGCCAGCGCCAGTCACCACGCCGCCAGCGCTCGACCGCGCCGCGCCGCCGCCCTATGAGCCTGCGTCGTGCCACCTCGCTTGCACCGCGCGCGCCACCGCGGTACTGCTGCACGCCGCTCTCGCTGCGCCGCGCCACGCCACCGCTCTGCGCCGTGCCACCGCCTTCCTCGCCGAAGCCGTCTCCGCCACCGGCCGGCGCTGCGCTCGCGTGTGACCGCACCATCACGCAGGGCGCGCTGGCTGCTTCCTCTCGCGCCACGCCGCCGCGCATAGCGTCGCCGCCGGTCGCCTTCCCTCGCGCGCGCCCGTGCCGCCGTCGGCCTGGCTTCCCTCGTGTGAGCCCGCGCAGCCAGCAGCCTGTGCACCCGCTGAGAGGGAGAGAGAGAAGAGAAGGAAGATGGAACCTGGGATAACCAATGTAGAGGCGGCTGCTCGGGAGGAGATGAGAGCTCTCATGTTATAAAGGATTGGATTAGGGTTTGGTTAATGTTAAGATGCCTCCTTTTGTTTTCTAAAACGAGCCCAAATCCTAAGGTCGGGTGTTATAGGGCCTGTTCTTTTTGGCAGTGGCTGATAGCTTTTGACTGCGGCTGATGGCTTTTTGGCAGTTTACAACAGAGATTGTGAAAAGAGAGAAACTCGCTTGCGATTTTTGATGGTACAGATATTAGGTTTTAACGTGTACTATAATTAACTTGTAGACCTCATCTTAAAAAAATACTCCGTTTGAAAGTTACGTACTGTAGTAGAAACCAAAAGTCAAAAGCTGAAAAGAACAGGACCACAATCTTGCACTAATGCCAGCTTTTTGGTTCAGACATGTGCATAGCCTAATAGCCAGCACCGGTGCTTACTACCATTTTTTATTTCTAGCACCGGTTTTTTTTCATACAGTGCACACGGCCTAACACACAAATCCATGTGTTTATAGGATTGTTCATGTAAATGACATTTATCTATGTTTTAAAATTTAATGTTTAGATATCTGTTTTTTACAAATCAGCTCCTTTGACCGACCTCGTTTGGGCAGGGGTAGACTGGGTGCGGGTAGCGAGAGCACTGTGATATCTGGTGTGTGTCCATGTGCACTGTGTACAAAATAATTGAATGGATAATTAATTGTCACTGTTGATGTAGGCAGATATGCATCACCTTTTTTGGTTGTGCTCATTTTGGTTTAAGGTCAGCTTTTGCTTCTGGTTTTTGCTTTTATTTTTCACTATTAAGTAATTTTGTTCTTTTCTATTTTTCTATTTTTTTTATCTTTTTTCTTGTATTCCTTTGCATTTTCACGATGGGCTAATATATTTTTTTATTTTTATTTTTTAAAATTTTAATTATACCAAATAAGTAAACTCATCTACAGTAAAAAAAATAAATTAGTTACAGTAAAAAAAATTATAAACTAACGTTAAACTACACTATCTTACACAATATCTTAATGTTTTGATGTCTATGTGCAGATATGATGTCCATGTGTACTGTGAACAAAAAATGAAACAACACCTTAATTTTTTGACAGGCGATGCATTTCCTGGCTAATCAAAACATTCATGCGATCCGAGGACAAAAAATTGCGTGTCATGTTGGTGCGATATGATAAATGGCACTGTGACCTCACAATTAACCGAGCTACCTACTGCGTGCGACCGACGCTTGCCTCACAATTAAAGCGCGTCACTGTGGATGTTGTTGACTGTGATTGTAGTGTTCTGCGTCTCATTTCTCTTGCAACACAACACTTGCTCCGATCCGCCTCTCCAGCAACCTTGCATCGCGCTCCCCTTCGTCGCCGCGCCGGCTCCAACACTGCTTCCGTCGTTCTTCACTTTTTCGTCCGTGTAAGCTTTCCACCCTTTCTTTGCTGTCTTCGCTTGTTAGTTTTTCCCCTCTATTTTCCTCTACAAATACTTCCATTCACGCAAGAATAGAGATAAAATTCTGCTTTGTGTACAGTTCTGTTTCTTATCTCCGTTGCAATTCACTAATTTTTCTCGCCGTTTCTCACTCCAACAGGTTTTTCATCCAGTCTTCATCGGTTGTTTCCCCCTCTGAAGCACTTCCATTCGTCTTTTACTCAGGTCACTCCATCCCCAAAAAAATAATAAAGAAGAAAAACGAGAAAAACCTGTCTTTAGTTTTTCTCCTCCATCACGCGTAAACCCTTTGCATTCAATCCCCCCCCCCCCCCCCCCAAAAGGGAAAAAAAAAACTAGTGCGATTCATGGTGGAGATGGCGCTGGCTGGCTTACGGTGGGCGGCATCGCCAATCGTCAAGAAGCTCCTGGCTGACGCTTCGACCTACCTTGGCGTGGACATGGCGCGTGAGCTGCACGAGCTAGATGCAACCGTCTTGCCGCAGTTCGACTTGGTGATCGAAGCGGCCGAGAAGAGCCCCCACAGGGGCAAGCTGGAGAAATGGTTGCGGCAACTGAAAGCTGCCTTCTACAACGCCGAAGACCTGCTTGACGAGCACGAGTACAACCTCCTCAAGCGCAAAGCGAAGAACGGGGAGGACTCCTCCTCCTCACCGGTGCATGCCTCCTCCATTAACTCTATTCTGAAGCCTCTGCGTGCCGCGTCTAGCAGGCTGTCCAATCTGCGGCCGGAGAACAGAAAGCTTCTCCGGCAGCTGAATGAACTGAAGACCATCCTGGCGAAAGCCAAGGAGTTCCGTGAACTGCTCGCTTTACCGGCTGGTAAAAGTGCAGAGTGCGCCGCCGTCCCAACATCTGTTGATCCTCCGGCCAAGACGGCGTCACTTCCCACTTCAAAGGTGTTCGGTCGCGACACTGATCGCGATCGTATAATCGATCTTCTTACAAAGACGACTACTGCCGAGGGTAGCTCAGCGTGCTACTCGGCTTTGGCAATTGTTGGACATGGAGGCGCGGGAAAATCCACCTTGGCACAGTATGTTTACAACGACGAGAGGGTCATTGAATATTTTGATGTCAAGATGTGGGTCTGCATCTCACGTAAACTTGATGTGCACCAGCACACACGGGAGATTATCGAATCTGCCACAAAGACGGAATGCCCACGTTTCGATGGCCTTGATACTCTCAGTGCAGATTAAGGGACGTACTGCAAAAGTCAGAGAAATTCCTGCTTGTGTTGGATGATGTTTGGTTTGATAAACCTAACAATGAGATGGAATGGGACCAACTGTTAGCTCCTCTAGTTTCTCAGCAGAGGGGAAGCAAAGTTTTGGTAACTTCTCGACGAGATATACTTCCAGCTGCTCTTTGCTGTAAAGACGTTGTTCGTCTGGAAAAAATGGAAGATGCTGACTTCTTGACACTCTTCAAACATCATGCCTTCTCTGGAGCAGAAATCAGAAATCCCCAGTTGCGTGAAAGGCTAGAAGAGATTGCAGAGAAGATTGCTAAAAGGCTTGGACAATCTCCTTTGGCAGCAAGAACAGTGGGTTCCCAGTTGAGCAGGAATAAGGATATGGCTGAATGGAAATCTGCTCTAAATATTGAAGACTTGAGCGAGCCCATGAGAGCTCTGTTGTGGAGCTATGAGAAGTTAGATCCACGTCTGCAGAGGTGCTTTCTGTATTGCAGCTTATTCCCGAAAGGCCACAAGTATTACGTCGATGAGTTGGTTCACCTTTGGGTGGCAGAGGGCCTTGTTGATTCGTACAACCTGAGTAGGAGAATGGAAGATATTGGAAAGGATTACTTCAACGATATGGTCTCTGGATCTTTCTTTCAACCGGTTTCTGGACGTACATGTTATATCATGCATGATCTCCTACATGATTTGGCAGAGTCACTCTCTAGAGAAGACTGCTTCAGATTAGAAGATGATAGGGTGACAGAAATACCAAGCACTGTTCGACATCTATCTGTTCGTGTTGAGAGTATCAAACAGCATAAGCAGAGAATCTGCAAGCTATGTCATTTACGCACTGTTATCTGCATTGACCCTCTTACGGATGATGTAAGTGATATTTTCCATCAGGTTCTGCAGAATTTGAAGAAGTTACGTGTACTGCATTTGCGCTTTTACAACAGTAGCAGGTTACCTGAATCTCTTGGTGAACTGAAGCACCTTCGGTATTTGGACCTCGCTGAAACTTCAATTTCCCAATTGCCTGGATCATTGTGTACCCTTTACCACTTACAGTTTCTTCGGTTAACTGACGAAGTTGAGAGTTTGCCTGACAAATGCTGCAATTTAAGTAAGTTACGGCATCTTGATGCACAGCCTCAAATTCGGAACATAGGCAAGCTAACTTCTCTCCAACATATTCGTGAATTTCGCGTGCAAAAGCTGGAGGGATATGAGTTACGACAGTTGAGGGACATGAACGAGCTTGGTGGTCGTTTAAGAGTCACAAATCTCGATAATGTCACTGGAAAGGATGAAGCCTTAGAGTCGAAGCTTGATCAGAAAAATCATCTTGAAGGCTTGCGCCTTGCCTGGAGTGACGGGAGTGAGTTGCGAGCAGAGGATAGTTTACATTTGGAGATTCTAGAAGGTCTGATGCCACCGCCTCAACTAGGGGACCTTGAAATCGAAGGTTACAAATCTGCGAGGTATCCATGCTGGTTACTTGAGGGTTCCTATTTTGAGAATTTACAGCGGTTTAGTCTTCAAGACTGCAGTGCGTTAGAAGGTCTACCACTCAATACCGAGCTATTTAGGCATTGCTCCGCACTTTACCTCACAAATGTCCCAAATCTGAAGACATTACCGTGTCTTCCAGCAGGCCTCACAGACTTAAGAATTGGCGGATGCCCACTGCTCATGTTTACTTCCAACGATGAGCTGGACCAATATGGTCCGTGGAAAAACATGATGAGGGCAGACGACTTGGCATCCCTATTTGCTTTGTTCCGGGAGGTGGAGTCAGGATCAAGCTCATTTGATGTGCGGCGCCTTTCGGCAGAGCATTCATCTCTGAAGCAGTTGATGCCATTGATGGATGCTGATATATCGCAACCTCTTCAAACCATTAGAAGCGCTCTAGAAAGAGAAGGGGGTGTAGTATCCGAGGAAGAAAATGTCATCAAGGCATGGCTATGTTGCAACGAGCAGAGGATAAAACTCTTGTACGGAAGGAACATAGGGATGCCACTGGTTCTGCCATCAGCACTCCGTGTGCTTATTCTTTATTGCTGCAGCATTACAGATGGAGCTTTAGCTAATTGCCTTGGAAGCCTCACTTCACTGAGACACTTGTCATTTTCACAGATTATGACTATAAGTGCACTTCCGTCAGAAGAGGTCATGCAACATTTGACAGCGCTTGACAGCTTGTTCGTTGCAAATTGCTGGTGTCTCAGATCATTTGGGGGCTTACGAGCTGCTACCGCTCTTTCGGATGTTCTGTTATCTTGCTGCCCTTCTATAGAGCTGGCACGTGGAGCAGAATTTATGCCATTGTCCCTCAAGATGCTAAATATAAACGGATGTGTGCTTGGAGCTGACTTCTTCTGCGGTGACTTGCCACACCTGAGTAGTCTTTCCATAGACACGTGCAGAAGCTCTGCGTCCTTGTCAATCGGTCATCTGACCTCACTCAAGTCACTCTCACTACATCGTATGCCAGATTTATGCATGCTTGAAGGATTGCCTTCCCTGCATCTAGATTACGTAACATTGTTAAATATTCCAAAGCTCAGTGCCGGATGTATCTCGCGGTGTCGTATCCAGAAATCACTCCGTGCTAGCAGCTCCGGGATGCTCAACCACGTGCTCTCGGCTGAAGGTTCTACAGTTCCAGTGGCTATCTCTCTCGAAGGTTGCAACGATCCATCCATTTCATTTGAAATATCTGCAAAGCTTGCGTCTATCAAGCGCCTTGCATTCTGGAACTGCGGAATCCAGTCCCTGCCAGTAAGTTTGGAGAGCTTCTCCTGTCTGGAGACCCTCCAAATCTACGGCTGCCCCAACATACCATCTTTACCAGATCTGCCAAGTTCCCTGCGGCAGATATCCATTGTTGGCTGTGAACTCTTGAAGGAGAGCTGCCGACCACCTAATGGAGAAACCTGGCCAAAGATTGCAAATATCCGTTGGAAGATCATCGAATGAATTACGCTTCAGATTCTCGGGAAAATAATAAGGTAAAGCTTCCACTATTTTGCTGTCAACGATAAATTTGTGTAAGAGCACTTCGTTTACTTCATCCATCCATTTTTTTAGACGAGTATTTCAGTCGCTCTTGTTATTTCGAATACTCAGAGCTTCCCTCATTTCTACTTTAATTTCAAACAGCCACCCACCATTAAGATGACAGAGAATCAGTGGCACGCGTAACACCTGCGACTCCATCGTGCTCATCTTCGACTTCCAGTTGAACTGCCTTTCCTGCTCCGCTCCACCGACCGCCTCGACTGCCCCGTGGCCATCCACCGCCTCCCCTCCTCCGGCACCCCTCGCCGCTGCCGGTGCGTTGATTTCGGTTCGTACCTGATAGTACAATGTGTTATGTGCTAATGTACCTCGGTTATTTGATAATGTAAATTCTTGGATTTGGTGATTTGTGTTAGTACTTGTTAAAAAATAGCAATGCATATTTGTGATGAAGCTTCAAGAAAATCGTATGGCAATACTGGAGAAATGTAGAGCTGTTGATTGTAATTTGGTTGTCAGAAATGTTTTGAAGTCTCCTAACTTTCCTTGCCGTATTAAACTCTAGATAATTCATGAGCTTTGCATAGCTGACATGCAGCAAAAATCTGCACAGCCAACTTGTATGGATGCATGTCCGCAATGAGTTGGCAGGTTTCTACTAAAAGTTTGTTTAACTTTAGCTGTCCTTGTAATGAGAAGAATTAACTAGAAGCGTGCAAGACACAAGAAAGCTAATGCACAGCTTTGCAGCCAGCTGTGTGTATGTGTCGTGACCAACTAGTATTTGTACTAGCTACTAGCTGTGTTAGGCCTCTTTTTTTTTTTATCTATGTCGGTTCAAAAAAGGATTAGTCATTTCCTTGCCCTATAAAGGGACTTGTAACCCCATGTAATCTGAGCTTGAGCGGTAACCCCTCCATGAAAGCCTTGTTAGCTGCGTATGTGTATATGCAAGGCATGCATAATATTGCATGAAGTTGTTGAGTTAGCTTCCTTTTTCTTAGCATTCCTCTGTTCCACGCTTCTTTTGAGTGATCCAGATATCCAGAAACTAACAGTACTGAATACCTTTTGCATAATGTGGCCCTGTTGATATCGTGGTGCATGTGAATTTGCTGGCTTATTACACTTCGTTTTTCCCTCCTAATTGTATGGTCTATTGAACTGTCTAGCACTTGACAGTAGACATTCAGGTCCCTTTTCCTTCTTTTGGTTAAGTTTCATAGAGCGGTTAGTTTCTATTTGGAGGTTCTCATGCCATCTTCATATGCTGAAGCAGCCCTGCATCACCAACTATAAGGGCTATTTGGTTCGGGACTTGCATGCCTTTAGCTTGCGCATCAGGCTGCAACTGCCTGGAATGGTCAGGCAGGTGTGCAGAGCCCAGGCGCCCAACAGAACATTTCTCAAGCACACCTGGACTGGTCAGGCCAGGAAAATATTGCCCCCAGGCCTTTAACCAAACAGGCCCTAAATCCGAGATGTTCACTTGGTTATTCTTACTTCGACAATCCAGAAGTCTCATTCTCAACAATTGCACTGCTTAGAATGTCTAGCTCACTAGCTCAGTGTCGTGCTCGTATGGCATTGTTCTCTGTAGAAACACCACAAAGTCACAAACCGAAAGTCTGAAGGCTTCATTACCAGGCCTGAACTTCTTATCTTGTGCCGATTTTTTATGTCTATTTCGAATGAAAGAGCTTGAACGTAATATCGAGTAGTAAACTCGACAAGAACAAAGAATAAAATAATTGACACAAGCAAATAAATCTCAGGAGAGAGGAGAAGAAAGGGAGGAAGGAAGGAAGGGTCATTTGGGACAATATACAGTGGCCAAGGCCTGGTGACAGCTGGATAGAAGGGTCGTAAGCCATATCATCTTTGATGCTGGCAATTAGGCAAAGGTTTTGGATCAAGATAAGCTGATTAGGTTGCACTCGTAGTCAGTTGACCCGCTAATCTGCTATTATTCCATCTCTAGTTCTTTATAAGTTCAATGTTTATCACTTCAGACTAGGACTGACTATGATTTTCACTTTGGAAAAATTGTACTAGTGTCGATTTCTTTCACTGTATAAACTAGTTACTATTTCTCCCCTTCCCTCTCCTTTTTCAAGGGTTCAGGAAAAACTAACCTTATATATGTGACATATGGTGATTTGACATAGCTCCCATCGCTCATCTTCATCAGTAGAGCTAAAAGATCAGCTTTTAGACAATCTCTGACTATAACTGCATCCATATAGCATTCCGAGAACTGCATCAGAATTACAACATGCACTTTCTTTGAGTGATCTAAATTATATCAAGACTAAACAACAGGCTCTTGCAGAAGCAAATGGAACAGCCAATGGAATTTGTTCAATAATGCTCAACAAAAATGATAAAAGCTCCTATAACATCATATAGTATAGCATAGACCTTGCATGATTCCGATAGGTCTCAGGCCAAATTTAAGTTTTTTTTGCAACTTGTTGGGTTGAAACTGTTAAGGGTATTAGTGGTATTTTCTTATTTCTAGGATTTAGTTTTGCGTTGTGTCTTATGTACTCCATATATAGTCCTTTGGGCTAAGTTCAATACAACTAACCTTCATCCATTCCTCCACTGATGTTAACATGGTATCAGAGCTACGCCAGATTCAGGCAAGTGATGGCACCGAGGAGGTCAGCAAGCTCGGATCGAGGAGGAGGCCAGGCAACGATGACGTAGACTGGATCCAGCGCGAACGTGAGCGCAGCGACCTAGTGGTAGCGTGGGAAGAGAAGGCGGCTCGAGATCTGGCCAGTGGTGGCCGATGAGCGCGCTGTCAGTAGCGCTGGACTAGAGACAACGGTAGCTAGGAGGTGGCCGCCCCCGGGCATGGAGATTGCTACTCTTGGGGGTTAGCGGTAGCGAAAATTTCTTGTCAGTTAGCCGTTTGTTTCTCTGTTCTAGTGTGGCCTTTCACATGATAGCAGTCGTCGCTCTTCTCTTTGAGCTGCCGCAGATTGTATAAGTCGTTATGATGCCACCACTCTTCTTTTTAAGTCGCCGCCCTGAGTTTCTTCGGCCGCCGCGTTTCTCTTTTGCGCCGCCACCGTCTCGAGGTTCAATCTACGCTACTATACTTCTATCTATTCCTCTTTAACTTAATTTGACAACTCTCTTTCTTTGTTAGATTCATCATTTGCTTTGTCCTGCAGTCGCGGTCGACTTTGCTCTCACTTGTCTTTGCTTTCTTAGTCTCTGCATTTTGTGCTTTATGAGCTGCCGCACTGCCCTGAATGGGAGAAGATCATTTTATATTCGACATAGTTTCACGAGTTGCACGTTATGACGACATCTTCAAGATTCAGACTTTGGATTCTTCCTATTTTAATGTCAATCCTTTCAAATACAATGCTATTGCATATGTTTTGTATTTGAGGGGATGTTAAGAGTATTAGTGGTATTTTCATGTTTCTAAGGTTTAATCTTGTGTTGTATCCTATGTACTCTATATAGCCCTTTGGATTGAGTTCAATATTGTTAGACCATGTGGCCAGGTCTAGACTAGATGATGAATAATTGACAACGTTGATTATGATATTATTTAGGATAATGTTGCATGATATGCTCGTGTGAGGTATTGTGCGAATTGACTTGAGTCAAGTCGTGGACTTGTGCTCGTACGCGGTTGTGTGTTTATTCATGTGCAGGTGTTGCTTGAGGCGGAACATGGTCGATGATGGGACTGAAACTAGGTTCGGGTGGAACTGAGATTTCGGGACTAAGTTCAGGGAGGAACTGAGGTCCTATTGGTCAAGTATGTCATGCGGGATGTTCAGACTAGAGAACAATGTGTATGGAGATAATGCGTGGAGAAGATACGGAGGTGCGGTCCGGAGGCTTCGACACGTGGAAAAACTGGAAAAATCGGAGCGTAAAAGAATTAAAAACCCATGTTAGAAAGGGTTTTGGATCCTTTGAAAAGTAGTGGGTCAAAAAATCTGGTTGAGGCGAAGAGGCTCAGAATGAGTTGTATTAGGGTTAATAACGTATTGGAATAGGTTGAGGATTTTAGGAGTATAAATAGAGGTGGCTTGCCGTAGCTTTCGGAGAAAACAGAGATACCAGACAATACTAGTCATGTGCCCGTACGTTGCAACGGAAAAACTTTAGCAGTTAGATCGTGAGAGAGAGAGAGGGGGAGAGGAAAGGGGCGGTTAAGATTTTATTGTTCAGATCAAATGGCTGAGAAGAGATATGGGAGAGGACTCATCAACCACCAACTCCTTCTTTTAAAGTAGTAAAGATACGGGCTTGCGGCAGTTTTTGCTTGGCCGTGAATTTTGTGCTCGCAAAGAAAAAGTGGACGACGGCTTTTTGGTGTGACGGCGGCGTACGTGCCGCCGGCGGCTCGGAAAGAAAATATTGGCCGCCGCGTGTTGCCGTTCTCCCGTGCATCTCACGCTCCCGGCCGGGTGGACGTTCGGCCGCCACGCGCCCTTGTTTTCTGAGCGACGCTGTTCGGAAGAACGCAGGGGTGACTAGACAATTTGTTTTGAGTCTGCGGTTATTTTCTCTGGCGGCTGTGATTTCGGAAGACGGCGAGCGCACAAGAAAGTAAAACGTGACGCTGAGAACAAAAAGGTTGCATGCGTGTGTGCATGTATTGATCAGGTAACTGCTTGGCTGCTTGTTGAAAAATTGGTTTGGTCTTTTACTTCTTTGATACTTGCATGCATTGATCTTGTTTGGGTGAAGGATACATCTGCACGATTGCTGCATGCATGTGTGTTTAGTTGTGATTAGCACAAGATAATTACTTAAGGCTTCTTGTGTTACGTGACTTTTGAAAGAAACAAAAAGGAGTCATCAATGCATACATTTGTTTTGCATGGCAATGCATGCATGCTGTGACTTGTGAAGAAACAGGGAAGAGCTACTAGATAATTTACAGGAGGCGGTGACTATTGGTGCAAACGGCACTTTTCGCCACCAACAGATTCTTGCAGGTCGGTTACTTTTGGTCTGTATTCTGTTCGGTCTGTTAAGTTCCGTGATGGTTAGTTTTCTTTTTTAACTTTGTTAGAGAGAGAATAAATTTAGTAGTGTGCAAACTTGGTTGGATTTGATTGCAATCCGCTAGTAACGGCTACTCATCGCTGTAGCTTTTAATTAATTTTAAGAATCAATTTTAAGAAAGACTTCCGCTAAGCATTGTAATCATTCACCCCTCGATTACCTAAGACGATCCTACAAATATAACTAACCTTCATCCATTCCTCCACTGAAGTTAACAGAAACATTACGCACTGACTTACAAGTAAAATCTTATAGCATAGTCTAAATTTTGGCAATTCAATACAAAACTGTTTAACCTTGAGAACTGCAATGACATTTTCTGCCGCTTCAAAAATATAATAATAACATTTTATGAAGTTCACATTTTGGCCAGTACTATATACATGATAGCTAGTCACAGGTTTGAAATCCAAAGGACACACTGGACAAAATATTAGTAGAGAAAGTATCGAAGGAGCGAAGAATTCTATTAACTTGGCCTCAGGAGCTGCTATGATACTCTCAGCAGCCCATGGTACGCTGTTGATCCAAACAGCCACAAACGGGACCATCAATGAATCTCCAGTCAGAACCTCGAAACTCAACTGACGGACCTTGATAAGAACACCGAGGATATTTTCCATTTCGCCCCTGACATTCTAAGATGGAATTCTCAAGTTGTTTTACGGGCGCTCCGAAAGCCTCGTAACCTGGGGCAGGCACGAAATGAATACTTCCGCAATATTTTCGCAGGTTCATGATACGAACCAGGACGACATTTGGGACCGAGTACGTCTCACTGGAAGCCTGCAGAAGTGATTTTTAGCCATGCCATTTCCTGTTCCTGCATACATTGCAAACACCTGTTTAAATGCTTTCAGAATTTTCTGTGCTAGTGAGATGAATTGTTTGTACCTTCTGGATTTCTGGAACTACCCCAATTGGCATTTTTATTGCTTCCTCCCAGTCTGCTCGTTGTAACAGGGAGCTACACTTTTTTTTTGGTAGATTTGAAGGCACTAAAAATGACTCGAGCATACAGTTACACCGTTTCAGATAGCATCGACCATTTCTTCGTGAAAGCTTTTGCAAGAAAGGAAAATCAAGTCAGGTGTCCAGATAACATCCCAAAAGTTTACGAGATCTATCAGACAAAAGCCAATTTGCATTAGCCAATCTGGATTACCAAATTTTTTTTTTCGATAAGGGAAATTTTATTAAGTTTCAAGGTTTAACATCAAGATGATACAAGACCCTGAAAACAATTCCCGGCCTCTGCATAACCAGGATGCACACAACCAAAAAGACAATAGAAGTACAAGCACGCTAATAACAATTAATCCGCAGACTACACCGCCACCCATGTGCCGGGGTAAAAAACTCCTTGGCCACACGCGCCAATTGTTGAGACGCCGCTGCAACCAAAACTCGCGAAGATGGCTTCTGTAGTATAACCCAGGTACGAAGCCAATGGATGACTGAGTAGATAACCTGTAACGGGGAAGCAAAATGTTTTTTTTTAAATATCAGATCATTCCTGCAAAACCAAAGTGACCAACAAGTAGCGGTCGCCCCTAATAGAATCAGAGATTTCAATTCTTTCCTAACACCTCATAGCCAAGACCCAAACAAGTGATCCACACTACTAGGTTGATACAGTCCGAAAGCTACTCGTATAATAGACCAAATAGCCCGAGCAAAACGGCATTCAAAGAACAAATGTTTGATTGTTTCGTCCTTAGGACAAAAGCAACATGACTTGTCACCTTGCCAGTTGCGTTTGGCTAGATTATCTTTTGTCATCACTACCCCTCTACGTAAAAATCAAAGAAAAATTTTGGTTTTCAGAGGAGCTCTTAACTTCCAAATCCGTTTAGTCAAGTTGGGAATATCGGTATGGATCATAGCCAAGTAATGTGATTTCACCGAGAACTGTCCGTTTTTGTGAAGGTTCCAGCGAAAGTCATCAGGTTCCTGGCTCAATACTATGTTAGCAATGTGCGAAAGTAAATCATTCCAAGCTACTAACTTTTGACCAATGAGGTCTCTTCTCCAAGAGATATTGGGTGTCGAGGTGTTAAAGACTTCTGCTATAGTAACCTGCTTGTGACGAGCTATGTTATATAGACTATGGTACTGGTCTCGCAGGGTTGACTGACTTAGTCACTTATCCTTCCAGAATCTAATTTGTGATCCATCTTTAACTATGAAAGAGCCAAAGCGGAGAAACTCTCCCTTCACCTTCATCTGATCCATAGATATCCCATCGAAGCTTTGTGTACCTCAAATGTAGTTTTCGAAAAGAAAAGAGTGTCTCACATGTAACATTCACCATAGATTCCATGACTTCAAACGGAGATATGTCCTGACTCCTGACCACTAACAATAGTGAATGTAGAAAAGGGCATTCCATATGCCTTACGTGATATGTTCACCAGTTTTGGACGTGCTTAAAGTAAAAAAAGAAAGAAGAAAAAGAAAAGGCACATATACCTCACATGATATGTTCACCATTTTTGGGCGTGCTAAAATTTTTGAAAGAAGAAAAAGAAAAGGCACGCCGTTGCCGGGGATCGAACCCGGGTCGCCCGCGTGACAGGCGGGAATACTCACCACTATACTACAACGACTTTGTTAATAGTAGGATAAATAAAGCTAAATTTGACAATAAGTTAAACCTGACAGGGTAAGGAAAATTCCTCCGTGTGTGAGATGCAGAGAAGTGGAAGACTTTGGGGGTTTTCACAGCAGCAATTTGCACCCACCTGAACGGTTAACCTCCAGTTCAAAACAGAAGCTGAAATCAAATTCCCAACCCACGGATGTAATATCAGTTAAAACATGTATCATGCGTAGCAGCGGAGCAGGAGGTCATTGCCTTCTTAAGCACCGAAAGACTACCAAAGTCATGATTGTTAATCTCAACTTCATAGCACACTTAAGTGCCTACATATAAGAGCCCTCCTACACTGATGGACCACAAGAAGTATGTTAAATTGTCCATATTTGTCATACTTTATCTTGCAGAAAGGAAACATTAACAATGGCACAAGCCCAGAATTTCTGTAGTAAACATCTTTTGCAGGTGTACAGTTTTGAGTCGCAAGTTACAAACTCTTCTGTAGAGCCTTTTTGGCATGGATGCTTCCCTCCGGTGAACATATCAGTTGGGGTGGTTGAATGGAGTAGAAGGTAACAAATGAAAGGTAAGCACAGCTTACAACCACATAGATCTTGAACCAGACAAATGAAAAAAGAGTTAGGTACAAGAAGATGCCTGTCAAGCTGAATATTGTGAAAAAATTTGCAAGGCACTTCAGTGTGGATATATCTCCTTCAGTTCCTTCATCAGGGAAGTGGCCTTGCATGAAAAAATATGACAGAAGTTGATCCTTCTGCTTGAACCTCTCTATCATCCAATCAGCTACTTCATCCGCTGACGTTGGAATGTCACAGAGCTGAACATTTCTGATGTGGATGTGAACTTCAGAAGGATCAGTGCCATATACGTTGTCCAGAAAATCTGGCAGGCGATGCTTGTATGCGATTGTGACGTCATAAACTGCATGAATCAAAATATCAGGAGTCAAATATAAAAAAGAGTGAACATTCTTCAATACATAAAAAGGGAAAGAAGGATTTAGAAGTACAGAGCAGTTCAACAGTTGAAATGTAGTTATGTTTCAAGCTTTCATGAATTCAAGCATATGTGGTCCTAGGTCCATGTACTACAGTTGTTTGGTTAGCATATGTGGTTCAAGAAATTTTTGGGAATGCTAGTACATACTGCTGTAGCCAAAACATGGGACCATAGAGATAGTAGAACACACCCTATTAACTTGTTTGGTTCATTTGAATGCAAGATATGCTCCATGTTCATTAACTCCAATTTATAATAGATGATTTAAACAGTGAACATTGTTGATTCTATGCCATGAATTGATAATCCATGTACGCATCAGCAAGATTTTTTTAGAAACTTTGTGGGTTTTAAGAACTCATATATACCGTCTTTATGATCTGCTTAAGACAAAAGAATAAAAAGTCCGCACAAAGTGAAAATACGGATCTCACAATTAAAATTAGCTGCAATGAGAGTCCTATCACTCAAGGATAGGTTATTGTAGGTTCACAGTTATCTGTTCATAAAGATTCTGCTGGTAAGGGGAAAAAACAAAAGAGGAATTTTCTTAAAGAAAATGATAGTAATAATCAGAAAATGGTAGTACTAATCAATATCATGGAAACACACATAGCACGCATGCACATATGTAGAAAAAAGAAAAGGGGGAGGGAGTGCTCACCTGCATCTAAGGAGCCCCTTAACTCTTGCAAACAACAAATGAACCCCTTTGTCTTTGGAAGGAGGACATTTTCTAGCATAGGCAGACCATGCTCTGCAGCATACTCCTGACTCTTGATGCATTTCTTCTCCCTAAGATAGAAGTACCAATCAGCAACCAAATAAAGGAAGGAAAGAGTGAAGAATCATGCACATGCAATAGAATAGTAAGTGATTTCTAAAGCAATACATAAGAACAATTTCAGAAAGGCAGTATGGCAGGAAAAGTTTGGTTTGCCAATCAGCAACTTCAAAGATTCAACAGATTGAACAAATATACAATCAAGTATTTATTACAATAATGCATGTGGATTATACGAATACATAAAAAACGAATTTTAAAGATAAATACGTCTTACGTATAATCAGTGCCTTCAGGAAAATACGCCAACCAGAGGGGATCTCTGGGGTTCTTAAATTTTGATAGTTTGTTCTGGATAATCGCTTCATCAATCTCCCATTTCGCTCAACTGGGATAAACTCAAAAATGTGAAATGCCCAGCTAAAAACAGGCAATTTCATCAAGCTGCTCTTAAGGATGTACTTGATATATCCCAGATGGCCTTTCCTCAATGCAAGATCCCACAAGTACATCCAGTCAACCTCGGTCCTGTGGTTGGCAAATAACAACACACGACTTTTTGGTGGCACACTTTCACCAGAGAAAACCACCTTGGTCTTGTTGATCTTCTCAAATAAGAATGGCCATAAAGATAACCACATTCCAAATAGAAAGGAGGTCACCTTTCGGCTGTAATGCACGCTGAACAGCCGTACAAGGAAAGTAGTTATAGGGGCTAAGTAAACTATCAACAGGAATGCTGTTGACAGTATAATCACTACACATGCTACACCACGGCATCGCCTCATGGGAGTCAATGGACGGTGCTTTGGTCCGCTGTTCAGAATGGGTGGGATAACACGCTGCACTTGTTTCTGTTCTCCACTCACATGATGCCCTTGGGAACCACTTGAACCATTCATCTCCTACGACTAAAAACTGAATCCTTAGCACTACTCAAAATCCACACCAGGGATAAAGCCCAGCACTGTCCAGATTATCTAAATACCATGTAGGGTAGGGTAGGAGAAAAGAGAACTGCAAAAAACCAACATAATTGATCAGAAGTAAGCATACTGTTGCTATTTAAGAGTTAGCATAGCACTTGAGAAAATAGGCTATCGTTTTGCTTTGGTTTTATCAGAAATTGTGTAATATTGAAAGGTGACCATCAGTCCAATAGGATGCAGCTCGATCATACCCAACTACACTATACCATTTTGGAACATGACATCACCTTCTGCGATGCATGTCAGCGGAAAAACACATAAATTCACATAGACAAACCCGCAATTCCCCATGATCCCATCTTCTCCATGCTTCTATGCATGTGTGAACATTCACAAATGCATGAATGTATGAGATGAGCATCTAGCAACAACATTCCACTCTGCCATCAAACTCTCTAAGACAATTGATGGGTTTAGGGCATCCGTGTGAGTCGCAACACTCCATCAGATACAGCAATTATTGACAAGTCCATCACCTCGCAGACAAATTACTCTGTATACCACACCAAAATATTTCAAAAATGCCATGCAACCGTCTATATCGTATTGTGCCACACATATGCCCTAGCACATGCATGGACATATCAAAGATTTCCATTCTTGTCCGACACGGAATAAATGGATTAATATGGATTGGACTTCAAAAGTAATCATCTATGCAAATCACATTCATATATAGGTGGTCCACTACGGCCCCTCCATTAACCATAAAACTGAGCCATCCATTTGTGCAAAGCACTATCAGTAGTCAGCACAATTGCATAGATGCTTTGTGCTCCTATGGAATTACAGAACTGCCCTCCCCATTCAAACATATCAGCAGAAACACTATTCCCTGTTGTGCACATGTTCAGAAAAAAGATCCTTCACAGTGAAGTACACTGTTCCCTTTGCCTCATGCCAACATAAACAGCAAAGAGGAGCATTTCCACTATCTTCTTTTTCTACATAATCGGGAAAAAGAATATCGCAATTCCATGCCTAAGCCCTAAAAATGTAATAAAATAGACACAATCCCATGCCTCCATGTGACCAACAGCAATAATTCATCATCAGACATACTTGATATACGCTCCGTCATGTGGCTGCTCATGGCTAGCAATTGTTGCACCGCGTGCTAGGGCCAGATTAATCAAACAGTTCACTGTGAAAGAGCTAGCCTCTTTGAACACGCTAGTTAGCTCACGGAAGCAATCGCTGAACCAAACAAACATGAACTAGGCATAGAGGCGCCAACTTAAACTGGATCCCAGCACCGGCGAATCGTTCGCCCAATCAAGACGCGGGCGTTGAACCAAGATCAGCAACAAGCGGCCGCGCAAAGCGTCGGACCACTTGGAATGAATGAATAGCAATAGGTTGCAGAGGCAATACCTCGGAGGGATCCGCCGTCGTCGACTTCGCCGGAGGCGGCGGCGGAGGAAGGCCTGGAGGCTCTCCGGAATTCCGATGGGATCCGCGGGACCCCGGGGAGGGGGACAGAGGAGAAAACGAGGGAATCTCGGGTCGCACCACGCGCTAGGAATTAGGCCGGGCCGGGAAGCGAATTTTTATACTCGCCTCCGGTCTCCTCTCCGCTCCAGTCCAGTGCAGGAGACGTTCGGCTCTTTCGGTGCGATGCGGTGCGGAAGCATCGTTGAGCCGAGCGTGCGTGGACCACCCGGGCGGCGGGCGGGGCACGCGACGCGAGCCGGCGAGCGGTTACGGCCCGTCGCCATATGCGCATGGCCCCGTTTAAAAGTGCCATGTTTTTGTTTTTAGTTATAGCTTTTGTTTTTTTATTAAAATGACTAGTAAGGTCTTGCGCATGTTGCAACTGAAAACCAAATAAGTGATGATACTATCATTAGGATATTAGATAATTAGTGCAAAGTACAATAATTTTGGGTAGCAAATCGAAGATGTGACTAATACAATAGGCTTGTTTACCCTATGGATTCAAAGTAACATTGTTATCCCAAATCGGATGAGAGAAAAGAGTTGAACCTATTGAATTTAATCAAGTAAAAAGAATGGAAACAATAATAAGTTGTTCGACTATAATTACATGTATTCTATAGAGAAGAAATCTTCTTGTCCAATATTCAGGATGATGTAAATAAGTTAAGTTTCTACAGACAATGGCATGGTTAAATTCGGAGAATTTAAAAGCCTTATATTGAATTCAACAAAAAAACACAACCAATCTTTGATTTCAATTTCCTGAAGGGCATAAAATAGACAACTCAATATACAGACAAAGTTTGAAAATTGTAGAACATATGAAAGGAGATCGACCTAAGACATTGATGACATTGACTTTCTCTTGTAGCGCTTCTTTCATATCTTTCCCAAAGTGACCAATTTCAGTCATAACTTTCGTCCCAAAGCTGAGTCTGCAGGATTAAAATGAGATATGCTCAAAAGAATTTTTAAAAATGACATTAAGCTTATCTATTTGCTATGAAGGAACCAAAGGTGAACAACAGAGGAAAAATATTGTATAAAGTATAGAAACACATTAAATAAAGGGAATGCATATCGAAATAATACAATGATCTAACAAGCAAAGAAAGCAGGATTTCGGAAGGATGTTCCTACAATAAAACTTTTGTGGAAGCTTTTACGCTAGATCCTCAATTCCATGAGAGGCACACCTGCTTTGTCCTCGTTATCCGGCATATATGGAAAGAAATCAATGAGCAATTTAAATAAGGGTGTTTACTGTGCTTGAGCTTCCGCAACAAAAGTTACACAACCTGAAGCCATGTGGAGGCAACTTCAACTCACCATGATGTTTGTATCTAAACATTTCAAGGAAAGTAGCCCTTGGCAAACAAGCTCTAAGCAAATTAACAAGGTCATCCAGATACATAATTGTAACTTAGTTCTTGATCATTCCCTAAAAACTTAGTTGCCATATCGCATTTCAAAGTTAAGGGAAAGTCAAAACAAGTCACCATGCCGAGCAAAACATCGACTTTTATCCGTATGTTAATTTTCCTATGAAAATGTTTAAGATCCTTATGAATGTCAAGCCGATTATCATGGTTCAACAACTTGGCAAAATAACTTGACTCCATTGATGCATGTTGATCATTAGTGAGAAATCCTTAGAAACAACCCATTAGTGAGTAGATCAAGATGGTGATCTTTCCTAGAGATTAATGTTAATTTATTACACTTTAATGTGTAAGAAGCAATAAAGTATACGCTCCATCAAACCAGTACTACATTATTTCATCAAGAATAAGTTTTCCAAATACAATCAATATGTATCCATTGCATTGCAAGCAAGAATGTACATTGTACAATATCACAAATGCTTATGAAGAATTCAGTTTTTCAATTGAATGTTGCTCGTAAAAGAAAAAAAAACAGAGTGCCTATATTACTTTAAAATACAAGTGTTGCAGTTGACCTAATATACTCATACATGTTCCAAGAATCGCATATAAAATTGGTCTATCTAGAATGCATGTTTGTTTGTCGAATGACAACACTCTTAAGTTACTACCAGAACATGCATTTCTTTCTTTTGAAATATTTTACTAATCATAGCCACATGGTCTGCAAGCTGAATGATGCCAAAATAAGCAGTTCTATGCTATTGTAAATAAGAGGTTTGCCATCTAACAAACTAAACATGAAAATTACCAACATTTCTTAAATTTCTTTCAGTACTTTGGAGCAGATCACCCATGAGCACTTCTTAGCCCAAGAACCGCTTGGTTGGACTACTTGCACAATTACGATGTTTTATACCAGCATCAAAGCTGCGATATGCACAACGCAGCATGCTCATGAATCATGATATAATACTATGATATCGATAGAACAAATACACAAATCGAGAGATGACTGTGGGCGTACCACAAGGACGAAGCCCCAGTTAGCGATGGGCCCCCAAAAGTGGGTGGTCTTGGTGATGCCCTTCCCGGCGGTGTCGGGTGAGGTGACGGGGGCGGCAGCGGAGGCGGCGGCGCAAGAGGGGAAGGGGGGAGGCGGCGGCGCGAGAGGAAGGGGGAGGGAGGCGGCGCGCAAGAGGAGAAGGGGGAGGTGGCGGCGGACGGAGGAGGAGGATGCGCGGCGGAGGAGGGAGAGGGGTGGGGAGTAGGAGGCGACGGTGCGGGGACGGAGAGGGGAGGCGGCGCGCAGGGGTTGGGGGAGTAGGAGGAGGCCGTGGGGGAGGCGAGGGTGGCGTGGCGGCGGGAGGAGCGATGGAGAAAGGCGGCGCGCAGGGGTTGGGGAGTAGGGGAGGAGACCGGTGGGGAGGCGGAGGAGGGCCGGTGGGGAGGCGGAGGAGGAGGCCGGTGGGGAGGCGGAGGAGGAGGCGAGGCGGCGCGGCGCGGAGGAAGAAACCAGCGAAGGAGAGCGAGAGGCGAGGGTGAGGCGAGGCGGCGGCGGGCGAGAGGATGGGCGGGCTCGCGCTGCGAGGACCGGAGAGGATCTAGGCTTGGAGCGACGAGCGAATGGCCGGATCTACCCACGGACGATCGGACGGCGCGCGAGGCGCGGGAGGGGAGCGGAGTAATTTTTACGGTTAGGATTTTATCTCGTAATCAGATCGGAGGGCTGAGAGGAGAGGAGTGACGACGGACCAACCACCAATTACTTCTTTTATAATAGTAAAGATATTGTAATAACTGTTATTTTTTAATATATTTAATTAAAAATAAAAATACTGTTATACTTATGATATAAAGAAAAACTATATTAAAAAATCAATATGTTCTATACGTTTTTTGTCCCATCACTCGGTGGTCAAGTCAGATTTATTTTGGTCGCTGCCGCGACGTTGTCAGAGTTGGGGGCTACGCTTGTAACGCTTGCGTTTGTTTGGGTTTGTCTATCCAACCAATCTTATCCGTGCTGGCTCGTTGAGCGATGGTACTAGGAAAAAAATGCTACGGAGGAGAGTCTTAATTGAGGTCTATCTAAATACTTGTACATGATCTTATCAGTAATATTTAGGGATCAGGTGACAGTATCTGAAGGAAAACCTCAGGTGAGGACTTCCCCATAGAATTTTCTTCCTGGATATTAGGCGGCTAACTTCCCGGATTGACTGGGCTAGAGGTGGGACTTGGGCCGAACTTCTTTGGGCCAGTCCGAAGCACGGCCGGTACGGCCCGGCCTAAGCACGGCTCAGCCCGACACGTGGCGGACCATGCCGGCATGGTACGAACGGTGGGCCGGGCTGGGCCTCAAAATCCGGCACGGTGGGCGGCACGGCACGGTACGGTAGATCGGACCGGCACGGCACGGCGGGCTCGGGCGGCACAGCGGGCGGCACGGCAGATCGGGCCGGCACGGCACGGCGGGCTCGGGCGGCACAGCGGGCTCGGACGGCATGGGGGCACGGCCGACACGCCAGCCGCATCGGCCTCCCCGGCTCCCCCCCCGCGCCCCCGCCCCGCCCTCCCGTCGCCATCCCAATTCACGCCCCACACCCCACAAGAAATCACGATCCATATACAGCAGAGGGAGTAGAGGAGTAGAGTGGAGGGGAAGGAAAGAA
The DNA here is from genome assembly GCA_036346265.1 of Melocanna baccifera. Classification (NCBI taxonomy): domain Eukaryota; kingdom Viridiplantae; phylum Streptophyta; class Magnoliopsida; order Poales; family Poaceae; genus Melocanna; species Melocanna baccifera. Next base: position 38,505,716 of record CM070677.1, read on the forward strand.
GCGTACTCGAGCACTTCCGACGTAGCTGAAGCCGACGACGAAGGCAGCGGCGGATTGCATGAGGATTGCTCTCCTTCCTCGCCGTCGTCGCAGTGTGCTTGGCGGCGTCCCCGTCATTGTGTGCCGATGTTTGCATACAATTAATTCAACTTCAATTAATTTTCAACGAGGCAGGTACGAGAGAAAGGAAGATGACGGACGTCACCACAATTGTCGCCGTCACCTTCGTCGTGCATAGTTACTTTGGGCTGGACTTAGGCTGGCACGGCACGAACGTCGGTACGGCAGGCTTTGGGCCATGCTTGGGCCTGGTCGGAGGTAAGGCGGGTCGCGACAAAGACGGCAGACGGTGGGATGATCGGGCTGAGCCGGCACGACATGAATCGCCCGGCACAAGGGCTCAGGCCGTGCGCAAGGCACGGCCCAACTCCCACCACTAGACTGGGCCCAACAATCCGCTGGACGCTTGCATGTTTGTACGTGCGTGTGTGCGCCCTTTTGTTATGAAGACCGGCCGAGCTGATGCTAGCTAGGCAGCTAGCCGACGGTGATACATCTGTGATATATGTGTGTGTCAATTCATGCAGGGGAGAATGTGTTTGGTTTCAACAGATGATTCATCATATTTAGCAGTCATATGGACTGAACATCATGTAAACTTCCAAAATTATCTATGAAGATAATGTAACTTGTGTTGCACAAGTATAAATAGGTTACGTGAAGAGTCATCTTACAAAGCATATCAATTTCAAATTCTTTTATACTTATGAATTACAAAATATGGACAAAATTAAGGTAATATATACTAAGTCGTGTGAAAATTTTGCAGATTTATTCACTAAGTTACTTCCAATATCTAATTTTGAAAATTTGTATGTGAAATTATGATTGGACTTAAAGAAGTGCAGAACTCAAGGAGAGATTCTTCTCGAGCTCACTGTTAAACTTGATCACGAAGATCAAGTACTCGAGGAATAAATCTTGTAGATTAAATGAAATTGGATGAATTGTACTCTTTTTTCGTTTGACGAGTTTTTCTGAAGTTTCTTGGACAAGATTTTTAATGAAGCAATTCATGCAACACAATATAACATGTATTATGTACATACTCTTTCTCTAAATTTTTTTCATTAGATTTTTATAGAGTTTTAATGAGGTATGAACGTGTTGGATGAGTTCCCAAATGGGAGTGTTGGGAAATCTGAGTATGGACCTGCAAGCCTGATCCATTAATAGACACTCTACACTTAGTCTATAAATAAGGATCTCAATCATTGTAAAGTTGTATGTGAACAAAGAAAGCAATACAGAAAGGAGTTTCCCTCTCATCTCTGTGTATTCAATTTATTGTTTATACTATTCTATGTTTGATCTATCTGTTTTGTGTAGAAGGAATTGATCGGACTGAACTCATCAACGACGGTTCTTCGACACTTCACCCGCTTACATGGGCGCGTACGTGCAGATCGTTTCTAGGCTAGTGCAGGAATTGGCCACTTGGCTTTGTTCTGGGTGCCGTGAACCCATGTACCGAAATTTCTATCTTAGCTCGATCGGTGAACAATTTAGTTGTTTTCGTTGAAGCACTACCAGCTAGCTGAGACTCGTGGTTGCAACAACATTGTTGGCTATCTCTGTTTAGCTGGCACTAAAGCGTATAAGATGCCGACTACAAGTTTGCAATCTTGTAGCTAGTTCTAAGTTTGGAAAAAGGCGAGGGCTTGATCGAAATAAGGTGCATGCGCATGTGAGCGCCTTCACTTGTCAAACCTAGTGAGCCGACGCTTGACCGTGGTGGGTGTGAATCAAATGCTCGAAGCATGCAGCAGAGAACGACAGCAAGCAATGCCATGCATCCTTGCAGTCGCCGGCCCACTCGCTCATCGCAGGTTTGGATCGATGCATGGTACATTCCTGCCGTATTATATCATCACGCTTAATTGGTGTTTTCCTAAAAGATGAGGGTCCGAGGGACAAATTAATGTACCATCAGATTATTCTCGGGGACTCCTCTCTACATAGATACAGAACCTTGTAGCACATACTATGCACATATATATCGTACCATGCTAGTATCTGTGTAACACACGTGCTGAAATAAATGACCAATGGGCCCCGAACTAACGCAAGCTATTGAGATATGTACTATGTACCAAGCACTTGCATTGCATAGCTAATGGAGAAGCTGCCGAACTCAATTGACAGCTAACGATCACAATCACCTCTTAGGTGAGGACTTATTGTTGCGGCTGCTGGCTTACAGTTGTGATTAATGGCTTTTAGTTCTAGCGTAAGTGATTGTATGAACGAATCGAATACCAATAAACTAGTAAATTATTTCAAAAATACTATCCCGATAAATCGTTTTTAAAAAAAATGATAAAAAAACTATCCCATTTACTTTTTCAGATGAAACCATTAACTATACGTCATAGGCTGGAAAGAAAGGCCCAAAAGTCTCATCAACTTTTGCTCGTGGAGGTACAAACCAAGTCTCCTTATTCTTATTCATACGTAGCAAAACATCCATATATATCTTCTGACTCATACTGCTCTTGCAGACATATTAAAATCACAAACGCAAGCACCCAAACACCTAGATACATACTTGATTAGTATTGCATAGCATAACGACTAGCTTTGCCAAGTTTCGCTCCACTGGTCGAGATGCAGCGCGTGTATGTGGCCACCATGCATCTCTTTATTCGTGGCAGGCTGTTGTGGCATGCACACGTGCGCAGGCAGGCTATTCAAGCAGCGACGAGTTTGCCCTGGAGGCAGACCCACTGGCCGACGAAGAGTGCCTGGCAGTTGATGTTAGGGTTGAGGAGGGCGAAGCGGAGAAAAGGCACGGGACCCATCCCCGCGCCGAAGCGTCGGATGATCGAGTCGCAGGTTTCACCGGCCTCCACCCCATGCGCTCTCGTGCAGACCAGAGTCGAGTCTGACGCACCCTTCGCGCCCTTCACGTTAACTGCAGCATTTTTCCCCACCAAACAGAACAATCAATCGATGAACCGACTAGGCGACTACCAGTATGGAGTGGCCAAGTAGCATTCTCTGCTGTGCTGATGGACGAAGCTATGCTGCATATATATGTGCAGGCGACAAGCGAGCAACGTGCGCTGACGTACGTACTATTGGACGAACGATCAGATTTTGGTGAAGCGTTCTCACCTCCCGTAGGAGGCCGCGTACATGTATTTATTTGGGCCAAGAACAGCACTTGGCGTTGCGTACAATCACGTGCATATCTCTGGTTTCCTTTGCTGATGAACACCTTCTATCTTTAGCTTAATAAATCTATCTATACACGGCTCAAGAGACCAGGACTTCCTATCTATTAGATCGGCAAGATAACCATAGAGATATGCACCTATTTTAGTTACAAGACTTTCCTTTCTAACAGCCCCCCTCAATCACAACTTCCTCAAGTTGAGATTGTGCTTAAATTCTTCAAGTCGTCGTAATGAGAGCGGTTTGGTGAAGCCATCTGCGATCTGATCACCTGTTGGAACATACCTGATATCTAATAGTTTTTGATTAACTCTTTCTCTTACAAAATGATAATCAACCTCAATATGCTTGGTTCGTGCATGAAATATAGGGTTTGCTGATAAGTATGTAGCTCCTATATTATCACACCATAATCTTGCAAATAGAGGACTCTTAACATCAAGTTCTCGCAAAGAGTTTGAATCCACATTACCTCACCGTAGCATTAGCTAATGACTTATATTCGCCTTCGATTTGACTCGAGATCGTTGCTTGTTTCCGAGCGCTCCATGATACAAGATTTGTTCCTAAGAATATAGCAAATCCACCAGCTTGACCTTTCATCATCGTAACACCGCCTAATCGCATCTGAGAAAGCACTAACAAGCATGGACATGGACTTATTAATGCGTAGTCCAACCCCTATAGTGTGTTTTAGATATCTCAGAATTCTCTTGACAGCTGTCCAATGTAGATCAGTAGGAGAGTGTAAATATTGATAGACCTTATTTACTGGAAAAGCAATATCTGGTCTAGTCAATGTTAAATATTGTAGGCACCGACAATACTCTGTATCTTGTAGAATCTTCAGACCGAGTGGTTTACCTTGAGCAGACAATTTTTCAGAGGTGGACATGGGTGTATTCATAGGCTTACAACTTGTCATATTGACCTTCTTGAGTATATCCGAAGTATATTTTTCTTGTGTCAAAAGAATACCTTCTTGTGTCCTCTTTACTTCAATCCCCAAGAAATAATGAAGATCACCTAAATCCTTGAGTGCAAACTCAGTTTGTAAAGCCCGTAGAAGACTCACTGTTGCATCTGTGGAAGAACTTGCAACAATTATATCATCAACATATATAAGCATAAATATGGTGATATCTCCCTTACTGAAATAGAACAGTGAAGTGTCAGCTTTGGACGGGTGAAAACCAAGACTCTGCAGTTTTTCACTAAGCCTTGAATACCAAGCTCGAGGGGCTTGTTTTAGTCCATATAGTGACTTATCCAATTTGCAGACATAACTTTGCAATACTTTATTCTCATACCCAGGAGGTTGTTTCATATACACATCTTCCTCTAGAACACCATGAAGAAACGCGTTCTGCACATCTAGTTGGCGAAGATTCCACCCTTTAGACATAGCAATAGACAAAACAAGTCTAATAGTAGTCGCTTTGACAACAGGACTAAAGGTGTCTTCATAATCAATACCATATCTCTGTTTAAATCCTTTAGCTATCAATCTAGCCTTATATCTATCTATTGATCCATCTGCTTTCCTTTTAATTTTATAGACCCATTTGCAGTCAATTATGTTCATGCCTTGTTTTACAGGAACTAAATGCCAGGTGTTATTCTTCATTAAAGCTGAGTATTCTACATCCATTGCATCCTTCCAATTCTTATTACCGAGAGCTTCTTGTAAACATTGGGGTTCACCCGTAGAGGAGAGAAATCCATACCTAATTCTTCCATCAGTAAAGATTTTTGGTTTGGTAATACCTTTTTGCAGACGGGTGATCGGTCGATGCTGCACAGCTGGAATACTTTGTTCGTGATTCCCTGGAGACTCCACTGCAACCGGTAATTCATATGCTGTTGAGCCAGGTGACGCGAGAACTGGATTTCCAGACGCAGGGGAGCTAGCTTCGGACAAATCTGCAGCAACGGGAGAGGGCACCTCTGAATTGCTGTGCGCAGGAGAGGTTTCCTCGGAGCCGCCCCCATGCACGCCATGCACGTCGCTCTGCACGTTGTTTTGCATCCCAGTCTGTATTCCAGAGCCAGCGATATTTCCTGCAGTTTCCTCTGTAACATGTTCTGCAAGATGATTAGTTGAATCATTTGGGTCATTAGCCAATTGATCACCTATGTGTTCCCCCCTTTGATCAATAGGATTCAACAAGGTCGGTGAAAGAAGACAAATTTCAGATCTAAGTCTAGCTCCGGCATTAGGATGAAGTTTTGAGAAAGGAAAAACTTCTTCATCAAAGACAACATCACGAGAAATATAAATTCTTCCAGTTGAGATGTCTAAGCATTTGAAACCCTTGTGCATATTGCTATATCCAAGGAAGGTACATTGTTTGGAACGAAATTGAAGCTTGTGGTTGTTGTAGGGACGGAGATTCGGCCAGCAGGCACACCCAAAAATATGAAGTAAGGAATAATTTGGTTTGGTTTGGAAGAGTCGTTCCAAGGGTGTGGACTGAATAACTTTACTGGGTACTCTATTGATTAGATATGTAGCTGTAAGAAAAGCTTCATCCTGCATTTCAATGGCATAGAGGCATGAGCAAGAAGGGCTAAACCGACTTCTACGATATGACGATGTTTTCTCTCACAGATCCATTTTGTTGGTGTGTATAGGGACATGACACCTGATGAGAGATACCAATTTTTCTGAAGAAGGGGTTGAGTTTCTCATATTCCCCACCCCAATCAGTTTGTATGGAGATTATTTTCCTACCAAACATCCTTTCTACATGATTTTGAAACTCATGAAATTTGTGATAAACCTCGGATTTATATTTGAGAAGATAAATCCAAGTAAATTTCTATCAAGTCACAATGAAACTAACATAATATTTATTTCTCCCAACCGATTCAGATTGCAGTCCCCAAACATCGAGAAAATTAATTCTAAAGGAAAATGAGACACACTTGTTGATTTGGAATATGGTAATTGATGACTCTTTGCCTGTTACCGGCATCACACACAGGAACTTTTATTGGAATCTAAGGAACATGGGAGATTATTTTGACTGACGACTTGTTGCACAACTTGTAGAGCCGATGTCCTAGTCGATTGTGCCACTTTGACAATGACGGCTTGATGATACTTGTAAGCTTGTTTATTTGGCTTAACTGAAGTGGAATTAAGCGGATAGAGGCCACCCTCACATCTTCCTCGAAAGAGAACTTTCTTCGTTGCCTGATCCTTGATCAAAAAGAAATTAGGATGAAACTCAAGGAAGGCTTGATTATCAGTAGCTAGACGATGAACAGAGACAAGATTTTTCTTGGCTTTTGGTACATGTAAAATATTGTTAAGTACGAGATTACGATGTGGGTATGAACAATAGTATGACCAATATGTTTAATGCCCATACCGCACCACTTGCGGTGTGGATCGATCGATGCGGTGTACTTTTCTCGAGAGTCAACTTGTCAATGTCGCTAGTGATATGGTCATTGCACCGTATCAGTATACCAATTAGTATCAACACCATATGAATTTGTAGCAGCAAAGAATCGCCCTTCTTTCGAGACATAATCTTCATCAAACCGGTGCCAACAATCTAAAGCAAGATGACCCGGTTTATCACAAACTTGGCATCGTGGCGTCGTCATTGCTTGAGTTTGATCCTCCGTAGCTGCTCCTTCCGGTTCCACGACCAGCTGCGCCACGTCCGTCACGGCTATTGCCACGATCGCGCCCACCGTGACTCGCTGAAAGTTCCGCGCCACGCCGCGAGTTGGCCGAGCCAAAGCCCGAGCCAGACCATGGGAGCCTCCTTGTAATAGATCCATCTCGTTCTCAAAACCGATTAGCTGAGCATATAATTCACTCACCGTAATCGGTTCTTTCCGCCCCAGAACAGTTGTGACAACTGAGTTGTAGTCGATGTCGAGGCCGTTGAGGATGTAGGAGACAAGTTCTTCATCATCAATTGGCTTGCCGGCTGCGCCATCTCGCCGCCAGTAAGCTTTCATCTTGCCGGGTACTCCGGCATAGACATGGATCCCTTCTGGGTACTAGAGAGAGCCATGCGAGTATTGATCACACGAGCTCGAGTTTGTGAAGAAAACATATCTTCTATTGCCTTCCAGACTTCCGCAGCGCTTGTCATCGCAGCAACATGAGTGAGGATCTCCCTCGATAAGGTGGAGAAGAGATAGCCGAGTACCTGCTGATCCAGAGCTAGCCACTTCGTGAAATCTGGGTTTGGTTCTTCTGCAGTTTTGTCACCAGTTTTGACGGTGATCATCTTCGCTGGTGCTACCGTGGTTCCGTCTAGGAATCCGGTAAGTTGAGCGCCTCGCACAGCTGGAAGCACTTGCGCTTTCGAGCATGTGATTACTCTTGGTTAGCTTCTCAAGAACGGGATGGCGATTGATGAACTCAAGGCCATAGCTGCAAGGATGAAGACGCTCCGCCGCCATAGATGTGTTTTAGAGGAAGTGCTTTGATACCATATTGGACGAACGATCAGATTTTGGTGAAGCGTTCTCACCTCCCGTAGGAGGCCGCGTACATGTATTTATTTGGGCCAAGAACAGCACTTGGCGTTGCGTACAATCACGTGCATATCTCTGGTTTCCTTTGCTGATGAACACCTTCTATCTTTAGCTTAATAAATCTATCTATACACGGCTCAAGAGACCAGGACTTCCTATCTATTAGATCGGCAAGATAACCATAGAGATATGCACCTATTTTAGTTACAAGACTTTCCTTTCTAACACGTACCTCCGTGGAAGTTGAACCTCTGGTGCGCCACAGTGAGCCTCCGGCCGTCGGCGATCGCGACGACGACGAGGAGAGACGCAACCAGAAGAGCGGCGGGCCTGAGGATTGCCATCGCGACCGGCTTCTTCAGGTCGAAGGAAGACGAGCCAGACCCTGTTTTTCTGTCACAGCGATGCGGTGCTAGCTAGCTGGTATGGCTTCTCTGCCCAGGGTTCTTCGTGTATATATAGCCTGGTGGGTACAGAGGGCGTGTGCACGATGATACGCATCTGACGAAAACACGCACGCCCCTTGGAAACCACGCACGCCCCGAGGCTGGGTGATAATCGTACTTAATTAAGCTCATGCGTGTTATGTACCGACGGACCGTTAAAAAATGTATAGTTAAACGCCATTAACATTCTCTTTAAGTTAAACGTCATTAACATTCTCTTAACATTGTTCATCAGATGGTGGATACTAACGAGGCGAGGTAACAAGGGGAGAGACCGCACGAGGGATCGGGTGGAGACGGAGGGGACTAGGAGGAAAACGGGCGTGAAGATCGGCGCGCGCCGCGCCAACCCGTACAGCGCACTGTCTGCCAACACACAAGGCAAAGAACAGTTTTTGCGATATTCACCGGCTGACATGTGGGCCGTCAATACGGTAGTATCTGAAGCCTCTTTTTTTTGTGTGCGTGTTATATAAGGTTTTCGAACGACTTTCTCAAGCATAGAGCAACCTCAAAGTGAACTCTCGCGTAAATGCGAAGCGGCGATGAAAACGAAAGTGGGGTGGCCGTTGGGCTCTTTGAGCTTTTTAGGTTTCAGTTTTTCCAGCAGATGTTTGCAATTCTTGTCTCAATCTTGAGGCATGGGCCTATGGCAGTGTACTGAAGTCCGGCAGCGCAAAGATATAGTGTTAGAAATAGCAATACATACTTATCCTGTTTGGCTGCCTTCAAGTCGATAAGTTTTAGCTAGAAGCTTGTACGCAAGAATTAGCTAGGAAACTCGGTCATAGCTGGCTAGTTTTTGGATAACTCACGTGCTATGTTAGCCGTGAAGTCATGAAGCATCTAGGGCAATCTTTGTTACTCTGACCCACATGTATACAAGAAGAGGAAGTTGTTTACTTCATTGTGTAGAAAATGGGCATAAGCTGTATTTACCTAGCAATTAAAGACCCTGTGAGCTGTAAAGTTAAAATGATTTTTCGTTTCAGTCGGTGCTTAGTTAGGTCGGTTTGTAGCCTATAAATAGACTTGATGTTATGTTGTAAGTTATAAGTATATGGTGTTAATGGAAAGTCTGATAGCTTTATATATGTGTGTATGCCACATGAAAATTGAGTGCCTTGCCGCATTGTGATTTCCAATAAGTGGTATCAAAGCAGCAGTCTAGGACCATCAGGATCGAGAGAAGTCTTTGAGACGCTAAGGATAGACTATGCCGGTGCACAGTCTAGGACTATGGTGCTCGTTGGTCTAGGACCAAAGCTTACTTGACGCTGGGCGTTAGTCACTATAGCGGATCTTGCTGGTGCAAGCAATCGGATCAAAAAGCTTAATAGCCACAATTATGGCTATTGGCCGACATGTATGGTGTCCTACCTACAAGGTCAGAATCTATGGGAGGTCGTTGTAGGCACTGAGACAACTCCTACACCAAAGGAGAATGTAGAAGCCTTGCGGAAGTGGCGTATCAAGACTGGAAAGGCTTTGTTTGTGCTGAAGACAACAATTGAGGAGGGCCTACTGGAGCATATTCGTGGTAAAAAGACACCATAGTCGGCTTGGGAGACATTGGCAAAATTATTCTCAAAGAATGAGGCGTGTCTTCAGCATAGTCAGCTTGGGAGGGAACTATATACTCTTCGACCCTGCAGAAGTTGTTGTTTTTAGAAAAGTAAAAGTGATCGGCATGCCTATTATGGAAGGGAGAAGAAGACAGTTTGTTTATGTTCTCTCTACAGAGTCAGTATATGTTGACAAGATTTGAAAGAATGAAACATCTGATCTCTGGCATGCAGGCTGTAGGATCGAGGAGGTCAACTAGAATGGTGAATAAGTGGTTTTAAAATTCTATTCACTAATTACTATTTCTCTATTTGGCTAAAACCAAATATATAATGCGGAAGTTTAACTCAAATTGGTTTAGTACAAATATCGCCTAGATCAACTAAGTTCATCTAAGTACACCAACAATCTAAATCTATGGCAAAGGTTTATAATCTAGGATGGTAAGCAATTAATTTAATTCTATGAATATAAATTGTTTGAATATAAATTGAGTACAAGAAAAAAAACCACAATGAAACAGTTTCTTTTTATCGTGATGTTCGGAGACTTATTGGTCTCGTCTAGTCCACGTTGAGGTAATCTCAAATGAATTAGACTGGCAATATGAATTAAGCATTTCACCTCAAATCCACTAGTAGTAGCTCTTTCCTGTTTCGGATAGGTGGGCTCTAACCTTTATACTTCGCTGAGTCTTCTCACAAACTTTTTGAGAAGATCACGATGTATGACGCCTCCAACACCGTCTAGGAGTCGGCAAACTTTAAGAGTAACAAGTCAAGTCCTTTGCTTGACTCTCAGCTTATGGAACAATGCATAACGCTCAAGTGGATACGCAATCCACCTCTAGATGCAACGCATACAATCTAGAGCCTCCTCCTTACTCACAAGATGTAACACATGCACCATTAAGAGAATAACCTCATACTAGCTCAAAAGAGTGTCCAAAATGCTAAGTGTTAATCTCCCAACCGGCAAGGGGGTATATATAGAAAACAAGATTATCGGAAGTACCATAGGCAAAACATCGGTATTTCGCTCTCCTTTGCAACGGTCAGAAAACTAACCATTACTCAGCAAAATTGAAAGTTCCTCCGTCCATTTTCCAATACTTTTGATCATAAGAAGTACCACGCCACACATGCGGAACTACCGCTCTCGCGGGAGGAGAAGACCACCACACAGTGTCTCTCTGGAAAAACATACCGCATAATTTCCCATAACTTTCAAAATCTGTAGTACCGCTCACATAAAGCCAGTAGTACCGACTTCCAGAAGTACCACGCAACGCATGTGAAAGCATCTAAGCCCTAAAAATAATTTTGATAATTAATGACAATAAATGAATAAGGGACTAATATGTTTGATGAGCATTAAATAGGTTTAGTTCCTAATGATGAATATAACAAACTGAAAATGCAAGTTAAGAGTCAACATGAGGATCAAAATGGTTGAAGACAAATGTACAAGTAGTCTAGGATATCTTTTTCTTTTTTCTTAGGAGAAAGATTGGAAGACCGAATTATATATTAGTTGCCGTACTATTAAGAGGGATCATAGCAAGTAACTTGACAGCATATTCTTATGTCATTTGGATCAATTTAGGATAATGCATGCACTTAGAACTTATTTTGAAAAACATTTTAAGCTCTGTCAGAAAAATCGAAAATACCGTTATGTATGCAGTGGAACTACCACATTGCGGTATGACCGCACACTAAATCAGAAGTACCAAAATCGAAAGCTTTGAGAAGTTGGCCAGTATATTTTTTCCAGAGAGCACCCACTTGAAGTACTTAGCCTCTTTGATATCGGTAGTACCAAAAATGAATGGCGAAACTACCGTGAAATGGTATGACCGCATTCCAAATTGAAACTACTGGAACTTGGAAGCTCCGAAAATTTGGACGGTGTGTTTTTTCAAGAGAAGACCAACTTTTAGTTTCAGAGCAAATGGTAATACTGCGCCAACTTTTCGAAACTATTGGAAATCAGAACTACTCGCAATTTCAACTGTGGTAGTACCACGCTGACTTTCAAACGGCTAGTTATGATGCTCTAATATAGCTATTACAATTGTTACAATACAATACGGTAGTTCGTAAATCGCACAACGGTACTATCGATGTCCCTGATTTTTTAGAATTATTTTATGAAGCGGCTATATTTGGTTGGTAGGAGTATAAATACACCCCCACCAGCTTAAGTACAGATGCAAGAGACTCTATTGAATATTTTTGAGTTTTGAGCATTCTTTCCACACCTCAATTTTACATTGTTCATTCATTTAAGGTAGTTGAGCCAAAATTAAGTGCATTCATCTAGATTGATCTTTTTACACTTGATTGTTGTCAAGTAAAACTATGGTTTATTACTTTTGGTGCTTGCCAGCATCTAGACGGCTTAGAAAGTGATTATGATGTGACCTTTTCAAAAAATTGTGAAGATGTCTAGTGCCGACTTGTGAGTGGTTTGGTGTAAACTATCTCCGAAGCAGAGGAAGGGTAACTAATAGTGGATTAAGGAGTTGAGGATTAATTCGTGGAGCCGGTCCAAGTTGCTTGAGCTTTCCTCAACCTAGATTAGGGGAAACCGATAAGTTTTTGAACACCACGGTAAAACATTATATATCTTTTGGTTGTTTGATTCTCTTTACTTTTCTTGTTGTGAAATTGTTAAAATTGTTATATTTACTTGTGTTAGAGATATATTTATAAAGATTATTGCTAATGGTGCCTCATTCTTAGCCCATTGGATGGTGGTACGGTGGATATCAAAGTTATATGACGTCTACTGGTCCAGCACTGAGATGGCTCATGACCTGGAGGTAAAACAGAAACCTCCTTATTCGAGGCACCAACGCATGGTCGCGTGTACAACTCAAGCAGCAGTAGCATCAAGGCAGAGTGGCAGACCCACTGGCCGACGAAGACCTTCTCGCGGTTGATGCTGGGGTTGAAGCCGAGGAACTGCTCCTGGGTCAGCCCGGCGCTCTGCGCGACGGAGAAGCACGTCTCGGCCGCCTGCACCCCGTGCACCTTGTTGCAGGTCGGCGCCGGCGCCTTCGCATCCCTCACCACGTAACCTGCGATTTGCACGCACGTCCAAGAGTCAAGAGAGTCCAGAGATATATAGACGTAAGATACATTACAGATCACCGATTTGTGCAACGCGGATGCATGCAGCTTGGATGGAGCTCATTAACACATACTACCTCCATACATGCCGCGCTGCACGGCGAGCCTCGCGTCGGCGAGGGCGACCGCCACGAGAAGGGACGCCTTCAGAAGAGCGGCGGTTCCGTGTGGATCGCCATTGCAGATGCTGTCGACGGCAAGAAAGAACGAGCAGATAGCTAGGTCTGTTAGGCTCTGCTTTGCTGGTGCGGTGCCGCAAGAGGCTTCAATTCTCGCCTTCCTATAGCGTGGCGGGTACAAAAGTCGATAAGATGCACGCGACAAAAAGAAGCAGACCCGGGCCATGGAAACGGCGTTCCAAGAACGGGTGTCGGGTGGTACTACTTATGTTGGAGGATAGCATGGATGGACTATGGACATGTCGTTCTCGCCCGTTGCAAGCCGGCCAATCTTTTTCAGATTTGGCGCAGGGCAAAGTGAAACAAAGGGGGGGTTTACGATTCCTGTGGAACTAGTTTGGAATATCCTGTACAGTGTGATTTTGACTTGAGTAAGGATTTTTTGTGGGGTTTTTTTTGGATTGATGGTTTATGGCTTAAATATTTAAATCTTGACTATCCGCGAGAGATAGTACATATAGATAAATAATCGCATATGATTTTAATCAGTACAGTTGAATTTAGTAAATTTTTTACTATAATTTTTCTATTGACTTCGCTTTAAAAAACGTACCGTTTACAAGCTAGTTGTTGTAGATAGTATAAGGGGGTGATCGGAATAGCGATGGCTTTTGGCTGAAAAAATACTGTAGCTGAGTTAGTGGATAGTGTAGTGAATAGTGAAAAAAAAGCTGAAGCTAGAAGCTGAAGCCGAAACGATCAGGGCCTAAGCATAAGCCAACTTTATATCCAAAAGAATCCAGCCTTTATCTTAACCTTGCTCCATTTTTTTATTTTTTTAGAGGGAACAAGGTGGACACACATTTAACTCACACACTCACACGCATATACACACATACAAGTCCTCTACACAAGCTGGGAATTTCACGGAGACACCAAGTTCTCATGGAGCGTATGCACACATTTTTTCACCGAATGAGCACGCGTGTGTAACCTATTCCTAATTATTCCGGTGAGGCACGCTGGGATCGATTAATGAGATTGAACCCAGACGGGCGAGGCGTTCACCCATGCCAACGACCACCCGAGCTACGCTCGGTCCTCTTGCTCCATATAGATGGTGATCGGCTCATTCAAACAATAAAATAGTACCTAGTGGTCACTGTCTCAACAGGTTGCTACTTGAGGGAAACGAGCAGCGAATGGTCCGCCAGGGCCACGACGAACACGTTTTCTACCGTAGTCCAGGCGAACGTATCGGATCCCTACTTCGCAGCAGTGCCTCTACCTCCCGCCGACTGCTGTGGGGATGCGATGCGCAGTCATGTCTTGCCACCTCAAGCGGGGAGGGTGTGACGTATTTGGGCTTTGTCGCTCTGCCAGAGTTCCTTTGTCATATTAACAGTGCTCACCGTGCACGCGTTAAAGTATGGCATGCCACAAGAAGTGTGACCAACAAGATGTTAGTCATAAGTTTCACAAAGTTAGGCAAGAATTTGAATCTAGGACATGTAATCCATGTGGCTAAGAAAATAGAACGGGAATAACGTGCTACTAGTCGTGCATTAGCACTCCCGCACTACCAGTTTTTCGCTTGTCTTTTTTAGCCACGTGATGTATCTCTCCACAATTCCACTTTTCTTTTTATGACTGCATAATTCCATGTATAATATGCATACGAGACAAAAGACAAAGCAAATGAATATCTACCACATTTGACTTTTCTTTTTTTCTTTTCCAACCTTTAGATGAACGTATCTCTTTCACCGAGAATCTGTTTCACATTCCGTTTGAACCTTTGTGTTCTACATGATGAGTTTAACAAAATAAGACACATATTGCATAAATGTCGGTGACATAATGATAATATTACTTCTCTACTAACAACTATATATGTTACCTACTAGCAACTCTAAAGTGCCATGCAAATCTCCTTTGCCAGTAATTATAGTTGTCACTATCTAGGTGACAGTGACTATCAACTCTAGACATTGTTAACTAGCAACTCTAATATGCTAGAAACTAATAAATTTACATTACTAACAGCCATAGGTTCACTATGTAACTGTTGACAACTACTAACTCTAGGTGTTGATAACTATCAACTCTAGGTGTTGGCAACTAATAAATTTTCGCTGTAGGTAATCATAGGTTTCATTATATAGGTGATGACAATTAGAGACTCAAGATGCTGACAATTGGCAAAAGTACAATTGAAAGTACCCTAAGAAGTACTATGTCGTATATAATAGAGTTTTAATGTTTTTTCCACATTGTACTAGCAACATTAATATTTGATAACAACTACCATTCTAACAATGATCTTTAGGCAACTAACGGTGTAAAGTTGCTAGCACTTACTGTAGATTTACCACCTATAATCACTACAAAGAAAAGAGAGTTCGCACATATCAATATAAAAGTTGATATTAGCTAACATGTAAAGTTGCTAACAAGTAACATATAAGTTACAAACACTTCCACATGTACCTAACGGTTTAGAAACCACATTTACATTTAATCTCCAAAACATATCCAACAATGGTCTTATCTTATTAAGTTTGTTGTAAGAAACATAACAGTGCAAACGGAATAGGAAAAAGATTTCACAAGAAAATGTGATCATTTAAAGTCAACAATTCGAACATGTGCAAATAACGTGACATTTCTAGGTATAGGCTGATGTCATAACCATGCCAACAGCCAAAAATAATATATTGAATGGATCCACTTAGGGGGTGATCATTTTAGCGATGGCTTTTGGCTTTTGACTGAAATTTCATCAGAGTGACTTTTTTATCAGAGTGATTTAGCTTTTTGGGTATAATTAAATTTAAAAAAATGTAAAAATAGAAAAAATATGTTAGCCCATCACGGATAATGCAAAGGAACACGGGAAAAAAAGAAAAATTTTAAAAATCCTAAAAAATCTAAAAAAAATTCAGAAAAAGATGAATTACTGAATAGTGAAAAAAAAAGCTGAAGCTAAAAAAAACTGAAATGAGCGGGGCCTTAGCTGACTGCTCCTGCACATAACGATCACAAGTCTCTCCTTGGTCCCCGCTGTAAAAGTCTATTGACTAATGCTTTTTGGGGTTAAGGATCTCCTCCGATACCTGCGTGTTATATATAAGGCTGAAACGCCATATATGGAATCATACAACGCTGCAGAGGTTTTGGAAAGACCAGACTGGCTATTTCCATCTATTACAATCAAATCAATCTATTCTATCTATAGCCAGGTCTTTCCAAAACATCTCTGCGGCAGATCACAGCAGATTACATGCAGGCCAAAATCAGAATGCACTATCTAACCGCTTTCGATTTCTACGCTTAGATTTAGGTCTTATCTCTAGCTCTAAGCCAAGCCTTATCTCTAACATCCCCCTTCAATCACAACTTTATCAAGTTGAGATTGGTTCGAAAATCTTTAAGACGTTGAATAGGTAGAGCTTTAGTAAAACCATCTGCAATCTGATCTCCTGTTGAAATAAACCTGATATCAAGCAATTTTTGATTTACTCTTTCTCTGACAAAGTGATAATCAACCTCAATATGTTTAGTCCGGGCATGGAAGACTGGATTGGCAGATAAATAGGTGGCTCCAAGATTATCGCACCATAGTCGAGCTGCAGGAGGACTAGAGATTCCCAATTCCTTGAGAAAGGTTTGAATCCACATTATTTCAAATTGCATAATTAGCCATTGCTTTATACTCACTTCGTGCTAGATCCGACAAGGTAGGTTGTTTCTTTGCATTCCAAGACACAAGATTGGTTCCTAGAAAAACAAAGAAACCTCCCGTGGATTTTCTATCATCTAAACAACTAGCCCAATCTGCATCAGAAAATCCTGATACTAACATAGAAGAAGATTTAGTAATTCTCAATCCATATCCCATAGTATATTGCAAATACCTGAGTATTCTTTTAGCTGCTGTCCAATGTGCAGTTGTTGGTGCATGTAAATACTGACAAACCTTATTTACTGAGAAGGAAATATCTGGCCTTGTCAAAGTTAAGTATTGCAAAGCTCCAACTATGCTTCTGTATCTTGTGCTATCTTCAGACTTAACTTTTCTCCTTCTAAGGACAACTTTTCAACAAGAGACATAGGAGTGTTCATTGGCTTGCACCCTTGCATCCGACTCGCTTCAACAGATCAAGATCAGATTTTGCTTGTGTTAGAAGAATTCCATTATCTATCTTCTTCACTTCAATCCCAAGGAAATAATGTAAATCTCCCAAGTCTTTTAGTGGGAACTCACCCTGAAGATCTTTGAGAAGAACTTGAGTAGCTTTAGCTGATGAACTAGCAACAATTATATCATCTACATAGATGAGCATGAAAATGATCACATCACCTTTTTTATAAAAGAAAAGTGATGTATCAGCTCTTGAAGGCTGAAAACCAAGTTGTAGCAGCTTCTCACTTAGTCTTGAGTACCAGGCTCTGGGAGCTTGCTTCAACCCATATAATGACTTGTCTAATTTGCACACATAATCTTTCACTTTCATATTCTCATATCCTGGCGGCTGCCTCATAAACACATCCTCCTCAAAAACACTATGAAGAAACGCATTCTTTACATCAAGTTGGCGAAGGTTCCAACCTTTTGAGATTGCAATAGATAAAACAAGTCTGATTGAAGCAGCTTTGACTACCGGACTAAAGGTGTCTTCATAATCAACTCCATACCTTTGTTTGAAGCCTTTGGCTACTAATCGAGCTTTATACCTGTCAATTGTCCCATCAGCTTTCCTTTTTACTTTATACACCCATTTGCAATCAATTAGATTCATCCCTTTCTTAGGAGGTACAAGATGCCATGTCTTGTTGTTCAAAAGTGCCATATATTCTTCATCCATTGCTTTCTTCCAATTTCCAGACTGCATAGCTTCTTCCAAGTTACATGGTTCACCATTCTCGGCAAGAAAACCATACTTGATCCTTCCATCAGTGTATTTTATTCGACCATCTGTAAAAATCAGTGGTTTCGTAATGCCTTGCTGAAGACGAGTAACAGGCCGAGATGAAGAAATCACTCCTTGTGCTGTTGCAGAGTTGTCAGAGAGTTCTTCAGGAGATTGCTCATGTGCAGGCAAGCTTTCAAAGGGCTGCGGCAAATCTTCTGGTGGAGGCTGAGAATCAGATGATGCATGTGACGATGGAGGCACTTTAGCACGCCGATCGTACACTGAATAATGGGTGGCTTGAGCACAGTGCATCTTGTCGCGCAGAGTGCCGCTCCTTTCTCGAGCCTCGATTGCTGCCGCCGCTCATATTCTCAACTCGCCGCACAACTCACGGACATTGTCTAAGACAGAGCATCATTATCGCTAAAACAGAGCAAGATCATTATCGGAGGAGCATCATCATATTGATCATTTGATTGTGCACCCCGTGATCAATAGTGTCAAAGAGGGAAGGAAAAGGAGCATCTCGCATCAAGACGAGCACCAAGATTTGGATGGAGTTGTGCAAAAGGAAAGACCTCTTCATCAAATACTACATCACGAGATATATAGATACGACTCAAATCAATGTCAAGACATTTGAAACCCTTGTGCAAATTGCTATAGCCTAAAAAGGCACACTGTTTTGAGCGAAATTGAAGTTTGCGAGTATTATATAGACGCAGGTTAGGCCAACAAGCACAGCCAAAAACACGAAGGGTTTCATAGTCAGGTTTGATCTTAAACAGTCGTTCTAAAGGAGTGGAAAATTGCAGAAGTTTGCTAGGAGTTCTATTAATCAGATATGTGGGTGTAGCAAAGGCCTCATCCCAGAATTTAAGTGGCATAGATGCATGAGCTAAATGGGAAAGGCCAACTTCAACGATATGCCGATGTTTTCTTTCAGCAGCACCGTTTTGTTGGTGGGTATGAGGACAAGAAACTCTATGAGATATGCCTATTTCCTTGAAAAAGGGATGGAGTTTTTCATATTCTCCACCCCAATCAGTTTGTATGGAGATGATCTTTGTTGCAAACAAATTGCTCAACAAGTCTAAACTCACAAAACCTTTGAAAAACTTCAGATTTGGAACGAAGCAAGTAAATCCATACAAATTTACTATAATCATCAATAAAAGTGACATAAAATTTATTTCTTCCTACAGACTCACAAGCTGGACCCCAAACATCTGAAAAGATTAGCTCTAGAGGTGAAGTGGAAATACTAGAGGACTTAGAAAAGGGTAAGTGGTGGCTTTTTGCTTGTTAACAAGCATCACAAACAGCCCTTTTATTGGACTCTGGGGAACAAGGAAGACTGTTCAACCTAATGACTTGTTGCACTATTGGAGAAGCAGGATGACCAAGACGACTATGCCACCTTGAAGAGGATGGTTTTATTGCTCCAAAGACCTGCTTGTTGGAATCAGCTAAAGGTAGGAATGAGAGAGGATAAAGTCCCTTCTCACATTTGCCTCTGAGAAGAATTCTCTTCGTGATCTGGTCCTTAATCAAAAAGAAGGTAGGGTGAAATTCAAGAAATGCTTTATTATCAGAAGCAAGGCGATGGACTGAAACTAAGTTTTTCTTGGCACTAGGAACATGAAGAATGTTATTGAGATAAAGATTGCATGAGGGGGTGCGAACAGTAGTATGACCAATGTGATGAATGTCCATACCTGCTCCATTTGCCGTATGGATCTGATCACCAGCAGTATACTTCTCCCGAACTGCTAGTTTATCAAGCTCACTTGTAATGTGATCTGTCGCACCGGTGTCAGTATACCAGTTTGTGTCAATACCATAAGAGTTCATAGCTGCAGATGCACTCTTCTCTTCAGGAGCATAGTTCTCATCAAAGCAATACCAGCAGACCGGAGCAGTATGCCCCTTTTTCTTGCAAAGTTGACAGATGGGACGAGTGTTTGCATCTACTGTACTTTGAGTAGTATTGCTAGAAGCTGCACCACGGCCACGACTCCAATTGCTGCGGCCTCGGCCTCCATTGCGTCCTCCGCGCCCACGCTGGAAGCCATGATGTGATCCATTGTGTCCACGCATTGCAGAGTTGACAGAAGGTTGATATTGATTGCCCTGCAGAAGGTTCAATCTCTGTTCGAAGCTTAGAAGTTGAGAATAAAGCTCACCAACCGTAACTGGGTCCGATCTCCCAGTCACATTGGTCACAACAGAGTTGTACTCAATGTCAAGGCCAGCAAGGATGTATGACACTAGTTCTTCGTCATCAAGAGGTTTCCAAAGAACCGCCATCTCGCCTCCAAGGGCCTTCATCTTCCCAATGTACTCAAAGAATACCATGTGACCCTTCTTTGTTGTGGCTAGAGCAATGTGCGTGTTGACACTGCGCCGCAGCGCTTGAGCAAGGAACATCCGCTCAATAGCCTTCCGCACTTCTCAAGCCGTCTTCTTGGAGGCAACATGAGTTAGGATCTCTCGTGAGAGAGAGGAGAGAAGATAGCCTAGGACTTGCTGGTCCTTCTCAAGCCATAGATCATACGCCGGATTGAAGATCTTAGCCTCCTTCTCGCCATCTTTGGTGATGATTTCCTCTGCTGGTGCTGCTACCGATCCATCAAGATAGCCAACAAGCCTTGCACCACAGATTGCTGGGAGAATCTGAGCTCTCCATAACGTGTAGTTGGACTTGGTGAGTTTCTCAGTCACAGGATGACCTAGAGGGGCGGCGGCCATAAGAGTAGAGGAACCCGCCATTGAGGAGGGGCTCTGATACCATGTAAAAGTCTATTGACTAATGCTTTTTGGGGTTAAGGATCTCCTCCGATCCCTGCGTGTTATATATAAGGCTGAAACGCCATATATGGAATCATACAACGCTGCAGAGGTTTTGGAAAGACCAGACTGGCTATTTCCATCTATTACAATCAAATCAATCTATTCTATCTATAGCCAGGTCTTTCCAAAACATCTCTGCAGCAGATCACAGCAGATTACATGCAAAGCCAAAATCAGAATGACTATCTAACCGCCGATTTCGCTACTTAGATTTAGGTCTTATCTCTAGCTCTAGGCCAAACCTTATCTCTAACACCCGCATCCGATGGACCGCAAACGCATGCCACGTGGTTGCACTAACACGACTAGTGGAAACAACACTATTTAGACTATTTAGACTTATCATGTGAAAATGATATTATTAGATTAGTCATGAAAATATTTACATAGTATAATTATTTTATATTTTTATGATCATATTCATATAAAAAAAGTAGTGGTTAAATTTGTATATTAAAGACTATATCGTTATCCATAACATCATACATTTACCATACGGATGGAACAAGCGTTATCAAAGAAAATATAGCGTGCCACAATTGGAGCAATGAACAAGACAACTACCTAAGCATCTGTGGCAAGAAATCAAACCAAAATCACCCTAGCACGCACACGGTGCTCAACAGCTTTCGCGTACTTGGATACATTTTTTCCCAAAAAAATCACCTTCCTTTACAAGGCGCTGCCTCCACAAGCAGATTCTGCTTCACCTGGCTAATGTGTGCCCTTCTGTTTCATCTGGATAACGTCTGCCCCAACATATCGCAAAAGCACACCCATGGACGGCATATAGCGTCACCAATATAACAGTTTAATTCATAGTCATCCGCCAGGACGAGACATAACGGATTACGAGCAACAAACTTCTGTTGACGTAGAGCCATGAATGGGTTATACATGAAGAAGCTCATTTGCACCTAAATGTCTCCTAGCACAAACATGACAGTTATTCGCCCATTACCTGCATATTAAATATGATACTCCTGATTTGCTACATTTTGCAAAACTCACAAGTAATGCTCCATGTGATGGTACCACATCGCCAGCAACAACCTTCCACTCAACATCAATCATCAACACGCAGTATTCTTCAGCTGCTGGCATTTGAATGAATCGTTTAGCATACAACTGTAGTTACATTGCACCAAAGTAGCTGAGAATATTATGGAAAGGATGCAGAACCTTGATCAATAATTTTGGGAGATTGCCCGACTATGGATCTGTTCTGCTACAACATTACAATTTTTGCAGATGTTGCGAGGATGCAAAGGAAAAACATAAGTGCTGAGTGTTTGCAAAGAAAATGTATTTTTCCATCTACGGAGAAAGCTTCATACTTACAAACAAGATCCAGCAATATGACTTACCATTCAATTCTTGTCCTCAACATATACTTCTCTTGTTGAAGGATTCCATTGTCAAGTTAGCAGTGAAGGCCGGGATGGAGTTCATCTTTCTTATAAAAATCTCGACCTGAGAAGAATGGTTAAGAACTTAAGATCATCTGAGGCAGTTAAATCCTGTTCTGGTTCAATACCAAACTAGAAACACTTATGGACTTCCGTATTGTAAGAATGCTAAGCATAACGGTATGGAGTGCCTAGAACAGATCCTTATTCCAAATGCGTAGTCTAGAAAATGTGTGCGGCATTCCCATTACTTAGGAACAGCTTGGTTCCTGTACTCAACACCCTGCGATATGCCTTAACTGAAATGCAACGCATTCCAATATTTTTTTGTTAAGAGTATTAGTGTTATTTCCTATTATCTAGGGTTTAAGGTTGCGTATGTCTTATATTCACTATATTTGCCCTTTGGGTTATGCAATAGAACCATCATTCTTCTATTCTCCCCTCAAAAGAGTTAACATGGTATCAAAGCTCTAGAACTTGATCAAATCCTGCTGCTGCTGCTGCCCCCGGGAGGATCAATCTCCACTCCGCCTCAAGCTTCTAAGGCCGCCGCGCTTCTTCTACACCACACCTCAAGCTTCTAGAGTTAACGATACAAGGACCAATAACTCAAGCGCGAGCGCGTCAACTTAACTATCGGGTGAATGTGTTCTTAACTTTGCATACAAATATTCCAAAGAATATAATACTATTTAATCCTTATGATGATTTAATTGTCCTTAAGAAACATGGAGAAGGACCACACAAGCCCAAGTATACAAGTGAAACCGTCAAGCGCAAACCAAGTTATGTTCACGTTCGACTCAGATTCGGCCCTTCTAACAGCGTCTACTTCAAATGGCCATAACTTTTTAACCAGGAGGAATCTGGAAGTCCATGAGTACTTGTTGGAAAACTTTTGAAGTCTACTTTCAAATAGATCTGGCCCCACCTCCAAATTCCTTCTGTGCGCACCGCAATTACCAAAACAATCCGATGTTGTCTCAGCCTGACAGAACCAACTTTAAATACTCATAGATTTCGCATCAAGAGTCCATTTAGAATGTATGAGTACAGCATGGAAAGCTTATCTCGTCCTGTTTCCAACGGATCTGGCCCCATCCCAAAATTCCTTCTGTGCGCGACGGAATCATCAAAACAATCTTTCGCTTTTGGAAACGGAGATAGAATCCTTGAGGATTTGATTATTTTCCATGTGTTGAAAACTTTCCATAAGTAAGCGCCTACGTGCCTCTATAAATAGAGACTTCATTGGCCATGTAACACAGACCATCTCTGAGAAAAATGAATCTATAAGTGTTCTTGTTCAAATTCCTTTTGATTGTCGAAATTCCAAGGAGAATTAGGCGTGTTCCTCAATCAAGATCATTCAGCCTTTCCGCTGGGAATTGGGTGCACGATAGATCTTCGCTTGGTGGCCAGCGAAATCGACACAAGTGTTTTGGCGGATTAAAAAGTGTTCGTCCCTTACACTGGCATTGGAGGATCGCTACGATTTATCAAGACTCGCGCAAGTATTCATCCTACGTCGAGAAGATCAGGCGACCCTGTATCACTCTTCGGCTTGATTTGACAGCTCTCTACTTGTGTCACCGTCCACATCTTCTTCTTTGTGTTGCTGCAGTCGATTTTGCTCCCACTTACCACTACTTTCCCAGCTCCTGCACTTTGTGCTCTCTAGGCTGTTGCACGATTCCAGATGTTTGGTACTCGACACAATTTTCCAAGAGCCGCACACTATGACGACAATTTCAAGACTCGAACTTCGGATTTTCCCTATTTTAGTGTCACCTTTTCAAATGCAATGCTATTGCATATGTTTTGCATTTGAGGGAGGTGTTAAGGGTATTAATGTCATTTCCTATTGTCTAGAGTTTAGAGTTGCATCTTGTATTCACTATATATTGCCCTTTGGGCTATGCAATAGAACCAACCTTCATTCTTCCATTCTCTCCTCAAGAGTTTACATTTTTAAGCACATGTATATCTCACCTAGATTAGTCTATTGTCGCCTAACGCCAATCTCAAAATTTTGGCACTTAGTAGATGGCATATTTTGATGAACAATTTAGTGACACTTCAAAACTAAAGACGTCAACTGGACTACACCTGTATATGCAAAATACAACTTAGACATTGCAAATTTGGAGGACATAAATAAAAGATGCTTCTTTGTTCCACAAGGCTAAATAACGACCCCCCCCCCCCTCCCTTCCCTTCTTACACACCCTATTCAGCTGTACCATTTACAACACTATTGATTATTCGATACAATACTTCAGCAAAGGAAATATAGTCAAGTGCAATCAACAAACTGAATACCTGCTGGGCAATCTCTTGTTGAGATGTGTAGCCATTGACCTGTATTTATTAGTAACATCAAATAATGTCCCCCTTAAAACTATAGCAAAGAACATTTCAGCAATGTAATAATCCTACCACAATATTGGTGCTTCCTGATTCATAGTCAAACTCAAGTTTTTCATCATCACTTTGGGCATAGACTGATTGCAGAATAAATCGTGTTACAGGGATCCCATTTGACTGCTGCTGGTCATTCATCACTATCTAAACCCATAAAACAAGAAAAGGTTGACAAATAATATTGATGTTTAACAGCCAGACATAATTAAACCATATAATAATGAAAAATTAAGTGAAATGTTTAAGCCGGAAAATGATGAGCATGATATTTACTGAAATGCATATTACCTATACAACAATCGAAGAACATCAAAATGCTCAATCCAAAAGACAACATGATTGAGAAGTTTGAAACTAATCATCCTAATGAAAAACAGATATAGATATATTCTGTTGACCTCAAGTGAAAAGGCAAATATCACTTATGACTGTATCAGTGGTGCATAGTATTAAACCACATGTTGAATGCATAATTCTTTTAAGCTGAACTTTCAAAAGCAGGACCTGAAGCTTCCTCACTCAAGATCCTGCTATCATATTCTAACTTGAGCTCAAGAGAAGTTCACAACTGGATGAAACCACAAAACAATTGACTTGATCTAAGAACAATGCATACAAAATTACCATAAGTAGCTAGAACAGTAAGATGTAGAAGCTGCTAATATAAAGCCCTTAACTACTATACATGGCTTCTCGAGATCAAGATATGACCTCCCTTCAGATATATAGCCTAGGGCTGAGTTCATGGGCCACAAAAAAATGACATGGGGGAATACATGGGTAACAGTAATAGATCGAGAGTTGACCCCACCAAGGATTCAAAAACCTTGGGCCGGTATATATGGGTACAATCATTTACCTAGTAATTCAAATTTAAAACATTTCAGACCAGTATTTTTTTACCAGGCCGTTTTTTATCCCTGGACCCCACCATGCATTGTGTTATATTAACAATACCTTGTAACCAAAAAGCGAGCAGCAAGCCTTTCGGAAAACTGAGATCCTCTCTGCAAATACTGTCTTGTATCTGTTTCAAAGCAAGTACAAGCTCATCTCCAACAAATCAGTATGTACAAAAGCTTATACAAAGAATTAATAAACTAGATACCTTTCTTCGCGTTTTTCTAGTGTGGCAATTTGATTTTTAAACTGTGCTAGCTTTTCAGCAATATTTGCATCTACCACAGTTCCAGCATCTGCAGTAAAATAAATATTATGTTTATAAATGCATTCAAGCAAAATCCAACAAGGACTCTCAGAGCTTGAACATACAAAGCACAGGATATTAAGAGATGGGGCACTCCATTAGAAAATATAGGTGTATCTTGTTACCAACTACGCCAAAGAAAAACAAGCGACCAGAAATTGTAGAATGAGCAAAAAGAAAATCAGGAAACAAACTGACAACTAATTATTGCATGCTAAAAAGTACAATCCATTAGATAATAAATCTTTGGCAGAGTTTCAGCCTGAAAAGAAAAGGTAAGCAAACAAGAAACTCAAACATCCAAACCATGTGGACATCATGAATAGATTAAAAGAATGAGTAAGTGTACTTACCAGCTTGTCCTTTTAGTTCCTCGACTGCCTGCAGCCTCTCTTTCGTTTTCTTTAGTTCAGCTTGCAATGCTTCTATTGTCTGTTTTGCTTCACTGTCTACTGCAAGAGTATTTACCATGCGCAGTACTTTTGTGCTTGAGGCAGAGTAATCTCCATGACCCAGCTGTCAAATATGACAAGAACTTTCAAGGTACAGAAGCATGGAATGCAGAACCAAAAAATATGCAAGTTAGAATTCTTTGCAGTGTACTTAATGAAAATTGCACGCTCAACTACTCTATTGTTGAATGAAAGATGGTATTTCTACTTAAGACTTCGACGACACAGCACCGCACTATAACAAAGTATAACTGTTGACATACAAACATAACAGACATTCAGCACAAAAACATCCACCATTGCTTCATTTGAAGCTGACAGGAACATAACAATTCTTAGCTAATGCTTTTATTCACAGGCAGCAGAATGATACAAGCTACCCAGTAGTTCAGGCCTGGTAGCGAGAGAAGATAGATGGGCATGCTCGCCCAACTAAAAGGAAGAAGGCTCGAATATTCTACCAGTGAACAATAAATCTACACAAACATTCCAAGTTCCAACGCAAACTTTTTGATAACTTGCCCATGAGCAAGTAATCCAATTTTAAGATGTTCTAGACAGGTTTGAGAAGTACATACAAAAACACATTTGAGGATTATTATCGATATATATTTTAGGATGCCTTTTCAAATGAAAATGGTCTAAATAACAGAGTGAGCATACCAAGATACCAATTCAAAAGTTGATCTTAGTCCTTACCTTCGACTCAAGTAAGGCCACCTGAGAGCGTAGTTGGTCACCCTCTCGCTCCAAAGACTTCGCTTTTCTTGCTTCAATGCTCAATTTTTCATTCATCAGATTGAGATCAGTGTGCTGTTGACTAATTAGTTCTCTCTGCTCGTGTAGAGTGCTCTCCAGTTCTCTTACTACCTTTTCCATTTGAGATAGCTCTGACTCCGTATTCTGCATTGTTCCCTTGGAAGAAATATTTTACATTAAGAAAAGTTATAAGGGCATGAAACCACCGATCTTAAGAATATATATACAAACTCACTAACCCTGGATGTTGTGTCATCACCATCCAGAGGTTTTTGTTTAGTCAACATAGCATGGTCCTTTCTTAATCTATCTCTTTCTTCACTGATTGCAGCAAGCTGTTCAGATGAAACAAACCACAAGGGGGAAAGTAAAGCATGACAGCACAAATTATTGACATATAAAAAGGATGAATTCTCAATTTAAACACACAATGAACATAGGAAGAGTTATTATCGCGTGAAACTATTCAGACAGCTAAGGCAGCAAAAGTGTTATGGGACTACAAGTGGATTTATAGCATAGGGGGACTAAAAACTGGAAACCGATGCCAGAGATAATTCTAAATATAGCAGGCAACGAGAAGATAATACCAGAAGTTCAAGCCGTTTGACTTCCCTAGTAGCAATTTCTGCCCTCTCTTTGGCAAGGGTAGCTTCACCTTCTGCACGTTGCTTGCTGAGGTCAGCAAATTCCAATGCAACCTCTAATTCTTTCAACCGTGATGTTACTTCACCAAATTTATTCAAATTTGTCAATGCTTGCCTGTTAACAATTCACAGAACTGTATAAATCTCATATGAAGGTAGTACTACTGAAAGTTGAATGTGCTCAATATCAATCTTTCTCACAAGTTTCAAGCAAAAGAAAAAAACATTTCACAATTTATTGAATTTATCAAATGTACTAGACTACTAGTTGTGCAGTTGTTTTTGTGGTCATAGGAAAAGATAATACTCTGAATAGTGTTAATAACGATGAATTATAGGAGAAAAATAAAGTTGGAATAGTGATAATGGACACATAATAACGATGAATTATAGGAGAAAAATAAAGTTGGAATAGTGATAATGGACACATACTGTTGCAAATCTGCAATCTTTTGAGGTATGTCGCCATAAGAAGACACATCAGGTATGTCACTGAGCAATGCTGTACATGATGCTAATTCAAGCTCCAACTTCTGTGCTTTAGCTTCAATTTCGTGCAGCTTAGATAATTCCATTTCTGCTCTTTCCCTACGTCCTTGCTCCTCCAATAGTTTTTCTTTCAGCAACTCAACATTTGTGTGGGAAGATTTTAACCTTCTAGCTTCATGAACTTCTTTTTCCTAAATATATATATAATCATTTAGGTAAAGAACATCATTCATTTTGAAAAATTGCATGGCAGTTCATTATTGACAACCTATATAACAACAAATAAGTAAGAGAACCTCAAATATGTCTAAAATTGAGGGGAAAGGGACACTAACATCTAAATTTAAAACAGGCCATTTAATACCAAAAAAGTTCATCACGCAATATTTATACAACATCCAATAACAAAGTGCAGTGCATTGTAAAAAGGTGCCTTAATGAATGAAGTTATGCACTTGTACCGGGATTTTTTTTCAAGAAAACTACAAGAACATATTGTATGTAGACTCAAAAGCAGTCTACCACAGCTGTGCTTAGATTAGAACTTCCTACATAGCTTGAACGTCCTACATTTATGGCAGCTCAGAGAGACATTTAGGGTAGTAAACAGATCTCCCTAGAACTAAACATAAATCCTGCATCATTAATTAGTGCTTACAGTATCGGCATAACACTGAAACATTCGCATAGCAACCATCAAGGGGACAAACTTTCTAATGTTAAAAATGCTCACATAATTCCGGAGCTCCTCTTGCAAAAGCTTTATCAGCTTCTGATCATCTGTTGGAGTACGATGACCAGACAAAGCACTGGAATTCAATAGCTTGTGCTCCATTTCATTCTTTTCGCGAAGACACTGACCAAGATCATAAAATGTAAATCAGTGTAGTTGTTGTACCAAAATGTAAAGCCAATCGACACAAGCTTGAGCATATGGTGAGAGCTCCCATTCTCGGCAGGGAAAGGAGTGGGAAATGTTGACAGACATAATAATTATGCAGATTAATATAAGCTGACCTCGTCTAGTTGCGTTTTCAAGTTCTCCAACTGCTCATTTAACAACTTTGCTTCACTCTCGGTGTTTTGCGCCCTGAGTCTCGTTCTATCAAGCTATCCCCAGACATGTTCAAATAGATAAGACAACATGCAGTGACAAATCAATGTTCACAAGAGTTTAAAATACAGACCTCGGCATTTAGTTTAGAAGCAGATAATTTTGAGTCATCTTGCAAATACGAAAGTTCCTTCTTAAGGGCTTTCTTCTCCCTTTCTGAATTTTCTGATAACCGCTGCAAATTCCCTTCCAACTCCTTGACCAACTCCTTTGCAGATGCTGCTGATGATTCAGCACTAATTCGAGAATCAATCTCTTTATTGAGTTGTGCCTGCAGCACCACCAAGTTTGTGATTAGTCATGTCAATTGATAAACAGAGATACAATAACCCACGGCAACAAGATGGAGTTCACATGCCAAAGGAGAATATTCTTATACCTCAAGTTCACTTATCTTCTTCACTTGATCACAGTATCGTTCCTGATACACACCCAACTCCTTCATTAGTCGTTCTTGTAATGCAGCCTCCCGCCCTTTTGTTGCTGCCAGTTCTTGTTCAACATAGTTCAGTTTATCCTGGCATGTTGTCCTTTCATCCTCTGGAAAATAAATACCAGTTTGTTGATTCTGTTTGTAAGTATGTGCATTCAATGGCCTGCAACAGAATAATACTAACATCTAATTCAAACCCCAGGTTTCTTAGAGCAGCAAGCCAAATCAATAATATATGTTCTTCTAGTTTCAACTCCCAACAAATGAGAACTTACTAAGATATAACTTGGAGGATGGTATTATCCTATTATCTGATGTCCACAGTCCACACATGCCTCAATATTTCCAGTGGAAATTTTAATGTATCTAATATTTCATGATTACCCAACGCACATAGCTAATTAACAGCTAAATGAACTGCATTCACACACTATGCAAACGAGAAAAAAAAGAATAAAAGCCTGGGTTAACCAAAGCATACCACTCTTGGATAATCGTTCCTCCATCGCATCAAGTGTTGCTCGATACTCCTGAACTTGCTTCTCTGCCGTGTCCAGTGCCACCATGAACTCTGATTTCACCTATCAGAAATGTGAACATGAAAAGGCATCAATATGTCTATCGATGTGGCATATAAACCTAGTCACACAACAGCAGAGCGAGGGTTCTTCCTTTCGCATTGCGTACTTCACTGCAGACCCTCCAAATCGGATCAACAAATCATTATCTATAATTGAGGGGCTTCAAGAGCTTTTTCATGTGGCATGTGTGGCCAAAACTAACTTTAAGTATAACAAACGTGGGACTACCTACCGCTAAATGGAAGCTGCCAGTTGCAGCAACAGAAATTACACAACATTGCATGCTTCCACCGAGTTAGACCGTCACAGTAGGAGATAGGAACGAAGCGATCTCACCATCTGACGGCAGTGGTACGTGCAGACCATGTCATCGGAGAGCTCCCCGGGGGCGGGGGCGGCTACGAGGGCGGTGGGGCGGTCGTAAAGCACGAGGCGGCGGTCGGAGACGGGACTCTGGCCGGTGGCGGCGGCGAGGTCGGCGGCGGCGGCGGAGTCTGCGCGCCGCTTGCGCTGCGGAGGGGTCCGGAGGATCATATCGCTGGCCTCGCAGCGCCCTCAGGGGTTCTAGGAGCTTCCTAGGGTTCTGGCGGCGAGGGACACGCAAGGTGGAGTGGGGGAAAGGGTGGCGATGTTGAGGAGGAGTTCAGGAGGAGGGACTTGATTTGAAAATGCGCCGATGGACGATGATGGTGGGGGAAAGGGTTGCGAATTGGCGAGTGTCGATGGTACGGACGACTGGGTGGATCAGATGGACATGGATTGCTAGCTTGCTACTGATCTGTGTTGCGCTTCTAGTCGGACGAAAGCGTACTTGCAAGGAATCCGTTTTCCTTATTGTTTTATTATCCTAATTTCTTGCGTTTTTCGTTTGACCTATCAAAAAGCCTTTTCCTAAAATTTCCATGTATTTTTCAACCATCTGTTTCGCACCTACATTCTTTTCTCAACCTGCATTTATTAATTGTGCCTCCGTTTTTTCTATTCTTGCTTTTAATTAGGTGTGTTCTTTTAAACTTATGGCTTAGATTTCTATATTAAGTAGTTTTTAAACAGGATATCTTTTTAAAACAGGATCTACAAGTCAATTGTATTAAGCATTGTTCCGACTTTATCTATATCAGTTAAAATCACACACAAATATCTTCCCCTCTGTACTCTCTCTCACGAACAGCCAAAATTCACGCACTAAATTATGCAAGTAACAACTCAAAGTTGAAGTATGTGTATTGACGAAGATTGAATAAATCTCTAAATATGATTTTAATATATAATTAAGACCAAGAGACTTCGTGGTCATAAACCTCTAGAGGTTGCTCCCAAATACCTTAGTCGGAGAAATATTATGCTTGTTAACTGACCGGATAATTACTCGGAGAGTCTATGAACTGATCCCTTGACTTGATTCCTTTCGTGCAATAGATACAACACATGCCTTATTTACTCCAAATAGTACGATGCTTCAACCGTGAGTCTCTGACAACAACGACTACAATAACAAATGAGTAAACGTTCTCTCTCTAACAATAACTGCCTACCCGACCAGACGTGCTGGTTCCAAAATCATCTTCCCCAGCTGAAAATTGATGTCTCTTCATTGGTATTTAAGGCTGGACGGTGAAGATAATTCATATTCCATTCAATTCAAAGTAATTAGGGTTAGTCTTTTGCCTTGTTGAAGGTACTCTGTAACCAGTTCATAGCAATAAAAGAGTGTTTCTATTCTCTCCCAATGATTTTAGCTATTTTTCTTATATTATTTTGTAAGATTAGCGACTCGATCGTTGACAGCTGGTGCCATCCGTTAGGAAGAAGTCATTGAATCCTTGAAGTTCTTATTCGCTCAACGATCCTCATCCTTCTATATTCCCTATTATCATTGCTCATGCGATCATAGCAGGGACGTGGAATGAGGAGAACTGGTTCAATTTAATAAACTATGCCGACCTCGACATGTACGCACGCATTCATGCTATGAAACATGATGTGTCGTTATCATCCTCTTCCATCCCAAGCTCGCCACTTGCTGAAATCGATGAGATCGACCAATTGGAAGAAAATCAGCCACCCCCATCAGCGGCACTCTTAGAGGAATCGGTTGTTTTGACCATATCAAAATGCCCAAAATGCCTTTGCAACCCGGTGCTTCCAACAGATAAAGACGATGATAAAAGCTCAACGCCGCAATCCGAGGATCAATGTATTCTTAATACAGTCATGGGTGATCGTTATTCACCAATGGCTCCTACGTATTCCGAGGAGCTGACTGACACCTGGTCATGATGTCGATAAAGTTACAACCGACAGAAAGCCAGGTGAAGATGATAATGCTTAGTATCCAATTGACAATCCGCCAAATCAGGCTAAGTCCACCACAAAGCCCACCAGATATGGTAATTTCCAACTGTTTCCCATCATGGAAGCTCCTTGCTGAAATAGAAGACTCACCCTTAGTTTCGACGAAGCTCATCAAAAGATTTGTACTAGAGGCACAAAGTTAATGCAATCGGTAATACTGATCGAGATGTCATGCATGATTCTTCACAACAGAGCCTATTAGGACCCGTTGATCGAAATGGTGCAAATGCTCATGCATCACCTCGAGACAGCAAGAGGCAATGGAACTGATGGACATCAATCGGCTAATTCACTTGCGTCTACCACACCGCACGTCATAGGTTTAACGGGACAAGCGAGAAGCTCAGAGGAAAAGTCAAGTTATCATACACCTTTCGCTAACAAGAATCCTTTGAGACCCTCGGTAACAATCCAGAACTTGCAATGAGTATATGATATTTTTAAATAACCTAGATCCTACTTTGGTAGAAACTCCGGAATATGCTCAAATTGTAATTCAGGTATCGAAAATCCTTCGGCAGAGCATACGACGTACAGAGATGTATAGGGAACAAAGGAACTCGTAGAGTCACACGCTGACTTCGTTCGAGCATTCCTCACTCAGCAGAAGCCAATGTGGTCAAGCTGAAAACAATTCGATGTCTGGCTCTAGACCTCCTTAAAGATTTCAACAATGGAGTCATGAGGGAAGACGACTCTTCCATGAAGCCACTCTCCCCTCGTCACGAGGAATGAACACTCAGATCAAGTGATCTACAACATCAGCTGAACAAGCAGTTAGTCGGAGACATCATGTAAGTGTTCGTGCCTAAGTTGAAATACCAGTTTCTCAATACGACTACCGGAGGAACTGGTCTCTAACCAACCACAATCCGGCTCCTTTCCACAAAAGGTGATATGACTCGATCACAGGCTGTCAAACATTCTCGGCAGGCCTTCAAGCAATACGCTGGCCAGACAGATTCTAACCAATAAATCTAAAGAAATTCTATGGAACCCAAAACTCATTAGAATTTCCCTAGATTTACACTACCACCATCCAAGTTGCTGGTGGTGATGATAATGTGATGGAAAACAACTTGCCCACAGTCTTTGAAGGATCTGCCTGGTCTTGGTTGCTCAACCAACCAGTCAGATCAATTTATACCTAGGAGCAGCTCTAAGACCTATTGATTACAAACTTTCAGGGGACATATGATTTCCATGGTAAAAAATATGATCTCTATCGAATCCAACAAGAACCAAATAAGAATCTTCGATAGTACATCAAAAGGTTCAGCCAGGTTCATAATTCTATTCCTAAGGTTGTGGATTTCTTTGTTATTCAAGCTTTTAAAACGGGTTGAGGAACCAATGGTTTAAGGAGGGCATTGCAATGAACTCTCTAAGAAGGACAAAGATCGGGGATCGGGGAACCGAGCTCCAAGAAGGACAAAGATGGGAACAAAGAGATGGACTATCAGAAGTCACAACACACTATCAACATGATCTTTAGTGAGTCCCCTCCTATGAGTTTAGACACCATCTGAAGACTGTGGAGTAGGAAGTGAACCTCACTAAATCTCTTATCGCTACGAAGCCATCCAGGTGGTCGAAGACAACTATTTTCTTCAGCCAGAAAGACTGGTCCATCCCCTCAACTCGACCAGCCAGGTTCCCTATTGTTATAGAACTTATAATAAATAATTACAAAGTTAGTTCTAGTAGATGATGGTAGCTATCTTAATATTTTGTTTACAGGAGCTTTAGAAGAAATGCAAATTCCCAATTTGAAAGTAAAGCCCATGAAATATGCTTTTTATGGCATAGTCCCGAGATCTACTACTAAACCAACAAGGCAAGTTTTCCTGCAGGTTACATTCAAAAATCTAGATAACTTTTGAACAAAAAGAATCTCATTTGATGTGGTAGACTTTGAAACAACATACAATGGGATGCTTGGTCATCTGGTCATCTGGTATTGGCTAAATTCCTAAAAGTCACGCATTACGACTATTAGAGTCTTAAGATGCTAGGAACCAAAAGGGGTTAAAACGATTCAAGGGATAAAAAGATGGCATATGCATGCAATCGTAAATCTCTAGAACTGGTCGATGAACACTCGACCATAAAATGTTAATCCGCCTTCTGTTCAAGCCAAGCACTCAAGACAAAAGGTGGCCCCAAAACCCTTCAGCCAGATCAAGGAAGTTCCACTCGATAAGGACACTTCTCCTGAAAACGTCAAAGCGCCATTTGGACTCAAAAATGCTAGCGCCACCTTTCAGAAGATACTAGTTGAGGTAAGACTTGACCTTAAATAGGAAGAGTCGCACATTTTCTTCCTTCGAGCAAACTCGGATGTATTCGTTTGACGGGCAACCGACAAGCCCAGTGTTCTTAGGGAAGTGATCGAACATAGGCTAGCACTCCAGCCAAACAAAAAACCGATCAAACAAAAGTAGGCCATCTAGAGATCAATAAGCTTCTCAAGGCTGGATTTAATCATGAGGTTGACCAGCCTGAGCGACCCCACCAACCCTGTAATGGTTAGGTAAAGTGGTGAAAAATGGTGAATGTGTATCAATTTTATAGATCTCAATAAAACTTGTCCAAATGATGAATTTCCCTTTCACATATCAATCAGCTTGTTAGCTCTACTTTTCCAGATGTGAGTTATCAAGATTTTTAGATGCATACTAAGGGTACCACCAGATTAGTATGAGTAAAGATGATGAGGAGAAAACTTCCTTCATCACGCCATATAGCATCTTTTGCTATGTAAAGATGCCATTTGGTCCAAAAAATGCTGGTGCTACTTTTTAGATATTGATGCAAAAAAATCTTTAGCCTATAGATTGGTCATAATTTAGAAGCCTATATCGATGACTTGGTCGTAAAAAGTATCAACATTAGAGAACATATCTCCGATCTACAAGAAACTTTTACTAACTTAAGAAGGCATAACCTTAACTTAAATTCAAAGAAATGTGTGTTCAAAGTTTTTTTGGAAAGCTTTTTGGATTCCTAGTTTTGGCTAGAGGAATTGAAGCAATTTTAGAGAAAATAGTGCCCATTGAGCAAATGTGTCCTCCAACCATGAAGAAAGAAGTCCATAAATTAATTGGTTGTATGGCAGCGCTAAGTTGTTTCATAGCACGGTTCGAAAAAGGATTGCCTTTCTTTAAGTTTCTTGAAACACAAAAGTTTCAAATGGACTAAGGAGGCAAACAATGCATTTAAAGAGCTTAAAAAGTACCTTATGAGTGACCCGATCGTAGTCTCTCCAAGATGGAAAGAAACATTGCTCTTATACCTGGCTACGACACCACAAGTAGTCAATGCCATACTAGTTGTTGAGCATAACAATATCCAATGACCAGTATATTACATAAGCGAAGTTTTATATGGACCAAAAGAATGATATCCAAATATACAAAAGTTGCTACATGGTCTCCTTAATACTTCAAGAAAACTAAGGTATTACTTTTAGGCTCACAAAAGTGGTCATATTGACTAGACACCCTCTTGGTCAAGTTCTCCAAAACAAAGAATGATCAGCCATCCTCTCGGATAAGGAGCTCGCGATGATCTGGTACTTGAGCAGTAGTAGATCTCGCCTCACCTTGTTGGAGCTTGAGGCATCGCACCACACCTCCTGGGAGCTCATGTGTTTCACCGAGTCGCACAATGCCTCGTTTGTGCTCATGTAGTTGTTAGCCACACCTCCCATTGCTATTGGTCGCTGCACTGCACGAGATAGAGGAGCACAACCATGGTGCCATTGACTATCAAGCTGTCCTAAAGCGATTGCGCTCGCATCGAACTGCAACCACACATTATGAGCATCGTTGCCAATTTTCCTATGATCGCCAGCGTGTCCGCTCACATCACTGCAACAATCGCTCCTACTCACTACGAGATAGAATTGGAGAGAGAGAGAGGAGTGTTACGCTTGGATGGATAATATTTTGTGGAGCTTGGGTGGAGGTTGTGAGTTAGAGAGAGGGGGAGAAGTTTGTGTTTGGATGGATAAAATTTGTGTAGCCTAGGTGGAGGTTGTGAGTTGGAGAGAGAGAGAGAGGAGTTTTTGTGTCTGGATTGATAAGATTTGTGTGGCCTAGGTGGAGGTTGAGTTGGAGAGAGGGGGGAGTTTTTGTGTTTGGATGGATAAGATTTGTGTGGCCTTGGTGGAAGTTGTTATGCACGGTTATAGATGAGGCAATCCGATGGTACTATTGACACCGCCTAGACACAACACGCAACGAACAATAAATGAGTTGTGCTAGCCTAGCCTAACCGATCGTGTTGTGCTTAGGCCAACACCTCGGTCTACATGGGCCAGCCCGGCTATCACACACAGTATCATGCCGAGGCATGGTCCAACCCAACACAACACGACATTTACCCCCAACCCTCCTAGGAGGCTAGGTCTGCTCACAAGATTGCAATAACTCTCCTGTGGTAGTATAGTAAAATTATTTATATCCAGGGTTACTGTACTCTTTTAAGTGTGGATATGTGACTTGGCAGTAAAAGTGTTTACGATTGGTAGTAAAATTACTTATGACCAACGGTAAAAATATTTGCGATTGACAATAAAATTACTTATGTGGCAATAAAATTACTTACAAGTGATAGTAAAATTACTTATGACTAATAATAAATTTACCTATGACTGGTAGTATTACTAGTGACCCCCTTAGCTCTTGCCCAGTTGCCCCCTTGGGCCCTACACCCTATGGTCCTACCATTGTTGCATGGCAGCGGCATTGGTAGATCCGCTGCTGGGCACTGGATTGGCTGTCCCGTCGCCTCCTCTATCATGGCCCCGCACTAGTTGCCCTCCTCTCCTCCCTCCCTACCGGCTACCTCCTCCTCCATCGCCGCCTGCACCGCCTCGTCTGTCCCCTCCCATGCCGACCACTACCTCCTCTCTCCAGCTCCCCCTCTTGTTAGCCTCTCTCCCTTCCAGCCACCATCTTCAACCTTCTCCCCTCGTGCGGGCGGCAATGGCGTTGCAATGGTGCTGGTGGGACGAGAATAAACGGCGCGGACAGTCAACGTGCTAATGACCATCGGTGACCCGTTAAGCTAAGCGTGCTCGTGTCCCATGATTCAACCTCTTTCTATATTATGTCTAGATAAAAAAAATAGACACATAAACTGATATAACATTATAGATAACTTATTCTGACCAACTATAACATGCCTAATTGGGCGCGCGGTGCTCTATGTGGTCGAGCCGGTCCATTTGCACAGTTGTGCCGAACGCCATAGCTTCACGTAGTTTTTTCTCATTTTAGATCCCCCGCTTCCAAAACCCAACCAAACCCCTCGTTCTCCCCGCCTCCATCCGCATCCCCGCCATGGCGCCCGGTGCCCTAGCCCGTCTCCTCATCGGCCGCCGTGCACCGGCTCCTCTCCTTGCGCGCCCCTTCGCCGCGAAGGCCCGCGCGTCGCGGCGGCCGCAGGAGCCGGACCTCCCCTCGGAGGACGACGACGACTTCGCCGGCGGCCAGGAGGTCGCCCCCACGGAGGGCATCAGCAAGCCGCTCGCCGACGTCCTCAGGGAGCTCGGGAAGAGGGTTCCCGAGTCCCTCGTGAAGACGCGCGTCGAGGACGACGGATTCGCCATCAAGTACATCCCATGGTGCGCCCGCTCGATCACTAGTGACCGCTCATCGAACCCTATCTTTTAGTGTACAGTGTAGTGTAGGATTGGTCAATGTGGGAGATTCTGGTCATTTTTGCATGATTTGGGCGTATTTCCAGATTTGTGCATGAGTATTAGCTTATGTTGGACTAGTGTCCTTGATTCCTTTCTGCTGTGGTTTATAATGCTTTTTGCTGATGGGTGGATTCGTGGAATCGTAGTAAGCAGCCAAATGAAGCCTTCGACCTAACAAAAACATGTTAACTATGTTCTGTTGTTCTGTGAAGAGGAACTGCATCCAATAAGAGCAACTCGAAGTGTTGGTTTACACCTGTACTTCTAGTCTCAAAGCAGCAATTGGTGATCTGTTGATAGAGGTAAAATCAAACTTGACGCCTGACGCATGCCTAATTAGGAGGAAAGCTATCACATTTCTATTGGAAAAACTTGTGACCAATGGTTCTGCTAAATCGATTTCTGGGTTCTTGACATGGGCGGTGGCTATCGTCATCACTTGAAGAGGTGTTTTGTTTAGAACGCAGCCTATGCCCAACTTTTATAGAAAGCAGTCAGGAAGGTACGGGAGGTATGCTGGGATTACCAGCTTACAATTAGATTCAACATCAAAAGGAAACCTGACATATAAGAGAAACACCCCCTGACAAAGCTCCAAAACATCGAAATGACCAAAACATTGAAGAGGTGTTGTTGCATCGTAACTTTAAGAGAACTGTCATGAACAGAACATGCCTTCCAGTTTAGTGACTGATCATCGTATTAAATTAAAATAACTGGACAGAATTTCTCGTCAGAAAATAAACTGAGTATGGCATCATCTGGTGTTTGTTTGACGACCTGACAACCTTAGAACCCTGCTTGGCATGCTTGATAATCTGGCCCTTCATTTTTTTTGTTTACTGTTCAAAGCTGCTTCAATTCTCGTAGCTTGAACATGTTAGATAAAATGCTGGAATGTATAGGCTATGTAGGTAATTTTTCCAATTTGTACCCTTGTGATCTCATTCCTGATGCCTTTTGCAGGCACATTGTTAACAAAATTCTGAATGTGCATGCTCCAGGTAAATTTCTGGTCATTATTATATCAGATATTTATTTGTCCTCTTGTGGAGGGCTTAAGTTCAAAGCAGGCCAAATTGTTGAGAAATTATTTCCTATTTTGCTTCTATCATTTCATATTCCATTGCAGAATGGTCTGGCGAGGTTCGCAACATTGTTTATTCATGTGATGGGAAATCTGTATCTGTTGTCTATCGTGTGACTCTCCATGGAACTGATGCAGAGGTACCTCTTTTGGCCCGGGAAATGCCGTTATATATACATGACAGGCCCTCTGTAACTAATGGTCATTCTTGAACCAGAAACATCTGGTTGAAGCTTCATAGCCAGCATTCGTCTTTTCGCAATCTACTGATAATCTCACACTTGGTTTTCAACTTTTGTTGCCTTTATGATTACCATTGGAAGAGAATTATCACAAAATGACCCGCTTAAAGACAGTCTACTTCATCCATGATTAACATAGCTATCGAATATCAATGTGCATAAGATATGTTAAGATTAATTGCAATTCTTCAGCTGTCATCATAGTTCTTATTTCCTTTTTCATTCTACTATGTATGCTGGTGTCTGATGTCCCCCTTTTGTTGATGCTTAATCGGCTCGACACTGAATTCGATTGTGTGTGATTTTTTTTGTCATAATTCTATTTTTTATGCATGTTTTGTGTTATTTAACATTGTTGGTATTATTTGGATCCATGTACTGGATCTGTTTTGGAAATGGGATTACACTATTCTTTCTTACATAGTTTCCCACTTTTCAGTATATAATTAGTTCTTGAGTCATGGGATTATGCATCCTGGAAATCTGTAATTAGAACAATTTTATGCTGACATGACAAAGTGAGGCCCTATAGATTACTCAATGTTTCATTATTAATGCTTCTTTTTCAGATTTACAGAGAGGCCACTGGAACTGCTTCTGTTGATGATACAAGCTATGGAGATCCTGTACAGAAGGCTGAAGCAATGGCTTTTCGTCGAGCTTGTGCCCGTCTTGGTCTTGGACTTCATCTCTATCATGAAGATATGCCCTAGATGATTAAAGTTAATTGTCTGTGGTATGAACGTTTGCATGTCTCTTGGTGTGCAGACCCTTGTCCTTTGGTAGGCTGTCCTTTTGCGCAGGATACACTTTTCCTATACATGATATGAATGTGCCATCATATAAAACTAAGCATTTTAGGTTGTCGTGTTGATGACTACATGTAAGCCACTGATGCAACTACTGTTCTGAACTGTTGGCTTAATATGAATGAACATGTTGTTCCAATGTGTGAGTTTCTTTCTGCACCTATTTTCATAGAAGCTTGATTTCTATATTTTCCGATTTAATATTCTTTATCTGGATATATATTGCGTGCTAGTAGGTCGCTAGCTGAAAGGAAACATTTTGCATGTTAGTCAGTGCTCCTGTACTAACATTTTTTGCAATATTATCAAGTAAGTTTTTTTCTAGAGACTAGAATTGCAGCTACTAAATGAATTTTAACTTGTTAGAATTGTGATGACCAAACAGTCCTATGGTATTGATACCATCTGTTGCTTTTTGCTTTTAGGCCATTTTCTTTCACCGTATGTTAAGGGCTGCTGAATCATTGCCTCTTGCAATTTTTTTTCATAATATCATGTCTGATGAAGCCATACAGGGCCCTGATATATGCCTAGTGAGTTTAAATTATCATTGTATGAGTTTGCTTAGGAATGTAGTTATTGTAAACGAGTTGTTATTGTCATCTTCATATAGAATTGCAGAATTGGACAGGTAAACTGTTGGTTTATATTGGTGGTAGCCAAACGGTCATGCTTTTTTATTGTGGCACTCTGAGCATATTGACTATTTGGCATGGTTTCCTGTAAATTAACTCTTGAAGGAACCTTGGTAGGATCTCTAGAAACTAGAAGGCAATTGAAGTGACTTCTTCAATAAAACGATGCACCGCCGAACGATTAGCTCACCCAATTATTGGAATTTATCCAGCTTAAAGCCTAAAATGCTACTGGATGGGTTTGAATTTTGCCTCAAACTATCAGTCTTCCTACTTCCTGGTACCTAGTATCCATCTGATGCATCATATACGAAGTATAATGCTTGTAAGGCATTTCACAGTTCAGCCTTCAGTTAATCAAGTGCTGAGACGAAATTAGTTAAAAGATCAATAAACAAGAAATGTGCAACACAGTGGCACTGGGTAGATTTTATATAACATTATATGGTGAACTGCAATGTCGCGAAAGAAGGTACTGACTACACATGGACGGAATATTAGCTAGGGACACGGGATAAAATATTAAAGAGTTCTGCTTGTCCTAGAAGTAGCATAGTACTGCTTTATTATTACAACATGTCTGATAATAACACATTAAAAACATTAAGGTCTCTCTCTGCCCGCAGAGAGAGAGAGAGAGAGGGGGAGGGGATGGATCCTGGACCTAACCATGGTAGTGACACTGGGGAAGATGAACATCTATATGAGTGGGTGACCCAAGACAATAAAAATATGTCTATGGGTCCGTTGGGGTTAACGAGTTACACAACAGTGCTTGGCATCTCCAAAGCCTTCTTTGGAGCCCCATCACTGTGTTAGAAATGACAGGAGGTAGCGCTAAGTGCCAAAAACAAACATTAGCACTCCTCTGAACCTGTCTCTGATGAGGGGCGCGGGCTCTCCTTAGAGCCTTAACCACCTTGATGCAATCTATCAACTGAAAGATAAAAAGAAATGTTAGTTAGTGCATCTAATCATTGCTTAGGAAAGGTGAGTGGTTGGTTACACAAGATGTTACCACCTGATGTTTGTATAAAGTTGGCGGG
Source organism: Melocanna baccifera (assembly GCA_036346265.1). Classification (NCBI taxonomy): domain Eukaryota; kingdom Viridiplantae; phylum Streptophyta; class Magnoliopsida; order Poales; family Poaceae; genus Melocanna; species Melocanna baccifera. The sequence continues at coordinate 38,547,898 of CM070677.1, forward strand.
GGTGAATATGCATGGAAAAGAGCTTATGGACTGGTCAGATGTCATTCATTTGAGGTAACACCCAAGATTAGGGTCTGCTAAATGGTTCACGCTTCACCCAGAAGCACTTGGCCTAAGCTAAATACAGTATAGATTCCACTGATGAAATTTTGGAGTGGCATGCTAGCTCGATCAGTTGTTTAGGTGTCACTTTTGTCCAATTAGGCTTGTGTCAGCATGTACCCTCCCTGGGGTAATGCTTGATTGTTAGGGTTTCTTTTGCCCACAGCCTTCTCTTAGGGCTGAAATTAGCTCTCTTGGATGAAGTCCTTCCTTGGACTATTGTTAAATTGGTTGGCTTGTGCTTGTTTGTCAGTACAACCCCATCCTTGGGGCATCAAGCTTTGAGCCCATCCTGGGGCTGAAGCTAATCTCCAATCACCACACGACCATGTGGGATATGGAGAGAGGGTCACTTGGACTGATGAACGTGGGATCAACAATAGTGCCCTTTGGTGTTAGAGATGGATGCATGGACTCAACACATAGGAAATAAAAACGAGACAGTGACGATTAGAAAGGAGACCATGGTTAGGCCAAGGGTTGCTCTGGAGCAGCAGACACAGCAAAGTATGAGGGGATGAGCCGGTAAGGATGAGCAGCCTGAGTCTGAGTTGGCAAGGTTGGAGCTGTGAGAGCCATAGTCATGCCTGTTCAATGGGGACACACACTGTCAAGATATTAGTACCACGACTGAGCAAGAAAGAAATAATTCAACTAAATTCTGAGAAAGTGATTGGTTTTCTTACCAAATCAGTGCAAAAACAATAGTAATCATTGCAAAAACAATAGTGATAATACTTTCTACCATATTCAATGCATGTGCACAGGTTTAGGCTCTTGTATTGCACCTGACAGACCAACAAATGCATACCGACAGCTAATTTGTTCTTGGAAATGTGCTAGAGCAGACTGAGCTATTTTATCTTTAAATACAACCTAGTAATAGCCTGTGGATTTCATTTTCTTCATCAATGGAAAAAAATGTCATGACCTCTAGAAAGTTTTACTAAGCCCTACATTTAGCTAGGATCGTGAAAGCACAGCAGGGTTTGAATAATGAAAGCCAAGCTTTTAGAAAATGTTAAATTGATATATACAAGATAGCTAGTAATACCTGCTTGGGCTTGAGGACTCGCTGCAAGTGACAATGGTCCTCCATATTGCTGTGCAAAGCTCGTTACAGCAGCAGCTGTAGAAGCCTCAGTGGAGAAGTGGAACATCTGTGGGTATTGCAAGTTGTAGCCCTGTCCACTTGCATAGTTGGTCGTAGTGCTTCCTGACTGCCCAAACTGGAAATATGGATAAAAGGGACTGGTTCCAGTCACCATGCCAGCTGCTGCTCCTCCATAAAATGGGTACTGGGCTCCTCCATAGATGTTGTAGTAGTTCTAGTTAACAGAGCAAGGAGAACATATCTAAGTCTTTTACATCATCATGTTTGTTGATAACTCTGTTATTGTACTAATTTACATTACAATTCAAATTACGTTTATATGCAGTTTGCATCTGTTGGGATTGCGTGCAATGCATCTCAGCATTTACAACTTTTTGTAAATGTTAATTGAACTATTCATGCTCTTGTATTTCTGTTAATTTTTCTTACTTCCTGTCTAAAATTTCATCATTTAATATGGCTTTGAGTTAGCGGTTCTAATATTGTTAAGGCATTAGCATATGACCTTAATATATATAGCAGCTGTTGATCAAGAGACAAAAGTTATGGTCTAATTGTGCAATTGTAAAGATTTTCAGTATGTCTATCACGTAGGACCAATATTACTCTGATGGTTGCTAAGGTATAAGCACATTAATAAAGCATCTGTGAATGAAAAATATAAATTATAATCTAATTCTTGCTATTATAATCGCTGTGCGTATGCATATACCTGCATTAAAAAACATGCTGTTACATTATGCCAGAAAATATTCTGCTATATTCAAATGAGTAACTTGTTTTTGCACTCTCTTTTTTACAAGATAAAGGGGAGGAAAAAACACACTAGTTCTGTTGCTGTAGTGATGTATCTCAAAAATTTTGTCTAGCTCATGCAAACAGTATTGAAATTCATATATTCTTTTTATTTGACTTCAAGAAAATCATTTGCCTGTAGAACAGACTACGGAGACACTACTGCCTGCCTGTATGTGTCATATGCAGTGGATCAAACTGGACCATGTATAGCTGAGTTGCAGCCAATGCTCTAAATAGCTAATAGCGAACTTGTAGCGGATTGGCTCTGGTGTAGCGGATAGCGGACGCTATATTCCCATAGCGTATTCTAAATCATAGTGATAATTTTGAGTTTTAGATGCATATTTAAATTATGTCTTGCATCAAACTAACATGGAGTAGATACAATCTACCAAATTATGAGCATAAATAGCATATATATTGCAACAATTTTGCATATATGACTTGAAACAATGCTACAACCACTATGTCGGCCGCTACCAAAGCAATAGCTCCCGCTACCAAAGCAGTAGTGCCCGCTACCAGAGCAGTAGCGCCTGCTATATTCCAATCCATTATTTTGCACTGCTACGACGTCGCGGTAGCGCCTAAACCCCACTACTGCTATGTCCGCTATTTAGTAACTGGTTGCAGCACTAATTGCAAAGCTGTACTCTGGCCTACATTTGGGTCCACGATTCAAAGTCCTGGCAGGTAAATTGGGTCCTTATGGAGCCAAACATAGGTTTGGGTTCGGATAGAATTAGGGACCCAAGCATGTGTTGTCATAAGTTTATTGAGTTAACAGGGGGGTCTAGCTGATGGAAAGATGGACCAAGTGTTTAGCGGGTTTCTTCTGGAGTCTGGACAAACTAGGGCCCATGCCATGTGCGCCTGTACAAGGGAAGATAGAAGTTGCTACTTGCTAGGACTGGAAGCTCTGTTCTTTTTGGCTTTTTTGTCGGCTTTTGGCTTCGGCTTTTTTCAGTAATAACTATTCATTAGATTAATAAACTGCAGCCCAAAAAAACATGCCTAACTTTTAGCACTGCACTGCTTCATAGATGATACATAATTGATTGATGTTTTTCTATAGTCATGGACAATTTAGAGACTGGGCCCTTCATCATATGGAACCATTGTTTTGAGGGAGATTGGAAAGCAACCGTCTATCCATGAGCAGAAGCTACTACTAAGCTTATACTCACATTACAATACCTGTTACACTCTCAAAGGTGAAGAAAAGGAATGGTTTAAAAAGGATAGATTACAGGCTGTCAGTGCATGTTATTGTCAAAGAACATGCAAAACAGCTAGGCAGATGATGAATCTTTTTAAAAGCAGCTAGCTCATGCTTGTTTAAGATACAAAAATATATGGTAAAGGAGTTTTTGCAGGAATGTGCTAAAAACTACTTCACTGGCACTGTGCTAGTTATACTCCAACATGCCTTTCATTTATTCAAATTACTCCAGTGCCAAAGGAAAAAAGAAAATCTATTTCAGCAACAAAACAAACGAGTAGACCATGCATCATTTATGAGGGAGCATGTGGTAGATAAAATGATTCAGTTACATTGAAATCATTAGGACTGTAGGCTTTCCGATTGGAAACATGATTGTGCAGATGGTATGTTTTTTTTTTCATTTTCACGTTATTGTATTTATTTAGTGATATAGAACTACTAGATACTAATATTTTATTCATGCTCAAGCCATTGGTGATGACTTTATGTTAATTCTGTGCTTTCCATTAGAAACAAAGGATGATGGCTTTTGAGCTAACATTGCTGGAAATGTATGCTTTACATAATGGGAGCTGTGTACATACTATTACAAGTCTGATGAACAGTTCAGCTTTTAAGAGAATGCGCATGCAAGCTGTCAGTTTTTAGTAAAGCTTATCCAGGATTTGTTTCCAGCATAAGCGAAGAAGAATTCATTAAGCGCAAGAGTATGAACACCAATCCTCCAGGTTGGCGTGAAAGCTTGCAGAGGCTAAAATGGTGAGCTTTTGTCCCTTCTTTTGCTATTGTACATTATAGTATTTTATGTTCCTGGAGCAGATAATGCCTATTTTTAGCCAGTATACATTTATATACTACTATTTTCGTGCATCTTGTATCATACTTTGATTCTTATGATTAATGCAAACATACTTCTGATACACTTATAAAGTATTGCCATAAAGGCATGCAAACTTAAAAGTCAGGTGCTTTATCTTTGTTTCTGTTGTCTCCACAACTTGATCTCAGTGAAATGAATACAAATAACTGTTGGTCGAGCTAATAGAACATATTGACAATGCGAAGGGTGAACTTACTGTGGGATAACTGTAGTCTGGAGAATAGGGAGAGTACCTGCAGTAGTAAAGGGGAGAAATATTAGTTTTGTTTGTTCCAAATTAAGTATGAGAAAGAAATATCAGTTTTGTTTGTTACAAATTAATTATGACTTATTGAGTGATTCCTTGATTAACCCAGCTAGCTTAGCTTGCGTGGAGGGAGAGAGAGATCTTGATTAACCCAGCTAGCTTAGCTTGCGTGGAGGGGAGGGAGAGATACTTTGTGTGTGTGTGTGTGTGATTGCTAACTTGCTAAGTCTACTACGGGGGAGAGTGAAGACTGGCTGGGCGATCATGTGCCAGTAGAGCACGCACTGCCACTTTATGAGTGTGTGTGTCTCTCTCTCTGCGTGTGTGAGAGAGCTAGACCAAGGTGGCATGTCATAATGCACATGTCATGCATGTGATAAGCCCCCCTCATAGTTGGTCCTTGGTCACTTTTAAGTTTCATAGGGTCCTCACCAAATGAGTGTGTGTGAGAGAGAGAGTACCCATAGACATGGTAGGGGGGTGGGGCGGAGGGAGAGAGAGATAGTACCCATAGACATGGTAAGGGAGACCTTGTGGGATGGCATAATGAGGGAAGGTGGCATGAGAAGGAAAAGCTGCACCCAGCCCACCTTGGATCCCTGCCTGCTGGCTGAAGGACTTCATCACCCTAAAGCTCCTAGCCCCTCCTGTAGCAACATCATCAGGAAAATAAAATAAAATTTACCAACATTGCTTGCTAACATTATCAGCAAAAGTCACACTTCTTTAAAGCAGGCATGCACTTGTTCCGATGCACCACTGGTGAATTTATTCACACAGACGCAGTCATGCCACTCTTCAGTCTCTGAATTGCAAGACGACATAATAGAAGTAAAAGATTTTCGAATCTGGCCCTGATTAATTTAGGGTTAAGGTTTCATCGGTTGGATTTATTATTTAAGCCTCGGATTCATAATTAGTATGGCACATTATCCAAAACAAGGCACTTATTTCAAGGATAACTAACATCTTTGTACTAATGCTATTTCTCTCCCTTATCTTTTTTTTCAGCAAGTAAATGCCAAGAGGATATCCTTTTAAGGTCGTGGATATTTATGTTTGCAGTTGAAGGGCAATTTCAGCGATCATTAATGTACTGTACTTGGGAAAATCAGGTAGCACCGTAGCACTAAGCTAAAGTTAGGCATTTTAAGCTTGTTATTCTCTACTAAATGCCAACATATGATACTTATTTCACATTTAAGGCTGGGCCAATTAGCAAAGCTAGGCAAACTCGGATGTCTTGTTCTTTAAGCTCTTCGTTTATTCTAATGGCACGAAGGAACTTTTTGCACATAAAATCATAATAGCTAAGTTTGTGATCATAGAACTATATGTAGAAATAATAGAAAAAAAATGCAAGAGGTAGTGCATCTATAATGATTATTAGTTTTCCTTTTCGAGAGCTTTTAGAGTCTTCAACCGAAGAGAAGATGTCATCAAAGGCTTTCAATTAAACAAGCTAGCTAACTGTTTCTTCTGTGTAATACTTCGTGTAGCTGGTGAGATAATGGCAAATGTCTAACCATGCTGTGGGGTTGGAGGCCTAGATCTCTGAACCCCAAGGGAAGCCAGATTACAGTTAGCCCTCCTCCCGTCGATCACCGGCGCGGGATCAACGCAAGCCCTCATCGCCGCATCCGGGTCCCGGAAGGTAACCTACAATACGAATTTATGGTGCATAATTTAATGAAATTAAGCAACCATTGAAATTGCAGGAACAAAAAAGGAAGGAAAAAAACACATGGACTAAATAGTTTGCAAACTAAACTGCAATTGAGTGCACACAAAGAAAAAGGATCGTACAAATCCGTAGCCCTTGGATCTGCCAGTGTTCTTGTCAGTGATGACAACTGCTTCCACGATCTCCCCAAATTGCTCAAAGTACTTCCTCATGGTCTCCTTCTGAGTCTCCCACGCCAGTCCTCCAACAAACACCTTGGTGTAGGTTGTGTCCCCAAACTGCCCCATCACACTCGGTGGACTCATGATACTAACTTCACCTCAGCAACAACAAATCTAACTCCAGAAAGGAACAACAAAACCAGCAACTAAGAATCTGAATTTGGCTAGGACTAGTTCTTGTTAGAGAAGGAAGAGGAGAGGAGGGAGGGAGGGAGGAAAAGGTAAAGGTTAGAGGAAAAGAGAGAGTAGGAGAGAGGGGAAGGCAGGGTACAGAGGAACAATATATATACTAGTGTTTGCTATAATGCACAATACTACACACCGGGAGACACACCCACCCTGGCCAATCGTCAGTAAAATGACCCATGTGCCCTGTTGGATTGAACAGTAGTTACAGGGTGGCGTTGGGCTGTCCTTGTCTCGAGTGTGGCAAAAACGGAACGGGTTCAGGGAAGGGTGACAACGGGAATTTGGGGAGCCTAGGAGGATTTGTAGGATGTGGTCTTTGTGAACATATCCAAACCTCTCCCCTTTTGTTGGGTATTTGTATCTGAGTTGTCATTGCTAGATAATCAGGTGTGATCAGCCAATGATACAAATGAACAATTTTAACATAGTTTGGGAGAGGGTCGGCACGGACAATCTAAGGTTTGTGTTCTTTCGTAATCAGAGGTTTATGGAGTTGACTACAGCACAACATATATGGTACATACTTTGTTATCGAGCTGTAATTTGTTATGTAGGGATTATTTTGAGTTTTGTTTGCTTGCAAGGTTGGTAGATAAACTTGGGTTGAGGAAGTATGCCTACATAGTTTTAACTTTTAAACCAGTGCGTCACTATGGCCTTGTTCTTTGCGGCTTCTAAAAGCCGTTTTTAACTTTTGCTACAGTAACTAACTTTTAAACGGAATATTTTTTTTAAGATGAGGTCTACAAGTTAATTGTAGTACACGTTAAAAAACTAATATCTGTATCATCAAAAATTGCAAGCGAGTAATTCTCTTTCCGCAATCTCTGCAAAAAAAAAAAAACCATCACCGCACTTAAAACCATCACCATGACCATCATCAAAGAAACAGCCCTATAATGTAGGCAATTTTTTTGCAATATTTCTAGGTGGCTGTTTATAGTGAAGGTGATCCATGTCGCCCCTCATCCCATTTCTCAAACCCATGAATTATAATCCTAATTCCTACAGAAGACATTGGACCAGCAATCGCGAAAGTTATGCTATGTTAAGTAAATGCAGATAATATAGCAAACGAAAATCGGTAGAGCAATAATTGGAGATTATCGTGAGCGCTCGTGATCCTAGCCACTTTGAGAGTTAGAGCAACAAACCGTGGTGGAGCCTTTTTTTTCCCCATTGTACATCAAGCACATATAAAAGCATGCCCCACAAATGGAGGGGAAATATTTGATGATGTGCACTGGCTGGCAAACTGAGGGGAATGCATGATGTGCCATCAGATCTGATCTGGAGATGGACGGCTGGAGTTGCCAGCCCCATTGGAGTGGTGGGGGGCAAATGAACTGTTCCGAGGCTCGACAAGGACGCAGTGCCAAAGCTTTTTGCCTATCACTAGCTCCTAACTCTAGATCTCTCTTGGCCTTTAAGCCACCACCTGATAACAACAGCCTTGTCCATCACTTGGGCATCTCTCAGACAGCAACAATACAATCTTTGACACCCCGTGTATATGTACCTATCCATGCAATATCTTGCTGCCGACTAATGGTTGTCCCTTTCTTTTCCAGACGAGTAGTATAAAGAAAATACGAAAAGCGTATGATGTGTATGCTTATGTGCTAAAGATTAATATATTGCAATACGTGTTTATGCTTATGTGCTAGTATTTCATACTGTTAGACGTGCTTATCCAACCTTAGTGACATGTACAAAAAGTAGGCTCCATTGTAGATTCCCATCTTAATAGTGTCTAAACAAGGGAAATCTCCTCTTGATTGTAGAAGAAGAGAGGCTAAAATTCACGTGGAAGATTAGGAATACGTGTAGGAGAGAGTAGATAAATCAGTGAAGAAAGGTGGAATGTCGTTGTCTAATCAGAGAAGGTTCGCAGATGATATGAATATCAGTTGGGGGCTATGCCATGGTCTGGCTTTTAGCCGACGGAAGTGTGAACGTGTGATTTGAGGCCATGAAGCTTCTGTTTTGGACAAAATGATTATCCATATGTGGCAGGATTTTTTTTCTGAAACTTTTTATAAATGCTTCATCTCACAGGCGTTTTGGTGGTAAATTTTTCTTTGGAAAAGGTGCTTATTTGTTTCTTTTTTTTTCTGACACAAGCAAGCAAATAAATTCCTGCAAACTTTCTCCAGAAATGTGCTCTCTGCTTTTCCTATCTCAATGTAGCGAGGTATGTTGTGTAAGCGATGTCGTTAAGTCCTTGCTAGTTAGTATTAGCGACATATGTTGTATTTCACATAAACTGAAAAATATGTTACGCATCTCGTATGCTTCCTTGTCGCTCACCTTTGTGTACCCTTTTGGTCCTTTCTCTAATCATTTGGCTACCTACTTCATTGCAAAGGAATCTTCTTTTACAATCAGTGGTAGTATTTTCTCTCTGACCAGCTTAATGCCTGTGCATTGTTATAAATAAATAAAAATTATATGAGCCAACACATTAAGCTGATGTTGATGGGTCTGATCTACGGCTACTCTCTTGACTCCTCGACAGTGCCTAATCGAGCTCCATCCCAGGCTCCGCTGCTGAGCTTCGCTTACATCAATCTCGGATCTACACACCTAGTCCACATTGGCATTGTCATGTCATCCGTGGCCAAATTAGACCATGCCGAGGCTGGTAGAGGTGGCATCACTCGACAGTGATGAACATGATAACCTAGCGACCGTAACATCTATTGTAACTTTATTTGTTGGTGGTGACTGAAAAGTTTTTTTAGATATTTTTAAGGGGCGGAAGAACTCGATAGTGATGAACAGGATGACCTAATGATAATAACATTTATTGCAGTCTTATTCGTTGGTGGTGACTATAAAGCTGGAGGAATAAGGAGGGGATGATGGAGACTACGAAAAGGAATTTGTGGGAGGGAAATGATAAGGTGATTGGGATAAGTATTAAAAATTTTTAGTAGTTAATTTGCTTGTTATGGGATGATTTTTTTGTCAAAGATTTTTTAAGGGGTAGAAGAGGGATGTGAGAGAGGAGGTAAGAGGCGGTGGAGAACTTATTACTCGTTAGTCACCAACTCGTTTTTTAAGGCGCAGAGAATAAGGAGCGATCTAAGTTTGGTCCAGTATATTCTGACGTGTGTGCCAGTGTTAGTGTCCTAGATCAACTTCTCCCAGGCCTGCTGTCCTTGTTGACTGGTCAACTGAGACTGGCCTGGAAAAGGTCCCCGGCGTAATTTCGGACATGTTTAGGCATCAGTCCCTGCCTGGACCTGGACTGCGCAGTGTTCACAGCCAAGTTTGCTCGTCCCCGCTCTCTGTAGCTTGGTACATTGGATACTCTGAACAGGTTTCTGAAAACTTGGTAAGCTAGTACTGCCTCTCCTCGGTGTTCAATTTTGTTTTCTTGCATCCAAGTATGAATTCACGGCTTGCACAATCAAGCTTGTGATGTAATTAAGGCTCCGTCGAAATTCCTGCATTCTAAATTGGGTCTAACTAAGGATCTTACTCTCCGTTTTGAAATGTTGTGTGACTGTTCTTCCATCTCTATATTGGACAATGTTTATGGTCCATTACTGTTTCATACTAGAAACATGTTTTATTTGGTTAAGGAAATTGCTGGCAAGGAAGTTTTGAGTTGACCCGTATCGTTCCATCTGTCATGTGCTACCTTTCACCCGGTGAACAGGGAAAAGAATAGCGGCAATGAAGCCTACATCTTGAGAAAGGTCATTGGCTCGTGCCATATTGCGCAGCATTTCGGATTTCACTCTCTAATTTTCAACCTCTTCCGGTAGGCGATATTGGGCGGTGCCAGTGACGTAGGAAAGGGCTTGAAAGTCTTTCCCATGGAAGGAAAAGGTTGCAGTATAGAGAAACGGGTGAAATTTTGGTTGGTAGAGCAATGATTTTTTGGGCAGCTAGGTCAATACACCCCCCCTCCGAAAATAACCTTGTTTTGATATACATGCAGCTAAACTTTTAATATTTTAGTTATAATATCTTTTAAAATATTTAGATTATATACATAAAACTCATATTATAGATTTGTTTTATAGAGTACTTTTCATATTATTATAATATTATTGGTTTTATAAATATATTATAAAAATAGTAATCAAAGTTGCGTTTTAAAAACTATATTAATATCTAACATAATATGTATTTATGATAAGCAGTATCATGTTCCATGAAAAACAGTCCAAACGCCCTGTTTAAGCCACGCCTTAAGCATATATTTTTGAGAAACTCCAAACGAGTCAATTATAGGTTCAAAGCTTGCCGGTGTTAGGATTCCAGATAAGATCATTTTTATGTTGACGGTACCGGGACACTCTGATCGTAAAATCATAGGATCCTCCATGATGGGCCTATAGTCTATTTGTCTAGTTATCAAGGCTATTATGTTCACTTTGGGTAAAGAAGGTCGATTGCATTGGCATTTGTGCCGTAGTCTAGACGACAAAAGTAAACGCGAACGGACATATATAGGCTAGTGTGCACCTTTTGGTAAGATGTTTGTGGCGAATTGTTTCCATCCATTGCAAGCAGCCGATACAAATAGATGTAGACGTCCGGTCCTATCATCCGTCGACGTCCGGTCCAACCAAATCTTAAACGTGTTGCCCTGATACTGCTGGCCTGTTCGATCTACAATAGCAGGCTGCGTTGCGAGGATTGTAAATTTCTAGTTTATGAGCGTAGAATAGCCAGATCATAGAATACGTTGTGGTAATGCTGTGCTGGTTGCAGGAATTTTGGTGGATTATACTGTTATAAAATTACGATGCACGGGTGTTTGGAACGGACTGGTCCATTTGAGTCTTGTGCAATGTCACTCTCTCTACTCATGCATGTAATCTTTTTATTTATAATGTTATATACCACTGGGGCACCCCTAATGTGTTTTCCTAAGAAAATCATTTATTCTCCCCACTTCTTGTTTAAGCACTCATTAGCCATTTTTTTTTGTGTTTTCTAATCCTTTTTTAATCTACGTACATGTATTTTTTTATATATACTGGTTGCCATGTTCCATAAACTAGCTGTGTGAACAGGAATTAAGAGGTGTGGGATTTTCCAAGTATGCTTGAGTTTCGTAAGGGCGAACTAAATAGATGAATACCCGCAGTTAGTACACTATAACACCTTCTCTAGTCCACTGTTCATTGACGGTGAGTTTAGATGGCCAGCAAATGAAACAAGGGCGTAAGCTCATGGAACATCCTCACTAACACGCCATAAAAATTACCCGAATCTTGTAATTTTTGCAAAACTTAATATAACCATAATGCTGCAAATTTAATATAACGCAATGCTGGAACTTACTATTAAACCCAAATGACCTTCAACCAATTTAGGGTCTGTTCAAAAGTATTGTGACTTTTTGTTAAAATAATATTGTAGCGGTTGTTTTTTCTAAGACATTCAATAAATAAATAATAATAAGAAAAAAATACCATTATATTTTCATAGATAATGCAAAAAAAATTAAAAAAGGAGAAGAGAGAAAACCATATTAAGAAGTCAATGTATTCTAAACGGTTTCTGGTTAAACCATACATTATTTTGAACTGATTTATACATTACTCCGATATTAAGCCGGACTTGTAGTACTTCTTTTGCCTAAGTTTATAAGACATATGTTTTCTTGACACATAGATCAAGAAAATAGTGAAAATAGCTAAACTACTCTTAATTATTATCTCTAAACACTATATTCCACATGTATGTAGAAAATATCAAATAATATTGTATATTTATTAGATATGTGAAAAATGTTACACTCATTTTATATTTAAATATAAAAATATTTTATATTTATAGATAATATTATTCGAAAAATACTTCCTACAAACTTGGTCGGACGAAGTATTTGCAAAGTGATACGGATACTCCTGTCTAAACGACGCCAGCCCACATGCAATAATGCTGGGAATTATTGGCGCGTTCAAGGGAGGACACACACCTACCGAGGCTGTCCCACGTGACTGGACAGAGTGCCCCTCCCCCACTGCGCGGAAGGGGAGAACCAGCTGTAAAGCGGGGCCCACCTGCCCCGCGCGGCCATCGAGGCCACTTGTGCCCAAAAAGCCACCGTCCACTGCCTCCCTGCGCGGGCTCGGCGGCACGTGCAGCCCAGGTCTGATTACATCGCCGCCGAGGAAATTATTACCTGCACGCACACCCTCCCTTGCACTCCGAGTTGTGGCTGCGCGCGCTCTCTCTCTCTCTCATGCATGAGATTAGTGAGAGATTGTTCTTTAAGTACGGCACTAGTGCATTTAAATCTAGCGATTTGGGCCTACTCATGAGATCCCCTCAAACTGATTTATGCTTCTAGCTCGTATTGATAAGCTACTGGAGTGTTTAATTGGGTTTAATAAATCATAGTTTGTAACTGAATTTTACTGTAACTAGTTTATTTTACACTATAAGTGATATTGATTTATTTTGATATAATTAAATTTAAAAAATTTAAATAAAAAATAGATTAATCCATCACGTATAATACAAACAAATACAGAAAAAAGAACCAGTAAAAAGCAGCAAAAAGCAAAAAAGATAAGATTTAGGAATAATAAGAAATAAACCAAAACTAGAAATTTAAACTGAAATGAGCGGACTCACAAGCTAATATAAACATTTGATTTCTTGAAGCAGCTTCACTACTTATTTTTCATCTCGCTTTCTTTCATCTCGGAGATAAGGTATGGGGTCACAAGCTCACGCATCTCACTCATCTCGCTTTTGTCTATACACATATCTTCTTTTTAAAGTCATTTTTTCAACTATTACTATTTATTTTCAGTTAAAATCTATCAGTCATAGCCAATATGAACGCTCTTTATACATGCTTCACACTAACTCATTGGTGGTCCCATAATAGAGAAGCTTATGTATAATAAGAATAGATATAAAATTAATAAAAACTATATTTTTAATGTTCTCCTTAACTGTTCTTTAGTGGTTGTTCTATGATGTTTTTATTGATTGATTTACATCTACCTTCCGCTATTTCTTAACAGTGCTGATGCTACCCAGCAATTCCTGGTTCGGTGCCAGTGCGGCGTGGCCCCACCACGGCGCAAATCATTAGGGTGCAGATCTCGAGGCATGGGTCCGGCTCCGGTCGAGGCAAGCGTCGCGGAATATAGTGTAGGGCTCTCTTGCTGTCTCGCCGTCCTCCTCACTCCACACCGAGCGAGGGAGGGCGCGCGCGAATACTGCGTGCTTGACTGCTTCCCCTTCCGTACGGCGCCACGCCGCCGGTTAGTTAGCTAACGAATTCTTCCGGTTAGGACGCCGCTGACGTGGCATGAGGCCCAGATGGCAACACCTTGTTTATATTGTCAGACACCACCATCTGCAGCCTAGAGGCTCCCACAAGTAGTTGTATATTACTGCCACTTGCTACACATAAGCCAGGAAAATTTAGATATATATCGCTACAAAATAACTGGTTTAAAGATATAACGCTGTAAAGTTATAGGAACAAGTAATTAGGGGTGCTTATTTAGCGATAGCTTCTGGTTTTTGGTTAAAATTTTACTGTAGTTGATTTTTTTACTGTAATTGATTTGGCTTTTTAGGCATAATTAATTTTTAAAAATGTAAAAATAGAAAAAACATATTAACCCATTAGGGACAATACAAAGAAACACGGGAAAAAAATGAAATACAAAAAAACCTAAAATATCTAAAAAAATTAAAAAAAATCGAAATACTGAATAGTGAAAAAAACAGAAGTTAGAAGCTGAAATCGAAAAAAAACTGAAACAAACAGAGCCTTAACTCATTGAGTGTCAGTTATGCTAGATGACAACAGCCTGAATCTACGGCCATGTAAGCAACTGTAGTCACATACGCATGGATCCATGATTGACAACTCATGCATGCAAGATCCATCCAACCCAACCTGATTTTTTTTTATCACCTACAACTAAAGAATAAAAATAAAACAAACCCGACAACCCTAAGATCTCAATCGTGGCATGCATTGCGTTGCACGTATCCACGCATCCATCCTGTCCATTCTCTGATAATCTCATCCAGCTAACCCCATACACACGTATGCGTCACCAACAGTGCACCGATCGATGGATCGAGCTTTGCATCTTGCGTCCTAACTGGGGAACCGCGAAAGATCATCGAACAATCACCTTTCCAGGCCAAACAAATGGATTAATACGTCATAGCTCTCAAACACTCGTTATTTAGGAGGAGGGCTTTGATTGGGTTTCAACTTTTGGCTATGTATGATTTTCATAAATCACTTTAAGAAACCTCTCTCTGTCTCCTCTCATCGTCTCTATCTCCACTTTTGTCTGATGTTGCCCCTCCTCCCTTGGCCCCACCGGTGATGCCTTCTGTCACCTCCACCTGCACCTCTCTCCCTGCCTTCGACTTTGGCTGCCTCCTACCACTTATTTTTTTATCTATGTTTTATTTTCCTTTTTTGAATATAAAATGAATTACTGGTGTAATAATGGATCGTAGTATATGCAGTGTGTTGCAAGTTACATATTTAGGGGCAATTCGTATATTTGCTCAGACAAAAATCAAAAGTTCCAGCCGAATCTAACCTCCAACCACTTCTATTTCTAACAGCTACTATTCTAAAACGAAAAACTATAGCCGTTTCAAATGCCCCCTTAAACTCTAGTCATGCATGCCTTCACATCTGGAGTATCAGTTGCATTGTTGCCTTCCCCACGGGCGCACATGGTGCAAGAAAAAACAATGCCTCCATCGATGCACAATTGCGCATCATGCACCAACGTACTGTAATTTGCGTGAGTGGAAGAAAGTTGAGAGGTTACATGTGTAGATTAACGAGAACTAGGGGTAGATATCAAGCCAAATTCTTATTTTATTGAGCTTTTCTCGAAATTAGCTCACTTTGATTTAATATCATGTTATATATAGTTTGAAAGTATTTTTATAAGTGAACTAACGAATCAAGTCATGCTAGAGTAAAATCTAATTTCACGTTATGATTTTGATTGATTGCCGTGGCTTTGGCTGTTGTTCCTATAACCAAATTTTCTTGGATTGATAATTATGTAAAAATTAAAAACCTCTCAGACCCCATGTTACATTGCTTCATGCGTTAATTTCTTAAGAAAAAGCTCCTGTTTCGAATTCTATTTTCCTTTTTCTCCACTGCAACTCTGCACCACGGCCTGATCGTTCGGGCTTGGCAAGTGCACGCTTATCGGGCTTCAGGCTGGGCTAGGGCCTGAAGTTTTAAGCTCAGGCTTTTTTGAGCCCGGCCCGGTCGGTCCGACGTTTGAATGGGTCCACTCTGAGTTGAGCTCAAGCTTACATTTACTGTAGCAATTACATGGTGCATCAGGGCGGTGAAACGTCAGTTACTCCAGGAGTGACCAAGAGGCAAGACGGGTCACCGGGCACAAGTGCCGAGGGAGGCGAATGCAAAAGAGCGGGTAGTAGCATGCGAGTAAAATACTCGGCAGCAGCTGGCTCCAAGTGTAAGGAAAGAGAGGCTTCTTTGACCGGAGAAGGTGACAGCCCAGCGCTCAACTCACCCGACACAGCAGCAGCAGCAGCAGCAGGCGAACATGCAGTTAAAAAGATTCAGACAAACACCAGAGATCTACAATTGAATAGTACTTCTACTGCTGCTCGATTCAGCTATTCAGTTTCAGCGGTACAGCACGGCGTGAGGAGAGGAGACCATTCCTCTGACGCGTAGGAAAAGCATTTTATGGCGTCGCTGCAGGCCGCAGCAGCATGACCGAGCGCAACTGTTGGTATTGAAGGCTTGCCCATGAAGTCAATGATCACTGCGTATGACCGATCGATGGCCGGGTAAAGGCATGTTCTTCTAAAAGCGGTTTTTAAGTTTTACTATATTATCTATCTTTTAAATAGATTACTCTTTTAAGATAAGATCTATGAATTAATTATAGTACATGTTAAAAGTTTAACTAAAATCATAAACGAGTATCTATTACCGTAATATCTCTCGTGAATAGATCCAAAGGCAGTGCCCGTTCTGAATCTACCAAGTCTTTTTGCAGCGGCTTTGCTTCGCTTGCGCCGAGAGGGCATGCCTTGTTCTTTGTTTCGATAGCACAGCAATGGGAGATCCTTTACTTACTAATAGATGACTTGATTTTGACGCGAGCAGAATGATCACCGGTAGCACCAGCTATCGTGGAAAATTTTTAATATGGGCGTGTTGGTTCAACTTCAACAACAACGAGCTGCAAAAGTTGTGCTCCGCTGCCTTTTCCAAGGAAAGAGCTGGTACTGTACTAGAACAAAGTCGCAGATGCAGCAGATCTTCTGTCCAAGTCATAGGCTCATAGGGTTGTCGTCTCTTCGTTTGTTTATATGAAGAGACAGGTATTGTTTTCTTCCCTTTCTGGTTTGAAGAGCTGGACCGCTAGATTGATCGCCATCAACCACCGCTGCCCAACCAAGCAACGATCACCCACTTTCTTGGAAAATACAGCAGCCTGATGAAGAATAAGATTATCGGCACCTGAACGTAATGGACCTACAATGGGCCAAAAAACCCAGTACCTTGTGAGTGCCGAGGCCCAGAAGCAAACTATCCAGCCGTCCAAAATATGTTTCTTACTTCACACTGCTATATTTGTCTATCCAACTATCCAAAAATATTCTTTGAATGTTGACATAATTAATACTATAGCTACTACATGCTATTGTGTTACTTGTGTTATCACTAGCAACGTACCATGGTCGTGACAGTGAGATTTCTGAGAGTAGCTTGTGATTTTCAAAGCTGCTCCGTAGTTTTGGACTTCTGGACGTACTTGATGTACCGAGTCACATACATGTTCGAAACTGTTTCCGTCTTGAACTGCTAGTACGCTATCGAGTACTGTTTCTCTTGTACCTGAATAAAATTACGTAAAGCTAGCACAAGCTTGTGACAACAGACAGATGCTGCAGGCCAGCAATACCTAAAAGTGCCGAAAGAGACTGCATTGCCCAAGGACGAACTGCCAAGTGACGACAGGCTTCTGCCTGCCAGTTCTTAGTTGAATCACGGGCACCGAACAAGCCGACCATGAGCAGTTCACCTGATATCACGACAAATAGTCCCATCAGGAAAGAAGCACAGAAAATTTATTCTGGACAAATATTTTACTGAAACGGAAACAAATTACTTCTCCGCGTTACAAGTCAAAGATCAAATTCTTTTCGGTTTACGACTTATAATTTCTCTTGAATAAATAAATCGGACGATTTCCCTATTTTTGTTTTAAAGCGACTTATCGAAATAGCTTTTTTGAAGCAATTTATCGGCACACGTTCGTTCATACAAGCATTTATGCTAGGGTAAAAAACCATACAAAGTAGCAAAAAAGAAACCATCCAAAAAGTTGCAGTACCATACAATTCCATTTCCCTCCTCTGCAGGGAAGTGCCATGCAATTCTCACAAAACCATCAAGTCATAAATCAAAGAAACAAGATCATCTCTACATAGTGTCTGATATGGTGCATATTTTTCATGTATTGCAGCACAGGCACTGTGTCGTGTAGTCCTGGAACATTGCATATTGATTGGATCTCTTATATACATGTTGCTAACTGCTAAGATAATTTAGAAGACCGGCAAGGTCTTCATGGAAGCAAACTATGCATGTGTAGCTACAATTTCCAAACGTGTGCCATTCATCGCTGAACACAACTGAAGCCATGGCACACTAGCATCCACACGCCGAACAGGACCAGGCACAGCGCCACGTCCACGGTGATCACGACCACGGCGTGGCGCTGCCACCACGAGAGCCACCAGGAGAGCCGTCCTGGACGCCGCGCGCCTTCCTCCGGTTGCACGGCGCGGTGGTATGGCCAGGCGTGCTGGGCTTCCTCGTCCTTCTCGCCCGGATCGCCTGGTGAGTCGCCGGGGGGCACCGCATTTTCCGTGCCGGAGCTCGTCCTTGCGGTTCTCGCCGCGGCCTGCAGCGTCTGCACGAACTGCCGCGTGACGGGGGCCACCGCGTCGTCCCGCGGGCGCTTCCCGGGCGCGGCATTGCACGCGTCGCGGACGCGCTCCAGGAATCGGACCGTCTCGGCGCTGCCTAGCGTGGGGTCAGCGACGGCGAAGTACGTGCGGCCGTCATCGGCCGCGAGGAACGCGAACGTGCGCCTCCCGGCCACGGTATGGTGGTGCCACCGGTGGTACTGCGGAGCGTGGTCGAGGCAGAGCGCGGCGAGCGCGCGGGCCGCCTTCGCGTCCATGCCGACCGCGTTGAAGTACGACACCTTGTTCTTCTTGCCCCTGGACGTTGCGGCCACGCAGAAGAAGACATTGCCTGCGCCGTCCTCTTCACCGTGGAAGACGTCACCGCCGTCGCTTACCTGCATCCCCCGGTTCTCCACCTTCACCTTGTCGGTTTTGATCGGCGCGAGATCGTATAGACTCCAAAGGATTTGAGAAGAATTGCAGCATCAAGAAGAGTTCTTGTGCGCGCATGTGTCAGTGTATGGCTGGTTGTTGAGGTTGTAAACTTGCGATGCTAAGGGACAGCTTCAAATCAGCAGGTGCAATACCGCAGACGCAAGGGCTGCAACTGCAACTGCAAGATGCAAAAGATTTGGAGACAAAAAAGGGTGCAGAGGATAGCTGCTGCAGTGCAATAGCAGCACTTATGCACAAATGATTTCAGTTTTCATATATTGCTGCAGTTGCACCAGAAAAGAGCACAAGGCAGAGGGGATATGTGCCTTGTACAGGATCTGTGGCTAAAGAATAACCAAGTTGACAAGGAAAGAAGCCCTAGAGGCTAGGTCAGTACAACATTACAAGTAACTTACTTGAGGATAGAAGCGATGAGAAGCACCATACATGGCTTCAAGTGTGGTTTTGACCTTGAAGAAGGATTCAAGGGGCCCAATGCGTTTAGAAGAATATAAAGCATGGTTATCAAGTCGTCGCCTAGTCGACGACTAGGCGACAAGTCGGTGGCGCTGGACCGACTGGAGCGGTCGACTCGACTTGCGCCGCCACTGCCGCCGGATTTGCCACCGCCGCCGCTGGATCTGCCATCGCCGCCACCGGATATGCCGTCGCCGCCGCCGGATCTACCGTCTCCGCCGTCGGATCCACTGCTTCCGCGGCCGCCGCTGCCGGATCTGCCACCGCCGACGACGGATCTGCCACCGCCGCCACCAGATCCGCTGTCGCCGCCGTCAGCTCCGGTCGGAGGAAGAGAGGCGGCAGTGGGGGCGGAGGCGAGGCGCGCGTGGGGTGGTCGGAGGAAGAGAGGCGGCATGGGGCGGAGAAGAGGCGCCGGGGTCGGAGGAGGAGAGCGCGGCGAGGAGAGGCGCCGGGTCGGAGGAGGAGGCGAGGCGGAGGAGAGGAGGAGGAGAGGCGCGGCGAGGTCCTGAGCCTTCGAGGCGAGGCATGGGATTCGGCAGGCAGCATCCAAAGACTCAGTGGTGGGGTTATAAGGAATGGATATTTGCGATTTAGTCCTCCTAGTTTCTAAAATTGCAATAAAATATTTCTCTGTATATACATATTCGTATAAATAGCGTATAATAGTATAAACAGTGTCTACCGACTAGTCAACGACTAGTCAGTCGACTAGTCGGTCACTAGGAGGGTGGTGTCGACTTGTGGACTTGATAACCATGATATAAAGTATTTTTGCCGTAGAATTTTCGTTTCCGGATAAGATACTTTTGGGTTAGGCGAGTCAAATCCGATTGTTTCAGTGCTATCATGTCAATCTGAGCAGTTTCTTTTTCTTTGTGTGTGGAAACTTAATGGCATGATATGGCTGAAGTGATGTGTTCTTTTTTTTAAAAAAAATGGTTGCAGTACAAAGAACGACGATTAGTGGTATGGCATCACTTAGGTAAAGCTTGTTTTTGGGGTTGTTCGGACAGTGATAGTCTCAACCGAGTAGTATTACACATAAGAGGATAGGTGGAACTGGAAAATAATTCTATGGAAGAGGGCCCTAAATCCCAACCATGAAGGCCCTACTTCAGATTTGTGACACGGGTCTATCGTCAATCTTAAAGCTTCTCTCACTATCCTCTCATCCGCCCCCGCACTCCTCCCTCTTCTCCTCCGTCCGCAACCCTCGTGCTCCCAAGTGATGGCCATGGCGATGTCCACCTTCTCCCCTTCCCCCGCCTCGCAGCTCTCCATCAAGCCTCAGACGGGCGCCAAGCCCTACCTCCTCTCCTTCCCGCGCCGGAACTTCAGCATGCATGTTCCTTGTTTAAACATGCATGCTTAGGATGATGCAAGGAGGGATTTACAAGTTTGTGATGTACCCTAAACTGGTTTGCCGGCCTATTGGAACTTATTGCTCAATGCTCATTAATCTCAGTCGATCGCTTAAACAAGGAACATGCATGCTGAGGTTTCAGCACAGGAAGGAGAGGAGGAGGTAGGGCTTGGCGCCCACCTGAGGCTTGAGGGAGATCTGTGAGGCGGAGGAAGGGGAGAAGATGGACATCGCCATGGCCATCACGGAGGAGAGGAGGGACGAGAGAGAGTGTGCGGGGGCGGACGAGAGGTTAGTGACAGAAGAGCTTTAAGATTGGTGATAGGACCCGTGGCATAAATCTAAAGTAGGGCCTTCATGGCCTCATGAGTGGAATTTAGGGATTATTTTCCGGTGGAACTGCACTAGTAGAAAGACGATCAAACCAGTCAAGCATAATATAATCAGGCACTAGACACTCTCCACCTCACCTAACACGAAGTATCGGCCAAAACGCAACAAAAAATCTAGCTAGCAATGACAGATGACACAGAAATAGAGAATTGCAAAACGAAAGAGCAAACCCATTAAGTATTACAGCCGAGTCATCCTCCAAAAAAAAAACCCCCGAGTCATTGCAACACTTAATCATCACAAAATAGGGTTGGCTTACAAGCCTGAATTCCAGAAACTTTGCCGTTGCTGACAGAAATTCATTTCTGTAATAGGCATGAACACAAGACAGTTGACTTGACTCGGTTTTATAAATATCTACGGCTCTATGTTGGGTTGATCTCGACTAACTGAAATCCCGAGATTTTAGGGAGACCAAGTCTCCACTCGCGCCTTAATCGGAGGCGCAACCGACTTTGACATGGTTTCGGTCTTGATCACCTAGCGCTACATAAAGACAAGGATACGGCAGGGCTGTATACACGAGGTGGTTCTAAGCCCCAAAATCCCCAACAAATCCGATTCATCACGAGCGCTAAGGTGGACGAAGGCCGAAGCCCCTCTCCGTGCTCGTCCACCTCTACACCGACGCCGTGCACCGACCATGTCCTCTCTAAGTTCGGGTACGTTTCCGCACTCATGTTCTTCTAAGTGTTCTTTTGGATCTAGAGATTAAATCTATCATTCATGTTTAAGACTTAGGATCTTTATAATATTTGGTATCAGAGCAACCCCCTAGATCTTCCTGAACCCAAATTACTACCAACTGAACTTGGTTTTAAGACCTGTCAGGGATGTGGGCCTTGGGCCGAAGGCCTAGTCGAGTTATTATTAGGAACTAGAGATTAGATTCTATTTGAGTTAAAGATTAGAATCCTTTTATTAGAGATATAATTAGAGATATGATATGAGTTTCTATATTTGTTAGAGATAGGATTGGAATTAGACTCTATCTGTTAGGGGGGCTCATCTATATAAAGAGAGCCACCGCATGCTATTGGAATCAATCAGAGAAATATTATAGTTTTCCTCGTCTAGTCTCTTCCTCTCCCTTCTACACCGACGCCATCCGGCCTTCTTGGTGGTGTTTACCCCGTTCATGACAACTTGGTATCAAAGCCGTCGATCCCTTCCCACGACTTCGGCTGCCATGGTTCCTACGACTCGTCGTCCTGCTGCTGAGTCGCTGGCTATAATAAAGGCTAGCGCCGACAAGATGGAGAAACATAGCAAGGAGATAGCGGACTCCTTCCGCAACATACATGACCTCTTTGAAAAAATCTTAAAGGAGCGAGAGAAGGCGCAACAAGAAGCTGCTCGCAGAACATAGGAGACGGTAGATATCAGCTTGCTGGCTGCAAAAGACAAGAAGATTGCGCCGGCGGTCAGACCGGGAGAAGAACGTCGGCCTGCGCCGCCTCAACTCACCGCCGTCGTCCGGAGTCGGCCAACGCCACCGACCCCTGCCATCGGCCGCAGCCCCGCGCCTCGCTGCGCTGCCATTGTCGGCCGCCGCTCGACCCGCCGCGTCGTCGCAAAGATCTCGCGGCGGGACCACCTCCTCTCGCGCGCGCCTCCGCCGCCACCTCTGCTGCTCCCTTGGCGCGCTCCGCGCTAGTGTTGCCGCCGCCTCTGCCAGCCCACGGTCGCCGCGCGCGGGTCCCTGCGCCGCGCCGCGCCGATCGCCTGCGCGCGCCATTCGCCGGCCGCCGAGACCGGCGGGGCGCTGCGCGCCGAATCGGAACCGCCTCCACCGCCGCGCTCGTTGGCCGGCTCAGTAGGCCGCCGCTGCGAACCGCCGCTCCTCGACCGCCGCCGGCTGGTCGTCGTCGCTCGCTCTCGCCGCCGCCGTCCGTTAGCGCCGCTGGTGCCGTCGCCGCCTCTGCTGCTTTGTCGGCCGGCCGCCGCCTGCCTCTGCGCCGCCCGCCGCCGCGGCTTCGGCGCGTGCCGCCCCGCCACTAGTGTTGCCGCCGCGCGCCGCCCGCCCGCTGCCTCGCCGCCGCCGCCGCCGGCGCGTCGACAGATCCAGCGGCGACCGGCGGCGGCGCCGCCGCCAACCGCGGCTCGGGTGCCTCCACCGCGCCCGCCAACCACCCTCCGCGCCGCGCCGTCGTTCGCCGCCCCCACCGCCCACCTCTCCGCCGAGCACCCGAGACGAGCGAGCTCGAATCTGGATTTGAGTGGTTATATATAGCGAAAAAAATCAAAAAAATTAAAAAAAAAAAAAGAAAAGAAAATATATATATATATATATATATATATATAATTTTGCAGGCATCGTTTCACCCGGGTCCGCTTGGATCGGGTTGGCCATCTCCATCTGCTGCAGCCCGCCATCGTTCGTCTTCTACACCGGCATCAAAGGCCGTCCATTGGCGTCATGATTGCCGCCTAGCAGCTCGAGGACGAGCTGCATGTCCGAGAGGGGTGTAGTGTCAGGGATGTGGGCCTTGGGCCCAAAGCCTAGTCGAGTTATTATTAGGAACTAGAGATTAGATTCTATTTGAGTTAAAGATTAGAATCCTTTTATTAGAGATATAATTAGAGATATGATATGAGTTTCTATATTTGTTAGTGATAGAATTGGAATTAGACTCTATCTGTTAGGGGGGCTCATCTATATAAAGAGAGCCACCGCATGCTATTGGAATCAATCAGAGAAATATTATAGTCTTCCTCGTCTAGTCTCTCTCTCTCCCTTCTACGCCGACACCATCCGGCCTTCTTGGTGGTGTTTACCCCGGTTCATGACAAGACCGGCCTGCTTCGTCCCTGTCCACGGCTCCACCCCGCCGGCCGACCACCTCTACATCAACAGATCCGACCACATCATGTCCTCCCAAGTTCGGGTATGCTTCCACATTTAAGTTCATGATATGTGTTCTTGTTAGATCTGGGGTTAATGTTTATGATTCATCTTTAGACTTAGAACAAATATACATTTGGTATCAACTTTGACCGATATTATAAAGATCCTAAGTCTTAAACATGAATGATGGCTTTAATCCCTAGACCCAAAAGAACATAGAGTGCGGAAACGTACCCGAACTTGGAGAGGACATGGTCGGTGTACGGCGTCGGTGTAGAGGTGGACGAGCACGGAGAGGGGCTTCGGCCTTCGTCTACCTTAGCGCTCGTGACGAATTGGATTTGTTGGGGATTTTGGGGCTTAGAACCACCTCGTGTATACAGCCCTGCTGTATCCTCGTCTTTATATAGCGCTAGGTGACCGGGACCGAAACCATGTCAAAGTCGGTTGCGCCTCCGATCAAGGCACGAGTGGAGACTTGGTCTCCCTGAAATCTCGGGATTTCAGTTAGCCAATATCAACCCAACATTCTCTCCTTTGATCATAAGGCTAACATCATAAACTCATTCTCAATAAAAACAGCACACCAAGGCAATGTGTTGCATGACCAATGAAGTGCCATACAACCCCAGTACCTATAGTGTACTATCTTATCTTAAAATGTATATTCATTATACTTAATGGGAGTTAGTTTGCTTTAAGGTCCTTTTATCCAGAATCAGAGACTTTCCAATAAACCCATGCTATAGGTACCTTAAAGCAAACAAACTCCCATTAAGTATAATGAATATCTATTTTAAGATAAGATAGTACACTATAGGTACTGGGGTTGTATCGCACTTCATTGGTCATGCAACACATTACCTTGGTATGCTGTTTTATTGAGAATAGGCTTATGATGTTAGCCTTACGATCAAAGGGGAGAATGTTGGGTTGATCTCGGCTAACTGAAATCCCGAGATTTCAGGGAGACCAAGTCTCCACTCGCGCTTTGATCGGAGGCGCAATCGACTTTGACATGGTTTCGGTCCCGGTCACCTAGCGCTATATAAAGACGGGGATACGACAGGGCTGTATACACGAGGTGGTTCTAAGCCCCAAAATCCCCAACAAATCCGATTCGTCACGAGCGCTAAGGTGGACGAAGGCCGAAGCCCCTCTCCGTGCTCGCCACCTCTACACCGATGCCGTGCACCAACCATGTCCTCTCCAAGTTCGGGTACGTTTCCGCGCTCATGTTCTTCTAGATGTTCTTTTGGATCTAGGGATTAAAGCCATCGTTCATGTTTAAGACTTAGGATCTTTATAATACTCTACACTTCAGACATCAACATCTTCTGGGTAAGAGTCATTCGAGTACAGGACAAGGATTGCGTTTAAGAATAATGCAAAGCATGTATGCAACTATGCAATATCATTGTCTCGCAAGATAGAGGGGGCGCAGTACAGCCGGCGCTGTTGCGTTCCTTTTTTCCCCATGAAGAGGATCTACAAATGTACTAAGCTATCTTCAAGACAAGGATGGAGAGTCTTCTATGACCAATTTACCATTTATATAAGACATAATAGCCATATTTGCATGCATGAAGATGAAGTGCAATCCAGATGTTACAGAAAGCTTTAGGAACTAATAAGCTATGCTCAGCCTGCCTACTTTGTCAACATACGTTACATACCAGATTCCACTCTTTGGTGCCTAGTAGGACAGGTACATGATTGGTTGCCTCAGAGGTGGAGCTCCATGGCCAACAGCATTCAGAACAGAACCTCCATAGCTAGCTTTCAGAACAGAACCAAATAAGTGCCTACTGTAATCATACGTACCATTGCTGAACTCTCTATGGCTATGCACTGGTCCAGCTGATAATGCTGGTCAGAACAGAAAACAGAAGAAAAGGATTAGATCAAGAGTGATACACATGCTAGTATATCTATAAACAGGCCGGGGAAATAACCTCACCTTGAGGGTGAACACCGTAAGGATAATAATTGTGAGAAAAACCATAATCTGCAATCCCTCCATTTACCACCGGATATGCTGGGTTATGCGACACAAGCATATCACTACAATGCACAAATTGAGACTTCTTTGGTAATGGTATAGGGTTGAGTTTAGGCATTACTGGATTATTGCCATTTGATGAGGGCTTGTCTTGTCCAGAAATCTGTCAAAAAATGATACAAATTTAGTGATTGATCTTGCTTATATCAGCACAAATATAGATAAATATATATACATAGTAATAACAAAATGCCAAAGCGTCACAGGGTATAAAGGAAATGAAAGAAATTAGGAACTAGGACTTTTCAATCTTTACTAAAATAGCACGACACCAATATAAGAACAGCTACCAGTGTACGTTAACTAGGTATCTTGTGATCATATTAGTACAGTGTTATCTTGGTAGTCTAATGATTAAATTGATTATATAGATGTGACATATCCCAATTGAAGAGTATAAAAAAGGAAACATACCGCAAATTTAAGTGTTTTACCATTAAGCCGAACAAGTCCCGAAAAAAGTCCAACAGCATACTGCGCGATTTCCTCTGCCTCATACTCAGCAAAAGCGTAACCTTTGGGATGACTAGTTTCCTTGTCACATGGTATGTATAGGTCTACTACATGACCTGCTTGAATAAGAATCTCATACAAGACTCTTTCAGATACCTTTTCATCCAAGTTACCTAATGAGAAAAATATGTTAGTAATGTTAATAAAACACAAAGCATTATTGAACTGATACAACATGTTACGTTAACATGTTAAAGAAATCCATACAATGCAATTGTACTAGATAAAACTAGGATTGTCCAGAGAGAACATAACAGCATATAAATTGATAAGGTTCTGAAAACAGCAGCACAGCGCCACAGCCTAGAAACTGTGGCCAATGAAACTAGACAAGCCACGAGAGACCAAGCCAATAGACCCAGCCATAAACTCACAAATGCTATAAATTAACCAATGCAACAAACAATGGAATAGTTCGGTATCTCCATGTCAGGTTGTCATGTAAGTCTGGAATACGTGTGAAATTTGAAATTTTATTTGCCAAAAATACAACCATATATGATGATTATGCAATACTGTTTGTAGTTATTGAGCAAAGTTCATGAGCATTGCAGCATGATACACAATTTTTGGAGTTGCTTACGGTTTGATCATACAATCATTTTGTCAATCAACAGAAGTAGCAAATCGATCTACAGTTGGCACCCTTAATGGCATGGGTCTACTGTTAAACGTAACTCCTATAGTCTATAGCAAGTCACAAAAAATTAGATCAGGAATCCTTTTCCTTTCGTGGGCAATTTCAAACTAGAACCATATATGCAGAAGTAAAGCAAATCGGCGATTACAAGCACTAACACTAACCTTTGACACCACAGTAACATAGAAAGCGGCCACTAAACAAATATTGAATCACGAACCCGCTACGTAATCTACCATGATTATCAATCGACCCAACGAGACACACCTGAAGCCCCTCGATTCGACCACGCGGTTGATTCGAACAATCCGGGCGGACGCGGCGATCCGTTACTCGTACGGGAGGGGAGGGGAAGGGAGGAGAGCGCGAAGGGGGACTCACCTATGTAGACGGTGCGGCTCGGGTTCCTCGCCATGAGGAACGGATCTGGGCGCGAAGGCGACGAGCACCGCGCGCTCGCGGTCGCGCCGCAGTCCGGAGGAGTCGACGGAACCGCACGAGCGAATCAGGCGCAGAAAAGCGGAGTCGCACACCGGCTGCGCCGTCGGAGGCTATTTGTTTGCGCCGCCAGCTCTGAGGCCGAAGCGGAGCGGGAGATCCGTGCGCCGTCGAGGGCCCGCCTGTCAGTGAGAGGGCAGGTCGTCGCGCGTTTTTAAACAAACCATGGCCTCATGGGCCCCTGTCGTGCCAACAGGTGATTGATTTTAGTGGGTGGTAACATTGCCCATTCAACTCAATTTAACATGTATAGTTAGTTTTGTTGGGAAATCTAATTCTGATCTTGTAAGCCTCATTTATTGGTGGGCACCAACTACTTCGTTTATAAATAGGGGTTCTAACCATTTTGTAAAGATGAATGTGAGCAGAGAAAGGATCAAAGGAATAAAGAAAGGAGTTTCACTCTCATTTCTCTATGTTTAATTTATTGTTTGTAATATTCTACGTTTGATTTATTTCTTTTGCATACGAGGAATCGATCGAACTGGACTCACCGCGATAGTTCTTTAACACACTATCAGCACGAATCACTCTAGTGAATTGTAAGGTAATTAGTCACAGATTAAATATCTAGATCGCACCAAATTCCGCAAATTCTGCTTTCTAGATAATTTTCTACGATGCAAATTCGCTCTAATCTACCGCGAGCAAACTGAAAGCCGTCAGCATAATGCCGATCAGTAGATTACATAAAAAAGAGCATATGTTGATTATACTATAGATAGATTGAGAAAAGAGGGAGAAGAACGCAGTTGACTCCACACGTCACGCATCATCGCTAGCCCTGTACGCCCGCAACGTGCGCCACCTCCAGCGAGCCGCCACGCCACGCCGTCCGCACATGGCAGCCCCGACAAGGCGGCACCCCGTGCCATCCGCACATGGCCATGTCGCTGGCCCCTGCACAGGCCGTCACCTACATGTGCTGCCCTAAGTCCCGCACAGATGCCCGTCGCGCCGCTCGGCCGCTGCAGCTCTACCCTGTATGCGTAGCTTGAGGTACCAGCTGCTTGCATGCGCTACCCGGCCGCTAACTCCTGCACCGCGTGCCCCTACATGTGTCGCTGCCGCCTCGGTCGCTAGCTCTCGACCAACGTGCGCCGCTCCTGGCCGCCGTCGGTTTAAACGCCACAAGCCTAAGCCCTGCCGCCCGCATGGCGTCGCCTCGTACGGCCGCTCCCGTCGCCCGCACGGTCTCCCCACCGGTGCCACCCTGCACGGGCTCTAAAGCCGTGCTGCCACCGCTCGCCCCGCACGACGAGCCACACTACCCTTTCCCATGCACGCGCCGCCATGAAGTGAATAGGGGTAGGGAAAACTCTACCCTTCCCTCTTGAATCGGTCAAAAGAAATTTAGATCGTTCAGTTAGCAATGTACCGTCCGATCGGCCATGGATGTTCACACCAATCCAATTAGCCATAGGAAGTATGGACCGTCCGATCGGCCATGGACATTTTGGACCAGTCTGATCGGCCATAGGAAGTATGAATCATCCGATCGGCATAAGATGTTCGGACCAGTCCGATCGGCTATGGGACGTTTGTACCAGTCCGATCAGTCGAGAGAAGTTCAGATCGTCTGATCGGTTAAAGGAAGTTCGGACCATCTGATCGGCCAGGGGCGGGGGTGCCCGATTTTTGCAGAAAGGTCCTCAGAAAATTATGCAAAATTTTTCCCAGAATTAAAAATTAGCAGAGAAGCCTTTGAAAATACATATTCACTAAAAATATATATTCTAGCATAAAAGGACCTCGGGAATTCAAATTTTGAGTTGTTTTTCGTATCTGAAATTTGTTGTTATTGTTTTCTATATTTTTCTCTATTTAGTTACTTTTTTAGTAAACGTAATTATGTAAATTGCTTTTAATCATCAAAATTAACAGTAAAATTATAGAAAATACATAGAAAATTCTAAAAATATCATAAAAATATTTTGTATCATTATCTAATTCATTTCATGTATATTTACCTACAGTAAATTTATATATTTCTTTTATGCAAATGTAGAGACAAGCATCACAAACCGGGAGTTCAAGGAGCTAGTCCAGTATGACATAAACTACTTAACTTGGGCTTCTAATGTTGAGATCGTACTTGGAATCAAGAAGCGCCACATTGCTATTGGAATTTGTGCACCGTAGCATGCCAAACCCACACATGAGGAAAATGATCAGGCACTTCACTTTCTTAGGCATCACATCTGTCTCACTCTGAAGAATGAGTATTTGCAAGATTATAGAGGAAAATGATCATGCACGATATTTTGCAAGATTTTCCTTTCTCAAATTAATCCCGATTCTAATGTGAGTATGCATTCCGATATAGAAGCTAGATGTTCAATCTACCGGATTATAGAGGTTAATAATCATGCGAACAATGTATAGATTAATCTGTGATTAGAATCAACTAGAAGGTTACTGATCTAATCATAGCATCGCATCAAATAAAAATTCAATCTAGATTGATCTATTAGCTTACAATGTGTAATAGATTGGTTTGTGATTTGCATATCTTACATCTTATAGAGCAATTTGCACTAATAACGTGTTGAGAAATAATTGAACACCAATGTAAATCCGCACAACCAATCAACAAGAACACCAGAGAATAATTATAAAAGAACAATTGAGAGAGAACGCCAAAAATATAATCTTTATTAATTTCAAATCTTTTCTCATTATACATAGATTCCTTTATTTATAATCTAAATCTCTTAGATAATTTCATTATTTACTCACAAATAACCTTGTAAGTTTCATAACACCAACAAAACCCAACGCTGTGGACGGGCCTGGCCAGAGGCCTTTTCCAGACAACCAAACGCGTCAAAGAGGAGAAACAGGCGAACTCGTGATGGGTATACGTGTCCGCGGCCACGCGGAGGCTTGCTATTGGCTGATACGCGTGGCGTGCACTCTAGTCTAGTATACCAACAAAAAAAAACTGTGACGTATACGTACAACCTAAACCGCCACGTCATGTAGCGGTTACGTGGAACCATCCAACTACAGCTCGACAAGTCTACAACACGATGTACTGCTGTAGTAGATGGATTGGTATGTTAAGATTTCTTCTTCTTAGTAAGACAGGTACGTCAATTTTTTTATTCTCTTCTTCTAGTTCTTCTACCATGTAGTGGAGTAATAGTAAGTTTTAGGGTATAAGCGAGTATGTTTCATTTCAAATAGCTTCCGACTTTAGAAATTAAAAGTTAGAATTTATTCAAAACACGTTGGTTCTTTCTCCTTTTCTCTATATTTTTTCTTTTATATTATCCGTAATATATAACATCATTTTTATTTCTTTTTTAATTGAATATTTCAAAAAAACTAACAATCGTTATAATGTTATTTTAGACAAAAATCACGATACTTTTGAATGACCTCTATATCTATATCTGGTGTAATCATCTTGATTTGTGCAGCTTATTAACGATCAAATCACCTCGTTTGAGAAATGGCATAGATGAGGAATAACTACAAGGTATAAAATGCTAATGGACAATAAAAAGTTATTATTATTCATAATAGATTCTAGTCTTATTTTTCATATCTCCAGTACTCAAATGCACCTTCTACGGCAGCGCTCAGCGGACGCTACCGCTAGTGTTCGGCGGTAGTGTCCTACTTTTTTTTCTTCACTGTTTAAGTTTTTTGTTTTTCTAATTATTTTTTATTTTAGGTTTTTTTGTTTTTTTGTATTTCTTTGTATTGTCTATGATGAATTAACATATTTTTTCTATTTTAATTTTTTTAAATTTAATTATATCAAATAAGCTAACTTAGGTATAATAAAAAATAAACTAGTTATAATAAAAAAACTATAAATCTATGCTATTTTGAACACCCTTGTACACGGTTATTTCTCTCTGAATTTGAACTTTGCAGTACTAGTTTGAATATGAACCTTCGACAACGGTTAGCAGCAGTAGTACTACTATTCCACGGTGGAAAAGCATAAACAAAGCGGCAGAGTCCAGAAGATCCACCTCATCACGGCGCGCAGGCACAAACCACAGTGCGAACGGTAGAAGCCGAGATCTCGCAATACAAAAGCCATAAAAATGCCTTCCTCTTCCTCTCCTCCGTTCCTTGCCCCGATGGAGCTCCGGCCGTTTCAAAACCCCCCACCTTCCACCGCCCGCTCTACCCACCGCGCGGCCCGGCCCACGATCCGCTCGGATTCGCGTCGGACGCCGCGATTCTGAGCGCCCCGGCTAGGATCCGCTCGGATTCGCTGGGTCGAGCCAAGCCTGGCGCTGCGGGGTGCGGTTCTGGCGCAGATGTGAGGCGGGAGAAATGCAGAGGTCGCGGAGATCCCTTCTGAAGAGGAGGGCGGCGGCGGCGCAGGAGCAGAGCGCGGGCTCGGCCGCCGGGAGGAAGAGGCGGCTGTACGGCTTCTCCGCCTCGGTGGTCGTCGCGTCGTGGGTCATCCTGTTCCTACTCAACTCGCTCTTCGGCCACGGCGACGGTCAACGCGGTATGAATTTGGCATTTCGTCTCCGCTTTTTCTGAATCGATCGTGGTGAATCGTGCGGGTGGGTGGGCGGGTGGTTGCGTGGTGAGGTGATCGGTAGGCGATGGCTTGGGCTGCAGTTGTTCGGTGAGTCGATGAAACCGCGCATCGCATTGGAACGTAGATCCGTGTGCTGTTGCTATGTCCTTTCTGAATCCATGTTCATGGTTGTTGTATGTCTTGATGAAAACTGCTAATTTTCCACCTCTTTTTTCGAATTTTGGTGCTAAGTTCCATGTCGATTGGATTGGGATTACATTCGTGGTGTCTGATTCCTGCAGATGGAGGTGGCTCTGCTGTTGCTCTTACCATCGTCGATCCTACCTTGAATGAAGCTTCTGGTAATCCCGGTGTACATGGGGAGCATGAGGAGAATTTGGCAGTGTCAGGTGATACTTGTGTTAAACTTGATGAAACCGTTGCGCTTTCAGCAGAAAGACTGCTTCAGGGAGATCAGCTGTGCTACAAGGATGAGGCGCAAAGTGATGGCGCAGAAGCTCTAACCAAGGATGGTCAGGTTGAGCTGTCAGAAGGTCAGGGCGAGAGTCTTCCTCTGACAAACGTCGATTCTGGAGTTGATCCAGTGGGGAAGGTGGAGGGTGAAGGTGTTCCGAGATCAGCAAGATTGTCACGAGTTGCCCCTCTCGGTCTTGATGAATTCAAGACGAGAGCAATCCCTGAAAGGGGAAAGGGTGCCTCTAGTGAAACTGGCAATGTGATCCACCGAATGGAGCCTAGTGGGAAGTTGTACAATTATGCCTCTGCAGCTAAAGGGGCTAAGGTCCTGGATTTCAACAAGGAGGCCAAGGGTGCTTCCAACATCTTGGACAAAGACAAAGACAAATACCTCCGCAATCCTTGCTCTGCAGAGGGGAAATTTGTCATCATAGAGCTTTCTGAAGAAACTTTAGTAGATACCATTGCAATTGCAAATTTTGAGCACTATTCTTCTAATTTAAAAGAATTTGAAATGCTCAGCAGTCTGACCTATCCCACAGAAAACTGGGAAACACTTGGGAGATTCACAGTTGCAAATGCCAAGCATGCCCAGAATTTCACTTTTCCTGAGCCGAAGTGGGCTAGATATTTGAAGCTCAACTTTCTGAGCCATTATGGTTCCGAGTTCTACTGTACACTCAGTATGCTTGAAGTGTACGGAATGGATGCTGTTGAAAAGATGCTCAAGAACATGATTGCAGTTGAGAATAAAAAAGTGGAGTCAGATGATAAAATGAAGGAGCCAATTGAGCAAACACCTTTGAAGGAGACTACTGGTGGAAAAGACTCCTCGCAGGAACCCCTTGACGAAGATGAATTTGAACTAGAAGATGAGAAAACAAGTGGTGATTCATCAAATAGTGGTGCTCATGATCAAATTGCAGAGATAAGGACACTTCAGGCTGGCAGGATTCCTGGAGACACAGTACTTAAGGTGCTAATGCAGAAAGTTCAATCTCTTGATGTTAGCTTCTCTGTCTTGGAGCGATACCTAGAGGAGCTGAACAACAGATACAGACAAATTTTTAAGGATTTTGATGCTGATATTGATAGCAAAGATGCGCTGTTGGAGAAAATTAAATTGGAGTTGAAGCATCTTGAGAGCAGTAAAGATAACTTTGTATGCAATTTTCTGTACTTAATGCTTTCTTTCAGGCTTTCAGCTATTGCTGGCTTTAATATCTGTACCTTATCATATATTCCTTGGTTTCAGGTGAATGAAATTGAAAGGATCCTCTCATGGAAGCTAGTTGCTTCCTCACAGTTAAACCACCTTATCCTGGATAATGCCATTATCAGGTTTGTATAGTTATCTTTTCCCTTTTCCTCTATTATCAGATTTGTATTCTCGATATAGACCCATCTCCAGTTGTTTCAGTGTTGCTCATCATATAATACCTTTATTAGAGTATCTCTGTTAGCTAATTAGACTTTCTAAAGGGTTGTTAAGACTTCAGAGAAAATTTCATGAATTTGCATCTGTGTTAATACAGCACGATATTTGATTGGTGAATCATTCTGTGATGTCTGCAGATCGGAATTTGAAAGATTTCAGCACAAGCAAGTTGACATGGAGAATAGGAGCTTTGCTGTTATATTTCTGAGTTTTGTTTTTGGATGTCTAGCAATTGCTAAGTTGTCTATAGGTATGATATTCAATTTTTGTAGATTATATGATTTTGAAAAGTTACATAGGGTAAAATCTGGATGGCTTGTGTTGCTGCTGAGCAGTTGCATTATAGCCTCCATTTTGTTAATACAGTGATGTATGTATTCAAATCCACATAATCGCGGCTGCACATTGTAATTGCATGAGGTTTTCAATTCAAAATCGGTTGCATCTTTGAGATCGTAGACAAAATTTCAGTGCACTTATATAACGTCAGCAGTGATCTCAATTTTGAGGGCAGAAACGGAATAAATTTTGTGATACTCTGGTCATTTTAAAGCTGTAATAGACTAGTAATCAAGCTGTAACAGACTAGTACTAGATTATTTTGCTCTGGTCCGTGGTCCACTCCAGAGGAATGTAGAAGCAGTTCTTCCTGGAAAGCATGTGCATGCAGCTCGAGCATGGCAACTTCTCTAAAGTTTAAGGAACCAAGGCATGGGCCCCATGCGCTTTCATGTATGATTACCAGGAAGAGATGGAGTAATATATTGAGAAGTGCTATACACGTTTGATTGTTTTTTTAGACTTAAATCAGTTAGATTTTATAGTATTGGATCTTTATTCAATAGATCATCCATACTCTTCAAAAAAAAGAGGGGTGGACATTGATCTCTGTACAACTAATCTCTCTATATTTTTTTTTTAAAAAATAAGTGATTCGAATCTAAGACATCTAATATCTTAAAATCTAATTAATTTAAACTAAAAAACATATAAATATTGTATAGACATTTCCTAATATATTTTGCCACGAGCGTTGTGCAGAGGAAGCCCTTAATTTTGGGTGGGCGTCCTGCCCGGTGCACATGGCCTCAAGGCCCTCAACATTGTGTTGCTTACAAGGCAATGTCCCGTCTGTTTCCACCGTGAAGGCAGCAGCACTGATAACTTCAGTACTGAAGTCAATGCCAGAAATATTATGTCTGTTTTTTGGACTGTGCCTGATAAGTTGTACTGTAGTTGAAAGTTTTTGTCTATCTTTTTTGAGACAGTAACAGATGACCGAGATGTTGATGTAAATAGTGTATATGATTTTAGACTCAAAAACTAATTAAAAAAATCTGCTTTTTAATTTTTTTAGAGAAGTCAAAAGTCCAAAATAACAGTGCCATTAGTGAAGCGCACATCTGCACAAATGCAGCAGTTTGAAGTGGTTTTTGCTGTAAGTTTGTTCGTTGCTTCTAGTTCCAGCTTCCTTGACGGGGACTTTTGCACGTATCTGTACAATAAGTAGCCTTCCATGATGGTTGACAATTTTATTTCATTGGCATAGAAGAACAGCACAGCATTGAAAAATGCTTTATCTGTGATCTCTGGTCAGTTAGTTAATGACAGCTTGTCTCTTAAAACTCATCTTCTTTGTTGACCGTGCTTATTAATTTGCAAACTGCTGGTTTTCTTTCTCGCCTGGTGGATATCCACAGTTTCGCACGAGATTCTCTTATGTCAACTACAGCATTGCTTCCTTCTTCAGTTCGTCCCTTAATACTAATCCTTCCTTCTAGAGTTCTGCTAAGAGTACCCTTTACTTATCTACTATTCTACTTGTATTATCGGTAAAGCATGCTAGAAAACCAGTCTCCTAACCGTGTACTCATTGGTACTCTGATTGCCTAGAGTTTTTTTTTGAACTCGATTGCCTAGAGTTATTATCATCTGTGAGTGGAGTCCTTTATCATATCTTGGTTTTGGAGAGTTACAGATTACAGGCAGTGGATCGAGATTACCAGGTTGGGGAATGGACATCTCTATTTGTGCTGTGGATAATCTGGACTCTGGAGCAAGGAGCTAAGCCCCGATCGTTTCGACTTTTTTCAACTTCAGTTTCTAGCTTCACTTTTTTTACTATTCACTACACTATCCACTAACTCAGCTACAGTAAAATTTCAACCAGCTACAGTGAAATTTCAGCCAAAAGCCAGAAACCATCGCTAAAACGATCACCACCTAAGCTTGCTGTGGTTTCTTGGCGCCGTACTGATGATGGCAAACCACGAACAAGCATCTTCCGTTGACCGCATCTGCATCTTGGCTTCTTCGGTCATGCTCTCTTGAGTTTGTACTGAACAAGAATTCTTCTAAGCTTTTTCCAGGCTTCATGGCGAGAACCTTTTTTTTTTGACGCCCTGGTTTTTGAGATGCCCTTGCCCTTGCAAAGAACATTTTGGAAGTCGATCTCTGAGTCGGTCCGTTCTTCCTAGCCGCAATCTGGGCCCTGTTTCATGGGCCCATTGGCAAGATCTGAGCGCTACTCAGTCCGTCCGACCTTATCTGTCATCGTTTGGGCATTTGCTCAACGGTTAGGCTCATAGCAAGGCCTTGTTTCGAACGAACGAGCTTCGCATGAAATTTTGTTTACATGAATCTCAAACGAGAGAATACGTGCGTTCTCACCGGTGTTTCTTTTTCGCACGAAACTCTGATTAAACAAGCCTTAATGTGCTTTGCATACGTTTGAGGGCTCGGTTTACTTGGTGGATAGGTGTCTGTCTGTCTCTCCTTGGTTTTGGTAGATTTCTATGGAGGTTTCCTTCAGGTGACACGTCTTCCCCGACCATTAATCGTAAGTACCATCTGAAGTTTTGCACAGCAGCAAGTGATGCGTGGACGCTTCACACTGTACAAGGATTGGAACGACCGGGCAGAGAAGAAGTTGCACACTCCAAGAAACGTCGACGCGATTACATCTGTCATTTGTTGTCTGACCCGTCTTCAGCGACAATAGAAAAAGGAGAGGAATGTCAACATCGTCGCGATGCACCAAACTCAGCTGGGCTGGCATGCGCAAGAAGATACTTTACGTGGCTTCCACACAAAGCCTAGCGCCGCTCCAGTCTCAACGCATTTTTTTTTAACGACATTCTCAAAGCAGAATTACGTATAGTAACAAGTTCCTTCCCTGGATGCGGGGGATGGACAAGGAGCTTTAGCGCGAGAAAGCCGTAAATTGGAGTCCAAGTAACACATACCTCGGCCTTGAAGCTTGAAAGCTTAGGCCCCTTTTTTAACTTCCTTATGGTTTATAACTTTATAAATAAATGGAATAATTTTTTTCATCGTTATTTTGAAGCGGCTTATCGAGAGTTTTTTTAAGCGATTTATTGATATACGGTTTATTCGTATGAGCACTCATATTAAAACCAAAAGCTGTTAGACGCAATCAAAAATCATTCGTCACAGGTGAAAAGAACACGCCCTTATGCAAAGGATTAAGCTAGCATTCGTGCTGCTGGTAGAACTCTGTTTAAAAGAAAACAACAAGAGGATATGTACGCTAGTTGCTAGATTGGCACGGCGACATATCCGACGAGACATGCCAAGTGGCATCTCCAAAGTTTCCAACTCTTTACGTGGACGCCTCACCGCGCATGGCCGGATGCATGATGGTTTCTGGTTGCTTGGAGGCGAGTCCAAGAAGAGTGCGAGTGTCCTTTCGCATCAGCGTCCGGCACATAGTGTAGAATTTACCGCACGACTTCTTATCTTCTTGACGCTTTTTTATCACACGGCCGGCTCCGTCTCATGGTCGCAGTTCACAGCACGTACAGTCTCACGGTTATTTATACTACAGATAGAGCTTTACTTCTGTCTGAAACTAGAACGAATTAAAGCGTGGTGTTTCTGTTCAGACATCCTTTTCCGATGGCAAAATTTCTCTCTTCTTGTTAGATGTGAAGTGTAACCATTCTATGCTGATCATAAATCGCTCTCTCTGTTTTAATCATGCACTGCCAGTGCAACTACATGTACACTTTGAGATGAAACATCCAATAATTCAATGTCACCGGATAAGTTTTCCCCCTAGTAAAGCTGCACCCCGTCTGGTCGCACGTTTACACGAACCGTGCTACCACATGCAGTGCCCGTTAGATGCAGGCCATAACAGAGGAGCCGCGTGACGTTATAGTGGGTTTGAAACGCAAAGTATGGGCTAGATTTCTAAATTGAAGTTTTGTACTAGTTTATCGCTTAATCTTTAAATGATTATATCTCTTCAACCGAGAGTTATTTTTGTATTCCGATTACACATTGTTGTTTCGGTGATATAATGACAAGTTAAAATTTTCAAATACATTGTTGCTAATGCCTAGAGTTGCTAATAGTCGGAACCTAAAGTTACTGATTGACAGCACCTAGATACTGACAGCTATAATTACTAGCAAATTAATTTTTTGCTAGTTGCTAGGTGCTATACTAAATTAGTTATTCAGTAGCAAGTTGCCACCTAGACCAGTTGACCCATCTAGAGTTATTAGGTGCCAACACCATGCAAGTGGAAACCAGTATTTTGTCCTAGATAATACCAAACATGAATTTTGTTAGTTGTAAGGAACTAGGGTTGCTAGTCGACAACGATTAAAGTTGCTAGTTGCTAAGAACCGACAAGTTAAATGTATAATTATTGTAACTAGTGGTCTGGTTAACGATATAAGTCAACAACTTCAAAGTTGCTAGTTGTTGGAAACTACATTTGCTAGTTGTCGGAAACTACATTTTACACGAACTGTGCTACCACATGCAGTGCCCGTTCGATGCAGGCCATAACAGAGGAGCCTCGTTGCGTTATAGTGGGTTTGAAACACAAAGTATGGGCTAGATTTCTAAATTGAAGTTTTGTACTAGTTTATCGCTTAATCTTTAAATGATTATATCTCTTCAACCGAGAGTTATTTTTGTGTTCCAATTACACTATTGTGTTTGATACAACAATCTGAACAAAAATAAGATCTATATTTTTAATATGTTTCGGTGATATAATGACAAGTTAAAATTTTCAAATACATTATTGCCAACGCCTAGAGATGCTAATAATCAGAACCTAAAGTTACTGATTGACATCATCTAGATACTGACAGCTATAATTACTAGCAAATTAATTTTTCGTTAGTTGCTAGGTGCTACACTAAATCAGTTATTCAATAGTAAGTTGCCACACTAGACTAGTTGGCCCATCTAGAGTTATTAGGTGCCAACACCATGGAAGTGCAAACCAACATTTTGTCCTAGATAGCAGCAAACATGAATTTTGTTAGTTGTCAGGAACTAGGGTTGCTAGTTGACAACGATTAAAGTTGCTAGCTGCTAGGAACCCAACAAGTTAAATGTATAATTATTGTAATAAGTGGTCTGGTTAACGATATAAGTCAGCAACTTTAAAGTTGCTAGTTATCGGAAACTACATTTGCTCGCTACCAATCAACTTGTTGGTCATCACATGATAATTTTAGTTACACTCGTATACTTTTTTGATATTTTTCTTACGGTTCACAACTTTTTTTACTTACCAACTCTAAATTTCATAATTGCTAATAGTTATCAATTATAGTTGCTAGATGCTAGCAACTAATATAGTAACATGCAGAGCTACTAACTAACAACTCATATAGCAAGTAACATATAGAGATAGTAGCTAATATACAAAGTCATATATAGAGCTAGCGACTAATGTGAAGTTTGATAGTTGCTAGTCCAGTATCTACCGTTGATAGTTGCCGACACCTAAGTAGTAAAACCTATAATACTAGTGCAAAAGATTTGCTAGGTGTTAGCACACTAGAGTTACTAGTTGTCATTACTTATGTAGTGAAATCTATACTTACTATTAGCGTAAAATTGTGAACCTCTAGCATCTAGCGTTGCTAGTCGCGGAAACCTAAAGTTGCTAGTTGAGAAATAATTTTATGAACATGT
This sequence comes from Melocanna baccifera, assembly GCA_036346265.1. NCBI lineage: Eukaryota > Viridiplantae > Streptophyta > Magnoliopsida > Poales > Poaceae > Melocanna > Melocanna baccifera. Next base: position 38,587,916 of record CM070677.1, read on the forward strand.
CGTTAAAATATATTTAACATGAGTCTTGTTTATTCCCCTCATATATATAGATCACAACAATTCAACTGAAATACAAATCGATTAAAAGATACAATCATTAAAAAAAGTTGAACACTTCAGATCAGGTTTGTTAAGGTTTCTGTTCTCTTGACGCGGTCGACGAAAAAGGAAAGCATTCGGTACGGGAAGCAACGCACTCAACGAAAAAGGAGCAGGAGGGTAATGGCACCGGAGCGCTAGCGTCCTTTTTAATCAATAATAACTCGCAAATCACGCTGTAAACCTCACGCCCGAGTTTCTTCTGCTCACGCAACAAAACAGCAGTAACCGGGAGGTGTTCTTGCGAAAACGGCACGAAAATCCAACGCTGCCGTCTTCGGCGAGAAAGCGCGACAGCGATCAAATGCGTGTGCCAGTGGGCAACGGCCATACGTTTGCTGCAAACCCGGCTGCAACTTGCATTCGTCTCAGGATTTGCCATCGCCGACATATATCACCTCCTGCTATCATGCAGTTCTTGTGTGCACCACCACTCGAAACCTTTGCGTGGCGCCATCCAAATCTAATCCTTTCTTAGGTGTAGAGACCAAAGCTTAGCCGAACTTCCATTATAATTATAGCAGCATGCACTGCCTTTCAACTCTTGGTTGTTCTTGTTGTTGATTATGATTAGTGGTGGTAGCAACTAGCAAGGTGAGGTGTAGCCGTGTAGGTAGTGTGTTGCATGCTCTGGCTGCAAGGTCGAAGATGGATGGCGAAATGAGCGAGGACTTGCTCACGGAGATCCTCGTGCGGCTGCCGCACAAGTCGTTGGCGCGGTTCCAGTGCGTGTCCACGTCGTGGCAGAGCCTCATCTCCGGCGACTACCTCCGCCGGAGGCTGCCGCTCATCACCTCCGGCGTGCTCTTCCACGACAGCCCGCCGGGTGTTGACGGCGGAAGCAGGCGTACACGTACGCGTGCGCGTCGGGAGGTGACGGCTGCGGCGGCGGCGTTGCGGAGGCCGACATGGGCTTCTTCCCGTGCCACGAGACGTCGACCATCATCGACGGGTGCAACGGCCTGCTGCTCTACTACGCGTCGCACCCGACGGCGTTCCACGTCGTGAACCCGACGACGCGGCGGTGGGCGGCGCTGCCGGCGCCGAGCAGGAAGACGCTGCTCTCGGTGCTGGCGTTCGATCCCTGCGCCTCCCCGCACTACAAGGTGGTGTGCTTCACCGGGTGGCTCCCACAGGGCGCGTCCGTCGAGGTGTTCGACTCCGAGGCCGGCACGTGGAGCGAGCACGAGCTCGCTTTCGGGCTCGACACCGACGCCATGTCGGCCACCATGCACTACTCTGGCGGCGCGCTCCACGTGCTGGCCTACTCGGGCCACGTCGTCTGCATCGACCTCGGCACCATGGCGTGCGCGGTGACAGCGCTCCCGGCCCCGGTGAGCTGCCGGGCGCGCGCTGGGCACTGCCGCGGCCGCCTCCGGTATGCGTCCAGCGACGGCTCTCGCCTCAGGTTCTGGGAGCTCAGGGACGCGGACAGATCCGAGTGGGCACTGAAGCACGAGCTGAGCATCAAGGACCTCGTCGCCGGCGAGGCAAACGGCTCGTGCCAGACCATCACCTTCCTGTTCATGGCGTTCCACCCGGAGAGGGAGGTGGTGTACCTGTGGACGCCGTGGAAGCTTGTGGCGTTCGACTTGGAGAAGAGGCGCGTCGAGGGGGCGTGGTTCTTGGGAACGGAGAAGGAAGGCGCGCATCTCATACAGATTTGGTTGTTTCCGTTCTCGCGCCATCTGGCCAGCTGCTTGGCCTGATTAGCCTATCTGGCTACCAGACTGGTCGGCAGCGCTGAGAATGGCTTGTGGGCTTCTCTAGAACAATGTGGCTGCGTCCAACTGTACAAGATTGGTAGACAGGACCAAAAAAAGAAAATATTGGATTGTATGATATTTTATTCGTTTTATAAAGTGCATGATTAACTATGTTGGGGTTATTAAGCTTTAATAGCTTGGTTGTGAGGTTATGGTCTTGTTTTCGTATATATGCTATTATTTCTACTAATATAATAGATGAGTTTGTCCATAGGGGTGAAAACGGATCAATAGTTTCTGACCGATCCGGACGAATACGGATACGAATTGTGTCGGATCGAATTTTTTCGGATAATTCTCGGATCGGATACGGATTTTTTTTGTCGGATATGGATACGAATACGATAAGCCTGGTATCCGTCGAATACGGATACGAATACGGATTATCCGGATATTACAAAAACGGATATCCGGATTTCAGCCCAATAGCCATCTAGCCCATAATACCTCCAGTGAGTCCAAATTAATACGCGAAGTCGGCGACGCCCATCACCCACTCCATCTATGCTTGTTTAGATTTCATAAATGTTTTGACAAGATGAATTATTTATATATTTTCGTTAATTTTGGATGTATAGTTTAAGGGGTTTTCATGTTCCGATAAATATTCGTAACCGTATTCATTTCGATTCGTATTCGTTTCGTATCTGTATTCGATATTATTCGTATTTGTATTCATATTCGAGTTATCCGTATTCGTATCCGTATCCGAAAAAAATATGAAAAAAAATATGGTAGAGACATTATCCATCCGTATCCGATCCGTTTACACCCCTATTTGTCCATCCTCTTTTTCTTCCTCCCTCACTTTGCAGCTAAAAATACAAAAAAAAAAAAACGAAATCACTTCCCCGTCGTCCTCGTGACCGTTTGATAAAAACTGTCTATCCACCTCCACTATTATCGGCAACCGTAGCCCCATCTCTTCCTTGATCGAGCGAACACACATGAAAAATCAGAAGTACGCCCAAACTTCCCAGTTGGTTACCAACTTCTTCAACTCCTCCACTCCCTAGCACCCTGATTCTCAGCTGTGCCACTCGAATCACCACACCAGCTACCGATTTCGCTGCAAGAGATCATTGCGGTGGCGGGAGCGAAGACGATGATGAAGTGAAGGTCGATCAGAACTAACGTCAAGCGGGCGAGGATAGGACCTCCGGATTCAAGCGGTGAGGGACGGCGGTGGCAGACTTGTAATCCTGGCAACTGCTAAGGTTTGCCAGAACTGCTATATCTTCTCAATCCGCCTCCTCCAACCCCTTCCCCTTTGCTCACATCCTAGTGATGGCAGATTGTGGCTCGTCTAGGCAGCCGTGCAGGGCGGAAGCAATGGCGAAATCAACGCTTGATGAGGAGGCATGACAGGCATAGCTGGTGGAGGCCACCCCGCGCATGGAAACTGCGGTTGCGGACGGGTGCCTTGCCTCCACGATCGCGGCCGTGGAGGCCGGCAACTGTGTTGCACTGCCCATTTTTGTCCATGATCTCTCCCAGCGCAATCTATTCCTCCACGCGTACTGTAACCATGCTGCCATTTAGGACGGCCATAAAATCACACCAACGAAGCATACTTCATCAGTTTCACTGTCATAATTATTATGAGTTACATGGATGGACACTTGGTTGTTTTGTATAATTTTATCGGTTGTTTTTTATTTGTCATAAAAACAGTAATTTTTTTGTTTTATCATTGTTTTGAAGTACTTTAGGGTAGAAATAATTCCTGATAAGAATTATGTCGAAAGAAATTTGTCTTGGAGAAGTTCTGATAAGTATGTAGAAAAGAAAGCCATGTAGCAGAAGGGACTGGATTGGGCAATGGCTAGGTTTACTTTTGGGTTGTGGCTAATGGTTTTTAACTTATACTGTAGTAACTAGGTTTCAAATGGTATATCTTTTTAAAGCAAGGTCTATAAGTTGATTGTAGTAGATACTATACTAAATTTGTCTATATCAGCTAAAATCATACATGAGTGTATCTCTTTTCATACTCTCTTGTGAACATACATAATTCAAAATTTTAAGCTAAAAGTCATAAACCACAACTTAAAAGAACCCTCCCATTACCTTTCAGAAGATTGAAAGTAGGTGAAAAGTCATATAATGTTGAATGCTGCCAATTTTACGATGCTAATGTTCTACAAGAAGTTGACAAAGACAATGTGCTACATATACTCCAATCATTTCTATAACATTGTATTTGTTACTGTTACAAACTATTACACGCGTAATTATGTGCAATCTGAATCAATGGTTACTGAAAGGATGGTCAGATGAGTCTTGACCAGTTTGTTGCGATGATGAAAGCCTGAACTGATTGTAGTAAAGCATGGCATCGAAGTCAAGGAGCAGTCCAAGACTATGATTCTTGGAGTAATAAACTGAGCTCTTTATGGCGTGTTAAGGAAGGTATACGTTTAGACTTCAGATATGATATCAAATTGTTCAGATTCAGTCGAAGTATGTACGAAATTATTGTTTGCGGAAGATAGTAGAAAATTCAAATTGTGTTTTCAAGTTCATTCCACTGCTATCTGCTTTCCCTGATCTTTTTCTTTTAGCAAAGCTAATGGGTTTGGCTTGTGTACCACATGATGTGTGCCACCATATTTTGTATGGAAATTTCAGCTCATATGTTAAAAACAGTGGTGACTTGTTACTCAATAGTTCTCTCAAATCCTGTGTTGTGAGGGGTCTCAAATAGATATTCAAGATACTACACATGTTCTAAACTTAAAAAAACAAAATAATGTGAGTTTAGAACTTGTGGTATAGTTTAGCATCTGTTGCAACGCACGGACGCTTAACTAATTTAGAATAAACTAGAGGAATTGCCTGCGCAATCTTGCTGGGCTAGATACTAACATATATATATATATATGTTATGTATATGTATGTGTGTGTACATACATATATGTATGTATGTATGTATATTATTTAAAATTAGAGTGGTTATGATATATTTTTATTATATATATCATTATTTATTTCCTCTATGAAACAATTGTTTTCTGCAATTTACGGGGCCAAAATATACAATGACATATTAGTAGATTTAGCAGAGAAATCAAACAACAGATGAAACAGTTGAACTCTCCCACGTTCCCTTGTTGAATACTTTTCTGAACCTTTGTTACTTACGATGGCCATACGAATGTTCTTCTATACTCTCTACTTTAGGATTTCGAAGCTTGTAGAGAAGCTCTCAGAAGCGCCAGCCAGCCAAACTCATTATTAAGGGCTTCCGAGTTCCAAAGGGGCCTAAACATGCACCCGCTTTTGTGCCTAAAGTAAGACCAACTAAAGATCTAACGTCCTAGATTTGAAGTGCTCATATTTTTTTTAGAGAAAGTATAGGAGATTCATTGAATGAAGATTTATTACCATAGATTCTTTTTTTAGAGAGGGTATGGAGGGTCAGTTGGATGAAGATCAAACGTCTAAAAAATTTGAGTGATCTAAGCTAAAAAAACATTCAAATATTGTATAGACACTTCTTTTATTAAAAACGAAATTTAGAAACAAGAAACACCAACCAAGCTGATCTAAAGTTCGTTGCCGTGTATGCTGTCTGATATAGCAGTTATTTGACTGTATACGTTACCATCTGTAACGTACTTGCTGTTGCTGCACCTTTTGGAGTCCTTAATCAGCCTTCAGTATTTATCTTGATTGATGCAGAGAGCTAGGGCTGCCTTGTTGTATGAGTCACTAAGCAAGAGCCAAGCGACCCATGCATGGCGTGGCCTGCTACAGGTACTGCTAGCGCCTCCGATCGACGACCTGTCCATGCATGGCGCCCGTACTTGATGACCGCGATGGAGATGTCCTAAGAAGCTTAGGATTGTTTCTATCCAATGCACTGATATCATTTTGGACATACGGCGAATTTCAATGTCGAGGGCTAGCCGGGGATGTGGGTTTCAACGGCGTTGGCACGTCGGGGACGCGTAAGATGATGGCAAGGCTCGCTGGCGACGATAGTTTCAATGGCGACGGTTCGCCAAGGATGTGGAAGACAGATAGGTATGCCCGGGACATGGATGCCACATCCGCCAGCCGGGGATGTGGATGATGACGGCGGGACTCGTTGGAATTCAATATTAGGATGGCATGTTGCAGTGTACGTGGTGTGCTTTGCATGTTGCTTGTCATTGAAGCCAGGATTCCAGCAGGAGAGCGGCAACAAGCAGCAATCTAGCACTGCCCGCCACCCCTTCGTACACAGGCCGGATCGGAAGATAGGGGCAATAATACTAATGTGATATCCTTCTCTAAAGAGGCTGATCTCATACTCGGAGACCAATAGGATTTGCTATCGTTTTTAGACGAAAGATCATCACCGTTGTAACGTATGGGGATGCTTGGGATCTTCTATTTTTCTCTCGATTAATAAGGAGTTTCTTGAAATTTTGTTTTTTTCTGATTTAGCAAATATTGTGGGATTTTTACCGCTCTAAAACGAATGAGATGCTTTTAATCGCATCATTTATTCCTAGATATATAGATTTTGCAAAAATACAACTTTACTAGTAAAACGTGCATTTGAATACCATATCAATATTTTTAATTTTTTTGTTGACGGGAGGAAGTACTCTGTAATCCATCTCATTGTGAAGCTAACAAACTGCTCCGGAAACTTGACAAGTTGACATAGAAGTTGTAGCTAATAGTGCTATGAAAGTTCCACCGTTGTCAGATATAGCAAATACAAAAAAACCGACTACAGAGACACAGTAAGCCTAGTAATGTACGGAGATGTTGAAAAAGTTGGCCATGGTGGAGACAAATCACTGCAACAGCAATGTAATAGAGGACGACGATGATTGACGTTTCACAGCAGCAGCGACAACAACGGCCGCGGTGCCGACGGGAATTGACAATGGCTGCGCGCCAAGATCACACGCTTAGACCATTAAAATTGATTGGAATTAAATAATCGGCATCATCAGCGAATTACAAGTTCACAGAAATTCGAATTTCGAATCACGCCACTTCTTCGCAGGGTGCCAATTAAACACCCAACCTAAACTAACCAAGCTGAGCTATAATATAATGTGTTGATCTACTCATATATCAAAACAAAAAAATGATTGGTTCGCAAGCCAGCCATGCTTTCTACTCCTCGAGGACGTTGGGACAGTCTTTGGATGTACTGTTAGTAATATATCTTAAAGGTAATTATAAAAATAATTATATCACTTTTATTTTTATGATCTTTTAAATAAATGTTATTATATTTCTTGAATGAATTGTTATTTATAAATATTACCATGTATGTGACTTATTGGTGAAGATCTTTATTTGTTGAATGATATCATTCTAAAAGACCCCTGGTCGAATGTCACTGGTCGAGACATGCATTGATTGATGACTACGTTTCATTGGTTATATATATAGGGATATCAAATCAATAATATAGATACATGTTAGAGAACATAGTGTTGGAATGACTCACCTTAAGACACTGTTGAGATTGTTATGTTTATATATGTTATCAGTTGGTCTCAAACAATGACGATGTATAATCCTTGTATGTGAAATCAGCATAGTTTCCTATATATGTAATAGTGTACTTAGAGGTTATCAAACGTTGTTTTGTAACTTGGTGGTTATAAAGTTAGCTTTTAGGCATACTATGAAACATGTGGAGGAATATAACTGATTGGATATAAGATTGCCCATTTCTACATAACATGAGAGATCATTGGATCCCTTGATATAGTTGGATAAAGAAAGTGCATAGTCATGTTAGAGTGGTTGAAGAATCTACCATATGAAGTTATTCATCACTAGATCGTTAAAAGATTGAACATTCCATAGAAGACACGTTTCTCACCTAGATTTTGATTAGATACCATGAGGCAAAAAGAGAATACGCAAATGGGTCATTTAATCCGACCAGATACGAATTGGTCATATGAGTATATCGACTGGTCGTAAGCTGGTTGGACATATCACAAATTGTTATGCGAACTGGTCATATGAGATACTGACTGGTCATAGCTAGATACGAATTGGTCGTAAGGAGTTATGAACTAATCGTGAGTAACTAGGATTTGGTTGTAGATCATATTGCATTAGGTTTGTCTAGATTGATTTTTGTGTATATTTAGGGTTCAATATATCCTGCTAAAAAACGCTATCGATCAGTGATCAGAAAGGCTTTTTCGGATTACAACCAAGTATACATGAATTTATAGGATCACACACTTAACATGTTGGAGTGATAAGGATCTGGTCAGAGTCTCTCTCAGTGGGATATGATCTCTATTCGTATTGAATAAAGATCTAGTCGAGGGCTTTTTGAGTGGGATACGATCTTACTCGTGTTGGATAAGGATTCGATTGAAAGCTTTATATAAAGGAGAGCATTGCTGGCTATGGGTTAAAAAAAGAGCGAGATAGATAACACACACCATTGAAACCCTAGACACCTCCTTGCGAAAGCCCTGCTGTGTGTGCTGGTGCTAGCACACCAGCGCACTACATTCTATCTCTGAACGTATGAACTTTGGGAGAGGCGCTGCTATGATTATGACGTTGTTCAGGACAATCTGTTGAGAAGACACAATCGACTCATGGATATCGACTACCGCTTGAGGACGATCGCCTTCCGAGGACATTGATCAGGATATTGGACGATCGACCAATTCTACTACACCGATATGCGCTACATTGAACCGGGCTACTTCAACTCTTATTCTGTTGTACTGCACGTTTAGTGATAACAATCTGTGATCTCTTACTCGTATGACTTTCTTATTTACATAGTAGAAACTTTTTATCTTTGTTGGTGTGGCTTGCCCGATCCCAACATTTATTGTGGCGTGAAGTCGTTCCACGTCAGGATCCTGACCACCGGCGGCCTTTGCACATCCAAAATTTTGCAGCATTGGTTACATCACCTAAGAAAATGATAAATTTGGATGGAAAAGTTTGTGGAGTTGTTGGTTCTTAGCACGACGCACATGTGCGAGAGGCCGAGGTCGCGGAAGAGCATGTGGCCTTGGCCGCGACATGTTCTCTACAACAATGTATGGTGAGCAATTGGTGATCGGGTGGAGGTCCACGTACATGTCCATATCCTCCACAGTGAGGTCTAGGTTGTCGACCATAAGGCCCTTGCCTGATCCGGCCTCGGTGAAGTCCAAGGGCACGAGCTTGCAGAACATCTCGGTGGCACTGGTCTTGACACGGTCCCTAGTGAAGATCCTGCATTGCAGCATCATGAGCAGGTGGGAGCATAGTATGAGGCCGCACAATTCTAGTGCCGATGGGAACATCTCGTCCTCAATCAATGAGAACCTATTGTGTCTATTGAGTTGCATACACCAACCAGTTCACCTAAAAATTTGAGCTAATGAGGAAAGATGGGGAGTTTACTTATACTTCAATACCCCTCTTCATGTGTAGACTCTCTCAGGACTAAGACGTGGAATAGATGTGTGTTACAATTATTTTTTTAATTACGCCAAATTGGGTCTTAAACTCAAGATCACTTGCTCTAATACCATATTAAGTTATAAGCACTAAATATAATCAGTTCACTATAAACTTATATTAGGAAATACTGATAATTTACTTATACTCCAATAGTGTCTTGTGCGCCATAGCCTGTCCATGACGGTGCTGACTCGCTTGATAGTGGAGAAGGTGATGAGCGAGCTGAATTCGACGTCACTGGACACGAGGCTCCGCATGCACGGCTCGCCATACACCCCCAGGTAGGAGAGCCCGTTCATGCTCACGATCTGGCCGTACACGCCATTGTTGAAGCAGTCCGCCACTGTCTTGGAGATGAGCAGCGTGAGCATGATGAGCAGAAGCTGCAAGAGGTTGTTTGCCGAGGAAGAATGCCACGCTGAGCAGCGTGAAGAGGCCCGTGTCAAGGACGGTGAGGATACCGAACAGATTGCCAACCAGCTGACTGAACAACACGCTAGAGAGAATCACTGGTATGAAGAGCCCAGATGTCACAGCCACGCCGTAGGTAAGCAGTCCAAGGGGGTAGAAGGCGGCGAAGAAGGTGAGTACCATGGACAAGCTAAACTCGTTGTCGGTGTCGCTGCTGAAGAGGTTGCAGACGGCGTCATCGTTGGTGTTGAGGAAGAGCGACGCCAGGGAGTTGTAGTGCCCAATCGAGCACCAAAGCTTTTTGAAGTTGCCGGAGCGACCGATGGTTGGGCACCTACTGGCGAGGTCAGGTGGGCAAGGAATGGACGTCACCATCCTCGACAGGCCAAAGGAGCAGCACGAGGTGATCAGTGAGATGGCCACTGTCAGAACGATCTTGTATGGTGTGCCCTTTCTACATATTCAAATTGCCCAATTATCTTCTGAAGTTGCAAGAAATGGTGCTTCAGATTGAGACATCTAGATGACGATTACTCATTGATGATGCTATATGTGCGAAGTATCAAGCCGAGGAGGAAGTTGTAGAGGGATTCAAGCAGCCGCTTGAGGATGCCAAGCAGTATGACCGTGGCAAGGTCAATGGCAGTGTACAATGCCACCCGTGAACTGGCATCAAACATGATCGGCCCTCTGATATGGCAATCAGAGGAGCATAAATGATACCTTTAATTTCAACTTTCAACCTCTCTGAATGGTATTTCAAAACCTTTACTCCACTAACAACTGGAAACTAGAAAGATTATATTAGCCTACTAACAAAGAGCTTACCAAAACATGGAAGCAAAACGGAGTTCAACACAACTTGATTGGTCAGACCGCTATTAACATGGCAATTGGATTGGCCTAGTGCTGGCTGTAGGACTGCCTAGGAACTGGTCTGACCGGCCATCGGTTTGACTACTGGCGTCTTGATCAAACTTGGAAATTAGCCTGAGCAAAACCCCAAAAAAGGTGTAATTCTTAAAAATACAAGTTCAAATGATTTGAAACTTTGCATGCACCTTACCAAGAATATCAGCAACATAATACATCCAAGGATCGTATAAATTTTGAACAAAGTTCCAACCTTTTGTTGAGACAAACAAGATTGCACCAAAACCGAGTAAAACGTGCAAACTCGAGGGATGACTTACTTGTGGGCTTGATATGGCCAAGATGGCTCTAAATAGATTCTCACATGTCACAACAAGTTAGAGTACCCAAAGATTTGAGACCAAAACCCTAGAAACATGATTTCATAAGATCTTACTACAGCTAGTCCGGATGGCATATGATCCTCATGAGATATTTCCATCTCTTATATGTCCTTGGAACCAATAAGATCAAGAGGAAAGAGGAGATGGCAAAAACACTAAACAAAACAAGAGCAAAAACAACAAGATCAAGAACATACCATAGATGATGAACAAGGTTAATCTATTGCAACCTATAGAGGTTTGATTTATAACCACTCCACCATGAAGGATAGAACACTTTCACTTAAGAGCACTCACACAAACCCTAGAAGAGAGAGTTGGTTTCTTTTGTTTTTCAAGCCTTAACCCTAGCCACCAATCTCTTCCACTCAAATAGATGAGGCAACCAGCTCACATCTAATTCTAATAGATACTATCCATTAGCACAATTAGAAAAATCTGTTAGCCCCCCACACTAGATTTTACACTCAACACATGGCCTATGCATGCTTTTCAAAGTGTATAAACCCAAGCCCGCTAAGCAAGGTTCCATCCACTTGGTCTCCTTAGCACCTTCTTGATTTAAACCGCTCTTCAAATGTCCCCTAAAAGCCATAGTTTTGGTCCCTTCGCTATTTATGGTATTTTGGTTTCCCTGCCAAAACACCTTCGCCTTGACCATGGACCTCACATCTCTCCTAAGCCTAATCCATGGTCATGTTCTCCTTTGCAAGCAATCTCTATACTTGCAAATGAGTAGGTCCACCAATGGCTCACGCATAAGCAAGTCTCTCTGTGTCGATTCCCTCAACCACGTCTCATTTGCATCGACCGCACCACTTGATGAATTGTCATTCGAACCTTCCCATCGACATCCCTTATATTCATTTGTGCCATGCTTGATTCCAACCATCTCGCCTAGCTTCCTTGACTGTATCTCAACTCACCTTGAGCCTAGTCCCGATCCATACGTCAACCATGGTTGCCTCCAAATACCCTACACATTAATAACCAATAAGCTATTTCTAGACACAACTTCTTTATAACTTGACTCATGTTAGTACACGTATGCTTCATGAATACAATGACCTAGACCCAAAAACTCAACCTACGACCAATTTTCCAAAATCACCGGAACCCCTTGGTCAAGAATTGGTCCTGGACGGCCAAACCGTTGGCCCGATCAGACCATTGGGCAAATCACTAGAGCAACCTTCTCTGAAATTCGGTATTTTACTATCTAGTTTTGCCTCATACCTCTAGAAGTGGTGACACCTAGTGCAAAGACATCTCTAGACACTCCTACACAAAATTTTGATATCGAAATGCCAAAAGCCAATTGGACAAACAAAACCAATTTGCGGAGCTTTGGTCCAAAAGATGCAAACGCATGGAACATGCTAGTCGCTTCAACTCTACCAAGAAAATAGGAAAAATCACTTTAGGTTTATATGAAAGAATAATTATTTTATTTGGCAAAAGAGATCACAAAAATAAGAAATGCCAATGTTCCTCCCTTTCAGGCAAATGCAACAAGGCACTAAATATGAGTATTTTTTGGTGTATTTCTCTCCCTTTGATAATGAATTCATCAAGGTTCTTAGCATATCAAATGAAACGTCTACCAATTCCTCAAATTGGTTAGACTAGCTCAATTCAAATCGCCACTAGCAAACTAGCATAAGATTAATGATTACGTCAAAGAACCATAAACTTTAGTTTAGCCAAATGCCAAAAATATGATACTAAGCCATTAATCAATCTCAAACCAACTTAGCCCAACTCACCATAATACTTTAAAAACACATTTTGTTCTTATACTGGTAAAACAAATCCTGCACTAGGAGTCATCCATAACTGCTTCTTAAGCTTCAACCATTTTCAAAACTCTTTGTTTTCTTCACATTCCATTTGTTATATGCCAGATCTCAATCCTTTGTCGACCATTCCAAGTGATAAGCTTAAGAGCATGGTTATGGTCATCCAGAATTCCTTCTGAGTTAATGCCTAGTATAATGGCAAGTCGTCTCATGAGAAAAATTGGTGAAATCAGTTTTTTTACATAAAAGAGATCCATTTGTCAATTCCACCTCTCCTTGACTTCAAAACAACTTCTCTTTTGCATCCCTCTGCACCATGATTTTGATCAAGACACCAACCTGAAATTTTACCAACTACTAAAATACCATGGGTGAAGCTTCTAGACATATTCCTTGACTCTGTGTTCATCTTCATCTCAAAGCATCTGCACATACTTTGATACGCAGCCCGTAATATCCAATGATTAGCCATCATGTCTTCACGCATTCAAACTCTCCGAATCATCTCTATATGCATCGGCTTCATCACATAGCACACACATGCACCAACTTGCCTCTTCACAATCATTGTTTTCTCTGTACTTCCCACTAGAGCCACATAACCTTACTCGGACTTACACGATCGCTCGAATCTCAGCTTCCACGCCTAGTCTCAGTCCATTGCTGTCAACTGCTATGTCCTCTAAGCCGCTTTCATATTTAAAGGCCAAGCAAGCATATCGAGCATAAGTTCCATGGACTAGACTCACGTTAATCAAAACCATACATCATACAATGCAACACACACCCTCATAGATCCTAAGCCATTAATCAATCTCAAACCAACTTAGCCTAACTCACCATAATCTCGTCGAAACACTCTTCCCACGTCGCCAAACCATTGGCCAGTTTGATCGGCCACTCGATGTGACTGTATTTTCAATGCTGACTGCACCGGCCAAATCACCCCAATCCAATTGCCAACCATGGCCAGTTCGATAGCACGTGACGAACACCAAAATCAACCCTTTGGGAAAAAAAAGCAACCTCCAACTAGAAATAGGTCATACTGCTCTAGTGGTCTAATCGCCACCAGTATCCGGTGACACCAGACCACCGTTCACAGACCGGTCCGACCGCTTCCTCCCGCACCCAACCGGTCCCACCGATCAGTTTGACCAGGAACACTGACAACAAATATGAATTTTCTAAAACTATTATAAAATTCAAATTTAACTCAACCAAAGTATTAATTATTTTTCACAAATATATATTAGACTAGTACATAATCTCTCATTTATAATCAAGAGAGGTCATTTGTTCCTCGCACATGCATTGCTGAGTTGGTTCAACGATTACTAAGGCACAAGCGTCGTCGTACGATTGTAGTCGGATCGCGAGAGTCACCTCCACCAAAATCGATAGTTATTAATTTCATCGAAAGATCGGGCACCCCGCCTCCATCAGGAAGGAGGCACAATTGGATCCGCCTAGAGAAAGATACAGTACAAGGCTTTTCCGCATTACACTCTCAGTTGTAATCATTTTGCTGAGCAATAGCCATACATGATATAGGGTTATTATTCTAACAGGAGAAGTCCTGAACCTATATAAAACTTTTCGTGTCTTCTCTTTGTGTGCTCGTAGTCAGGTCCTTGAGAGTTTCCCCGAATTCAAACAAATCATATGTAAGATTGGTTTTAAAATACTGACAACGTCATTTTACAAAAAAACTGTTTTTTGGCATCTTTGGCAACACTAGAAACATGTACCATCAGTAGTGGATGCACCAGTGGGTCAAGGGGATAGCGGCCACCCTACCTCCAGCCGGAGGGTAGGTACCCCCTAGCACCCTAGCTCCGGCGGGGGCGGCATAGTGCTACCTGAGCCCTAAGGTCGTCGTCGGCAAAGAAGAACAAGAACCAAAGACAAGAAACAAGTTGGGCTGACACTTGCGCTTTGGTTGCTTGGAGCCTTTAGTTCATGACTTCATGCCCTGAATGCCTGAATCAATCCTGGGCCAAGTGGCCAACCATGCAACACAATACACAAACATTACAAACAAACTAGCAAAGCAATGAATATTATCAAGATAGATTTGTGTAATAGAGTGGCAGATTAGTGGTTCAGTGACTTAATAATATACTACATTGAGCGAAAGATTTTTAAAAATCTTGACAATGATAGAATTAGAATACGCTTTCAAAGCATGAAATCTTGTAGAATACTATTACCTCGTACTTACACTATTACTATTTAATCCTAGGTAATGGTATGTTTCATCTTTTTTTTTTCAATCTTTATAACTATTTATAAATTTGTTCATCGGAGAACAAATTGAAAAAAACCTAGTTTTAACCAACGTACCATCAAGAGAATAGATGCCTCTTCAACTGAGCAAGGCCAATCTGTAACATCATGTCGATGACGATTACTCTACTCAATATACGCATGCATGTAACTCGTCACCATTAAAACTAGTAGTTAGTAGCAACAATTAACAGGAGCATATATCAATATAAGCGTACGATTGATTGGAACTCGCCGATCGAAACACTTCGACATCCAATCCTCCTCGTGAACCTCGGGGCACCCGGTTAGCTCGAACAATTTCACGGCGAAGCAGAGAGGATTTCGGTAGGATATCGCGGCGAAGGAAGCGACGTGGTCTGGCTAGAATTGCAAGGCAAGGGTGATTTGGTGGTGAGGCGCGGAGGAACGGCGGCAAGTTAGGAAGCGCCAGCTCTCGCCACGGGGCGTTTAGAATGATACTGATTTATGATTTTTTTTACTATAATTAATTTATTTTTATTATAATTTAGTTTACTTATTTAGTATAATTAAATTTAAAAATAGAAAAAATATATTAGTCCATCATGGATAATACAAAAAATACAGAAAAACAAAAAAACCTAAAATAAAATAATAAAAAAGATAAAAAACTGAATAGTAAAAAGGCCGAACGCTACCAAACGCTGAGTTGAGCGCAGGCCTAATATGACAGTGATCAGCATGCGGCTTGCCAGACTTGGCACTTTGGCAGGTTCCTTCGTTAGGTTTTTGCAGAAGAAACAGGCCGGCTGGTGATCGCCGTAGCTCGCATGGTAATCCAATGCACCTACCGCTAAGATTGCCCACGCATTCGTCTTTCCACAACCAAAAAAAAAGGCGAGATGTTTTCGGGGATATTTCCTGGTATATATGTAAATTTCGATCAAGCGCACGGAATCCTCACGTGCGATCGTGCAGTTCCTTGATCTACGTCAAGAACAAATACACGTCATAACATCAACCACGATGTGGACTTCATCCCAGTAGAGACGAAAACGTCAAGACGCAAACGAAACATTGATGCCTTCCAGTTCACGTCCCACGGCGCGCGCCCCGAGATCCTTGGGCCGCACTGCTGTTTTCCCCGCCTGGTTCGCTTGGAAAACGCCGTGCCGCAGCGTGAGCGTACTTCCTCTCGCATGGGCCTCCTTATCAATGAGCATGGGCCTGCGTCTTCTGCTGCTGTTTTTCCAGTGGTCTTAAAATAAGGACTACGGCGAGAAATTGGAGTGCTACAAAAAAAAACGCTTGAGTGCTAGTTAGGAATTCCCAATGTATATACATGCAATTTCTCTGGCATTACACTTTTTTCTTCTTCTAGGAAAGGTAAATCATCTCCGGTCCCGTTCCAATAGGGCAATACAATGTTGTTAAATCGAGTTTCCAGTTGAGATTCAAAACATTGTTAGGATCCCCAATTGTCACGGAAACCTCGGAGCACATTGGGTATACCCAACATATTTGAAAGCGTGTATATTCTCACGCAATGATCTTATTTCATTGATACATCAGAGTATTTGTAGAGATACAACAAGAGAATATTACATTCATGGAAACAATCTCTATCTATGGAAACTAACTGAATCTATGGCAACATATTTCTGTTAATCAGCTTCTGCGTGATTGTCGTATGACCAACAGTGGCGTGATTACCGGGTGGTCATCAGGCCGAAGGCCAGTGCCGGTGCGGCATATGCAGCCGCGTATACAGGTAGTCTAACAATATTCTTGGGGACAGGGGCTGGCTTTATTCGTTTGTAGATTGCGACTACAATCTGCATGATCCGGAGCCTGTGCCATTAGTGGACTAGAGAAAATAGTAGTAGGAATTTTTAGTATACATATAAATAAATTTTAAGTACACAGTACCAGGCCCGAGGCACATTTGCAGCAGGCTAGCCCAGCTCCCTAGTGTCGAAACTGGCCCAGCACGGAGCGCCCCAACCCGACCTCAGTGCTCGCTGCTCACTTGCTCAGTGCTCGGCCTCACCTCACATAGTCCTAGCCCAGCACCTCCTCTACACCGCCCTGCGCCGCCCGCCTGCCCCCACCACCTCGACGCGGCGTGACGGCGCCTCCTCTCTAGGCTCCAACTCTCCTCACCGGCTGGCTCACCTGGAGGCTGGAGGTCGGCGCAGTCCCCCACCTCCGCTCTAATCTCCGACGCCTCCTGTGGGCCACCCTGAGCAGGGCCGTCCGCCCCACCCCCACCACCTCGGCGCGACGGTACCTCCTCTCCAGGCTCCAGCTCTCCTCAGTCCTCACGCCTCCTGATGCCGCCCGCCTGCCCCCACCACCTCGGCGCCTCCTCACCAGGCTCCAGCTCTCCTCAGTCCTCACCCGAAGGCTGGCGCCGCCCCACTCCCCACCTCATTTCCAGCGCCTCCTGCGGTGAGTTGTGTCTGTATCCTATATATTCCACAATGTGTTATATATCGGTAGGGGCAATATGATAATTTTATAATTGATAAAAAATAAAAATAAAAAGAGAAAGGAGCCCACTGTCGGTTAGCCGGGCTGAAGAGATAAGGAGACTTGTCTCCTCCCTATTTCTTCCCGAGCGACACGGGTTTGTAAACCACTTAGACTAATACTGTGATTTTGTAAACCACCACTCTACCACTCTACCCAGTTTCAGACAACTTCCTTGATTGCCACATGTCGGTCTTTGTGACGATACGATGCCCATGCGTCAAGGCTATCACCACTTGGTTCAACATCACTCTACATTCCATGATGCTCATGTTGCTCACCACTTGAACACACAAGTTCAATTGGCATATCACATGCACATTGCCATGGCCTCTTGTATTTCATTACGTGACTCCATGTGACATGCCATGGCCCCAGGACTCACTCTGTAGTCTCGATCTCGACGCTGACCGTAATAATCATCAAAGCACGTGCATACCAAAGATCAAAACAATCGATCCGAGTACAAATAATATGTACTTGACCCTCCATTAGTAAACCATATGCATGAATACATGTCATAACTCACACATGCATACACTTCCTAGGACTAACACTGTATAGACACCGCCATGACTCACAATTAAAATCATAGAACCAACAAAACAACTCAACTCAGTAAACCTACATTGGGACTAGTTGAACCACCACCACAATGACAGCCTAAACTCACCGGTTGAACCACTACTAGAGGCCGATCTGACTGCATGCTCCTAGCGGTCAGACCGCTTAGCCAAGCCGGTCTGACCCGGACTCTAGAATAGCACAAGCCAAAATTCACATTCGCAAGAATTAAACTCAAACAATGAAAGCGAGATGTGACCAATGTCAAATATTCATCATTTATATGGGTTGCCACCGTATAGTCTTACACATTCCATTCCATAGCTGCTTTGTTTTCTCCAGGAAACCTCATGGTGCTCCATACCACTGATGGACGCCGAGAAGCGGCTGCTCGACTTCTCCAACGAGCGCTTCGTCCTCCTCTCCGAGAGCTGCATACCGTTGCAGAGCATCCCGACGGTCTACGAGAACCTCGTCAGCTCGCGGCACAGCTTCGTGGAGGTCTACTACTAGCAGAACAAGCAATGTCGCGGCCGGTACAGCCGCTGCATGGCGCCGGACAGCAAGCTGCTGCAGTGGAGGAAAGGCTCCCAGTGGTTCGAGTTCAGCCGGGATCTGGCCACGAGCGTCCTGACGGACACCAAGTACCTACCCCCTCTTCAGGAAGCACTGCCGGCCGTCGTGCTGCCCCGACGAGCACTACCTCCCGACGTTCGTGAACATGCTCCACGGCGCCCGGAACTCGAACAGCACCGTGGCGTACGTCGACTGGTCCAAAGGGGGGGCCTCACCCGGCGATGTACGGCGCAGGGGATGTCACGGTGGACCTGATCCCGAGCATCAGCAAGAGGGGAAAACCCTGCATGTACGATTCTCGGCCGACGTCGACATGCTTCCTGTTCGCGAGGAAGTTCTCGCCCGACACGTTGGAGGCGCTGCTTAACATCTCGTCGACGGTCATGCAGTATTAGTTTTCACCGTCGACACAACAGGGGTGTTTATGTGTTTGTAACTTAGGATTTACAGCGTTGTCAGGTATCAATTGTAACTGGTGAACAAACGGGTTCATTTGCCGGCATCTTGTCGAATTTGCTATAGTAGGATGTGAAGAGCAGGTTGGGCATATATAACTTCATAAGCAGTGCACACCTCATTGACTGATCGAGGCCCGGGTTGTCTAGTTGTCCCATGGTATTTGTGCAGCACCCACTTGCAGTACACAAGTTGCTGGCTACCAAAGGCCAATTGGCATTGAACCACCACAACGTGCAACAGGTTTGATTTGGTTGTGCTTTCTAATCAAGGGACATCAGGGGCCCAACATCTGCTGGAGAGCCTGCACTGCACCAACCATTCCAGCTCTTCCTCTCCTTTGTGATCCAACAACTAGATCATTGCATTCAATTTTCGCACTTCACTCGAGTATGAGCGATTCATAGCTGTGGTCCAATTTAGTCGTTTTTTCCGGATCGGCCAGTCTTCGCTGGCCCAAGAAATGGCCCATCGGCAGCAGTGCAAGAACTGTGGTAATCCTCCTGAATCCCTTGAGGTTTCAGCAACAGCAGCCTGTCAATTGGTGCCACAAAAGCGGCGAAGCACAAAATAAACCTGCAATTTCTCAGCCAAGGAAGGGATTAGGCAAAGCTGTCATAAGCATATACTACATGGTAACTGATCAAAGCAAGCATTGTTCCTGCTTTTTGCAAAAGACAAAGCCTGGAGAGCAGGTGGCCTTAGCAGGTGGGAGTGCCATTTGGTATGGTAGCAGAAAGCTTTTAAGCCAAACTTTGAGTTAGTTAACGAAATAAATGAAGTGAAAGTAATCAAAAGGCAACTAAGGACAAAAAAAAGGAGGCGCAATCTCATCAGACCAAACGCATACAGCTCATGCAGCAAGCATGTACGTATCCACAGAATGCTCGGCTCACGTTTCATATATACCTGTATGTACAAGGACGTCTCTCATTATGTACTCACGCTTTGAGTATGAACACAAGGCCAAGAAAATTTGATACAGTTGGGCCTGGCACTGGAAGCTCAGGCACAGCCTTTCAGGATGTCAGCAAGACCGTTGCGCTGCTCGTCGGTCAGCTGCTTCGGGAAGACGATCTCAAACTTCACCCTTAGATCGCCCCGCGCGCCTTTCTGGTCGATAATGGGCATCCCTTCCCCTCTGATGACCTTCTCGTACCCCGGACAGATGATCTCATCCTGAAACGAGCAGCTCACCTTCTTGCCACTCAGAAGCCTGAACGAGAGGACCAACCGGTGAGTGCGCTCACCAATGGCACCTCGGCTTTCAGCACTAGGTCGTTTCCTACCCTCTTGAACATCGGGTGCTTCTTCTCGGATATGGTGAAGACCGCATCGGCAGGAAGGCATCCCGGCCTCTCGTCCCCCATACCTTCAAATGTGACCCTGTGCCCTTTCTTCCACCCAGGTTTCACCAGGATCATCTGGCTCACCTCCTTCTTAACTATTGACCTGTCCAAAACATAAATCCAGTGAAGGTGATTAGTCCAGCAAATCTCCAAGAGAGAGTCCAAGGAAGAAGGAAGCTCAGGAGTCACTGTCTCTGAATCCTCCCAGGCCACCACCCTCACTGGCCTCAGATGTAAAAAGAAATATGAATACTGCCTATTGCTCAAAAATACCACTTCTTTGCTAGATGATAGATCCAAAACTAGGGTATTCAAAGCCCCAACAAATATGTACACACATATGTGGCAAAGAAAGCAACTTGAAGCCTTACAATCATCTCCTCAAGATAGGATCCGAAATTCCTATGTACACTAAACACTGTTCGAAAACATTATTATTATTGTGTCTTGTGTTAGGTAGGATAATCTTGCAAGAATAGGATAGATCCCCGGGACACCAAAGGGCACTTGTGTATAAGTTTCATGCCTATGTTCCAAAGCTAAATATCCACTGACAAATGCAGCCTATAAAGCGGCCACCCCACTGTAAAAAAGAAGTGCGCCATAGCCTGGAAAAGAAGAAAGTAATCGTGCTGGTTTACTATTTATCGAGCATTTCTAAACAGAGCAGAGAATTGGGGGCACAAAGTGGAATGCATGTCACCATCAGAACAGATCCTGAATTCTTGCCTACCCTGAAGTTTCCAAGCATCGATCCATCGGAATCACAATATCACATCAAGGCTGTTCCGCTTCAATTAATTTTCTTTTTGACTTTTTTAAGGAAAAAAGAAACAGATGACAAGCGATTGCTCGTCAGAATTCAGGTGAAGTTTCAATCAATCTTGTTGATGCATTAGGTGTAATTGCATTAGAGGGAAAGAAACGCTACCCGTTCTTGGTGACGACGTCGCGGGTGAACTTGACTTCCCTCTTGCAGCCGTGGCAGAGCTCCTCGAGGGTGCACTCGAGCTTGCGCTCCAGCGGCGGCGCCTTGCGCATGATGGAACTGGAGAACTCGGCGAACGCGCGCCGCCCACCCGAGTTGCCGGAGCTGTACACCTTCTTGAACTCCCTCGCCGGCGTTCCGGGAGCGCTCCTCGTGCCAAAGTCGTCGCTGCGTGTCCTCGCCATGCCCACGCCGCGGCCGTCGCCGCCGGCTGCCCTGGACCTCTCGCCCGCCCGGCCATCGTTGCACACCCCAAACACCGCCCTGTTCTCCTGCTGGTCTAGGAGAGCCTGCGCAAGAAGCCCACCCGCGAGAACAATGTCACGACACATTGCAATTCACAGCAACGCACGCAGGTGCCCGCGAAAGGGGGTCATCTCGCTCACCTCGTAGGCCTCGGTGATGGCCTTGAAGCGCGCCTCTGCCTCGGGCTTGGACGACGGCGGGTGCTTGTCGGGGTGCCATTTCTTGACGAGGCCCTTGTACGCGGCGCGGATTTCCTGCGGCGAGGTCTCCCTTGGGATGTTCAGGATGCGGTGGTACAGCTCGGGTGGGTTCCCCATTGGAGGGGATGGGGGGATGATTATCTTCTTGGAGCGGCGGTCGCAGGGGAAAGCAAGAAACAGGGAGGAACAGAGAGAGATGAGGAGTGGTGGGTTTGTTGTAGAGGAAGTGATAAGAGGGAGAGGAGAGACTAGTGAGAGGGATGAGTGGTTTTTATGTAGGGGGCAATTATTTGAACTGGTTTCTAGAGAGTGTGTAGGAGGGAGGAGGGAGGGTGTCTTGGTATGATTTGTGAAATGGAGGTACTAGTGGTAGTGCATGTGGGCCATGGAGGGCATGATGGTGAATTGGCAGTGGACATGGGCAAGGACTAGCTAAAGGGCACGCCACAATGGGCTTCGGTTATGCCGGTCGGGCCGCCACTATGTTGTGCTAGTACAACTTACTTCCGGTGAGATCTAGACACAGCCTAGGACATGACGGGCCGCCACTATGCTGTGCCGGCCCTATTGTACGTTTGGAGCTATGGATGTCGCCGCCGTTGGCCTATCGCCATGGAGGACACCGCGAATGAGGAGCGGACACTGGCCACCAACAAGGATTCGATGGAGCAGAGCTGGATCACACAAGGAGGCCGCCCGTTGCCCCTAGATCCATGGCTCGCCATCGACTCTCTCCCCTCGTGGGCTCTCTCATGCCCTTGCGGCACCATCGCATGCCAACAGACCGCATAGCCCCGGTTCTCTCTCACCTCACTCTTTCCCTCTCTTGTCAGCCGGTTAGCAGTAGCCATGGCCTGCTCAGCCTCTCGCTCTCTTCTAGATCTGAATGGTGGCGGCCGCGAAGCCTACCATGACGACGGCAGGTGTGAGCGCCCTTGTCCTCTCCTTCTCTCACAAATCTGAGCTGTGGCAACTGCAAGGGGGATGGCGGCAGTTGTGAGCCCACCACGACGACGATGGCTATCCATTTCCTCTCTCCCACATCTAAGCAAAGCCAAGCATAGGGGGATTTTGGGGCGGTGAGTTAGCGATGCGCCATGACAGTGGTCTCCTCCCCTCCCCTCGATGGCCACGACGACATTGGCGAGGTGCGTTGGGCTACATCAGGCTTTTCGGCCTGTGCTAGCCTGAGCATGACCTATTAGAGCGTGTCATTCTTGTGCCATTCAGTGTACTCGATCCTCAGGCTCGATCTTGCCCAATAGTGCATATGCCTTGCCGGTCTGTCCCATCACATGTCATGACTAGGTCATGCCGTGCGGTTGGGCCTCAGGCCAGCCCGAAAAAGCACAATCTAACTCTTAGGACTAGGAAGGATAGAGGATGTGATGGTGTGAGATTTGTAGTTTTGCGTCTGCATTTGCACCGTTGCATAATGTTAGCCTTTTGAAGCAAGGTATGGAGAGAAAAAGGGGTTTCATCCCAGGATTGGTGGTGATAATGGTGGAAGGCGAGAAGTGTTTTTGATGGTCATGTCTTTGCGCAGTTTTGCAAGTTATATCGAGACGTCGTCCATATGAGAGAGAATTGCTAGGTATCTATTGTGAAGTAATCTGCTCCACTACAAAACTCGGTTGAAAGTAATCTGCTCCATGGAGACACACTCATCTATGCGTGTGAAACGTATGTGAGTGTCTATATGCGTCCTTCATCGAGCTTAAAAAAAATACGGAAGTACTTCACACACGATGCTGAGGTACGACTCCCTTACAACCTGCAGCTTCCGCGTGCTTCCGAGCCCTGCAAGTCTGTCACAAGAGTGGGACCAAAAACTTGGCACGTTGGATCGTACTCGGATCGTACGCCAGATCATCGTACGGCGCTGCTCCTTTGATACTAGCACTCATCGCACCACTCCAAGCCGAGGCGCGAGCGTGTGAAACGCAGACAGGTGCCAGCGCCACCAACTCGCTGCAGCTGCAATTCTGCGTGTTTGGTCGAGGAGAGCCGTGTTCTGCTTGCGGTATCAGCGGCGTGCATGGTCATGCATATGGTTCTATCTGTTGTTGCAGGTGAATGATTGGCGAATAAGTACGACATGCTTAGCGATTATTGTCCGTGCTGGCAAAAATAACCATGCGCTACTCGTGCACGCCGTGTCCCGCTACTCGATAGGCCGCTCGAATCGATCCATTTAGAATTAGTCAATGGCCATGTACGCCTTGGATCCTTCCGAGCGCGGCACGGCCCTATGCATGTGCGAAGTGGGAGATCGCTAGCTACGGGGATAGGTAGGAAAATGGACGAACGCCTCATCAAGCGGCTGTATTCGTCGCCACTGGCCCATGTCATTGCAGATACATGCACATACGCAAGTACTGCCTTTGTTCCGAGAATTGAATGAATGAGCACGTAGGGTACCAACAAAAGCCAGCGGTGTGGAATTTTTGACATATATAATATTATTACAACTCATATTTACAAAAATAATAGTATACTTATGGTATTACCAAAAGAATGTTATTTTTGTCGCCCAGTGGCCGGATGGTGACTTCGTAGAGCTAATGTGTGTGACCTAGAGCCCGACTACCAGGTGGCAGGCAACCCACCGCCCGGCCACCTACGGCCAAGGCCTGCCCTCCACCACCGGACGGTAGGTAATTAAGTCAGCTTAATTATCAAAATTAATTATTTTTTTGTATATTTTTGTTTTAATTTTTAAATATAGCAAATGAGCTCAAAAAATTATAAAATTTTATATATAGTCTTCGACACAATGTACTTGATTGTGTAATTTTTTTATAATTTTATCTGTTGTGAATGCTACTCAAAAATGAGTCAGTGAGATGAGTAATCCAAATTGCATCCCGTGAAATGTGTTTTTTGTATTATTATTATATGTGCACCTACAAATATTTGTAATGTATAAATTTTTGAAAAATAGAAAATTACTACGACTATGTCAGAAGGCTGCACAAATTTTGGGAGCTCGTTTGCTATATGTAATAACTCCTATAAATATCATAATTGTATGAATTTTTGAGCAACATTCACAGCGGATAAAATTTTCAAAATATTACATAATCAAGTACGTTGTGTTGAGAGGCTGCATAT
Organism: Melocanna baccifera; assembly: GCA_036346265.1. Lineage (NCBI taxonomy): Eukaryota > Viridiplantae > Streptophyta > Magnoliopsida > Poales > Poaceae > Melocanna > Melocanna baccifera. The sequence goes on from CM070677.1 coordinate 38,612,971, forward strand.
AAAAATTTATAATTTTTAACTCATTTGTTATATTTAAAAATTCAAACAAATAATATAAAAAATAATTAAGGCAGGTAGGGCGGCAGGCTGCCTGGGGCCTGGTGGCAGCCTGCCGCCTAGTGGACGGGCTCCAAGTGAGACGTGTCAGCCCTACGATGTCGCCGCCTAGCCACCAAACGGCAAAAATCCCATTTTTGCTAATACGACACACGCATACGGATATTTTTGTAATTACAGGTGCAAACAGTGTCATATATGCCAAAAATTCAGCGGTGTGTAGACGACATACATACATACAACTTTGAGTCAAGGTGACGACTGGTAGTAGTTAACAGCGAGCCGGACGGTGACGGAAAGCATAAATGGAGAAACGATGTGATCTCACATTTGTAAATTTATGAGGCCACTCATTTTGGCTGAAAAATTATGGTTTATGATTGAATTTTTAACTGTAATTGACTTATTTTGCACTGTAATTGATGGTGGCTTATTTGATATAATTAAATTTTAAAATAGAAAAATATGTTACCCTATCACAAACAATGCAAATGAACACAAGAAAAAAAGACAAAAAAAACCAAAAAATTAGAAAAAAATAAAATTTAGAAATATTAAAAAATAAGTCAGAAGTTAGAAGCTGAAACTAATGAGCAAGCTACAGTAAAAAATCAACTCAATTACAGTAAAAAATAAGTTAACTATAATAAAAAATCATAAAGTAATGTTAAACTAAACGCGCCCTGATAACGGACAAGCTGCAAGGTGAAAAGCACACCCCTCGATGCGATGGAATAATTGACGCGCACGTCTCGGCAATCCACAGGCACGCACGTGCTATTACTACATAAGAAGTCGAACGGCGATTTCACGTTTCGAAGAACCAAATTAGTTAGCATCTCGAGTCTCGATTGGTGCATTCGCGCAGGATGGGACCCAGTTAACAGGCACCCATGATCATCGTAAACCTCAGCCAAATCATGCATGCAGTAACCAAAGATGTTCTCTCACATGCCGCACTTTGCATGGCTGGCTGACCGGTGATTATAGTCGAACGCCTCGCGCGGAGGGGAAAATTTACGTGTTGCGCGCACGTTCCCGCTTGCCTTGTCCGATCAAATTGCCGCCGTCGCCGCGCTCGCGCGGTGCGGTCGGGCAAGGTAGGGACGGTGTCCGCGCACCAGCCCGCGGTCGGGGAGGGAGGTAACGTACGGGCGAGACTTGAACTGTGAGCGCCGTTGGTTGCTCATCAGCGGCGTGTCGATCGTCACGTCTCGGCGCGGTGATTTTGGCTCGATTTCACTGGATTCGGTGGGCGAGCGGCGATTCATGGTTTGGATTATTAGACTCGCGTATGGGATGTGCCAGGCAGTAGTAGGGGTTCGTGTATGGTAAAAGGTGACAAGTACTCTTAACCTATTTTAACTAAGTTATAGTTTTTAACTAAAAATAAATAATATTACTTTAAAAAATAATTTTTAGAAAGAGAAGACGAGCAATTAAAAAAATTGAGAGATATATATGCGAGACAGGAACGAGAGGAGTGAGATGCGTGATGCACTCGTGACTCTAGTCTTATCCCCAGAGCGAGACATAAGCGAAAAGAGTGGAGAAATCGTTTCGAGAAACCAGATGTTCGTATTGTCTTTTAGTTTTTCTAAACAGAAGCCAATACGAACAAAGCCTCAAAGAGTTGCTAGTTTCTAAGCATGCTAGGGATTTAGGGGGTGTTTGTGTTAGCTTTTGCTTAGAGAAGATAGAACCTAATATAAATCTCTTCTCAAGTGGTTTGATTCTCTTGCTCGAGGATAAAATCTTAACAAGCATATCACACACCCCACTCCTCTTACTCATATTTCATATATGTATCTTTTCTTCACTTTTTTCACTGTTCACCTTTTTGTAAAAACTATTTTTTAACTATTATTATTTATTTTTAGTAAAAAAATATTAGTTACAACTAATATGAACACTGACTATATCCGGCCTATGTAAATTATATGTGTTTAAAGAGCGCACTCATATGTGTGATATAGAGCATGTGCGTCTTTCTTTCCCGTAATCGAAAAAAAAAAGTGATGGATCATGTCAGTCTAAAATACTAGTAATTTAACATGTGATGGTGAAAACCATCCGAAACCGTAACTTAGAAGCCATGCCAGAAAGGACGTACGTAGTGAGATGCTTCCAGAGACGTGTCTTTCACTCACCCATTACAGAGCAAGGAGATGGTACGTGACTTGACTTGGAACGAATCACGACCTCGCGTGAAAAAGAGGGAGGGAAGAAGGGCCAAGAAAGAAACACTGCTTGCAGTTGGGGAGTCACTTTTGGCCGACAACGCTGCCAATTCGAAACCACATTAATGCCCAATAATTCAATGTTATGCATTTCTTGATCCAAATCTATGGAGAATTCGCAGCTCACACGTCACTGGCCCTATGTCCACACCAAACCTACAGAAATCAAATTAGTCATACCAGAAAGACTTCGACAAAAGTAGCAATAGCAAGAAAAGCTCCATTGAGGCATTGTGGCCGAGTGTAACATGAAACCTGGACTGGTTTGACCCCATTCCCAAGTCCAAATAAAATTGCGTTAACACTTGATTTCGACAGTTCAACGAAGTTTAGTTACAGAAGAGACCATGGAGGTGAAATTCTGTAGACGCCGGTGGAAAGGAAGATCCGAATCGTTGAGCTATGTCAGCAGTGATTGGACAATCACGCAGTATCTCTATTGGTTGTGATCGGATCAGCATTTGTTTTTTTTCCCTTGGAGAAAATCTTGCAGTAAAGTCGAGACAAGATTGATGGAATCCGAAAAGAATCCAATGATCTGCGGGATGATCTGGTCATTTTCGCCAGTTTCTGTTTCGCTTCACTAGCACTCAAATAGTATTTGAAAACGTTATTCCAGGGTTTTATTTATTTTAGGAAAATATTTATTGCAAGAAAGTGAAACAGAAAGTATTTTTTTTGTAAGATATTGTAGGAGCAAGAATAACCAACTAGAAAAGGTGAATAGAAAGTTCTAAAAACTTTTGCTCTAAATTTAACAATTATAACAAGGAGCAATAAATGAACCTAGCACAGGTCAAAAGCGAATTTTCTAAGTTTTGTAAGGCACCACAAGCTATATTTCTACCAAGTACAATTATTAGTTATACAAGATATATCAATTCAATAGCTAGAAATGTAAATGTGGAAGAGTAAAGACAAGGGATAACAACAATGAAGACACACGATATTTTTCCCATGATATCAAAGACTTGACAGTCTTCATTAGTCCATGTTGAGATAAATACAAACTATAACAGCCTAGCTATTTATTTTTAAAAATTAAGGTAGAAAAAATAATTTAATTTGAAAGAAAATAATTACTTTATGTTGTCCGAGTTTTTGAATTATATTTGCCCTAACTTTCAGCTTTTAAATGACCTTATTTTGAAAAGTAATTTAATTATAAATATAAAATTATTTCTAAATAAAGGATATTTTGATTTTTTTTATAAAATCCTAATTTAAATTAATTATTTGAACTTATCTGAATTTTCTATGATTTAAAATCATTTTTAAAGATTAAAAAGTATTTTAGTGTACAAATTAAATATCAAAATAAGTTGAAACTATTTTTCCTATGTTCAAAATGGTTCCATGAATTTCTGTGGATTTTTATGGAATTTTTGAATTTATTTAGTATTTTTTGAGCCTTTTTGAGTTTTCTTGAGTTTCCTAAAAAATCAAATAAAAAAATTAACATTTTAATTTCCCGTCTTCACCCTCGGGCGATGCATGGATGGCCAAGATCCCTCTCTCCCTACCCACCGAGCCCGCCTGTCAGCCAAACCCCTGATGCCTTCTTCTTCCTCTGCCCCCCTCTTTCCTTCTTCCCTACACCATCGCCGCTCTTCTTGCCGTTGCCATCATTGCCCTCGGCTCCTCCTTCCTTCCTCCCTCTCATTCCTCGTGTGACCCATGCTTATTCCCCCTCAATTCCCGTGCCGATTCCCCTCATCTCACGTCGCTCCTCCGCCCCCTTCCCACCCCTATTTATACCCCTCGAGCGCCGTGCTACCACATCGCATTCCTTCCCCTACTCCTCTTCCTTCTCTACTAGTCAGAGCTCCCTCTCACCAAGCCCCTCCTCTCTCCAAGCCTCGATCGCCCTCCGACGAGCAATCACCGCCGCCTCAAGCGCCCTCGCACCCTGCCGTTGCTGTCTTCGGCATCCGGGTGTCCACGTGACCACCATCTGCCTCTCCACCAACAAGAAGCAACCTCGGAAGGCCAACTTTGCCGTGCCACACACGCCACATCCCTGACACGCTATACGATGCCCTTGCCACATCAACCTCACGCTCCACATCGGCACAAGGAAGTGACATGGCATCCACATGGCAACACACGTAAGCACCACCTTGTAGTCACGTTAGCACTTTTGCTAAGTCAGCACACACATCAGCGCCACTTCACCTACCACGTCATCACCCAGCCCCACCCGTGCCACGTTATCGCCATGTGTCGCCACCTGACATGCCATGTCATCATTTTATGTCTGGTCAGCAACCATGTAAGCGACATGTCACCCCATTCACCACCTCAGCCGAGAGCTGGTCCATGGACCTAGTCTACGATAGACCATCCTACTTGTCAGCCAAAGCTAACCCTAGGGCTGATGCCAGCATGATGTCATTATTCCCTTTCCCCGTAGAAAAAATATTTCAACTAAAAATAAAAATCCTTTGCTGACGTTATAAACCTGAATTTTCTTTAGAAAAATAATTTCCAAAACCCTTTGCTGACGTCTTACATACCTTTTTCTATAGAAAATAAATCCAAAAATCCTGATTTATTTTTTGTAAATCCAAAAATCCTGATTTATTCTTTGTCTCTGAATTAAAACTTTTGGGAGCCCGTTCTCTTTGGTCCTAACTCCGATTGAGGCCATTCAAAAATCTAAATTCATAAAAAACCCCTATCTATCCATTTATGCCCTCCTTTTTAATATTTGGAGTTTATTTTATTTTTTTATTTGAATGTATTTGAGTTTTCTTGGATATTTTCACGTGTAGACTGCGATGATCTTAAGAAATTATTCGACGACGATTCACATTATTTCGCAGAACAAAGCAAATCACACACCTTGATCATGTTGATCATAGATTATGAAATAAAATTATGTTATATTAAATTATTCTGCATGCGTATTTTTATTCAATGTATTTCAATTTAGTTAATGTCTACTTGTTAATACCTCCATTGTATTGATTCCATGCTACCTTGTCACTCTAGAATAAAACTTTGATTAGTACACCAATATGACTGAAGATTTTTTTGTAGCAAATGCATAGACATTCATAGATTTAACCTCAGGCTTGGATACCATTTTTACATAAGTTGATAAGCTTTTATAAAAAACTATAAAATATTTCAAAACAAATATAAAACTTTGTTTAAACTTAGACTAATGGATAGGTGGTGGGTGCTGGCATGCATTGTCGTTCGGTGACACAATGTTGATTGCTAGGCACAAGGGGCATATAGAAGTGTCTAAGTCAATTAAGAACCGGTCTGTGAGCTACTACTACAAAGCTTGACCATACTACCATAAGGCTGGTTTGTGACAGTCTTAACTGACTAATTTGCGGGTCCCAATTTGAGTCTCACTACATGTTGAATATGAGCGTGGCGTAGGCCATGAGAAGTCTCACATAACACAAGAGGTGGTTTCAATCTGATGAATTCATTATTGAGGTGAAATCTTAGTGGATACGTGGCTAAGTTGAAGGTTTAGTTTTGTAAAGACTTTGTTATGGTTACTCAATCACACGTCCAAGAAAGCGTGTAATAGCCGACACAATGAGTTAATCATATTTTATGGATAATGCTGTACAACCTCTATAGAGTATATAATCTATTTTGGATAACTGTGCCCACGGTAGTACCGGTTGGGAGCGGTCATACCGGCCTCCCTTAGGCGGTAGTACCAGTTGGGTGTGGTCATATTGGCATTTCCTTGGCGGTGGTACTAGTCTTGTAGAGTGAACCAATGTATTGCATCTTTTGGTCCCAGATATCTGTAAGTTGTGTGTATGAGGTATAATCTAAATTTGATGATTCTCATAGTCATTTCAGTGAAGATTTTAAATACTTAAAAAAAAGCTTCCGCAATCATTCACTCTCTCTGATCGCCGATATCGGTCCAAACATGTATATTGCTTACAAGTTCTTGGAGCCTATCTACTTAGTTGGGTGTGTGGTATTTTCATTTCCCTTTGGCCTTTTGCTGATAGAAAATTATGATCTGCCTTCCTAGTTGATGTCCTTGATCTTGTCCTTTGCTCTCCTACTGGAAGCCGTATGGAGTAGTAGTAAAGGCTGCTTAGAATAGTGTCATTTGACAATGATATTGCAGGTCGGGAGCTAGGCGGAGAGCATGATTAGATTCTCCATTACGTCGTTTCTGCGAACTAATAGGATATTAGAGCTGTGTGATGACAGTTTGGCACGAACTCTCCTGGCGTCCAAATCACAGCTGATCCATCATCTCCAAGTTAACTGAACATTGCAGCTGTTATTTGAATCATTTCTTTCTTTTGTTTTCTTGATTTGGTTTTCCTTCATGTCTTTGTTGAAACCGGTGAAATGACCTGATGCAACATCAGTATTCGACATTATAATAACAGAGATCTCTCTCACCGAAGTGTCGGCAGATGGGGAAAGATCTCTAGCTGCCATTCTGCCTAGATCCTCCAAATTATGTAGAACCCCTATATACCAAAACAAAATTGTATATCCCATCAGAAGAACTTTCTGAAAAAGCTCTGATGGTCCGAATGACATCAGGAACAGTGGATTGAAGTTTTGAACAATAGACAAAAACAAGAAACTTCTACCAAAAGTACCCTGATAGGTTGTGATTGCTTAAAGTATCATTGTCTTGTTGCAAGGGGGAGCCTTATCTTTTCTTGCATGAGTCTTCAGATAAGAGGCTTGTGTTAAAAAATAGCAGAGAGAAATCATGTTCTGGGCCCTGCATATGTATGCCGAATCATCCATCCTCAACTGACTGTACAGTTGGCTCTATTCTTTTGGACTGTGATGGACGGTTTTTGGTTATACCGTGAGCATTTGTACGAACAAATCGAATGTTAATAAGCTGTTTCGAAAAAACTGTCCTGATAAGTTATTTCAAAAAAAGTGAAAACAATCTTATTTATTTATTCAGAGAAAGACAGAAGATATAAGTTGAAAAGAACATGAGCCATAATATGCACACAGCACGCTTGGTTTGTATTATCTCCTAATATCGCTCAGGGCAAAGAAATGGCTGGGCCTGCCTTGCATATCTATGCTGGATGTTCCAATTAGGCTACAGTAACACAGTATACAATACACTCTTTTTATGCTATCTCATTATACCTCCCCATGTATCAAGTTAAGAAATTGATGGCAGTTGAACAGTCTGGCTAATCTTTAGCTACAACAGGTTGTTGGCTAGTCTTGAGAAATACACTTTTCAAGGCTTATTTGACAAGTCTCTAAATGCAGACAACCTTTTGCAACAACCCGGATGCTTTGGCAAAATATTCTGGTTCTCACAGTGCACAAGATTTTTCTCTCTCTATTTGCTGAGAAACAATCTGAAAGTTTTCATCAGATGCTTTGGAGTAAATCACATGTATGCAGAGTACGTGTCAGCGGGAAGCCCATGCACGAACAAAAGCACGTATGGTCTTAAATATTTGAAGCCCCATTTAAGCCCATGCTACAGGCCAGAGTTGGGAGAAATGATTCTGTTCGCTGAGATGTCGCCTACTTGCGATGCACTGTCAAGGAGTCAACGAGCAACACACGAGGGAGCAACGGCTCAATTGAAAGGGCACTAGGAAAATGTACAATGTAACACACTTGAGGCTTTGAGAGCAATGGTCCATCACTCTCCGTTCTAAATAACGGGATACTTGTGATATAAGTGGACATTTTGTTCATATTTTACCCAAAAATATGACCACCCTAGGCATATCTGATGCGATAAAAAATGTTAAGTATTTGAAAACGAAGTAAGCACGTGGTATTTATGAATATATGCATACCCCTACAACAAAAAAAGTCCGTACAGCACGAAACAGATCTAAACCCGTAAGCTAGCTGGAGGCCACGGCAAACGGGGCCTTAAGCTAGAGGTTTGTTTCACTTCATCTGCAGTTCCGCACTGTAATTCTGGTCGTATCACAGCGACGAGCTTATTTGTGTCAACCAATCGTGAAGAAAGACAAACCATCTGCGCGTTTATGCATAGGCTTGAATCGTTGCTCACAACATCAAGGTTCATTGCTTCAAGCCTAGAAAGTTAATGCCACGACACAGCATGAAGAGAGCAATGCATGAGCCTCTCTATAGTGCGATCTGATATCTACTGTAACAGAAGACATGCCAATTCTGGGTAGCTTCATGCGTTATAGTAGTTCGTGCGTCTTAATCATCGCTTATAATAAGCCTGATATATGCAACGCACTTGCTTGCCTAGATGGCCAGTATCTTCAATTATCACCTGTCATCCACAAAACAAAGGCCAATATCATGCACACAACAAGTAGTAACCCAAATCCTGGTAATCTTCCACTTCCAGGTTGTCATAGTATGTTTACTGTAACAAACATTACAAACTTGAAATCTGTTTTTGTATGAGCAATTTGCAGTGGTGGGACTTTTAGCTGAGTCAAACTCACTATGAACAGTCTGCTTCAATGGCAAGCGTTTTGGTGACTCCAGGGCATAAATCTTTTCCAAATCCCTTCTCTGAAAGGGACACTGTACAGCTATTGATGTTCAGACAGGCCTGCCAAGAATAAAGGAAAGCACTGTTCAGGAAAATTACAGTTTCCCTTATCGAAAAAAAAGGAAAATTGTTTTCAGGGTCTTGTATCTTCTTGATGTTAAAACCTTAAAAATTAATAAAGTTTCTCTTATCGAAAAAAAAGAGGAAAATTACAGTTTGATATGATCAACAATATCTAGATCTCTATATAATTGTAGTCCAGAGATAGTTATCGGACAACTCATATGGAACTCATGGCTCCTTTCAAATGGAAAGTTGCTACTACATGCCCAGCCCAATTGATCCGGTTAAGGAACTGTAAAGCGGATTATAATTTCAATTGCACTAACACTTTAAAGTCAAAACTGACAGTCTTCGAATTCCAAGATTAAATTCATGTGCACTAATCCAAATCCACATGCGTCAACACATCCCAAAAAGTCAGAATTGATGGTTCTCGCATTATGACTTACGAGTTTAGATTCATGTGCGTTTTTGTGTCAAGAACTGCAAATATTACCTTCTCAACAACAGATAGAGAGTTCGGATGGTGGCAGCTTCCTTGTTGGTATGATCTACAAGTTCCAGTGGGGTTTCCAAAGCTCGCAAACTTAACTGAAGAGATATTTTTACCCTTGGGGCAAGACAACTGTACTTTTGCTACATCTCTGCCATCATTTAGGGTACTTTTCTCCCAGGACTCCAAGTCTATGGAAGGATAATGCTCTGACACAAAGGAGCACACGCTTGTCACAACTCTTCTTGAGAATGTGATCTTCGTGGGATCCCCACCCTTCTCCTCAAAAATAACAAGGGTGTTCCCTGATGGATGAAACCATGACCTCGGGGCATGGTACCTTGGCCAAAAGTAAAACAGAAATGTGAAACACTAGAGAATAATGAAATAATTAGGACTCTGAACTGTGTCAAATACATTTGCATTACCATCTTTGAGTTGGCTGCCCACATCCTGTCCTGCATTTATCTGGAATAAATTGTCCTCTGTAGTTACAGTTGGGAGTGCACCTATCATCAGTAGAACTAATCCTGGGCCAATACCTCCCTATGGCATTTCCATTCAACCAAGCCAGGCCTTTCCCCATAGACTGCATGTCTATCCCAACAGGGTCATCGCCTTGCGGAACATCAACATTTACCTAGAAGTGTGTTGGATTAGTACAAGTAGCAGGATGTGAAAATTCATCTTGAGAACAAAGATTGAAGAAAGTTACCTTGTACCATGTCAAAGGTTGATTTTTTGGTGGCTCAGATTGTGGCATCCACCTTTGGTTATTTCTCTGATCAGGCTTGAACAAACTATAATATTCCCCTTCCAATCCAATCTACCAACAAATGCATAACAGCAGCAGGGATAAACATTTATCTCAATTATCTCAAATTCTGGATATATCAGCAGAAAAAATGAACCCTGGTACTTAGTAAATCAAGAGGGTCAAATCATATAGGTAGCCACTAGCCACAGATACAGGGAATTACTACATTCTCATCATGCACTTCTATATTGAGTTCTCAATAGAAATTTCTCTGAACAATTTGAAGAATCTTGATGAGGGTACCTTGTACGCCCAATTATTTGAAGACAAGTCTATGGTTCCATTTTTCATTCCAGAGATGTTCACACTTGTAAGGCCTGCTCCTACCCATTCATAGAAGGGTCCTGCGTTCTTAGAATGCCGCATAAAGTTCTCATCAATCAGATAACTCAAGCAGTTTTAACTTGAAGCTAAAAACGGCTAGCTTAACAGGAAGAAATTTCTCCTTTTGTCAAAAGTGTGTAGAACTGTAGATGCCATATGTATACACATAAAATAGCAGTGGCACGCAGAGAACTTCATACAGATAATGCAAGGTTAATCATTTCTAAGAGTAAATGCTTACTTGCAAACCAACAGTCATACTCAGTAGGGCAAGTTCATTCTTCCCAGCCCTTAAGTTGATGGGCATCTCCACACTGAAACTTGATTCTGAGCCATTACCATATGCACTACCTGAGAGAGATATATCTACAAATGGTAAGTCTAATGACAGAGGGACTCAATAATTTAAGAGTGTAAACTGGTAAGCTGTAAAGAACAAGTATCTACGAATAAGAAGAAATTAGAGGGTCGCCGCCGCCACTCTAGCCCTAGCCTCTCCGCAAGTTTTCTGCTGCCGCTGCCCCCGGGAGGATCGTTCCTTGCTCCCGGGGGTGGCCACCTCTTTCGTCGGCGTGGAAGTTGAGTGTCCCAGCTCGTCCGTCGGCTAAGCAACCCAGATCCGTCATGGCGCCGGATCGGATCGATGCACAGCGGTCCAGCCGCTGCCAGTCTCACGCCGCCGCCAAGATCGGGCGGCAGGAGCACGAGCGGCTCTGCACCACTTCCGCGCCCGCCGGCCGATCCGCTGGTTCCACTCGCCGCTCGACGTCACTTCCACGCCCGCCGGCTCCGCTCTCTGGCCGATCCACCCGCTCCGCCTGCTGGTTCTGCACGTCGACTCCAACTGCCAGCTCCGCCCGCCGGCTCCGCGCTCGCCGGAGATCTCACTCACCGTCCTCTCCGCCGTCCCGACCGCACCGACGAAATCCCGACCGCACTCCCCCATCTTCGTGGCCTGCGCTTGGTTGCCGCCTCCACTCCATACCTCCTTCAGGGCCGCCTCGGGTCGCCTCGATGGCCGTGCAGTCAGTCGCCTCGACCGACCGGTCGCCGGTACCTCCTTCGCCCGGAGCCGCATGCCTCGGCCACCACTGCCGCAGGCACGGTCGGCCGGCCGCCGGCAACCCGCCACCGGATCCCCGCCGGCGCTCGTCTCGGTGCTGCATAGCCGGCACTATCCGGCCACCCCCTGCCTGCACGCAAGAAGAAATTTAGATCCGATCGGATCTGAGTGGTTAAAAAGAAAAAGAAAAAAAAAAGAAAAAAGAGAGACGGTTTGATCTTGTCTTTCCACTGCCTTTGTGTGCCGCCCTCTGTGCGTCGGCCTACCCACCTGTGCCGCTCTCCGCGCATCGGTCTATCCACTGGTTGCCGCCCTCCGTGTGCCGCCTCCAAGTCCCACCCACCGGTTGCCGCCCTCCGTGTGCTGCATCCGGGTACTCTTCGATCTTGCCCGCTGCGTCGGCCCACCGGCGCCGCCCTCCGTGTGCCGCCTCCGGGTACCCTCCACTTCGCCGCCCTCTGTGTGCGGCGTCCTCCACTTTGATCTTGCCATCGCCATTGCTCAGGCCACCATCGTCTCCACTTCATCCATTCAAGTCCATTTAAATCCATAGTCTCTATCTTCAATTCGTCTAAGCCATGCGTGTCCACAAATTTTTGTGTCAGTCGGTCGGTTGCTTTGCCAGTCTCAGTCCATTCTTTAGAATTTTGTATGGTCGGTGCTGCCCCTCTCGCGTCTGTATGGCTCTTCTTCGGTTCGTCTTCGCCGGATCTGGTCTTGCCCGTCGGATCCACCTCATTCGTCTGAACCGGACTCCTCCGTGGGTGGCCTCTCGCGTCGCATCCCCGAGCTTTTATGGCCGTTGCGCTTCTTGTGTACTGCGTTTCTATTACGCTTTTTGTGCACTGCGCCGCCGCCGTCTCGGTCTATGATGCAGTCGCTCCTCTTTCTGAGCCGCCGCTCCGAGCTATTAAAGCCGCCACGCTTCTTCTACACTGCGTTTTTCTTGCGCTTCTTGTGCACTGCGTCGCCGCCGTCTTGGGTTTCGATCTGCTTCATGGGCTACCGCACGACCTCGGATGGAGATCTTCTGTTTTCGACACAACTTTCAAGAGCCGCATGCTACGACAACATTTCAAGACTTGGATTTTGGATTCTAGTGTTAACTCTTTCAAATGCAATGCTATTACATACGCTTTGCATTTGAGGGGGGGTGTTAAGGATATAGAGTAGAGTTGTAGTAGGATATAGAGTTTGTATTCTATTTCACATATGCCTTATCTCTATATGGCATATCTCTTTGTACTCCTATATATATGGTCCCTTGGGCCTCATATCAATACACACACAATATTCATAACACAGCAAACCTTTGGGAAAAAATGTCACAATGATGCTGGTAGAAACAAGCGTTCTACTTAAGGATATATTTGACTAGATATTCAGAAGATTCGAATAGGCTGAATTGGAACTGTAGAAACATCCCAGCAAACATATACTCAAAGATATGACATTACATGGTAATTTCTCAATTCTCATCATAAAGTAAAGAGTAAAGGAGTAAAGAGCAGACCTATAAGCTTATTATTCAGGAAAGCGTGAACAGCATGTCCTTTGGAGTCAATATTAAGAACTGGATGGTTCCTGCTTGTGGAGTAACTTCCATCTACATTAAAACTGCAAATTCCATAAAAAAAACTTAGGTCACATAAAGAAATGTAAGTGTACAGTGATGGTGCAGAACAAAATCAATTTAAGACATGAATAATACTAAGGCCTCTCCTTTAGTTGATACATGCATATTCATTCACTATACAGTAAGCATATATGAAACAGCCTGCAATAGACCAACCTTGTTGTATACCATAGGTAGTCAGTAGAATCTTTTGTTGTATTAATATGGTCTACAAATCCATTTTGGACAAAGTCACTTTTACCCCAAATCCCAATTTTCTCTCCAAAAATGTTCCACTGATTGGGTTTTGATGCTTGCAAAGTTTCTGGTACCATGTCCACCATCAAAGTTTGAGATTGCACCTAAAGATGACCAATCATCAGGAACCAAAGTAAAGTAGTACGCAAAAAAAAAAAGTAATGTGCCAAATATAGTGTTTCTCAATTAACTCGAATTAAGCATCGAATAATCTGATATTAGCTATATAGTTTTGCTCCTTACAATTCTTGTGTTATTCTTTGTTTCTTTCCCTGACAAGGGTGTATCCATTTCAATTTCATTGACAGGGCCGAATTTGTTTCTATTCTGGAAACCATTAAACAGAAAATCAAATACCTTTGCAGTGTTGAACACCACATTCTTGCAGTCAGGTAGGATGCTAACTGACCAAGCAGGAAGATCGTATTGCTTGTTCTGGAAAGTGACAACTTTGTCCTTTTCCGAATCAATGTTAGCCAGGAAAGCTACACAACCTCCTGAGTGATCAGTGTAAACATCAGCCTGCAAGCAAAAATTGGCACTACTAATTTCATAAGTCAACAGAAGAAGGATTAATTCAAAAGGGGGATGAAGATGTGGATTAAAAAAAAGAATGGGGACATGCAGAGTAACACAGGTCAAGGACGATTCACAGTGATCTAATAAATCAGTATTTATCAGGTAAATATAAGGTACTCTTTACAACAGAGATATGTTTTAGTTATTTTTAAGTTAGAAAGAGCCTAGCTTGTAAGGTAGGTAAGCATATCGAACATATTTGGAATGATACAGCATTTGGTCACGAGTTATAACCCCAAGACCCCAAAGAAGACAATAAAGCTTACCTCTTGATGAGGCCCTAGAGAAAGAAATGTTGAGTTGCCATAAAGCAGACTATGCTCGCACAATTTTATAGATTTGTGAAGCTCCCTCAGATGTGCCCATTTTGGAAGTCTCGTAAGGCCTGAATGTCATATTAATTAAAATGAATTAAGATGGTTCTAGGTTTAAGATTATTGATGGGATCCATATTAGCAATAAAGTCAAACCGTATTCATCAATTGGTGCATCATAGTCATAGCTAGTTGTAATGAATGGCCCTCCAGTAGTGCGACCAAAGTTTGTTCCACCATGGTACTGCAAAAGGATAACAAAAACTTGTTCATGTTTCCGTAAAATGAAATTTTCATCAGTTACTCATACAGATTAAATATCAAGCTAGAATATGAGATGTGCAATTCTTTAGAATATGAATTGTGCAAAGGCAATACCACATAGTAATTCTGAACACTGCCACCTTTCTCAAAAAACCGTGCAACCGCAAATGCAACATCTTCAGGGGGTCTGTGGGGATTACTTTCACCAAAAGTCTGGAACCTAAACAAAAAATGAAATAAACAGGAAGCTGCAAATAATTTGACTTCACTTTGAGAACAGAGAAGATAAAGAAAAATGTACAACATCTGTTGCTAATAGAAGTATGCCAAATGCATTACCATCCTGGCCAATTCTCTGTCCAAATTTTTGGCTTGGTTGGTGAGTTTGGCTCGAATTGATCGCAATAGAATGAATTGCAAGTGTTTATCTGCAAATATCAATTTGCATTCATAAATGAATCCTCCAAAAAGTAATCTTGAACTGCAGCTGCTAAGAACTCAATCTCACATTAGTATCAAGTGTATGCATGAATAGATGCCAAGATGCTGCTGATCACATAACCATTAAGAAAACAGTTGTGGAAGTGGACACTTATAGTACTGAGAGTCGCAGGAGTTCTATGTCAGTAATGGTGAAGTTACAATCTCAAGTACTATCAATTATCTTCCGTTCATTTTCCCCCTATCGCAATGGCTCTTAATTAGAACAAACAACTCCAGGAGCAAATCAAAGAAATATCAAATATGTGCTAGTTTATCAAAGAATTTTATACCACGCACTGCTACTTGAGTGATAGTATGTTTGATGAAGCAATTCGTGTTTTAACTGTTGCATCAAACAGAAGGCACCGGATGCCAGAAACTAACCACAGGATCAGGAGCGTCATCCTGCTGGCACATGACCCAAGGGACACCAGTGTTCTGAGCCAGAGCCATACTAGCTGCCCACATTGCATATGGCTTGCCGCCAGCTCCATACGCTTGTTCATGATATAACCCGTACTCATTTTCAATCTGCAATTCACCAATTCAGCTCCAATTAAGCTTGTCAGTTGCGAGGAACATCGATCTCGAAGTTGGTCGAGACAGATCGGTGTTTCAGTGCCCCGATTCCCCACACAGCCACCCCAACTAGAAAATGGTATGGTAAGCATCACCACCTGAGCTAGGATGATGTGCCCACCCTGCGAGGCGAAGAACCGTTCTTTCTTCATCATATCCACGATGTACGTCGTGAATCGCTTCATATGAAACTGCATAAAAAAAAATATCGCCAAAAGTGTCACCCAAACTGGCAAACTTACTACAAAGCGCCATAGAATTCACGAGCCTCCCGCACCTTGAACGGCTCGTTGTTCGTGCGGAACACTGTCCCAGGCACGTAATGCAGCCACACCGGCACGCCCCTAAACCACCAGAGAAACAAAATCACTTCAGCTGTGTAGAACCACAGCCAATGGCCGCACTGTAACAGGAAACCGACCCGAAGCTCCACTCGGCGGCGACGAACGGCCCGATGCGCAGGATCATGTACAGCCCGGCGTCTTTGACGACCCTCGCGAACCTCACCAAATCGTACCGGTCCTCGAAGTAGTACTGCAGTCCATGACGTTAAAAAAAGTGCCGCGTCTGTTACGGAACAGGCTAAATGCAGAACAAAATTTGGAGAGACGACCCGGACCTGGCCGGGGGCGATCTCGTGGCCGTTCCAGAACACGTAGGTCTCGACGCAGTCGGCGCCGCCGTCCTTGGCCTCGGCCACCAGCTTGGGCCACATCTGCGAGCACGCTCTGCAAGGTTAGCACTCGTACAATGCGCGCGCGAGCGCGCGGTGGGTGCAGTAGTGGGGGGCGTACCGCGGGGACGCTGCGGGGGTAGTGGATGGAGGTGGAGATGAGGAGGCGGCGGCGGCCGGAGATGATGAGGGAGCGGTGGTCGTACGTCACATTGGAAGCGGCCGCGCGGAGCAACGGAAGCAGTAGCAGAAGTAAGGGGAGGGAGGCGGTAGCCGCGGCCATGGATGGAGTCGAGGTGGTGGCGAGGCGATGTGTATGTTCGGCGCGGCGGTGGTGCTATAAATAGAGTGCAGTGTGCGGGGAGAGGGCAGCAGAGACGCCGCGCCGTCGACTGGGGGCGGACGAGAGCGATATGAACAAAGCAAGGGGCCGGCCGGCACATCTCTACGTGCTGGCAGATGGACCAAGAAAAAGGAAGAAAAGATTGCAGGGGGGGAGCAAGGCTGCAGGAGCGGACACGGCGAGGCCGGCCACAAGGGTTGCTTCCCGTTGGGAAGTGCGCAGCGGATGGAGGAAGAGACCAGCCATGTCGCTTTCCACTGCCGCTTTGTTGAGTTTTCTTCTCGCTCCTTAGCTTTGTCACAGCTCGGTTTTCCTCTCACTATTGAATGGACTACTCGAGTTGGCAAGGGATGACGCGTTGATGCTTGACCACGTTGAAGCCCTGTGTTTACGCTATGCTGACCGAGCCAAAAAAAGCGACTTTGCGTGGATCGAGGAGAGACCACGAGCACTTGGCGTCGCTCTTTCGCGCGAGTGCACGAAGATCAATTCACGGGATGCGCTGCTTCGATCAGCTCTGCCCTTATTATGCTGTAGACGACGCAAAGACGCGGGATTTCCGATCGGCATGCAGAACAAGGATCAAAACGTCGCCCACGATCAACGCGAAGCGAACAACCGCCGCCCGAATTTTTCTTGGATTAGATCTGAACATTATTTCTTAATCATATTAGAGGCTATAAAGTGCTTTTTAGCATCTTTTAAAACCCTAACATAAAAATAACATCCAAAAAGCCACCAGGTTAGCCTCTAATTTCATCTTTATTTATAGTCTAAAGTCTAAAATTTGGATTTATTCTAAACCCATCAGTTCTAATCCAATTCCAACAATTTTAATCTTTTCACACTATCTAATTTTGACACCCCAAAATTATCACATGTTGTAGTCTCTGAACCGTACCTCCGTAGCTCCAGCATATATCATCCATCTTTGATCTCCACATGCTCCAACTTGAGCACGACCATCTCTTCCGACATCTTTGACCCTCTGGACTATGACTTCACACCAAGCCATCTTCCGGTCCTCGACATAGACCACGATCACCTCCGAGTTATCTTGCATATGCAAAGACCAAACCAACATTTTTCGGTACAAGTTCTTCCTAATTTGATCGACATTAGTCTACGCACACATGTCAAATAACATCGATAAACAATATTGTCAATTATTCATCATCACAAAAATCTTAAATCTAACCACATGGTCTAACAATCTCTCTCATAATGAATACATTGATAACACCTCAAGATTGCATGATGAATTGGCTTCAAACAGATATAATGAAGAATTAAAACCAAAAAAGTATTGTACAAATCTCCAATCTCCTCCCCAACATAAGAGAATTAATTTTAGCAAATTCCTTCAATTTCTCCAATATCAAGCAATTTTTGCCAATTTCTCCAACATATCTTCAAGAGAAGTAATTTTATCAAATTTCTCCAATATCTCATTCTCTCCTATTTCTTTCCCTTTGTCAATGTAATCATCAAGAAACTTCAGAGAAAGAATAATTCTAAGAAGAAACAATAAGAGTAAAAATCAAGAAGCTCTTAGAAGCAATTAGAGTAAAGATCAACAAGTTTTGTAGATTATCCAAGTTACTTTGCATTAATTTGATAATTTAATCAAGCTATCTTTTTTTAGTAGAGCTATCTAAATCATATAAATTCATATATCATATAGCAATGTTAAAACACGATTTTTTTAGCATGATTAATCGATTTATATCAACGACAATCATCTCTACAATGACCAACCCAATTAAAAAGAGCACAATAATGTATCATAATGAAAAGTAAAAGCCTAAAAGTGAAGTAAATCTTAAATCTAGACGAGTTAGTAATCTCACATAACAACATATTGCTCCACACTTAATTATTAAGCATGTGGCATGCTTATAGCATACTTTTTTTTATGATAGCATGCTTGTAGCATACTTCTTTTAAATGGTGGTATGTTTGAAGCATACATATTTTCATTTGTACACTTTTATGTATTTGTTATATATATATGGCATGCTTGAAGTATACAACTTTTCAAATGTCTTTTTCTTATCATTTTTTAAAACACGGTAAACTGAGTGGATATACAAATATTGCAATATGAAACAAATAGGCCTCATAATTAAAACTTAAAATAAGACTCACAATCAAGCTAATCATTTTAGATGAACATCGTAAAATACTATCTATAATCAATCTAGTTAAAGTATTCTGCCATGTCATATTTTAGTTCAAGTAAAGCAAATTAATTACAACCAGTCATGATCAAAGCTACATAGCATGTGAGTAAATATGATAAATAGAGCTCTACAACTCATTTAATTTCAACAACTTGTGCTTGATGAATTATTTCACAAGTATAATAAATAAAGCTTCTAAAATTTTAAACAATAAGTTCTATCTCAGAATAATTCCATAGAATGTGATACACCCAACTCACTTTCCAAATAAGCTAACTCAATAAAATATAGGATAACATCACTTTTTCCATATGGTCTCTCAGAAAGTGAAATCTCTTGGAAGTTACCAAAGAGAGTTAAGAATCATCAACTGTTCCAATTAAGTAATGACATAAAAAATTAGAACCCAATCAAGCTCATGTTTTCCATACTTATCAGTTGTTCTTATATTACAGAAACATCGGTCTCATAGTACAGAGGTTAATGAAATAAGATATAGAAATCCAGTACTATAACACACGATGTAGAAAAATAACAACAAAATTAGAGTCAAAATCATGTGTATGTGGCGATCAAAATGCTAAAAAGAACATGAATTATTTAAATTATATTCCAAACTAGCATATGAAGCATATTTAAAGTCATTATAAAAGTTTTCTAAAAAACCTAACTTTTGCATTAGTTATAGGAACAAAGGAGGTTGCATGTTTTTGTCTTAAAACATTTAATTTTTCCTTCTTTCCTTTCTTACCATGTCTAAAGCAAAATTTATGCAAGTGACAATTTCTTCTACAATAGATACAATGGAATCGAATATAATTAGAATTCTTTTGAGATGATGAGCTAGCACCTATAGCATTAACAACTGAACTTTGCACAAAATCAACAGATTTAATTACAATTTATTTTGGTTTAGGTTTTACTTTAATTTTTTTCAAGTTCAAGAGGATTATTCTTAGTATACTCAACAAAATTAAATCCTAAACCATGATTTTTAACACTCACTTTTGATTTGTCTATGATTATATTCAAAATTTTCTTATAAAAAATCTCTCTAAA